>OV702280.1:123757083-125007083 GCA_916181665.1 Avena sativa
TCCTCCAGGTCCCATTTTTATTCTCGACCAGGACTGGGTTTGCCACCCACTTGGAGTACTTGATTGGCCGGATGAAGCCTGCAGCGAGGAGACGCTGCACCTCCTCGGCGATGGCTCGACGACGCTCTTCATTGAAGGGCTGAAGTGACTGCTTGACAGGTCGCACTTTGGGGTCGGCGTTGAGTTTGTGCTCAGCGAGTTCCCTCGGGACACCATGCATGTCATAGGGCTTCCACGCGAAGATGTCCCTGTTCTCACGGAGGAACTCGATGAGCGCGCCTTCCTATGCTAGGCTCATGCCCGTCCCGATCATCACTGTCTGGCTGGAGTCGCGTGGGACCAGCTCGACGGTGCGGGTATGCGTTGTTTCCTCGAAGGTGGTGGGGTTGCCGCCCTCCGAGTTGGGCTTCTTGAGTATGGTGGGGTCGTCGTTGTTGACCCCGCTCGCGTACTTGGCGAGCTCGTCTGCGTGGTGGGCCTCTGCCGCGATGACGGCGTCGGCGAGTTCAGCTCCTTTAGCCTCGCACTCGGCGGCCATGTCGGGGTCGCCGTGGATGGTGATGACGCCGCACGGCCCGGGTAGCTTCATCGTGTTGTACGCGTAGTGGGGTGCTGCCATGAACTTGGCAAACGCCTGGCGCCCCAGGACGCAGTTGTAGGGGCTGTCGAAGGGCACCAGCTCGAAGACGATCTGCTCGGTGCTGAAGTTTGCCGGTGTGCCGAAGGTGACTGGCAGCGTCACCTTGCCGATCGGGTACTCCTTCTAACCGGGGACGATGCCGTGGAACGTGGTGTAGGTCGTCTCGATCATCGATTGCGGGAGCCGCAGTCGCCTGAAGGTGTCCAGGTGCAGGATATTGATGGAGTTGCCGCCGTCCATCAATGTTTTGGGGAGCCAGTAGTCTCCCACGTTGGGCTTGACCACCAGGGCGATTCTGCCCGGATACTCGATCCGTGGCGAGTGGTCCGCTCGGATCCAAGTGATTGGTTGCTCAGACCAGTTGAGGAACTGGGGGATATCTATCTGGGCCACCGCGTTGACGGCGATGGCGCGGGCGATGACCTTCTTCTCGCGCTTCGTGTTGAAGCCTGTGAAGGTGTGGAGCGAGCTGGCGACGCTGCCAAATTTTCCGCCGTTTGGCGGGTTGTTGTCGGGGTCTTCCCACGCACGCCGTGCCTTCTCGATCTTCTTGAGAGAGTGGCAGTCAGCGGTCGTGTGCGTGGCGGGCTTTCCTTCTCTGCTGTGAAATACACAAGGTTGGTTAAGGAGGGCCGCGGGGTCGAACCTCGGCTTCGCCTTGTAGTTGCCACCGTCGCGGCGTTGTCCCCCGTCGCGGCGGAAGCTCTTGGCTCGTGCTGGGCGTATCCGGTGTTGGCGACAAAGTCGACTCGCCCGTCACTGCGGCGCTTGCCGGTGAGGCGAGTGTTGCTGTAGCGTAGATCGGGTCGTCTCGTGTTGTCGTGGCCGCTCGTGCGGCGGTGTCCTCCCGACTCATCGTCGGTTTCCTGGTTTGGGTATTCCTCCGGTATGTTGTCGAGTGTGCGGTACGCTCGTTTGAGCTTGGCGACCAGGGGCTCGTAGCGGCACGAGGTCTTGAAGCAGTGGATCGCGGTGTCTAGGTGGATGCCGACCGCGTTGTACCATAGTTCTTGCCACCGTTGGTCCCAGCTGCGGGCCGACTCGCGGGGTCCCTGGACGCACCGATCCAGGTCCTCGATGGTGGTGGCGCGGGTGTATGAACCCTCGAAGTGCCTGACGAAGGCGTCGCGCATCTCTTCCTAGGAGTCGATGCTATCCGCGGGAAGAGTGTTAATCCACTGCCTGCACGCCCCCTCCATCATTAGGGGAAGGTAGCGGGTGGCCAGTAGATCAGTGTGGCCGGCGATCCCCATTGCCATGAGGTAGGTATGCAGCCACACGGAGGGATCGTACAAAGGGTTGGACTTCTGTATTTCCTTCGGCGCTTTGAAGTTCACCGGGTATCTTTCTCCTCGGATCATCAGTCTGAAGCACCGGGGCCCGAGCGGGCTCAGCGATCCCCTTGGCTCACCGTCGCGACGGTTGGTGAGGGTATGCCGCATGTCGTCAGGATGGCATGGGCGCTAGCTCTGGTTGTTGATGATGTGGGTGTGGGCGTCGACGGGTTGCCCGTTAGCGGCGACGAAGTTGGTCGCCGGCTGGGGGTCGTTGGTGGAGAGTGCCGCGTTCGCGGGTCAGTGTTGGAGCTGTAGTGCTTCGGGTGGCGGGCAGTTGAGGGTGTTCGCCGCCATGGGCCGGCCGCTTGAGGCCGCTCTGCTGCCCGATGAACGCGAGTACATCTGACCCTGCGAATCGACGCCTACGTTTTGTTGCTCGACCACTTTGGCGAGCAGAGCCTTGGAGTATTAGATCTACAGGGCGCCTTCACCAGTGGCCGTTATGTTGTTGACTACTGCTCGGCCCGCGACGAGGTTGTCCATTGGGGTGGAGAACAGTGGGAGGCCGCGCGTCTTGCTCTCGTGAGGAGACCACGATCCTTGGCTGGTCCCTGGGGGGTGCGCGGTTGGGTGGTGGCGGGGCGCCATTGGCTGTTGCCCCTGGTGGGGGACGAGTGCTTCCTCCTGGTGGCGCGTTCTCGCAGATCGTGCACTCGGCCGCGCGGGCCGGGTCGTTTTCGTCGTCGAAATTCAGGGCGCGCCCCTGGACAGTGGGGTTCAGGCGCGACCTGATTCGGAACTGGTGGTAGCATGACAGCTCCTGCGTTGTCACCTGCTCGAGGCAAAAATTTTCGGGCTCGGCTTGTTCCTTGCGGACTGCTTCCGCCAGCTTCAGGTGGAGTTCCTCGACCTCCGTTGCCGTCGCGTTTGGTGGGATCGGCGTGGAGAATGGATCTTTCGGTGGGTCGGCGCCCGTCGCCATGTAGGTCGCGGCGTAGCGACCGGTTCCGTCGCGGAGGTCGGCGGAGTTCTCCGACCCGGAGTCGAATTCGAAGATCCCGAGGATAGAGGGATCCTCGAAGTCTCCGACGTTGGAGACTTGGGTGATAGAGCCCGCGGGTGACACGGCGACAATGGATCCGGCGAGTGACGCAGGGGTCGACGAATCGGCGTCGTCGTTGAGGGCCGCGTCTTCCACGACTGCGGTGGTTTCGGCCACATTGCTGTGGGCCGAGTCGTACTCGGAGGTGAGGCAGTGAATCGTGCGGACCTGGCTCTCAGAGAGCCGGTCGCGTGGCGGTGACTCGCGGATGCGAGCCGAGTCCTCCGAAATGATGACGTCGGTGAGGCCGACTAAGAGGCTGATCGTGCTGACCGGCAGGATCATGCTATGCGTGACGGGACGCGCCGCCTGGAAGTAGCTGCTCAGCAAGATCTGGAGCATCTCGCCGATCGCGATCATGCGGCCGATGGCGATCGACTCGTTGATTGGCAGATTGGATCTCGCCGCAGAACACAGGCATGACCGGCCAGGCCCCATGGTGGGCGCCACTGTCGTGGGAATGGCCACGGCAGATGCTGCAATCGGCAGCGAGTAGTAGAACATGGGGCAAGGGCGGCCAGCCATCTGTGGTGCGAGATGAGGGCTGAGACACAAGGTTTTACCCAGGTTCAGCCCCCCGGAGGGTAAAGACCTACTCCTGCTAGATTGTATTATGGTGAGATTACAATGGGGCGAGCTCGGCGGCTAGGCGGCGAGTCGCTAGGGTGTCTGATGGAACGTATCCCCTATGCGTCCTCCAGGGAGGTCTATATAGACTCACCTCCCTAGGGTTTACAGATCTCAACCGAATTAGTTAAGGATTCGGTGATTCTATGACCTAGTCCGACTGGGCCTATCTATACTTCTGGGCCTTCAGCTTTCAGTCGCTTGAGTCCACGCCTCATCTTGATCCAGTCGCCGTCCTGCAGGCCCACTCGCGGGCGCTTGGGCCAGTAGGAAACGTCCTGCTGGGTATACCCCGGTAGGCATATCCCCATCAAGCATCTTTGGAAGTTTCCAGCCTAAATTAAAGCATTAAAGAAAAGTACTTGTTGGGAGATAACCCAAGAGTTTTGTCGAGTCTTGGAAGTTATTACCTCAGTAATAACCACTCCTTATCCTTTTTGTTTTGGTTTTTTTGTCAAGTTCAACTACTTTTGTGAAGTCGAGGAGTTGTGAGTCCTGGGACAGATTGTTGTGCTGCATTGTAAAAATTTGTGAGGAAGCTCAGTACTTAGGATTGAGCTGAATTTTTATGAGCTTGTTCTCCAGGTTGTTACCAAACTTTCATCAGTTCTGCACTTTTTGATTTGAGCAAAAGAAGGTCTTCGGAAAAATCAATCTCTACCTGCTGGTCTGTTTTGACAGATTTCTGCCATCATTTGCATTTGCCCTAATAAAAGCTTTTGTTTTGATGGGTTTTCAGTTGAAGTGTGCACCAAAGGTTTATTGTTTTTGCATACACTAATGTTGTCATTGAGTTTGTGCAAAAAAATTTGTATGAAGGAAATTATCAGGAGAAAGAGGAAAGGATCTGCAGAGTTTGTCTTTGAATTGGTTAAAGTGGTGAAAACAGAAGGTTCGTGAAAGCCCAATCTTTTTATATTTTTGATGTTTTTAATACATAAGAGAAGTTACAAGACGAAACTGAAGAGGAAACGGAGCCCGGGGTGGACAAACCCACCCAGGTGTAGGCCTAGCCTGGAGGGGATTTGCCACCCTCGAACTCCGTCTCCGCTTTGTTTTCGTGTCAAAACCTTCCTTATGCGTTGAAACTTCATAATATATAAACCCCCGGATCCCCCGAGGTTCGTGCATCGTGTTCTCGTCGTGTTTTTATTTCGATCTATTTCTGTCAGGAAATCTTCTCAAGTTTAGAGCACCATGGCCTCCACCGATGACAAAGTCAAGGAGCCCGAGAAAGAAGAACCTCAAGTTCTCATGGAGGAGGAGATTCCGGCAGGTTATGAAGGTGACATGGAGGAGGACAAGCAACTGGACACCCGCGCTACCGTCGCAAGCATTGGTTTGGTGGAACGACCTACCAAGCTTAAGAGGACAGCACGGATGTCTACATGAGGGAAATCTCGACGTCATACTCTCTCTTCACAATCATGTCCTCCACGTAACAAGAGACCCTTCCATACACTTATACATGAATATCAATATCAACATGTGGCCAGAGGGAATTTGCCCTCGATTTGGGATATGCCTTGTTCTAACAATGTAGAGAAGGATCATGCTAAGGATGAAGAGTGGGGAAAGAATAACAAGAACTAGGATTCTCGAACTGACATGATCATGAACCGTATAGAGCAAAACTCGGAGCTAATCCGTACTCTTACTTTTGAGTTTGAGGAGTTGAAGAAACTTATTGAGGAGCTAATGAATAGAACACCACCACCACCAAAGGAGTAATTTTTCATCAGGTTTGGCATCCCCTTGGCTTGTTCCAAGCTTGGGTGAGTGTCGCGGTATCACCACCATTATCTTTCATATTTTACCTTTTTAGTGGATTCATATCTGTGGTAGAGAGGTTATCTTATAGTTTGGTTTATAGGCGGAAGTATCTCTCGTTTAGTTGGTTATCTATGTATCCCTTGGTGTGCATGCATTTATTGGAATATTAATGAGAGGTCTCATCTTTACTTTTTGCACTTCTTATTTTTAGTTGCAATCTCTATTATATGATGGATCTTGTTGTTCAAGTATTGGCACCACCTTGGGATCATCAAGTGGATATAAATTGGTTTTAGCAAACCAAGTTCTGGTCAGTGGCATTAGTCTGAAAGAAAAGAAAGAAAGAAAAAGCTTACAGGTATTTGGTATCATTTGTTTTCTTTCTTGTTGGCTCATAAGCTGAGTATTCTTTATTTAAGATTCTTCTGTGTCTTCAAAGAAAGATTGCATGTTTGGCTTTATTACTTGTATGTTTGCTTGTTTCTTTCAACTCTCTTGCTTGCTACCCAGCCTTGCTATCCAAAAACCTGTTTTGAGATGGTATACTTCTCATGTTTCCAGAACCCTTTTGAACCAAAAACTTTTGCCACTTGTGTCCACCATATCTACCTAATAGCTATTGCTATTCCTACCAAATTCTCAAGCTTCATCTACCTTTCAAATTAAAAAGTATTTTGTTATGTGAAAACTAGTTAGTAAAGCTCTCACGAACTTGATGGCACACTTTATTTACTTGCCCCTAATAAACTTGAACCATTGTGGACATTGAAGTTGTACATGCTGGCATATATACATTGGGATTAGCAGAACCATGATGTCATGGGGAACGTTTTCAACATTGCACTTGTACCTTGTCGTACATAGTTGATATCGTGCTCTTTTGTCTATGGATATCAACTGTGTGAAATAAATAGGGAAATTGTAAGTCCATGGAGTTTGTATTTGTAAGATCCCACCCTTATAAAGGTAAGGATCCATGTGATTGCAATGCTAGTCCCTGGATCAATTGCTAGCATCCACAGTTTAAGATGAAGTACATAGAAACAAAGGTCATTATTACAACGTTATTCTAGAGATAACATAGTCTTTTACAACTCCATAGCCATAGGCTATTACAAGAGTTTAACTTAACAATATAATATAGAAGTCTTCATCTTCATGTGCCACAGGCAAGCATGTTGATTGTACACTCATAACCCATAATCATCATCAGAGTAACCTGCAACATCACAAGTTACAGCCACAGTGGGTCAATACATTGGAATAGTATTGGCAAGTGATACCTTAATAGAATATTAACATCTAGTTACTAGATGAATTTGGCTAAGTGTAGCTCAGGATTGCTTTCCTCAAAATAGGTTTTACCTATCAGTTGAAAACACTAAGTTTTTCTTTGACAAAACTTTCCGAAGGAACCACCAATAGAAATTAGTGAACCTTCACCCTTGTGCATCCACAAGTTTTAACTTAGAAAATTGGGATGAGGAGATTATTATTAGCTTCCATGTCTTGATGCTCAACTTGTCCATTACCGGGGACACGGCTAAGTACTTAGTTTATTCCATCTGCAGAGGTTGTGCACTTTCCCCACAAGACTTTATTTTCACCAAGACAGGATCTTTTAGAAGCCTTCCCTTGGACCAAAATGGAAGCGCTCCAAACCTATCATTCCCCTACCACCAACTGTCCATTTGGCTAAGTTATTGCAACCTATATGATCCAGGCAGAGCCCATAATGCCATGTGGCTACACTAGAAGCTTCTTAACATTTGGCATCTCAAATCCCTTTGTTCCTGGGTGGCAATCCACAAGTGAGATACACAAGGTAAACCATATAAATGGGCCTTGTGTAACCACTCAACCAAAAACGACCAAGCAATTACCATTCCACCGAGGTGTTTCATTCACTTAGTTGTTTTATTAAGCAAAAACATAAGTCAAAGACTTAACAATATTTTCCATAGCATGATTTTATTCCACCCTTGGTTGCTATTAGCTAGGCTAAGCATGGCAATAACAAGTATCTTAACTTAAAGGAAATTCTAACGTTTCTACAACTACTAGGATTTCCCAAGCATAGCATATAGATACTTAGCAAAATATTCATGCAAGACCTATACAAAATAATTCTAATGCATAGTAAAAATATTGGGACAAAAATATGAGCACCACTTGCCTTGGTAGTTGGGGGAGTAGCAACAATCTTCACAACCACAATGACTACTAGCACCAAAATCTACACATAAAATGATAGCACCAAAATCACATATGAAAATATACAAGCAAAAATATATGAATGCATGCAAATGCCATGTGATGATTTTCCTAAATCAAACAAGACAAGTATACAGTACTGAATCACAAACAAGACAAATATACACTAAATAAACTTTATTTAGTCTTTAAATCATTTTTCAAATAATTTCTATACTCAAAATAAGCCTATGAATGGCTCTCCAAAAATAAACAATTTTACAGAAGCAAATCATTAACAAATTGCATGGTTGGATAGAATTCTTTCTCCTGATTCCAATGATATAAAATTTGCAAAATTTGAACTTGTGGATCAAAAGTTATGAATTTTACAAGTTTGAACAACTAATAGATCTATTTCCAGATTTTAAATTTAAAACAAAGACACGCGGCGCTTTCTGATTCGCTGGTACCGGTTCACCCGGGATCACGCTCGCGCACCGTTAGATCTAATTTAAAACCAACGGCTCAGATCTGCCCGTACCTCATCGGCCTGGCATCTAATCTAAACCACTGGACCTAGATCGAGTGGATCAAATCGCTTTGACCTAAAACCGGTGGCGCACATGGTTGCTGGCGGAGGTGGCGCTGCTGCCGACAATGTTCCGGTGGTTCCATGGGGGGGTTAGGGGATAGGCAGAGGCTTACCAGACTCACGTGAACACGATGGTGCTCAAGGTGTCGTTGGCGTGGGCGGGGGCGTGCTGCAGTGGCTACTGGGGCTCGTCGGAGTTGGGGACAGTGTCGGGTTTGCTCAGACGGCGACGAAGGCGACGTTTCCGGCCATCCTAGAACAAACAGAGGATATCAGCGTGTGCACCACACTCAGGCGAATCTGGAAGGGTCAAAGAGAAGGCATCGGCTGCGGGGTATGCTTCGCGCGAGTGAGAGAGGGTAGAGGGGTAACTGGCCCGGGTGGGCTGGATTCTGTGCTAGGCCAAATTGGCAGCGCCGGCCTTTTCTGTTTTCTTTATTCTTTTTCTATTTCTATTTTGATTTTCAGGAAACATTTTCAAATGATTTTCAAACCAAAATGAATTCAAATTTGTTCTGAATTTTTGTAGGATGGGTCTAGCTCTTAATTGAGCATTTAGCACTGTTGTTCACTCAAACCTACTTTGGTCCCTTGAAATTTTAAAATAAAACAGTGCCTTTACCATTGTTTAATAAAGATATAAAAATGGTTTTAAATTCAGATTTTGTTTTGAAATTTTTTGTCCAAGTTTTTGGAAAACATCAATCAACCATAGGATCAAATATCTTTGGTTTAAAACAAATAATCTCTTACTAGAGAGTAGCATTGGTCCAATGCCTTGCTTACATAAAATATTAGACATTCAAATGCCTCTGTTTTGAAATGACATTGAAAATGATCCTAAAATGATTATGAATGCATGGATGATATGCAAACTTTGAAATCATGATTTTTGGGATGTTACAAATCTAACCCCCTTAAGGTGAATATCGCCCTCGAGATTCGGATTGGCTAGAAAATAGGTGAGGGTGGTCCGTCCGAAGGTCATCTTCTCTTTCCCATGTTGCTTCTTCTTCGGTATGATGGTTCCATTGAACTTTGCAGAATTTGATAGTCTTTATTCGAGTAACTCTTTCTGCAGTCTCAAGTATCTTGATAGGGTTTTCCTCATAAGTGAGATCACTTTCCAAATGGACCTCCTCCAAAGGTATGGTATCCTTCAAAGAAGTCTCTTCCATCTCTGGATGGCATTTCTTTAGCTGACTCACATGAAACACATTGTGAACGGAAGACAATGATTCTGGCAATTCAATCTCATAAGCTACTTCTCCTTTACGACTCAGAATCTTGAATGGTCCAACATATCTTGGGGCCAATTTCCCTTTGACTCCGAATCTCTTCACTCCACGAAGTGGTGACACTCTAAGATAAGCTCTATCACCCACTTCATAGGTGACTTCTCTATAATTAGAATCTGCGTAGCTCTTCTATCGGGACTGTGCTATCTTCAATCTGTCCTTTACTAGCTTGACTTTCTCTTCAGCCTCCTTGATTAGTTCTGGTCCGAACAAATTTCTTTCTCCCACCCCATTCCATAGCAATGGGGTAGTACACTTTCTCCCATAGAGAAACTCAAACGGTGCCATCTCAATACTGGCTTGATGGCTGTTATTGTAAGAGAATTCTGCGTAAGGCAGACTTTCATCCCAACTAGCTCCATAGTCTAGGGCACATACCCTTAACATGTCTTCTAAAATCTGGTTGGTCCTTTCTGTCTGTCCATCAGTCTGGGGGTGAAAAGCAGTACTAAATTCCAATATCGTTCCCAATGATTCATGTAGTTGCCTCCAAAAATGAGAAGTGAATTCGGTTCCCTTATCAGACATAATATTCTTGGGTACTCCATGCAGACACACAATCCTATTCATATAGATCTTGGCCAACTTAGCACTTGTATAGGTTGTCTTCACGGGTATGAAATGAGCCACTTTAGTGAGGCGATCCACTACTACCCAAATAGAATCATATCCTGACCTGGACCTTGGCAATCCGGTGATGAAGTCCATGCCAATCTTGTCCCACTTCCAATCAGGAATAGGTAGTGGTTGTAACAATCCTGCCGGTTTCTGATGTTCTGCTTTCACTCTACTACATACATCACACAAAGCAATATGTTCGGCGATGTCTTTCTTGAGATTATTCCACCAAAATCTCTCCTTCATATCCATGTACATTTTGGTGTTACCCGGATGAATGGAATATGGTGAGTTGTGTGCTTCCTGTAAAATCAGTCTCCGAAGCTCCGGATCTTGTGGAACGCAGATAAGTTTTCCATACCATAAAGTACCTTGTTCGTCTTCATGGAATCCTTTGGCTTTTACCTTGCCAATATTTTCCTTAATCTCTTCAATTTCCTTGTCCGTCTTTTGGCCTTCCTTGATTTTGTCCAACAAAGTGGGTTGAACATCCAATGACATGAGATGTCCTTCAGGCACAATCTCCAATCTGAGGTCTCTAAATTGGGCATACAGGTCATCTGGCAATTCTCCCTTGGTAAAACCATTCACAAATACCTTACGGCTTAGTGCATCTTCTACAACATTTGCTTTACCGGGTTGGTATTGAAAACTCAAGTCATAGTCCTTGATTAGTTTTAGCCATCTTCTTTGTCTCATGTTGATTTCTTTCTGAGTGAAGATATACTTCAAACTTTTGTGATCTGTGAAAACTCCGCATCGCTTTCCCAAAAGATAATGTCACCATGTTTTGAGTGCATGGACAACAGAGGCTAACTCCAAATCATGAGTATGGTAATTTACCTCATGAGTTTTGAGTTGTCTCGAGGCATAAGCCACAACTTTCCCTTCCTGCATTAGAACTGCACCTAATCCATGATGACATGCATCACAATACACTTGGAAATCCTTCTCCAAATTAGGTAGGCATAGGACTGGTGCTGTCACTAGTCTCTTCTTCAATTCTTGGAAACTGAGTTCACATCCTTCAGTCCAAGCAAATTTCTTGTCTTTCTTTAGTAACTCTGTCATTGGCTTAGCTACCTTGGAGAAATTCTCAATGAATCTTCTGTAGTATCCTGCCAAGCCAAGAAAACTACGAACTTCTTTCACTGACTTAGGAGATTCCCATTCAGTTACAGCTGACACTTGGTGGGATAACTTCCAGATCACCACTCCCATTGAGGATGTGACATGGGCTATCTTTGAAGATGGTTTTCGTACAGCTCACATCTCATCCATGGTGATGAGTTTGAAGAAGAAAGAGTTCCATAACCTGAAGCAGCGCCACCGCAGCATGGCTGAATATATTGAGGAGTTCAACAATCTGGCGCGTTATGCACCGGATGAAGTTGATACCGATGCCAAGAGGAAAGAGAAATTCCTCGAAGGACTGGATGATGAACTGAATCTGCAGTTATCTGTGGCCTATGTCCCCACTTACCAATCACTTTGTGAAAAGGCTACCATCTTGGAAAACAAGATGAAACAGGTTGAAACAAGAAAGAGGAAACACAGCTCTGACAAGCACAGCTCGGGATTGTCTCACAAGCGTTCCCGTCATGATGATAGTGGGAGTTCCGGATCCCACAAACATGGAAAGTAAAACAACCACCATAGCCACAACCGCCATCATGACAACAAGCATCACCGTAGTCATGATAATGACAAGTACAAGAACCACAAGGGTGGACACAAGAGTCACCACAGTGGAGGTGGAAGTGGAAGTGGCAGTCAGCCTGCAAAGAGATATATCAGTCATGTTGAATGCTTCAAGTGTAAGAAGCTGGGGCATTATGCAAATGAATGCCCAGAAAAGAAAGTTGAAGGAACCAACAAGCCCAACCCTTTCCAGAAGGGACAGGTGAACCGCATCAATGTGGAAGAGATTTATGAGGAACATGATGCTATGGCTGGTAAGTTCAAACTCAATTCTATTCCAGCACTTCTAATTTTTTATACCAACTTTCTCTTCGTTGGTGCAGCCGACAGTTACCAAGTCCTTGTTCACCGAACGTAGCCAATCATTGGCCACCATGGGATCAGTGGTTCCTGAGAACTTTGCAGGCCTCAGTATTAGGAATCTGGTGAGCGTGTCAAATCCTGGTGGATTGTTCTGATTGTTGTTGTTGTTATTCTGATTCTACATAAAAGTGATCATCGTCTGCATCAGCTGTGTTTGTGCTGTCATCAGCTGCTGCATCTCGGGGGTGACATTGTTGTTGTTTGGGTTGGGATTGGCACGTCGAGGAGGCATCTGTGGTTTTCATAAGGATAAGAATGAGATACCCATAGATGCTTAACATGCACAATACATTACATAGACAATCACCAAAACAAGGATCAAAATAATCATAAGGTTCAACGACATAAACAACAAGTTTGAAAAAGTAAACACACCATCGCAAGCCACCCACATGTTGGATGGTCATTGCGACTCAATAATCATAAGCATGGTAAATGAAAGATAAATGAGTAGTCATCACTACTCCTCTGGATCAACCTCCTCATCAAGAAGTGTAAGACCTGCATTCTCCATAGCGGTCTTGTATTCCTCGACATTGGTAGTCAAGGCCTCTATCTTGGCCTTAAGAGCCCTCTTCTGTGAACGAAGTCTCTCAAACACACCCTGCTGATGCTCGAGCTCGAAGTCCTTGGTCTCTAGCTCTTCCTTCATCTCCCGGATATTCTTGTACCGGTCTTGGACTCTCTTCTCCTGGCTCTTGAATTTCCTGTCCTGGCTCTCAAACTTGGCCTCCATTTCCTTGACTATCTCTTCTTGCTCCGCGAAGAGCTTGTCCTTCTCACGAAACTGCACCTGGAGCTCGTCATTGATAATCATGACGTTGGTCCTATCGGTATCTAGGTGCCTAATGAGAACCTCTAGGTACTAAAGGTACAGACGAATCGGCTCCACCGTCTCTCTAGCAGCAACCTCGAACTCAATAGCCTCGCCCTCCTCGTCGCGTCTTCCGAAGGCGTGAAAGTAAAGACCTCTAAGCTCGCTGGAGTGCCTCCCTACCAGATGCCCAAGTAAATCCTGCATGACTACATCTAATCCTCTCTCCTTGTTTTCATACATTACCTTCAAACTGACAGCCTCCGTGGCTGGCTCAGTCTGGCGTCCTGTCTGAGTAACTTTGAAGCCCCAAAGGTCCTTCCTCTCAAACTTGGTGAGGGGAAGCGTCATGATGCTAGGGAGCGGAAGGTTGAGCACACTAGTGAGCTCAATAAGACGAGTGCCAAAACGAGTTCCCTTGAACACTTCATCCGTGCTGATAGTAACATTAGGCATCTATTTTATAAGATAGAGAAAAGTTAGAATCAACATCAATAGAGAAAAATCACAAGACAAAGTATCACAAGCATATATTTGGAAACAAACACACAAGTCATGGCATACACAAATCCATTACAAGCATCAATGGTTCAACATAACTTAGATAAAATTTTTGGAAATAAAACGATAAGTGTGGTGGTCCAACTAACGAAGTACATTACAATCCCATCTCACTTCCCAAGTTGGCTAACAGGGCATCCCTAGAGGCAATCTGTTGATCCTAATCACATGACTCCATTGCTAAGTCTATGATGTCCTCTCTTAGACGTTGGTTGGTAGCCTCTAACTCTTGGGTATGCTTCTTTTCTTCCCTAAGGTCATTTTGGGTGTTAAGCATTCTGCACTTGAGTCTATCACCAAGCTCCTTGATGGCCTTCCAAGCTGCATCTCTTGCAGAGTCAAAGAATGTGGTGTGCATTACTGAGTTGGTGACCATGCATAATCCTGATTCCTTGTGGTTGTCTTCCTTGTTTTTGTACACGTGAAGTTGCACCCACCAGTACTCCACTCCTTCATCCATCACAGGGAAACCTTTGTACATAGCTTCACCATATATCCCCATGGAAACCATGAGGTCCTTGAGGGCCTTGGGGAATTCTGTCTCACACTCCAAGGTCACGGTCATGAGTGGTACCTTCCTCACGGCTTCGTTGATGGAGTTCACCTACAAATAGAGATGAGAAAAGAAGATTAGAAAAGTTTACGAGAAGAAAAAGACAAGTGTGGAAATTGTTGAAATTTTTTCCTTCGTGGTTTCTAATCCAATCCTAGGGTCATAATCCTACAGGCAACACAGTGCTCTGATACCATCTGTAAGATCCCACCCTTATAAATGTAAGGATCCCTGTGATTGCAATGCTAGTCCCTGGATCAATTGCTAGCATCCACAGTTTAAGATGAAGTACACAGAAATAAAGGTCATTATTACAACGTCATTCTAGAGATAACATAGTCTTTTACAACTCCATAGCCATAGGCTAGTACAAGAGTTTAACTTAACAATATAAAATAGAAGTCTTCATCTTCATGTGCCACAGGCAAGAATGTTGAGTGTAGACTCATAACCCCTAATCATCATCAGAGTAACCTGCAACATCACAAGTTATAGCCACAGTGGGACAATACATTGGAATAGTATTGGCAAGTGATACCTTAATAGAATATTAACATCTAGTTACTACATGAATTTGGCTAAGTGTAGCTCAGGCTTGCTTTGCTCAAAATAGGTTTTACCTATCAGTTGAAAACACTAAGTTTTTCTTTGACAAAACGTTCCCAAGGAACCACCAATAGAAATTGGTGAACCTTCACCCTTGTTCATCCACAAGTTTTAACTTAGAAAATTGGGATGAGGAGATTATTGATAGCTTCCATGTCTTGATGCTCAAGTTATCCATTACCGGGGACACGGCTAAGTACTTAGTTTATTCCGTATGCAGAGGTTGTGCAATTTCCCCACAAGACTTTATTTTCACCAAGACAGGATCTTTCAGAAGCCTTCCCTTGGACCAAAATGGACGCGCTCCAAACCTATCATTCCCCTACCACCAACTGTCCATTTGGCTAAGTTATTGCAACCTATATGATCCAGGCAGAGCCCATAATGCCATGTGGCTGCACTAGAAGCTTCTTAACATTTGGCATCTCAAATCCCTTTGTTCCTGGGTGGCAATCCACAAGTGAGATACACAAGGTAAACCATATAAATGGGCCTTGTGTAACCACTCAACCAAAAACCACCAAGCAATTACCATTCCACCGAGGTGTTTCATTCACTTAGTTGTTTTATTAAGCAAAAAAATAAGTCAAAGACTTAACAATATTTTCCATAGCATGATTTTATTCCACCCTTGGTTGCTATTAGCTAGCCTAAGCATGGCAATAACAAGTATCTTAAATTAAAGGAAATTCTAACATTTCTACAACTACTAGGATTTCCCAAGCATAGCATATAGATACTTAGCAAAATATTCATGCAAGACCTATACAAAATAGTTCTAATGCATAGTCAAAATATTGGGACAAAAATATGAGCACCACTTTCCTTGGTAGTTGGGGGTGTAGCAACAATCTTCACAACCACAATCACTACTAGCACCAAAATCTACACATAAAATGATAGCACCAAAATCACATATCAAAATATACAAGCAAAAATATATGAATGCATGCAAATGCCATGTGATGATTTTTCTAAATCAAACAAGACAAGTATACAGTACTTAATCACAAACAAGAAAAATATACACTAAATAAACTTTATTTAGTCTTTAATACATTTTTCAAATAATTTCTATACTCAAAATAAGCCTATGAATATCTCTCCAAAAATAAACAGTTTTACAGAAGCAAATCATTAAACAAATTGCATGGTTCGATAGAATTCTTTCTCCTGATTCCATTGACATAAAATTTGCAAAATTTGAACTTGTGGATCAAAAGTTATTAATTTTACAAGTTTGAACAACTAATAGATCTATTTCAAGATTTTAAATTTAAAACACAGACACGCGGCGCTTTCTGATTCGCTGGTACCGGTTTGCATGGGATCACGCTCGTGCACCGTTAGATCTAATTTAAAACCAGCAGCTCAGATCTGCCCGTACCTCTTCGGCCTGGCATCTAATCTAAACCACTGGATCTAGATCCAGTGGATCAAATCGCTTTGACCTAAAACCGGTGGCGCACATGGTTGCTGGCGGCGGTGGCGCTGCTGCCGACGATGTTCCGGTGGTTCCAGGGGGGTTAGGGGCTAGGAAGAGGCTTACCAGACTCGCGTGAACACGACGGTGCTCAATGTGTCGTTGGCGTGGGCGGGGGCGTGCTGTAGTGGCTCGTCGGAGTTGGGAATAGTGTCAGGTTTGCTCAGACTACGACGAAGGCGATGTTTCCGGCCACCCCAACACAAACAGAGGATATTAGTGTGTGCACCACACTCACGCGAATCTGGCAGGGTCAAAGAGAAGGCACGGGGTGGTTGTGTCTTACCTAAATCCCTCGCCGGAGTTGGAGGTGGCGTGAGATTCCCACGGTGCTCATCGAAGCCGACGCTCTGGATTACAAGCAGATGCACAAAGGGGATCAGGAGATGCGCAAGGATCAGGGGATCATCCTAGGGTGAACGGGGAGTGGGCGCGAACACGAGACTCACCGGAATCGCACGTCGGAGGTCGTCGGTACCGCGGTGGTTTGAGCTCGAATGAGAGCAGCCTGGTGGCGAGGTGAGGGTGCTGTGTTGGGGAAAATGACCATGGCGGCGAGGTGTTTAAGTAGCCAGGAGCGGGGCGAGAATTAAGCTCTGAATCAATGGGATTTAAGCGAGGTTAAACGCGGCGTCACTGCGCAGTGGTAACGGCGGAGCGGCGTCTGCGCGAGAATCTGGGGAAGACGACGCTGACGTGGAGAGGGCCCGGTGTTAGCGGCTGCGGGGTACGCTTCGCGCGGGTGAGAGAGGGTAGAGGGGGAACTGGCCCGGGTGGGCTTAGTGGGCTGGATTCTGTGCTGGGCCAAATTGGCAGCGCCTCCCTTTTCTGATTTCTTTATTCTTTTTCTATTTCTATTTTGATTTTCAGGAAACATTTTCAAATGTTTTTCAAACCAAAATGAATTCAAATTTGTTCTGAATTTTTGTAGGATGGGTCTAGCTCTTAATTGAGCATTTAGCACTGTTGTTCACTCAAACCTACTTTGGTCCCTTGAAATTTTAAAAGAAAACAGTGCCTTTACCATTGTTTAATAAAGATATAAAAATGGTTTTAAATTCATATTTTGTTTTGAAATTTTTTGTCCAAGTTTTTAGAAAACATCAATCAACCATAGGATCAAATATCTTTTGTTTAAAACAAATAATCTCTTACTAGAGAGTAGCACTTGGCCAATGCCTTGCTTACATAAAATATTGGACATTCAAATGCCTTTGTTTTGAAATGACATTGAAAATGATCCTAAAATGATTATGAAGGCATGGATGATATGCAAACTTTGAAATCATGATTTTTCGGATGTTACAGTATTCTGTGTTAGAGTAACGCCTGGGCCGCTAGCCTAAGCCATGCTTCATCATGGTGGAAACTTGCAGCATTAACATAGTGAGTCATCTATGAAGCAACCTCAATAAAAAGCTATATGCATAGTAAATAAAAAGATTGCTGAGATGCTCATTATCTGCTTGACTTGTCATTTTGGTTATGGGAAAGCTCCTGTACCATGTGCAAGGGGTACCCCGTTGGCGGTTCTCAATGATATGCAAATACTTACAATGACAAGAACTTACCTGGATCCAAAGTTGAGTGTGCATGAGGAGTGGCCCTCATATTCAAGGGACATGAGATTGCCAGCTTATATTTCGTCAAGCATATACTCCATCTTTGTTCACTTTAACTTTAATCATCTAAATATGCTTATGATAGGGGCAATGAGGGCTCAAAGCTAGTAAGTACCATAATATTTTGTAAGCTCTTTATGACTTGTAATCCCTGCTACCCTCTACAAAGGGTCCTTTCTACAGTTACCAGTTGAGTCAGTAAACCCATTTCCTCTCTATCTCCAGCAAGCTTTTGAGTTGTTGTGTTTCAAGCATTCATGTGGTGATTTATTCAATCATGTTCTTCATCTTCCTTGTTTGCACAAAACTCTTATCTATTGAGTATTACTTTGAAAGACTTCACTTGTGAAACACCTTTTTGAGCAAAGAGTGCTCATGTTTTGACGCTTCTACATAAAAAAATATTTTGTGAAACTGTTTGCCAGGTGTTCTCTGACCAAGAACAAGTTTGCCAATTCCAATTTTGATTTATCTTTATGTATCTCTATTGTGACTGCTGTACTTGGCTGTAAGCTAAGTTATATAATTGTGAGTTCTTTCTTCTATGAGTTGTGCAATGGTAAGTGTGATGCTTCTTGTTCGTATTCTTTTTATCGACACTTCACTCCATAAACCTGTGGACATATTTACTGAGCTCACTATTCGCTTGGGGACAAGCGAAGTCTAAGCTTGGGGGAGTTGATACGCCTAATTTGCATCACCATTCTATATCATAATTTACCTCTATCGATTGATATTTGTCTTATTATGATGTACTACTTATGGCTTTTCATCTGTTTATACATGTTGGATGATTCCTGGAGGATGGACTGCCGGAGACTGGATTCAGATAGAAAAGACGGTGTTTCGGCGCAATTTCGCGAAGATCATAAAAATACCAGAAAAATATGGAAACATATTATTTTACAGGAAGACGAAGGAAGCCAGAAGGAGGAGCGAAGGGGGCCACAGGGGCCCACACCCCCTAGGCGCGGGCCCACCTAACCCCGCGCCTAGGGTGGGTTTGCTCCACCTATTTGGCCTCCGACTCCGCCCTTTCGCCTATATCTTCCCTACGGAACCCTAACACCGGGAGGGCGACCACAGATATACTTCTGCCACCTCTGGGAGGCAAAAAACACCGAGAGAGAAAGATATCTCTGGCAGACATATTTATGTCGGGGGAATTCCTTCCCGGAGAGCGAAGACCGTCGCCATCAACACCGTCATCAAGCTAGGCTTCATCGGGATCATCATCACCATCATCTCCATCAGCACCATCATCATTACTCCGTCCCACTGTAACAATTGTGTTGGGTATTGCTTAGTTCATTAGGGGAAACTTCCCCGGTGTTAATTACTATTGTAGTTGATGCTTGTGAGTGGAACCATTGGATTGTTTTTTATGTTCATATTGTTATCCATTATCATATCATCTTTAATCCTGATCCATATGATGTCTCGTTAGTAGTTCGTTTAGTTCTTGAGGACATGGGAGAAGTCATGTTGTTAGTATTGAATCTGTGATGAGTTATTATTCAATAGTTTAGTATTTAAGTTGTGGTGCTATTCTTCTAGTGGTGTCATGTGAACGTCGACTACATGATACTTCACCATTTATGGGCCTAGGGGAATGCATTGTGTATTTGGATACTAATCGTGGGGTTGCCGGAGTGACAGAAACTTGAACCCCCGTTAGGAAACCTTTGCACAAGGGAGCACTGGATCTTAGAGATTAAGGCCATGGTTAGATTTATATCTTAATTAATTTCCTGTAGTTACAGATGTTTGCAGGGGGTTTAATCACAAGTATGTATTAGTCCTAGGAAGAGCGGTATGTTAGCATAGGTTCATCCACACAACACTTACAAACACCAAAGAAGAGTACTCAACTATTTTCAGCAAAAGCACTTGACAGAATTCCCATGTGTCCTCGAGAACGTTTGGTCCTTATAAGTATTTCCACCAGCTTGTCCTTTGCTAAGAAAGGATTGGGCCACTTGCTCAGTTTGTTTTTTACTTCTATTACTTGCTCTTTGTTTTGTTGCTTTGTTAGAAAATCACTTAAAAACTATTTGTTAAGTATTCACAGGGATTTCCTGCTCCATACCACTGTTCAGCACCTTCTGCTCCTCTTTGGGATCGACACTCCTATTTATGGAAAGTACTACGATTCACCCCCTACACTTGTAGGTCATCAGCTGCCTGGACAGAAGATGTTGTGCAAGTTCTCATTGCGAGCACGTATGACTATATTTGGAGCACATGCCTAGGATTGTTTAGTACTTGGATGCTTGTTATTATTTACCTACAATGCCCTAGATCTTGAAGTTACATGTTTAGACTCATCCATGCAACGCCCGTCCATCCATCTCTATGCCTACCGCACTCGAATCCCACTGTTACCGTTACTGTTACTATTGCTCATGTTTTACTGCTACTATTGCTTTGTTGTTGCTACTACAAACTGTTGCTTCTGATAAACATCTGTGAGCAAGAACTATTTCCAGGTGCAGCTGATCTGACAACTCAGTTGTTAAGGCTTGCAAGTATTCTTTGGCTCCCCTTGTGTCGTATCAATAAATTGGGTAATACTACCCGCGAAGACTGTTGCGATCCCCTACACTTGTGGGTCATCAACCTCAGGTCTAAGGATTGCATTGATTGATATATACAAATGACAACTTGTTCGTTGTACCTCAATATGGGTCAATCCAACTCTCTAAACTCTTTAGACGAATCTGTGTAAGTAGGAATACCATCTCCATGTCCATGACAAGTGGAACATAATATAGTAGTGGTAGTCCTCGTAAGAAAAAGAAAGAGAAACATAAGATAGTTGAGGAATCACTTGAACCTGCTATAGATGCTAATAGTATATCTGTCTCTGATGCTGAAACTGAGAGTGGTAATAATAATGATGCTCCTGATAAGGAGGAATTTGAGGAAGAACCTGAGAAGCACACTAAGAACACTAGGTACACCAAGGAATATTTTATTGCTAATAAACATGGTAAAGAGAGAGAACCTTGGGTTCTGAAACCTATGCCTTTTCCAGGTAAGAAACACATGTCAAAGGAGGAAGAACACTACAAAAAGTTTTGTGAGTGGATGAAACCTTTATTTTTGAAAATTCCTTTGACTGATGCTATTAAATTGCCTCCTTATTCAAAGTATATGAAGGATATTATCTCTAATAAAACGAAGATTGCTAATGAGGACATTCTACTTTGCTTGCTAATTACTCCTTCAATGGTAAGGTTATAAAGAAACTTGGTGATCCAGGTATAGCAACTATTCCTTGCTCTATTAAGAACAATTATGTTAGAACTGCTTTATGCGATTTGGGAGCTGGAGTTAGTGTTATGCCTTTTTTTCTCTACAAGAGACTACAGCTAGAAAAGTTGATACCAACTAATATACCTTTGCAAATGGCTGATAAGTTAACTAATATTCCTGTTGGTATATGTGAGGATGTTCCTGTTCAAGTGGCTTATAATTGCTTGGTTTTGACTGATTTTGTTGTGCTTGAAATGCCTGAAGATGATAATATGTCTATTATTCTTGGGAGACCTTTTATTAACACTGCAGGTGTTTTCATTAATTGTAATCAAGGAAAAGTAACATTCAATATTGATGACAAAGAGCACACTATTTATTTCCCCAAGAAGGTTGTTAGAAGCTATTGCCTGAATTCCATTGAAAATGTTGAGAGCATAAAGGTTGGAGAAATATATTGTCCCATTCCACAAGGAAAATTTGAAACTATTATGATTGGGACCACTGCTATCAAGTATGAGGTAACATAATCACCTTGTGTATTACAAAGTTTTGTTTCATATAAGATTTTTTTGGTAACAAGACTTGATCAACCTTGTTAACAAAAGGATTTTTATGAACAAAATAATGTTTTCACTGTGGTTATACTTGCTTTCTTTTACTTTTATCCTTCCTAGTCTTTGCCTTTCTTTTGCTAGATTTAGTTTTGCTAGTTGTTTGCTTGTTAGTTTGTCTTAGAGCTTTTGTAGTTTGGCTTTTGGTTTGCTTTTGCTTCTTCTGAAAAAACTGTTTCTGCGAGAAAATCAATTTTCATGCCCTGAAAATTGGCCAAAAATAAAGTTTTCCGAAAAATCCCAGCAAATTCAAAATAAGTTTTTCCTCGAAAAAGGGGCAGAGAGACACGTGAAGTGACCCAGGGGGCCACCCCAGGCCACCAAACCCATGGTAGGCGCGGCCTACCAGGTGGCGGCGCCTGGGTAGGGTCTGGCCCACCTGGGCCCCTCCAGGTTGCCTCCTCAAAGCCATCCTCTTTCTCTCTCCCAAAAAACACCGGAAAACTTGCTCAAGCTCGAGTTCTTGTTGTTCTTGCTCGCGATTTTCGATCTTCTTGCTCATCCCATCTTTGTTGCTGATTTTTGGAGAGAATCTTCCTTGGTATGTGCCTCCTCCACTTATCCAATTAGATTTGTGATTGGTAGATTGTATCTTGAGTATTTTGCTACTATAGGTGACAGGTTATTTGAGCTTGCATGCTTGTTCTATGCTTAGAAACTTTATTTTGATGCATGTGTAGTCCTCTAGCAAGTTCCTATAGTAGTTACTCATCATTTATCAACTTAGAAATCACTTGGTTTGATGTTTGTTTAAAAATTTCAGCAAGGAAAATGAGTACCTATCCACTGAATCAATATGACTTGATGGTGTCTGAGCCAATGAAGGTTCATCGTAAGGAGGTAGTTTTTCCTTCCATATATCCATGCCATGAATTTATGAGAACCGCGGGAATCTCTCAGGATTTCCAAACTTTGATTGCCAATGTAGGATTGGAACACTTTGTTGAAGGTGAACCATTTCAATTTGTTAAGCTAACCATGGCTTTTGTGCAGGACTTCTGGTTCACTTGGTATACATCTAATCCCATGGTCCATTACAAAATATATAATTTACGTGTCGACCTGCCTTTTGCTGATTCCTGTGCAGCAATTAGAGTACCTCAGTGGGGATCTTGTGAGAAGATCAAGGAAAGGCCCAAGTCACTTTTGGATTTATATGCTGAGATTTTCCAGGGTTTCGACTTCTCAAAGGAAAGTGGTAAAATTCAGAACATTCAGTTCCCAGCTATTAGATACTTTGCCTATTTCATTACCAAGTGTGTTCTTGCTAGAAAGATTGCTAGAAAGTTGTCTTCTTTTGATCTAGATTTTATCGCAGCTGCTCTGAATAGGAATAGATCTTATAGCCTGGGTGCTTTGATAGCTCACCGTCTCACCACCA
Organism: Avena sativa; assembly: GCA_916181665.1. Lineage (NCBI taxonomy): Eukaryota > Viridiplantae > Streptophyta > Magnoliopsida > Poales > Poaceae > Avena > Avena sativa. Next base: position 123,780,163 of record OV702280.1, read on the forward strand.
ACCGCGAGAAGGGTGGAATTTGTGGAGGTCTCATTGCTTCTAGGTTGCTAGCTTTCCATGGTTTAGAGCCTCACTATTTAGATTTTCAGTTCCCCAAAGAGAGGCTTGATCTTGAATCCATGATTCAACATGGTTTTGTGTCCCAGGGGTCCCATGTGAGAAGTTTACCATATGAGTTATCTTTTGTCCAGCAAGGTCGGAGAAAGGGTAGGACTGAGAAAATACTTTATTTGCCTGCACCTACTTTGTTTAACTTTGATAGCAGGCAAGGATGGTCGCTTACGGAGGAGGAGGTTGACACATATGTGTCAGAGCTCTCCAAGCAAGAGAAGAATGTTGAAGAGGATGCGGAAAACAATTCGGTTCAGCCCTCCAACTTGGGAGAGTTCTCATACCAGTAGCCTTCATTTGATTGGGGCGCGTCTTCTTCTTCATCGCAAGCACCTGACTATGATCATTCCTATGATGACCCACCAGCATGGAGTTACTACCCGCGCTATTGAGCCCCACTTAGGACAAAGCCTAAGCTTGGGGGGAGGTATACCGACATCACACTCATCGATATATCATGTTCGGTCGGTTCTTTTTATATCCATTGTTTCGCTTTCTTTTTGGTTCTTGTTGCTTATTTCTCAAAAATACAAAAATACAAAAAATATTTCTGTTGTTTCTCTTGGTTTGTTTCTTTGCTTTGGTTTGCCTTAAAATAAAAATCCAAAAAGATTTTTCTTTGCTTGGTTTGTTTTTTCTTTGCTTTTTTTTACTTTGTTGGCTTCTTTAAAAAATCGAAAACACCAAAAATATTTGTTGTTCTTCTTTGGTTTTGTGAGTTCTTTGCAGGGTTTAGCTGTTCTCAGTGGATATTGGTTTTCATGTTATTATTCAAGTCACACAAGTGAAGGGCAATAATGAAGATTAAGACAACTAGAGGAGTGGTAAGAGGCTGGTAACGAACTCTATTTGTTTCATTTTTGTACATATACTCATCATTGTGAGCATGCTTAGTCTGTTCATGGTAAGGAGTGTGTTACTAATGGATGCTTAGTAGTTTTTGCTTGTCTATGATTAGCTCTAGCTTCCTAATAGTTTGTAGCATGTCATATGAATGTTTGCTTGCACTGTTTTATTCATATTTTGGTATGATATTGTGGTATCCTCCTCTAGAAGTTTCATGTGAATCGACTTGGCACATGCTCACGCATGCATATGACTAATCAATAGTCAGTAATCCTCGATGATTTATTTTGCCTCAGAGTTCTTGTATCACTTTCATGCCATAATTAGTCCTATTTTGTTGCAAGCATGATTATGACAATTATTGCTCTCTCGTTTGTCGCTCTCTCTCTCTTTTGCTAGCCTTCACTTGCACTGAGCATGAGCTCTACTTGTGTTTCCAACTCCCCAAAACCAATATTGCCAGCTGTGTCCACCGTACCTACCTATTAGCATCGTTTGCTATTTCAGTGCATATTCAATATGCCTTGTTTTCTTCCAAATAAAATGTTTGTATGTTTTGAAAAAGTTAGTTAGTAAAGCTCTCACGAACTTGATGGCATACTTTATTCCTTACGCTTAATAGTCCTGAACCATTGTGACTTTTCCATGAAAGTTATATGCTTGCAAATTATATGCTGGGAGTCAGTAGAACCGTGTTGCCACGGGGAACGCTTTCAACACTTTTTGGATATCATATCTAGTTGATAATTTTCTCTTTTGTTTACGGATGTCGACGATGTGAAATAAAAGGGGAGCTTGTGAGTTCATGGATTCTATACATTGTGTTAGAGAAACGCCTGGGCCTCTAGCCTAAGCCATGCCTAATCATGGTGGAAACTTGCAGCATCACCGTAATGAGGATCTATGAAGCATCCTCAATAAAAAGTTATGCATATGGTAATTAAAAAGATTGTTGAGATGCTCATTGTCTGCTTGCCTTGTCATTTTGGTTATGGGAAAGCTCCTGTACCATGTGCAAGGGGTACCCCATTGGCGGTTCTCTATGATGTGCGTGTATTTACAATGACAAGAACTTACAAGTAACCAAAGTTGAGTAGCATGCGGAGCAGCCCTCGTACTCAAGGGACTTGGGATTTTCAGCCTATGGTCTGTCAAGCATATGATTCAGAGTGGACCTCACTTTCACCTTAACCACATGAAGATGCCTATGATAGGGGAAATGGGAGCTGAAAGCTAATGAGTACCTTCCTTTAAGCATTAGGACGCCTTTCAAACTTTCCAAAACCATTTTCACAACCTTGTTGAGTCACCACTTCTTCTATGAGCACCTTCTTGAGAGCATAGTTGTCAGTTTTGTGTTTGTTCCAAAACTTGGTTAATTATGTCATGACTTTGATGCTTGTATCTCTGATATTTTTACCTCTAGTCTTCACTTGAACTTCAGAGGTGCCTTGGCATTTATATTGTGCTCTACAAACAAAGGCAAGCGAGATACCACTCTATCATACCTTACTATGAGCATTGCAATGTTGCTTATGTTTATGTTCCATGCTACTTATTATTATTGTGTTGGTTTCTCTTCATAGCTTGCAATGATTATTGAGTAGACTTGGTTGAATACTTCTTATTACGTATGGTTTAAGCATCTACTATTGTATTGAGAATATATACATCTTATGAAGCAAATGTGTTCATGAAAGTACTTTTATTGCACTCAGTTTTCAACTGAATTGATTGAGGACAAGCAATAAGCTAAGCTTGGGGGATACGTCCAAAACGTATCTACTTTCTCGAACACTTTTTCTATTGTTTCTCCTCTAAACTGTGTGATTTGGATACAACTAACAAGGACTGACGCTGTTTTCAGCAGAATTACATTGGTGTCTTGTTTTTGTGCAGAAAATCAACTATTAGGAAAAATTCCAGAAAATATGCCAAAAATTATATTTCACCAGAAGACCCATGGAGCCATAAGATGAGACGGAGAAGGGGCCTGGGGGACCACACCCCTGCCAGGCGTGGGTGGGCCCTGCCTCGTTCCTAGGGAGGTGCAGCCACCCCAGGCACCCCCTCGGCCTCCCTCTGAGCCTATAAGTTGCCTTTCGACCTAAAAAACGAGGAGGGTTCAATAGTTTTCCAGAAAGAGTTCCGCTCCGCCGCCGCCACCAGAAACCAAGATTCGGATCCAAAAACTCCGTTCTGGCACCCTGCCAGGACGGGAAATTTGGAGAGGATCATCGCCATCGTCATCACCAACGCATCTCCATCAACCACCGACGTTTCCCTCATCCATGAGTGAGTAATCCCCTGCTGTAGGCTTGCGGATGGTAGGGATTGGATGAGTTCTATCATGTAATCAAATAAGATATGTTAGGGCCTAGTGCCTAGTATCTCTATTAGTGCTATTTGACTTTGTTGCAACTTGTTGTGCTTAATGCTTGTCACTAGGGCCCGAGTGCCATGATCTCAGATCTGAGCTTATTATTGAATCATTATGATAGTATTGTTTGTGATCTTATCTGCAAGTTGTGTACACATATCATTGTGTGGATCCAAAGGCCCCAAAGTGACAATAATTGGGACAACCGGAGGGGATGGCTGTGGTGTGAGGATCACATGTGTTCACGGAGTGTTAATGCTTTGCTCTGGTGCTCTATTAAAAGGAGCACCTTAATTGACAGTAGTTTTCTAGAGGCCCCGCTGCCATGGGCTGGCTGGACAGAAGATGTTGTGCAAGCTCTCATTGCAAGCACGTATGACTATATTTGGAGCACATGCCTAGTATTGTTTAGTACTTGGATGCTTGTTATTATTTATCTGCAATGCCCTATATCTTGAAGTTACATGTTTAGACTCATCCATGCAACGCCCGTCCATCCATCCCTATGCCTACCGCACTCGAATCCCACTGTTATCGTTACTATTACTATTGCTCCTGTTTTACTACTGCTGTTGCTTTGTTGTTGCTACTACAAACTGTTGCTACTGATAAACTTATGTGAGCAAGAACTATTTCCAGGTGCAGCTGAACTGACAACTAAGTTGTTAAGGCCTGCAAGTATTCTTTGGCTCCCTTTGTGTCAAATCAATAAATTGGGTAATACTACCCGCGAAGACTGCTGCAATCCCCTACGCTTGTGGGTCATCAACCTCAGGTCTAAGGATTACAATGATTGATATATAAAAATGAAAACTTGTTCGTTGTACCTCAATATGGGTCAATTCGACTCGCTAAACTCTTTAGACGAATCTGTGTAAGTCAGAATAACATCTCCATTCCCATGACAAGTGGAACCGAGTCATCAAGACGACTTTCACATTGTTCTAAGTTGTGTGTCCAGCACAACCTCAATGACCAAGGATATTTAGTACAAACAACATGAATGTATAGTTCCACAACCGAATCACATATTCAATGATATACATCAGATGATCATACAAGGACAACTTAATAACTTTATGAATACAATGGGAAATATCATCATCCATGATTGCCTCTATGGCATATTCCCAACATTACAGTCGGTGCTAGGTGAGCGAAGTGTTGGTTTATCTACTTTGAGGGCTTACGAATGCTCACGAGGAGAGGTGGTGTTTATTATTTGCATATTGCTGGAGCTGGGCATAACACCAACCCGAGGAGGAGATTCTGGAGGAGGATGAGGACCAAGAGGAGGAGCAATAAGCCCACCATCAGGAGCAGCAGCCACCAAACCGGTTCGCTACATATCAAGATTTCCAAGAACTTGGAGGATGTGGAGGTAATTCATGATCTCGCCCCAAACCTTTGAGAAACAACAAATAACCTCTCAACCCAATTTGTGAACTAGAGTTACAACTATTTCCCCCCACCACAGTGATTTGAAGGGCTTGCAAAAGCCTAAGCTTGGGGAGGTTTTCTATCTATTTTATAATTTGGTTTTCATTTGCTTTATCTTATTTCCAAGGTTATGCTTTTATTTGAGTTTATAAGCACTCGTGTTGGTTTCCCCAACACTTTATCCTAGTTATTTTATTTTGTTTTAGATTTTCAAGCCAATATTTGCCGCCAATTTTCTATTCTTTAATTCCCCTTCTCAAAAATCACAAAAAGATTTCTCCGATTATCTTTATTTTCCCTCTCTTTTTATTTTCGCCTCGAAGTTCTCGTTGATTTGCAGGATAGTCATTGACTTCGAGTTTCCAAGAAACAAATAAAAAGGGAAGAGAGAAGTTCAACCAAACATGAGAGGTATGCCTTATGACTCCCCATTTTTGAAGTTTGAGAAACCCATGCTAGTTAGTAGTAATGTTGAGATGTTATATCGGTGGAGTGAGTCTATATATTGTAGTAAAATTTTATTTGCATGGGTATTTAATCGAGTATATTTTGTTTTAGCTCTTGTAGTTAACCAAGTCTGGCCTAAAAATTTTCTAAACAAATGAAATAAGAAAATGTCTTACAATTGAAGACTTGGGTGTTGTAGTGTTTAGTCTTGAAAGCTTATTCCGAGAGACACTTAATACCATAGAAAATAATAATTGACTTGATAGCTCTCTTTGAAAAGATTTGTTCAATTGAATTAATGTTTAGCGGTTTTTGTGAGCATGCCAAAGTTTGACTTGTAAATCATAAGAATGATATAGCTTTATGTGTGTCAAACTTCATGGGATGCCAACAACTCCGCTAGCCTATGAACGATCTTCATGGAGGAAACGCCTAGATTTCGGTTATGAGTTGATTAAACATATGTAGCAGCAATGCTATAATGGGTAAGATTCTTGGAACTCCCGGGTAGCTATAACATGATGGAATCACCCCACTGGCTGATATGAGTGATCATTATGCAAAAGGAACAAAAACCTTAGTGATGCCACGAGTGTCCATCTCATCCTGATAAACTAATGAATTTTTTTTGGCATGCTCTCAATTACTTAAGAACTAAAATTCTTGAAGGACAATGAATAGAAAAGTAGTGCTTGAAAAGTCTTGATTTATTGATGTGGGAGAATTGAGATACTTTAGTATATATGCTTTTCATGACAAACTCTCACACTCTTAATTCTACATGATTACACTTTATTGTTCAAAGGCAAGCCTATGAGTTGATTACATGACAGGGAATAAAGTTTACTCTTTTGAATTATTCATGCTTACTATAATTTTGCTGTGCTATAAGGATTCATGAAATACGTATGACATGATTGTTGTTACTCTATCTATGCTGAAGTTTTTCAGATTAACAAAGTGGAGGAAATATGAGACAACCAATCATGAGTAAGATCATCATCTTGTTATTTTATTTTAAATGCTGAGTTCCCTTTTTATTTTGGTTTATTGCTCGGGACGATCAAGTTTAAGCTTGGGGAGGTTGATGGCTATGAAATATAGCCATCCACGTCCGCATTTAAACTAGATATTATTCATATATTTGATGAAATATCTCTCTAAAACCTGCCACTAATGCCTAATGATCAAAGGGGTATGCAATCCTTTCTTGATATTTTTGCCTATGTAGATAATGACGTATTATGATGGGAATCACTACATAAATGCCAAAGATACGAGATTTCCAACACGCCAAAGAAACCTGGATTCGTAAAGAGAATACTGCAAGCTTAACGACCATATACGGCATGTCGCCGTATAGTTTGCACCGACCTCATTAGGTCAAAAAGTACAACTTTCGTGAAGGGACTCCTATATAAAGAGGCTTCAGGCGACGAGAAACAAGCCCCGCCGATACCACAATATCGCTACTTTTTGACGTCAACTCTCCCTACCGCCACGCCGGAGGAATAGATCTAGATCTATACCTCTAAAACGTTCTCCACAACCATAGCCATATTCCACCACTTGTAATAGTAGATCTCATCTCCAATTGGCGACATTGTAAGACTATTTGCTATCAATCTTATGATCTCTATTACAATGTTTATGATTGTCGATTTCATCTCTATGTGTGAGTAATCCTCTTTGGGCTAAGGCCTTCAGCCTAGCCATGTAGCTTTGTGCATGTTATTTATCATAGATGGGATCATGTATTAGTTTGTATGACATGATGATTGTAGTACCCTCTCTTGCCTCAATCTAAGGATTTGTCAGGTACCCAAGATCCCGAAGATTGATCTAGGTAAAGGGAGTATGAGTAATGACTGATCTGCAGGATAGGAACCCAGTGACAGAAAGGGTAGTACGGTTGTATGTGAGGAACTTACTTGGGATTAACGATTGAAAGAACATGTGCCCCCCATGTGTGGTTTTGGTAATTAATGACAATCTCTATGGACTAATGTTTGCAATGAGTTACACTTGTAGGAATAGTTCATTTGCATCACTTGGAGCATGTGTTGACTTCAAGGTAGAAGAAATGGAGAAGAAGAAAAAAGAAAATAAGATCAAGGGTGTCTTGAAGAAGAAGATATAGTTCCTCATGTGTATCTTCAAGACATCATCCAAATGGAGTTGTTCAAGATAAAAGATGTGCCATATCTAGAAGATCTCATGCTCGAAGCTTGCCATCCTCGGTGATCATGGATCGATGAAAACAAGGTCAATGTAAAGGTTTCCCCATGTTGTATGGGGGGGAAACTTGCAAGTCTTCATCAAGAAAGTGCGTACAAGAGCAATCAAGAAAGGTGTTCCATCTTTAGAAGGACAAGATTGTCTAGATCAAGATCAAGTGGAATATGCGCAAGGCAAAGGTATGATCTTGATAGGGTTTCCTTCTTATCGGTCTCGTGGTGTTAGTTGGGGAGACCAGTTTAAAGGATATATACCCGTACTATCAAGAGGGGCTCTCAAGTGAGTAACTCAATCATATCTTTCTGAGAAAGCTCAAACCTTTGCATACTTAGCATCATCATTTCTTGGTTGTTATTTAGATCTTATCCATGTGAGGTTCTAGAGCTTGTGGTAATATTCATAACAATCTCTAGTTCATCAAAAATAGATTTCCCTTTTATATCTTATTGCGTTTTTGATCTTTGAGGTTTTCTGTTTTCTCACCAAGGGAGGTATCTCACATTATAAAACATGAAATTTTCACACTTAGTTGGGTAGCTCTTGTCGTCCCCTTTCCAACAAAATTGGTTTCGGGTCAATCGGAATTTCCAAACTCTAGATATCGCCATTTGAAGTTTGTCTCTTATTTGATCCAGACCGGAATCTCCGGTGTGCAAACACCAGAGTCTCCAGTGTGGACTGGAGAAACACCGGATTATCCAGTGCTTTCATGCAGACCGGAGTCTCCGGTGTGGACATACCAGAGTCTCCGGTGTACAAGAGACCAGAGTCTTTGAAGAGTCTCTAGAGGAAGTTTTCCCAAGTCTGTTGGGACAGTCTGGATGGTGGTCCGGAGACGGACCAGAGGTGATCCGGAGTCTCCAGTGTAGACCGGAGTCTTCGGTCTGCACACCGGAGTCTCCGGTGTGGAAATTTCTCAATGGGCAGAAAACAGTCAGAAATCATTGGGCCTATATAAAGGACCCTTCTTCCCCAATAGACCCCGCACGAGTTCTGCAAGCTTTCTCCTCCATTCTTGACCTTCTTGAGCTTGCTCCCCTTCAATACCTCCTTTGATTCTTGCATATACTTTAGGGATTTGAAAGAGGAGATCTAGATCATGGAGTCTTTTGTGGATTTCCTCCATTGTTCTTCCTCTCTTACTCCACCACAAGCTGTTGTAGCTTTTGTGGAATTTGGGAGAGAAGGATTTGAGCACTTCTTGTGTTCTAGCCATTTGCATTTGGTGCATCGGTTTGAGTTCTTGTTGAGGATTCGACTGAGTGAAAGGTGAGAATCTTTTTACTCTTGGGTTCTTGGAACCCTAGACGGTTTGGTGGTTTTGTAGGTTCTTGGATTACTTGGGGCCTCCAATTAAGTTGTGGAGCTTTCCCCAAGCTTGTTTGTTGGGAGCCTCCAATTGAGTTGTGTAGAAGTGCCCCAACCTTGTGAGAGGTTCTGGATTGCCACCGACAAGTGCAACGATAGTGGAAGTGTGGATCGATCCCATTGGGGTGAGATTCAGAGGAGAAAAAGGGAGGACTTTTGTGGCGTTGGTGGTTTGATACCACCCCCTCTCCAAACGAGACGTACTCCATGTTGGGAGGAACTCGGTGAAATATCATCATCTCTGCATGCCTTGGTTATCTCTATACCTGAGCTCTAACTTATGCACATTACTTTCTGATAGCCTTCATGCTTGAAGTCTATATCTTGCTATCACATAGTTACTTGTATTGCTTACCATAAGTTGTTGGTGCACATAGGTGAAACGTAGTTGTTCTAGGTTTTATGCTTGACAAAGTAAACGATAATTTAATTCCACCTTTGTTGAGCCACTCTCGGAAAAGTTTTAAACCTCCTATTCACCCTCCCTCTAGGCGGCATCTGTATCCTTTCAACGGTAACATCACGATGCTTATCATTAGTTCTTTTCTTCTATGGATGAGACGAGTAGGTTATTGCTATAAGTGGTTGCGGAGGAGATAACATTTATGGATGCACTGCCTACATATAATTATCCTGCTCTAACAATTACATGAGTACTTTATTATTATCTATTATTCCCATCAGATGTTTTGCACAGCTACTGGTGAAAACCGGAGACCATAGGCCCTCTCTCTCTCCATCGTCAACAACAACAACAACAACAACAACAACAACAACAACAACAACAACAACAACAACAACAATAACAACAACAAAAACAACAACAACAACAACAACAACAAGATCGCAAACACTTGGTCCGGTGAAAACGCAATATGAATTCTAAAACTCTCGAAGGTCCGTTTAAGTAATCTCACTTTGCTTTCTGCTTCCCGAGGATTCGATAAATCTAGGTCTTCTATGGAAAAGGAGCTATACTACATTCGTAATTCGGATCAAAGGTATCATGTATCTCCTCAAATTTCAGAGAAAGTATATGAAGTATGAAATCCATCGCTCACGACTACACATAAATGGACTATATGCATCAATATGCATGATGTCCAATAGGTTAGTCATCCGTTCTTTATTGTCCTTTGAACGGAGTTTAAATTATCTCCTGGAAAGTCTCATAAGTGTCAATTTATCAATATTGAAAGACTCCAAAAATCCATCAACGTGGAGTTTCTTCCAGTTTTCTATCTAATATACTCATAAGTGATATTCTAATCATTCATCTTGCAACATTTTAGCATTACTGTTATGGATGTGATTTCTCCAATTAGACTGCTAAGAGTTCATCCATCTTCTATGGAATATGGTAATTATTTAAATAACTATTATTCTCATAATACTAGAACAAAATAAAAAATCTTGAAGGCCAGGTTTGATGTCAACGAGAAACACAACAACACTTTATTGTTTTTGATGAACATCATTCCATATTCTTTTGCTAGTTACTTAGGTCATTGAAGTTAATGAATTATGTTATTCTTGTGTGACACTTCACACCCACCAATTAGGTATCCAATACCTAAGAACCACATTGTTTAACAGGAAAAGAATACATCCACAACATGTATATCATCTATATACCTAAGATAGACATTTTCAGTCTTTTTCTTTTCAGCCAAATATTTTTTAGATTCTCTTTCAGGATTTCCTTTTCTTTATGGAAGAATCTATAAACACCAATAGTGGCGCCATACACATGACACATAGTCCAAAGCGTGTTAGTCAAACACTATTACCATTGGACTTGCACTTTGATGTATATCACCATCATAAAATCTTTGGTGTTCTTCCAAAATACATTCTTTAGTAATCTTTAAGTGTATTAAACATTTTACCTACATCTTTTATTCATCCTATCATGACAAATTTCAAGATCAAGCTACTATAGCCTATAAGGCTGAATTTTGAGTATAATGTTAGTTCTCAAAACCTTTTGGGAGATCTGGACGCCTAGCATCTTGTAAGATCTCTCCTTAGTAAAGGAAAAGGATCCCTATGATTGCAATGCTAGTCCCTGGATCATTGCTAGCATCCACGGTTTAAGATGAAGTACACAAATACAAAGGTCATTTATTACATCCATTCCAGAGATAAACATAGTTTTTACAACTCCAAGGCCACATGCCTAATACAAGAGTTTGAATAAGTAAATAAATATAAGTCTTCATCTTCATGTGCCACAGGCAAGCATGTTGAGTGTAGACTCATGACACCTACTCCTCATCAGAGTAACCTGCAACATCACAAGTTACAGCCACAGTGGGTCAATACTTTGGAATAGTATTGGCAAGTGATACCTTAGTATATTTTAAGTGGACTAGATACTATATGCAATTTGGCTAAGTGTAGCTTGGCTTGCTTTGCTCAAAATAGGTTTTACCTATTAGTTGAAATCACTAAGTTTTTCTTTGTCAAAACTTTTCCCAAGGAACCACCAATAGACATTGGGGTCCTTCACCCTTGTTCACCCACAAATTTTTACTTAGAAATTTGGATGAGGAGATTCTTGATAGCTTCCATGCCTTGATGCTCAAGTTGTCCATTGCCATGGACTTGGCTAAGTACTTAGATTTTTCCATCTGCAGAGGTTGTGCACTTTCCCCACCAGACTTGGTTTCACCAAGACAGGACCTTTCAGAAGCCTTCCCTTAGACCAAATGGACGCGCTCCAACCTATCATTCCCACTACCACCAACTGTCCAAATGGCTAAGTTCTAGCAACTTATGTGATCCAGGCAGAGCCCATATTGCCAAGTGGCTGCACTAGAAGCTTCTTAACACTTGGCCTCTAAAATCTCTTTGTTCCTGGGTGGCTTACCACAAGTGAGATACACAAGGTAAACCATAGCCATGGGCCTTTTGAAACCACTCAACCAAAACCACCAATCAAGTCCCTTTCCACCCAGGTGATTCATTGACTTAGTTGTTTTATTAAGCGAAACAAGTCCCAAAGACTTAGAAATATTTTTATCATAGCATGCATATTTCACCAACCCTTGTTTTCTACTAGCTAGGCTAAGCATGGCATAGATAGTAACTTAACTTAGAAATTTCCTAGCAATTCTACAACTAATTAGGATTTCCCAACATGGCATATAGGCAAAATAATAACATGCAAGACTTAGCAAAATATTTCTAATGCTTAGTATAAAATATAGGGATATAATTATTCATGAAGTACCAATTGCCTTGGTAGTTTGGAGTGTAGCACTCTTCACAATCACAATCACTAGCACCAAAATCTACACATAGAATATAGCCACAATCACATACAAGACATATACAATCAAAAATATATATGCATGCATGTAAGATGCTAAGTGATGATTTTTAAAACCCAACCAAGCAAGTGCATAGTACTGAATCTTAAACAAGTCAAAAACTTGCCAAACCAAATTTATTTAACACTAAAAACAATTTCTAAACATTTCATATACTCATATAAGCCCTACACATGTTTCTGCAAATAAAACCTTTTTAACCGAAACTAAACATTAAACACATTGCATAATCTGATAGAGCTTGCTCTCCTGATTCCAACGGTATAAAATTTGCCAAAATCTAACATGGGAATCAAAAGTTACAAACAAAACAAATTTGAACTATAATCTGATTCAAAATCTGTTTTAAATCTAAACTACTACCACGCGGCGCTATCCTATTGGCCGGTACCGTTTCGCTCGGATCACGCTTCCATGCCGTCGGATCAAGTTAGATCCAACGCGCCAGATCTAAAGAAAACGCTTCGCTCCAGATCTAATCTAGTCCCTACGATACAGATCTAACGGCTGCCGTTGCTCTGACCAAAGTCGAGCGGCGCTAGCGCGGCGGCGAGCGGCGGAGCGCTCTGTCAGTGGCGGTGCCGGCGTTCTAGGTTGCCCGGGGAGGGGAGAGGATGCTCACCAGAACCACCGTGATGAGGTGAAGCTCAACGTGTCTCTGGTTGGCGAAGGGGCGCTCGGAGTCGTCGGGGATTCCTCGCCGGAGTTCGTGAATGCATCGGGTACGGCTGCTCGTCGACGTTGGCGAAGATATAGATCACGCCAAGGCAAAATAAGCAGTGCGTCAGATGCACAGAGTGATGCTGGTCATGCGAGTGTCAAAGAGAGAACAAGGCGCGGTCAGAACTAACCAGGAAGGTTTGCCGGAGTTGAGTGGCGGCTCGGTCGTTTGCGGGAACGAACGGGGATGGCGTCCTGGGTCACAAGCAGGCAAGAAAAGGGTATCAGAAGATGTCGTGGGAATAGTCACGGCAGATGCTGCAATCGGCAGCGAGTAGTAGAACGAGGGGCAAGGGCGGCCAGCCATCTGCGGTGCGAGATGAGGGCAAAGACACAGGGTTTTACCCAGGTTCGGCCCCCCGGAGGGTAAAGACCTACTCCTGCTAGATTGTATTATGGAGGTGTTACAATGGGCGAGCTCGGCGGCTAGGCAGCGAGTCGCTTGGGTGTATGAGGGAACGTATCTCTACTCGCCCTATAGGGAGGTTTATATAGGCTCACCTCCCCTAGGGTTTACATATCTCAACCGATTCAGTTAAATCTTCGGTAGTCGTTTAACCTAATCCGACCGGGCCTATCTACTCGCCTGGGCCTTCAGCTTCCAGTCGCTTGGTTACTCGCTGGGCTTCAATCCATTCGCCGTCCTGCAGGCCCACTCGCCGGTTCTTGGGCCAGTCGGAAACGTCCTGCTGGGTATACCCCGGTAGGCATATCCCCATCAGTAGTCCCCGAGGCCGTCGTCGATTTGGCGTAGGTGGCTGCTGGCAGTCGGAGTATACGACTTCAGAGTAGGCATCCAGTCGAATCGTTGGTGGGCTCCTGTATAAAGGAGGAAACCAGTGATCCAGGTTGCATCTTTGGCGAGTCGAGTCGGCGTAATACTGTAATAGTGATTGGGTCGGCGAGCCGAATGGCCGTAGTTGGACCGTCAAGCGTGGTCAAACTAGCCGTTGGGGTAATCCAACGGTAACCTTTGGCGTAATCATCGCGCGGTAACGGCTCCCTGATTTGGCGGGTAACATCCACTATATAAGGGGAATGGTAGGCGATCGGAGAGCCAACTTCTCACCACTTCTTCCGACTGCACGCATTTTCCTTCCCTCGCATCGCGATCCAGCCGACCCGAAATCCTCCGACCCCCAACAAACCTCTCGGCCATGGCCCTTTCCACCGAACCGTGGGGTAGATCCAAATGCACGAGGGCGCAGCTGGCCTCTTTCGAGGAGGCCGGGATCTTGCGAGCCGGCTGTTGGCGTATTCCCGCAGCCGGAGAGACGACCCCGATCCCGCGAGAGAGGGAATTCATCTGTTTCACCAGTCATCTCGAGCGGGGGCTAGGGTTTCCTACGTCCCTGTTCTTCCGGCGCTTCTGCGCCTACTACGGGATCCAGCCTTCAGATCTGGGTCCCCACAGCATCGAGCAGCTCGCCATCTTCGTGGCGTTCTGCGAATGCTACTTGGGCTGCCGGCCCTACTTCCCCTTGTGGCAAGATATGTTCCATGGACGGATCAGCCGCGAGAAAGCAGGCGGCCCAATGATAGCCGCGGGCGGCCTGACGTTCCAGCTCAAGTCAAAAGCCTCATTTTTCGATCTGATGCTGCCCGCCTGGAAGAAGTCGTGGTTTTACGTGGCCGAGGCGACCCCGGAGGACGAGGTGGCGATCCCGCGGTATTCCGCCAATCGGTCCGAGCCGCGCCATCTTCAAGTCGGCAAGCTCCCCAACGATCAGCGGATGGTCGTCGACGAGATGCTCCAGACCATCCGTGGTCTGAAAAAGAAGGGCCTCCAGACGATAAACCTGTACAACTGCTGGCTCGGGCGGCGGCTCGTCCCGCTCGCCCAGCGCGACCACTACATGTACCAGTACACGGGCCGGGGAGACTCGACGAAGGCCTGCCTCGACGAGTGGAAGCTGGAGGACTATCTCCCAGCACTGAAGAAGATTACCCAGGCGGTGTACCTGGATGCGCAGGCTGGGGTCGCCCCCTATACCGCAAAGCGTCCAGCTCCGACGGTAACCATCTTACTTCGCTCGCAGTCGCAGTTTATGCAGTCGCGGTAATTCTGATTTTACTTTGTATTCATCGCAGCTATTCCAAGTTGTAGAAGGGTGGCTCCCACCTTTGGACGACGAGAACTCGAGCTCGTCCGCCCAGGATGTAGGCGAGTCGCCGCCCGCTAAGGGCGACGAAGACGACGACGACGAGTCCGAGGAGGAGGTCGCCCCGCTGGTCCGAAAGACCCGCGGACAACGACAGCGCGAGATCAAGGCAAGCAGAAGCCTCGAGGGTCATGATGACGACGACGAGCTCCCAGAGACTACCTCGCGCCGTCAAGCCACTCCGTCGAAGAAGAAGAAGAAAGAAAGGGAGGTAAGGCCCCCCCCCCCCAAAGAAGAAGACGAATCCATCGAAGCCGGCCTCGCCACCGCACTCGGCGAGCAGCTCCGATGCTCCCAGCCCGGCCGGTGACGACGCACCACCAGCGACAGCCGTGCTGGACGCGGCGACCGTGGAAGTGCCGCTAGCTTCAATACCTCCGCCATTCGCCCCAGTCTCTGGGCTGGGGGAGGCTCCGGCTGCAGCGGCTTCGCCTCGCAAGGAGGCTCCTACCGAAGCTATCCCAGAGGCTCCAGCTGCGGCCTCAACGATGAAGAAGCCGTCCGTGTCTTGGGCACGCGATGTCCTGGAGATGGGGCTCAGTCGCCGACTGGGCCCTGAACTGGAAAAACCAGCTGGCCTCCATATGGGGCTACGCTTTATTCCAGTCGCCAAGTGAGTGCACTCACCCTTCCTTGTCTTTCATAGTTACTTCAATTATTTTTGCTTATACAATTGATGCACAGGACCGGAGTGAAGAGGATGGGCCATCCGACCGTGGCTAATGTGCCTCCCGTCGTTAGCGAGGAGGGTCCTTCCCACAAGAGGAAGGCGGACGAGGTCGTCGTCTCGGCGGATGGCAGCAAGAAGGCCAAGGGTGACGACACCGTCACTATTTCTGACGACACGGCGGTTGCACCAGCGGGACCCGTGATGGAGGCGGCCGCGTCTACGAAGGAGGGTGCTCCCTTGCCTGGACCGGCGGAGCCGACCTCATTTGGAGCGGGTGCCTCTATCGCTACCTTCCCACGCTTCGTGACCAAGGCGGCCGCGGCTAGTGGGACTTCGCCCTCGAGCCACGCTCCTGGGACCGCCGATGCTGAAGTCGACCAACGTCGTGGGCATACGCCGGCTCTCCTCGCGTCCGTGGACGCGATACAACTCCACAGCATGCTTGGCGCAGCCATCCAGGTACATCCAGTCCCCGAGGATCAGGTCGGTGCTTTGCAGCGGCCTGATTCTTATAATGTCTTAATTTTATTTTTCGCATCCAGTCCCCGAGTGCGCACGCGCTGAATTTCAGCGAGTGGGCACTTAGGAATTTCGTGATCGCCAGTCCCCGAGTGCGCACTCGCTGAATTTCAGCGGGTGGGCACTTAGGAATTTCTTGATCGCCAGTCCCCGAGTGCGCACTCGCTGAATTTCAGCGGGTGGGCACTTAGGAATTTTGATTTGATTAACCTTTTTGGTGATGTCCAGGGTCTGCAGCTTGAGTCGGCTGACCGATTGGCCGCGAGGCAGCGCGCGGAGAAGGAGCTGGCCATCGTCCAGGAAGCGAACAAAGGGCTTCAGGCTGTTGCCGCGAAGGCAGAGGAAGCTCGCCAGGGGCTTGTCCCCGCTGGTGAATTGGCGGCGGCGCAATCGGCTTTGAGTGCCGCTGAACAGCGGATCGCCAACCTCTAGCGCGAGCTGCGGGAGGCGAAGGAAGAAGCGAGCTCGGCTAACAGGCGAGCTAAGGCCGCCATTGCAGCCGCTGAAGAGGATCGCAAAGTGTCGGAAGTCCTTATTGTTGGGCTTCAGGACGACCATACGTCGCTTCAATGCTTCATCACGGAACTCGCCCGCCCGCTGCTTGGTGAGTACATCTGCCCCTTCCGGTGGTTGTGTCTTTTGTGGTGTCCGTCGTACTCATTAGTGTCTTCTACTCGCAGGTCGCATCATCGATAGCGAGGAAGAGGCGGGCTCGTTCGACGCGAGGCAATGTGTAAGCATGCTTGTAGATTCGGCAACATTGTCGGCGACGTGCATCCGCGCCTATCTCCAAGAGATATCGCCCACAGAGATGATTCCCAGCGACCTCGTTGAGGTGTGGAAGTATTTGGAGAAAGCACCCGCGGTCGTTGAGTTCATGACGCGGTCGGCGTTTCGGCGCGGAGCGTCGACGACACTTAGTCTTGGACTTGCCCACTTCCCCGAAGACTTCGACATCGACGATGTGACGAGTGGATATCCATCGTCGACTGGCGCGGTGGAGCTGTCGGAGGTTCTCAAGTTGCAGGACCGCGCCGCCACATACTCAGAACGTGTCTGGGCAATGGGCGACCTACTTCCGTACCATGAGACGGTCGTCGCGCCGAACGACCCTGAGCTGCCGCATCGTGACTTCAAGGTCGAGCAGCCTTTTCGCGCGGCAATGGCGGGTGAACTGACGACGTACCCGTCGAACCCGTACACGCCGTTCATCCGCAATCGCCGGGAAGTTGGCGAGTCGTCATCAAAGCCTGCAGAGTAGGATAGTTTGCCTTGTGGCGTTAGCAGCAGGTCTGCCATGCTGGCATATTTTGTAGCATGAAACAATGCGATATGCAATTGAATGAGACATCGTGTCTATTTTGGTATTTGTTGTGTGTTTGTGATTGATTTTTGAACGAGTCCCCGAGCGCGTCCGCCCTTTTTGTGGGGTTTACCTCGTATGTGATATGTGTGTTGTTGTTGTGTGTTTTGTTATTTTGGTCGACTCGCCCGAGCTCGAAGAGCCAGTCGCTAGGCGACTCCCTTGAGTGCTCTGTACTTTGCCGTTTTCCCTTGCGCGAGCGAGGTCGGGTGGCCGAGTCCCCGAGCGTGGTACTTGGTTGTTCTAGGCGCGACTCGAGGGTGGTTGAGGACTTAGCGCGTTGGTTTGAGCGCGTCACTCCTGCCTGGCCCGTGGGGTCAGTCGCGTGGCGAGTCCTGGGCATGCTCTCTTACTTGGCGTTTTCCCTGACCGCTCGCGATGAACTGGTCTTCAGTCCCCGAGCGTGGTACTTAGCCGTTCGAGTCGCTATGCCGAGGATGCGGAGGACGGAGGTCGCTGTGAGAAGCGAGGGCAGTTGTCTTGGCTCGTAGAACCAGTCGAGCTAGGCGACTCCAATGGGGCTCCGGTAGGCGTTTTTCATGGACGATGCAAGACCTGAGGTTATTCAGTGCTCTTACACCGCACTACTTAGCCGTGCCGATCGCTGTGCCAAAGGTTGACTTCTGCGGTTAGCGTAACGCTGTTATTACAAGTGCGAGTGGCACAAGTCATGGAGAGTAGGCGCAATTTGCGGTAACCGTTTCTTTTTATTTCATAGCGACTGGAGAGTACATGTGTGGGGTTCTAGGAGTAGAACTTCCGTAGGAGGTTTACATTCCATGGTCGCTTGACGTCGAGTTCGCCGTCCCGCGGACGTCGATGAGGTAGTAGGCGTCGTTGCCGAGTACGCGCCCGATGGCGAATGGGCCTTCCCACGGAGGGGAGAGCTTGTGCATGCCCTTCTTGTCCTGGATGAGGCGTAACACCAGGTCGCCTTCTTGGAAGGTGCGAGCTTTCACCCGCCGGCTGTGGTAGCGGCGGAGTCCCTGTTGGTAGATAGCGGTGCGTGACCGAGCGAGGTCACGTGCTTCGTCGAGTTGGTCGATCCCGTCTTGGCGGGCAAGCTCGTTCGCAGCCTCTGTATAGTGGACGACCCGCGGCGAGTCGTGCTCGAGGTCGGTGGGCATGACTGCCTCGGCGCCGTAGACCATGAAGAATGGGGTGAACCCTGTCGATCTGTTGACTGAGGTGCGGATCCCCCAGATGACAGAGGGCAACTCTTTGACCCAGCACCCGGCGGTGCGCTCGAGTGGTACTTGGAGTCGCGGCTTCAGGCCATGGAGGATTCTTTGGTTGGCTCGTTCCGCCTGGCCGTTGGATTCCAGGTGGGCGACTGACGCGAGGTCGAGCCGGATGTGGTGTTCTTCGCAGAATTTGGCCATGGCTCCCTTGGCGAAGTTGGTGCTGTTGTCCGTGATGATGCTGTTTGGGAACCCGTAGCGATATATGAGCTCGCGTAGGAATTTAGTGGCGGTCTTCCCGTCGCATTTCCGGACTGGTTTGGCCTCCACCCACTTCGTGAATTTGTCGACGGCGACTAGCAGGTGGGTGTAGCCGGAGGGGGCCTTCTTGAAGGGGCCTACCATGTCCATGCCCCACACAGCGAATGGCCAGGTGATGGGGATTGTTTTGAGCGCCGAGCTCGGTACGTGCGTCTGATTGGCGTACTTCTGGCACCCGGCGCACCGCTGGACGATATCGACGGCATCGGCGTGTGCGGTGGGCCAGTAGAAGCCATGTCGCATAGCCTTGGCAACCAGGGAGCGAGCAGCGGCGTGGTGGCCGCAGTCACCGGAGTGAATGTCGTGGAGGATCTTGCGTCCTTCAGCTGGTTGGACGCAGCGTTGGAACACGCCGGTGACGCTGCGCTTGTGGAGCTCGCTGTCGATGATGGTGTAGGACTTGCATCGACGAGCGATCATTCGAGCGTCTGTCTCGTCTGCCGGCAGGGTGCCGGCTTCCAGGTAGGCGATGTAGGGCTTGGTCCAGTCGTCTGGCTCGTTGACGAGTGCGACCAAGGCTGCCTCTGGTTGGAGTGGGACCCCGATGTCGATCTCCCTCGGGGGAGAGACTGATGGCTTGGTGATCGTGTCGAGGAAAACGCCGGCGGGTGGTGCGAGTCGAGCCGACCCGATGCGAGAGACTGCGTCGGCCTCCTCGTTCTTCCGCCTATCGATCCACTCGATGGAGTAGCCGGTGAAGTGTTCGCCCAACTTGTCCACTGCTTGGCGCTACGCCGCCATGGTAGGGGAGATGGCGTCGCAGGTGCCAGCGACTTGCCCCGCGACAAGGTCGGAATCTCCGTAGCAGCGGAGGCGATTGACGTTCATCTCCTTGGCGGCTCGCATGCCGTGGAGTAGGGCCTCGTACTCAGCCATGTTGTTGGTACAGGGTGTGAAGTCGAGGCAGAGGATGTAGCGGAGATTGTCGCCCTTTGGTGAAGTTAGCACTATCCCTGCGCCTGCGCCGTCCGCGTTCTTGGAGCCGTCGAAGTGCAGGCTCCAGTAATGGAGGTACGGCAACTTCTCGGGCTGCTGGGCCTCTTCCCAGTCGGCGATGAAGTCTGCCAGTGCCTGCGACTTGATCGCTTTTCGTGGCTCGTATTTGATGTTGTGGACGCCGATCTCGACGGCGCACTTGGCGACCCGCCCGGTCGCCTCGCGGTTGCGGATGATGTCTTGCAGTGGTGTTGAGGAGACGACCGTGATCGGGTGCTCCTGGAAGTAGTGCGGCAGGCGCCGCTGAGCTCTGAAGACCGCGTATACTAACTTTTGGTACTGTGGGTACCGCTGGCGCGACTCGGTGAGGACCTCGCTGATGTAGTACACCGGCCGCTGGACTGGGCGCTCCTTTCCTTCCTCTGGTCGCTCGACGACCATCACGGCGCTGACGACGCGCTCGGAAGCCGCGACGTAAACCAGCATGGGTTCTTTGTCGGCGGGGGCGGCGAGTAACACCTTTTTGAGGTCGCGGAGCGCGTCGTCCGCCTCCTTGTCCCACTGGAAGGTGGGGTTCTTGCGCATCAGGCGGTATAGGGGAATCGCCTTTTCGCCCTGGCGGGGGATGAAGCGACTGAGAGCCGCTACTCGCCCGGCCAGCTTCTGGACGTCGCGCAGGCACTCGGGTTTGCCGAGCCGGGCGATCGTGTCGATCTTCGTGGGGTTCTCCTCGATCCCTCGTTTGGAAACGACGTACCCCAGTAGTCGTCCGGCGGGTACACCGAAGGTGCATTTGCCTGGGTTGAGCTTTATCTTATATCTTCGCAGGTTGGCGAATGTTTCCGCTAGGTCGGCGAGTAGCTCGCCTTGGCGAGCGGATTTTTCGACCATGTCGTCGATGTAGACGTGGATGTTGCGGCCAATTTGGCTCGCGAGGCATTCTTGCATGCACCGCTGGTAGGTCGCCCCGGCGTTCTTGAGGCCGAAGGTCATGGCGGTGTAGCAGAAGGCTCTGAATGGCGTGATGAACGCCGTCTTCTCCTCGTCTTCGACAGCCGTTTTGATCTGGTTGTACCCAGAGTAGGCGTCGAGGAAACATAGCGATTCCAAGCCCGCGGTTGAATCGATTATCTGGTCGATCCGCGGGAGGACGAACTGCTCCTTTGGGCAGGCGCCGTTCAGGTTTGTGTAGTCGATACACATTCTCCAGGTCCCGTTCTTCTTCTCGACCAGGACTGGGTTTGCCAGCCACTTGGAGTACTTGATTGGCCGGATGAAGCCAGCAGCGAGTAGACGCTGCACCTCCTCGGCGATTGCTCGACGGCGTTCTTCATTGAAGGGCCGCAGCGACTGCTTGACAGGTCGCACTTTGGGGTCGGCGTTTAGCTTGTGCTCAGCGAGCTCCCTAGGGACACCGGGCATGTCAGAGGGTTTCCATGCGAAGATGTCCATGTTCTCACGGAGGAACTCGATGAGCGTGCCTTCCTATGCTAGGCTCATGCCCGTCCCGATCGTCACCGTCTGGCTGGAGTCACCTGGGACCAGCTCGACGGTACGGATGTGCGTCGTGGCCTCAAAGGTTGAGGTGTTTGCGCCCTCTGAGTTGGGCTTCTTGAGTATGGTGGGGTCGTCGTTGTTGACTCCGCTCGCGTACTTGGCGAGCTCATCGGCGTGGTTGGTCTCCGCCGCGATGACGGCGTCAGCGAGCTCGGCTCCTTTGGCCTCGCATTCGGCGGCCATGTCGGGGTCGCCGTGGATGGTGATGACGCCGCACGGCCCGGGGAGCTTCATCGCGTTGTACGCGTAGTGGGGCGCTGCCATGAATTTGGCGAACGCCTGGCGCCCAGGACGCAGTGGTAGGGGCTGTCGAAGGGCACTAGCTCGAAGACGATCCGCTCGGTGCGGAAGTTTGCCGGTGTGCCGAAGGTGACTGGCAGCGTAACCTTGCCGATCGGGTACGCCTTCCGACCGGGAACGATGCCGTGGAATGTGGTGTGGGTCGTCTCGATCATCGACTGCGGAAGCCGCAACCGCCTAAAGGTGTCGAGGTACAGGATGTTGATGGAGCTTCCGCCGTCCATCAATGTCTTGGGGAGCCAGTAGTCGCCGACCTTGGGCTTGACCACCAGGGCGACTCGTCCTGGGTACTCGATGCATGGCGAGTGGTCTTGGCGGCTCCAGGTGATGGGCTGCTCTGACCAGTTTAGGAACTGGGGAACGTCCACCTGGGCCACCGCGTTGACGGCGACAGCGCGGGCGATGACCTTCTTCTCGCGCTTCGTGTTGAATCCTGTGAAGGTGTGGAGCGAGCCGGCCACTTTGCCGAATTTTCCGCCGTTTGGCGGGTCGTTGTCGGGGTCCTCCCACGCTCGCCGTGCCTTCTCGATTTCCCTGAGGGTGTGGCAGTCGGCGGTGGTGTGCGTTGCGGGCTTCCCTTCCCTGCTATGAAACGCACATGGTTGGTTAAGGAGAGCCGCGGGGTCGAACCTTGGCTTGGCCTTGTAGTTTCCGCCGTCGCGGCGGAAGCTCTTGGGCTCGCGTTGCACGTGCCCGGCGTTGGCGACGAAGTCGACTCGCCCGTCACTGCGGCGCTTGCCGGTGAGGCGAGTGCTGCTGTAGCGTAGGTCGGACCGTCGTCCGCTGTCGTTGCCGCTCGTGCGGCGTTGACCTCCTGACTCATCGTCAGTTTCCTGGTTTGGATCTTCCTCGGCGTACCGTTCGGCGATCTCGAGGAGGTCGGGGATGTTGTCGAGTGTGCGGGAGTGTCGCTTGAGCTTGGCGACCAGGGGCTCATAGCGGCACGAGGTCTTGAAGCAATGGATCGCGGTGTCCGGGTGGATGCCGACCGCGTTGTACCAAAGTTCTTGCCACCGTTGGACCCAGTTGCGGGTCGACTCACGGGGTCCCTGGACGCATCGCTCCAGGTCCTCTATAGTGGTGGCGCGGGTGTAGGAGCACTCGAAGTGCCTGACGAAGGCGTCGCGCATCTCCTCCCAGGAGTCGATACTGTCCTGGGGGAGGGTGTTGATCCACTGCCTGCACGTCCCCTCCATCATCAGGGGGAGGTAACGGGCGGCTAGCAGGTCAGTGTGGCCTGCGATCCCCATCGCCATGAGGTATGTGTCAAGCCAAACGGCGGGGTCGTACGAGGAGTCGTACTTTTCTATCTCTTTTGGTGCCTTGAAGTTTGGCGGGTACTTCTCGCCTCGGATCATTGGTCCGAAGCACTTGGGTCTGAGTCGACTGAGCGACCCCATGGGCTCGCCGTCGCGGCGATTGGTTAGGGTATGTCACAGGTCGTCGGGCTGGCGTGCGCGCCAACTTTGGTTGTTGATGATGTGAGTGCGGGCGTCGATGGGTTGCCCGTTGGCGGCGACGAAGTTGGTTGCCGGCCTGGGGTCGTTGGTGGGGAGTGCCGCGTTCGCGGGTCGGTGTTGGAGCTGCAGTGGCTCTGGTGGCGGGCAGTTGAGGGTGTTTGCCGCCGCTGGGCGGCCGCTGGAGGCCGCTCTGCTTCCCGAGGAACGCGAGTATACTCGACCTTGCGAGTCGGAGCCCGCTCTTTGTTGCTCGACGGCTTTCGCGAGCAGGGCCCTAACGTATTGGATCTGTAGGGCACCGTCGCCGGTGGCCGTGATGCTGTCGGCTGCTGCTCGGCCTGCCACGAGGTTGTCCATCGGGGTGGAGAAAAGTGGGAGGCCGTTTGCGTCTCGCTCCCTGAGGAGACTACTCTCCGCGACTGGTCCCTGGGAGGGGTGCGGTTGGGTGGAGGTGGGGCGCCCATTGCCGTTGATCCTGGCGGGGGCCGGGCGCTTCCTCCTGGTGGCGCGTTCTCGCAGATCGCGCGCTCGGCCACGCGGGCCAGGTCGTTTTCGTCGTCGAAGTTCAGGGCACGCCCCTGAATGGTGGGGTTCAGGCGTGACCTGATCCGCTGCTGGTGGTAGCGTGATAGCTCCTGCGCCGTCACCTGCTCGAGGCGAAATTTTTCGCGCTCGGCTTGCTCCTTGCGTACCGCCTCCGCCAGTTTCAGGCGGAGTTCCTCTACCTCCGTTGCCGTGGCATTAGGAGGGATTGCGGTGGAGAATGGATCCTCCGGCGGATTGGTGCCGGTCGCCATGTAAGTCGCGGTGTGGCGACCGATTCTGTCGCGGAGGTCGGCGGAGTTCTCCGACCCGGAGTCGAATTCGAAGATACCCCGAGGATGGAGGGGGTCCTCGAAGTCTCCCACGTTGGAGACCTGGGCGATGGAGCCCGCGGATGAAGCCGCGGTGATGGATCCGGCGAGTGATGCCGGGGTCGCCGAGTCGGCGTCGTCGATGAGGGCCGCGTCCTCTGCGGCCGCTGAGTTCTCGGCCACGTTGCTGTGGGCCGAATTGTATTCGGAGGCGAGGCGGTGGATCGTGCGGATCTGGCTCTCGGAGAGCCGATCGCGTGGCGGCGACTCGCGGATGCGAGCCGAATCCTCCGAGACGATGACGTCGGTGAGGGCGACGAAGAGGCTGATCGTGCCGATCGGCAGGATCACGCTGTGCGTGACGGGTCGCGCCGCCAGGACGTAGCTGCTCAGCAAGATTTGGAGCATCTCGCCGATCGCTATCATGCGGCCGGTGGCGACCGTCTCGTTGATGGGCAGATTGGATCTCGCCGCAGAACACCGGACGGACCGGCCAGGCACCACGGTGGGCGCCACTGTCGTGGGAATAGTCACGGCAGATGCTGCAATCGGCAGCGAGTAGTAGAACGAGGGGCAAGGGCGGCCAGCCATCTGCGGTGCGAGATGAGGGCAAAGACACAGGGTTTTACCCAGGTTCGGCCCCCCGGAGGGTAAAGACCTACTCCTGCTAGATTGTATTATGGAGGTGTTACAATGGGCGAGCTCGGCGGCTAGGCAGCGAGTCGCTTGGGTGTATGAGGGAACGTATCTCTACTCGCCCTATAGGGAGGTTTATATAGGCTCACATTCCCTAGGGTTTACATATCTCAACCGATTCAGTTAAAGCTTCGGTAGTCGTTTAACCTAATCCGACCGGGCCTATCTACTCGCCTGGGCCTTCAGCTTCCAGTCGCTTGGTTACTCGCTGGGCTTCAATCCATTCGCCGTCCTGCAGGCCCACTCGCCGGTTCTTGGGCCAGTCAGAAACGTCATGCTGGGTATACCCCGGTAGGCATATCCCCATCAGAAGATGCACGAGGTCCTGATGGACACACTCGTTTGAATCAGAGGCACAGGGGCGGTCGGGACTCACCGGAATTTGCTGCCGGAGATCGTCGGAGCTGCGGCGATGTTTGGCGAGTTGCGAGCAGCCTTGTGGCGTGGAGAGAAAATTGAGTGAGGGGAATGGAGCGGAGTGGGGTGGGGTTTAAGTAGGCAGAGACTCGACAAGAAACGACCGGTGAATCAATGGCAATTACACCGCGGAATCAGTGCAGCAACGGCCAGCTGCGACGGCGTCTGCGCGCGAGATTTGGGGAAGAAGGAGTCGACGTGGAGAGGGCCCAGTTGTCTGCGAGAGGAACAGAAGGGGTGTGGGGTCCTGGCGTCAGCGACTCGCTGGGTGCGTCTGCGCGTGAGAGAGAGAGAGGGAAAACCCGGGTGGGCTAGATGGGCTGGATTTGCTGATGGGCTGGATTCCTGGCGCTGGCCCTTTTCTTTCTCTTAAATCATTTTCTATTTCTAATTTGATTTTCTGGAATGATTTTCAAATGAATTCAAACTCTATTTGAATTCAATTCTTTTCAGGATTTTTGCAGTGTGCAACAGTCACAAATTTGGGCATAAAACCAAGTGGTCACTTTGAATTGGCTTGGTCATTTGGATAAATAAAATAAACAGTGACTTAGCACTTGTTTTATATTGGTTTTGAATTTGGTTTTCAAATTGTATTTGCTTTGAAAACTTGGGTTTAGGTCTTAGTAATCTAGCAACTCATTCTGAAAGAGAAGGCACAAGATTTGGTTTCATGAACAACAACCTCTCATAGAAAGAGTAGCATTTGTTTCAAATGATGATCACATAAAATAATGAGCTCATATGCTCCTGTTTTTGAATTGTTTTGTTTGAAATGAACTCTATATGATCATGGATGCATAGATGATATGCATGAGTTTGAAACGTGATTTTAGGGATGTTACACATCTCCAACCTTCGCAAATTCAAATAAAATATGAGAACATGTATCTTACTAAAATTATATTATATCATATTACAACCAAAAATTGTTTTAGATATCAGAATATCTTCCACGCATGATGGTTTTTGAAACAATTATTTTAGCTTCTAGGTAACCTTTGATAATGAAACAACTTTTGAATATCAAGGACCATGGAGGCAAGCTTGATAATTATATACTAACGTTGGAACTATTACTCTTGATTTAATACTACTTATTAAACTTCGTAGAGTGAGTGTAATTTGCTGAAAGTTTGAAATAGGACTTTTAAACTTTCGGTTGACACTCAAAACAATACGATACTAAGTGAAAGGTAATAAACGAATGCTAGTGACTACAACAAACTTTGCAAATTCACTTTAATTTAGTTTATGATAAATTGAGTTCAACTTTAATCATATTACTACGAGGACTACCACTCAAAAAATACATCCCTCGAGTCGTTTTTGGTGATTAAATGAAAAAAATTCACTACACCAAGACCGATCATCACGTGAATTGGTGCATCTGCAAAGGCGAGCATCGATATGGTCATGCTTTAAATTTCGGTTCGTGTTCCAAGGCCATGTCTATACATGCTATGCTCGCCAAGTAGAACCTTAGTATTTGTGTGTCACATACCAAGATTTTCCAAATCTTGTAATGTGAAAAATAAATGAATAAAATAAAACTTTGTTGAATTTCAGGGTGAGAAGAAACTTTTGAATCCATTTGGAAACTTTCAAAACCTATTTGGATCAAATAAAATCCCAAAGGGATTTGAAAAGTTAAATAAACAAGAAACTTCAAAATATTTAAAATTACTGTTTTTTTTGGATCTTTTAATAAAAGGTTATGGTTTTCAAAAGAAAAGGTGGATTTATAAATCAAGATTATTTTATAAAACCAAATTAATCCTTGGCCAATATTTTGAAATAAATGTTTTGTTTTGATAAAAATAGTAAAGGTTTATTTAAATAAAATAATAAGGATTTAATATCCAAATTTTATTAAAGTAAAGGCTTTTCCCATTTTAAATAAACACTAAAACTTATTTATTTATTTTTAAATAAGTTTTCCAAGTATTTTATATTCTCAAATAAAACCTACTGAAGTGTTTTGGTTTTATTTTAAATTTTCAAAATAAAGATTTTAATAAAATAAATCCTATTTGAATTAATAACTAAGGCCCATTTTATTTAATTGTTAATGGACCATAAAATAAAAATGTTATTTTGTTTTAAACAAGATTTCCAAATATATTTTATTTTCAAATAAAACCTACTGATTTGGTTTTGAAAATATTTGGTTTTCAAATGGAGTTTTTATTAAATAAATCAAACCATATTTGATTAAATAACTAAAGGGCCATTTAATTTAATTAATAAATGGATCCTAAAAAGACTAAAAATATTATTTTATTTTGGGATTTGGTTTATGTTGATAAACAGAACCAAAAATTCATCACAAGTTTGGTGATTGTTGAATTGTTTGAATGTTTGGTTTATTGTTTGAATTGTTGAGTGATTTGAATTTCAAAACAGTAAATAGAAATAGAAAAGGAAAAAGATTCTGTACAAAAAAAAAGAAACAACAGCAGCCCAACAAGGCCCTACTCGCAGCCCACCTCCTCTTTTCCCTGAAGCGTTTTCCCTCACTCGCGAAACGACCCGCACAGTCACTGAACACTGGCCCCCACCTCCACTCCCTTTCTTTCACTGCCAAGCGGACCCACCCCTCCTGTTCATCGTCCTCACCCGCAGCGACCACTTCCTTCCCCCGTTTCTGCATTGATCTCGCGGGAGTAATTCTCGTCAACACAGCGAGTAATGTCTGTCTTAAATCACTCTCAGTAACTCGCATGCGTTCCCTCTCTCTTTCCCCTCTCTCGCCCGACCCTCTCTGCCTCAGAGCTGTCCCAATTTGGAGCCACATCACCTCTGACTCCGGCGAGCTCCGCGGGAAATTTTGGCCACACCTCGCCGCCCCTCAACTGCCTTTGCACGCGAGCTTGTTCTACATCGCCTGGCGAACCTCCCAGCGTCAACCGCTTGGCCGCGGCCACACCAGACGCTCGGCTTCGTCAACTTGTGAGCACCACCGACGTCGCGACTACTCCGGCGAAACCTCTCGGGTAAACCAGACAACCCCGACCCCTCTCGTTCACGCACACACCTTCGCCGTGTCTTGGCGCATCTGACCGTGCATTTCGTTTGCCTCCGAGTGATCCCTAGTGCCGTCCTCGACAACGACTGAGCAAGGCCGAGGCGCAGCTCCACTCCGGCGAGCAATCAAGCCCGCTCCAGTGCGCCCCTCGACTAGACGGCACCACCTCGAGCTTCCCCACGTCCTTGCGAGCACGGTGAGCATGTTCTTTTCCTTCCTCGCTTCCTGTAGCATCGATTCCGCCGTCGTCTGACCGTCGCCGCCACCAGCCACCGTTGTGCGCCACCAGAATTTGGTTAGTGAATCAGGAGCCGTAGGATGCGAAACGTCTGGCTAAGATTAGATCTAATCAAAGAGGTACGCGTCCATCTGAGCCGCGCGATATCAATTAGATCCAACGGCCTGCGTCGCCTGATCCGCACGAACCGTTTTCGACGAATCAGAACGCGCCGAGTGTCACCAGATGAATTAGAAATAGAATTTGAATCTGATTTAAGTTGCAATTTGAAAACCCTATAAATTTTGATCCACACGTCCAATTTTTGCAAACTCTATATCGTTGGAATCAGTGGAACAGACCCTATCTAACCATGCCTTTAGTTTAGCAAATAGTATCTGTTAGCTTGTTGGTTTTTGCAGAAACATTTGTATTCTTGTTGGGAATGTGAAAATTGTTTAAAAATGAATTTGAGGTTAGAATCTTTTGCAATTGGATTGATTTGAACCTACTGACCCTAGGAATCACTATGTGGACTCAAAAATGTATTTGGTGAAATAAAATAATGATTCTTTGATTTAAAACCATTTCTAGTCAAGTAGAAATGTGGTTTATTTATTAAAAATGGTTTTGGAAGAAAACCTTTGGAAAATGTTTTGTCTTAAACTCTCTGACCCCAAACACCAAGTTTTATAGTTTAAAAACATATTTGGTGAACCCTATAGATTAATGCCTTAGTAAAAAATATTTCTACACCACATAAAATGATACTTTGTTTTGAAAATGGTTTATGAAATGAAACCTTTTGCAAATGACTTTGCCACTTTACAAAATGACCATTAGGTGTTTTCAAATGTTTATTACCCATTAGGAACCACTTTTTCAAACAAAACAAAGTTTGGCATGCTTGCATGCATTATCTTAGTTCTATGATTTTATGTGTTGTTTTGCTTGATTGGTAGATTGAGTTTGTGCCTTGTTTGATTGGATTGTAGTGACTTGAAGAGTGTGATTGTTGAAAGGACAAGGAGTGAAGCCAAACTCTACCAAAAAGGTAAGTGATGCTTCATACTTTCTATCCCATTACTTTCACTATGCATTAGTGATTTTGCTAAGTAAAACGTGCATGGATTTTGCTAAGTATAAACCTTACTATAGGAAAACTAGTAGATGAAACCTTAGTGGAAATCTTCCTAAGTTAAGATTCCTATTACTATCAAGCTTAGCCTAGCTAATAGAGAACATGGGTGGAATATATATTCACACTATGGAAAAATATTCTAAGTCTGAGGACTTGTGATTTTGTCTAATAAAACAACTAAGTTAATGAATCAACTGGGTGGAATGGGACTTGCTTGGTGGTTTTTGGTTGAGTGGTTCACAAGGCCCATGTTTATGGTTTACCTTGTGTATCTCACTGGTGGATGGCCACCCAGGAACAAAGAGATTTGAGATGTCAAATGTTGAGAAGCTTCAAGTGCAACCACTTGGCAATATGGGCTCTGCCATGATCATATAGGTTGCAAGAACTTAGCCATATGGACAGAGGGTGGTAGTGTTTGATAGGTTGGAACGCGTCCATTTTGGTCTAAGGGAAAGCTTCTGAAAGATCTTGTCTTGGGAAACCAAGTCTTGTGGGGAAAGTGCACCACCTCTGCAGAGTGTAAAACCTAAGTACTTAGCCATGTCCCTAGTAAAGGACAATTTGAGCATCAAAACATGGAAGCAATCAAGAATCTCATCATTCAAATTTCTAAGTTAAAATCTTGTGGTTTGAACAAGGGTTATTTGAAATCTTCAATCTTTGATTGAGAGAAGCCTTGGAAAAGATTTTGTCAAGCAAAAACTTAGTGTTTTCAAAATGATAAGGGAAATCTATTTTGAGCAATGCAAGCCTCAACTCCACTTAGCTAAATGCATATAGATGATAGAATCCACTATACTACCATAGTATCACTTGCCAATACAATTCAAATGTATTGACCCTTTGTGGCTGTAACTTGTATGTTGTAGGTTTGATTGTTTTAGTGGAGATTGATTGATTAGGATTACAAAGTCTACAACCAACATCTGCCTGTGGCACTTTGAAGATGAAGGACCCATGACTATAGTTATTCCGCTGCAATGTAATGTAATATCCAAATGAGCTATGTATGATGTAATAAAATTATGTTATTCCTGGTTATAAAGTTATGTTATGACCTTTGTTTCTTGATATTACATCTTAACTGTGGATGCTAGCTATTGATCCAGGGACTAGCATTGTAAACACAGGGGACTCCACCTTATGTTGTATTAAGGTTGGGACACTCCCTCTACATTGTGTGTGTAAATTTGTCTTACACCCGTTGTATGCGAACGTAGATTTTATCACACCTAATCATCACAGGGTTCTTTGAAATGACGAACTTTCTTAATGGTGCATACTTAAGGAATAAGACATTTTGTCTTGATATTTTAGTGAGAGGGATTATATTATAATGCTACTGCCAAGAACTAAGAAATACATAAGAAAAATAAGATGCGTAGAAGGGATAAACATCACATGCATGTAAAATACGTGATATGATATGGTCCTCTCTTGCACTTGGTCTCCACCGGCATGGCTTCAAGGTCCATGATGCCACCATCTTGGTTAATTCTCCACTAGTTCTAATTACATGGATTTCTATTTCCGACATGCAGGCTATAAAAGAAATAAAAAAACCATATGGCTCCAGCCGGTTGTCATAACTTAAAAATACTAACATTGCATAAATCAAATTTGTAACATATGACCATATCACATCAAATGCCCTGCCAAAACTAGTTTGACGCCTCTAATTTATTTTTGCATATTTTACCTGGATTTGGGCTTACAAAGAACCATTAAAAACTATGTTCTTCAAACCACAACGGTGATAAATAAATTATTAACAACCCATTATATACTAGATCTTAACTATAGTAGGAGAGACAGACACCCTCTAGCCACTTATGCCATACGAGTTGCATGTCAAGCATGGAACAAGTCTCATGTGTGAGGACATGTAAAGTTAGCTCGGCCGCTTCATCCCACTATGCCACTGAGATCAAATACACACAAAAAGTTGCAATAACATGATCATCAACGCCCACATCCCTATGTGTTCTACTCGTAAAGAACATATACCCATAGATATGGCTCTGATAACAATGAAGGGTTCTCAACATAGAAAACAAAAAAATCCTATGATAAGAAAGCTAATTGCACCAAGATCTAATCTAGTAGATGCTAGTAACTAGTAAGGGAGTAACCATAGAAACTCACCCTCAAAGATCAAAAGCTTTTTACGAAATCTCATTTCGTTATTGATGTAGTCGATCATTTGTCGATCTCAAGATCGAGTTGTAGATCGCCGCAAACCAACAATGCATCCATACTTGGGCACACGTTCGGCTCCCGACAACCTACACGCCTCCACTCTAGCAGATCATCGAAAGGAGTAGATAAATCTTACTCTAGAGAATCCAACAGAACATGTACTTTGCTAATCCAAAGCCATGAGGAATTCCTAAAGGAGAAGAGAACCTTCATGAGGTGGTGGTGCAAATGGAGAGGAGGAGGGCTCCTTTTATAGGGTGAGGGGGCTGCCTAAGGGGCATGGCTGCCGGCCATGGTGGTGCCCCCACCTCTCCCCTCATTCATGTGGGTGGACTCTTGATATCCCACAAGTATAGGGGATCGTGTGTAGCCTTTTCGATAAGTAAGAGTTTCGAACCCAACAAGGAGATAAAGGTAGGATAAATATTATCTCAAGTTCTATCAACCACTGATACAACTGTACGCACACTAAATATTTGTATTATCTAGGAAATAAAACTAGATCAACAAAACAAGTATTAGAGAAAGCTTTGCAAGATAATAAATAGCAAGAAAGTAAATCTAGCTGCTGTAGTAATAAAATACACTAAACTAACAGAACCATGAGTGTGGAATAGTGGTGGTAATTGTGGTGCCTTTTCCCAAGTTTAATTGGCGAAAAAATCGGGTTCATTGTCTTTGATGAAGTTTTCTGTGTGGAAGAGGCTAAATATACATGTGATTCACTACTTGGAATTACATGTACTATATGATTGGATTGTTAGCAAACATCCATAACTACTAACAATGCATTAAGGTTTCCCCAACCATAGCCTTAAGATAATGGTCCTCTTACTCCCATACGTGCAACGTTCCGGTTCGCGTCCATATGTTTCTATTACTCCGGCAGAACTTCCCCCTTCCTCTTACACATACTATAAACCCTATGATGATTAATCCATGCGCACACAAATATAATTGACACCAAAGGACTGTACCATATCAACATACAACTCTAATGAACCAAAGACGTTCAACCATTCAATCTAAGAACAAATAAACTACACAAACATGACATAGATCATAGGATTATAACTTACAGCATCAAACACAATGTTTACATAGGACGGTACAGAGGTGTGTGGGAGGATGAACCACTGCATACTAGTAAGATTAGGTGATGGAGATGGAGGTGAAGATCGTGAAGAGGGTGGCGGCGGCACGGGGGACTCCTTCCCCGCCGTCGGTATCGTAGGGGAGCACCGCCCCTTAGCCCCCTTCCTTCATGGCTTCTGGGAATCCCTCCCCCGTGGATATGGGATCCATGGGGGAGGCAAAAACGTGGCTTTGGTGGCTACAAATTCGTGGCTGGAGGTGTCTCCCACGAATTAGGTTTCCTACCTATATATAGCTTCTCGGATTCCCGTCACCCCATCTTGGGCTGCAGTAAATCGGGCCTAGCGGGCCCGTCTGGACTCGAAATCAGCTAAATTTTATGTCCAGAACGATTTTCGCGAAATTTACTAAAACTTTGTAGTAGAAGAGTTTTCCGTTTGATGTCGTATTTGACCCAAAACGTGACCATCTTCAAAAAAAGTTCAAGACAAATTTTTGGAAAATCCCAATTTGACTCCAACAAGGGTTCCACTTGTATTCTTGATAATTCCTAGACATCAAAGTGTAAAACAAGAATATTGTGTACTTTTGCAACTATTAGTAGGTTAGACAAAATAACTCATGAACTTTATTGTAAGACCCCACCTTTATAAAGTTAAAGGTCCTTGTGATTGCAATGCTAGTCCCTAGATCAAATGCTAGCATCCACAATTTAAGATGAAGTACACGGATACAAAGGTCGTATTATATCATCATCCCAGAGATAACATAGTCTTTTACAACTCCATAGCCATAGGCTAGTACAAGAATTCAACTTAACAAAATAAAGTAAAGTCTTCATCTTCATGTGCCACAAGGAAACATGTTGAGTGTAGACTCATAACCCTAATCCTCCTCAGATTAACCTGCAATATCACACGTTACAGCAACAGTGGTTCAATACATTCGAATAGTATTGGCAAGTGATACCTTAGTAGAATAATAGTTTCTATATTCTATATGAATTTATCTAAGTGTAGCTTAGGCTTGCTTTGCTCAAAATAGGTTTTGCCTATCAGTTGAAAACATTAAGTTTTTGTTTGACAAAAATCTCCCAAGGAACCACAAATAGACATTGGTGAACCTTTAACCTTGTTAAACCATAAGTTTTTAACTTAGAAATTGGGACGAGGAGATCCTTGATAGCTTCAATGTCTGGATGCTCAATTGTCCATTCCCGGGGACACGGCTAAGTACTTAGATTTTTCCTTCTTGAGAGGTGGTGCACTTTCCCCACAAGACTCGACATGCATCAAGACGAGACCTTTCAGAAGCCTTCCCTTAGACCAAATGTACGCGTTCCAATCCCATCACCCTACCACCAACTGTCCATCTGTCTAAGTTATTGCAAACTATATGATCAAGGCAGAGCCCATATGCCATGTGGTTGCACTAGAAGCTTCTAAACACTAAGTATCTCAAATCCCTTTGTTCCTGGGTGGCTTTCCACAAGTGTGATACACAAGATAGACCATATATATGGGCCTTGTGTAACCACTGTACATAACCCAAACATACCATTCCACCCAGGTGATTCATTCACTTAGTTGTTTTATTAAGCAAAAACACAAGTCAAAGACTAAACAATATTTGCATAGCATGTATGTAATCCACCCTTGTTTGCTACTAGCTATGCTAAGCATGGCAATATAACAAGTATCTTAACTTAGAGAAAATTCTACCAAGACTACAACTACTAGGATTTCCCATAGCATAGCATATAAATACTTAGCAAAAATATCATGCAAGCCCAATACAAAATATTACTAGTGCATAGTCAAAATATTGGGACAAAAACAAGAAGCACCACTTTCCTTGGTAGTTGGGGGAGTAGAAACAATCCTCACAATCACCACTAGCACCAAAATCTACACATAAAATGATAGCACCAAATTTACATTAAAATTATTCAAGCAAAATTATATGAATGCATGCAAATACCATGTGATGATTTTTCTTAAACCAAAAAAGACAAGTAAACAGTACTTAAACACAAAACTAGACTTTTATAGACTAAATAGACTCAAATTAGTCTTTAAAACATTTTCTAAATAATTTTTATACCCAAAATAAGCCTACAAATGTCTCTGCATAAAATTCCATTTTTGCAGAAGCATAAAACTAAGCCCATAGATATGTAGGATTTAATTTTTTGAATCCAATGATATATTATTTGCATTTTTTTGATAAACATAACAAAAGTTATGAATTTTAGAAGTTAATTCATGTAATTAAATCAAATATGGATTTTAAAACAAAAATCCTGACACGCGGCGGCTCCTGATTGGCCAGTACCGTTTCGTGCGGATCACACTCGCAAGCCACTAGATCTAAATGAGATCTAACGGTCCAGATCTTCCCGTACCGTTTCACTCTCTCTTCTAATCTTAGCCGCTGGATCACTCTGCCACGAACAGGCGGTGCTAATGGCGAGTTGTGGCAACGACGGCTCTGCCAGCGACGTACTGGCGGCGCTAGGGGGTAATGGGAGAGGTGCAGTGCATTACCGAGGTCGCGGAGCTGAGGCGGTCGCAGTGGAGGTCACGGGCGAGGGCGGGGCACTCGGGTTCCGCAGCTATTCCACACCGGAGTCGAGCTCACCGAGATTGGTCGCCGGAGAGGTTCGGTACCACGGCGGTGTGAGCTAAAGTGTGGGAAGCCTGGTGGCGCTTAGACGGTGGAGAGTGCAGGGAAAGATGCGGGGGAAGAAGGGGTTTAAGTAGGCAGGGTCGGGTACGGGAATCACTGAGGCAATCAATCGAATTGATTCGAAATCAATCGGTGAGGAAACGGCAGGGGCGAGCGGATCTGCGACGCGTGATTGAAGACGGTGAAGTGACGTGGAGGTGGGGTCCACCGGTCAGCGAGGGGGTGCGCGCGTTGGTGGTGAGAAACATAGAGGGAGAGGGGTTTTTCCAGGGTGGGCTAGGTGGGCTGCTAGCTGGGCCGCGGGGTGGGTTGGGATAGATAGTCCGTTGCTGTTATTTTTTCCCTTTTTCTCTTTATATTTTCTATTTTGATTTTCTAGAATGAATTTGAATGGCTAATTCAAATATGTTTGAATTCAAATTATCTCCAGAATTTTGTACTATGCTTCTAGTGTCCAAAAGTGTTTCAAACACATACTTACACTCAAAAACACTTTTGTCCTTTGAATTTAAAAATAAAACCATGCCTCTTATATAATATAAAAATAGGGGTTTAAATATGGTTTTTCTTCAGGTTTTAGCTTTGAAAATTTTGTACAAGCTTTGCATTCAACTTTAAAACATTTATGATCAAACCAAAGCATTCTCATACTTTGAGAGTAAAATAAAACCATTGCCTTTCTTCATAAAATAATAAGCATTACATGGTTTCTTACTTTGAAATTTTATTTGAAAAGAAGAAATGCTTATGAATGCATGAATGATATGCAAACTTTACAAATCATTATTTTGGGATGTTACATTTATATAAAAATAAGTGTCAAAAGCATAATAATAGCATAAAACCATCAAAAATTATAGATACGTTATGGACGTATCAACATCCCCAAGCTTAGTTCATGCTCGTCCAAGAGTAGGTAAACAATAAAAACAATATAATTTTTGAGGTGACATGCACCATCATAATCTTGATCAAACCATTTACAAAGCAAGGATAGATGGGATCAAAGTACTCTAAACATGAGCATGAAAGATGTAGTTCTAACAATAAGACATAGCAACCAAGTTGGAACATGAAAAGGTTACAAACAAAGATCATGAATAACAATGCATTGAAAAACGTTTGTTTGTTTCACATAAAGAAAACATAATAAGAGTGCTATTCATCTTGTCCCTCATGGTATAGCAAATCATAAATGCATAGGACACCTTCAAAGTTCATAAGGGTGACTAGATACAAATAGTTCAAGAACAAGAAATATCAACCTTATGAATCAATCAACAAGTTTTGGGACAATGCACATAGAACTAAGAATGGCAACTTGTAATACCCCACCTTTATAAAGGTAAAGGTCCCTGTGATTGCAATGCTAGCATCCATAGTTTAAGATGAAGTACACAGATACAAAGGTCTTTATTAAATCGTCATTCTAAGGTAACATAGTCTTTTACAACTCCATAGCCATAGGCTAGTACAAGAGTTCAACTTAAAAAAATAAAGTAAAGTCTTCATCTTCATGTGCCACAGGCAAACATGTTGAGTGTAGACACATAACCCTAATCCTCATCAGAGTAAGATGCAACATCACAAGTTACATCCATAGTGGGTCAATACATTGGAATAGTATTGGCAAGTGATACCTTTAGTAGAATAATAGTTTCTAGCTTCTATATGAACTTGGCTAAGTGTAGCTTCGGATTGCTTTGCTCAAAATAGGTTTCGCCTATCAGTTGAAAAACACTAAGTTTTTGTTTGACAAAAACTCCCAAGGAACCACCAATATACATTGGTGAACCTTTAACCTTGTTCAACCACAAGTTTTTAACTTAGAAAATTGGGATGAGGAGATCCTTGATTGCTTCAATGTCTTGATGCTCAATCCGTTGTCGGGGACACGGCTAAGTACTTAGATTTTTCCTTCTCGAGAGGTGGTTCACTTTCCCCACAAGACTCGACATGCATCGAGACAAGATCTTTCAGAAGCCTTCCCTTAGAACAAATGGACGTGTTCCAACCTATCACCCTACCACCATCTCTCCATCTGGCTAAGTTATTGCAACCTATATGATCAAGGCAGAGCCCATATGTCATGTGGTTGCACTAGAAGCTTCTAAACACTAAGTATCTCAAATCCCTTTGTTCCCGGTGGCTTTCCACAAGTGTGATACACAAGGTAGAACATATATATGGGCCTTGTGTAACTACTCAACATAACCCAAACATACCATTCCACCCATGTGATTCATTCACTTAGTTGTTTTATTAAGAAAAAACATAAGTCAAAGACTTAACAATATTTCCATAGCATGTATGTAATACACCCTTGTTTGATACTATCTAGGCTAAGCATGGCAATATAACAAGTATCTTAACTTAGAGAAAATTCTACCAAGACTACAACTACTAGGATTTCCCATAGCATAGCATATAGATACTTAGAAAAATTAATGCACTCCCTATACAAAATATCACTAGTGCATAGTCAAAATAGTGGGATAAAAACATGAAGCACCACTTTCCTTGGTACTTGGGAGAGTAGAAACAATCCTCACAATCACAATCACAATCACCACTAGCACCAAAATCTACACATAAAATGATAGCACCAAATTTACATTCAAAAATAATCAAGCAAAAATACATGAATGCATGCAAATTCCATGTGATGATTTTATTAAACTAAAAAATACATGTAAACAGAACTAAACACTAAACTAAACATTTATTGTTTAAATAAACTCAAATTTGCTTTAAAATCATTTTCTCAATAATTTATATACTCAAAATAAGCCTACAAATATCTATGCATAAAATTCCATTTTTACGGAAACAAAGAACAAAACTAAGCCCATACATGTGTAGGATTTATTTTTTTGAATCCATTGATATATTATTTGCATTTTTTGGATAAACAGAACAAAAGTAATGAATTTTACAAGTTAATTCATCTAATAAATTC
Source organism: Avena sativa (assembly GCA_916181665.1). NCBI lineage: Eukaryota > Viridiplantae > Streptophyta > Magnoliopsida > Poales > Poaceae > Avena > Avena sativa. The sequence goes on from OV702280.1 coordinate 123,818,814, forward strand.
AAATCTGGATTTTAAAAGAAAAATCCTGACACGCGGCGCCATCTGATTGGCCTGTACCGCTTCGTGCGGATCATGCTTGTGAGCCTTAGATCTAAGTTAGATTGTGCGGTCCAGATTGAACCACACCCCTTCGCGTTTGATCTATTCCTAGACGCTGGATCTAGATCCAGCGGATCTGGTCACTCTGGCCATGAACGGGCAGCGCGAATGGCGAGCTGCGGCGATGATGGCTCTGCCGGCGACGCACTAGCAGCACTAGGGGGTAAGGGGAAGGGCGTAAGTCATTACCGAGGTCATGGTGATGGCGCAGACACAGTGGAGGTCACGGGCGAGGGCGGGGCGCACGGGCGAGGCCGGGATTGCTCGACGGAGTTGCTCCTAACGTCGGTGGTTCGTGGGCGTAGACGAAGGCGAGCCTACAGGGCACAAGTAATCATATGGAGGGCACCAGTGGATTCATACGAGGACAAGAGTCGCGGTAAAGAAAACTAGAGAGCGAGAGGGGGTCAGGGCTCACCGGAATTGGTCGCCGAAGCTCGTCGGGGCGGCGGCGCGAAAGTTGCAGAGCATGGGGGCTCTCTGGGTTGCTTTGTGGGGGAAAATGGCGAGGGTAGTGGGGGTTTAATTAGCGGTGCTCGGGGGAAAGAATCAAGCCGTGAATCAATCACTATTAAGCGAAATTAATCGGGAGAAGAAACGGCAGCGAGGAACGGGCTCTCTGGCGCGTGATTGACGACGATGTCGACGTGGCAGTTGGACCAGGGCGTCAGCGAGTGGGTAAGGCGCGGGCGCATGAGAAAAGAGGGCAGAGGTGTGAGGGGTGGTCGGGTGGGCTAGGTGGGCTGTTAGTTGGGCCTGGGCCAGAAGGGTTGGCAGCTTCTTATTTTTTTCTCATTTGTCTATTTCTATTTCTGTTTTGATTTTTCAAATGTGATTTGAATCACCAAATGAACTCCAAATCTTTTCAAACTTTCACCAAATCTTTTTGAGGTGAACCTAGTGTTTAAAAGTGTGTCAAACACAACTAGTCACTCCAAAACACTTTTGTCTTTCGAAATTAAAAATAAAACCATGCCTCTTATATATATAAAAGAAAGGCATAAAAATGGCTTTATTTGATTTCAAACTTTGAAAAAAAATTGTGCAAGCTCTAAATGCTATGATGATATGAATGCCATACATGACTTTGTATTTGATGAAATATGGGATGTTACAAATCTAACCCCCTTAAGATGAATCTCACCCTCGAGATTCGGATTGGCTAGCAAATAGGTGAGGGTGATCTTTCCGAAGGTCATCTTCTCTTTCCCAAGTTGCTTCCTCTTCGGAATGATGATTCCACTGAACTTTGCAAAAATTGATAGTCTTAGTACGAGTGACTCTCTCTGCAGTCTCAAGAATCTTGATAGGTTTTTCTTCATAAGTGAGATCACTTTCCAACTGAACCTCTTCCAAAGGTATAGTATCCTTCAAATAAGTCTCTTCCATCTCCGGATGGTATTTCTTCAACTGACTTACGTGAAACACATTGTGAACGGCAGACAGTGATTCAGGCAACTCAATCTCATAAGCCACTTCTCCTTTGTGACTCAGAGTCTTAAATGGTCCAACATACCTTGGTGCTAATTTTCCTTTGACTCCAAATATCTTCACTCCATGAAGTGGTGAGACTCTAAGATAAGCTCTATCATCTACCTCATAGGTGACTTCTCTACGCTTTGGATACGCGTAGCTCTTCTGTCGGGACTGTTCTATTTTCAACCTGTCCCTTACTAATCTGACTTTCTCTTCAGCCTCCTTGATTAATTTTCGCCCGAACAAATTTCGTTCTCCAACACCACTCCATAGCAATGGTGTAGTACACTTTCTTCCATAGAGAAATTCAAACGGTGCCATCTCAATACTGGCTTGATAGCTGTTGTTGTAAGAGAATTCTGCGTAAGGCCGACTTTCATCCCAACTAGTACCATACTGTAGGGCACAAGCTCTCAACATATCCTCCAGAATTTGGTTGGTCCTTTCTGTCTGTCCATCGGTTTGAGGATGAAAAGCAGTGCTGAATTCTAATCTCGTTCCCAATGACTCATGCAGTTGTCGCCAAAAATGCAAAGTGAATTGAGTTCCTCTATCCGACACAATACTCTTGGGTACTACATGCAGACACACAATCCTATTCATATAAATCTTGGCTAACTTAGAACTCGTATAGGTTGTCTTCACGGGTATGAAATATGCCACTTTAGTTAGGCGATCTACCACGACCCAAATAGAATCATATCCTGATCTAGTCCTTGGTAGACCGGTGATGAAATCCATGCCAATCTTGTCCCACTTCCAATCGCGAATAGGTAGTGGTTGTAACAATCTTGCTGGTTTCTGATGTTCCGCTTTCACTCTACTACACACATCACACAAAGCAATATTTTCTGTGATGTCCTTCTTGAGATTATTCTACCAAAATCTTTCCTTCACATCCATGTACATTTTGGTACTACCCAGGTGAATGGAATATGGTGAGTTGTGTGCTTCTTGTAGAATCAGTTTCCTAAGTTCCGGATCTTGCGGAATGCAGATACGTTTTCCATACCATAAAGTACCATGTTCGTCTTCATGGAATCCTTTGGCTTTCCCTTTGCTAATTTTTCCTTTAATCTCTTCAATTTCCTTGTCCACCTTTTGGGCTTCCCTGATTTTGTCCAACAAGGTTGGTTGAACATCCAATGACATCACATGTCCCTCAGGCACTATCTCCAATCTGAGATCTTTGAATTGGGCACACAGATCATCTGGCAATTCTCCCTTCGTGAGGCCATTCACATAGACTTTACGGCTTAATGTATCCGCTACAACATTTGCTTTACCGAGGTGGTATTGCAAACTCAAGTCATAGTCTTTGATGAGTTCTAGCCATCTTCTTTGTCTCATGTTAATTTCTTTCTGAGTGAAGATATATTTTATACTCTTGTGATCTATGAACACTTCACAACGCTTTACCAAAAGATAATGTGTCCATGTTTTGAGTGCATGGACAACAGAGGTTAACTCTAAGTCATGAGTAAGATAATTCACTTCATGAGTTTGACTTGTCTCGAGGCATAAGATACAAATTTCCCTTATTGCATCAGTACTCCACCTAATCCTTGGTGAGATGCGTCACCATATACTTGGAAATATTTTTCCAAATCTGGGAGACATAAGACTGGTGCTTTCACTAGTCTCTTCTTCAACTCTTGGAAGCTAAGTTCACATCCTTTAGTACAATCAAATTTCTTGTCTTTCTTAAGTAATTCCGTCATTGGCTTAGCTACTTTTGAGAAATTATCAATGAATCTTCTATTGTATCCTGCCAAGCCGAGGAAATTACGTACTTATTTCACTGACTTAGGGGATTCCCACTCAATTATAGCTTACACTTTTGCGGGATAGATAGCTACACCATCTCCCGACACAATATGTCCGAGAAATCCGACCTCATTCAGCCAGAGTTCACACTTACTGAACTTGGCATACAACTTCTGCTCCCTGAGCTTCTCAAGTATCAAACGCAAATGCTCTGCATGCTCTTCTTTGCTCTTGGAGTAGATCAAAGTGTGATTGATGAATATGACAACAAACTTTTCAAGAAATTCCATGAACACTTTGTTCATCATATTCATGAAGTAGGCTGGTGCATTTGTCAAAACAAATGGCATCACGGTGTTCTCATACAAACCATACCTAGTGGTGAAAGCAGTCTTAGGTATGTCTCGTTCCCTGATCATTAGCTGAAAGTAGCCTGACCGGAGATCAATCTTTGAGAACACTCGGGCTCCCTCTAGTTGATGAAACATATCATTGATTCTAGGCAAAGGATACATATTCTTGATAGTTACCTCATTGAGTGAACGATAATCTATGCATTACCTTTGACTTCTATCTTTTTTTCAACAAACAAAAATGGTGCACCCCAAGATGAAGAACTTGGTGGAATAAATCCTTTATGCAACTTTTCTCCAAGTTGTTTCTTGAGTTCCTTCAACTCATCAACTGACATCTTGTAAGGTCTCTTTGCTATTGGTCGAGATCCTGGGAGTAAGTCAATCAGAAACTCAACATCTCTATTTGGTAGCATTCTAGGAAATTCCTCTAGAAACACATCCGGATACTCCCTCAAAATTAGCATGCTGTCTATGCTAACCCCCTTAAGAGAATTTAGCTTACTCCCTTTAGATTCAAAATTAGACTTGAATCTAATCCATTTCTTATCCGGGGTTGTGAGTGTGACATTACGATTGGCACAATCTAGTACTTCTTCATACTTAGTCATCCAATCCATTCCCAAAATAACATCCAATCCTTGAGAATCTAGGATTATCAAACTAACGGGAAACTTATACTTCCCAAATTCTATCACTAGATCATGACATCCAGAGTTCACTATCATTTCTCCACCAGGAGAGCTTACTTTTATAGGACATCCAATAGTTTCAACTGGAAGTCCATTTTTATAAACAAATGCTCTTGATATGAATGAATGCGATGATCCAGTATAAAAAAGAACAAGTGCTGGAAAAGAATTGAGCTTGAACTTACCAGCCACAGCATCAGACTCTTCATATATTTCTTCCACATTAATGTGGTTCACTTGTACCTTCTGGAAGGGATTAGGCTTGTTGGAACCTTCAACTTTCTTTTCTGGGCACTCATTTGCATAGTGCCCCATCTTCTTACACTTGAAACATTCAACCTGACTAAGATCTTTCTTTACATGCTGACTTCCATTTCCACTTCCACTGTGGTGGCTCTTGTGTCCACTCTTGTGGTTCTTATACTTTTCATTCTCATGACTGCGATGATGCTTGTTGTCATGATGATGGTTGTGGTTGTGGTGACTGTTGTACTTTCCATGTTTGTGGAATCCAGAACTTCCACTATCATCATGATGGGAACGCTTGTGAGATGATCCCGAGCTGTGCTTATCAAAGCTATGCTTCCTCTTCCTTCCCTCAACCTGTTTCATCTTGTTTTCCAAGATGGTAGCCTTGTCACAAAGTGATTGATCGGTTGGGACATAGGCAACAAACAACTGCAGGTTCAATTCATCATTAAGTCCTTCGAGGAATTTCTCTTTCCTCTTAGCATCAGTATCAACTTCATCCAGTCCATAGCGCGCCAGATTGTTGAACTCCTCAATGTACTCAGCCACACTGCGGTGACGCTGCTTTAGGTTGTGGAACTCCTTTTTCTTCAAGTTCATCACTCTGGATGAGATGTGAGTTGTACGAAATCCATCCTCAAAGATAGCCCATGTCACATCCTCAAGGGGAGTCGTGATCTGAAAGTTGTCCCACCAGGTTCCTGCTGGTCCTTCGAGCAGATGTGCTGCAAACCTGACTTTCTCCTCTTTAGTGCAGCCGGCAGTGACTAAGTCCTTGTTTACTGAACGTAACCAGTCATTCGTTACCATTTGATCAGTGGTTCCCGAGAACTTTGCAGGCCTCAGTCTCAGAAATCTGGTGAGCATGTCAAATGCTGGAGGATTATTCTGATTGTTGTTGTTGTTATTGTTGTTGTTTTTGTTGTTATGGTTATTCTGATTCTGATTTTGCATCAACTGTGTCGTCATTTGCATCAGTTGAGCTTGAGCTGTCATCAACTGCTGCATCTCGGGAGTGGCGTTGTTGTTGTTTGGGTTGGGGTTGGCACGACGGGGAGGCATATGTGGTTTCAATAAGGATAATAAATGAGATGCCCATAGATGCTTAACATGCACAATACATCACATAGTAATAATCATCACAACCAAGCTCAAAATAACGTATAATTTCAACAAGGTAAACAACAAGTTTTTGGAAAGGTAAACACACCATAGCAAGCCATCCATATGTTGGATGCTCATTGCGACTCAATAATCAAAGTATGATAGAATAAATATAGTCGAGTAGTCTATACTACTCCTCCATGTCGACCTCCTCGTCAACAAGAGCTAGACCTGCACTCTCCATGGCGGCCTTGTACTCCTCTACACTAGTGGTAAAGGCCTTGATCTTTGCCCTGAGGGACCTCTTCTATGAGCGAATCCTCTCAATCACTCCCTGCTGGTGCTCAAGATCGAAGTCCTTGGCCTCTAACTCATCCTTCATCTCCCTGATCTTCTTGTTTCTGTCCTGGACTCTCTTCTCCTGATTCTTGAACTTCTTGTCCTGGCTCTCGAATCGGGACTCCATCTCCTTGACGATCTCGTCTTTCTCTGCGAAGAGCTTGTCCTTCTCCCTCAACTGAACCTAGAGCTCATCATTGCTAAGCATGACGTTGGTCCTATCGGTGTCAAGGTGTCTAATAAGACCCTATAAGTCCTAAAGGTATAGACAAACTAGCTCAATCGTCTCCCTAGTAGCGTCATCGTACTCTACTTCCTCACCCTGCTCGTCACGTCTCCCGAACGGGTGAAAGTAGAGGCCTCTAAGCTCGGTGGAGTGCCTCCCAACCAGGCGTCCAAGTAAATCCTGCATGACTACATCTAAGCCCATCTCCTTGTCATCATGCATCAGCTTGAAGGTGATGTCCTCTATGGGTGGCTCTGTCTGGCGTCCCAGATGTGCGACTCTGAAGCCCCAAAGGTCCTTCCTCTCAAACTTGGTGAGCTGGAGTGTCGTGATACTAGGAAGTGGAAGGTTAAGCACACTAGTGAGCTCCACGAGACGAGAACCAAAACGAGTTCCCTTGAACTCCTCGGCAATGCTGATAACAATGTTAGGCATCTATTGTATAAGATAGAGAAAGGTTAGAATCAATACAAGTAGGAAAAAATCACAAGACAATAAAAACACAAGCACACTTTCAACAATAAAACATACAAGTCATGGCATACACAAATCCAATACAAACACCAAGGTTCAACATAACTTAGACAAATTTTTGCGAGTAAAACGACAAGTGTGGTGGTCCAACTAACGGAGTACGTTACAATTCTCACTGACTTGACAAAATAGCTATCAGGGCATCCCTAGAGGCAATATGTCGATCTTCTTCACAAGATTCTAATGCTAAGTCTATGATGTGTTCTCTTAAACGTTGGTTGGCAGCCTCTAAGTCTTGGGTATGCTTCTTTTCTTCTCCTTGGTCATTTTGAGTGTTGAGCATTCTATTCTTGAGTCTATCACCAAGCTCCTTGATGGCATTCCAAGCTGCATTTCTTGCAGAGTTAAAGAATGTTGTGTGCATTTCAGAGTTGGTGACCATGCAGAATCTCGATTCTTTGTGGTTGTCTTCCTTGTTTTTGTACAAGTGAAGTTGCACCCACCAATACTCTTCTCCTTCATCCATCACAGGGAATCCCTTGTACACAGTTGCACCATGTATCCCCATGGTAACCATACGGTTGTTGAGTGCTTTGGGAAACTCCATCTCACACTCCAAAGTCATGGTCATGAGTGGTCCCTTCCTGACGGTTTTGTTGATGGAGTTCATTTACAAATAGAGATGATAAAGAAGATTAGAAAAGTTTACGAGAAGAAAATACAAGTGTGGAATTTTACAAAGTGTTATAGTTTTCCTTAGTGGTTTCTTAGTCTAATCCAACCTAGGGTCAAAATCCTACAGGCAACACAGTGCTCTGATACCATTTGTAAGACCCCACCTTTATAAAGGTAAAGGTCCCTGTGATTGCAATGCTAGTCCCTGGATCAAATGCTAGCATCCATAGTTTAAGATGAAGTACACAGATACAAAGGTCTTTATTACATCGTCATTCCAGAGATAACATTGTATTTTACAACTCCATAGCCATAGGCTAGTACAAGAGTTCAACTTAACAAAATAAAGTAAAGTCTTCATCTTCATGTGCCACAGGCAAACATGTTCAGTGTAGACTCATAACCCGAATCCTCATCAGAGTAACCTACAACATCACAAATAACAGCCATAGTGGGTCAATACATTTGAATAGTATTGGCAAGTGATACCTTTAGTAGAATAATAGTTTCTAGCTTCTATATGAATTTGGCTAAGTGTATCTTAGGCTTGCTTTGCTCAAAATAGGTTTTTCCTATCAGTTAAAAAACACTAAGTTTTTGTTTGACAAAAACTCCCAAGGAACCACCAATAGACATTGGTGAACCTTTACCCTTGTTCAACCACAAGTTTTTAACTTAGAAAATTGGGATGAGGAGATCCTTGATAGCTTCAATGTCTTGATGCTCAAATTGTCCGTTGCCGGGGACATGGCTAAGTACTTAGATTTTTCCTTCTCGAGAGGTGGTGCACTTTCCCCACAAGGCTCGACATGCATCGAAACGAGATCTTTTAGAAGCCTTCTCTTAGACCAAATGGACGCGTTCCAACCTATCACCCTACCACCATATGTCCATCTGGCTAAGTTATTGCAACCTATATTATCAAGGCAGAGCCCATATGCCATGTGGTTGCACTAGAAGCTTCTAAACACTAGTATCTCAAATCCCTTTGTTCCTGGGTGGATTTACACAAGTGCGATACACAAGGTAGACCATAGATATGGGCGTTGTGTAACCAATCAACATAACCCAAACATACCATTCCACCCAGGTGATTCATTCACTTAGTTGTTTTATTAAGCAAAAACATAAGTCAAAGACTTAACAATATTTTCCATAGCATTTATGTAATCCACCCTTGTTTGCTACTAGCTAGGCTAAGCATGGAAATATAACAAGTATCTTAACTTAGAGAAAATTCTACCAATACTACAACTACTAGGATTTCCCATAGCATAGCATATAGATACTTAGAAAAATTCATGCAAGCCCTATACAAAATATCACTAGTGCATAGTAAAAATAGTGGTATAAAAACATGAAGCACCACTTTCCTTGGTACTTGGGAGAGTAGAAACAATCCTCACAATCACAATCACAATCACCACTAGCACCAAAATCTACACATAAAATGATAGCACCAAATTTACATTCAAAAATAATCAAGCAAAAATACATGAATGCATGCAAATTCCATGTGATGATTTTATTAAACTATATAAGACATGTAAATAGTAATAAACACTAAACTAAACATTTATAGTTTAAATAAACTCAAATTTGCTTTAAAATCATTTTCTAAATAATTTATATACTCAAAATAAGCCTAAAAATGTCCCTGCATAAAATTCCATTTTTACAGAAAAAAAGTATAAAACTAAGCCCATAGATGTGTAGGATTTATTTTTTTGAACCCATTGATGTATTATTTGCATTTTGTGGATAAACAGAACAAAAGTTATGAATTTTACAAGTTAATTCATCTAATAAATTCAAATCTGGATTTTAAAAGAAAAATCCTGACACGGGGAGCCATCTGATTGGCCCGTACCGCTTCGTGCGGATCACGCTCGCGAGCCGTAGATCTAAGTTAGATCGCACGGTCCAGATTGAACTGTACCCCTTCACATTTGATCTACCAGCAGATCTGGTCACTCTGTCCACGAACGGGCGGCCCGAATGGCGAGCTACGGCGGTGATGGATCTGCCGGCGATGCACTGGTGTCACTAGGGGTAAGGGGAAGGTCGTAAGGAATTACCGAGGTTGCGGTGATGGCGCAGACGCAGTGGAGGTCACAGGCGATGGCAGGGCGCACGGGCTCGACTGGGATTGCTCGTCGGAGTTTCTCCTGGCGACGGTGGTTCGCGGGCGTAGACGAAGGCGAGCCTACAGGGCACAATAAATCATATGGAGGGCATCAGTGGATGCATACGATGACAAGGGTCACGGTAAAGCAAACCAGAGAGCGATAGGGGGTCGCCGAAGCTCGTCGGGGCAGCGGCGGCTCGAATCGAAATTTCCAGAGCCTGGCGGCTCTCTAGGGTTGCTGTGTGGGGGAAAAGGTGGAGGGGTAGTGGGGGGTTAAGTAGCGGTGCTCGGGGGAAAGAATCAAGACGCGAATCAATCGCTATTAAGCAAAATCAATAGGGGGAAGAAACGACAGCGAGGAACGGGCTCTCCGGCGTGTGATTGACGACGACGTCGACGTGGCAGTGGGACCAGGGCCTCAGCGAGTGGGTGAGGCGCGGGCACGTGAGAAAAGAGGGCAGAGGGGTGCGGGGTGGCCAGGTGGACTAGGTGGGCTGTTAGTTGGGCCTGGGCCAGAAGGGTTGGCAGCTTCTTATTTTTTTCTCCTTTGTCTTTTTCTATTTCTTTTTTGATTTTTAAAATGTGATTTGAATCACCAAATGAACTCCAAATCTTTTCAAACTTTCACCAAATCTTTTTGAGATAAACCTAGTGTTTAAAAGTTTGTCAAACACAACTAGTCACTCCAAAACACTTTTGTCTTTTGAAATTAAAAATAAAACCATGCCTCTTATATATATAAAAGAAAGGCATAAAAATGGCTTTATTTGATTTCAAACTTTGAAAAAAAATTGTGCAAGCTCTAAATGCTATTATGATATGAATGCCATACATGATTTTGTATTTGATGAAATTTGGGATGTTAACAACTATTCTCTCTTAATTGGTTCCTAAGGATAGAAGGTGGAGACTTAATATAATAGTGGACGAAAGGCCCTTCAAAGGGAAGCAGGTATTTCAAGTTTCATAAAGAGGTTCCAAAAATTATGGTACTTGTTATCTTTCATCTCTCATTGCCCCTATCATAAGAATCTTGAAGTGATTAAGGTTAAATTGAACAAAGATGGAGTATATGCTTAACAAAGTATAAGTTGGAAATCTCATGTCCCTTGAGTACGAGGGTCGCTCCTCATGCTACTTAACTTTAGTCACCGGTAAGTTCTTGCCATAGTAAGTACATGTTTATTATAGAGAACCTCCAATGGGGTACCCCTTGCCCAATGATACAGAAGCTATCCCATAAAAAAATGACTTGGCAAGCAGACAATGAGCATGTCAGCAATCTTCTTATTTACCATGGGAAAATGGTTCTTTTTTCTCTCTTTCTTCTTTTATCATATTTTTTTCTTTTTCTCAATCTCTGTCTCTTCTTTTTTATAAGAAGAATGCTTCATAGATTGCTCACTATGGTGATGCTGCAAGTTTCCACCATGACTAGGCATGGCTTAGTCTAGCCGCCTATGCGATTCTCTAACACACATACATAACTCCATGGACTTACAAGATCCCCTTTCATTTCACACTAACGACATCCATAAACAACAAAGCATGATATCAACTGGGTAGATAGTTCCAAGTGTTGACCGCGTTCCCCGTGACAGCACGGTTCTGTTAATCCCAACTTATAAGTGCAAGAATATACAACATAGATGACACAATGGTTCAAGTTTATTAGGGGCAAGAAAAATAAAGTGTGCCATCAATTTTGTGAGAGCTTTAATCACTAACTTTCACATAACAAGTTTAATTTGGAAGATATATAAAACAAGAATATACTTGGAATGGTGTAACACACCATGCATAGGAATTTATAGTGGACTCTTTGGAATAACTTGGTTTCTTGGGAGTTGTATGCATGAGTAGAGCTTACTCACTACAAGTGGAGGCTAGCAAAAGACTGGGAGCAACCAACTAAGAGAGCAATACTGGCTATAATCATGCAGAGAGACAAAACATTACTACTCAAAGCATAAAGTGGTAGCACAAGTCAAAAAATAAATGATCATAGAGGCTATGGTGATTGTTTCATAGTCATAACATGGTGTGAGCATGTGCCAAGTCAACCCAAACAAAGCATCAAAGGAGAATACCACAATATTATTCTTTTATATGCTAAAACAACACATGATTCTTTCAAGGCACATTAAGCAATCCTAATTGTATGGAACAAGTCATGCTACAACAATAACCACTAATCATAGGGTAAAAACAACACCTAACATGACATGATAAGGTCTAGGTCACAGTCAAAACAAACTCCTTTTGTACCACTTATAAACATGAAGCTTCCTACTCCTTCTCCAACACCAAGCAACTTATTTGAAATAACACAGAGAAAACGGGGGTCCAACCACTTTATTCAAGCAAACTAAGCAAACAAAAACCAAAAATGAAAACTAAGACGCTCCAAGAACAACGCAACGGTGCATAAAACAATAAAAAACGAAGTGTCTAGAAAGACCTGAGATTTTTATTGATGAAGAAGGGGATGCCTTGGGAATCCCCAATCTTTGATGCTTGTACCTCTTGAATATTTCTTGGGGTGGCATCCCCAAGCTTCAGCTTTTGTCCATTCTTCATCTCATTACATCATTCTTTTCTTACACCTGAAAATTTTCTTTCATACAAAACTTCACACAATCTTCATTAGCAACATTAGTGCATTGAAAAGATAATAGACCTTTGGTTTTAGTTTCAAAACAGAAAAAATTTCACTAAAGACACAAGCTACTGTAAAAATTCCCTCAAAAATCTCAATTCCCCAAAAAGAACCCAAAAAGGAATCAATAAGAAGCAAATGCAAAATAAGGGTAGAAAATCTGTCAAAACAGACCAGTAGGTAGAAACCGATTTTTTATAAGACCTTCTGTTGCTCAAATCAAAATGTGTTAAACTAACAAAAGTGATCTAACAACCTGGGAGAATTTTTCAGAAAATTACAGCTCAATCCGATTTATAGAGATTTTTCAAGAATTTTTACAGTGGAGCATAAAAATCTATTTCAGGACAGCAACTTCTCAAATCTTACTTCCCTCTCATTAGAGGTTATTCTTGGCACGAAAATCAAATAAAAAGGATAAGGAGAGGTTATTACAGAAGTAATAACTTCCAAGACTAAAGAAAACTATTGGTTTATCTTCCAAGAGGTACTTTTCTTTAACGCCTTTAAGTTAGACACAAGAAGCAAGATTCAAGTATTTTCAAATAAAGAAGCATTAAGAGGCAAAATATATTCTATACCTTTCTTGAATGGGAAATGATATTTAATGGTGCCTTCCTTCAGTTGAAAAGATTCCATGGGAAGATTTGTTTTGGTTTCATAGGCATGAACACAAGTGTTCAAGGTCGACCCCCACTTAACCATTACTCATCTTTCTAATCACTTTCCTTTTTGAAAACGTTTTTAGGTAACAAGTACAACTAATTTTTTGTAATTCGCAATCCCTATCCATACTAAGATAGAGACCAACTTAAAACTGAAAGTAAAAACTACTTAGAGATAAAGCAAACAAGTGCACACAAGAATATTCACCCACATGCTATTGCTCCCCAGCAACGGCGCCTGAAAAGGCCTTGATATCCCACAAGTATAGGGGATCGTGTGTATCCTTTTCAATAAGTAAGAGTGTAGAACCCAATGAGGAGCTAATGGTAGGATAAATATTCTCTCAAGTTGTATGAACCACTGATACAACTCTACGCACACTAAATGTTTGCATTATCTAGGAAATAAAACTAGAGCAACAAAATGAGTACTAGAGAAAGATTTGCAAGATAATAAATAACAAAAAAGTAAAGCTAGCTGATGTAGCAAGAAAATAGACTAAACTAATAGAACCCTGAGTGTGGAATAGTGGTGGTAATTTTGGTGGCTTTTCCCAAGTTCAGTTGGCGAAAAAAATCGGGTTCATTGTCTTCGATGCAGTTTTCTATGTGGGAGAGGCTAAATATACATGCGCTTCACTACTTGGAATTACATGTAATATATGATTCGGCTGTTAGAAAACATCCGTAACTACTAACAATTCATTAAGGTTTCCCCAACCATAGCCTTAAGTTAATGGTCCTCTTACTCCCATACGTGCAATGTTCCGGTTCGCGTCCTTAGGTTTCTGTCACTCCAGCAAAACTTCCCCCTTCCTCTTACACATACTACAAACCATACGATGTTTAATCCATGCACGCACAAATATAATGGACACGAAAGGACTGTACCATATCAACATATAACTCTAATGAACCAAAGATGTTCAACCATTAAATCTAAGAACAAAGAAACTACACAAATATGACATAGATCATAGGATTGTAACTTATAGCATCAAAACCCATGTTTACATATGAAAGTATAGATGTGTGTGGGAGGATGAACCACTACATACTAGGAGGATTAGTTGATGTAGATGGCGGTGAAGATGGTGAAGAGGGCGGCGGCAGCGTCGGCAGCGGCGCGGGGGACTCCTTTCCCGCCGCCGGTATCGTGGGGGAGCACATCCTCTTAGCCCCCTTCCTTCATGGCTTCTTAGGATCCCTCCCCCATGGATATGCGATCCATGGGGGAGGCAAAAATGTGGCTTTGGTGGCTGCAAATTCGTGGGTGGAGGTGTCTCCCACGAATTAGGTTTCCTTCCTTTATATAGCTTCTCGGATTCTGTCACCCCATCTTGGGCTGTAGTAAATCGGGCCTACCAGGCCCGTCCGTACTCGGAATTAGATAAATTTTATGTCCAGAATGATTTTTGCAAATTTCCTACAACTTTGTAGTTGAAGAGTTTTCCGTTTGACGCCGTCTTCGACCCAAAATGTGACCATCTTCAAAAAGAGTTATGAGACAGATTTCTGGAAAATCCCAATTTGACTCCAACAAGGGTTCCAAATGTATTCTTGATAATTCCTACACATCAAAGTGTAAAACAAGAACATTTTTCACTTTTGCAACAATTAGTAGGTTAGTCCAAATAACTGAACTTTATATAAAAACAAGTGTCAAAAGCATAATAGCATAAAACCATCAAAAATTAAAGATATGTTATGGACCTATCAACTCTCCACTCCCATAAACATCTCTTCCACTCATTTGAATTCATTACCCATTAGCATAAATGCATTTTTCTCTTTAAATAAAACTCTTCAGCTCTAATAAGATTATTCTCGAATATGTTTTATCTACCACTTAGTGTCGAAATACCTTAAGTGTGTCACCCTATGGTTCTCAAATGATGAAGACATGATAGACACCTCTCTTATCAATAATCAGAAGAAGGACCTGGAGATCCATATTGACTCCCACATATTGAACGATGACTCTAGTGATCATGTGAACCATTAACGTCATGGCCAAATCCTTTTGTTTCACGATATTTTTACTTGTTCGCGATCCAATCATAGGTATCAACATACCCTAGTTTGATCTTGTTCTCGAGAAGTACTATTTACTCGTTCCATGATACAACATCGTTATGACCTAGTCACATGCTTACAAGCAGTGTTGATGTGATATCACCAAGAGGGCCTAGAGTATATCTCTCCGTCATTAGGATAGACAAATCCCACTCTTGATCTATGGGGCTCAAAATAACACTTTTTGAATACCTAAACCCACCTTTATAGTCACCCTATTATGGTGTGACATTTGATGTTATCAGGGTACTCTTTCGGTGTTAGTGATTTACATGATCTCATGGTCTGAGGACTAGGTCTACTTTGTATATGTTTGATGTAGCAATGTAAAATTAATGACTAGATCATATTTCTCAATCTACTTTGCATGTATGTTCATAATAACATTATTCTAATGATATGGTCCCGTTATTAACAATATCCAATGTTCATGGTCAGGAAACCTTGATCATCTGTTAATCAACGAGCTAGTGTAATGAGAGGAATTACTAGGAACTTTGGTTTGTTTATTAAACACGCACCTATTAATTTTTCCAATTAATACAATTATAGCATGAGAAATAAACATTTATCATAAACATGGAATAAGATAATAACAATTTTATTATTGCCTCTTGGGCATATTCCCTTCATGTAGGTGCTATGGACAATCATGGATAAAAGGAGCCAAGAGGATTCAATATGGAGAAGTTACAGGTGTCATACTTAGCCATATGAGATGCAAAAAAGTCATATTTTTCCATAATATCATATTTATGATACAATACCATGGTGTTGTAGTCCTCGTCCATACAAATCCAATGAGCTAACGAACACATCAATCGGATTCTGTATGAAGAAATGGTGGCCAAAATACCCAGAGTACTTAGGGTTTAACGTCCTGCGGTATGGGCCGGATCAGCCCATACCACCCTCTGTTTGCTCTGTTTTTTCAAAAAGAACAACAATTTTGAAGGCCCAATGGGCATATTCGGCCCCGAGCTCTGTCGGTTCTCCAAACCGACCTCCAGAATGCCTATTAAAGAGGGGAACCCTAGCCACCTCAACAATCATCCATCCAGGCCTTGGGGAGGATCCCTGATGCTCCGCCACCTCCATAGTCGTCGTACACAAGATCTCCACCACCATACCACTCAAGAGGAAGAGGAGACTTGCATCTTGAAGGGCTACACATCGATCTTCATCAACAACATCTCCCACATTGATCCCCTTTGTCTACTTTGTTGTAATCCAAACACTATTGTGGATTTGCACTTGTATTTAGTTGTACCTTCATATATCATCCATATTATTGCCATGATGTTGATCCCCTGCATGTATGAGTAGTTTCTTCGTTCTTGGGGAGAGATGGAGAAACCTTAGTATTATTGTGCATTGAATAAATATGATTTATAACTTTGGTCGTTTATCTATTGATTTATAATATTGTGGTAGAGATCTCTCTCTTTAGATGGTATATGAAGTCAACCACATAGCATTTTCCTTTGGAACTAAAGAGAGGGAGCTACCCTTGGGACGTGTATGGGAGTATGCCAGCGCTATTTTATGACTATAAGCATTGGCTTATAACCTGCATGGTAAAAGGGGGATCAAGAGAGATTCACTAAGCTCATTATAATATCCATGGAGAAACCCTTAATTGTGGTGGTCTGTAGGAGTGATTTTCTCACATGCATCACAGTGGTTATTTATATATGACCTCAATACTTGACTCATAGAAGCGGCTGCTCACGAGACTTTTAGTGAACATATTATTATGGAGCTCTCTCCACACATGTTATGACAAAATACATAGATTATCCTAATCATACATAATTCACCCATGCTAGTGGTGAATCCTACACTCCTTGAGAATCCCTCAATAATGTCACACAACACTTCATAAAGACTTTCTTGCTTTAGTTTACTTTTGTTGTTTACTTTGTTACTAGTTACTTTATATCTATCTTGTTTACAATTATTCTTCCAACTTATAGTGTAGACTATTTTAAAAAACCATTTTGCGTGTGAACGTGGCTTTACAGTTATTCTTCCAACTTATTCTTCCATCCACAAATCTTCCAAGGGAAGAAATTTATAAATAATGCTGCTATAAGTACTGCAATAACCCTGGTTGATACAGGAACCTAACCATCAAATTGGCGTTGTTGCCAGGAGCATACCACTTGGTTATTTCAAACCCACTCACACATAGTTTATTTTTATTTGTTGCTATTTTACTATTTTTTATTTATATTGGAAATAACCAAAAAAAACCATAAGAAGTTATAAAACAAAACGCTATAATTTGTTTGCTGCTAATCATGTCTTCCGAGATTAATCTTTTTGAACAGATGAAGCTAGCAATGGAGGAGACAAAGTTTGGAACTTTTGGATACTATGTTACGAGGCAAAAGACATTATAATAATGGTTGAATGGTTATTCCTCCATATTATGTGCATCATACAAGTTTATTTGTGAAAATTGCGGATCCATAGATCATATTAATTACCAGTTTGAGTGTAGTATTGATAGAACATTAGCATCTTACAATAAAAGTAATGAACGCTTTGTTGATGTGGAGGTTTTAGCATATGTGATTTTTACTAGTTGTTGTGAGTTACTAGATCGCATGAGAAATATAAATGAATAAGATAAATCACTAGATAGTATGGAGTAGTACAACATATATACTCTTGTTATGATAACTTCAGTATTAATGCATTTTTACCGCTTTTGTTGCAGAACAGACTAACATTTTGCATGAATCATAGAAGAAAGAAAAAAGGACGTACAACGAAGTGAACATACTACAACCACTAGTATGGATTTGCTTAACTTGTATGATCTGTTGGATGGTTGTGCAAAATCATTTTGTAATTCATATCATGAGATTTTTGATAATGTATTACAGTTGGTCACCTTAGTTTTCAATGTTCCATTACTGAATTCTTAGAGTTTTTGGTTTATAAAGGTGTCCATGATCTACTCTTAAGAAAATCAATTATGAGTATGAGTAGTGATAGAAAGCTTCACATGAAACTTACCAATTTGGTAACAATGTTACAATCTTATTGTCAAGAACATCTTAGTGGTAATTCACATGTGGTAGAGAGTAAGGCACAATCTAAAACCTTAGTGCCTGAAGGTAACCATTTGGAAGAACCGCAAGATAAAGAGGAGGAGCACCAAAAAGGTGAGGTTGACAAAGAGTAGCCTACAAATACTATATTTGTTTATGATGGATCTCTCTAGTAATGATTCTTATAATGCTAAAACTGCTTATAATTTATCTGCAGAGGCCTTGTGCCTAGACACTTATGAGGAGAGCATTACTAATGATGAACTAGAGATAGAACCTTGCTATGAATCTTTTGATACTATGAAGTGTTCCTCCATAATGGTAACCAAGGTAAAAGTTTAATGATTATATATGAACATTTAATCCTTTCATTGCATCTACATAAGGAGGCATGTTCACCACACTTGGTGCATCAACACTCGCTTGAAAGCGATAACTTGTTCATCTATATGATGTCGATGCACCACAAGATGGTACGACTTCGACTGTACTCTACTATGAGATTCTCCAACCCTTTGCTGGTGGTAAGTACCATTACACCTTGAATTGATATCCCCTGGGATCCAGGTGGATAATTTAATGGAGCATCTAGTCCTGGCTATATGGCTTTAAAGAAAGCGTTTCCTGGAAGGCAACCTAGAAGTCAATAGGTGTCTTTCTTAATTTTGTGTCTTGATTTTAGAGGCATTCATGTTACATTGTCACTTTGCATTTTTTGCTATTAAAGTTGGCTTGGGACATTTTACAAAAGGTAGAATTGTTCGTTGCTCTAATCATGTGTTGCACCTCTTGGTTAAAACTTCTCTACAAAAATATATGTATGCTTTGTTTGGATCCCAGACTAACTTTTCAGGTCCTTAGATTTTTTTGGAGATGATAAGCTATTTCTTAGATTCTAGGAGTTTTAGCGAGCAGCGGTATGGGCAGACCCCGTCATACCACGCGCCCATACCGCCCCTCGTCACGATAAGGAACCAAGCAGAATTTCTAGAAAATCTATTGCATGCTTAACAAGCAACGGTACAATGAGACGTACCTCACTGCCAGCCCGTATCGACCTCGCTATGAAACGCATAAGTCACAAAGGATTTCCAGAGGGTTTAACGACCACCCATATGAGCGCATATGGCTATACCACCCAGTCATATCAGCATCGACGGGATTCCAAAAATGAAAAATGGAAATAAGGAGAAGACGAGGTGAATTATGGGCACATGCCCATACCACGCGCCCATACCAAGGAACATCACCGCACAACAAGGATAGGTACTGGTACAAAAAAAGGTTATAACCCCCCAATTTTTTATTTCGATGACCTTAGGTCACTGGGTTGCCTTCTACATGTTCCATTGCACTTTATTTTCTTTTACCTACCTTCGAAACTCCCTAGCCTATAATTCTCTGCAGTGTTTCATGTTTCTTTTATTTTTCTTTTCTCGGTTGGGTGAACGAACCTTGTTCATACACCAAATCATTTTCTTTTTATTTTGTGTGTTATTTTCGTGGGGTCTTGAACCTTGTGTGATAACATGCATAGTTTGTGCCAACTGTGCAAATACTTGCATAAGCCACTTGGTTGTTTCAACTCGACGCATCAATAACAAGTTTTTGGTAAAACCTTCCAATTATAAACTCTCTCAATAAGAGCCAGGTTCTCTAAGAAGGAGACCACCAGACTAGTACATTGAGGAAGTATTCATTGAAACCAAGTTCCATGTTCATCAAAAGAGAGGTTATTTATACCTCAATGGTAAAGTGCGTCACCCTTGATTTATTCAAGCTTGGGAAGATAACCACTTATCACACTCTCTTTTGATAACTGCATTATCTCTTTTCTTGTGGTAATCTATTCAAGTTTGGTTCTTGCAAAGTTCTTGCTTGGAGAAGTTACTTTTGCATGTGTAGAGTCTTTTGCAAAGTTTTTGTTTAATAAATTTTTTGTGCAATCATGAATCCCATTGTTTTTGAATGATCGCTTACGTAAGTTATGTTTCATGTTTATATAATGGATGCACTTTCTTATGTTATGTTTCATAAGAGTTGAGTTAGAGTTTTGATGCACATTGTTCAAATCTACATCCACCTTGAGAACAATATTGTGATCCTCTATAATACATTGCCTTGATTTCTACACTTGAGACGATCAAATACAATAATAAAAAGTTTCTATTATGATGCGTGCAATATTTAATTGTCTTAAGAGTTTAACCTTGAAGATACTCAACCTCATAGATATAATGATAGACTTGATATCACTCTTGAAAGGAGTTGTTTGAAGGAAATGAAGTTTAGCGGTGATTGATAAACATGCCAAAGCTAAATGTTGTGGGTCAAAATGTGATATTGTTTAAAGCTGATTTACATATTTTTTATGCACACTTTTGGATGTCGACAACTCTACTGGCCTATAAACAATCAATGGTTCAACCCTTGATTTCGGATATGAGTTGATGATATGGGTAGAACCTGTTACCCTAATGGGCAAAAGTATCGGTACTCTTGAAGGTTTAGAAAACTATTGCTAAAAAATCAAGCAATGATCCTTGTTGGAAATTATCTTTGAAATAAATAAAGGTTCACAAAAAACAGTCTTTGGCATGGTATCGTTACTAAAATGGAATTTCTTGAAAGACAACGAATAGAAAATAAGTGTTTTGATAGACTTGATTTATTGATATGGGAGTGAATGATACACTCCATTTGTTATTCTTCTTTTGACATGATCTCTTATTATATAAAAATATAAAAGGCTCATTAGGAGGATCACAAGTTTGCTTTCAAGTTAGATTTACTTTTGACATGGAGCACTGAAGTTGTAATTAATCTTTTATGGATTGACATAACTGAGCTTTTGTTACCTTGTACAAATATGTTCTATCTTACCTTGAGCTTGTAGGGAAAATAAGGATACACCTTATCGATCTTCTATGGTAAGATAGATGATAACATTAATTTTAATAAACTCTCTTGCTCGAGGACAAGCAACATTCAACTTGAGGATGTTGATGAGTGCTAATATTATGCATATTTAAGCATACAAATTATTCATATTGTCACTCATCACATGCTATATCTAGCTACAACTATGCCTATTATGCATGGTTACTAGTTCTCATTCATTTACATATGGAATTTGCACTACTGGAGATATTCCCAAGAGGCAATAATAAAGTGTTTATTATCATATATTTTTGTTTATGATAAATGTTTACATCTCATGCTATAATTGTATTAACCAGAAACATTAATACTTGTGTGATTTGTAAACATAAAAGAGTCCCTCGTAAAGCCTCTTCCTAAACTATCTTCTTCATTAATTGATGATCATGGTTTCCTGATCATGAACATTGGGCGTTATTAATAACAAGGTCATATCGTTAGGAGAATGATGTCATGGAAACACTCCTATAGTTAAGCATAGCATAAGATCAAGTCATTTAAATAGTTCACTTGCTATAAGCTTTCAAATACATAGTAACCTAAATCCTCCGACCATGAGATCATGTTATTCACCATCACCGGATGGATACTTTGATGACATCAAACACCACTTCATAACTGGGTGGTTATAAAGGTGGCATTGAGTATTCTAAAAGTATGTGTTGAGGCACATGCATCAAGAGTGAGATTTTCCCATCCATATGACGGATAGATATACTCTGGCCCTCTCCGTGGAATGCCATCCAATTGTCCTTCAAGCATATGACTAGCTCACAAGGGATCACATATCACAGGAACGAGTAAAGAGTACTAATCGGTAATGAGGTTGAACTAGGTATGCAGAGATACCGACGATCAAACCTCGGATAAGTAAAGTATCACGAGACAAACGGAAATTGGTATCATATGTAAATGGTTCATTCGATCATCAAGTAATCGTAGAAATATGTGGGAGCCATATGAATTTCTAGATTCCTCTATTGGTTATTGATCGAACAAGAGTCTCGATCATGTCTGCATAGTTCATGAAGCGTAGGGAGACACACTTAAGGATTCGATGTTGTTTAGTAGATACGGAATACGAGTAAGAGACCGAATGTTGTTCGGAGTCTCGGATTGGATCCAGTACATCACGAGGAGATCTGGAATGGTCCGTATAATAAGATTCATATAAGGAAAGTCCAATTTCGGGGTTCAGAAATGATTTTGGTGTTTTCACCGGAAGCTTCTAGAAGGTCCAACACCCCGGGGGGTAGGTACTTGGAATGTGCCATGGCATTTTATAATGGTTGCATCATACCCTAGATCACTTGGCTAGGAAATGGGAAGAGAGAAATCAAACTCTAGTTTGAATAGTCAAACGCCAGGTTGAAAAAGTCAAATCACAACAAGATTGCCTAGTAGAGGGAGGAGAGGAAACCAAGTGGAGGAAGGTTTACCTCCCTCCCTTGCCACCGGCCATGAAGAGGAATTGGGGAAGGACTCCCCTTCCCCAACCGCCTCTCCCACCTATATAAGGAGGGGTAGTGCGCCCCTACCCCTCACTCCAAACCCCAGGTCGGCCGCTGCCCCCTCCTAAGTCGCCGCCGCATAGAGATCCTCTAAACCGCTTCCATCTAGCTAAACCCTAGCCAACAGACACCTCCACCCCTCGGCATCTACACCCTAGTTTCCGATGCTCTCTCTACTCCACCATACTCACTCCGTCTTAGGCGAAGCCCTGCGGGATCTCTCCTCTACTTCCACCACCACACTTTTATGCTATTGGAATCGAGAGGAGGATCTACAACCTCCGCTGCCTGCTGGAACAAGGGAGAGGAAGGTCTTCATCGAGTACCGTACGTGTGACTGACTGCAGGAGCACTGCCGGAATGCGGCGCCGAAAGGATCGTCTAAATGATCTTGAGATCGGCAAGTGATTGACTACATCGACATATGAGAATCCGATCTCGTTAAACACTTTGGATCTACGAGGGTTAGTACTCTACAAACTCATTGCACCAGTCTAGTATATTAGATCTTGGATTGTGTGTGTTCATGCGATAGAATGTTTTCGTTTTCCATGCTATGAACCCCTGCAGTGGGATCAGAGCCGTGTCTATGCGTAGATCTGTTGCACGAGTAGAACACAATGGTTATTGTGGGCGTTGATGCTTTTGTTGTCAATTGCTTTTTGTGTACTTTGCATCTTGAGGGATGGTGGGATCAAGAGTCCCAGGCTAACCTTACATGACATCGTTCATGAGACTTGCTCCACGCCCAACATGCAACTTGTATTGCATAAGTGGCTTTGCGGGTCTCTATCTCTCCCACCATAGTGAAGATTCAATTTACAATGGGCACTTGACAATACTTGTATCAACATTGTGGTTCATGTTCTTAAGTTAGAACAGTTCTTATGCGAAAGTCATATCCATGTAAAACATGCAAAGAAAGATTAGAGGCATCTAACTTGTTTTTGCAGGGCTTGTGTTGTGATGTGATATGTCCATGATTGTGATTATATATGATGTATGCAATGATCCTTATTGTAAGTTGGAAACCGGCAGGAGCCTTATGGTTGACTTTAAATTTCATTTAAGATCTGTATGTCTATTATTTAAAGTAGTTGTAATAGTTGATACTGATGGACGACAACCATGGAGCGACGCCATTGACCTTGACGCCACACTGGTGATGATGGAGATCATGTTCGTGCTTGGAGATGGAGATCGAAGGCACGAGAAGAAAGGCCATATCATATCACATATTATGAATTGCATGTGATGTTAATCCTTTTAATGCATCTTGTATTGCTTAGATCACGACGATAGCATTATAATATGATCCCTCTCACTAAATATCAAGTAATAAAGTGTTCGTCCTTAGTAGGCACCATTGCTAAGACTCGTCGTTTCGAAGCATCACGTGATGATCGGGTGTGATAGATTCTACGTGTGCATACAACAGGTGCAAGCCAGATTTGAACATGCGAATACTAAGGTTAACCTTGACGAGCCTAGTATGTATAGACATGGTCTCGGAACACAGAATACCGAAAGGTAAAGCATGATTCATATAGCTGATATGATGAACATGTTGATTGTTCGCCTTTGAAGCTACATAATCTCTCATGATGATTGGACTTGGTGTAGTGGATTTGGTTCGTGTGATCACTAAAAAAATGTGAGGGATGCTTTTTGAGTTGGTGTTCAACAATAATATGATTGAAAGTTGAATACTATTTATCATAAATTAAAACAAAGTGAATTTGGATAGTTGTTGTAGTCATTGGCATCTGTTTACCACCTTACGCTTAGTTATAATTGAGATAATAGAACTATAGAATTTCGGATAGTTACTTTACGAACTGGTATCGTATTGTTTTAAGTGTTAATCTAAAGTTTAAAAGTCCTATTGCAAACTTTAAACAAACTCCGTATTACTCCGTGAAGTTTAATAATTGGTATTAAATCAAGAGTAATAACTCTAGTGTTAGTATCTAAATATCATGTTTGTCTCCATGATTCTTGATATTCAAAAGATTGTTTTAATATCAAGGTTATCTAGGAGCTGAAAGAATTGTTTCAGAAACCATCATGTGTGGAAGATATTGTGATATCTGAAACGATGTTTTGGTTCTAACATGATAGAGTATAATATGGCAAAATTTATGTTCTCATATTTGATGAGAATTTGAAAAAGGTTGGAGACGCTAGTCGTCCTAATCCTCCAAAAGTTATTGGAGAGCAACAGTATACTCGCGATTCACCGTTATAAGCTAAAGTAGCTTGATCATGAAAATTGCCATGATTAGGATGAATATAAGATGTAGGTAAAAAGTTTACTATACTAAAAGATTACTAAAGAATGGAATTTGAAAGAACACCAGACATTTGATGATGGTGATCTACTTCAAAGTGCAAGTCCAAAGACATTGGTATTTAACTATACACGCTTAGGACTATGTGTCGTGTTTATGACTCCATTGTTGATGTTGATAGATTCTTTTAAAAGGAAAAGGAAATGCTGAAAGAGAAATCTAAAAAATATTTGGCATAAAAGAAAAGACTAGAATTATTCAGCTTACGTATATAGATGATATACATGTTATGGCTGTATTCCTTGTTTGCTAAACAATGTTGTTCTTAAATATTGGATACTGAATTTTTTCGTGTGAATTATCATACGAAA
Source organism: Avena sativa (assembly GCA_916181665.1). Lineage (NCBI taxonomy): Eukaryota > Viridiplantae > Streptophyta > Magnoliopsida > Poales > Poaceae > Avena > Avena sativa. The sequence continues at coordinate 123,843,971 of OV702280.1, forward strand.
CAACACAATTCATGATCTGCAATAGCCTAAGTAACTAGCAAGAGAATATGTGATGATGTTCATCGATAACAAATAAAGTGTTGTTGTTTATCATTGACATTAAAGCTTGCCTTCAAGATTTGTTTTAATCAGGTATTATGAGAACAAAAGATTGTTCAAATATTTTCCATATTCCATAATAGATGGATGATATACAAGTCTAGTTGGAGAAATCACATCCATAAAACTAATGCTATAAATTTCGAAAGGCAATTGATTGAAAGATCACTTAGGAAGTGGCATCGCCGTTTAAATTATATTGGAAATAAAACATGAAGAAACTCCATGCTTGATGGAATTTTGGAGTCTTTTGATTTCGATCAAATGATGCTTGTCAAACTTTCCTAGAGATAATTAAAACTCCGTTCATAGGACAAAAGGGAACAAATGACTAGCTTATTGGAATTTGTACATATTAATGTATGAAGTCCATTATGTGAAGTCAAGAGCGATGGATTTCAACTTCATATGCTTTCTCCGGAAATTTGAGTGAATATATGAGTATATTTACTTGATAAGGATGAAGTATGAAACATTTTAATATGTTCGAAGAATTTCAAGATGAAGTGGAAAATCATTGTAACAAGAATTAAAGAATTTATGATAGAATCATAAAGGAAGAATTTGGAGTTACAAGTTTAGCAAAACATCTAAGATTTGCGGAATTGTTCCATAAATTTATGTTTCCCGAAAAAAACCATAGTAATATGGAGTGTTCGACATATGTAATGAAACCTTGTTAGCCATGGTAAGGTCAAAGGTGTAATTTATAAAACTGCCATTTATTTTAAAGATTAAAGCTTTAGGGACTACCACTTTTACACTTAAAAGAGCTCGATCATGATCCGTTGAAATGACATCATATAAAGTTATGGTTTGGGGTAAAACCCAAGTTGTCCTTTCTTAAACATTGGTATGCTATGCATAAGTAAATGTTTACAACCAAAGTCGGATGAGCATGTCCTTGTAGGTTATTTTGGATAACCATTGGGTATTCGTCCATAACACCGAAGACAAGTGTTTGTCGCTTAAACGTCAAGTTTCTTAAGAAGGAATTTTTTCATGAAAAGTTAAGTGGGAGGACAATAGAACTTTGATAAGGTTAAAAGAACCTTAGCTATATGTGCTGAGTTGCGCAATACCGGAAAGTGTCCCAGAGGCAGGAACAATGCTCATGGCTCACATGCCTCAAAGGTTGTGGTCATGGAGGGCTAAGTTCCTATTAAACCTAGTAGGTCGGGTAAACAATCAAATACCAATATTTTAGAGTTAAATCATTATTTGACAATGATGAGCTGACTACATGGAAAGAAGCGATGATGGGCCCTGACTCCATCGAAGTGGCTTGAAGCCATAAAATCCGTGATAGTTCCATACACAAGAAATCAAGCTTTGAACTTGGAAGACCCCCAGGAAATGTGTAAAACCTATCGGTCGTATTTGGATCTATAAATATACATGGATGTTTCACATCTATGAAATAGTCGACATGTCAGGAAAAGAGTTTACGACAATGTTCAAAAAGGTTGAATATGACAATATTTAATATTTCATAGCGATATTTAGTCTGGAAGAATAAATATAGCAACAACTACATATATTGGTATATGATAGTTGAACAAACAAAACAAGTTCTTATAATAGAATGGTTACCTAGGACGTGTACCTGACACGATTCAAAGGGTTTTGTTAATTCAAAGGATGCTAAAAGCGTATGCAAACTTCAATGGTTCAAGTAAGCATCGAGTAGATTGTTGATTGGAAATGATGTATCTTTTATTGACACAAGTTAAGAATTTAATTTCGATGAAAAGACATAGGCAAAACCCTAATATTTGGCATAAATGTCTATATGGATAGATTGAGGAGCTAACATGGTTGTGCCAAATGTACATAGATGAGATATCGAATGAGTTCGATATGGAAATGACAATAAAGGTTATTGCCACACAGAAAGGATTAAATCTAAATTCAAGTCTATCGACACTTGGTAAGTGAAACAAAGATTCAAGTATTTTTGATACTTGATGAGTGAAATCACAAAGAGTATTTTTTCAATCATACTGTCATATGTACACATCCAGATATATCCTATACTCTAAATGTTATGAGCATATACTAGAATGATTCATAAATATGATCATTAGACAATACTAATGATATTCTTATGATCTTTTGGAAGAACTAAGAATATGTTATTTTTGTAGAGGTGACAAATAGATAGATAATTCATTGTAAAGTATTACATTGATACTAGTTTTGTCACAAAGTACAAATTAAGTTTATCCCAATTTAAACTATGCGTGGCACAATGTATTGGCAAAGAGATTCCGTAATGGATTTGGACGAGTTCCAAAGTTAAGATTGTGACAGATACTACAACAAAAGGCTAAGTATATGACTCCTATTGTAGCAGCAAAAGAGGGCATTTGTGTCAAATAGTTTGTTATCAAACTGGGTGTGGTTCACAGCGGCCTAGTACTATAAAGATATACTGTACAACAATTGTATCGATATAGTTTAATCCCAAGGGAAATAAAGGTCTCACCAAAGGACCAAATTTATACAAAGCCATCTCATTAGAGAATGAGTCATGTGTAGAGGCGCAAAGACATGCAATTACACATGGACCTGAAAGTGTCAGATCCGAAGATTAGTTAACCACTAGAAATTGTGTATATACAACACCAGAAATCCATAGGTGTCGAATGCACAAAGGTTTGAAACTACATTATTGACTCTAGTGCAAGTGGGAGACTGTTGGAGATATGACCAAGAGGTAATAATAAAGTGGTTATTATCATATCTTTATGTTTATGATAAATTTTTACATCCCATGCTATAATTGTATTAACCGGAAACATTAATACTTGTGTGATTTGTAAACATAAAAGAGTCCCTAGTAAAGCCTCTTGTTAAACTAGCTTGTTGATTAATTGATGATCATGATTTTCTGATCATGAACATTGGATGTTATTAATAACAAGGTCATATCATTAGGAAAATGATGTGATGGACACACCCCTATAGTCAAGCAGAGCATAAGATCAAGTCATTTAAATAGTTCACTTGCTATAAGCTTTCAAATACATAGTAATCTAAATCCTTCGACCATGAGATCAAGTTAATCACCATCACCGGATGGATACTTTGATGACATCAAATACAACTTCATAACTGGGTGTAGGGGTCTCAACCTAATAAGGTAGATTCCTCCTGTGTTTACAATGCTAGTCCCTGGATCAATAGCTAGCATCCACAGTTAAGATGTAATATCAAGAAACAAAGGTCATAATATAACTTTATAACCAGGAATAACATAAGTTTATTACATCAAACATAGCTCATTTGGCTATTACATTACATTGCAGCGGAATAACTACAAGCATGGGGTCCTTCATCTTCAAAGTGCCACAGGCAGATGTTGGTTGTAGACTTTGTAATCCTAATCAATCAATCTTCACTAAAAACAATCAAACCTGCAACATACAAGTTACAGCCACAAAGGGTCAATACATTTGAATTGTATTGGCAAGTGATACGATGATAATATAGTGGAGTCTATCATCTATATGCATTTGGATAAGTGGAGTTGAGGCTTGCATTGCTCAAAATAGATTTTTCCTTAACATATGAAAATACTAAGTTTTTGCTTTGATAAAATCATTTTTCTCAATCCAAGATTGAAGATCCTTTACAAGGCATCTCTCAATCAAAGATTGAAGATTTCAAACAACCCTTGTTCAATCCACAAGTTTTAACTTAGAAATTTGAATGATGAGATTCTTGATTGCTTCCATGTCTTGATGCTCAAATTGTCCTTTACCAGGGACATGGCTAAGTACTTAGATCCTACACTCTGCAGAGGTGGTGCACTTTCCCCACAAGACTTGGTTTCCCAAGACAAGATCTTTCAGAAGCCTTCCTTTAGACCAAAATGGACACGTTCCAACCTATCAAACACTACCACCCACTGTCCATATGGCTAAGTTCTTGCAACCTATATGATCATGGCAGAGCCCATATTGCCAAGTGGTTGCACTTGAAGCTTCTCAACATTTGACATCTCAAATCTCTTTGTTCCTGGGTGGCAATCCACAAGTGAGATACACAAGGTAAACCATAAACATGGGCCTTGTGAACCACTCAACCAAAAACCACCAAGCAAGCCCATTCCACCCAGGTAATTCATTAACTTAGTTGTTTTATTAGACAAAATCACAAGTCCTCAGACTTAGAATATTTTTCCATAGTGTGAATATATATTCCACCCATGTTTTCTATTAGCTAGGCTAAGCTTGATAGTAGTAGGAATATTAACTTAGGAAGATTTCCACTAAGGTTTCATCTACTAGTTTTCCTATAGCAAGGTTTATACTTAGCAAAATCCATGCAAGTTTTACTTAGCAAAATCACTAATGCATAGTGAAAGTAATGGTACATAAAGTATGTAGCATCACTTGCCTTTTTGGTAGGGAATGGTGGTTCACTCCTTGATCTTGCTAGTCTCACACTTCTCTAACTTCACTACAAGTCAATCAAGCAAACACAAAATCAACTAGCATTCCAAACCAATAAATCAATCAAACAATTTAACACACACAAAACAATGGGATCTAAGTCATGCATGGGAGCATGCACAAGATAGTTTTATTTTGCAAAGAGGGTCTCTATTGGGTTTCTAAACTTTGTAAGATCCAAATTGGTCATTTACCAAAGTGTCAAAGTCATTAGCAAGAGGGTTTTGTCCAAAACCATTTTTAAATCCATTCATCATTTTATGTGGTGGACATTTAGTTTTATCAAGTCTAAAACCTTTAAATCTTCACCAAAAGTTTCTAACTCTTAGGACTTGGTGTTTTGGGGTCAGTAGCTTTGAATCTCAATATTTTCCCAAAGTTTTTGTTCCAAAATCTTTTCCATAACAATTCCATTATTTTCACTTGGCTAGAAATGGACCAAATCTAATATTCCATCCTAATCTTTTCCAAATCCATTTTCAAAACCATGGGTTGGTTCCTAGGGTCAGTAAGGTCACAAAAAACCATTTTGCAAAGGGTTTAATCCAAAATTCATTTTTAAACAATTTTTATACTCTAAACAAGCACACATTTGATTCTGCAAAAACAAGCAAGTTAACAGATACTATTTACTAAACCAAGGGCATGGTTGGCTAGGGCTTGCTCTCGTGAATCCATTGATATAAAATTTGTAATTTTTGGACGTGTGGTTTGAAAGTTACAGGGGTTTGAAAATGGTATTTAAATCTGGTTTCAAAATCTGTTTTAATCAGAACAGGGGACACGCGGCACACTCTGGTTGGATGGTACCGGTTCGTCCGGATCACGCGCGATAGCCCTTGGATCTAATTAGATCGTGCGGCACAGAACGCGTACCTCTTCGCGGCTAACTGATCTAATCCTGCTCGTTCAAACTAAATCGAACGGCTCTCAGTGCTTTGCCAAAAGCTGGCGGCGCGACGACGGTGGCTAGCGGCGGAGCGGCTAGTCGATGACGGCGCCGGCGGTACAGGAAGCGAGGAAGAGGGGGAGGATGCTCACCAGGTTCGCAATGCAGCGCTGATACTCAACGTGCTCTTGGTTGGTGGAGGGGCGCACGGGGACGGCCAGGATTCTTCGCCGGAGTTGGTTCTGGCGATGGACGCGCGCGGTCGAGGTCGAGGACGACGCTACAGATCACGCCAAGGAAAGAAGAAGGCAAGGTTAGCTGCGCAAGGTCGAGGCGGTGACACGTGCATGAAAGAGAAGAGAAGGGGCGGTCGGATACAACCTGTGGGCGTCGTCGGAGAAGAAGACAAACGCGGCGGCGTCGGGAGCTTGTCGTAGTCGATGCTCCAGGACGTCCGCGGTCGAACTAAAAGTGCTGGGAGGTGCGTCTGGGAGTGGGGAAGCTGCTAGGTTGCATAGGGATGCAAGGGGCGGCGATACTTGGCCGGAATCGACAAGGAGGTTCATCGGAGTCATAGGAGCTCGGGGAGGAATTGGGGCGGCCTGGTGGCGTGCTTTGGGGAGGAGACAGAGGGGAATGAGAGAGGATGCTCTGGCGTTTAAAGGTGCTTGATCGCTGCGAGTTAAGGTGGCAGTGTTAAGGCGAATTCAAGCCACGAATCAAAGCCTGCAACGGCCGGCGAAGGAGGGAGAACAGGTCGTGGGGGTGAGGAGGAAGAACAGGAGGAGTGGGGTCGGTCGGTTAGTGGGAAAGGAGCGGCGAGGAGGTCCACCTGTTAGTGAGGGTGCGGGTTTCTTCTGGGGTGAAGAAAAACGGTTCGGGGGCGAGGGTGAGGTGGGCTAGGTGGGCTGCTGCTGGGTTAGTTGGGCCAGATGGTGGGCTGCTCTATTTTTTTCTGTCTGAAACTTTTTCCTTTTCTATTTTCAATTTACTGATTTGAAATTCAAACAAATGATTCATTCAACCAAATCAACTCAAACAAACACCACACTTCACAATTTTGAACTTGGTTCTGTTTATCAGTATAAACCTAAATTCCAAAATGAATTAATATTTTTATTCATTTTTAGGATCTATTTAATAATTAGATAAAATAGCCCTTTAGTTATTTAATCAAAATAGGGTTTGATTTATTTAATAAAATCCCCATTTAAAATCCAAATATTTTCAAAACCAAATCAGTAAGTTTTATTTGGAAATAAAGAATATTTGGAAAACTTGTTTTAAAATAAAATAACATCTTTATTTTTGGTCCATTAACAATTAAATAAAAAGGCCTTATTTATTTACTTCATATAAGATTTGTTTTATTAGAATATTTATTTTGAAATCTAAAATAAAACCAAAACTCTTCAGTAAGTTTTATTTGAGAATATCAAATATTTGGAAAACTTATTTTAAATAATTTAATAAGTTTTGATGTTTCAATTAAATTGGTAAAACCTTTTATTTAAATAAAGTTGGATATTAAATCCTTATTAATTTATTTAAATCAACTTTTGCTATTTTTATTCAAAACAAAATGTTTTAAATCCAAAGCTTGGCCAAGGTTTAATTTGGCTTTATAAAATAATCTTTATTTATGAATCCACCTTTCTTTTGAAAACTAAATCTTTTATTAAAAGATTCCAAAATAGTATCTCCAAAATATTTTATTTTCCTTTATTTAAAATGTTTATCTTTTTAAATCCCTTTAGGATTTTATTTAATCCAATTGGTTTGAAGTTCCAATTAAATTCAAAAAGTTTCTTCTGGTTCTGAAAATCAAACAAAGTTTTATTTTATTCATTTATTTTCACATAACAAGATTTGGAAAATCTTGGGATGTGACAGGCTACCACCCTTAAAATAAATCTCGTCCCGAGATTTGGGGAGGCTGGGGTTACAAGCAGTGTTCAAAACAACTAGGGTACTACCACCCTTAAAAGTTTTCAAACAAAAATTACACATTGTCCTTCCTGGGATCATGAGTAAAACTCTTTCTAAGCAAACAGTTGCATTTATGTCCTTAGTTTCCATTCTTGACTCATGGGCCAAAGTTGAGTTTCTCCATAGGCTTGTTTAGCTTATTCTTCATCTTCTCTGGACAGTTGCTTGCATAGTGGCCTAGTTCCTTGCATTTGAAACACATCACTTGGCTGATATCTTTCTTTTCCTTTGGTATCACTGCCTCTTGTTTGTTTCTTTGGTTCTTCTTCTTTTCTGGGCATTTATTGGCATAGTGTCCCATCTCTTTGCAATTGCGACATTGCACTTGAGTAATGTCCTTCTTGTTAGGGTTGGGGCATTTCTTCTTCTTCTTGGGTCTCTCCAAAGCTAGGAGTTCTTCTAGTTCATGTTCTTCATGATTGGGAGATCTTTCTCTCTTCTTGGGGCATTGATCTTCATGTTCCTTGGATGAATGATCCTTGTATCTAAAATTATTGCTAGCTTGGGTTCCTTCTAGATTAGCATCTCTGTCATCCTTGTTGTCATTAGCTCTTTGGGAAAAGTTTTCTCTCATGTTGATCATTTGAGTAACCAATCCTTGCAACAATTGGGATTGGAGTTTCAAAATCTTTTGTATGGCTGGGTCTAGTCCATTGTTGTTGGCTAAAAGCTGAGTTGTCTCTTGGCTCAACTGGTTTTGGGTTGCTATAAGTTCTCTCATGTTGTCCTCTTGGTTGTTGTTGTTGTCATTATCCTTGATGTTAGAATCTTTTGGAGTAGTCATCTGTTTGGGTTGAAGGGAGATTAGAATAGGCAAGATATTTCTAAGGACTCAATTCTAATCACACACATCACAATTCACACAAGCAATGTGCATGCAATCACAGACCAAACATTTTACTCAAACAACAAGTTTCAAGCATATATTTAGGCAACCAAAAATATTTTTGTTACACCACATAAGTTGGTGAGTTTGACTTAACTAAAATATGGTGGTCCATCTATATGGTTCACTTGTGATTTTTCCTTCCTTCTTGATTCTTCTTACTTGAGATCATGGTTTCCTTGAGAAAACTCTTGGTCACAATACTTCAAATGTTGTAGGCTCCTTCTAACTTTTGCATTCCCTCAGTCTCTAAATCTTGAGCAAGATTTCCTTGTTTCACTTGTAGTCCTTAGTGGTATCCAAGTTGGAAGTCCTTGGTGAATATGCTGGAGATGTTGAAGTCATTAGAGTTGAAGAAGTTGAAGAAGTCCTTTGCACATGGTGTAGTCTTTGGTCATGGGGTAGGTTTTTCCATCAAGTTGAAGTAGAAGAGAAGTAGAGTTGAAACCAAAATGGTGGAAAGAGTTTACAAGTGTTTTTGTAAATAAGTTTTGGATTAACACATAACTCCTATTATTCTAAGGGTTTTTGTCCAATCCTAGGTTTACAAATCCTACAGGCAACACAATGCTCTGATACCATCTGTAGGGGTCTCAACCTAATAAGGTAGATTCCTCATGTGTTTACAATGCTAGTCCCTGAATCAATAGCTAGCATCCACAGTTAAGATGTAATATCAAGAAACAAAGGTCATAATATAACTTTATAACCAGGAATAACATAAGTTTATTACATCAAACATAGCTCATTTGGATATTACATTACATTGCAGCGAAATAACTATAAGCATGGGGTCCTTCATCTTCAAAGTGCCACAGGCAGATGTTGGTTGTAGACTTTGTAATCCTAATCAATCAATCTTCACTAAAAACAATCAAACCTGCAACATACAAGTTACAGCCACAAAGGGTCAATACATTTGAATTGTATTGGCAAGTGATACTATGATAATATAGTGGAGTCTATCATCTATATGCATTTGGATAAGTGGAGTTGAGGCTTGCATAGCTCAAAATAGATTTTTCCTTAACATATGAAAATACTAAGTTTTTGCTTTGATAAAATCATTTTTCTCAATCCAAGATTGAAGAACCTTTACAAGGCATCTCTCAATCAAAGATTGAAGATTTCAAACAACGCTTGTTCAATCCAGAAGTTTTAACTTAGAAATTTGACTGATGAGATTCTTGATTGCTTCCATGTCTTGATGCTCAAATTGTCCTTTACCAGGGACATGGCTAAGTACTTAGATTCTACACTCTACAGAGGTGGTGCACTTTCCCCACAAGACTTGGTTTCCCAAGACAAGATCTTTCAGAAGCCTTCCCTTAGACCAAAATGGCCGCGTTCCAACCTATCAAACACTACCACCCACTATCCATATGGCTAAGTTCTTGCAACCTATATGATCATGGAAGAGCCCATATTGCCAAGTGGTTGCACTTGAAGCTTCTCAACATTTGACATCTCAAATCTCTTTGTTCCTGGGTGGCAATCCACAAGTGAGATACACAAGGTAAACCATAAACATGGGCCTTGTGAACCACTCAACCAAAAACCACCAAGCAAGCCCATTCCACCCAGGTGATTCATTAACTTAGTTGTTTTATTAGACAAAATCACAAGTCCTCAGACTTAGAATATTTTTCCATAGTGTGAATATATATTCCACCCATGTTTTCTATTAGCTAGGCTAAGCTTGATAGTAGTAGGAATCTTAACTTAGGAAGATTTCCACTAAGGTTTCATCTACTAGTTTTCCTATAGCAAGGTTTATACTTAGCAAAATCCATGCAAGTTTTACTTAGCAAAATCACTAATGCATAGTGAAAGTAATGGGACATAAAGTATGTAGCATCACTTGCCTTTTTGGTAGGGAATGGTGGTTCACTCCGTGATCTTGCTAGTCTCACACTTCTCTAACTTCACTACAAGTCAATCAAGCAAACACAAAATCAACTAGCATTCCAAACCAATAAATCAATCAAACAATTTAACACACACAAAACAATGGGATCTAAGTCATGCATGGGAGCATGCACAAGATAGTTTTATTTTGCAAAGAGGGTCTCTATTGGGTTTCTAAACTTTGTAAGATCCAAATTGGTCATTTACCAAAGTGGCAAAGTCATTACCAAGAGGGTTTTGTCCAAAACCATTTTTAAATCCATTCATCATTTTATGTGGTGGACATTTAGTTTTATCAAGTCTAAAACCTTTAAATCTTCACCAAAAGTTTCTAACTCTTAGGACTTGGTGTTTTGGGGTCAGTAGCTTTGAATCTCAATATTTTCCCAAAGTTTTTGTTCCAAAATCTTTTCCATAACAATTCCATTATTTTCACTTGGCTAGAAATGGACCAAATCTAATATTCCATCCTAATCTTTTCCAAATCCATTTTCAAAACCATGGGTTGGTTCCTAGGGTCAGTAAGGTCACAACAAACCATTTTGCAAAGGGTTTAATCCAAAAATCATTTTTAAACAATTTTTATACTCTAAACAAGCACACATTTGATTCTGCAAAAACAAGCAAGTTAACAGATACTATTTACTAAACCAAGGGAATGGTTGGCTAGGGCTTGCTCTCGTGAATCCATTGATATAAAATTTGTAATTTTTGGACGTGTGGTTTGAAAGTTACAGGGGTTTGAAAATGGTATTTAAATCTGGTTTCAAAATCTGTTTTAATCAGAACAGGGGACACACGGCACACTCTGGTTGGATGGTACCGGTTCGGCCGGATCATGCGCGATAGACCTTGGATCTAATTAGATCGTGCGGCACAGAACGCGTACCTCTTCGCGGCTAACTGATCTAATCCTGCTCGTTCAAACTAAATCGAACGGCTCTCAGTGCTTTGCCAAAAGCTGGCGGCGCGACGACGGTGGCTAGCGGCGGAGCGGCCAGTCGATGACGGCGCCGGCGGTACAGGAAGCGAGGAAGAGGGGGAGGATGCTCACCAGGTTCGCAATGCAGCGCTGATACTCAACATGCTCTTGGTTGGTGGAGGGGCGCACGGGGACGGCCAGGATTCTTCGCCGGAGTTGGTTCTGGCGACGGACGCGCGCGGTCGAGGTCGAGGACGACGCTACAGATCACGCCAAGGCAAGCAGAAGGCAAGGTTAGCTGCGCAAGGTAGAGGCGGTGACGCGTGCATGAAAGAGAAGAGGAGGGGCGGTCGGATACAACCTGTGGGCGTCGTCGGAGAAGAAGACAAACGCGGCGGCGTCGGGAGCTTGTCGTAGTTGATGCTCCAGGGCGTCCGCAGTCGAACTAAAAGTGCTGGGAGGTGCTTCTGGGAGTGGGGAAGCTGCTAGGTTGCATAGGGATGCAAGGGGCGGCGATACTTGGCCGAAATCGACAAGGAGGTTCGTCGGAGTCATAGGAGCTCGGGGAGGAATTGGGGCGGCCTGGTGGCGTGCTTTGGGGAGGAGACAGAGGGGAATGAGAGAGGATGCTCTGGCGTTTAAAGGTTCTTGATCGCTGCGAGTTAAGGTGGCCGTGTTAAGGCGAATTCAAGCCACGAATCAAAGCCTGCAACGGCCGACGAAGGAGGGAGAACAGGTCGTGGGGGTGAGGAGGAAGAACAGGAGGAGTGGGGTCAGTCGGTCAGTGGGAAAGGAGCGAGGAGGAGGTCCACCTGTTAGTGAGGGTGCGGGTTTCTTCTGGGGTGAAGAAAAACGGTTCGGGGGCGAGGGTGAGGTGGGCTAGGTGGGCTGCTGCTGAGTTAGTTGGGCCAGATGGTGGGCTGCTCTATTTTTTTCTGTCTGAAACTTTTTCCTTTTCTATTTTCATTTTACTAATTTAAAATTCAAACAAATGATTCATTCAACCAAATCAACTCAAACAAACACCACACTTCACAATTTTGAACTTGGTTATGTTTATCAGTATAAACCTAAATTCCAAAATGAATTAATATTTTTATTCATTTTTAGGATCTATTTAATAATTAGATAAAATAGCCCTTTAGTTATTTAATCAAAATAGGGTTTGATTTATTTAATAAAATCCCCATTTGAAATCCAAATATTTTCAAAACCAAATCAGTAAGTTTTATTTGGAAATAAATAATATTTGGAAAACTTGTTTTAAAATAAAATAACATCTTTATTTTTGGTCCATTAACAATTAAATAAAAAGGCCTTATTCATTTACTTCATATAAGATTTGTTTTATTAGAATATTTATTTTGAAATCTAAAATAAAACCAAAACTCTTCAATAAGTTTTATTTGAGAATATCAAATATTTGGAAAACTTATTTTAAATAATTTAATAAGTTTTGATGTTTCAATTAAATTGGTAAAACCTTTTATTTAAATAAAGTTGGATATTAAATCCTTATTAATTTATTTAAATCAACTTTTGCTATTTTTATTCAAAACAAAATGTTTTAAATCCAAAGCTTGGCCAAGGTTTAATTTGGCTTTATAAAATAATCTTTATTTATGAATCCACCTTTCTTTTGAAAACTAAATCTTTTATTAAAAGATTCCAAAATAGTATCTCCAAAATATTTTATTTTCCTTTATTTAAAATGTTTATCTTTTTAAATCCCTTTAGGATTTTATTTAATCCAATTGGTTTGAAGTTCCAATTAAATTCAAAAAGTTTCTTCTGGTTCTGAAAATCAAACAAAGTTTTATTTTGTTCATTTATTTTCACATAACAAGATTTGGAAAATCTTGGGATGTGACAGGCTACCACCCTTAAAATAAATCTCGTCCCGAGATTTGGGGAGGCTGGGGTTACAAGCAGTGTTCAAAACAACTAGGGTACTACCACCCTTAAAAATTTTCAAACAAAAATTACACATTGTCCTTCTTGGGATCATGAGTAAAACTCTTTCTAAGCAAACAGTTGCATTTATGTCCTTAGTTTCCATTCTTGACTCATGGGCCAAGGTTGAGTTTCTCCATAGGCTTGTTTAGCGTATTCTTCATCTTCTCTGGACAGTTGCTTGCATAGTGGCCTAGTTCCTTGCATTTGAAACACATCACTTGGCTGATATCTTTCTTTTCCTTTGGTATCACTGCCTCTTGTTTGTTTCTTTGGTTCTTCTTCTTTTCTGGGCATTTATTGGCATAGTGTCCCATCTCTTTGCAATTGCGACATTGCACTTGAGTAATGTCCTTCTTGTTAGGGTTGGGGCATTTCTTCTTCTTCTTGGGTCTCTCCAAAGCTAGGAGTTCTTCTAGTTCATGTTCTTCATGAGTGGGAGATCTTTCTCTCTTCTTGGGGCATTGATCTTCATGTTCCTTGGATGAATGATCCTTGTATCTAAAATTATTGCTAGCTTGGGTTCCTTCTAGATTAGCATCTCTGTCATCCTTGTTGTCATTAGCTCTTTGGAAAAAGTTTTCTCTCATGTTGATCATTTGAGTAACCAATCCTTGCAACAATTGGGATTGGAGTTTCAAAATCTTTTGTATGGATGGGTCTAGTCCATTGTTGTTGGCTAAAAGCTGAGTTGTCTCTTGGCTCAACTGGTTTTGGGTTGCTATAAGTTCTCTCATGTTGTCCTCTTGGTTGTTGTTGTTGTCATTATCCTTGATGTTAGAATCTTTTGGAGTAGTCATCTGTTTGGGTTGAAGGGAGATTAGAATAGGCAAGATATTTCTAAGGACTCAATTCTAATCACACACATCACAATTCACACAAGCAATGTGCATGCAATCACAGACCAAACATTTCACTCAAACAACAAGTTTCAAACATATATTTAGGCAACCAAAAATATTTTTGTTACACCACATAAGTTGGTGAGTTTGACTTAACTAAAATATGGTGGTCCATCTATATGGTTCACTTGTGATTTTTCCTTCCTTCTTGATTCTTCTTACTTGAGATCATGGTTTCCTTGAGAAAACTCTTGGTCACAATACTTCAAATGTTGTAGGCTCCTTCTAACTTTTGCATTCCCTCAGTCTCTAAATCTTGAGCAAGATTTCCTTGTTTCACTTGTAGTCCTTAGTGGTATCCAAGTTGGAAGTCCTTGGTGAATATGCTGGAGATGTTGAAGTCATTAGAGTTGAAGAAGTTGAAGAAGTCCTTTGCACATGGTGTAGTCTTTGGTCATGGGGTAGGTTTTTCCATCAAGTTGAAGTAGAAGAGAAGTAGAGTTGAAACCAAAATGGTGGAAAGAGTTTACAAGTGTTTTTGTAAATAAGTTTTGGATTAACACATAACTCCTATTCTTCTAAGGGTTTTTGTCCAATCCTAGGTGTACAAATCCTACTGGCAACACAATGCTCTGATACCATCTGTAGGGGTCTCAACCTAATAAGGTAGATTCCTCCTGTGTTTACAATGCTAGTCCTGGATCAATAGCTAGCATCCACAGTTAAGATGTAATATCAAGAAACAAAGGTCATAATATAACTTTATAACCAGGAATAACATAAGTTTATTACATCAAACATAGCTCATTTGGCTATTACATTACATTGCAGCGGAATAACTATAAGCATGGGGTCCTTCATCTTCAAAGTGCCACAGGCAGATGTTGGTTGTAGACTTTGTAATCCTAATCAATCAATCTTCACTAAAAACAATCAAACCTGCAACATACAAGTTACAGCCACAAAGGGTCAATACATTTGAATTGTATTGGCAAGTGATACTATGATAATATAGTGGAGTCTATCATCTATATGCATTTGGATAAGTGGAGTTGAGGCTTTCATTGCTCAAAATAAATTTTTCCTTAACATATGAAAATACTAAGTTTTTGCTTTGATAAAATCATTTTTCTCAATCCAAGATTGAAGATCCTTTACAAGGCATCTCTCAATCAAAGATTGAAGATTTCAAACAACCCTTGTTCAATCCACAAGTTTTAACTTAGAAATTTGAATGATGAGATTCTTGATTGCTTCCATGTCTTGATGCTCAAATTTTCCTTTTCCAGGGACATGGCTAAGTACTTAGATTCTACACTCTACAGAGGTGGTGCACTTTCCCCACAAGACTTGGTTTCCCAAGACAAGATCTTTCAGAAGCCTTCCCTTAGACCAAAATGGACGCGTTCCAACCTATCAAACACTACCACCCACTGTCCATATGGCTAAGTTCTTGCAACCTATATGATCATGGCAGAGCCCATATTGCCAAGTGGTTGCACTTGAAGCTTCTCAACATTTGACATCTCAAATCTCTTTGTTCCTGGGTGGCAATCCACAAGTGAGATACACAAGGTAAACCATAAACATGGGCCTTGTGAACCACTCAACCAAAAACCACCAAGCAAGCCCATTCCACCCAGGTGATTCATTAACTTAGTTGTTTTATTAGACAAAATCACAAGTCCTCAGACTTAGAATATTTTTCCATAGTGTGAATATATATTCCACCCATGTTTTCTATTAGCTAGGCTAAGCTTGATAGTAGTAGGAATCTTAACTTAGGAAGATTTCCACTAAGGTTTCATCTACTAGTTTTCCTATAGCAAGGTTTATACTTAGCAAAATCCATGCAAGTTTTACTTAGCAAAATCACTAATGCATAGTGAAAGTAATGGGACATAAAGTATGTAGCATCACTTGCCTTTTTGGTAGGGAATAGTGGTTCACTCCTTGATATTGCTAGTCTCACACTTCTCTAACTTCACTACAAGTCAATCAAGAAAACACAAAATCAACTAGCATTCCAAACCAATAAATCAATCAAACAATTCAACACACACAAAACAATGGGATCTAAGTCATGCATGGGAGCATGCACAAGATAGTTTTATTTTGCACAGAGGGTCTCTATTGGGTTTCTAAACTTTGTAAGATCCAAATTTGTCATTTACCAAACTGGCAAAGTCATTAGCAAGAGGGTTTTGTCCAAAACCATTTTTAAATCCATTCATCATTTTATGTGGTGGACATTTAGTTTTATCAAGTCTAAAACCTTTAAATCTTCACCAAAAGTTTCTAACTCTTAGGACTTGGTGTTTTGGGGTCAGTAGCTTTGAATCTCAATATTTTCCCAAAGTTTTTGTTCCAAAATCTTTTCCATAACAATTCCATTATTTTCACTTGGCTAGAAATGGACCAAATCTAATATTCCATCCTAATCTTTTCCAAATCCATTTTCAAAACCATGGGTTGGTTCCTAGGGTCAGTAAGGTCACAACAAACCATTTTGCAAAGGGTTTAATCCAAAAATCATTTTTAAACAATTTTTATACTCTAAACAAGCACACATTTGATTCTGCAAAAACAAGCAAGTTAACAGATACTATTTACTAAACCAAGGGCATGGTTGGCTAGGGCTTTCTCTCCTGAATCCATTGATATAAAATTTGTAATTTTTGGACGTGTGGTTTGAAAGTTACAGGGGTTTGAAAATGGTATTTAAATCTGGTTTCAAAATCTGTTTTAATCAGAACAGGGGACACGCGGCACACTCTAGTTGGATGGTACCGGTTCGGCCGGATCACGCGCGATAGCCCTTGGATCTAATTAGATCGTGCGGCACAGAACGTGTACCTCTTCGCGGCTAAATGATCTAATCCTGCTCGTTCAAACTAAATCGAACGGCTCTCAGTGCTTTGCCAAAAGCTGGCGGCGCGACGACGGTGGCCAGTCGATGACGGCGCCGGCGGTACAGGAAGCGAGGAAGAGGGGGAGGATGCTCACCAGGTTCGTAATGCAGCGCTGATACTCAACGTGCTCTTGGTTGGTGGAGGGGCGCACGGGGACGGCCAGGATTCTTCGCCGGAGTTGGTTCTGGCGACGGAATCGCGCGGTCGAGGTCGAGGACGACGCTACAGATCACGCCAAGGCAAGCAGAAGGCAAGGTTAGCTGCGCAAGGTCGAGGCGGTGACGCGTGCATGAAAGAGATGAGGAGGGGCGGTCGGATACAACCTGTGGGCGTCGTCAGAGAAGAAGACAAACGCGGCGGCGTCGGGAGCTTGTCGTAGTCGATGCTCCAGGGTGTCCGCGGTCGAACTAAAAGTGCTGGGAGGTGCGTCTGGGAGTGGGGAAGCTGCTAGGTTGCATAGGGATGCAAGGGGCGGCGATACTTGGCCGAAATCGACAAGGAGGTTCGTCGGTGTCAGAGGAGCTCGGGGAGGAATTGGGGCGGCCTGGTGGCGTGCTTTGGGGAGGAGACAGAGGGGAATGAGAGAGGATGCTCTGGCATTTAAAGGTGCTTGATCGCTGCGAGTTAAGGTGGCCGTGTTAAGGTGAATTCAAGCCACGAATCAAAGCCTGCAATGGCCGGCGAAGGAGGGAGAACAGGTCGTGGGGGTGAGGAGGAAGAACAGGAGGAGTAGGGTCGGTCGGTCAGTGGGAAAGGAGCGAGGAGGAGGTCCACCTGTTAGTGAGGGTGCGGGTTTCTTCTGGGGTGAAGAAAAACGGTTCGGGGGCGAGGGTGAGGTGGGCTAGGTGGGCTGCTACTGGGTTAGTTGGGCCAGATGGTGGGCTGCTCTATTTTTTTCTGTTTGAAACTTTTTCCTTTTCTATTTTCAATTTACTGATTTGAAATTCAAACAAATGATTCATTCAACCAAATCAACTCAAACAAACACCACACTTCACAAATTTGAACTTGGTTCTGTTTATCAGTATAAACCTAAATTCCAAAATGAATTAATATTTTTATTCATTTTTAGGATCTATTTAATAATTAGATAAAATAGCCCTTTAGTTATTTAATCAAAATAAGGTTTGATTTATTTAATAAAATCCCCATTTGAAATCCAAATATTTTCTAAACCAAATCAGTAAGTTTTATTTGGAAATAAAGAATATGTGGAAAACTTGTTTTAAAATAAAATAACATCTTTATTTTTGGTCCATTAACAATTAAATAAAAAGGCCTTATTCATTTACTTCATATAAGATTTGTTTTATTAGAATATTTATTTTGAAATCTAAAATAAAACCAAAACTCTTCAGTAAGTTTTATTTGAGAATATCAAATATTTGGAAAACTTATTTTAAATAATTTAATAAGTTTTGATGTTTCAATTAAATTGGTAAAACCTTTTATTTAAATAAATTTGGATATTAAATCCTTATTAATTTATTTAAATCAACTTTTGCTATTTTTATTCAAAACAAAATGTTTTAAATCCAAAGCTTGGCCAAGGTTTAATTTGGCTTTATAAAATAATCTTTATTTATGAATCCACCTTTCTTTTGAAAACTAAATCTTTTATTAAAAGATTCCAAAATAGTATCTCCAAAATATTTTATTTTCCTTTATTTAAAATGTTTATCTTTTTAAATCCCGTTAGGATTTTATTTAATCCAATTGGTTTGAAGTTACAATTAAATTCAAGAAGTTTCTTCTGGTTCTGAAAATCAAACAAAGTTTTATTTTATTCATTTATTTTCACATAACAAGATTTGGAAAATCTTGGGATGTGACACTAGGTGGTTATAAAGGTGGCATTGAGTATTCTGAAAGTATGTGTTGAGGCACATGGATCAATAGTGGGATTTGTCCATCCATATGACGGATAGATATACTCCAGGCCCTCTCGATGGAATGGCATCCAATTGGCTTGCAAGCATGTTACTAGCTCACAAGGGATCACATATCACAGGAACGAGTAAAGAGTACTTATCGGTAATGAGGTTGAACTAGGTATGAAGATATACCGAAAATCAAACCTCGGATAATTAAAGTATCGCGAGACAAAGGGAAATTGGTATCGTATGTAAATGGTTTATTCGATCATGAAGTAATCGAAGAAATATGTGGGAGCCATATGAATTTCCAGATTCCTCTATTGGTTATTGATTAGAGAAGAGTCTCGATCATGTCTGCATAGTTCACGAACCGTAGGGAGACACACTTACGGATTCGATGTTTTTTAGTAGATATGGAATGTGAGTAAGAGACTGAATGTTGTTTGAAGTCTCGTATTGGATCCAGGACATCACGAGGAGATGTGTAATGGTCCAGAGAATAAGATTCATATAAGGAAAGTCCAATTCCGGGGTTCGGAAATTGTTTGGTGTTTTCACCAGAATGTTCTAGAAGGTCCACCACCCCGAGGGGATGGGTACTGTAACATCCCAAAAATATTAATCAATATTATCAAGTTCTAATCACCCAAGTTTAGGGCCAACAAAAAATGGTTATTTAAAATCAATATGAATGCATGTGTGTGTGTGATGAATGCATGAATGCGTGTAATGACTTGTGTGATTGTTATGAACGGCAAGGATTGGTTTAAATATGAAAACAACATCATCTAAACCAATTCCAAGCAGAATAAAATCAATAGAAATTCAAATATAAACAATATGAGCTAATGGTCATTTTGACCAAAGTTAACTACTAGACTACTTTGAGTGTTTCTAGTCCAATATTTCTAACAGAAAAAAATCCAATTCTTTTCAACCCTTGCTAGACCAAGTAAAAGTGAAGCCAATCCCACCTTGCAAACCCACAGAAACATTTTGCAAATCTATGCCAAGGACAATTCAAAATTGAATCCAGTTCATATGGTAAGATCACCATTTCTCAAAAACCACTCAAACCAGCTCACCTTGGCAAACCCAAGCAACCAGAGACTACCAAGTATGTGACTAGAGCACCCACCAAATTTCATCCAAAATTCAAATATAAATTTCTTTTTGCCATTTCATCAAACACTTGCAGACACAAATCAAATTGGCCAAACTTTCACTGTTTTGAGCAGTGATCATTCAAACCATTGTCTCCAATTCTTAACCCTTGTCCCCCCAGTGACAACCATTGCATTGACACAGCTAGCAAGCGACCCTTTGCACCATGCCATGTATGCCCGACCACCCCCTTGTCCACCTCAATGCCGACAGCACGATGCAAGCATCGCCAGCCTCGCCAACCATGTCTGGCATGTTGCATGTGCCTCACTACCCCCTCTAAACCAGCCCTAGCTCGAGGACAGAGAGAGGAGACACCGGAAACATCGTGCCCGCACCGTTTTCGACCATGCCGATGTGCACCGCAGTTCATGCTTCGTTCCCACTCGACCCGACCACCCCGTGCCCTGGCCGCCCGTCTACATGATTACCACCGTCCCAGGAGACCAAAGGACATGCCCCTTCCCTCGACTGTGCCCCATAGCCGCCGGACGCTGCGAAGTTCGACGTCGATACCGCATAGAGCACCGCCTCGTTCCGACTGCTGTAGACCCCCATTTACTGATCCATGATGACCATGATGACCGCTAGGCGACCGCCCACCATCCTAGCACCCGAGCCATGCCGCTAGCTCGCTGTGCCGTCACCTCCGTCGACCTCTGCCCATGTCGCGCTGCCCCTCTCGCTCGTCTATAAAAGGAGGACTCCCCCACACCATTTCTCCACACTCCAACACTCCCCAATCCTCACTGATCCTCCCCAACTTCTTCCCGGAGCAAGGCGAGCTCTCCCTTGCCATAATTTGGCCGGAGCTCGCCGCTGCTGCAGGAGAAGGGCGATGTTGATTCAGGCCACCTCAGGAGAAGCCGCCAGTACCAGGAGAACCGATGTCGTCGAAAACCCCATTCGCCCCCATCGCGGACCCTCGCCAGAGCTCCGGTGAGCCTCCCCCGACCCTCACTGGCCATGCTAGGGTTTGTCCCCGTCGTGTCCTGTTCTGTTGAGGACGATGGCTGTGAGCCGTTTATCTTGAATCTAATCCTACGGTCAAAACCATCCCATACCCCCTTAGGCACTCCCTATCTCACTGACGAGTGGGTACACCACTTAAACCAGCCCGCAAGTGGGCCGGCCCATCTAGATCTCCCGCGCGACCCAGTTAGTTCAAACTTAGATTTTTCAATTTAGTTAAAACCCTAGTTCTGTATGTTGATTGAAAAATCAATTCAGAGATTTTTACTGCACCAAAAGTCATGAAACCAATTTTGCTAGAAAGGTATTGAAATTCTTAATCCAAGCCCGTAGATTCAACCCATTTGAAATTATAGATCACCTATAGTAAAAATAACAAGGCAGAGACTTTTCTGCATTCAAACATTTTTAAAAAATCAACCATAAATGCTTTTGAGTTGATTCCAACTCTCAGAAATCACATTTGATAAGGCCTTTCTGAATATATGAAAATATATAGGTTTACTTGCAGTAATAATGGACAAGTGCTAAAAGAATGCCCCATAGGCATTTCTAGTCACTTTAATTAATTAAAATAATAAGGTTAAACCTTATTAAATTGTGACACCACTTTAAATCACATTCCTAAGTATTAGAATATGTGGTGATGACATGTGTCAACATGATACCATATTTTAATTGGAGAATATTAAATATTTAGTTTTCAATGAGTAGAAATTACTTTTCTAAACTAAAATAAATAAAACTAGGTCTTTATTTCATGTGATAATTGTGATGATGCTAGATCATCAATTGTGAACCTTTGTGTGCCACATAGAAGTAGTTAAGTATTGTTTGGTGATTGTGTACTTCGTATTTATTTATAGACGCTAGTACCGACCAAGGATACGAAGAGGAAGGAGACTACTACGAAGAAGAAGCAGAGGACAAGTTCAACCACTGCACTATCCAAGGTAAGATTCACAATACAAGTTAACTTAGTAAGATACTAACTAAGCAATCCATCCCAGCAAGCTAACACTTGCAACTTTGCAATCTAGATAACTTATGCAATGCATTAGGCATGCTTTGATTAGACAACCTTGAGTATACTAAATCACAGTTTTACTTGCAAGCTTGATTATTTTATTTCTTTATCAAAACTCTTTATTTATGTTTACTTAGTGACTTGTGAATTTTGGAAAGGTATTAGAGGTAGCATAAAGAGCATAAAACTTGGCCTAAGTTAGATAGAACTAGATGTCACACTGAGGCATGATATAGACTTAGATAAGTCACACTTGATTACCACCCCTCATTAGGGATTACCCCAACTGTAGTGGCTAGTGCTAAGCATAAAACTTGATCACTTTAGATGGGAATACTTGGTGAAAATGGTCATGAAAACCTTAGAATGATGAGTCATTCTAATGAAATTTTTCGATATGTGTTATGAACACCAGATGATTGGACGATGAGAATGTTGAGGCATGAGCCTTAGCCCTTTATAAAATTGATGGTTGGGTTCGGATGCAATACCATTCCAATGTTACCGTACAACCACAATACCCGAATTTGGGTAGGGCTTGACTGGAAGTTTATATATCTTAGTATGGGCTCCCTTACGGCCGAGGTTTTAGCTGAGGCTACCTCGTGATGATTGTCCACCTTTGCAGTTCCCAAGTTGACAGATGGTCATGGTTGGGAGGCCAAACTCATAGGGGAGGTGCCTATACTAGGGTGTGTAATGTTAGGATTGATTATCCGCATACTGACTATGGTGAATCAAGATTGTTCCTGACGGATGTATCAAATGTTGTGGTGAAAGTGTACCACTTTTGCAGAATGTCAAACAATTTGAATATCTGCGTCCGCGGTTATGGAAAGTTGGAGTGGCCATACTGTTCCGTCGTTAGATGTTTTCAAAATGACTTGTGAAATGAATCATGACTTTGACTTGACCACAACAGGGCTGTGAGCATGAAAATTAAGTCCCACTTAGGTGTTGCAAAACCTTAAGTTAATTTTGTTTACTTCTGAACTCAGTTAGAGATAAATATGGCTTTTTGCAAACAAACCTAGATCTTAGGATTCCTACTCAAACCACTTACTTGTTAGTGATAGTTTGCGAATACTTAAAGAGTACTCATGGATTTGCCCCTGGCTATTCTCGTTGCCAGACTATGAGGAGGACTACCAGGATGATGGACAACAGGAAGTCTACGACAACTAGGATCATCTCCCATCGTTAGCATTTCCTGTGACCCTGAAGATGGAGCTTCGCCCATGCTACTGTTATTATATTATTCCTCTGCGTTGATTGTATTACAAATGGATCTGCAACATCCCAATTTCAGCAACCCTGATTAAGTTTCCATAAGGAAAAAATCAAGGGGAACAAAAAAAAATTCTTGCAATGTGTGCTTACCTGCTTGCTTGTTCTCAAGCAACTGTTTGTGTATTAGTTGTATACTCCTCATCTCAACCCTAGTTTACAAAGACTATTTTACAAAAGAGAGGTCTTAGCTCATCTTTGATATTCTCAAATGTTCTGGCATTTCAAAAACTTGAGCCAAGATGACTTTGACACGACCAAATACTTTACTAGTTTCTATTACCAAAACTATGGAGACATATATATACTCTCCTTATGTTTTCAAGACAGAACCTTCAACTACTCTTATCTCAATCTTGGTAGAGATACCAAGATGGTACTTATCTTACTTCAAAGCAAAACCCATTTCAAAATACCCCTCCTTACCTCAAGCT
The DNA here is from genome assembly GCA_916181665.1 of Avena sativa. Lineage (NCBI taxonomy): Eukaryota > Viridiplantae > Streptophyta > Magnoliopsida > Poales > Poaceae > Avena > Avena sativa. Next base: position 123,867,592 of record OV702280.1, read on the forward strand.
AGGCTTGAGGGTAACCCTAGTAGTATTTAGAATAGTGTTGTGATGAATTGCCTCGATCTGCTGGTTGATGACTTGCCTTGATCTGTTTTTTGCCTTGTTTGCTTAGGAACTAGAGTGAGCTAATATAGTAGATCATATTTTAGTACCCAATCCTTTCTTGTGTTCATAAACCACAAACCAAGCATCCAAGTCTGGATCTATCCTAAACCACTCAAGTGATCATCTCATCTCCTGCTTATCTCTATCCAGGGATAATCCCTCTAGATGGTTTCCAACTTAGTGGAGACCCAATCCAAGCATGGATCCCCTCTATGCAATCTATACCTCAACATCAACCACTTGAGGGAAGGGATAAACCTTTGCCACCTTCTCAATGGTTTCCCTTTTTAACACTAGTCAAAATCCCCAAAACTGCCAAAATGGCTAAGTCTGGATTTCTTATCTAGATTTAATCTTTGGAGCTCTACCTTTTCCAACCTATGTGCATTCTTGAGAATGTACTTGGACCATCTTGTAGTACATCAGTAGTAATACTAAGGCCCACTCTTGCCCTTGGCTAATCCATTTAATTCCCACTCACCCATGATGGTTTTGTAGTCAAGATAATAATCTTTTCTGCAAATCTTATCATCTTGCCTACTTTGGCAGAAGCTCACATCGATATGCCACCTCCCCTTCACCAAATCTTTGCATGGTTATGATACACTAACCATGGAATATCAATCCCCACTTCACTTGACATGGTTGTACCCTACGGGTGCGTGACCTCAGCATACCTAGTCCATCCCAAGGAAGGCCCACGGCGGATGCACGCCGGCCCATGGAGACTTTTGGGTGGCCCAGGCCCATGACGCCTTCGGATCCTTGGAGAGCAAGACTAGAGTAGATAGGAAATTCAAAGGGGTAAAACCCTAGAACCTGTAACCGACTAGGACTATGCCCGGGACCTGCCTAAGTCTATATAAAGGCCAGGAGGGTACGACCTAGATCTCTCGACTCATACTTTCTCATACGCACCACCACGCCAGATCGAATCTGCGCACCCCTGTAACCTTTGGTTCCGCCGTAATCAAGAGCAGACAAGCAGGAGTAGGGTTTTCCCTTCGGGGGCCTGAACCTGGGTAAATCTCGTGTCCCCTGGTTGCTTGTCTGTTAACCGTTCCACGATTTCCAGCATCCCCATCTTCTCCAAAACCCAAGTCCATAACAATGGGCATTGACGAGTCGAAACCTCGTCAATTGGCGCCGTCTGTGGGAATCAGGGCTGCTGATTGTGCGATTGTGACGGTCTCGACCCGATCGATCTACAACTCTGCGGCGACGGAGAGTCACCTCCTCTTCGGTGCTTTCGACTTCACCGCCCACTCGCCGGCCACCATGAAGGACTTCGAGCCCGTAGGCGACGGAATCGAAATCTTGTTCGGGAGCTTCTGCTTCCAGGTGGGGCAAACTGGCACCCTCCGCCTCCCTGAGCGGGTGCCCCTACCATCAATCAGGCCCACTTCATGGGCCCCACACCCCGTGCTACGCACAACATCATCAGCAGATGATTCCTATGACAGCAGCAGCTGCAACTCCGATCTGTGCGATCCGCCATCGGATGCAGGGACCTACGGTTCCAGATTTGAAAGCTGCAGCAGCAGCGGACCGATCTACAAGCGCTACCAATGCGCCACAGTCATCCTGGAGCAGCAACCGCCTAACCCGCCACCCAACACGAACCCCAACCCGCAGGACAAAAACGGCGGGAACAGAAGAAGCCAGTCCCCCACCCGACGGGGAAAACAACGTCCACGTCATCCAACTTAGCAAAGAAGGATGGGTCCAGGCACACCGCGTCGTAGCAGGCGACATAGTCCTGCTTGCAGACGCCTCACGTGAACTACTGATGGCATACCATTACCTCCTCATCGAGGAGCACAAGAAGCAAGTCAAGATGCAGGAAACACTTGACAAACGCAAGCAAGCAGCCTCTGAGTCCAGCGCGCAACGAGCTGCGCTCTCCGCCATGGCCCCCGGCTCTAGCACGAACGGAAACCAAGGAAACAAGCACCGCTCTCGGGTGGAGAACATGGATCCCAAGGAGCGCCGTGATGTGACCCGAACTCTCCACACATCGTTCATGGAGATGGATGCCGACGACAACATCATCCCGAAGACACCGCAAGCTGCGATCATGGCAGCCACTACGTATCTCGTAGCCCACCAACCTCAGGAGGGGGACCCGAAAAGAGCCATGCATAAGTCCGCACTCACCGGACTCGGACTTGTCGGAGCTGCGCTCCACGAAGACGCTCCTGCATGTTCGTCTGAATCCGAGATGGACGAAGATGAAGGAGAACTCTGTGGAGCCCGATGCTTCAGCAGATCTGTTCGGCGAACACAGATGCCACACAATTTCAAGCTTCCTTCGGATACTCCGAAGTTCAACGGCACGCAAGATCCAAAAGCCTGGCTCAGTGACCATCTGTCATCCGTCAAGTTGCACGGCGGTAACAAAGAAACCGCCATGCAATGCCTTCAGCTGCAGCTGATAGGCGTGGCGCGGGTCTGGCTCAGCAGCCTATCATCAGGGTCCATCCGAAGCTGGGAGGAGATAGCTTACAGCTTCATCCAAAACTTCAAGGGCACCAGCAAGAGGCCCGCCTCAATCAAAGAGTTACGAGCCTGCACTCAGAGAACGGGTGAATCTATCCGCTCATACATACTACGCTGGTCTACCACCAAGAACTCCACAGCACACATCTCCGAAGAGAGGGCCATCGACGCCTTCAGGGACGGCGTTAAACGCCAAGATTTCAAGGAGGAACTTGGGCGCGTCAAGCCCAAAACACTCGACCACCTCATGGACATCGCCAATAGGTGGGCCGACGGCGAAGATTGCATTCACCGAGCACAATCGAATGAAGAGGACGACTACGGCCGAAGACGGGAACGCCGCAGCAAGAGGAGATCGCGCGTCTACGACGATCGTGACAGACCCGACATGGTCGCGGCCGGCTACGCCGACCGTTGCAATGACAACAGCCGCAACAGTGGAGGATACCGCGGAGGAAACTTCCGCGACGGCGGACGCCCAGCACAGTCGTGGCAACGCCGCGACCGCGACAACGGACCCTCAGCATATGACAAACTTTCGGGTCCATGCACCATCCACTTCTACATCGACAAGAAGGATGGCAAAAAGAAAGCTAGCCACATGCTCAAGGACTGCCGCGAGTTCCAGAAGCTCAGCGAAAGCATGGTGCAGATGAGGCAACAAGCCCCAATCCCTGCGTTCGGAAACGCACCTGCGCCAGGTGAAATATCATATGGAGCTCCTCCACCGCCACCTATCGGAGGCCCAAACCAACCAGTCGCACCGGCACAGAACAACGCTGGGAACGGGTACCCCCCACCGAAAGGAGCACTAATGATGATCCAGAAGGGACGCCCCACGAATAGGGTGCAGAAGAAAATCACCCGACAAATCAACCTGGCCGTGGCAACCCCACCTGCCATCCCTGAGTACCTCAGCGGATCGGATTCCTGCATCACATTCACTCGTGCGGATCACCCTTGCCAGATCCCTCGCCCAGGTCATGCTGCCCTGGTGCTGGAGGCGCAGATCGGAGGCTTCGAGATGGGTCGCGTCTTCATGGACGGTGGCAGCGTCATCAACCTAATGTTCGCAAGCAATCTAGCAGCAATGCGGATCCCGCAATGCAGTCTGGAACAGTCAGACACAACGTTCCACGGCATCGTTCCAGGGAAGGGCATATTCCCCCTGGGCAAGATAGGGCTCGACGTCATCTTCGGGAAGCCGGACAACTTCCGGCAGGAGCGACTCGAATTTGAAGTGGTGGACTGGCCATCACAATACCACGCCATCCTTGGGCGTGTAGCATTCGCAAGGTTCCTGGCTGTCCCACACTACGCATACCTACTACTCAAGATGCCAGGGACGAAGGGCGTCATCACAGTCCACGAGAGCTTCACCCGATCGGACCAATGCGACAGGGATTTCAACAAAATCTCCCAATCTTTCGGCATGCAAGACGAGCTCGTAAGGCTCCGTGAGGTGACGGACAATGGGGCACCCCCAGTCACAAGGCAAAACGCACCTGACATGTCTTTCGACTCCACCGTCAACACAAAGAAGGTGCAGGTCCATCCGACGGATGCCTCCAAGACGGTGCTGATCGCCAACGAGCTCAGCCCCGCATAGGAAGGCGCACTCGTCGAATTCCTCCGTGAGCGCTGGGAAATATTCGCCTGGTGTCCTGCGGACATGCCAGGAGTTCCCAGGGAATTCGCTGAGCACGCACTCAACGTCTTTCCAGACACCAAGCCAGTCAAGCAGTCCATCCGGAGACTGTCCGAGCCACGAGCCGAAGCTATCGGCAAGGAAATCAACAGACTACTCGCTGCAGACTTCATCAGGGAAATCAAAGAAAGTGAGTGGCTTGCAAACACAGTCATGGTCCCAAAGAAGGACACGGACATCCTGCGGATGTGCGTGGATTTCACGTCACTAAACAAGCATTGCCCAAAGGACCACTTCCCTCTTCCTCGGATCGATCAGATCATCGATTCAACTGCAGGTTGTGAGAAACTCTCCTTCCTCGACGCCTACTCAGGCTATAACCAGATTCGACTCAAGGTCGAAGATCAAGAGAAAACGGCGTTTATCACACCGTTCGGAGTATTCTGCTACAACACAATGCCCTTCGGGCTAAAGAACGCAGGTGCTACGTACCAGCGATGCATGCAGTCCTGTCTCAAGGACCAGATCGGTCGCAACGTCCAAGTCTATGTTGACGACATAGTGATAAAAACCAAGGAGGCAAGAACACTTATCGACGATCTCCGCGAGACGTTCGACAACCTCGATCGCTACAGGATCAAGCTCAACCCCGAAAAATGCGCCTTCGGCGTCCCATCCAGTCAGCTGCTTGGGTACTTCATCTATCAGCGAGGGATCGAGGCGAACCCGAAGAAAATCAGAGCCATCTTGGCGATGGAGAAGCCGAAAAACCTCAAAGGCGTCCAGCAACTCGTAGGACGAATAGCGGCGCTAAGCAGATTCATCAGCCGCATGGGCGAGAAGGCCTTACCATTCTACCAACTTCTACGCAAAGAAGATAAATTCGAGTGGACGCCGGAAGCCAACGACGCATTCGAAAGCCTCAAGCGGCTTCTCTCCACCTTGCCCGTCTTGGCCACGCCAAAGGAGCGCGAGCCTCTGCTGCTGTACATAGCAGCCACACACCAGGTGGTCAGCACCGTACTAGTGGTCGAACGACCCGAAGAAGGCAAGACCCACGGGGTCCAGCGCCCAATCTACTACCTCAGCGAGGTACTGACACCAACAAAGCAGAGGTACCCTCACTACCAGAAACTCGCCTACGGCGTGTTCATGACGGCTCGGCGGCTGAGCCATTACTTCCAAGAGCACCAGGTGATGGTCGTCAATGAGGCACCCCTGAACAGCATCCTGAATAATCCAGAGGCCACAGGACGCGTGGCCCTGTGGGGCATCGAACTGTCACCCTTGGACATCGTCTACGAGAAGCGACTCGCAATCAAATCTCAAGTCCTTCCGGACTTCCTGGTACATTGGATGGAGCTGCAGCTCCCAGACACCCCAAATATGTCGCAGTCATGGACGATGCACTTCGACGGCTCCAAGCGAGAAGTTGGAGCAGGAGCAGGGGTCATACTAACCTCCCCGCAAGGCGACAAGATGAAATACGTCCTTCGGATGAAATTCCGCGCTTCCAACAACGAGGCCGAATACGAAACCCTCATCCACGGCATGAGGATGGCAAAGATATGCGGCACAACGCGCCTGGTCATCTACGGTGACTCCAACCTCGTCGTCCAGCAGACGATGAACGAGTGCGACGCACACGCCGAAAACATGATTGCGTACTACGCACTCTACAACGCACTCGAAGGAGAATTCGACGGCTGCGAGCTTCGACACGTCGGAAGAGAAAGCAACGAGGAAGCCGACAGACTCGCCAACATCGGCTCCACCTGCGCAAAGGTGCCACTGGGTGTGTTCCTCGAACAGATTTGCGTGCCATCCATCAAGCGGAAATTCCCCAAGGGATCACCCGAAGAAGCAGAACACTCGGGGGCTACGCTGCCCGAAGGACATGAAGGACCCGAGAAACTGGACACAGAGGTCGCCGTGGTAAACCTAATGCAGGTCATGGAAGTCAAAGAAACTTGGACGCGACCATACCTCCAGTTCTTATTAAAAGGAGAACTGCCTGACAGCCCGACAGATGCCCGGCGCATATCTCGTCGGTCAAAAGCCTTCACCACCATCAATGGCGAGCTGTACAAGCGCAGTATTACGGGTGTACTACAAAGGTGCGTCACCATCGGTGACGGGAAAGCCATCCTCCAAGACATCCACGAGGGCATCTGCGGCCATCACGCAGGCAACCGCTCCCTTGTCGCCACAGCTCTACGAGCCGGATTCTACTGGCCAACGACCATGAGTGACGCAAAGAACATCGCCCGAAGATGCAACGGATGCCAACGGTTCGCCGACAAACCGCATGCACCCGGGTCAGAGCTCAGACCCATACCTATAGCTTGGCCTTTTGCTCAATGGGGCCTCGACATGATCGGCAAACTGCCAAAGTCCTCGAAAGGGGGACACGTTTACCTCCTGGTCGCAGTCGACAAATTCACCAAGTGGATCGAGGCCATGCCCGTCACCAACCAAAAGGGCAAAACTGCCGTCAAGTTCTTCGAGTCCATTGCCTACAGGTTCGGCGTACCGCATAGCATCATCGCCGACAATGGATCGAACTTTATCTCCAAGGAATTCCAGGACTTCTGCGATAGCCTTGGGATCAACATCACGTACGCCTCAGTAGCACACCCGCAAACGAACAACAAAGTGGAAAAGTCCAACAGCCTAATCGGCGCTGGCATCAAGAAGCGCCTCATGAGTCCACTCGAACGGAAAGCAGGAGCCTGGACGAAAGAGCTACCATCCGTCCTATGGAGCTTACGGACCACGCCAAACAGCTCCACAGGCTACACACCGTTCTTCATGGTGCACGGAGGCGAAGCCGTGCTACCAGCCGAAGTACGCCACCAGGCCCCCCGGGTCGTCGCTTACAGCGAAGCCGAATCCACGGATGCACTCGAAGACGCCATCGACACACTCGACGAAGCAAGAGACATAGCAGCAGCTCGATCAGCGGTGTACCAGCAGAGTCTCCGCAACTACCACAGCCGCCGGCTTCGCCCCAGGTCCTTCGTCGAAGGAGACCTCGTCTTGCGACTCAAGCAAGAGCGATCGACGAAATTCGAGTCACCATGGGAAGGATCCTACGTCATCACCGAAGTCATCCTAGGTGGCGCCTACCGCCTCAAGCACGTGGAGTCTGGAGTCGCATACTCCAACCCATGGAACATCTCGCACTTGCGACGATTCTACCCCTAGCTACCTACACCCCTTACTTTCAATAAGGCTTTCAGCCAAGGCTATTCAGCCGAACAATGTACTTCCTCCATTACGATATAAATAAAGCTAAGTGTCTCGCCCCAAACTCCAGTTCATTATTTGCAACTTTACTTGATGCTACAAACGCACTCGGGGGCTCCCCCCACCTCACGATTTCATCGACTGAGGATCACGCATATACACCTGAGTAGCTGACAACGTCGGGCAAACGAAAAGGACATGCACTCAAACAAAGCACTGCGTGCTTACAGAAACAAACCTTTACAACAAAGGGCACAACACGCCCAGTCGAAATATACAAATTTTACATTTATCTCTTTTACAGGTACTACCTATTCTGAAGAATAACCTGAGCACGCTGCTCAAACAAATCTACGACCTGTTCGGCATACTGCCTTACAGCTGCGTAATGTGGACGCATGTCCCACTCATCACCATCCGGCCGCGGAGGTGGCCTAGCTACCACAACAGCCAAATCAACATCAGGCCGGTGCAGCCTCACAAGAGACAAAGCAGCCTTCACTCCTGCGACGAGCTGTTGCCGCACCAACTCCTTGACATTGCTCACATTCCGAAACTTCGACAGAAGACCCACAAGGCTCGTTGGTACGGCATACAAAGGAAACATGACGTGCAACACCGAGGCAAGCGACGTCTGCACTTGGCGAAGCACCCGCGAAACCTGGTGCACACGATCCTGCACCGTCGCCAAAGCCATGGCGCGGTCACGATCCGTCCAGAAGAAGCCGCCAGCCTCCATGTCCTGTTGAGTCAAGCAATTGACCCGAACAGCGACACGCTCCTTCTCTTCCCTCGGAGCAAGGTTAGCACCTGCGACAATTGCACAAAATAAGAGGCAAGGCCAGCAGGCTCATTCGAAGAACAGAGCTGCAGCTCGAAGAAAAGAACAACTTACACTAAAGTTGCTCAGACAGCCGAAGCAGTTCCGCCATCAAGTACTCCTCTCTGGCTGCACCACGATCCGCCTTGGACTTCCAAACATCGGCGTGACCTCCCAACCCAAGCAACTCCTTCTCAAGACTACGAACACGATCCCGAAGAAAAGCGAGTTGCGAGGAAGCATCCAAAGATGGAAGCAGCTGCGCTGCAGGCGAGGTGTCAACAGGGTCAGCACCCGAAGGAACCTAGAACAGCAGAAAAGCAAAGGACACAAACATTCAGACAGTGGTAGAGTACAACTCAGGCGAATTCATTCAGCACATAAAAGGCCACTACGTGGCACAAGAATTGTGTTCATCAAAATATTTACAGCAAAAGCAGACTACAAATTATCCTACGCCTACAACACCTAAGACGCGGCACCCTGAGTCGCCTCGGAGCCGGACTGCCTAGCCTTGGCCCCGCCCTGCTGCCGCAGTGCATACTCAGACAGCAAATCAATGAGCTTCGGCCCATATCGCTTGCAGCGAGCAGAGTAGGCAACAAAAGCTACCTCGGACCCATCTGCGGTTGTAGGTATCCGGGAGGTGATCTGGGGCAGGTCCAGCTCTGCTCCAGCCGCCAAGCCCATCGCTAGCCCGACGGACGCGCCGATGCCTTTCTGCTTGCGCTTGTACGCCGCAGGCGCATCGGCTGACAAAGCCTCCGCCAGAGCATCCACATCATCGAGGGTCGCGCCCTTAGGGACAAGCTCCCTATAGAAACAGCCAAGGACCTCCTTCGCCTTGGCAAGGGAGTTGACGACGGTGCTGCAGCGATCTTCGACCGCTGCAGTAGCATCATCTAGAGCACTACCGTGCTCTAGAGCGCTGTGGTCAAACTCGATGCCTGCGGCATCTGAGACGAAAAAAAGAGAAGACGTGAAGAAAAGCAGCATCGAAGAAGACAAGAAACAAGCACAAATACAACACTTACCCGAAACAGCCTTGGCAGCAGCCATGAGCTTGCCCGCCACCTCTCTCTCACAAGCAGCCGGAACAGTGGCCAGCTGCTCCTCACGGTCCGCGGCCTCCTGCTGCAGACGCTCCTTCGCTTTGGCTGCCTTAGTCAGCTCTAGCTCGAGGCGTTCCTTCGCACCAACGGCGGTTTTGGCCTTCTTCTCCGATTGACCAAGGCTCTTCTTGAGAGCGTCGACCTCACGGAGAGAAGTATTATGTTCCGCTGCATTCAAAACAAGCAAACATCAGAGAGCAGGACCAGAATAAATGAAAGACGCACCAAAAGCAAACAGGTACCTTGAAGCTGCCGAAGGTTAGCCTCTAGCACCAGGCGCTCCTGCACCAGCCGTTTGGCTTCCTGCACAAAAGGCTGCAGAAAAAGAAACAGCAGTAAGAAAAAGGACTTGGGGGCTACGCCCAACACAAAGTAATAAAAGCAAAATTTGCACACGAAGACACTCGGGGGCTCCCCCCGTGGCACGAAGCAAAGGTACTCACATGCTCGGATGGCGACTCCGAAGGCCCGCTGGCGAAATTCTGAGGCGCAACCACCTGCACCTCCTGCACAGGAGGATCCGGAGCGGCGCCCCCCGAAGTCGCCACCGTCTGAGGAGGAGGAGACTCAATTTTCGACTCACCCATCATCTCCCACGCACCATCGTTGGAGGAGTCGTGGGAGGAATGCCTGCATACGAAGCAATCAGCACAAGTGCAAAATCAAGAAGGAAAAAGGATAGTAGTATAAAAAGAAACTTACGAGCCCAATGAGCTCAGGTCGAAGACAGGAGGAGTCCTTCGGGCTCTCTTCTCCTCCTTCTTCTCTTCCTTCTTCTTTTCCTTCTTTTCTTCCTTCTTCCGCTTCGCTGGCGGGTGCGGGGCTACAACCCGCACAGGAATGGCAGGAATGGGAGAGGAATAATCTCCATGACCGTCGCTATGACGCTCAAGGCCTAGAGGGTTTCTTGGAGTCGGAGGAGTCGATGCATCCGAAGACTCGCTGGAGCTCCGTGATTGTTTGCGTGTATGGTCCTCACTCGACTCATCGGCATCTTCGGCCGGAGATCGCGCCAAAGGAAGTTCGGACACGGACTCCACCACTTCATTATCCGGGGCATTCGGATACTTTTCAGGCAATGGCGGTACCATGCCCGGCACCTTGAAGCTCTGCAAAACCAGAAGGAACTTTGTTAGCAAACAAAGGAAATAAATACGCAGTCGACAAAAAAGCAGTACGCGCACAAATCTACACCTTTGGAACAGCCAACGCCGAAGAAAACGGCGGAGTCAGCGACTTCCCGGGGATTTTCTCTCCGGCCTTGAACTTCAGCAGCGCGCGAAGGGTCCTGTCAAGATCCTCCTCGGAGATTTTCTCAGCCGAAACCCTCGTTGGATCACGGCACCTAGAATAAAGAAACATCGGGTGCGCCCTCGCTTGGAGAGGCTGCACCCGACGCTCAAGAAACGTCCGGAAGATGTCCACGCCGTTCACTTCCTTCTCCGGAATCAGCTAGAGATCCTCCACCCGACGGTAAAGGGCCTCGATCTCCGCCACCTCGCCATCCAAGATTTTGTTTTTCCAAGACCTTTTCGGCTCAATCGCCTCCGCCAGTACTGGACAGATTCGGACATGGAAAAAGAAAAGAAAAGAAAAGAAGATTGGGACTAAGGGAGATGATGCAACCCCCAATGGGATAAACACCATCCGAACCAGACTGCCTCTTCATAGAATAAAGTTTCCGGAAGAGGCCAAAGTGCGGCTCAATGCCGAGCCAGCACTCGCAAAAAGTGATGAAGCAAGCAATGTGGAGAAGAGAGTTGGGCGAAAGATGATGAAGTTGGATGCCATAGAGAAAGAGCAGCCCACGGAGGAAGTTGTGGACTGGAAAGGAAAACCCACGCATAACGAAGGCAAGAAACATAACCCGATACCCAGCTGGGGGACGGGGGATTACCTCGTTGCCGGGGAGTTTGACGGCCTCCCTATCTTGCGGGATCAGACCCCGCTCGCGAAGCTTGCGGAGATCGCTCTCCCGCGTCTCTAATCGCCGCCAGCCGCCATCAGTGACACGGGTAGCGGTGGCGCCTTTCTTTCCTCCGGCGGTGCTGGTACCAACGGCAGATGACGATTTCTTCGGCTTCCCCATTGCGCTACGGCGGCGCCGGCGGTGAAAGCGCAGAAGGGAAGATGGAAATGTGGAAGGAAATCGCAGCGCGCAACAAGAATCGCTAGAGCACAAGGAGGCAGTGAAAACAAGAACTGATGCGGTGAAAACAAACCGCGGCTTTCCCCAATGATTATAACGACGAAGACGACGCACGGCAGCCGTCCATCTAGAAGACCTAACGCCAACGGTAGATCTGACCATACATGTGTCAGCATCACAACGAACCGTCGTTACCACGCCGTCCACTACGCGTGGAAATCGAGGAGACGCTGTAATTATCTCCACGCCGCGCGTGATCGGTCAATTCAAGGTCAGCAAGTGGGACCCACGTTCGTCCAGTCAAGTCATCTCTGGCGTAGTAGACGCTTGAGGTCATTGATCGTCAGCACTGATGTCGTCAAAAGCTATACTAGCACAAACTACAATTCTTCGGCTCCACAGCTAAGAGTACTCACTCGAATCTTCGATTCGACTAAATACTCGGGGGCTACTCCTATCAGGAGCGCTGGCCGCGCATCCGAAAGACGAATAAAGACAAAATATTTCTTCGAGTCCTACGTCGAGTCCACAACTCCACTACGGACTCGAGGGCTACTCCCATAGGGAGAATGGATTTAAGCATCCGAAAATTTTTGTGTCATACGGACTTAAAAACTGAACAATGTTTTGAGTTAAAGTCTCCGCTCGAGTCTACGACTCGAACAGACACTCGGGGGCTACTCCCATAGGGAGCGCTGGTCGCGCACCCAATGAAATCTTCAACTTCGATCTTTCGAATCAGCATGCAAAAACTTTTCGGCAACTCTGCCCCAACAAAATGCTGAGTGAGCAACGATCTCCTTGGCCACCCGAAACACCTCCGCGGTGACAAACATTCGGATGCTGTGTCTACGACACAAAGATAAGACCTACAGATATCATCTGATGGCCTGGCAACGCACACGACTGCGCTCTGCTAGTAAAAACCCGTGCTAACAGGTGCGATGAAAAATCCCGACGGACGCGTTGGGTACATCCATTAAATTCACCGGAATTCCACTCCTGTAAGTCCTCCGCGGCCTGAGTCGAATTATGCCAGCATATGTTCCAGTTTCGAGTTGAGGGACTCGAATCTGAGGAAGATCGTGTTGTTTCGTCCTAAGACAGTTAACTGAACCTAATCCGTCGGGTGAGTCAGGCACACGCATCAACAATCCCTACACACATACTGTTCATACATAGTTGCACCCGAAGGATTGAAGAGTCCTCAGCCGAATCTAAGATTCGACTGATCACTCGGGGGCTACTGACATGGTTGTACCCTACGGGTGCGTGACCTCAGCATACCTAGTCCAGCCCAAGGAAGGCCCACGGCGGATGCACGCCGGCCCATGGAGACTTTCGGGTGGCCCAGGCCCATGACGCCTTCGGATCCTTGGAGAGCAAGACTAGAGTAGATAGGAAATTCAAAGGGGTAAAACCCTAGAACCTATAACCGACTAGGACTATGCCCGGGACCTACCTAAGTCTATATAAAGGCCAGGAGGGTATGACCTAGATCTCTCGACTCATACTTTCGCATACGCACCACCACGCGAGATAGAAACTGCGCACCCCTGTAACCTTCGGTTCCGCCGTAATCAAGAGCAGACAAGCAGGAGTAGGGTTTTCCCTCCGGGGGCCTGAACCTGGGTAAATCTCGTGTCCCCTGGTTGCTTGTCTGTTAACCGTTCCACGATTTCTAGCATCCCCATCTTCTCCAAAACCCAAGTCCATAACAATGGGCATTGACGAGTCGAAACCTCGTCATCACTTGTTTCCAATGGAGCCTTGTGCTTCTTAAACCACATGGTTTAGGAGGCTACCTGATGTATCAACTTTGGCAGCCTTATTTTCAACAAAGTTTGCCATCACTCCAAGATCACCTCATATGCAACTAAGCCCAACTATTGTTGCCATGATAATCTATATGACATGGTCTATCCATACATATACCCCTTGTACCAAGGTGAGCTCTGAGCTCCCTAAATCCAACCATGTTTTGGTGGCATCACAATAACAAAACCCTAGATCCTCCAAGTATCTAGTTTCCACCCTTTTCACCACTTTTCTTCAAAACCAAGGTTGATATTGATTCCTACATCAAGTGTACATCATCTACCTTGGATATAAGCATCTCCAAATAATTCTCCCAATTATTTGGATTATTAAGCTATTTTATTTCCTAATCTTGCAAATTCCTCAAAACCCTTGTCTTCAAAGACGAGTTTGTTTTTCTCCAAATCACCTTGCCAACTTAAAGCATATTTGATGCCTACTTATCATATCCTATCTTCCTAACTCAAAAATAAATATTTTTGAGAGTCTTTATTATTTCTTTTTTCCCTTTATCTTAAATGTCAGAAACAAGAAATAATTCTCTAAATATACTTTTCCACCACCATAAATCCCAATAAAATCCTACAATGTGTGTTATGGTATTTAGGACAATATCACATCAAAAACCATGCTTGTCTAATGTAAAAATATCATTTTTTCTTCCATAATTTACTCCAGCACTTTTTGAAGAAGTGCATTTAAATTGGATTATAATCATCAGAAAAATCCCATTTAAATCATGAAGTGATTATTTGACCTACTCTACCTACCAGCACCATTCCACACTTTGCCCAATACAAATTTATCAACTTCCTGCACAAACTTTCATTTGATCGATTTTGCAAACTCAATCAAACCTTGATTCAACTAACACCAAACCAACCCCCCAAACTTGTCAAGCACTCCATTTTAGCAGCACACACTCCACCCTGGTCGTGGGCACTATAGCACTGAAATATCTTCCCCAACCCTTCTTTGTCCTCTTGTGCTTGGAGGAAGGAAAAAAGAGAACCTATGCCCATTTCTTTAACCCTTTTTGCCTTGTCACCCTCTTTACTCACCCCAACAGTTGCAGCAGGCCTGTACCCTCCCCCTCCTCGACCAGAACCTCACCACACACTCACACACCGCCCTTGCTACCCAATAAGAGGCTACCATGGTGATTGACCATCCTACCCCCAAACCCTCGGGTATAAGGAGGGAAGAGGCCACCCCAGTGCCTCTCTGGCCGTCATTTGCCCCCCAGAATGCTCCCCTCATCTCTCCCCGAGCTGCAGATCCTCTTCACCCGCTTCCCCTAGCCATGGAGAAAGAGAGGAAACCCTTCTCGTGTTGAAGCTTGCACACAAGCTTGCAAGCGACCCCGACCACCCATCCTCTTCTACTTAACCTCATTGTGCTCCCCTACACCTAATCTACCTCCCCCTCATTTCTTTGGTCGCAGGAACACCGGAAAAAATCTCCACGGGTGGCATGTCCGAACAGAGCACCACCCGCGATCCCCCACGCTCTCGAGCCCCAAATCTTTTGCATGCAGCACGGGCGCCCTCCCCAGGACCTCCGCACCTGACTGGGCCCTTCAGACTCGACATGCACCCACCACCATAAGCTCACCGGCGAGTCCCCCGCGGAGGCCGACGGTGTCGTCCTTACGCGAGCACCTCTCCGCCACGAAAAACCGGTTGCTGCCGCCCATCTCCGAGCTCGCCACGATGGACCGCGTCCACCTGCACCGTATGCGGCTCCTCTCCTCGCCTCTGGTAAGCCCCGCCACCTCCCAGAACTTCCCTAGGGTTTCCGCCGCCGGTGACCTAACCCTGGGAAGAAGATGCTCTAGCACCGTCGGATCCCCTTCTAATCGCACGGTCATTGTCGCGCCTTACCCCTTTGTTTTAGGTGATCGACTGACAGGCGGGCACGTCCCCGCGGTTCGAATTTTAGGCCTCCCGCGCGTGGATCCGGCGCCAACGAGCTAGCTACCACGCCGCGCGGCCCACACCCCCCCAGAAATCGGCCCAGTAAGCCCTTCCTCCCTCTCTTTTAATAAAATAACTTCCATATCTGTTCAAATGCAATTTAGTTTAAATCAAGATTAAAATGGAAAACCATTCAAATGACCTAGATATAAATTTCCTTAGATGCATAAATGTTTTCTATAGCCTGTAGAGGCTTTGTTTAGCCCTTGTGATGTCTAATTGAAATATGATAAATCAACTACCAGGAAGTATCCTTTTCACTAATGATTTTCTCTAGAGAGTTTGGTATCTCCAAATGGAGTAAACCCAATTGGTATTGCAAGGTGTAGTCCATACCTTTCATGTACCAGTGGCCCCACCTAAAAATGTTTCCTAGTTTGCCTTGAGTAAAAATAAAAAATTTAGGGCATATCTGCCTTTATTCAATTCTTTAGGTCAAACCAAGTACGGTTCTGACCTAATTCCAACTCCTAGATGACACACACATCCATATCTTCCAAAGCCAAGTACCTCAAAAAAATTATGAGCCTCTGTTAATTTTTAGTGAATTAAACTCTTCTGTGCATAGTTTATTCACTAACAAAATCAGTACAGTAGCTATGTAACCCAGAAAAGGTTGATTCCAATTTCTACAGAAAGTTATTTTCATCACCTAACATGTGTCCTTGGAATGAACTAAAAATTTTCCGTAAAATAAATCTAATGAAAAAGACAAATCCCTACCAGTACTGCCTTTTGGAATTTCTCAAGGGCATTCTGGTAATTCTTTTGAGGTGAGTCCAACTCCTCTTATTTTAGTCCACCAAACACTACCTTTTCACCCAATGAAATAATTTTTGGAACTCCAGAGAAGTTCTGGAAGATCATTTCCTAAAACTAGGGTTTTATCGACTATAAAATCCATTATAAATCAAGGGAAATAGATAAAATAGTGAAACCACTTTTGTTGGCTTCATTTTATCAATACGTATCTGATGGTATCATTTTTATACCATGGTATCATACATATCCAGCCCTTGTTCAAAAACCCCTCTCTTAGGTAGTTCCTAGATTAGAAACCCAAAGGGAATTCTTTCCCTAATACCTCCCAATCTTCTTCCAATCCAATCAAATCAAACCTCCAACATCCTACTGATGTATATCATGTAGCTATCCTTTTCTTGTTGTATGGTTTGATGCTTGTATGCCTTTTAATGATTGGTGTACTATTTGTTTGCATGTATGCTCGATAACAGCGATAGTTGCGATTGTGTGACGCCGAGAAGAAGGAAGCATCCGGGGTTATTTTTATTATCATTATTGGTATTTCTGGTTATATAACGCCGTCAAGGGACTTCTCGCTGGTCACAGGCAAGCCACCATTCCTGAAATCATGTATTTACCTACTCCCGTTTATCAACTGTTTTATATCTCGTTTATAAATTGCATGATTAAAGGCATGTTTTGTATTCAAATAAACAGACGTGAGTAACTTGGCTCCTCCAAGTTATGAATGAGTGTCCCTTGGACACCTACCCTATGTACACCTACTTTTACCCCTTAGAACGAGGCTAAGATGATTAGCATCTTCCCTCTTGGAACCCATGGATTTTCAATGATAAAACTATTTTGGGTTATACCCTACTGCAAAGTTTTCAAAATAACACCCTTGGAAAGAAGCATCCCTTCCAAGTGGAAGTTTTACTAAAAGTAGATATGAGGTGGATGAAGAGAAAGTTAAGTAACAGAAAGGAAGGGATGTTCTAAGACAATGTCCAGAACAATTTATCCGTGCAACCACATTACCCCAGACGCTGGAGCTTAGCTCGTAGTTTGTGATCTTTAGCCGGGGCTACTCTTACTTGCTAAAGGGGAGAAATTCCCTGAAATCCGGGCTACCTGTAGGGTAAGTCACTGTTGCAACAATTGGGTCTCTCGTGGACGATATGCTTTTACGTAGTACGAATGGAAGATTGTCACTATTTCTACCGGTCAGGCTTCGGCCTGGAGGTAGGGGTCAGTACGGGAGGAAGGACAGGGTCGTCATACACCATACTCGTACCGGAGAGATAAACCCAAAAGGAAAATCAAGCGTTGCTAGGGATGGTCAAATGAAAAGCGTAAGTTTGATTATCCGAGCCCATGTCTACCGTATGTAGCAGGCCGTGGTTTTATCCCGGCGGATGTATTGATTCTTGTGGGTAAAGTGCACAAACTCTGCAGAGTATAATCTATTCGAATAGCCATGTCCATGGTCAAGGACGGTTGGAATGGCAAGTGCAAGGAGGACCCTTCGGATAAGATATGAGTAAATAAAGGATGTGACTTGGTCACAACGAAAGAAAAGAAAGAGTTTGGTTTTGACCCGTGATGGTCGAAGACGTTTACAAAGGGTTTTACAACAAAACTGTTTTTAAAATATTTTTAACAAGGATGTGGAGATGTCCGGGTTTTTAAAAAAGGAGTAATACTTTCCAAAACTCTTTTTCAACAAAGATATGGAGATGTCAATGTTAGGTCTTCCAAAAACAACTATAGTGTAGAGCTATCTCGCCACAGCCAGATATGCATTCTCTTTTTACCTTGTCTCGGTGGTTTGCGAGTACCTTCAAAGTACTCACCGGCATTGTCTCTATCTATTTACTTAGCCATATTGTAGATGTTGGGAAGGAACGAAGGAGTCGACGTCTATGCGAGCTAGGACGTCTTCCTAGTCAGTTGCCTGTAGATTAAGGCACGGGCTCTGCGCTGAAGACTTCCGCTATTTATGTTGTATTCGCCATAATGGCCCACTATGTAAGTTTTGTACTCATTATTATATGGATGATGTAATGATACTAGTCGGTTATGCTCATGGCTCACTGATCATGGGAACGTGAATTGTATGCATAACGGGTATTCTCGGACCGTAAATCCGGGGTGCCACAGACATGGTATCACAGCCATCCTGACTGTAGGAGACCTTAGTTAGCATGGACGTTAGACATGAGTACGCCTATTTCAGAAAACACTGGCTTTCGAAAACTATTTTCTCCAATGCTTTTTGAAAGATTTATTATCTCATCTTCTTTTAATTAAACAATTTGAAAATGGATTACTCTATATATCACCTACTTCAAAAGTTCCGTTTTCAAAAACAAAGTTCCGACTTGGATACTATGAAGACGGAGATCCCGGAATGAAGAGACATCGAGACAAGCAAAACCAAGGAGCTACCAACGACGTCAGACACTACAATATCGCCCCACCAACGGAGTCCCTCACCGCCCTCAAATTAAATCAAGTACGGCACCGACGACAAAAGATGGCAAGATTGAAGTTAAGACCCCCGTAACATCCGCACTTAGGATTATCATCCCTAAAGTAGGATTCCCCTTATGGCATGCAGTCACCCCCTCAGTACCTATGGTAGGCCTTGTTTGCTTGTCATGTGCGTGTTTGATGCTTGGAATGTGTCGGTTGTCTGCCTTGGATCACTTGATCCTATTGTTTGGCCACCTTGTTGGCGTGTCCCTATGCTAACTCTCGCAACCCCTTAGCCGGAAACCTCTCCCCGAAAGGATGGCCACCTAAGAAAAACCTCGACAACCCAAGTTATGAAAACCTATTCTCATTCTTATCACTTCGATTCTTTCAGGAAAATTCATGTCCTTCAAAAATTCTTGCAAACTTACATAAAATTTGACACAATTGATCACTCTACTAACTTACTCATCCTACATTCTTATAAATGGAGGAGAGCTCATCTTTGAGCATGATTTGTACCAACTCTTGGAACTTCTGGAGCGCCCGCACCCCGAGTTCTTCGGAGCCCAGATCAAAGATCAACAAGGAGGAGAATTGGAGTGGCTGATTGTTGCAAGTCTTAGAGGGAAGATTGAAGCCCCCACCTCAGAGGGCATCCAGTTCACTTTAAGATAGAACAACTGGCTGGACGGACTCGCCAGGGCTATGCAGCAATATCTTGCCCGTCTGTGTGGGCAAAGCATCAATCAGATCAAGGGTACCTTCTTTGAGTTCTACGCAAGGCGTGATGCTACGGGACAGCCATTGGAGGTGCCATACCATCCCGAGCTGAAGCATCAGGTGGATCATATCAGCTTCATGATGTATGATAGGCACAAGGAGTTGGATAATGCCCGCTCCTACGCCAACCACAACTATGCCATCATAGTCAAGAATGACCAGACCATCGCCATCCTTGCAAAGGAGCGCAAGACCTTTCACTGTTTGCGTGACAAGATGATGAAGACACCAAGTCTGATGAGTAGTAGCACTTGAGCACTATCGTAGGTTGAGTTGTATCCGATCCCATTGTATCTTAGTTTGACAGAATGGTTCTTAAAACCACCTGTTTCCTTATTGTGGTGTGTGTTTGTAATGTGTGCTATGAATGAATGAATGAAAGCAAGTTGCTAGTTAGAAAAACCTGAGTCAAACTCAAAGTTTAAAAACTTTTCCAAAAACAAATCCCTGGACCTTAGAAATTTCCCTCTTGCCTCATGATCTATCTCAATCTTCAGATGCCTTGCAGAGGAAGCAGCTCATCCCCGGACCCATGATACGTCGGAAACGTATCTATAATTTTTGATGTTCCATGCTTGTTTAGTATCTACTTTGCTTTGCTTTGTCTACACTTTAAGGTATTTTTATACACTTTCTGGAACTAACCTATTGAAAAGATGACACAGTGCCAGTTGCCTGATTTTTGTTGTTTTTGGTTTCAGAAAGATAAAAAATGAATATTCTCGGAATTGGACGTGACAAAAGCCAAAGTTCATACTTTTCCGGAAGCGATACAGAAAATAGAAGACAAGACGGAGGAGGAAACCAAGGTGGCCACACCCTAGGTGGGCGCGGGCCCACCCTAGGCCGCGCCTATAGGGGGTGTGGGCCCCCTGGCACTCCACTGACCTTGCCTCCTTCGCCTATAAGAACCCCCCGACTCAGAAACCCTAAAACAATCCATCATACTTCCAGAAAAACCTCCGTAGCGCCGTCGCCACCGAAAGGGAGATTCGGGGGACATAAAGTCTTTGTTTCGGCACCCTGCCGGGACATGGAAGTGCCCCGGAGCCATCTCCATCGATCTCCATAGCCATCCTCATCACCGTTGCTAATTCCCATGATGAGGAGGGAGTAGTTCTTCCTTGAGGCTAAGGGCTCTACCGGTAGCTATGTGTTCATCTGTCTCTCTATGCATGGTCATATTGTGATCATGAGCTTTGTAATCAAGTAGATCTACCTTGCTACTCAAGTGCTTTAATAGATCTCTGCTCTCCCCTTGTGTGTGAAAGTGACAACGTGCACACCATGGTGGCACTTAGGTTTGAGTCTACATAAATACTCTTTGTGCTTTAATAGATCTATGCCTTTCCCCACGTGTGTGAAAGTGACAGCGTGCATACTGTGTGGCACTTTGGCTAGATTGAATATTTGTTATGAGTTATATTTGGAGTTGGATGTCTCTATGAAATTGTGGTGTTTGTTGGAACCATCTAGATCTCAAGGTGACAGTGTGGGGTTATCTAGATTGGGGAAGGTGGACTTTGAGGATTGATGTTATAGCCCTACTGGTGATTAGAGTGTCCAACCAGAGAGTATTTAAGAGTAGTATCATGAAGAGAGGATATTTATATGAGATAGTGTTCACTAGTGAAAGTATGATCCCTAGGCCTTGTTTCTAAACATTGAAACACCGTTTGCATCTAGATCTGAAACGGGTTTGCTTCCTTTAGTCTTTACCTCACTGTCAAGCTATTTTCTCGCGCCGTGTTCCCTTGTATTTCACTATCTCTTCGCCGAACTAGTGCACCTATACACTGGACAAGTGTATTAGGTGTGTTGGGGACACAAGAGACTTCTTGTATCTTGATTGCAGGGTTTCTTGAGAGGGAATACGTTTGACCACTTCCTCCCTGAGTTCGATAAACCTTGGGTGATCCACTTAAGGGAAACTTGCTGCTATTCTACAAACCTATGCACTTGGAGGCCCAACAACTGTCTACAATAATAGAAGTGCGTAGACATCAAGCTATTTTCTGGCGTCGTTGCCGGAGAGGTAAGGTAAAAGGTACTCACATCCTCCGATGTGAGTGCTCGAAGTTATTTCCTTTATATTCTGCAGTTTTGTCTTTTTGTTTCTTGTTTTCACTAGTTAGGCTTAATGGAAAACAACAAAAGAATTAGAGAACTTTATAGTCCTTATCTTGAGTTAGGACATGAAGTGTTTGAAGAGAAAATTAAAAAACCTATGGAACTTTATTTGCATGCTAATAGCAATGTTATTAGTATGAATTCTTTGGACACCATTGTTTCTATTGCTATGGAGAAGTCTAAGCTTGGGGAAGCTAGTTTTGATGAAAATGATCTTTTTAGTTCCCCAGCTTTGGAAGATAGCCATTCTATTGCTTATGATGATACCAAACCTCCAATTTATGATGAATATGATATTTTCAGTCCACCTACAATTAAGTATAAAATCAATAATGATTACAATATGCCTCCTATATTTGATGATTATGGTGATGACAATAATAGTGATAGCTATTTTGTTGAATTTGCTCCCACTACAATTAATAAGAATGGCTATTCTTATGTGGAGAGTAATAATCATTTTATGCATGTGGCTCATGATAAGAATGTTTTATGTGATAGTTATATTGTTAATTTTTTTCATGTTTCTACTGAAAGTTATTATGAGAGAGGGAAACATGGTTTTATGCATCTCAATAATATTAAGTTTCCCCTCTTTATGTTGAAAGTCTTGAAGTTGCACTTGTTTTGCTTTCCTATTCTTGGTGATTTGTGATTTCATGACTTGTTTCTTTATAAGATTACTATGCATAGGAAGTGGTTTAGACTTAAATGTGTTTTGAATTTGCTTCTTGATGCTCTCTTTTACTTCAATTCATATTTCTTATGTGAGCATCTTCTCAAACTATCAAGCCTAACTTAAAGGTGTTAAAGAAAAGTACTTGTTGGGAGATAACCCAAGAGTTTTATTGAGTCTTGGAAGTTATTAATTCTGAAATGACCTCTCCTTATCCTTTTTGTTTTCTTTTTGTGCCAAGAATGACCTCTAATGAGAGGGAAGTAAGATTTGGGGAGTTGCTGTCCAGAAACAGATTTCTGTCCTCCACCATAAAAATTCGTGAGGAGTCTCTGTAAGTCGGATTGAGCTCAAAATTTACGAATAAATCCCCCAGTATGTTAGATAACTTTCTTTAGTTTAGAACTTTTTTATTTAAGTAACAGAAGGTCTTCAAAAAAATTGGTTTCTAACTTCTGGTCTGTTTTGGCAGATTCTGCCATTATTTGCATTTGCTTCTTATTGATTCCTTTTGGGGAAATTGAGATTTTTGAGGGAATTGCTACAGTAGATTTTGTTTTTAGTGAAAAGTTTTGCTGTTCTAAATCTAAGCCTAAAGGTCTATTATATTTTTAATACACTAATGTTGCTAATGAAGATTGTGTGAAGTTTTGTATGAAGCAAAATCTACAGGTGTAGAGAAAGAATGATGTAATAAGATGAAGAATCGACAAAAGCTCAAGCTTAGGGATGCCACCTCGGGTCACCCCAAGAAATATTCAAGAGGTACAAGCGCCAAAACTTGGGGATGCCCAAGGCATTCCCTTCTTCATCAATAAAATTCTCAGGTCTTTCTAGACACTTCATTTTTATTGTTTCATGCATTGTTGTGTTGTTCTTGGAGCGTCTTAGTTTTCATTTTTGGTTTCGTTTGATTAGTTTGCTTGATTAAGTTGGTTGGTTACACCACACTTCTTTTGGAGAGAGACACACTCTATTTCCATTGCCTAGAACACTCTAGTTTTCACTCTTATTGTTTTGTGAGTGTTCACTTTTGCTAGCACTGCATTTAGCCTTAGTTTTCTTGTGCTTTCAGGTTAGAACTTTTTAGTTCTTCTTTGTGGATTTGTGACACAAGATCACTTATCTTTATTGATTATTATCTTTGTGAGTTGTTTCAAATAAGTTGTTTGGTGTTGGAAAAGAGTAGAAAGTTTCATGCTTATAGTGGTACAAAAGGGAGCTTGTTTTGACTATGCCTTAGACTTTATCATGTCATGCTAGATCTTGTTTTGACCTTATGCTTAGTGATTATTGTTGTAGCATGACTTATTCCAAACAATTAGGATTGCTTAATGTTCCTTGAAGGAATCATGTTGTTTTAGCATACAAAAGCATAGTATTGTGGTATTCTCCTTTGATGCTTTGTTTGGGTTGACATGGCACATGCTCACACCATGATATGACTATGAACAAGTGACCATAGCCTCTATGATCATGTATTCCTTCACTTGTAGTACCACTATATGCTTTGATTAGTAATGTTTTGTTGCTCTGCATGATTATGGCCATCATTGCTCTCTTAGTTGGTTGCTCCTAGTATTTTGCTAACCTCCACTTGTATGAGTAAGTTCTACTCATGCTTCCAACTCCCAAGAAACCAAGTTATTCCAAAGTGTACACTATAAAATCATATGCATGGTGTGTTACACCATTCCATGTATATTCTTGTTTTTAGCTATCTTCCAATTAAAAACTATTTTTTTATGTGAAAACTTAGTGATTAAAGCCCTCACAAACTTGATGGCACACTTTATATTCTTTGCCCCTAGTAAACTTGAACCATTGTGTCATCTATGTTGTATATGCTTGCACTTATACGTTGGAATTAGCAGAACCGTGCTATCACGGGGAACGTTTTCAACATTGCACTTGTACTTTGTACAGAGTTCATATGATGCTCTTTTGTATATGGATGTCAACGGTGTAAAATAAAGAGGGATCTTGTAAGTCCATGGAGTTATGTATTTTGTGTTAGAGAAACGCCTGGTCCGCTAGCCTAAGCCATGCCTAATCATGGTGGAAACTTGTAGCATCACCATAATGAGCTATCTATGAAGCATCCTCAATAAAAAGCTATGCATGTAGTAAATAAAAAGATCGCTGAGATGCTCATTGTCTGCTTGCCTTGTCATTTGGTTATGGGATAGCTCCTATACCATGTGCAAGGGGTACCCCGTTGGCAGTTCTCTATGATATGCATGTACTTATAATGACAAGAACTTACAGGTGACTGAAGTTGAGTAGCATGAGGTGTGGCCCTCGTATTCAAGGTACATGATATTGCCAACTTATACTTTTTCAAGCATACTCCATCTTTGTTCACTTTAACCTTAATCACTTCAAGATGCTTATGATAGGGGCATGAGGGCTGAAAGCTAACAAGTACCATAATTTTTGGAAGCTCTTTTTGAAACGTGAAATCCCTGCTTCCTTTATGAAAGGCCTTTCTTCCACTATTATATTGAGTTTTCACTTTATACCTTTAGGCACCATTAAGAGAGCATAGTTGCCATTTTTTTGCAGTGTCCAAAAACTTATTAATTGATGCATATTGTGATATTAATTGTTCTTGTGCTATTTGTATCTAGTCACTCTTATGAACTTTGAAGTTGTCCTATGCATCTATTTTCTACTCTATGAGGGACAAGCTGAATGCCACTATGCCATGTTTTCTGTATGTGAAACAAACAAACAAACAAACGTCTTTCAATGCATTGTTATTCATGATATTTGTTTGTAACCTTTCATGTTGCATGCATAGTTACTTTGTCTTACTGTTAGAACTCCATCTTTCATGCTCATGTGTAGAGTTCTTTGATCCCATCTTTCAATGCTTGCAAATGGTTTGATCTTGGTTTTGATGGTGCATGTCACCTTAAAAATTATTCTTTTATCACTTACCCACTCAAGGACGAGAAGGAGTTAAGATTGGGGATGCTTGATACGTCAGAAACGTATCTATAATTTTTTATGTTCCATGCTTGTTTAGCATCTACTTTGCTTTGCTTTGTCTACACTTTGAGGTATTTTTATACACTTTCTGGAACTAAACTATTGACAAGATGCCATAGTGTCAGTTGGCTATTTTCTGTTGTTTTTGGTTTCAGAAAGCTAAAAAATGAATACTCCCGGAATTGGACGGGACAAAGCCAAAGTTCATAATTTTCCGGAAGCGATACAGAAAATCGAAGACGAGACGGAGGAGGAAACCAGGGTGGACACACCCTAGGTGGGCGTGGGCCCACCCTAGGCCGCGCCCACAGGGGGTGTGGGCCTCCTGGCACTCCACCGAACTTGCCTCCTTCGCCTATAAGAAGCCCCCGACTCAGAAACCCTAAAACAATCCATCATACTTCCAGAAAAACCTCCATAGCACCCCCGCCACCGAAAGGGAGATTCAAGGGACAGAAAGTCTCTGTTCTGGCACCCTGCCGGGACGGGGAAGTGCCCCCGGAGCCATCTCCATCGATCTCCATCGCCATCTTCATCACCGTTGCTGATTCCCATGATGAGGAGGGAGTAGTTCTTCCTCGAGGCTAAGGGCTCTACCGGTAGCTATGTGTTCATCTGTCTCTATGCATGGTCATATTATGATCATGAGCTTTGTAATCAAGTAGATCTACCATTCTACTCAAGTGCTTTAATAGATCTCTGCTCTCCCCATGTGTGTGAAAGTGACAGCGTGCACGCCATGGTGGCACTTAGGTTTGAGTCTACACAAATACTCTGTGTGCTTTAATAGATCTATGCTTCTCCCCACGTGTGTGAAAGTGACAGCGTGCATACCGTGTGTGGAACTTTGACTAGGTTGAATATTTGTTATGAGTTATATGTGGAGTTGGATGTCTCTATGAAATTGTGGTTTTTGTTGGAACCATCTAGCGCTCAAGGTGACAGTGTGGGGTTATCTAGATTGGGGAAGGCGGATTTTGAGGAGTGCTGTTATAGCCCTACCGATGATTAGAGTGTCCAACCCGAGAGTAGTTAAGAGTAGTATCATGAAGAGAGGATATTTATATGAGAGAGTGTTCACTAGTGAAAGTATGATCCCTTGGCCTTGTTTCTAAATATTAAAACACCGTTTGCATCTAGATTTGTTACATGTTTGCTTTCTTTAGTCTTTACCTCACCGTCAAGCTATTTTCTGGCACCGTTACCACTTGTATTTCACTATCTCTTCGCCGAACTAGTGCACCTATACACCTGACAAGTGTATTAGGTGTGTTGGGGACACGAGAGACTTCTTGTATCTTGATTGCAGGTTTGCTTGAGAGGGAATACTTTTGACCACTTCCTCTGTGAGTTCGATAAACCTTGGGTGATCCACTTAAGGGAAACTTTATGTTGTTCTACAAACCTCTGCACTTGGAGGCCCAACAACTTTCTACAAGAATAGAAGTGCGTAGACATCAACCCAATGCTGCAAATCTTGCAAATGTTGGTTTCCGACCGTGAAGCTGAAAGAGCCGAACGTCAAGCCAACTTAGCCACCCTTCAACACATAGCTCAGATGGCCAATAACAATCAAGGACATGGAAACCTGGACAACCATTGATCCAAGCTCAAGAACTTTCAAAACACCAATCCACCCATCTTTAGTAAGTCTTAAGAACCATTAGATGTTGATGACTGGCTGCAGACCATGGAGAACAACTTAGAAGTTGCAGGAGTGGAGGCCAATGAAAAAGTACTGTTTGCCACCCACTATCTGGCAGGACATGCAAGAGCTTGGTGGAATAGCGTTCGTGCCATGAATGGAGGACATATGATGACTTGGGATGAATTCAAACTCAAGTTCAGTCGAACCCATGTGCCACCGGGTTTAATCAAGAGGTTGAGAGATGAATTCGAAGAATTGAAGCAAGGGAGGATGACAGTAGTTGAGTACCGTGACAAACTTCTGTCATTAGCTAGGTATGCACCGGATGAGATTGAAACTGAAGCCAAGAAGAAGGAGAGATTCTTGAATGGTTTGCATGATGATATGCAGATAGTGTTGGTCAATATTCCATTTGCTGACATTAAAGCCTTAGTGGATTCTGCAATCCAGATGGAAGGCAAGATCAACCAAGCCAATGAGAACCGAAAGAGTCGAATGATGCATCAACCAAGAACCCACCATACCCCAAAGTATCGCCCCAACCCGTCTGCAGCATATGACCCAAGAAACAATAGACCCCAGATGACCCGTCCGAACTATCCCAACCATGGAGGAGGAAACCCAAGGCCCGGAGGAAACCACCACAACAACCCCGGCAACTCCAAAAATTTCAACTGTGCACCGCCCAAAGTTAACAACCCCACCAACACCAATACTGCCCCAAGGACTAGAAGCAATGACGTGCCTGTTGCAGGAAAGGACAACTCTCAGGTCACTTGTTATGAATGAAGAACCAAGGGTCACTACTCCAATGAGTGCCCTATAGAACCCCGGGTAAAGCCACTACTAGAAAATTGCATGTGGTTTATATTTGTGCATCATCATGACATCATGCATATATTTTGCATAAAACTATTTTCGTAGAAGCCTATATTGTTTTCTAATTAGCCCTCTCCTTTAATCTCAAACTAAAACCTCGGTCTGTTCAGATCTTTTATTTGTCTAAAAAGCAAAAATGTTTTAAAAATAAAATAAATAATAAAATGTTTTGTCCGGGGGAGGCGACCCAGCCCGTAGATAGCCCGGCCCAACAAACCCACCAAACCCTAGACCTAATCCTAGCCCCACATCTAACCAAACCCTAGACTCTACACCCCACCCCAGTACCCCTGCCGCCGCCAACCAGCAACAGCACGTAGCAGTACACACACACCCGTGGCGCACGCTCCAGCGAGCCCCGCTCCCCTGCCTGTTCCCCTGACCCCACCAGTTGACTCTTCCTGGATTGAGACCACCAACCCCCGGTGCGGACCCCTGCCTCGCCTCGCACGACCCTCCCTGCTCGATCCCCAAACTCCGCCGCCGGCCTCCCTTTCTCCTCGACCCTTCCTCGCTCCCCCGTCCCTCTCCCTGATCCCCCTCCCCCCCCCCCGCGTCTACCTTCCCATGTAGCCACGAGCGCCACCGCGACTTGGCCACTCTCCACCTCAGTCCTCTCGTCGTCCGCGCCAGGCTCACCGCATGTCTCCCTGCCATCGGGCCCTCCTCGCTGCAAGTCGACGCCATTCGATCCCTCCGTCGCTAGCACGTCATTGTTCTGCCCCGCGTGAGCCCTGGCTATCGTCCCCGAATCCGCTCACCGATGCACCTCTCAGTCGCCGCCTGCATGTCGTGGTCGTGCGACACTGTCGTGCGCACCAGTGTCGTGCGCGCCCGCGCCCTGGCGCCCCGTCCCTGGCCTCGGTCTCCCTCGCCTGCCTCCACCCCGCCTCTTCTTGGTGCCCCGTGTAGCCCGCAAGCCCAGCGTTACCGAGCTCCGCTCCGCGCCTTCACCTTCGACGCCCCTCTATCGTCCCTGTCCTGCAAGTCTCCTGCCACCGTCACGACGCCCTCCTACGAGCTCCCCGGTGTGGCCTTGTTTCGGTGTCGTCTCCTCACCCTCCAAGACTCTCCTCGGCTCGATCCTGCCTTCCGTTTCTAGACGACCAGGACAACCCCATGCCACGTGTATCCTTGCTGCAGTGCTCATGCCTTGTTGGTTCTCTGTTTCCTGTGATGTTGTGATGTATGTTGACAAATGGCACTGGTTGTGTACCTAAATGAGGTAGCATTGTGGTGATCTTGGCTACATCGGCTATTACAACATCCGAAGAATCGGTGTGATGTTGTCTGAAGACCCGTTCTCGGATGGCGAGACCCCGAAGACCAAGACCGGACCTCGCCGAACCCCACTGACCAAGTGCGCCGAAACCCCTAAGTGTGACCCTATCCGAGAGCCCTATTTTATAAATGCCATATATCTACCCGTTGCATATAAATGTTCATGCTTGCATACATATGTTGTGGTTTGGGGGCATTATGCCGATTCACATCATAATTAAATATGGAGGCCATATGTGGGATTTTCTAGTCTAATATTGGCTCCATTTAAATTTGTGCATCGAACCGGTGACATATTTTGCCTTGTTAATACAACATTTAAAATTGCGGGGTATCTAAACAACATGAACCTAATAATTAATTATCGGGACCCTGGTTCCGCTTAATATTGCCTATTGCATCGCATCCTTGCCATGCCATACATTATACATGCACCATGTCTGATCTTTTGCTAGTGCTTTGCTTCTTCACGGATTAGGCCGATGAGTTGATGCGAGAGTTGACCTTATCTTCGGATGAACCTTCGGCAATGTTTTTCAGGCGAGCATTCTCCCCCTTTCTACCTATTTTACATTTCTAGTCTTTACATCCTCCTGTTGATCTATTGCTATTTGTGTTGCGATGCTATAGATTCCGTACCCCATTATACTTCCATGCAGCCCTTATATTGCCATGGACACATCCTAGTACATGTTGTTTGGTAGATAGTCGGCCTTGTGAGTCATAGTTGCTTGTGCAGGTGATGCGTCGCGCTGTCGATCTTCCACAATTGTTGGAGTAATGCCGCATGTTTAATGTTGGAGATGATCATGGCTGTAATTACCGTTTAATAACTAAAATTGAAGTAGGTAAATAATGAAGAGGCACAGGTGGGAAATAGAAGTTATTTGGTTTTTAACCGTCCACTTGTGTCCCATAAGATCCCGAGTACTTGATACCTGTTCTTTGAATATTCGCACTATCCGCATGTGGTACCATGAATCCTCTTAGCATGAGCTTGAGTCATTTCTTATTTCTTGGGGCCACAAAGTAGTTTGGGGCTTTATTACTATCATGTACTTATGCCATGTTTTACTGCTTTATTTACTATTGCGCGTGGAGCGCATGTACTGTTTAGGTAAGCGGAGTGTTTTCGCGGTATCGACAAGCCCAGTCACACTTTCGGGTTCCCAGTCGTTTACAGCCATTGACGAAAACCTCTGGGTTTGTTCCGGAGCCAGCCAACTTCTTCGCGGGTAGCTTGGTGGGGTGGCCCTCTGAAATATTATATGAATCTTGCGATTTCTTTGTCGTGATGCCTTGTTGGGTTTTCATTTGGTTTTCCCGAGGTTGATCGTGCGTGTGTTGCTATTTGTGCCCCCCTGCAGGGTAAAACTTTCTGAAAGCCGTGTCCGCGGTTATGGATGACTTGGAACACAGTATCTCGATCATAGACAACTATAACTAAAGTAGTGATATAAATTTGACTTTGAAATGACTAGTAATCAGCTTCACTACAATGGAATGGCTAAATAAAAGTACCAACAACTGTTGGGTTTTGGGATATCTCATGCTATTTGTATCTGACTATTAAGTATCACAACTACAACGGAATGATTAACCAAAAGTGCCCACTGCTTATTATATCAGGATGACTCATACTATCTATATATGACTAGTAAGTGCTGCAACTATAATGGAATGGATAAAAGTGCCAACTGTGTGAGTTTCCTCAGACGACTTCCTTGTTTGGTCTCGAGGGGGAAACACCAGGATGGGTATGATTGGTGTTAGTATCAGGTTGGATCCGAATAGGTTTTTCTTATCCCTCTCTGATAGCCGACAGTTGTATCGAGTCTCTATAGGTTGTTTCGTGCATGATGCGTTGCCGATTTAGTCCACCATACCTATGTAGGCGAGGACCGCCGAATTCTAAGACTCGCTGTGTACTAGTCTCAGTACTGACTGCTCTCTTTTTCCTTTGCCCTTTGCCGGCACCCCTTTTGTTTAAGGAGGTTTTGAGATCGATGTCGTTAGCAGGGTTACCCTTCCAGCTTGGCCTGGGCAGGGTTATGGACGCCATTGGTTATTCTTCAGGGCTCTTAGCCCAATTTGCATCTTGTCCGTACTCGGACGCTGTATCATTTTCAGAATGATTTGGACTTTGTATTGTATATCTGTATTATTGAATCATGGAGTCATTGTTGTATATATATGTTCTGTGGGTTCCATCGTGGACTATTGTGTAATGATATTACTTCGTTTTCCACCCGCACGAAAGTGCCTGGTGGGCACCTTTGAATTGTTTCTATGCGATATTGGCGGGAATCGCTAAAACTTGCATAGGGTCGATCCGAGAGTGTTACAGAGTGGTATCAGAGCTGAGCAGTTACGATACCCCACTGGTCCAGCCTGTAGGATAACCTAGCTAACGGACATCATAGAGTGTCAAAACTATTTTGGAAAATTGGTTGAATAGATCTGATTAGGTCTGCTTTTACTCCTTATCTTTCTACTATTCTCCTCTTACCTCTGCGTGTGTTGAATCTTCT
This sequence comes from Avena sativa, assembly GCA_916181665.1. Lineage (NCBI taxonomy): Eukaryota > Viridiplantae > Streptophyta > Magnoliopsida > Poales > Poaceae > Avena > Avena sativa. Next base: position 123,899,106 of record OV702280.1, read on the forward strand.
CTCTTATCTTTTCTTCGAGTCCAGGAATTCTCGTGGTTGGGTTTCCGTCGTACCTTCAGTATTTTGCTTCCATCCTCTTGTAACGGTGCGTCGACATCCGGACTTCTTGCTATTTGAGGAATTTTCCTCTGTTGTACCTTCCATTGGACTTAAAAATTCACTAAAAAAATTCTTTGTATCATTCGGTGTTTTACAACGTGACGACCTCATCTGCATCATATCTGATGTAGAGCTTACATCATTCTTTTGTTTCTGAAACTCGATTGTCGAGATCTTCAGTCTGATTCTCAGAGTTGGTTGCATAATTCACCTATTCATGTACAGAGTAATGCTTTGGGTGTGCAATGGACTGGACCATCCGACTACTCTTATCATTCGCTCTTGTATATTAAATAGGGAATCGATGCAATTATACTCCTTCCGTGGAAGTTATATGTGGCCTTATCTTCTGAGACCTCTACCTTCGTCCTTTGTTTTACAGAGTGTTGTCGCAACGAACTTGAGCCACGCCCTTTATTGGTGATGTCGCCAATTTAATGATGGAGAAAGAATCTTTGTTAGTGGTGTCGTGAAGATCTACATGAAGCGAGAGGATTCAAATCATCGGCATTCTTCCCCATACCATGAGGCGGATCTCGAGGGCGAGATCCATTATTAGTGGTGTCGAATTGTAGCACCCCGGGTAAAGCCACTACTAGAAAATCGCCTTTGGTTTATATTTTGTGCTTGATCATGACATCATGCATATATTTTGCATAAAACTATTTTCATAAAAGCCTATATTGTTTTCTAATTAGCCCTCTCCTTTAATCTCAAACTAAAACCTCGCCTTGTTCAGATCTTTTATTTGTCTAAAAAGTATTTAAAAAAATGTTTTAAAACTAAAATAAATAATAAAATCTTTTGTCTGAGGGAGGCGACCCAGCCCGTAGACCAGTCCACCTACCACCCCGGCATCCCGGCCCAACACACCCAGCAAACCCTAGACCTAATCCTAGCCCCACATCAAACCAAACCCTAGACTCTACACCCCACCCCACTGCCCCTGCTGCCGCCAACAAGCAGCAGCATGCAGTAGGCCACACACCCCCGCGTCGCACGCTCCCGCGAGCCCTGCTCCCCTGCCCGTTCCCTGACCCCACCACTTGACTCTTCCTGGATCGAGACCACCATCCCCCGGCACGGACCCCTGCCTCGCCTCGCTCGACCCTCCATGCTCGATCCCCAAACTCCGCTGCCGGCCTCCCTCCCTCCTCGACCCTTCCTCCCTCCCCCGTCCCTCTCCCCGCTCCCCCCGTCTGCCTCCCCCTATAGCCACGAGCGCCATCGCGACCTGGCCACTCTCCACCTCAGTCCTCTCATTGGCCGTGCCAGGCTCACCGCATGTCTCCCTGCCGTCGGGCCCTCCTTGCTGCAATTCGACGCCGGTCAAGCCCGTCGTCGCTAGCACATTGTCGTCCGGCCCCGCGCGAGACCTGGATGCCGTCCCCGACTACATTCGCCGCTGCATCTCTCGGTCGTCGTCTGCCTATCGTGGCCCCGCGACACCGTCGTGCGCACCGTTGTCGTGCACACCCGCGCCCTGGCGCCCCATCCCTGGCCTCGGTCACCCTCGTGCCGACCTCGCCTGCCTCCTCCGCGCCTCTTGTTGGTGCCCCGTGTGGCCCGCAAGCCCAGCGTTGCCGAGATCTGCTCCGCGCCTTCACCTTTGACGCCCCTCTGTCGTCCTTGTCCTGCAAGTCTCCTTCCGCCGTCGTGACGCCCTCCTACGAGCTCCCCGGTATGGCCATGTTTCAGTGTCGTGTCCTCGCCCTCCAAGACTCGCCTCGGCTCGAGCCTGCCTTCCATTTCCGGGCGACTAGGACAACCCCATGCCACGTGTATCCTTGCTGCAGTGCTCATGCCTTGTTGGTTCTCTATTTCCTGTGATGTTGCAATGTATGTTTACGAATGGCACTGGTTGTGTACCTAAATGAGGTAGCATTGTGGTGATCGTGACTACATCGGCTATTGCAACATCCGAAGATGTCGTGGTATTGCCGACGAGTACGCCATGGAGGGGTCCTCACAATGCGTGTTTAGAGACGTGGGGTAAGGAGGACGGTTGACGGGTATGAGGTAACACAGCTTACCCAGGTTCAGATCCCACAACGGTGGCGGAATCCTACTCCTGCTATAAATCACTATAATGGCAATACGCCGAGTTACAGAGATAGGTTCGCTATGCGAGGTGTGTGTAAAACGATGCCCTAAAGTCTCCCATAGGCCTGACTTATATAGTCGCCAGGTCCTAGGGTTACAGGGAAAAGTCCTAGCCGGACAGGTTACAGAGTTCTACACCGTCTATTACTAGTCTTGTGTATCTTGCACTCCAAGGCTCCGGGTACGCTGGTGACTCCACCGTAGCCTTCCTTTATCCGGCATGGGCCTCCCTTCTGGATCCACCTAACTGGGCCGCCTAGCAGGCAATAGGCCATGCTACCGACTATGGGCCACCCGGGTTAGTCGGATAAGAGACATGCTATGAGGATACCCATATAGCATATCCCCAATAGTAGCCCCCGGAGAACTCCGAGATCTTGCGCCGTTTTGCCTCTTCCCGTGGAATGCTCCGTCTAGATGGATGTCGGCAAATCGTCAAGCAACATCTTGTAGTCCTCCCAAAGAACCCTGCAAAAGCCTCTCCGTCTTTTATGAGTAAGTCAGAGAAATGTTGAATCTTCCATCGTACGCTCCCGTCGTCGGATTAAATCCGTCCATGCCGGAATCTTTGATGGGACGGCTCATCTACCATGTCAGTTATGGCGACATAGGCTGTAGGTCAGCGACGCCTCGTAACTCACACATGCAGAGAACGTAATCATATCCGATTTACCCGCGCGAGCGATATGAACCGTTAGCGGCGGCGGTTGGAGACGTGGCGAAATTACTGCGCACGTTCACGAACACGTCGTCTACGCGTAAACCGTCCGATTAACTGCACGAATCTTGACGCAGAGTAAGATAAATAGTAACCGTGAGACACTTGCCACTTTTTCACCCCATTCTCTCGCATCATCGTCTTCTTCCTCCAGCCATACGCCTCCTCGAGCTCTCCGCGGAAAACCTCAAGAAACCCTAGTCTCTCCCTGCACCAGTCGCGTTCTTTCCCTCCTCCATGGCTAGCAGCAGCTCATCCCCGTCAATGGCGGCGTCGAGCGAAGCCACGGCGAAGCCGGCAAGCTCCGTCGTCGTGCCCCCAGAGGGCCTGGTCATCCCCGCATCAGCGGTGATTGAAACCACCGGCGGCGACCATAATATGGCGGCGCTGGAGCCCCTGGAAGAGGAGCCAGACTCGCATAACGGTGACTGGCGCGGCTCAGACATCACGGGCCGCGACATCCAAGAGATGGTCGCTGAGGGTTATCTCCCCGCGACGGAGGGGCTCGTCTGGCGGGCGGCGCCGGCCGGCGAGGTGACCCCTTCTCCCCAAGCCGGAGATAAAGTATACCTCAAGGCGCAATTGGTACGCGGCGTTTCTCTGCCCATCTCCCACTTCTTCCTGTCCGTCTTGAATCACTTCAAGGTCCAACCCCACAACCTTTCCCCAAATAGTATCTTAGTGCTTAGCAACTTCGCGGCACTTTCTGAGGGTTACCTAGGGATTAGGCCTAGGTTAGATTTATTTGTATACTTCTTCACCGTTAAACGTGAAGCCGGACACAGTAGAGAGGAGCTTAGAAACTGCGGCACCATAAGCTTCAAGATCCGTCCTGGCCGGCGGTTCCCTGACATCGTCGGCCACGAGTCGTGCAAAAACTGGCAGCGGACGTACTTCTATGGCCCCGACATTCCTTTGGCGGGCCGAGAAGTAACGTACCCGGACTTCGTGGATGGAGCCGCCGCTGAAGTCCCCACATGGCGGTCCCATGCCTCTCTTCCCTCCGACCTCAACGCTTCTCGCGCAATAAGGCGGATCGAGTGGTTCGTAGAGACGGGTCTGACCGGCTTGGACCTAGCCATGTTCTGGTTCATCAGGCGGATCCAACCTCTGCAGCACCGTACGAAGGTCATGCACGAGTACACCTGCGACCGAAGGGATACCCTCCGGATCTCCGAGGACAACTTCTCGAGCGACTCCGTCAAGTTCCACCTTAAGGACATCGTCAAGGTGAAGGACAAGAAGCGTGGCTTCACCCTCACCTACGACATGTTCGTAGACGGAAAGTGCCCAAAGGTAGGTATTTATTTTCCGTGTATGACATTGCTCCAGTTTTTTCGTCTTGCCAATATCATCTTGTCTAACACGATGATTTCTCACTTAACAGCTTAGCGATCTAGAGGAGGGCAACCTGGCTGCCCAAATCTACGATCCCAAGATGAAGGAAGTCACGGTCGTGTCCGACGATGATGCCCCGTTGGCGCGAAAGCGGAAGAGCTCCACCTCTGACGCTGCCGACGGAGGCAAGAAGAAGAAGATGGAGGGTGGAGCCTCCAAAAAGAGTACTGCCGCCCTGTAGGCGGAAAAGAAGAAAGCCACCGGGATGTTTGCCAAAGCTCCCCCCCCCTAGTGTAAGCTTCTTATTCTCCGACATTGTCTTATTTTATCTGTCTTATTCCATGCATTTTGCACGTTTCAGGAAGAAAGCCGCAACCAGCCTCAAGAAGTCCTCCAAGACTCTTGGGGCTTCTAGAAATATCAAAGATATGCTGCATCGCGACTCTTCTCCCGCCATCGCCCCTGCTACTCCTGTCGTCAAGCCCTCCTCCGCCCCGACAAGCTCCCAAGTCCAGGAGGCACCAGGCCCTTCCGCCATGGAAGTGGATTCTGGCGCCTCTACCGAACTCGCAGTTGTCGGTGAGCAGGCGACGCAGGAGAGCGCTGCTCTTCAAATGGCTGAAGCTCCGACTAAGGATGCCATCGGTAGCGGCAAGGTGGTGGTGGGTGCTGGTAGTTCTGCCGAAGGCGGCGCCTCTACTCCCCAGAAACCCTTCGAATTGCCGAATATTATTTACCCGGTGCTTACGCCGGTAACACAACTATGGTTCCTGGAGGAGTGCCGTCATCTCCGACGTGCGGTCTTGAGGAGCTACTCCGTCAAGCAGACATCTTGCAAGGAAATAGCATTTCCTTTGGCAAGCTGCTAGCCGAGAGCGCTACAAACCTCAAGATCATCGCACTTGTAAGTTTTACTTTTACCTTTTGCATTTCGTATGAGTATCCCAATGTAGCCCCCGAGGATGTAGACGGAAAACCATTGGTTTTGCATCTATATGCTCTAAGAGTGACTAAGTTAGAAAAAACTCTCACTATAGCCCCCAAGAATTTAGATGGAATGAAATATTCCGACTAGATGCTTTTAAGAGTAGCATACACAGTGTTCATAATTTTGAGTGTTGTAGCCCCCAAGTCTCTAGTTGTAACTGAATTAGTTCTGACTAGTTAGTTAAAGAAAAACTAAGCATTTTCCGAGTTAAAACTTTATACTGTAGCCCCCAAGCTTCTAGTTGAGAACTGAATTAGCTCCGACTAGATGCTTAAAGAAAAGCTAAGCATATTGCTAAGTTAAAATCTCTCGCTATAGCCTCCGAGCATCTAAGTGGAAAATTTCCGACTAGAGGCTCTAAGCGGACTAAACAACGACTTGACTTTGTGTTTGTTTCCACAGAACGAGAATGCTTGGAGGGGCATGGCCAACGACAAGTACCTGAAGATTCGCGCAGACCTTGAAGCTGAAAAGGGTAAAACCGCCATCTTGAAGGAACAGATCATCAAAAACAAGAGTCTGTTTTCTTTTTGCGCATTTCCGTCTTACTTTTGTTCCTTCCTTCTTCGAGTACTCACTGTGTACTTTGTTTTTTCCGACTTGCAGAGCACGTCGCCAAGGCCAAGGATATTGTCGAGCAGTCCAAGCACATCCAGCAGCTGGACAGCGAGAACAAGATCCTTAAGAAGGAGAGGGAAGAAATGGTGAAGATGCACGAGGATTCCATGAAAGCCCTGCAGGACTCCGCCTCCGCGGAGATCAATCGCTTGAAGGAGGAGCTTGCGATCCTAAAGGATCAGAAGCAAGCTGCCGATGAGCAAAACCTTCGCCATAGCAAGGCGTTTAAGCTCCTCCAACAAGAGAAGGAATCTTTGGCGGACGTCGTCTGGCAGGCTAAGGCCAGCATCTTCAGTAAGTGTCCTCCGCCTTGTAGCTCTGTAGTCTGAATATTTAGGATTTATTGAACTCATGCAATGTTTGTTGGAATTTTTAGCGCCTATGGGTTTAACCCGCTCGCCTCCTTTGGACAAGGAATGCATGATTCTTGCCGGCAACTTCATCAACACCGCCATCACCCAAGCCAAGGAGATTGCCAAGACCCTCCAGATTTATATCAAGGCCTCGGACTCCATGGTGAAGTACTCGGAGATTCTGCGCCGAGCCCCCGAGCGTGTCGCAAGCTGGAAAGCTTCATGTGCACGGGCTGGCGCAAGGATGGCGTTGTCCATGGTGAAGGCGCACTATCAAGGTGCCGACATCGACACGGTGACATCTGGTATCCCCGACATAGATGATGAAGGCAAAGAGATCGATCACGAAGCCATCCTGTCATCACTCGCGGGTTATGACACCAGGGTTGCCGAGTTGGTGGATGTCGACGTCTTCGTGCCCAGGAACTTTCTTGATAACGCCAACCCTGAATCCTCCGAGTCTCCTCACAGTGGCGACGTTGAGGGTGAATCTCCGGCTGGTGATGATGCGGCCTCCAAGTACCCTGCACCCAAGGAGTGAAAAACACTTTGTAATTCTTGTTTCACCTCTCGAGTGTGCATTGAAAAAACTTGGTGATGTAATCTTAAGGCGGAAAACAGTGGTTGTCGTATCCTGCTACTTAAGAATTAATGCCCAGTATGTGTATATTGTTTAAGCAAGTGCTGGCTTATCCGTTACTCTTGTTCTTATGCTTGACTTTTCGTGAGTCGGAAGACTCGTTGTCGGAACCATGCGCTTAGGTGATGATGCCAATGGCACCATCAATAACCTGAGCACAAAATCGCCGACAATAAGTGCCGAAAGTCACTACTCCAGAATCCACATAAAAACAACAAAGAACGTGTAGACCAGAAAACTTAAGCTAACGCCCGTAGGCGGAATTTTCACAAGTGCAATCGCAAAGCTTGTGCATAAAGGTTTATATGATCCAAAAATGAACACTAAAGGAGGTAAAAGACTCGGCAATATGAGTGAACCAAAGATCTTTATTTCATTGATCATATAAGAGGTACACGATTAGATAAAAAATGCTAAGTGTAGAAAGGACGTAGCTGTGCTATGTTCCATGGCCGATCAAGCTCCGGGTAGTCATCATCCGGGTCACGTCGCTTACGCTTATGATCCTCTTTGGGTCTATCCTTGAGCTCACGATTGTCGACAAGGTAGTAGGACCCATTGAGTACTGCCTTGCTTATGATGAACGGTCCTTCCCATGGCGGGGATAGTTTGTGTGACTTGTTCTGCTTAAGTCGGAGCACTAAATCCCCCTCTTTAAACGAGCGATGCCGAACGCGGCAACTATGGTAGCTGCGTAGCTTCTGCTGGTAGATGGCGGATCTTTGGCATGCCAAAACGCGCTCCTCCTCGAGAAGGTCCACATCAAGGCGTCTGGATTCTTCAGCCTCATCTTCGTTGTAGGCGGCAACTCTTGGTGCATCGTGGAGGATGTCGGAAGGTAGGATGGCTTCTGATCCATATACCATGAAGTAAGGGGTGTAGCCGGTGGATCTGTGTAGTTCGTAAACTCCATAGCACAGATGGCAATTCTTCCGCCCAGGCTCCAGCTGCTCTATGTAGCGGTGCCTCAAGACGTGGCTTGATTCCCTGCAGAATTAATCCATTGGCTCGCTCAACTTGACCATTGGATTGTGGGTGTGCCACAGATGCAAGGTCAAGTCGGATGCCTTTGTCCCAGCAATAGGCCTCCACTTCTCCGAGTGACAAGTTGCTTCCATTGTCGGTGATGATGCTATGTGGGAGACCAAATCTCACCACTAGATCCCGGACAAACCTGAGGGCAGTTGCCCCATCGAGCTTTCTAATGGGTTTAGCTTCTATCCATTTGGTGAATTTGTCAACTGCTACAAGCAGAGGCGTAAATCCACATGGTGCCGTTTGCAACGGCCCTACCATGTCTAGCCCCCAGACTGCAAACGGCCAAGTTATTGGTATTGTTCGCAGTTCTTCAGCGGGAACATGTGGTTGTCGGACATAATACTGGCATCCCGTGCATGTCTCGACCAGCTTGTCGGCGTCCGCCTTCGCGGTCAGCCAGTAGAATCCTTGCCGGAAGGCTTACGCGACCAACGATCGAGGAGCGGCGTGATTCCCGCAATCTCCGAGATGGATTTTGCGTAGGATTTCCATACCTTCTAGCTAGGAAACACACTTTAGGTATACACCAGTAGTGCTCCTTTTGTAGAGTTTTCCATTGATTATGGTATAACTCTTTGCTCGTCGTACTATTTGCCGTCTTTCGACTTCGTCGTCGGGCAAAGTTCCGTGTTCGAGATATTCCATGAATGGTTTTGTCCAAGCCGAAGGGATCTTTGTCACCATGTTGACGAAAGAATCAGCTCTATCCGGGTTGTCGATGTCGGCGCCCTTCACGGATGGTGTGCGTAGATGCTCTAGGAAAACTCCTGGCAGAATTTGCTTGCACCCTGATCCAAGTTTAGACAATAGATCAGCCGCCTCGTTTTGCTCCCTAGGCACATACTTGACTTCGTAGCCCAAGAAGATCTTGGCTATCTCGTCCACTTCGTCGCGATATGCCGCCATCATAGGGTTCCGCGCATTCCAGGTGCCAGCCACCTGCTGGGGAACCAAGTCGGAATCTCCACAGCAAACTATGCGCTTGATGCCAATATCCTTGGCTACACGCAGTCCGTGAATGAGTGCTTCATACTCCGCCATGTTGTTTGTAGCCTCGAAGTGGATCTGCAGAACATAGTGTAGCTTGTCTCCTTTTGGTGACTGTAGCAATACACCAGCCCCCGAGCCGTTGAGCAGCTTTGATCCGTCAAAGTGCATCACCCAGTACTCTGGTTCTGGCAACGGAGTGGCATCCGGCATCTCCGTCCAATCTGCAATAAAATCCGCCAAGGCTTGTGACTTGATAGCGTCGCGTATTTTGTAGGTGATCTCGAAGGCGGCAAGTTCAATGCCCCACTTCGCGACCCTTCATGTAGCTTCGCTGTTGTTGATAATGTCGGACAGTGGAGTCTTGCTCACTACTGTGATTGGGTGCTCCTGAAAGTAATTCCTCAGCTTCCGAGCATCAAGGAATACTCCATAGGCTATCTTTTGGTAGTGCGGGTAACGCTGCTTGGACTCCGTCAAGACCTCGCTTACATAGTAAACTGGTCGTTGAACTCCGTGCTCGTAGCCTGGTTCCTTCCGCTTTACCACGACGACGATGCTGATAACCCGGTTGGTTGCCGCCATGTAAATTAATAGGGGCTCACCAGGCTCGGGTGCTGCAAGGATGGGCGCTGAGGAAAGAATATCCTTGAGCTGCTCCAATGATGCATCTGCCTCGTCTGTCCACGTGAATTTGTCCGCCTTTTCAGCAATTTGTACAGCGGCAGAGCCTTCTCTCCAAGTTGGCTGATGAACCGACTAACTGCTGCAACACAACCTGTTAGTCGTTGGATGTCCTTTAGGCATGTCAGACGGTTTATGTTTAAGATGGCCTTGATTTTCTCCGGGTTGACCTCGATTCCACGCTGGGAAACGATGAAGCCTAACAGTTTGCCGGTTGGAACCCCGAAGACGCACTTCTTAGGGTTGAGCATCATGTTGTATTTCCGGAGATTATTAAAGGTCTCTTTTAAGTCAGAGATTAAGTCGTTTGACTTTTTAGACATCACCGCGATATCGTCCACATAGGCGTGAACGTTCCGACCAATTTGGTCGTTAAGGCAACGTTGCATTGTCCGCTGGTAGGTGGCACCTGCATATTTCAGCCCAAAGGGCATCATGACATAGCAAAAGGTGCCGTACGGGGTAGTGAACGAAGTGGACAATTGGTCTGACTTCCTCATCTTGATCTGGTGGTATCCTGAGTATGCATCGATAAAACACAAAAGTTCCGAGCCAGCCGTCGAGTCAATGACTTGGTCAATGCGAGGCAAAGCAAACGGATCTTTGGGACATGCTTTGTTCAAGCCGGTGTAATCAACGCACATTCTTAATTCATTGGTTCCCTTTTTGGGGACAGGTACAGGATTGGCCACCCATCGGGTGTGAAGGACTTATCGGATAAACTCAGCCTTAAGTAACCTAGCTATCTCTTTGCCAATGGCGCGTCTCTTCTCATCTCCGAAGCGTCGTAGAGGTTGTTTCACTGGTTTATATTTTGGATCTATGTTTAAGCTGTGCTCGGCAAGTTCCATAGGTACACCTTTCATGTCGGCAGGTTGCCAGGCAAAGGTGTCCCTATTCTCACGGAGGAACTCGACGAGCGCGCTTTCCTATTTGGGATCCAGGTTCGTCCCAATGGCGACGGTCTTGGAGGCATTGCCTACCACAAGTTCCACCGGCTTGGTCTCGATGGCGGCCTTGAACGCGGGAGCAGAGTCGGAGATCTGCTTCTTCGACGCGGGCATCTCTGAGTCATTGACCTTGCTCTGGATCTCCTTGAATTCTTCGCTGTAGAGGACAGCTTCTGCAACGGCTGCTTCATTGATCTCGCAGTCCCTTGCCTTGGTAAAGCTTTCGAATACGGTGTTGACACCGTTTGGTCCGGGTATCTTGAGTTTGTTGTAGACGAAGCATGGCTTGGCCATGAACGTGTAGAATATGTCGCGGCCGAATATGACGTGGTACACACTCTTGAAGGGGACCACCTCAAAGGTCATGCGCTCTTGGCGATAATTATTAATGTTGCCAAAGGCTACCTGAAGTGTAATGCGCCCAAGGGACCGAGCCTCCCGTCCAGGAACGACTCCATGGAACACGGTGTTAGTCCGCCTCAGGTTTGCCTCCATCAAGTTCATCTTCTGCAGTGTATCCAGGTACATGATGTTGATGCTGCTTCCACTATCCACCATGCACTTGGTGAACTCCATGCCGTCAATCAATGGGTTGATGACCATGGCGTATTGGTTCTCTATGGACACAAGGTCTGGGTGGTCCATCCTGTCCCAAGTGATTGGAACCTCCGACCAGCGCAGGTATTGGGGAACTGGGGGAGAGTGGCCATTAGGATCCTTAGAGAGGTCTTCTGTTGTCGGATGGTGGGGGTGCCAAGGAAAGTGTGGTAGACTGGGGCCTTCTTTGGGAAGGGGTTCTTGCCCTTGTCGTCGCTCTTGGCGGCGTGCTTTGGGTCAACGTCCTCGTCCATGTCACTTGAATCTTTGGACTCCTCCTTCTTCTTCCCCTTTCCCTTGCCTCGCGGTCTATTCTTCCGACTTCGCTTGTAGCCGGACTCCGGGTCTTCCTTGAGGTCGTTGACGAACTTGCAGTGTCGATTGGTATGAGTGGCCTTGCCGTTGACATCGAGGTGTACGAGGCACGGCATATCGCGGTACTCCTCGTACGTTTGGGGAACGCGGAGCGGCGCCGAGTTGGTTTCACTTCCTCGCTGCTGCCCGCGGCCTGCACCCCTTCCTCGTCCATGTTGTCCACCTTCTCCTCGTCCTGCAAAAGTCATGGAGACCATGTCGGTAGATTGCTTTTCTTCTGGAGAGGTTTTCCGCGTTGTACTGCTGTTCCTCCGAGATTGGGTTGGAACGGCCGTTGCCTTCAAAGAGCCACGAGCATCATCGTCGGCAGCTGCAAACTCACTAGCTAACTGAATCATCTGATTCAAGTCCAGCTGATGATTGTCCTGCAAGCGCTTTAGCTTATGTCGGAGTAACGTGCCCCTTTCCAATCCATCAATGAAGGCGGCCATAGCGGTCTGAGCGTGCACTTCTGCGCAGGAATTCTTCATGTCCAGCCAGTGAGAGAGGTAGGCGCGAGATGTCTCGTCTTTCTCTTGAACGCACTGCTGTAGATCACCCACAGTGCAGGGACGCTTGTATGTACCCTCAAAGTTCTTGGTGAACGCTTCTTGCATGTCCAGCCAGTTGTAGATAGATTTATCCGGCAAGTCGTCGATCCATTGACGGGACGTGCCCGCCAACATTAACGGGAGGTACTTAACGGCGACGTTGGGGTTGCCTCCAGCAATCTCCACCGCGTTGCCGTAGTCCTGCAACCATGTGGCAGGCTTGGCAGTGTCGTCATAGGGCTTGATGGTCTTGTCTATCCGGAAACCTTTGGGGTAGGTTGCGGACCGTATTGCAGGTCCAAAGCAACGTGGTCCCAGGTATGGTCCTTCCCGGGCCTCGTAGATCTTATCGATCTGCGAACATGCATCGTATGGCTCCGGGTTTTTCTTCTTGTTGTAAACAGGGGATGGGCTGCGTGAACGACGCAGGCCTCTTCCGTCATGGTGACTGCTTGGAGGTGACGGAGGCGGAGGTGGCGGTGGGTCAGCCTTCTTGCTGTTACCCTCCTGCGATGCCCCACGCCTGTCACGGTTGCTTGTCGGACGCAGAGGGTCATGGTGTGACCTGCTCTTATGTCCTTGGTGGCGCTCTCCATCATGACGGGTATGTGCCGCGTTGTCGCGGATGACGATGCCGCACTGCTTTGGAGGGGGCATATCCGTATGATGGTGAGTCTTGTAATCCTCCTGACATCGGGGGGATCGAGGCGGTGGCGATGGGCGGCGAGGTTGGGCTCTTTCTCCGTTGTCAGAGGATATGGGGATAGCATCCTTCCTGTTGCGCGCATCCCTCCGTCTTCCTTCTGATGAACCTGTCTGTGATCCGACATCCTGAGGAGATCTGTCCCTTGGTGGTTTGTACTGGCTAGATCGGCAGAGCGCTGGGTCAGACTCAAGCCTCTAAGAGGTGGCCTTTTCCTGCTGCTTTACCGCCTTGGCCACTAGGTCATAGACCTGTTCAACTGCCTCAGGCAATCTATCCTGCTCCAGAAGGGTCTTGGTGACGGCGAGGTTAAGGAGTGGGGTGGGCATCACCTGCTTGCCTTCACTATCAATGTATGGCTTGGCCTGTGCCGGCTTTGAGGGAGCCCATCCTAGGTTGCGCCGTACACCAGGATCGTTGATGACGCGAGCTGGAGCTTTCTTAGCCTTCTGCTGTTGCAGCAGAGTCTTGTACTCTGCCTCCATTGCTCTTGCTTTCTCTATGGATTTCTGCGCGTTGACCAGATCTCGATCTAGTTTAGCGCCTTGCTCCGCGATGGCTTGCTCCTCCTCCAGCAGCTGCTAGCGTTTCTCGTCAAGCTGAGTCACGTTCCGGATATGATCAACAGTTAGTGGCTCAACAAGGAGATTGTCGTACATCACTCTATCAGCTGGAGTAACATGGGCTGCTGCCGACGTGGATGCTGGAGGCGGCAAGTTCGTGGTGTTGTTGTTGCTCGGACCGGTGTCGAGTTCCTGCGGCTGCTGCACTGGGTTAGGTGGAGGCGGCATGACCTTTGCGCGATCAATGTCGTCAGCAATTAGTGGCCCCTTCCCCTTATCCAGTGCCGTAGGAGGAGCTTTCCCGGGCTGGTCTTCGTCCATCGCTGTCCCAATGGTGACGAACACCCCTCGAGAAATGACGGTGTTATTAGCTTGCTCGACGCGCGAGTACTCCTCCTCATCTCCTGCATAGCGGAGTCTAGCTCTTCTGGACTGAAGTCTATTTCCTCTGAATCTGCACTGAAATCAGCATAAAGCGCGTCAATGACAAAGTTGGAGGGTGCCAGGACTTCCTTGATGATAGGCGGTGGAGGTGCAACGGCCTCGACGATGACTGGAAGTGGTGGTGTTGCTGCGACGATGGCGGCCGGAGGCGGTGGTGGTGGTGGCTGAATCGGAGGGGCTCCGTCAATGAGCGCAAGCGCTGTCTGAGCTGCCGCTTCAGCCTCCGCGTAGTTGTTGACGGTGTTCACCATGCCTTCGAAGGTAAGGCGTCTTGACGCCTGTTGCCGTCTTAGAGAGTGTCGGAGAACCATGCCATGGTCCAGTCCTTCCACAAAGTGATAGATGACATCATCATTGGGGTAGTGGGCCAGATCGGCTCTCATACGGAGCCACCTGGCCAGGTAATCGCGGGGGTTTTCGCCCTCTCTCTGAACGCAGCGCGCCAGATCGAAGATGGTAACTACGCCGACGAACTTGGATCTCTGCTGTCCCGGCGCACGGACAAAGCCGGCGGATTTGCAGTGATCTTCCACCTTTATATCCTGCACAGGGGCGGTTTGGGTGGGTCTTGAATTTTTCCGATCTTTGTTGGCAAACTCCGAGGAGAGATCCGACATCGATCCTTCCGCGAACGTATCCTGCCCGTAGGCGGTTCGTGCGGGTCTTGATGCTTTCTGATCTTTGTCGGCAAACTCTGAAGAGAGATCCGACATTGATTCTTCCGCGAACGTATCCTGCCCATAGGCGGTCCGTGCGGGTCTTGATGCTCCTCCGACTCCCAGGGAACTAGTGCCCGAGTCGGTTTCGCCAATGAAGAGGTGGATGTCTTCGATAGGAACAATCGAACACCGCGTAGGGTTCGTCTTCGCCGGGATCCAGAACTCGTCGGGGGGGACGATCGGAACATTGCCGGAGAAGAGAACACGACCGATGGCTACGGTTTCGCTGATTCCCGCGAAGATCTTGGTCCTCGCCCGCTGAAGAGCCTGAAGCGCCTCTTGCCCCACGGTGGGCGCCAACTGTCGTGGTATTGCCGACGAGTACGCCATGGAGGGGTCCTCACAGTGCATGTTTAGAGACGTGGGGTAAGGCGGACGGTTGACGGGTACGAGGTAACATAGCTTACCCAGGTTCAGATCCCACAACGGTGGCGGAATCCTACTCCTGCTATAAATCACTATAATGGCAATACGCCGAGTTACAGAGATAGGTTCGCTGTGCGAGGTGTGTGTAAAACGATGCCCTAAAGGCTCCCATAGGCCCGACTTATATAGTCGCCAGGTCCTAGGGTTCCAGGGAAAAGTCCTAGCCGGACAGGTTACAGAGTTCTACACCGTCTATTACTAGTCTTGTGTATCTTGCACTCCAAGGCTCCGGGTACGCTGGTGACTCCACCGTAGCCTTCCTTTATCCGGAATGGGCCTCCCTTCTGGATCCACCTAACTGGGCCGCCCAGCAGGCAATAGGCCATGCTACAGACTATGGGCCACCCGGGTTAGTCGAATAAGAGACATACTATGAGGATACCCATATAGCATATCCCCAACAGAAGAATCGGTGTGATGTTGTCTGAAGACCACGCGACTATGTGTAGGTTCTCATCGCCACCGGAGATGCAAGACTGAACACTCGACACGCCAAGGTCTCCTTCCCGGAACGCCATGTTCTCCCTCACGGATCCAGTGACTAGAACCCCGAAGACCCGTTCTCGGACGCCGAGACCCCGAAGACCAAGACCGGATCTCGCCGAACCCCAAGAACCAAGTGCGCCAAAACCCCTAAGTGTGACCCCTATCCGAGAGCCCTATTTTATAAATGCCATATATCTACCCGTTGCATATAAATTTTCATGCTTGCATACATATGTTGTGTTTTGGGGGCATTATGGTGATTCACATCATAATTAAATATGGAGGCCATATGTGGGCTTTTCTAGTCTAATATTGGCTCCATTTAAATTTGTGCATCGAACCGATGACATATTTTGCCTTGTTAATACAACATTTAAAATTGCGAGGTATCTAAACAACATGAACCTAATAATTAATTGTCAGTACACTGGTTCTGCTTAATATTGCCCTATTGCATCGCACCCTTGCCATGCCATACATTATACATGCATCATATCCGATCTTTTGCCGTAGTATTAAATAGTGAATCCGGTGTTTTTTCTAGTGCTTTGCTTCTTCATGGATTAGGCCGATGAGTTGATGCGAGAGTCGACCTGATCTTCGGATGAACCTTCGGCAATGTTTTTCAGGCGAGCATTCTCCCCCTTTCTACCTATTTTACATTTCTAGTCTTTACTTCCTCCTGTTGATCTATTGCTATATGTGTTGCGATGCTATAGATTTTGTACCCCATTATACTTCCCTGCAGCCCTTATATTGCCATGGACACATCCTATTACCTTTTGTTTGGTAGATAGTCGGCCTTGCGAGTCATAGTTGCTTGCGCAGGTGATGCGTCACGCCGTCGATCTTCCACAGTTGTTGGAGTAATGCCGCATGTTTAATGTTGGAGCTGATCATGGTTGTAATTATCGTTTAATAACTAAAATTGAAGTAGGTAAATAATGCAGAGGCACATGTGGGAAATAGATGTTATTTGGTTTTTAACCGTCCACTTGTGTCCCGTAGGACCCCGAGTACTTGATACCTGTTCTTTGAATATTCGCACTATCCGCATGTGGGACCATGAATCCCCTTAGCATGAGCTTGAGTCGTATCTTATTTCTTGGGGCCACAAATTAGTTTGGGGCTTTATTACTATCATGTACTTATGCCATGTTTTACTGCTTTATTTACTGTTGCGCGTGGAGCGCCTGTACTGTTTAGGTAAGTGTACTGGTTTCGTGGTATCGACAAGCCCAGTCACACTTTTGGGTTCCCAGTCGTTTACAGCCATTGATGCAAACCTCTGGGTCCATTCCGGAGCTGGATAACTTCGTCACGGGTAGCTTGGTGGGGTGGCCCCCTGAAATATTATATGGATCTTGCGATTTCTTTGTCATGATGCCTCGTTGGGTTTTCATTTGGTTTTTCCGAGGTTGATCGTGCGTGTGTTGCTATTTGTGCCCCCTGCAGGGTAAAACTTTCTGAAAGCCGTGTCCGCGGTTATGGACAACTTGGAGCACAGTATCTCGATCATAGACAACTATAACTAAAGTAGTGCTATAAATTTGACTTTGAAATGACTAGTAATCAGCTTCACTACAATGGAATGGCTAAATAAAAGTACCAACAACTGTTGGGTTTTGGGATATCTCATGCTATTTTTATCTGACTAGTAAGTATCACAACAACAGAATGGTTAACTAAAAGTGCCCACTTCTTATTATATCAAGATGACTCATACTATCTATATATGACTAGTAAGTGCTGCAACTATAATGGAATGGATAAAACTGCCAACTGTGTGAGTTTCCTTGGTACGACTTCCTCGTTTGGTCTCGAGGGGGAAACACCAGGATGGGTGTGATTGGTGTTAGTATCAGGTTGGATCTGAATAGGTTTTTCTTATCCCTCTCTGATAGCCGACAGTTGTATCGAGTCTCTACAGGTTGTTTCGTGCATGCTGCGCTGCCGCTTTAGTCCACCATACCTATGTAGGCGAGGACCGCCGAATTCTTAGATCGCCGTGTACTGGCCTTAGTACTGACTTCTGTATTTTTCCTTTGCCCTTTGCCGGCACCCCTTTTCTTTAAGCAGGTTTTGAGATCGACGTCGTTAGCAGGGTTACCCTTCTGGCTTGTCCTGGGCAGGGTTATGGATGCCATTGGTTATTCTTCAGGTCTCTTAGCCCAATTTGCATCTTGTTCGTACTCGGACGCTGTATCGTTTTCAAGATGATTTGGACTTTGTACTTTATATCTGTATTCTTGACTCATGGAGCCGTTGTTGTATATATATGTTCTGTGGGTTCCATCATGGACTGTTGTGTAATGATATTACTTCGTTTTCCACCCACATGAAAGTGCCTGGTGGGCACCTTTGAATCGTTTCTATGCGAGTTTGGCAGGAATCGCTAAAACTTGCATAGGGCCGATCCGAGGGTGTTACATGACCCAAGAAGCTTGCAGCAGCCCCCAATGTGAATGCCCCAGCTCAGTAGCAGCCCCGTGTTCAACCTGGAATAAGATTTTCCCTAGGGAATTCGCTCAACCGCAACGGCCGTCTATTTCACATGAATGCTGCAGAAGCGCATGAAGCGCCAGATGTCATGCTGGGTATGTTTTCTGTTAACTCATTACTTGCAAGAGTGTTGTTTGATTCTGGAGCATCGCACTCATTTGTTATAGAAGAATTTTAATGCACTACTAAGATTCAACCAACAAAATTGAAGCATGTTATGATAGTTCAAATACCTGGTTCAACCACCAAAGCTAGAAAAATTTGCAAGGCCGTACCTATCAGAATCTAGGGCATAGATTTTTATGCTAACCTAATAGTACTTGGAACCAAAGGTTTGGACGTAGTACTAGGAATGGATTGGATGTTGAAACATAAGGGATTAATCGACTGTGCCAAGAAAGCCATAACTATGACTAGTACAGCTGGAGTATCAGTAGAGCATGTATTTGAAACATTGCCCCGTCAATTCAAGTGCAACGAGTCTAGCCCAACCAACCATTGACCAAGTCCGAGTAGTCTGTGAATACCCCGACGTATTCCCAGATGTTTTGCCCAGTATGCCCCCAGATCGGGTTATCGAGTTTATAATTGAACTAATCCCTGGAACCGGACCCATAGCTTAGAGACCTTATAATATGAACCCGTATGAATTAGTGGAGCTGAAGAAGCAACTGGATGCTATGCTAGAGATAGGTCTGATTCAACCAAGTGCGTTGCCATGGAGATCACATGTCTTGTTTGTGGATAAGAAAGATGGAGGTAACCATTTGTGCATGGATTATTGGAAGCTGAATGATGTGACCATTAAGAACAAGTACCCACTACCGAAGATAGAAGATCTGTTTGACCATTTGACTGGTGCCAAAGTGTTTTCTAAGATTGATCTTAGAACTGGTTATCATCAACTCAAGATTCACGCAGAAGATATTCCAAAGACTGCATTTACCACCAGATATGGACTATATGAGTACACTGTCATGTCTTTTGGATTAACCAATGCCCCCGCTTATTTCATGAACCTCATGAATAAGATTTTTATGAACTTCCTGGATAAGTTTGTCATTGTTTTCATCGATGAC
Organism: Avena sativa; assembly: GCA_916181665.1. NCBI lineage: Eukaryota > Viridiplantae > Streptophyta > Magnoliopsida > Poales > Poaceae > Avena > Avena sativa. The sequence continues at coordinate 123,918,046 of OV702280.1, forward strand.
ATTCTGATCTATTCCAAATCAGAAGAAGAAAATGAGCTACACCTAAGGACCATCCTTGAAACCCTTAGGGAGCATCAATTGTATGACAAGTTTAGCAAATGTGAGTTTTGGTTACAGGAAGTAGGATTCCTCGGACATATTGTGTCGGCCGGAGGAATTGCTGTCGACCCTGCCAAGGTTGAGGATGTTGAAGAATGGCAAGCCCCAACCACTCAAACCCAAGTTCATGCATTTCTCGGATTAGCGGGATATTACCGCAAGTTCGTAGAAGGATTCTCGAGCATCGCATGACCCATGACCCAATTGTTGAAGAAAGATAATAAGTTTGAATGGACTGACAAATGTGAAGCAAGTTTTCGAGAGCTCAAGAAGAGATTGATCTCAGCCCCAATCTTGATCATGCCGGATATTACGAAGCCTTTTGATGTGTATTGTGACGCATCCAAGATTGGTCTCGGATGTGTGCTAATGAAAGAAGGCAAAGTCATATCCTACCTATCCCGACAACTGAAGCAACATGAGCAGAATTACCCTACCCATGACCTTGAACTAGCAGCCATAGTTTTAGCCTTGAAGACATGGCGGCATTACCTCATGGGTAAATGTTGTGAAATTTACTCAGATCACAAGAGTCTGAAGTATATTTTCACCCAGAAGGAGCTAAATATGAGGCAAAGGAAATGGATAGATCTAATCAAGGACTATGATCTTGACATCCACTATCACCCCGGTAAAGCCAAGGTGGTAGCAGATTGCCGTCTCGCTTGAACACCATGATTCGAAAGGAGCAACCAAGTTTGCACAAGCAGTTGGAAGATTTCAGAATGGAACTAGTAAGTGAAGGATTTTTGGCTAGCATAGAACTTCAACCCACTTTGATCAGTCAGATCAAGGAGGCCCAGAAAGGAAATGCTAGTATCGATGGAATCAAAGGTCATGTCAGTATAGGGAAGGTACCCGGATTCACCGAAGATGAAGGAGTGTTGTGGTACAAACGATGTATTTGTGTGCCAGCAGATTCAGAGTTGAAACAAGCTATTTTGAAAGAAGCCCATGATACTCTTTATTCTATCCACCCCGGAGGAACCAAGATGTATCAGGAGTTGAAGGATCAATTTTGGTGGCATAAGATGAAGAGAGAAATTAGAAGCTATATAGCCAAGTGTGATATATGTCAGAGAGTCAAGGCAGGACATCAGACACCCACGGGACTTTTGCGACCATTGCAGATTCCAAAATGGAAATGGGATTCTGTTGGAATGGATTTTATCACCGGTTTGCCTACATCTAGTAGGAGAAATGACTCTATTTGTGTTATAGTAGACAGGCTGTCTAAAGTCCCTCATTTCTTACCAGTCTTATCAGAGTTCGAAGCTAGCAGAGATTTACATTGCTAGAATAGTCAGTTTGCATGGATTCCCCAAGAACATTGTGTCGGATCGAGGAACCTAGTTTACCTCGAGGTTTTGGAAGCAAGTCCAAGAAGGATTAGGACCAGACTGGATTTCAGCACAGCTTATCACCCTCAAACTGATGGACAAACGGAGCGAGTAAATCAAATACTCGAAGATATGTTGAGAGCTTGTGTGTTGGAATATGGATCAAAATGGGAAGACTGTCTGCCTTTCGCAGAATTTTCATACAACAACAGTTACCAAGCCAGTTTGCAAATGGCCCCATTTGAATTCATGTATGGAAGGAAGTGACGTACCCCTTTGAATTGGTCGGAAGTAGGAGAGAGTCAGATTTTCGGACCCGACATCCTACGAGAAGCCGAAGAGAAAGTTCAAAAGATCCGTGAGCACCTTAAGACCGCCCAATCCAGACAAAAGAGTTATGCCAACAAGAGACGTCGAGACCTAGCCTTCAACATCGAAGATTTTCTATATCTCAAAGTATCACCCTTGAAAGGAATGCAATGTTTCCAACTCATAGGAAAGTTAGACCCCAGATATATCGAACCCATCAAGATTTTGAATCGTCGAGGAGAAGTATCGTATCAACTGGAACTGCCAAAGGAGATGTCAGCCGTGCATAATGTGTTTCATATATCGTTACTTCGCAATTGCCTAGAAGTCCTAGAGAAGACCGAAGTACCCATTCGTATTTTGGAGGAATCTTTCAGAACCACCAGGACCCGCAGTATCAAGTTTCTCAAGATCCAGTGGAGTAACCACACTGAAGAAGAAGCTACTTGGGAGCGAGAAGATTACATTAGGACTGAGTTTCCAGATCTCTTTAAATCCTAGTTTTGTTTTATCAAATCTCAGGATGAGATTTTGTTTAAGGGGGGAAGGTTTGTAACATCCCAAAAATATTAATCAAGATCATTAAGTTCTAATCACACAAGTTTAGGGCCAACAAAAACTTTTGTTATTTAAAATCAATATGAATGCATGTGTGTGTGATGAATGCATGAATGCTTGTAATGACTTGTGTGATTGTTATGAATGGCAAGGATTGGTTTAAAGATGAAAACAACATCATATAAATCAATTCCAAGCCGAATCAAATCAATATAAATTCAAATATAAACAATATGGGTAATGGTCATTTTGACCAAAGTTAACCACTAAACCACTTTGAGTGTTTCTAGTCCAAGATTTCTAACAGAAACAAATCCAATTCTTTTCACCCCTTGCTAGACCAAGTAAAAGTGAACCCAAGCCCACCTTGCAAACCCACAAAAACATTTTGCAAATCTATGCCAAGGACAATTCAAAATTGAATCCAGTTCATATGGTAAGATCACCATTTCTCAAAAACCACTCAAACCAATTCACCTTGACAAACCCAATGTAATACCCCACCTTTTAATGTAAAGGCCCCTATGATTGCAATGCTAGTCCCTGGATCAAATGACCATAGCTGGGCGGCGCTGATGTCTACTGCGGCGGCGACGGCACTGTCGGTGGTGCACTAGCGAGTCTAGAGGGGATAGGGAGTGGTGATGATGCTTACCAGTGTCGCGTGGATGCGAGGAAGCTCTAGGTGGTCAGGGCTTGGACAGGGGCGTGCTGTTGCGGTCGTGGGAGCTCGTCGGAGTTGGTTCTGGTGTCGGGCGCTTGCCAACAGAGACGATGGCGACAACCTGGTGTGCACGGGAACAAACGGCAAGCATGAGTAGACGCGCAAGACAGAGACGAACTCACTTGTTTGAATTAGAGGTCAAGGGGAACACTGGTCTCACCGGAATGGCTCGTCGGAGTCGAGCGGCGTGTCTGGGGTTTGCAGAGCTTGTCGAGGCCGATGTTCTAGGTCACAAGAAAGCAAACAGAAGGCATCAGAAGGAGCGCAAGAGGTGGCGATCATGACAGGGTGAACCATAGGTTAAGGGGTGGACGGAGCTCACCAGAATTGATCACCGGAGTTCGTCGGGCAGCGGCGGTGCGAGATTGATTACTGGCAACCTGGGGGCTCTCTGGCGATGTGGGTTAAGGGGAAATGACTGCAGCGAGGTGGGGGTTAAGTAGCAGGTCGAGGGGGAGGGAATTACTGCCGGAATCAATGGGATTGATTCGAATTGAATCGGGGAAGAAATGGATAGTGATGGCATCGTCTGCGGGCGCGGGGTCTAGGGACGAAGGGTGAGGTGGCATCGGGCCCAGTGGTCAGCGAGTGAGGGTGTAGCTCGCGTGGGTGAGAGAGGGAGGAGAGGGGGAAAACCCCAGGTGGGCTAGATGGGCCGAATGTGGGTCTGGGATGAATAGGCAGCGCTGGTTTTTATTTTTGTCTTTCTCCTTTTTATTTTCTGTTTTGATTTTCAGAAATGGTTTTGAAACCCTAATTCAAATCTGTTTGAATTCAAACCTTCTCCAAATTTTTGCATGGTGATCCTAGTATTCAAAAGGGTGTCAAACACATTTAACCAGTCAACAACACTTTGGTATTTTGAAAATAAAAATAAAACCATGCCTCATATGTATATGATAAAAAGGCATAAATATGGTTTTATTTGGTTTCAAACTTTGAAAAGTTTTATGCAAGCTCTAAATTCTATGATGATATGAAAGCAATACATGATTTTGCATTTCATGAAATTTGGGATGTTAAAAATCGAACCCCCTTAAGATGAATCTCGCCCTAGAGATTAGGATTGGCTAGCAAATAGGTGAGGGTGATCTTTCCGAAGGTCATCTTCTCTTTCCCAAGTTGCTTCTTCTTCGGTATGATGATTCTACTGTACTTTGCAGAATTTGATAGTCTTAGTACGAGTAACTCTTTCTGCAATCTCAAGAATCTTGATAGGTTTCTCCTCATAAGTAAGATCACTCTCAAACTGAACCTCTTCCAAATATATAGTGTCCTTCAATGAAGTTCCTTCCATCTCCGGATGTCACTTCTTCAACTGACTCACATGAAACACATTATGAACAGCAGACAGTGATTCGGGCAATTTAATCTCATAAGCCACTTATCCTTTGCAGATCAAAATCTTGAATGGTCCAACATACCTTGGTGCCAATTTTACTTTAACTCCAAATATCTTCACACCACGAAGTGGTGAGACTCTAAGATAAGCTCTATCACCTACGTCATAGGTGACTTCCCTATGCTTTGGATCTGTGTAATACCTCGGACACTATGCTCTAAATAACAAGCCTGGAATGAACCCAAAGTGCATGAGGTGTCCTACCGAGGAGGCCCGGGGCCACCCACGGGTAGATCCCGTCTGAGCGGAACAGGGCACGGTACCGGCCAACACATCATCCACTTTGCAAGAGCATCGGGACAAGTATGAGCGGCGTAGTCGATAGGCATGCGAAAACATAACATACACAATTGTGTATGCTAGCGACATACAAGAGTACATCAAAGCCAGACCATCTAAAAAAATAGAAATATCCAACGCCATACGGCAAGATTCAAATTACTAGATAGTTCTAATAGTTTAGGATACATCCTCAAATAGCATACATCAGAGTATCAAGCGTAAACGGAAGACAAGATCCGAGTACGGATAAGAAGCAAATCATCGTAAGACGCCCTGAAAATAAGCACATCCCGCCCGCATGATCTCAAGATCTCCATGCCCCGGAAACTCTACACCTGACGGTCGTTGCCTCCATCATCGGTCTCTTCAACCTAGTAGCCTTCCTGTGGGTAAACATATCCATCTGAACCAAATATTTATCGTGTGAGACCCTAGGGGGCTCAGGAAGTCTTTATGCATCTAAAGGGGACAACCTGAGGGTGACGCAATTGCAGCGAAAGTAAAGCCTAGCAGTTCTATAGAGAAACACTACAACATCCGCCTAACCAATGATAGACGGATGCTCGTTAAGTAAAAACAGTTAATTTCCCATCAAATATATATCAACATAAATAAACATCGCTCGCCCACCCCCTCGTTCCCGAACGAGAAGGCGGAAGAACATCCCATCCGTTAGCAGTTTTATTAATCATTCCATGAATATTCAACTACTACTAGACAAGTTTTAGTCAATTTAAAAATGGTACTTTAGTTATTCTTGTCTATGATCGAGAAACTGTGCTCCAAGTCGTCCATAACCGCGGACACAGATTTCGGAAAGATTTACCCTGCAGGGGTGCACAAATAGCAACACACGCACGATCATCCTCGGAAATCCAAATAAAAACCCAACGAGGCATCACGACAAAGCATTCGCAAGATTCATATTTGATTTTAGGGGGGCACCCCACTAAGCAACCCGCGACGAAGTTGGCCGGCTCCGAGACGGACCCAGAGGTTTGTGTCGACGGCTGTAAACGACTGGGAACCCGAAAGTGTGATTGGGCTTGTCGATACAGCATAAACGTATCACAATTCCTAAACAGTACAGGCGCTCCACGCGCAATAGTAAATAAAGCAGTAAAACATGGCATAAGTACCGAATAGTAATAAAGCCCCAAACTATTTTGTGTCCCCAAGAAATTAAATATGACTCAAGCTAGGATTAAGGGGATTCATTGTCCCACATACAGATAGTGCGATAGTCAAGGAACAAGAATCAAGTACTCGGGGTCCTACGAGACACAAGTGGACGGATAAAAACCAGATCTCAACTATTGCCCACCGGCGCCTCTTTCTTTAGTTATCCCATTACTACTCAATTCAGTTGTTTAGGTACCTCATTATTCAAAGACACTCACAAACCCTACACATGCAATTCTACGACTCGTATGGCTCAAACAACTCCTGTAGTAGTGGCTAATAGGATGGAGGGAACAAGCTTCAGTGGGGTTTAGAAGTAAAGGCTATGCAATACTTGGGATTCAATTTTATTCGGATCGCAACAAATGATGCAAGAATAAGATAGATGCAATAGGTGCTATATGTAGTTCAAGCATGGGGAAATGCTTGCCTGACAGCTCAGTTGAGGAATAAGTCGGCTCTGGGTAAAAATCCTATGTCTGAACCTAGGTAAATCTCATGTCCCCTGGTTGCTTGTATGTCAACCGTTCCGCGATCTCCAGCACCCCCATCTTCTCCAAAACCCAAGCTCATAACAATGGGCATTGACGAGATTAAACCTTGTCAATTGGCGTCGTCTGTGGGAACTGGGGGCGCTGATTGTGCGATCGTGACGGTCCCGACCGAAGGGATCTACAATTCCTCGGCGATGGAGAGCCATCTACTCTTTGGCGCTTTCGACTTCACCGCCCACTCGCCAGCCACCCTGAAGGACTTCGAGCCTGTTGGGGATGGGCTTGATATCCTGTTCGGAAGCTTCTGCTTCCAAGTCGGACAGACCGGTACTCTTCGCCTCCCAGAGCGGGTGCCTCTTCCATCGATCAGGCCCGCCTCGTGGGCCCCGCATCCCAACGTGCTATGCATGACAACATCGACAGATGAGTCATATGACATCAGCAGCAGCAACTCAGATCTGAGCAATCCCCCGTCAGATGAAGGGACCTACGGTTCCGGATCCGAAAGTTGCGGCAGCAGCGATCTGACCTACGGACTCTACCAATGTACCATGGTCATCCAAAGCAAAAACAAGCAACAACCACCAGGTTCGGGTGCTCATGTACCGCCACCTAACCCGCAGGGTAGAAACAGCAAAAACAGGAGGCAACCATCCCCCTGCCCAACGAGGACGACCCTGGTACCAATCGAGTAATCCACCTCAGCGAGGAAGGATGGAAACAGGCACGCGAAGCCGTGGCGGGCAACAAAATCCTGCATGTGGGTGCCTCACGGGAAATACTGATGGCATACAACCTGCTCCTCATCTAAGAGCACAAAAAGTAGGTGAAGATGCAAGAGGTACTCAACAAACGCAAGCAAGCGGCCTCGGAGTCTAGCGCGCGGTGAGCTAAGCTCTCCGCCGTTGGCAGCTCCAGCTCGCACAGCAACAATGCCAACAAGAATCGCTCTCGCGTAGAGAACATGGATCCCGCTGCACGTCGCGAGGTGACCTGAACCCTCAACACGTCCTTCATGGAGATGGATGCCAATGGCAACGTCATCCCGAAGATTCCACAAGCTACGATCATGTCAGCCACCACATATCTTGCGTCCCATCCACCTCCGGTGGGGGACCCGAAGAGGGCCATGCACAACTCCGCACTAGCTGGACTCGGACTCGTTGGAGTTGCGCTCCACGAAGAAGCTCCCGTGGAGCCGAAAAAGAAAGCTGCAGTCAGATTCAACCGCAGTCCCACACCCTCAACCGATGAGGAGGAACACGATCTACCTCGACGACGCAAGAGTCCATGATGTCGCAACCGCGACTACGACGCTCGAAGCGAACTCGCTCAGCGCAAGATCGACAAGGCACGCGCCAAGCGCGTGTGCTCATCCGAATCCGAAGAGGATGACGACGAAGGAGAACTCTATGGAGCCCGATGCTTTAGCAGATCTGTTCGGCGGACACAGATGCCGAGAAACTTCAAGCTTCCTTCGGACACTCTAAAGTTCCATGGAACACAGGACCCTAAGGCGTGGCTGAGTGGACACCTGTTGTCCGTCAAGCTGCACGGCGGAAACAAAAACACCGCCCTGCAATGCCTTCAGCTGCAGCTGACAGGCGTGGCCCGGATCTGGCTCAGCAACTTATCTCAGGATCCATCTAAAGCTAGGAGGAACTGGCGTACAGTTTCATCCGAAACTTCAAGGGTACCAGCAAGAGGCCAGCCTCGATCGAAGAACTGCGGGCCTGCACCCAACGAACGGGCGAATCCATACGCTCGTACATACTATGCTGGTCCAACAACAAGAACTCTGTGGCACACATCTCTGAGGAGAGAACAATCGACGCCTTCAAAGATGGCGTCAAACGCCAGGACTTCAAGGAAGAACTTGGGCGCGTCAAGCCCAAGACACTCGACCACCTCATGGACATCTCCAATAGGTGGGCAGATGGGGAGGACTCCGTCCACTGAGCACACTCGGATGAGGAGGATGACTATGGCCGCTTACGCGAGCGCCGGAGCAAACGAATATCGTGCGTCTACGACGATCGCGATGGACCCGACATGGTCGCGGCTGGCTATGTCGACCGCCGCAAAGAAAGCAACCGCAGCAGCAACGGATACCGTGGAAACAACTTCCACGACGGAGGATGCCCAATGCAAACGTGGCAACGCGGTGGCCGCGACGACGAGCCCTCGGCATATGACATATTGTCAGGCCCATGCACCATCCACTTCTACATCGACATGCAGGATGGCAAAAAGAAGGCTAGCCATATGCTCAAGGACTGCCGCGACTTCCAGAAACTCAGCGAGAGCCTTCCCAGATGAGACAACAGGTCCTGAACAATGGGTTCGGACATGCGCCCGCACCAGGCGACATCGCCCACGGAGCTCCTCCGCCACCACCTGTGGGACCTTCGAATCACCTAGTCGCACCAACATAGAACAACGCCGTAAACGGGTACCCTACAGCGAAAGGGTCACTAATGATCCAAAAGGGGCACCCAACAAACAGGGTGCAAAATAAGATCACCCACCAGGTCACCTTGGCCGTGACCGCTCCACCCGCCATCCCCGAGTATCTCAGCGGTTCGGAGTCCTGCATCACATTCAGTCGTTCGGATCACCCCCGCCAGATCCCTTGCCCAGGTCATGCTGCCCTGGTGCTCGAGGCGCAGATCGGAGGATTCGAGATGAGTCGCGTCTTCATGGACGGCGGCAGCGGCATCAACCTGATGTTCGCTAGCACCTTAGCAGCAATGCGGATCCTGCTGTGCAGCCTGGAACAATCCGACACAACGTTCCATGACATCGTCCCAGGGATGAGCATATTTCCCCTGGGAAAGATATGGCTCGACGTCATCTTCGGCAAGCCCGACAGCTTTCGATGCGAGCGACTCGAGTTCGATGTGGTGGACTGGCCATCACAATACCACGCCATCCTCAGGCGTGTGGCATTCGCAAGATTCCTAGCAGTACCGCACTATGCGTACCTGCTACTCAAAATGCCAGGACCTAGGGGCGTCATCACGGTCCACGTAAGCTTCACCCGGTGGGATCACTGCGACAGGGACTTCAATAGAATCTCCCGGTCATTCGGCATGTAAGAGGAGCCCAAAAGGCTTCGAGAAGTGACAGACAACGGGGCACCCCTAGTCTCAAGGCAGAACGCACCTGACATGTCGTTCGACTCAACAGTCAACACGAAGAAGGTGCAGGTCCACCCGACGAACGCCTCGAAGATGGTGCTGATCGCCAACGACCTCAGCCCCACATAGGAAAGCGCGCTCGTTGAATTCCTCCGTGAGCGCTGGGAAATATTCGCCTGGTGTCCTGCGGACATGCCAGGAGTTCCCAGGGAATTCGCCGAGCACGCACTTAATGTGTTCCCAGATGCCAAGTCCGTCAAACAGTCTATCCGACGATTCTTTCGAGCCACAGGACAAAGCCATCAGAGTCGAAGTCAACAGACTGCTCGATGCTGATTTCATCAGGGAGATCAAGGAAAGAAAGTGGCTGGCCAACACCGTGATGGTCCCTAAGAAGGACACGGACATCCTGCGGATGTGCGAGGACTTCACATTACTGAAAAAGCACTGCCCAAAGGATCACTTCCCTCTTTCTCGGATTGATCACATTATCGATTTGACTGTAGGATGAAAGAAACTCTCCTTCCTCGACGCCTACTCAGGCTATAATCAGATTCTACTGAAGGTCGGAGATCAGGAGAAAACGGCGTTCATCACGCCGTTCGGAGTATTCTGCTACAATACAATGCCCTTCGGGATGAAGAACGCAGGTGACACATACCAGCGGTGCATGAAGTCATGCCTGAAGAGCCAGATCGGCCGCAACATATATGTCTATGTCGATGAAATAGTAGTCAAAACAAGGGAGGCCAAGACACTGATCGACGATCTCCGCGAGACGTTCGACAACCTTGATCACTACAAGATCAAGCTGAACCCAGAAAATTGCGCCTTCGGCGTCCCATCTAGCCAACTGCTTGGCTACTTCATCTCCCAGTGAGGAATTGAGGCGAACCCGAAGAAAATCTAGGCCATAATGGCCATGGACAAACCGAAGAACCTCAAAGGTGTCCAACAGCTCGCTGGACGCATCGCGGAGCTGAGCAGATTCATCAGCCGCATGGGTGAAAAGGCCTTGCCTTTCTACCAGCTGCTACGCAAAGCAGACAAATTCGAGTGGACACCTGAAGCCGATGACACATTCGAAGATCTGAAGAGGCTGCTCTCAACCTCGCCCGTCCTGGTCACGCCAAAGGAATGCGAGCCTCTACTAATATACATAGCAGCCACACATCAGGTGGTAAGCACCGTGCTCGTGGTCAAACAACCCGTAGATGTCAAGACCCATGGGGTCCAACGCCCAATCTACTACCTTAGCGAGGTATTGACGCCAACAAAACAGAGGTACCCTCACTACCAGAAACTCGCCTACGACGTGTTCATGACGGCTCGTCGGCTGAGCCACTACTTCCAGGAGCATCAGGTGATGGTCGTCAAGGAGGCACCTCTGAATAGCATCCTGAACAACCCGGAAGACACAGGACGCGTAGCCCTGTGGGGCATCGAGTTGTCCCCTCTAGACATAGTCTACGAGAAGCGCCATGCGATCAAGTCTCAGGTCCTACCGGACTTCCTCGTCCACTGGATGGAGGTGCAGCTGCCGGACACCCCGGATATGACACAATCATGGACGATGCACTTCGATGGCTCCAAGCGCGAGGCTGGAGAAGGAGACGGGGTCATACTAACATCCCCGCAGGGCGACCAGATGAAGTACGTCCTCCAGATGAAATTTCGAGCCTCCAACAACAACGCCGAATACGAGGCCATCATCCACGGCATGAGGATGGTCAAGATCTGTGGCGCAACGCGCCTATTCATCTACGGTGACTCGAACCTCGTCGTCCAGCAGACGATGAATGAGTGCGACGCGCACGTGCCAACATGATTGCGTACTGCGTGCTCTACAACTCACTCGAAGGAGACTTCGACGGCTGCAAGCTTCGACACGTTGGAAGAGAAAGCAACGAAGAAGCCGACGGACTCGCCAATATTGGCTCCACCTGCGCACGGGTGCCACTAGGTGTGTTCCTCGAACAGATCTGTGTGCCATCCATCAAAAGGAAATTCCCCAAGGGATCACCCGAAGAGGCAGAGCACTCGGGGGGGCTACGCTACCCAAAGGACAGGAAGGACCTGAAAAGCTTGACACAGAGGTCGCAGTGGTAAACCTGATGTAGGTCATGGCAATCAAAGAAACATGGACGCAGCCGTACCTGCGGTACCTGATAAACTGGAAACTACCTGATGACCCGACAGATGCCTGGCGCATATCTCGCCGGTCCAAGGCCTTCACCATCATCAATGGCAAGTTTTACAAGCACAGCATTTCGGGTGTACTCCAAAGGTGTCACCATCGGTGACGGAAAAACCATCCTCCAAGACATCCACGAGGGCATCTGCGGCCATAACGCGGGCAGCCGCGCCCTCATCGCAAAAGCTCTACGAGCTGGGTTATACTGGCCAATGGACATGAACGATGCCAAGGACATCGTCCGAAGATGCAACGGGTGCCAGAGGTTCGTAGACAAACTGCACGCACCAGGATCGAAGCTCAGGCCCATACCCTTGGCCTGGCCCTTCGCCCAATGGGGCCTCGACATGATCGGCAAACTGCCAAAGTCCTCGAAAGGAGACCACGTCTACCTCCTGGTCATAGTCGACAAGTTCACCAAGTGGATCAAAGCCATGCCCGTTACCAACCAAAAGGGTAAAGCGGTCGTGAAGTTCTTCGAATCCATAGTCTATAGGTTTGGCGTGCCGCATAGCATCATAAACGACAACGGGTCGAACTTCATCTCCAAAAATTCTAGGACTTCTGCGAAGGCCTCGGGATCAACATATCGTATGCCTTCGTGGCACACCCGCAAACCAATGGGCAGGTCAAAAAGTCCAACGGCCTCGTAGGCGGCGGCATCAAGGAACGCCTATTGAGCCCACTCGAGCGGCTCGCGGGAGCATGGGCAGAAGAGCTACCCTCCATCCTCTGGAGCTTGCGCACAACGCCAAACAGCTCAACTGGCTACACGCCTTTCTTCATGGTGCACGGAGCCGAAGCCGTGTTGCCTGCGGAAGTACGCCATAAGGCCCCATGGGTCGTCGCCTACAGCGAAGCCGAATCGACGACCGCACTCGAAGACGCCGTCGACACGCTCGACGAGGCACGCGACATCGTCGCGGCTCGCTCGGCAGTCTACCAGCAGAGCCTCCACAACTACCATAGCCGACGGCTGTGCCCAAGGTCCTTCGTCAAAGGAGACCTCGTCTTACGACTCAAGAAAGAGCAGCCGAAATAGCTCGAGTCACCCTGGGAAGGACCATACATCGTCACCGAAGTCATCCCAGGTGGCGTCTACCGCCTCAAGCACGTGGAGTCTGGAGTCGCATACTCCAACCCATGGAACGTCGCACAATTGTGACGCTTCTACCCCTAGCTATACCCCTTTACTTTCAATAAGGCTACTCAGCCAAGGCTACTCAGCCGAACAATACACCTCCTCATTACGATATGAATAAATCTAAGTGTCTCGCCCAAAAATTTATCTTTTTCTCGCATTTCTTTATGCTACAACACACTCGGGGGCTCCCTCTCACCTCATGAACTCGTCGACTGAGGATAACGCATGAACACCTGAGTAGCTGATCACGTCAGGCTAACGAAAAGGCATGCATACAACCAAGCACCACGTGCTAAGGCAATGAACCTTTACAACAAAGGGCACAACACGCCCAGTCGAAATACATACAAGTTTTACTGTAGAGGGAGTGTCCCAACCTTACAACAATATAAGGTGGTGTCCCCTGTGTTTACAATGCTAGTCCCTGGATCAATAGCTAGCATCCACAGTTAAGATGTAATATCAAGAAACAAAGGTCATAATATAACTTTATAACCAGGAATAACATAAGTTTATTACATCAAACATAGCTCATTTGGCTATTACATTACAATGCAGCGGAATAACTATAAGTATGGGTCCTTCATCTTCAAAGTGCCACAGGCAGATGTTGGTTGTAGACTTTGTAATCCTAATAAATCAATCTTCACTAAAAACAATCAAACCTGCAACATACAAGTTACAGCCACAAAGGGTCAATACATTTGAATTGTATTGGTAAGTGATACTATAATAGTATAGCGGAGTCTATCATCTATATGCATTTGGCTAAGTGGAGTTGAGGCTTGCATTGCTCAAAATAGATTTTTCCTTAACATTTGAAAATACTAAGTTTTTGCTTTGATAAAATCATTTTTCTCAATCAAAGATTGAAGATCCTTTAACCAAGGCATCTATCAATCAAAGATTGAAGATTTCAAACAACCCTTGTTCAAACCACAAGATTTTAACTTAGAAATTTGAATGATGAGATTCTTGATTGCTTCCATGTTTTGATGCTCAAATTGTCCTTTACCAGGGACATGGCTAAGTACTTAGGTTTTACACTCTGCAGAGGTGGTGCACTTTCCCCACAAGACTTGGTTTCCCAAGACAAGATCTTTCAGAAGCCTTCCCTTAGACCAGAATGGACGCGCTCCAACCTATCAAACACTACCACCCACTGTCCATATGGCTAAGTTCTTACAACCTATATGATCATGGCAGAGCCCATATTGCCAAGTGGTTGCACTTGAAGCTTCTCAACATTTGACATCTCAAATCTCTTTGTTCCTGGGTGGCAATCCACAAGTGAGATACACAAGGTCAACCATAGACATGGGCCTTGTGAACCACTCAACCAAAAACCACCAAGCAAGTCCCATTCCACCCAGGTGATTCATTAACTTAGTTGTTTTATTAAACAAAACACAAGTCCTCAGACTTAGAATATTTTTCCATAGTGTGAATATATATTCCACCCATGTTTTCTAGTAGCTAGGCTAAGCTTGATAGTAATAGGAATCTTAACTTAGGAAGATTTCCACTAAGGTTTCATCTACTAGTTTTCCTATAGCAAGGTTTATACTTAGCAAAATTCCATGCAAGTTTACTTAGAGAAAATCACTAATGCATAGTGAAAGTAATGGGACAGAAAGTATGAAGCATCACTTTCCTTTTTGGTAGAGTATGGGTTCACTCCTTGTCCTTGCAACAATCACATTCTTCAAGTCACTACAATTCAATCAAGCAAGGCACAAACTCAATCTACCAATCAAGCAAAACAACACATAAAATGACAAAGTCAAAGTAATGCATGCAAGCATGCCAAGCTTTGTTTTGTTTGAAAGAGTGGTTCCTATTGGGTCATAAACATTTGAAAACACCTGTTGGTCATTTTGTAAAGTGTCAAAGTCATTTGCTAAAGGTTTCACCTCAAAACCCATTTTTAAATCCATTCATCATTTTATGTGGTGAAAAATGTTTTTATCAAAGCAAAACTCTTAAGTTGTTCACCAAATGAGTTGCTAATTTGCAAAACTTGGTGTTTTGGGTCAGTGGGTTTGATCAAACCATTTTCTTAAAGTTTTATTTCCATAAACATTTTCATAACAAAAACCATTCTTTTTATTTGGCTAGAAATGACTAAATCAAGTTTTCCATCCTAAACTTTACCAAACCCATTTTCCAAACTATGGGTTGGTTCCTAGGGTTAGTAAGTTCACCATAAACTATTTTGCCAAGGTTTCAAACTCAAAAACATTTTTGAATCATTTTTCTAGTCTTATCAAGCATACAAAAGTTTCTGCAAAAACAAACAAGTTAACAGATACTATTTGCTAAACCGAAGGCATGGTTGGCTAGGGCTTGTTCTCCTGATTTCAACGATATAAAGTTTGCAAAATTTGGACGTGTGGTTTGAAAGTTACAAGGGTTTCAAAATGGCATCTAAATCTGATTTCAAATTCTATTCTAAATCATCCAGTGACACGCGGCGCGTTCTGATTCGTCGAAAACGGTTCGTGCGGATCAGGCGACGCAGGCCATTGGATCTAATTGATATCGCACGGCTTAGTTTCTCTCTTACCCCTTCGTTTAAGTCGTCTGTTTCTACGCGTCTGATCTAAATCGAACGGTCCTGATCCAATCAACCACAAAGTGGCGGCGCTGGCGGCGGTGGTTGGCGGTGCACGGTCAGACGGTGAGGTCGCCGGTGATTTAGGAGGCGAGGGGAACAGAGGGGTAGCTCACCAGAATCGCTGAAGCCTGCTGATGCTCAACGTCGTGGCATCTCGTTGAGGGGCGCGCGGAACTGTCCTTGATTGCTCGCCGGAGATGAGCTGGCTTCGGGCGGTTCAGGAGGTCGTCGAGGGCGAGGATAGGGGGCGCCCTAGGACAAACGGAAGGTGCTGTTAGGTTTGCAAGAGCATGGAGATCATCATCGTGTCCACGGGGATGAGAGGGGAGGTCTGGTTTACCAGAGGGAGGTCGTCGGAGAACGGTAGAAGACGGCGGCGCTCTATCGTGTTTGTTGTCGGTGTTCTAGAGCACGCGCGGACGAGTGGTTGGTGCTGGGAGATGCGTAGGGAGATGGGGATCACTCTCTGGTGGTCGAGGGGGGCCAGGCAGTGGCTGGGCTCGCCGGAATCGTCGCGGATGTTCGTCGGAGACAGGGGATGTCTGAGCAAAATCCGACAGCCTGGGGGCGTGTCGAGGAGGGGCGACAGAGGGGAACGGAGGAGGAGACGCTGGCGTTTATCACAGCATGGTTGCTGGACGGAATCAATGTGGCAGTTAAGTGAATTAAGTAGGGGATTGATTGACTGAGAACGGTGATTCTGTCTGAGGAAGAACAGGTCGCGGTGAAGACGATGGCTAGCGAAGTGGGACCGTTGCGTCAGTGGGAAAAAGGGTGAGGGGAAGGGTCCACCGGTCATTGGTTCTGCGGGGGCGGGTGTGAGTGGAAAAGAACGGTTCGCTGGGGGAGAGAGGTGGGCTGTTGCTGGGTTAGTTGGGCCGGCTGGGCTGGGTCGACTTGATCTTATTTTTTTCTATCTGATTGTTTTATCTTTTTCCATTTCTATTTACTGATTTGAATTTCAAACAAACAATCCAATCAACCAAATCAATTCAAACAAACACCACACTTCACAACTTTTGAACTTGGTTCTGTTCAGTAGCATAATCCAAAATTCCATAATAAAAATAATATTTTTATTCATTTTTAGGATCCATTCATTAATTAAATAAAATGGACCTTTAGTTATTTAATCAAATAGGGTTTGATTTATTTAATAAAATCTCCATTTGAAATCCAAATATTTTCAAAATCAAATCAGTAGGTTTTATTTGAAAAAAATATATATTTGGAAATCTTGTTTAAAACAAAATAACCTTTTATTTTAGGGTCCATTAATAATTAAATACAATAGACCTTTATTATTAAATCAAATAGGATTTGTTTTGTTAAAATATTTATTTTGAAATCTAAAATAAAACCAAAACACTTCAGTAGGTTTTATTTGAAAATATAAAATACTTGGAAAACTTATTTAAAATAATTTAATAAGTTTTGAGGTTTTAATTAAAATGGTGAAACCTTTTATTTAAATAAAAATTGGATATTAATTCCTTATTATTTTATTTAAATAAACCTTTACTATTTTTAACCAAAACAAAACATTTTATTTTAAATACTTGGCCAAGGTTTAATTTGGCTCTGTAAAATAATCTTTATTTATAAATCCACTTTTTCTTTTGAAAGCCAAGACCTTTTATTTAAAAGATCCAAAATAGTAAGTCTAAATATTTTGAAGTTTATTGTTTATTTAACTTTTTAAATCCCTTTAGGATTTCATTTGATCCAAATAGGTTTTGAAAGTTTCCAATTGGATTCAAAAAGTTTCTTCTGGCCTTGAAAATCAAACAAAGTTTTATTTTATTCATTTATTTTCACATTACAAGATTTGGAAAATCTTGGGATGTGACATTTACATATATCTTTTTTATAGGAACTACCTATTCTGAAGGATCACCTACGCACGATGCTCAAAGAGATCTACAACTTCTTCGGCATACAGCCTCACAGCCGCATAATGCGAGTGCATGTCCCATTGTAACATCCCAAAAATATAACACAAGGATCATCAAACTCTAATCACTAAAATTAGGGTTAACAAAAACTTTGATTAATTAAAATCATATGAATGCATGTGTGAATGAAATGATTTGACAAATGCATGAATGGACTTGTGTGATTAACCTAAATAGCAAGAAATAGTTTAAAGATGAAAATAACATCATATAAAACATTTCCATGCAGAAATAAATCAAAAGAAAATCAAAAACAAAGCAAATAAAGCAAATGGTCATTTTTTCCAATCTTGCTCACTAGGTCACTTTGAGTGCTTCTAGTCCAAGATTTCAAACATAAACTTTCCCAATTCTTTTCACCCCTTGATAGAACTAGTAAAAGTGAATCAATTCCCACCTTTCAAACTTGCAGAAACATTTGGTAACCCCATTCAAATCACAATTCAAAATTGAATTTTATTCATATGTGAAGATCATCCATTTTCAAAACCCAACCAAACCAATGCCCCTTGACTAATCCAAATAACCAGATATCCCCTAGCATGTGCCTAGCAAACCCACAAAGTTTGAATCCAAAATTCAAATTTAAAGTTCTTGCGGCTATTTCATCAAACACCTTACAGATTCAAATCAAACAAACATCAAACACTATAGTGTGCAGTAAAATTGGCCTAACTTGTTCCCTCTCTGGTTGCAACTAGCCCTTAGTAGATCATCTAGCCTCTTTAACAATCTTTAGCACCACTGTGAGCAAGCCTAGCCATTAATGTCAAGCATGCCGAGAGCACCATTGCCACCCCATGGTCGACAGCAAGCTACGAGAAACGCTAAGCCTAGCCAGCATGTCTAGCAAGCACCCCACCGTCCACCGCCACTCTCTGTCCCAGCCCCGAGAAATGCCAGCCCCTGGACCACACGGCACGACCATGCCAAACCTCTCTGCGTGCGAGCCGAGAGCGCGCCAGTGCGCCATGCTCGAACAGCACCCACAGACTGTGCGCCGACCTTGCCGCTTGCAGGGATAATCACCAGCACCCCAGCAACCCCGCAGACATGCCCGTTCGCCGCCGCGCGAACCACACGCGCTGTGCGACATTAAAATTGCCGTCGGACTCGCTTAGAGCAACGCGACATTCTGACCGATCAGCATCGCCCCACGCCGGAAGACCACGCTGTTGAGCTTCGCCAGGGAGCACAACACTGTCCCCTACCATCGCCCATGCCAGTAGCTGCCTGTGGCGTCAACCACGATGAGCTCAGCCCGCGCACGTCGGTCCCCTTTTGCCACTATAAATAGAGGCCTCCACCACTCGTTTTCGCCACACCAGTTCACTCCCCTCTCACCCAGAATCACCCCACCTCACTCCCGGAGCAAGGAGAGCAGCGCACCTCCAGAATTTGGCCGGATCCCGCCGCTGCTAGAGAAGAAGGGAGTCGTCGATTGGAGCCGTCGATTGGAGCCACCCCAGGAGGAGCTGCTGGTACCAAGAGAACCGCCGTCGTCGACTTCGTCGTTCGCCCCCGTCGCCGACCCTCGTCTTCCGCGTTAGGGTTTTGTCTTGTCGGCGCTGCCCAACGTGGACGATGAACCGTAGTCGTTTGATTAGAGTTAGATCGTGCGGCTCACACTGCCCCGTACCGCTTCGCCCCTCCCCGTCTCACTGACACTGGGGACAGTCACTTAACCAGCCCGCGTACACGCTGAGTGTAGTGGGCTGGCCCAGTAAAACATCCTGCATGACCCAACAATTCAATTAAGCTTTATTCATTTAATTTAAAACATAGTTATGTACCCAGATTCAAAAATCAACCCATCTTGATTCACTAAACCAAAATGCATGAAACCAATTTTGTTAGAAAGTTACTAAAATGCTTAATCCAAGCCCGTTGGATTCAAACAATTTAGATTTGTGGATCAATCATGGTAAAAATAACAAGGCAAAAGCTTTTCTGCATTCAAACATTTTTCAAAATTCAACCATAAAAGCTTTTGAGTTGATTCCAACTCTCAAAAATCACATTTGATCATACCTTTCAAAATATATAAAAACATATGGGTTTACTTACAGAGATAATGTTCAAGTAATAAAAGAATGCCCCATAGGAATTTCTAGTCACTTTATTTAATTAAAATAAAAAGGTTAAACCTTATTAAATTTTGACATCACTTTAAATCACATTCCCATGTACTTAAATATACGGTGATGACATGTGTCAACATGATCCCATGTTTGAGTTGGAGAATAATAAATCTTAAGTAGTTTTTCAATGAGTAGAAATTACTTTTCTAAAAGTAAAACAAATATGGCAAGTGCTTAAATCTTGTAATATTAGTGATGATGCTAGATCATCTAGTGTGAACCATTGTGTGATGATTAGAAATAGTTAAGTATTGTTTGGTGATTGTGTACCTCGTATTTATTTATAGACGCTAGTACCGACCAAGGATATGAGGAGGAAGGAAGATACTATGAGGAAGAAGCCGAGGAGAACTTCAACCACTGCTCTGCTCAAGGCAAGCTTATACTGATATTTATGCAAGCCAATACTTGAAACCTTGCAAGCTAACCCTTGCAACTTATGCAAGCTAATACTTGCTTGTTACCATGACAACTATATGCCTTAAGCATATGTGATCATACCCACTTGATAACCCAATCCTAGTTTGACTTGCAAGATTTATACTTTATTTCCTTATCAAAGCTTTCTCTTAGAGTTTACATAGTGAATTGTAGATACTAGAAGAATATTGGGAGGTAGCATAAACAGCATAAAATTTGGCCTAAGTTAGATAATCTTGATGTCATCCTAAGGCATGAGATTGAACTTAGCAAATCTCCACTGGTTTACCACCCCTCATTAGTATTTACCACCACATGTAGATGCTAGTGCTAAGTATCAAACTTGATCAACTTTAGATGGGAATACTTGGTGAAAATGGTTATGAAAACCTTAGAATGATGAGTCATTCTACTAAAATATTTTGACATGTGTTTCCGAACACCAGATGATTTTGATGATGAAAATGTTGGGCATGAGCCTTATCCCTTTATAAAACTGATGGTTGTCTAGATGCGATACCATTCCAATTTTATCGTACAACCACAATACCCGAAATTTGGGTAGGGCTTGACTGGAAATTTATATACCTTAGTATGGGTTCGCTCGCGGCCAATGTCTGAGCTGAGGCTACCTTGTGAAGATTGTCCACGTGTGCAGTACCCAAGATGACAGTTGGTCATGGTTGGGAGGCCAAACTCATAGGAGAGGTGCCTATACTAGGGCGTGTAACTGAAAGGTTAGGATTGATTATCCGCATACTGAGTATGGTGAATTCAGGATTTGTTCCTAACGGCTATATCGAATGTTGTGGTGAAAGTGTACAATCTCTGCAGAGTGTCAAACTATTCGAATAGCCGCGTCCGCAGTTATGGATAGTTGGAGTGGCCATACTGTTCCCCCGTCAGATATTTTCAAAATGACTTGTGAAATGAATTGTGACTTTTTTTTAGGGTAATAACAATAGGAAAGGCTCCTACTGCCTCATTTTCATTAATAATAAATTAGAAATCTATAAGGTTACATATTTACATAAGGACAAAAAAAGGGGGATAAAAGATCTCCAAAAGACAGGTTGGAAAGGTCTAGGATCTCAAAAAGATTTACAAACTATGAATAATGCTCTTGATGAGTGGGTGTAAATCCTCCTTTGTCCTATGAATCAGCAATGACAGATCAGCAACCAATCTTGACTTCCAAGCCTGAACTGAGGGTTGTATGTTATTAAACCAGAGGTTGTTTATCTCTTTCCAGATGTTCCAGGATCCAAGCAGTGTAATTTCCATAAATAGCTTTTTATTCCAGCTTTTTTTCCCCTGCTCAATGATCTGAAGTCTAGAGTTAGCCATAGACCAAGAGATGTTAATTGAATCCCAGCAAGCTTGACTGAAGGGGCAGTGAAAAAGCAAGTGTTCAATTGTTTCTTCAATATTATGACTACACATTAAATAGTCATATCCAGTCCCAAGTGCATAATGCCTTCTTCTGAGCATGTTTCTTGTATTCAGTCTATCAGATAGAACCAGCCACCCAAAGAACTTCACTTTTGCAGTGCACCTTGATTTCCACAGCCATTTGAATGATATGTGTGGGTTTAGGTTTCTGAAGTTATACTGGTAATATTTGCTGGAAGTGAAATCTTTGTCCCCCCAAACATAACTCCAAGTGTCATGTGAATGATCTCTTAGTTGTATCTCTCTGCAACTATTTTGAATTGCTCTCAATTCAGCTAGTGCTTCCGGTGACAGAGGAAGATAAAAGAGATGTGTTAAACTGTCTGCCATTACAAACTCTTGGGCAGATATATCTTCACTCCTTACATAGGAGTAAATAACCGGGTGACTCTCTTCTAAGATATTGTCATGCCACTGGTCCTTCCAAAACAGTGTATTAGCCCCATTACCATTACAACTTTTAGCTATCCCTCTGAATAAATGTGAAAGTCTAGAGACATCTCTCCACCAAAAAGAGCCACAAGGCCCAGAAGCATGAGGAATAGTGTTGATGTAGTATGCATTCTAGACTAGGGAGACCCAGGGTGTGTCATCCTTATTATAAAACTTATGCAGGAATTTAAGCAACAGGCCTTCATTTTGAATTCTAAGGTTAAGGATGCCAACACCTCCTTTACTTTTTGGCATGCAGATCATATCCCAAGCAGCAAGAGAATTGCATTTTTCACCTTCTTCAGTTTTCTTGTTCCACAAACAATGTCTCTGAATTTTTTCTATGTGCCCCACAATCTTATCTGGTAATTTGATTGCACACATTATGAAAGTTGCAACTGAAGCCAGTAAGGAATTAATGACAGTTACTCTCCCACTATAAGACATCATCATGAATGAAGCAGACACCTTTCTTTCAACTATGTCAATCAGTGGCATAAGATCATACACTGTAGGTTTAGTGGTGCCAAGAGGGAGCCCCAAGTAAGTGAAAGGCATTTTGGTAATGGCACATCCCAACATATCTGCAATTTCCTTAGAGATGTTGTTAGCCAGATTTATTGGTATTAGGTGAGACATATGAAAATTGATTTGTAAACCAATAGAAACAGCATAATTGTGAAGAATCCCTTTCATTATTTGAATTTGATCTTTGTCGGCTTGCATTATAATCAAAGTGTCATCTACATAATGAACAACTAGAAAATCCTGCCCAAAATCAGGGGAGAGAGGGGCCCTGAGGATGTTTTCTCTGAATGCATTATTGATTGCAGATTGTAGTAAATCAGCAGCCAGAACAAAAATTAGGGGGGACAAAGGGTCTCCTTGTCTAACACCTCGTTTGCAGTGAAATTATCTCCCAGGTACTCCATTAAGCAAAACAGCAGACTTTCCAGTGCCAAAAATAATTTCAATCCATTTTAGCCATTTATCATCAAAACCCATCTGCTTCATAATTTTCATCATGGCCATATGAGCAATGGTGTCAAAGGCTTTGGCAAAATCCAACTTAAGTAAAATGATCTCTTTCTTAGAAGCTTCACATTGATAAAGAAATTCAAAGGCCCAAGCAAGGAAATCCTGAATGTTTCTGCCTTTTAAGAAGCCATATTGATTTTTATGAATAATTTTCAGTATTACCTTCTGAAGCCTGTTAGCCAAAATTTTGGTGATCAGCTTCAGAACACAATTTAGTAGAGTGATTGGTCTGAAATCATTGACAGATTCAGGTGAACCTATCTTTGGCATGAGTGTAATATGACCCATATTTATACTTTCTAGATTCAGATCACCTTCATAAAACTAAAAACATAAGGAATAGATGTCTTCCTTGATGATGTGCCAACAACTTTTTAGGAAGAGATCATTAAAACCATCTGGGGCTGGGGCTTTATCACTAGGCATTTCTTTCACCACCTTGTCAATTTCCTCCTTGGTAAATGGTATGGATAAAACTTCAAGGCCCTCAGTTGGAGAAATCAGATGTTGAAGATCAAAAAGCATCTCAGGCTGAGAAGAAGTGCCCAATCTTTCTTTATAGACTTGATAAATAGCTTGCTCTTTGTCAGCATGCTCATTGACAAAAGAACCATCTGAAAGTTTGAGGGAGGCAATGTTGTTCTTTCTATATCTTTCAGTAGCAAAATTATGAAAGAATTTTGTGTTCTCATCTCCAAACTTTGTCCATCTAACTGTGCATCTTTTCTTCCAATAAGCATTTTGGTGCTGTAATAGTCTTGCTAGATGAGCTTTTAGAATTCTCCTGAAATTTGCTTCTTGACAGAACAAAGGCCTTCTATCCTCCAGGTTATCAAGTTCAGAGAGAACTCTATTGGTATTTTCAATACAAGTGGACAACTTTGAAATTGATTTGCTCCAAAATTTCAAATCATATCTCAACTTTTTAAGCTTTGCATTAAGATTTGCAGCACTATTGGATTTATGAGTTGGTTTACTCCAACTTTCTGCTACAACTTCCAGAAATCCAGGATGAGCTACCCAAAAGTTTTCAAATCTAAAAATCCTACTGCCAGGGATCTTAGTCTGAATAGAGACAACACAGGGAGTGTGATCAGAGGTTGGTTTGCCTTGTGTTGAAACAACTGTGTTGGGAAAACTAGTTGTCCAGTGGATGGAAGTAAAAAACCAATCAAGCTGCTCTAACAGAGGATCTTGTTGCATGTTACTCCAGGTGTATTTTCTTCCTTTAATTGGCAATTCAGTGAGATGTTGCTCTCTAATGAAGTCATTGAAAATAAGCATGTCATTAACATTCCCTCCAAGCTTATTCCTAGGGGACCTAATAAAATTAAAGTCACCCATTAAGATCCAGTCTTCATCATCAGGAATATTCACCTCAAACATCCATTCTATAAATTTCTCCCTCAATTCACCATTACAAGGGCCATAGATGTTAATTAAAGTCTAGGAATGTCCAGAATGGGTTGAAGTGAAATGAACAGAGAGAGCAAATTGTTCACAATGCATGACCATTCCAGAAAAAATTGAACTATTCCATATAATAATGAGGCCACCAGAAGCCCCCACAGAAGGCACAAAGACAAACTCATCAAATCTTGCTGGATAGTAAGCTTTAATAAACTTCAGATCAAAAGCTTCCTTTTTTGTTTCTTGAAGGCAAATAACTGAACATCCACTTACATTAATAGCATTCATTAAGGCTAATTGTTTCTCTCTAGCATTAATCCCTCTGATGTTCCAGCACAAAATAACCCATTGTTTAAGTAGTGACATTATTACAACTCAAAGGTAAGAAAACAAAATAGAAATAGACAGGCACTAGGCACTGTCAACATTCTGCTTCTCCTTCCATCCTTCCATGAGCTTCAAAGGAGTGAGATCTTCCTGAGGAACACCACAAAGAGAAATCCCAATAGACTGGAGCACTGGGATTGGAGTTGCAAGAAGAGTCCTGTCAGAGATCCTGTTTACATGGACAGAAGTTATCTGAGTCATATCAGTCTCCTCTGTGACTTCAACAACCTGCACTTCTGGAATCTTCCTTGGTTTCACTTTAGATTTAGTGTGCTTGGAGTCACAAATTATTTTAGGCTTAAAGCCTCTGTATCTAGTAGTCCTTGAGCTTCTTCTGACTTGGTTAGTAGAGATAGGTGTCCCAAAGGAAACCACTTCTGAATCATCAAGCACATGAATCTTCCTTTTTGTGCCAGCTTTAGCAAAAGGTAACATACTAGAAGACATCACATTTTTATCAGAGCTCATCACCTTCCCCTTCCTTGAATGAAGCAGTAACTCCCATTCATCAACCAATTCAAACTGCATAAACTTTGGCAGAGAAATAGGGATAGGAAGGAGCTTGACATTATCCAGAGCAAAGTTGGGGAAACAAAATCCTTAAAGGCAGATTGAGCAAAGTTCCTTGCCAGCCAAATTTTAGAACTGACATTCATTAAGTTGTCATTAACCAGAGCATAGTTAATGGATAAGGTGGTGTCAACTTGCATCAAATCTGAACCAGAAGAATTTCCATCAGAGACATCAGATATACTATCATGCCAAGCTTGCATAGGACTGTCCTGAACATTGGTGATTGGGGGTGGCACACCATCTTGAAAAGAAACCCCTTGTGCAACTAGGATTTGCTGAAAGTTGATCAGAGGAGGGTTTGGAACTACTACAACATCATCTTCCATTGGTGCAACAATATTCTCATCTTGTGCAACATTATTATCAAAAAGTGCAGCAATCACTTGAGCAGGAACAAATTGTCCATGTTGATGACACAGAGCAGCATTGTTCATACCTCCAATGTGCCCACCTTGAGCATTTCTCCCTCCAGGCATCTGGTTCTGTTGATTCCAATTGTGAAGTTGCTGTTGGTAGAGCTGTTCAGCAGATAAACCTTCACCATGCATGGGGTGGGGATTACCATCATCAGGTTTAGGATCTTCAGGAGGAGGCAAGATTTCAGGAAAATGGGCATTCCAGTTTGCACATCTAAGTAAAATAACAGGAACAGTCCAGGAGTGTCTGGCCCCACAAAGATGATGAATAACCAAACTTTTGGGCACAAACTTAGGATGAACAAACCACACCTTGACCAACAGAGACTTATCATCCCCTCTAGGTTTATGCCACATAGACAACAGACCAAAATCCTAAACGGCACTATGAATATATTGGCTAGTATGATAATCAAGGGGAAAAGCTAAGAATTGAATCCAGGTTTCCCTGCCAAAAGCAGTAAGACGCATATTTCTGGATTCATTGTGTTTCACAAAGGTGACAGTGGTAATTTCATCAATCTCAAAGGTTGTTCCTACTGTAGCATCCGCAATCAGGGTTTCAGTCATAGTAAAAATGCCAAGTCCTAAAGGATGATCATCAAAATGACTGACGAACAGCTGAGACTCATTGAGAAAATTCATCACCTGAACCCTATAGTCTTATCTAAGCTGAATCGGAATAAATCTGTTGGTCTCAGCAATTACCTTTCGGTCATGCTGCAGGGGAGCTTCGGCTGGTACCACCATATGAGACCTCACCAAGCGATCCACTGGCCCCGGATCAATAGTCAAGCCATTGGGGAGAAAAGATAAGGGGTTCATAGGGAAGTTAGCCATTGTTGCGGTGGAGAGAGAAACTTCGTCAGCCGGCGGAGAAGGAGATGAAGCGGCAGGAGAAGGGGGGGTGAAACTCCAGGTGAAAAAATTGGGTGCTTCTTAACTACCCAGATATTCCGACCAGGAATATCGGCCTGATTGTTTAATGATGATTTCTTTTTTTGCCAAACCCTTCGTATCCTCTTTGGGCAATCCCTGGCCTAGTGGCCCAATAAATGGCATTTTCGACAACGCCAGCCCAAGACGCACTTACTCGCCAGGTGACCAGATATTAAGCATTTAACACACCATGGGATGCGCAGATTAGAACAAATCGAGCATTTATGGCCCAGAGCAATATTACACTCGCAACTTTCCTGGCAAGAATCCACAAGATGATCACGATATCCACAATTTGAGCAACTTCCCAGAATTTCAAAAACCAGAGCTTTGTTAGGGACAAATTTCAATTCCAAAGCATGCATGATGTCTTGGTCAGAGTAAAGAGCATGTCTCATATCTTCAATCTTCTCTAACGTGACAGGAGGCAGTTGCATGCAGAAATTACGTACAAACTTTGAACCAGTAAAACTTCCTTATGATTAGGTTCATGATCCACCAAAATAGGATCAGAGAAACTTCCAAAGAACAGAGGCCTAGCCTGATCATATCCAAACGAAGATATCACGGGAGGGCCTTGTTGATGAAAACCAAATTTAGCCAATTCATGTGATGAATCCGAATGATAATCTAGTGCAACACTTTTCTTGAGGAAGTCCAAATTTGGCTTAAACCGGACTGGATTAGTGGGAGAGATCCTCATATTATCATCAAAGGGCAATCCAGAAAATGAATGATCATGTGTGAATCCAGAGATCTGGGGATGAGTACCCCTAAACAAACTAAAGTAACACACAAAATCAGGCTAGACTCTATCTCTCAAACCATAGATGAAGTTCCCCACTTTGTTTGAAGCAACAGAGAACCGAAATCTTCGATCACTTAATTGAAAAACATTGAATATAGCAGCGATTCCACCAATGCAACATTGAAGAGCAAGACCCACAGATTCAACATTCAAAGGAAAAGAGGCCAAGGAGAAGGAAACCACCAAGAGAACTCATTGGCAGTCGATGAAGGGAGGAAGTGAACCGTAGATCCAAAGCGTCGATGCACCTGATTAGCCAAAGCCTGGCCAGGAGAGAAATCCCAGTGGAGTAGGGTATCCATTGCAGTGGAGAGGGAGGAAAAACCCTAGATCGCCAAGGAATCGCCATGGGTGGGTGGGTGGGTGGGTGGGAGAGTCGCCATATTATGTCTTAGCTTTAGTCAACAGTAATGTGAATTGTGACTTTGACTTGACCACAACAGAGTTGTGATATGAAATTCAAGTTCCCACTTAGGTGTTATAAAATTTTCAGCTAAATTTCTTTCTTCTAAACTTAGTATAGGTAAGTCTGGATTTTTGCAAAACAACCCTAGAGCTTAGTATATCCTTCTCAAAACCACTTCACTTGTTAGTATTAGTTTGCGAGTACTTAAAGAGTACTCATGGTTTTGTCCCTGGCTATTCCCGTGGCCAGACTATGAAGAGGAGTACCAGGATGATGGACCGCAGGAAGGTTACGACAACTAGGATCATCTCCCATCGTCAGCATTGCCTGTGACCCTGAAGATGGAGCTTCGCCCATGCTATCGTTATCTTTACGTTATTCTGCTGCTTGAATTGTATTAAGAACTGGATCATGAGATCCTTATTTGTGTAAGACCTTATGTATGGTTTGTAATGGATGATGTACTGTGATATCCAAATCTGTTATGTCTCGCAAAAATGGTAATCCTGGGATTGCGATGTATGGCATAACAGGCATCTGGGATTAAAAAATCCGGGTGTTGACAAGTTGGTATCAGAGCCATCCTGACAATAGGAGACCCTAGTTAGAATGGACGTTTGAATCAAAAACCTAGTTTCAAAACCAAAGGAAGTGAGTATTTACCAAAAAATTATTCTCATTCTTATCACTTGGATTCTTTCATGAAAATTCATGTTCCTCAAAAATTCTTGCAAAATTACATAAAATTTGACACACTTGATCACTCTACTAACTTACTCATCCTATATTCTTATAGATGGACGTGAAGTAAAGCAAGTTTTATCAGTTGGGGAATGGAGGAGACCTCATCTTTGAGTGTGACTTGGGCCAGCTGTCGGAGTTGCTGGAGCGTCCGCACCCCGAGTTCTTCGGAGCTCAGCTCAATGATCAGGAAGGAGAAGACCTGCAGTGGCTAGTTGTTGCAAGTCTCCAAGGAAAGATTGAACCTCCCACTACATAAGGAATTCAGTTCACCTAAAGAGAGAACAACTTGCTCGATGGACTGGCCAGGGCAATGCAGGAAGCTCTTGCCTGTCGGTGTGGGCAGAGTATCAATCAGATCAAGGGTACCCGTTTTGAGTTCTACCCAAGGCGTGATGTTATGGGACAGCCACTGGAGGCCCCATACCAACCCGAGCTGAAGAGTCAGTTGGACCACCTCAGCTTCATGATGTACGACCGTCAGAAGGAGTTGGACAATGCCCGTGCCTATGCCAACCACAAGTATGCCATCGCCAATAAGAAGGATCGGACCCTCGCCATGCTAGTAAAGGATCGCAAGTCTCGTAGTCGTCATCTCGACAAGAAGGAGCGCATCATTGCCCGTCTTCACCAACGGATCATGGATTTGGAGGATACCATCCACGAGAGAGACATGTAGTTGGAGGAAAGGGAGAATGCCGAAGAAGACCTTCGTGGAGACCCCTACTCCTATCTCAGCGATGATCATGACTTTCTAGAGGATCAGGCCATGGACTTCTTCACCGATGAGGATGATTTCGCCTTCATCAATGACGATGATGATGATGAGGATGATGAGTACACTGACTCCGAGGAGTAGTAGCACTTGAGCACTAGCGTTAGTGAATTGTAGTTGGTTCCACTTTATCGTAGATTCCAGAATGGTTCTTAATACCATCAGTTTTTCTTTGTTGTGGTGTGTGTTGTATCGTGTGCTATGAATTAATGAATGAAAAACAGGTTGCTAGAAAAATCTGAATCAACACTTGAGAACTTTAAAAACTTTTCAAAATTCCTGAACCTTAGAAATTTCCCTCTTTTCTCATGATCTATCTAAATCTTCAGATGTCTCGCGGAGGAAGCAACTCAGCCCCGGACCCAATATTGCAACTCTTGCAAATGATGGTTTCGGACCGCGAAGCCGAAAGAGTCGAACGTCAAGCCAACCTGGACACCCTTCAACAGATAGCTCAGATGCACAACAACAATCAAGGCCATGGAAATCAGGACAACCATGGATCTAAGCTCAAGAATTTCCAGAACACCAATCCATCTGTTTTCACTAAGTCCGAAGAACCCCTAGATGCAGATGATTGGCTGCAAACCATGGAGAACAACCTGGAGGTTGCAGGAGTAGAAGCTAACGAGAAAGTTCTGTTCGCCACCCACTATCTAGCCGAAGATGCAAGAGCATGGTGGAACAGCGTTCGTGCAATGACCGAAGGTCAGATGTGACTTGGGATGAATTCAAGGTCAAGTTCAGCAGAACCCATGTGCCACCGGGTTTAATCAAGAGGATGAGGGGTGAATTCAAAGAACTGAAGCAAGGAAGGATGACCGTAGTGGAATACCATGACAAATTCTTGCCATTAGCTAGTCGACTCTGCCAATCAGATGGAAGGAAAGATCAACCAAGCCAATGAGAACCGCAAGCACCGCATGATGCATCAACCACGAACCCACCAGACACCAAAGTATCGCCCCAACCCATCTCCAGGATTTGCCCCGAGAACCAACAGACACCCTATGAACCGTCCGACCTATCCCAACTGTGGAAACCCAAGGCCCGGAGGAAACCACAACAACCCCGACAACTCTAGCAATTTCAACTGTGCCCCACCCAAGTTCAACAACAACAATGCTGCCACCAACACCAACACTGCCCCAAGGACCGGAAGTAATGTTGTGCCTGTAGCGGCAAAGGACAAGTCGCAAGTGATTTGTTATGAATGTGGATCCAAGGGTCATTATTCCAATGAGTGCCCCAAGAAGATTGCCGCAGCCCCCAATGCAAATGCCCCAACTCAGCAACAGCATCGTGTTTGGCCCGGAAGGAGGTTTGCCCCAGGGAATTCGCTCAACCGCAACGGTTGTCTCTTTCTCATGCATGCTGAAGAAGCCCAGGAAGCGCCAGACGTCGTGTTGGGTATGTTTTTCGTTAACTCAGTACTTGCAAGAGTGTTGTTTGATTCTGGAGCATCGCACTCATTTGTTACTGAAGATTTTTCATGCACTAGTAAGATTCAACCAACCAAATTGAAGCATGTTATGATTGTTCAAATCCCCGGTTCAACCACCAAATCTAGGCAAATTTGCAAAGACGTCCCTATCCGAATCCATGGCATAGACTTTTATGCTAATCTGATAGTACTCGGAACTAAAGGTTTGGAAGTAGTACTAAACACAAAGGATTAATTGACTGTGCCAAGAAAGCCATAACCATGACCAGTACAGCCGGAATATCAGTCGAGCATGTATCTGAAACCTTGCCTCGTCAATTCAAGTGCAACATGAGTATAGCCCAACCTACCATTGACCAAGTTCGGATAGTTTGTGAATACCCCGATGTATTTCTAGATGTTTTGCCCGGTATGCCCCCAGATCGGGATATCAAGTTCATCATTGAACTGATATCTGGAACCGGACCCATAGCCCAGAGACCATATAGTATGAACCCGTCTGAACTAGCAGAACTGAAGAAGCAACTGGATGCCATGCTAGAAATTGGATTGATTCAACCAAGTGCGTCACCATGGAGATCACCTATTTTGTCCGTGGACAAGAAGGATGGAGGTAACCGTCTGTATACGGATTATCGGAAGTTGAATGATGTCACTATCAAAAACAAGTACCCGTTGCCGATGATCGAAGATTTGTTTGACCAGTTGACTGGTGCCAAAGTGTTTTCTAAGATTGATCTTAGAACTGGCTATCATCAACTCAAGATTCGCGTAGAGGATATTTCAAAGACTGCCTTTACCACCAGATATGGATTATACGAGTATACTGTCATGTCTTTTGGATTAACCAATGCCCCCGCTTATTTCATGAACCTCATGAATAAGATTTTAATGGACTTCCTGGATAAGTTTGTCGTTGTTTTCATTGATGACATTCTGATTTATTCCAAATCAGAAAATAACATGAGCTACACCTAAGGACCATTCTTGGAACCCTTAGAGAGCATCAGTTGTATGCCAAGTTTAGAAAATGTGAATTATGGTTACAAGAGGTAGGATTCCTCGGACATACTGTATCAGCCGGGGGAATTGCCGTTGACCCTGCGAAGGTGAAAGATGTCAAAGATTGGCAAGCCCCAACCACTCAAACCCAAGTTCTTGCATTTCTCGGATTAGCGGGATGCTACCGCTAGTTCATAGAAGGATTCTCGAGTATCGCCAGACCCATGACCCAATTGCTGAAGAAGGACAAGAAGTTTGAATGGATAGACAAATGTGAAGAGAGTTTTCAAGAACTCAAGAGGAGATTGATTTCAGCCCCAATCTTGATCATGCCGGATATCACGAAGCCCTTTGACGTGTATTGTGATGCATCCAAGATCGGCCTAGGATGTGTGCTAATGCAAGAAGGCAAAGTTATATCTTATCTATCCCGACAACTGAAGTAGCATGAACAAAATTACCCAACCCATGACCTTGAACTCGCAGCCGTAGTTCTAGCCCTGAAGACATGGAGGCACTACCTGATGGGAAACCGTTGTGAGATTTATTCGGATCACAAGAGCTTGAAGTATATATTCACTCAGAAGGAGCTGAATATGAGGCAGAGAAGATGGATTGAGATAATCAAGGATTATGATCTGGACATTCACTATCACCCCGGTAAAGCCAATGTGGTAGCAGATGCCCTTAGCAGATTGCTGTGTCGCTTGAACTCCATGATTTTGAAGGAGCAACCAAGTTTGCACAAAGAGATGGAAGATTTCCGAATGGAATTAGTCAGTGAAGGATTTTTGGCTACCATAGAACTTCAACCCACTTTGATCAGCCAGATCAAGGAGGCGCAGAAAGGAAATGCTAGTATCGACGGAATCAAGCGTCGTATCGGTACAGGCAAAGTACCCGGATTCACGGAAGATGAAGAAGAAGTTATGTGGTACAAAGGACGCCTTTGTGTACCAGCAGATTCGGAATTGAAAGAAGTGATTTTGAAAGAGGCCCATGATACCCTTTATTCTATCCACCCCGGAGGAACAAAGATGTATCAGGATTTGAAGGAACAATTTTGGTGGCATAAGATGAAGACAGAAATCGGAAGCTATATCGCCAAGTGTGATATATGTCAGAGAGTCAAGGCGGGACATCAAAGACCCGCTGGACTATTGCAACCTCTACAGATTCCGGAATGGAAATGGGATTCAGTTCGAATGGACTTTATCACCGGATTGCCTACTTCTAGTAGGGGAAATGACTCTATCTGGGTCATAGTTGACAGATTGTCCAAAGTAGCCCATTTCCTACTAGTCAAGACCACATACTCAGAGTTCAAAGCTAGTGGAGTTATACATCGCTAGAATCGTCAGTTTGCACGGAGTCCCCAAGAACATCGGATCGAGGAACTCAGTTTACCTCAAGATTCTGGAAGAAAGTCCAAGAAGGTTTAGGAACCCGACTAGATTTCAGCACAGCTTATCACCCTCAGACTGATGGACAAACAGAACAAGTAAATCAAATACTCGAAGATATGTGAGAGCATGTGTGCTAGAGTATGGATCTAAATGGGAAGACTGTCTGCCTTTCGCAGAATTTTCTTACAACAACAGTTATCAAGCTAGTCTGCAAATGGCCCCATTTGAGTTTATGTATGGAAGGAAGTTTCGCACCCCTTTGAACTGGTCGGAAGTAGGACAGAGTTAGATTTTCGGGCCCATCCTACGAGAAGCAGAAGAGACAGTACACAAGATTCGTGAGAACCTCAAGACCGCCCAGTCAAGACAGAAGAGTTACGCCGACAAGAGACGTCGAGACCTCGCTTTCAATATCGGAGATTTCGTGTATCTTAAAGTGTCACCTTTGAAAGGAATGTAGTGTTTCCAGCTTAAAGGAAAGTTAGCCCCCAGATATATCGGACCCTTCAAGATTCTGAATCATCGAGGAGAAGTATCATATCAATTGGAACTGCCAGAGGAGATGTCAGCAGTACACAATGTGTTCCATATATTGTTACTTCACAAATGCCTTGAAGTTCCGGAGAATACTGAAGTGTTCAAGAACATTGATCACCAGACCATAGAGATGAATGATGACCTGACTTACCCCGAAGTACCCATCCGTATTTTGGAAGAAGCTTTCAGAACCACCAGGACCCAAAGCATCAAGTTACTCAAGATTCAGTAAAGCAACCACACTGAAGACGAAGCTACCTGGGAGCGCGAAGATCACATCAGGACGGAGTTTCCCGATCTCTTTAAATCCTATGTAATCTTTTTCATCCTTTCTCAAATCTCGGGAAGAGATTTTGTTTAAGGGGGAAGGTTTGTAACATCCCAAAAATATAACACAAGGATCATCAAACTCTAATCACTAAAATTAGGGTTAACAAAAACTTTGATTAATTAAAATCATATGAATGCATGTGTGAATGAAATGATTTGAAAAATGCATGAATGGACTTGTGTGAATTAACCTAAATGGAAAGAAATAGTTTAAAGATAAAAATAACATCATATAAAACATTTCCATGCAGAAACAAATCAAAAGAAAATCAAAAACAAAGCAAACAAAGCAAATGGTAATTTTTGCCAATCTTGCTCACTAGGTCACTTTGAGTGCTTCTAGTACAAGAGTTCAAACAGAAACTTTCCCAATTCTTTTCACCCCTTGATAGAACTAGTAAAAGTGAATCAAGGCCCACCTTTGAAACTTGCAGAAACATTTGGCAACCCCATTCAAATCACAATTCAAAATTGAATGTTATTCATATGTGAAGATCATCCATTTTCACAACCCAACCAAACCAATGCCCCTTGACTAATCCGACTAACCAGATACCCCCTAGCATGTGCCTAGCAAACCCACAAAGTTTGAATCCAAAATTCAAATTTAAAGTTCTTGTGGCCATTTCATCAAACACCTTGCAGATTCAAATCAAACAAACATCAAACACTATAGTGTGCAGTAAAGTTGGCCTAACTTGTTCCCTCTCTGGTTGCAACTAGCCCTTAGTAGATCATCTAGCCTCTTTAACAATCTTTAGCACCACTGTGAGCAAGCCTAGCCATTAATTTCAAGCATGCCGAGAGCACCATTGCCACCCCATGGTCGACAGCAAGCTACGAGCAACACTAAGCCTAGCCAGCATGTCTAGCAAGCACCCTACCGTCCACCGCCACTCTCTGTCCCAGCCCCGAGCAATGCCAGCCCCTGGACCACACGGCACGACCATGCCAAACCTCTCTGCGCACGAGCCGAGAGCGGGCCAGTGCGCCATGCTCGACCAGCACCCACAGACCGCGCGCCGCCCTCGCCGCTTGCAGGGATGATCACCAGCACCCCAGCAACCCCGCAGACATGCCTGTTCGCCGCCGCGCGGACCACACGCGATGTGCGACATTAAAATCGCCGTCGTACCCGCTTAGAGCACCGCGACATTCCGACCGATCAGCACCGCCACACGCTGCAAGACCACGCCGTTGAGCTTCGCCAGGGAGCACAACACTGTCCCCTACCGTCACCCATGCCAGTAGCTGCCTGTGCCGTCAACCACGACGAACTCAGCCCGCGCCCGTCGGTCCCCTTCCACCACTATAAATAGAGGCCTCCACTGCTCGTTTTCGCCACACCAGTTCACTCCCCTCTCACCCAGAATCACCCCACCTCACTCCCGGAGCAAGGCGAGCAGCGCACCACCAGAATTTGGCCGAATCCCGCCGCTGCGGGAGAAGGAGGGAGCCGTCGATTGGAGCCGCCCCAGGAGGAGCTACCGGTACCAGGATAACTGCCGTCGTTGACTTCGTCATTCGCCCCCGTCGCCAACCCTCGCTTGAGCCCCGGTGAGCCTCCCACGACCCCCACCTACCGCGTTAGGGTTTTGTCTTGTCGGCGCTGCCCGACGTGGACGATGAACCGTAGCCGTTCAATTAGAGTTAGATCGTGCGGCTCACACTGCCCGTACCGCTTCGCCCCTCCCCGTCTCACTGACGCGTGGGGACAGTCACTTAACCAGCCCGCGTACACGCTGAGTGTAGTGGGCCGGCCCAGTAAAACATCCCGCACGACCCAACAATTCAAATTAAGCTTTATTCATTTAA
Organism: Avena sativa; assembly: GCA_916181665.1. Taxonomy (NCBI): domain Eukaryota; kingdom Viridiplantae; phylum Streptophyta; class Magnoliopsida; order Poales; family Poaceae; genus Avena; species Avena sativa. The sequence continues at coordinate 123,953,958 of OV702280.1, forward strand.
TTTCAAACACAGTTCTGTACCCATATTCAAAGATCAACCCAGCTCGATTCACTAAACCAAAATGCATGAAACCAATTTTGTTAGAAAGTTACTAAAATGCTTAATCCAAGCCCGTTGGATTCAAACGATTTAGATTTGTGGATCAATCATGGTAAAAATAACAAGGCAGAAGCTTTTCTGCATTCAAACATTTTTCAAAATTCAACCATAAAAGCTTTTGAGTTGATTCCAACTCTCAAAAATCACATTTGATCATACCTTTCAAAATATATAAAACATATGGGTTTACTTACAGATATAATGTTCAAGTAATAAAAGAATGCCCCATAGGAATTTCTAGTCACTTTATTTAATTAAAATAAAAAGGTTAAACCTTATTAAATTGTGACATCACTTTAAATCACATTCCCATGTACTTAAATATGTGGTGATGACATGTGTCAACATGATCCAATGTTTGAGTTGGAGAATATTAAATCTTAAGTAGTTTTTCAATGAGTAGAAATTACTTTTCTAAAAGTAAAACAAATAAGGCAAGTGCTTAAATCTTGTAATATTAGTGATGATGCTAGATCATCTAGTGTGAACCATTGTGTGATGATTGGAAATAGTTAAGTATTGTTTGGTGATTGTGTACCTCGTATTTATTTATAGACGCTAGTACCGACCAAGGATACGAGGAGGAAGGAGGATACTACGAGGAAGATGTTGGGGATATGTTATATGGGTATCCTCATAGCATGTCTCTTATCCGACTAACCCGGGTGGCCCATAGTCGGTAGCATGGCCTGTGTCCTGCTGGGCGGCCCAGTTAGGTGGATCCAGAAGGGAGGCCCATGCCGGATAAAGGAAGGCTACGGTGGAGTCACCAGCGTACCTGGAGCCTTGGAGTACAAGATACACAAGACTAGTGATAGACGGTGTAGGACTCTGTAACCTGTCCGGCTAGGACTTTTTCCTGTAACCTTATGACCTGGCGACTATATAAGTCGGGCCTATGGGAGCCTTTAGGGCACAACCTAGTATCGTTTTACACACACCTCGCACAGCGAACCTATCTTTGTAACTCGGCGTATTGCCCTTATAGTGATTTATAGCAGGAGTAGGATTCCACCACCGTTGTGGGATCTGAACCTGGGTAAGATGTGTTACCTCGTACCCGTCAACCATCCGCCTTACCTCACGTCTCTAAACACGCACTGTGAGGAACCCTCCATGGCGTACTCGTCGGCAATACCACGACAGTTGGCGCCCACCGTGGGGCAAGAGGCGCTTCAGGCTCTTCAGCGGGCGAGGACCAAGATCTTCATGGGAATCGGTGAAACCGTAGCCATCGGTCGCGTTCTCTTCTCCGACAATGTTCCGATCGTCCCTCCCGACGAGTTATGGATCCCGGCGAAGACGAACCCTACGCGGTGTTCGATCGTTCCTATCGGAGACATCCACCTCTTCATCGGCGAAACCGACTCGGGCTCTAGTTCCCTGGAAGTCGGAGGAGCGTCAAGACCCGCACGGACCGCCTACGGGCAGGATACGTTCGCGGAAGGATCGATGTCGGATCTCTCCTCGGAGTTTGCCGGCAAAGATCGGAAAAATTCAAGACCCACCCAAACCGCCCCTTTGCAGGATATAAAGGTGGAAGATCACTGCAAATCCACCGGCTTTGTCCGTGCGTCTGGACACTAGAGATCCAAGTTCTTCGGTGTGGTTACCATCTTCGATCTAGAGCGCTGCGTTCAGAGAGAAGGCGAAAACCCCCGTGATTACCTGGCCAGGTGGCTCCGTATACGAGCCGATCTAGCCCACTACCCCAATGATGATGCTATCTATCACTTTGTGGAAGGACTGGACCATGGCACGATTCTCCGACATTCTCTAAGACGGCAATAGGCATTAGGGCGCCTTACCTTCGAAGGCATGGTGAACACCGTCAACAACTATGCTAAGGCTGAAGCGGCAGCTCAGACAGTGCTTGCGCTCATTGACGGAGCCCCTCCGATTCAGCCACCACCACCACCTCCGGCCGCCATTGTCACAGCAGCACCACCACCTCCAGTCATCGTCGAGGCCGTTGCACCTCCACCGCCCGTCATCGAGGAGTCCTGGCACCCTCCGACTCTGTCATTGACGCGCTTTATGTTGATTTCAGTGCAGATTCAGAGGAAATAGATTTCAGTCCAGAAGAGCTAGACTCCGCTATATAGGAGATGGAGGAGGAGTACTCGCGCGACGAGCAAGCTAATAACACCATCATGTCTCGAGGGGTGTTCGTCACCATTGGGACAGCGATGGATGAAGATCAACCCGGGCAAGCTCCGCCTACAGCGCTGGAAAAGGGGAAGGGGCCACTTATTGCTGCCGACAATGATCGCGCAAAGGTGATGCCCCTCCGCCTAAACCAGTGCAGCAGCCACAGGAACTTGGCACCGGTCCGAGCAACAACAACACCGCAAACTTGCCGCCTCCAGCATCCACGTCGGCAGCAGCCCATGTTACTCCAGCTGATAGAGTGATGTACGGCAATCTCCTTGTTGAGCCACTAACCGTTGATAATATCCGGAACGTGACTCAGCTTGACGATAAGCGCCAGCAGCTGCTGGAGGAGGCGCAAGCCATCGCGGAGCAAGGAGCTAAACTAGATCGAGACCTGGTCAACGCGCAGAAGTCCATAGAGAAAGCTAGAGCAATGGAAGCCGAGTACAAGACTCTGCTGCAGCAGCAGAAGGCTAAGAAGGCTCCGGCTCGCGTCATCAACGATCCTGCTGTATGGCGCAACCTAGGATGGGCTCCCTCGAAGCCGGCACAGGCCAAGCCATACATTGATAGTGAAGGCAAGCAGGTGAGGCCCACCCCACTCCTTAACCTCGTCGTCGCCAAGACCCTTCTGGAGAAGGATAGATCGCCTGAGGCAGTAGAACAGGTCTATGACCTAGTGGCCAAGGCGGTAAAGCAGCAGGAAAAGGCCACCTCTCAGAGGCTTGAGTCTGACCCAGCGCTCTGCCGATCTAGCCAATACAAACCGCCAAGGGACAGATCTCCTCAGGATGTCGGATAACAGACAGGTTCATCAGAACGAAGACGGAGGGATGCACGCAACAGGAAGAATGCTATCCCCATATTCTTCGACCACGGAGAAAGAGCCCGACCTCGCCGCCCATCGCCACCGCCCTGATCCCCCTGACGTCAGGAAGACTACAAGGCTCACCATCGCACGGATGTGCCCCCACCAAAGCAGTGCGGCATCGTCATCCGCGACAACGCGGCACAGACCCGTCATGATAAAGAGCGCCACCAAGGACATAAGAGCAGGTCACACCACGACCCTCCGCGTCCGACAAGCAACCGTGATAGCCGTGGGGCGTCGCAGGAGGGTAACAGCAAGAAGGCTAACCCACCGCCACCTCCGCCTCCGTCGCCGCCAAGCAGTCACCATGGCGGAAGAGGCCCGCGTTGTTCATGCAGCCCGTCCCCTGTTGACAACAAGAAGAAGAACCCGGAGCCATACGATGCACGTTCGCGGATCGATAAGATCCACGAGGCCCGGGAAGTACCATACCTAGGACCACGTTGCTTTGGACCTACAATATGGTCCGCAACTTACCCCCAAAGGTTTCCGGATTGACAAGACCATCAAGCCCTATGACGGCATCACCAAGCCTGCCACATGGTTGCAGGACTACGGCAACGCGGTGGAGATTGTCGGAGGCAACCCCAACATCGCCGTCAAGTACCTCCCGTTAATGTTGGCAGGAACGGCCCATCAATGGATCGACGACTTGCCGGAAAAATCTATCTACAACTGGCTAGATATGCAAGAAGCATTCACCAAGAACTTTGAGAGTACATACAAGCGTCCCTGCACTATGGGCGATCTACAGCGATGCGTGCAAGAGAAAGACGAGACATCTCGAGCCTACCTCTCCCGTTGGCTGGACATAAGAATTCCTGCGTAGGAGTACACGCTCAGACCGCTATGGCCGCCTTCATTGATGGATTGGAAAGGGGCACGTTACTCCGACATAAGCTAAAGCGCTTGCAGGACAATCATCAGCTTGACTTGAATCAGATGATTCAGTTAGCTAGTGAGTTCGCAGCTGCCGATGACGATGCTCGTGGCTCTTTGCCGGCAATGGCCGTTCCAACCCAAGCTCAGAGGAACAGCAGTACAAAGCGAAAAAAACGCTCCAGAAGAAAAGCAATCTACCGACATGGTCTCCATGACTTTTGCAGGACGAGGAGAAGGCGGACAACGTGGCCGAGGAAGGGGAGCAGGCCACGGGCAGCAACGAGGAAGTGAAACCAACTCGGCGCCGCTCCGCGTTCCCCAAACGTACGAGGAGTACCGCGATATGTCGTGCCTCATACACCTCGATGTCAACGGCAAGGCCACCCATACCAATCGACACTGCAAATTCGTCAATGACCTCAAGGAAGACCCGGAGTCCGTCTACAAGCGAAGTTGGAAGAACAGACCGCGAGGCAAGGGCAAGGGGAAGAAGAAGGAGGAGGAGTCCAAGGATTCAAGTGACATGGACGAGGACATTGACCCCAAGCACGCCGCCAAGAGCGATGACAAGGGCAAGAACCCCTTCGCAAAGAAGGACCCAGTCTACCACACTTTCCTTGGCACCCCCACCGTCCGACAACAGAAGACCTCTCTAAGGACCCTGATGGCCACTCTCCCCCCAGTTCCCCAATACCTGCGCTGGTCGGAGGTTCCAATCACTTGGGACAGGACGAACCACCCAGACCTTGTGCCCACGGAGAACCATTACGCCATGGTCATCAACCCATTGATTGACGGCGTGGAGTTCACCAAGTGCATGGTGGATAGTGGAAGCAGCATCGACATCATGTACCTAGATACACTGCAGAAGATGAACTTGACGGAGGCAAACCTAAGGCGAACCAACACCGTGTTCCATGGCGTAGTTCCTGGTCAGGAGGCTCGGTCCCTTGGGTGTATTACGCTTCAGGTAGCCTTCGGCGACGTTAATAATTACCGCCAAGAGCGCATGACCTTTGAGGTGGTCCCCTTCAAGAGCGTGTACCACGTCATATTCGGCCGTGACATATTCCACACGTTCATGGCCAAGCCATGCTTTGTCTACAACAAACTCAAGATACCCGGACCAAACGGCATCATCACCGTATCCGGAAGCTTTACCAAGGCAAGGGACTGCGAGATCAATGAAGCAGCCATTGCAGAAGCTGTCCTCTACAGCGAAGAATTCAAGGAGATCCAGAGCAAGGTCAATGACTCAGAGATGCCTGCGTCGAAGAAGCAGATCTCCGACTCTGCTCCTGCGTTCAAGGCCGCCATCGAGACCAAGCCGGTGGAACTTGTGGTAGGCGATGCCTCCAAGACCGTCGCCATTGGGACGAACCTGGATCCCAAATAGGAAAGCGCGCTCGTCGAGTTCCTCTATGAGAATAGGGACATCTTTGCCTGGCAACCTACCGACATGAAAGGTGTACCTAGGAAACTTGCCGAGCACAGCTTAAACATAGATCCAAAATGTAAACCAGTGAAACAACCTCTACGACACTTCGGAGATGAGAAGAGACACGCAATTGGCAAAGAGATAGCTAGGTTACTCAAGGCTGGGTTTATCCGAGAAGTCCTTCACACCTGATGGGTGGCCAATCCTGTACTTGTCCCCAAAAAGGGAACCAATGAATTAAGAATGTGCGTTGATTACACCGGCTTGAACAAAGCATGTCCCAAAGATCCGTTTGCTTTGCCTCACATTGACCAAGTCATTGACTCGACGGCTGGCTTGGAACTTTTGTGTTTTCTCGATGCATACTCAGGATACCACCAGATCAAGATGAGGAAGTCGGACCAATTGGCCACTTCGTTCACTACCCCATACATCACGTTTTGCTATGTCACAATGCCCTTTGGGCTAAAAAATGCAGGTGCTACCTACCAGTGGACCATGCAACATTGCCTTCACGACCAAATTGGTCGGAACGTTCACGCCTATTTGGACGATATCGCGGTGATGTCTAAAAAGTCAAACGACTTAATCTCCGACTTAAAAGAAACCATTGATAATCTCCGGAAATACAACATGATGCTCAACCCTAAGAAGTGTGTCTTCGGGGTTCCAGCCGGCAAACTGTTGGGCTTCATGGTTTCCCAGCGCGGAATCGAGGTCAACCCAGAGAATCAAGGCCATCTTAAACATAAACCGTCCGACATGCCTAAAGGACATTCAACGACTAACAGGTTGCGTTGCAATAGTTAGTCGGTTCGTCAGCCGACTTGGAGAGAAGGCTTTGCTGCTGTACAAGTTACTGAAGAAGGCGGACAAATTCACGTGGACAGACGAAGCAGATGCAGCATTGAAGCAGCTCAAGGAGATTCTTTCCTCAGTGCCCATCCTTGCAGCACCCGAGCCTGGAGAGCCCCTGTTAATTTACATGGCGGCAACCAACCGGGTTATTAGCATCGTCGTCGTGATAGAGCGGAAGGAACCAGGCTACGAGCACAGAGTTCAACGACCAGTTTACTATGTGAGCGAGGTCTTGACGGAGTCCAAGCAGCGTTACCCGCACTACCAAAAGATAGCTTATGGAGTATTCCTTGCTTCTCGGAAGCTGAGACATTACTTTCAGGAGCACCCAATCACAGTAGTGAGCAAGACTCCACTGTCCGACATTATCAACAACAGCGACGCTACAGGAAGGGTCGCGAAGTGGGGCATTGAACTTGCCGCCTTCGAGATCACCTACAAGAGACACGACGCTATCAAGTCACAAGCTTTGGCAGATTTTATTGCAGATTGGACGGAGATGCCAGATGCTACTCCACTGCCAGAACCAGAGTACTGGGTGATGCACTTTGACGGATCAAAGTTGCTCAACGGCTCGGGGGCTGGTGTACTACTACAGTCACCAAAAGGAGACAAGCTGCACTACGTTCTGCAGATCCACTTCGAGGCTACAAACAACATGGCGGAGTATGAAGCACTCATTCACGGACTGCGTGTAGCCAAGGATATTGGCATCAAGCGCATAGTTTGCTGTGGAGATTCCGATTTGGTTTCCCAGCAGGTGGCTGGCACCTGGAATGCGCGGAATCCTATGATGGCGGCATATCGCGACGAAGTGGACGAGATAGCCAAGAGCTTCTTGGGCTACGAAGTCAAGTATGTGCCTAGGGAGCAAAACGAGGCGGCTCATCTACTGTCTAAACTTGGATCAGGGCGCAAGCAAATTCCGCCAGGAGTTTTCCTAGAGCATCTACGCACACCATCCGTGAAGGGCGCCGACATCGACAACCCGGATAGAGCCGACTCTTTCGTCAACATGGTTTCAAAGATCCCTCAGGCTTGGACAAAACCGTTCATGGAATATCTCGAACACGGAACTTTGCCCGACGACGAGGTCGAACGACAGCAAATAGTACGACGAGCAAAGGGTTATACCATAATCAATGGGCAACTCTATAAAAGGAGCACTACTGGTGTATACCTAAAGTGCGTTTCCCAGCTAGAAGTATGGAAATCCTGCGCGAGATCCATCTCGGAGATTGCGGGCATCACGCCTCTCCTCGATCGTTGGTCGCGAAAGCCTTCCGGCAAGGATTCTACTGGCTAACCGCGAAGGCGGACACCGACAAGCTGATTGAGACATGCACGGGATGCCAGTATTATGCCCGACAACCACATGTTCCTGCTGAAGAACTGCGAATAATACCAATAACTTGGCCATTTGCAGCCTGGGGGCTAGACATGGTGGGACCATTACAAACGGCACCGTGTGGATTTACGCATCTGCTGGTAGCAGTTGACAAATTCACCAAATGGATAGAAGCTAAACCCATTAGAAAGCTTGATGGGGCAACTGCCCTCAGGTTTGTCCGGGATCTAGTGGTGAGATTTGGTCTCCCACATAGCATCATCACCGACAACGGGAGCAACTTGTCACTCGGAGAAGTGGAGGCCTATTGCTGGGACAAAGGCATCCGACTTGACCTTGCATCTGTGGCACACCCACAATCCAATGGTCAAGTTGAGCGAGCCAATGGATTAATTCTGCAGGGAATCAAGCCACGTCTTGAGGCACAGCTACATAGAGCAGCTGGAGCCTGGGAAAGAATTGCCATCTGTGCTATGGAGTTTACGAACTACACCCAACAGATCCACCGGCTACACCCCTTACTTCATGTTATATGGAGCAGAATCCATCCTACCTTCCGACATCCTCCACGATGCACCAAGAGTTGCCGCCTACAACGAAGATGACGCTGAAGAATCCAGATGCCTAGATGTGGACCTTCCCGAGGAGGAGCGCGTTTTGGCATGCCAAAGATCCGCCATCTACCAGCAGAAGCTACGCAGCTACCATAGTCGCCGCGTTCGGCATCGCTCGTTTAAAGAGGGGGATTTAGTACTCCGACTTAAGCAGAAGAAGTCACACAAATTATCCCCGCCATGGGAAGGACCGTTCATCATAAGCAAGGCGCTGCTCAATGGGTCTTACTACCTTGTCGACAATCGTGAGCTCAAGGATAGACCCAACGAGGATCATAAGTGTAAATGACGTGACCTGGATGATGACTAACCGGAGCTTGATCGGCCATGGAACATAGCACAGCTACGTCCTTTCTACACTTAGCATTTTTTATCTAATCGTGTACCTCTTCTGTGATCAATGAAATAAAGCTCTTTGGTTCACTCATATTGTTGAGTCTTTTACCTCCTTTAGTGTTCATTTTTGGATCATATAAACCTTTATGCACAAGTCTTGCGATTGCACTTGTGAAAATTCCGCCTACGGGCGTTAGCTTAAGTTTGCTGGTCTACACATTCTTTGTCGTTTTTTATGTGGATTCTGGAGTAGTGACTTTTGGCACTTATTGTCGGCGATTTTGTGCTCAGGTTATTGACGGTGCCATTGGGTATCATCACCTAAGCGCATGGCTCCGACAACGAGTCTTCCGACTCACGAAAAGTCAAGCATAAGAACCAGAGTAATGGATAAGCCAGCACTTGCTTAAAAAATATATACATGTTGAACTTAATTCTTAAGTAGCAGGATACGACAACCATTGTTTTCTGCCTTAAGATTACATCAACAAGTTTTTTCCCGCGCACACTCCAGAGGTGAAACAGAAATTACAAAGTGTTTTTCATTCTTTGGGCGCAGGATACTTGGAGGCCGCATCATCACCAGCCAGAGAATCACCCTCAACGTCGGCGCTGTGATGAGACTCGGAGGAGTCCTGGTTGACGTTGTCGATGAAGTTCCTGGGCACGAAGACGTCAACGTCCACCAACTCGGCAACCCTAGTGTCATAACCCGCGAGTGATGACAGGATGGCTTCATGATCGATCTCCTTGCCGTCATCATCCACGTCGGGGATACCAGATGTCACCGTGTCGATGTCGGCATATTCATAGTGTGCCTTCACCATAGACAGTGCCATCCTTGTGCTAGCCCGTGCGCATGAAGCTTTCCAGCTCGGGACACGCTCGGGGGCTCGGCGCAGAATCTCCGAGTACTTCGTCACGGAGTCCGAGGCCTTGATATAAATCTAGAGGGGCTTGGCAATCTCCTTGGCTTGGGCGATGGCGGTATTGATGAACTTGCCGGCAAGAACCATGCATTCCTTGTCCGAAGGAGGCGAGCGGGTTAAACCCATGGGCGCTAAAAATTCCGACAAGGATTGCATGAGTTCAATAAATTCTAAGTATCCAGACTACAGAACTACAAGGCGGAGGACACTTACTGAAGATGCTGGCCTTAGCCTGCCAGACGGTGTCCGCCAAGGATTCCTTCTCTTGTTGGAGGAGCTTAAACGCTTCGTTATGGTGAAGGTTTTGCTCATCACCAGCTTGCTTCTGATCCTTTAGGATCGCAAGCTACTCCTTCAAGCGATTGATCTCCGCGGAGGCGGAGTCCTGTAGGGCTTTGATGGAATCCTCGTGCATCTTCAGCATTTCTTCCCTCTCCTTCTTAAGGATCTTGTTCTCGCTGTCCAGCTGCTGGATGTGCTTGGACTGCTCGACAATATCCTTGGCCTTGGCAACATGCTCTGCAAGTCGGAGAAACCAAAGTACACATTGAGTACTCGGAGATTATGGGCACAAAAAGTAAGATGGAAATGCGCAAAAAGAAAACAGACTCTTGTTTTTGATTATCTGTTCCTTCAAGATGGCAGTTTTACCCTTTTCGGCTTCAAGATCTGCGCGCATCTTCTGATACTTGTCGTTGGCCATGCCCCTCCGAGCATTCTCATTCTGTGGACACAAATACAAAGTTAAATCATTGTTTGGTCTGCTTGGAGCCCCTAGTCGGATATTCTCCATCTAGGTGCTCGGGGCCTACAGCGAGAGTTTTTAAACTTATCAATATGCTTAGTTTTTCCTTAAAGCATCTAGTCGGAGCTAATTCAGTTCTGGATTAGAAGCTTGGGGGCTACAGTATAAAGTTTTTAGCTCAGAAAATGCTTAGTTTTTCTTTAAGCATCTAGTCGGAACTAATTCAGTTACAACTAGAGGCTTGGGGGGCTACGGCACTGAAAAATATAAACACTATGTATGCTACTCTTAAAGCATCTAGTCAGAATAATTTCTTCCATCTAAATGCTTGGGGGCTACAGTGAGAGTTCTTTCTAACTTAGTCACTCTTAGAGCATATAGATGCAAAACCTATGGTTTTCCGTCTACATCCTCGGGGGCTACAGTGGGATACTCATACGAAATGCAAAAGGTAAAGTAAAACTTACAAGTGCGATGATCTTGAGGTTTGTAGCGCTCTCGGCCAGCAGCTTGCCAAAGGAAATGATGTTTCCTCACAAGATGTCTGCTTGTCGAAGTAGCTCCTCAAGACCGCACGTCGGAGATGACGGCACTCCTCCAGGAACCATAGTTGTGTTACTCGGCATGAGTGTCGGGTAAACAATCTTCGGGAACTCGAAGGGTTTCTGGGGAGCAGAGGCGCCGCCTTCGGCAGAAGTACCAGCTCCCACCACCGCCTTGCCGCTACCGATGGCATCCTTAGCCGGAGCTTCAGCCATTTGAAGAGCAGCACTCTCCTGCGTCGCCTGCTCGCCGACAACAGCTAGTTCGGTAGAGGCGCGAGAATCCACCTCCATGGCGGAAGGGCCTGGTGCCTCCTGGACTTGAGAGCTTGTCGGAGCAGAGGTGGGCTTGACGGCAGGAGTGGCAGTGGCGATGGCGGGGGAGGAGTCGCGATGCAGCATATCTTTGATATTTCTTGAGGCCCCAAGAGTCTTGGAGGACTTCTTGAGGCTGGTTGTGGCTTTCTTCCTAAAACGTGCAAAATGCATAAGTACAATAAGACAGATAAATAAGACAATGTTGGAGAATGAGAGGCTTACACTAGGGGGGCGCTTTGGCAAACATCCCGGTGGCTTTCTTCTTTTCCGCATCCAGGGCGGTAGTACTCTTTTTGGAGGCTCCACCCTCCGTCTTGTTCTTCTTACCTCCGTCGGCAGCGTCAGAGGTGGAGCTCTTCCGCTTTCGTGCCAACGGGGCATCGTCGTCGGACACGACCATGACTTCCTTCATCTTTGGATTGTAGATTTGGGCAGCCAGGTTGTCCTCATCTAGATCGCTAAGCTGTTAAGTAAGAAATCACCGTGTTAGATAAGATGGCTATGATAAGACGGAGAAACTGGAGCAATGTCATACACGGAAAATAAATACCTACCTTTGGGCACTTGTCGTCTACGTACATGTCGCAGGTGATGGTGAAGCCACCACTACTAGGAAACAGGCTGTTAGTGGCGCACCCGAAATGCCCATCCGTGGCGCACTAGCAGTGCGCCACGGGCCTTGCGCTACGGCTATCTCTCAGCCGTGGCGCACTGCCTAGTGCGCCACGGTTGTGTAGAGATAGGCGTAGCGCACCTCCTAGTGCGCCACAGAAGTTTGGGATGGTGCGCTACCCCTGGGATCTTCTGTGGCGCACTACCTAGTGTGCCAATAAACTTCCATAGTGCGCTTTAGGTATAGTGCGCCACAGAAGGTAGACCATGTGCGCCACAGATGTATTTTTTGTTTTTTTTTAATTTCCAAGCCAGATTATATGCAATACAGATTATATACAATATTACAGCAGATATACACACACAGATACAAGATATACAATTATATATATAAATACTCAATATGAAAAACAAGATTGAAACAAATACATATAGATAAGTCTCATACATGAATATATAGTCTAAGTTACATTGTTTCGATCATGCTACAAAGTAGTAGTTGGTGACATGCGAATACATGTGTCGATCGAACAAGTTAGAGCTCGGAAGCTCGCCTAGACATTTAAACTAGCTAGCTAGACACAAACGCGGGATAAATAACCAAAGAAGATAAGCATGATCACCGTCGCGACGAAGGTGTAGGTCTTCATCCGGTTCCTTGTCCTAACTCCCGCTAGATAGCGCGTATATCTAGCTTCCGCCTCCGCCATAGTGTTGTACCCTTTGTAGGTATTGCCGCTGAAACGGTGCACCTGTCTCCGGCAGTCTTCCCAATCATCGTAGACTCCGGGAACCCGTCCCTTGTACACGACATACCACGTCATCTATAAGTTGACAATAATAATTAACCGATTATTGAAAAAAAACATATATAATTAAAGTCGCATATGAAGATACACTTATAGAAAGTACTCCTAAATCAAAAAGACCAAAATCAAAAAGCATGCCTCATATATAACTAGGTTGTTCGACACAGGAATATGCTACGATGGAATTGTCCGCCAAGTAGGATGCACAACACCTGGACCTATGCATAGCACAAGGCGGACAATCCCATCGCAGCACATTCACATATAGTGTGCCACGACATTTCAATCATCAGCATTATTCTCGAAAAAGACCAAAGTAACTCAGAAAGCATGCCTCATATATAACTAGGTTGTTCGACACAGGAATATGCTACGATGGAACTGTTCGCCAAGTAGGATGCACAACACCTGGACCTGTGCATAGCACAAGGCGAACAATCCCATCGCAGCACATTCACATATAGTGTGCCACGACATTTCAATCATCGGCATTATTCTCGAAAAAGACCAAAGTAACTCAAAAAGCATGCCTCATATATATACATAGGTCGTTGGACACAGGAATATGCTACGATGGAACCGTACGCCAAGTAGGATGCACAACACCTGGACTTGTGCATAGCACAAGGCGTACAATCCCATCGTAGCACATTCACATATATAGTGTGCCACGACATTTCAATCATCGGCATTATTCTCGAAAAAGACCAAAGTAGCTCGAAAAGAATGCCTCGTATATAACTAGCTAGGTCGTTGGACACAGGAATATGCTATGACGGAACGGTTAGCCAAGTAGGATGCACAATTCCTGGACTTGTGCATATCACAAGGCTAACTATCCCGTCATAGCACATTCACATATATATTGTGCCACGACATTTCAATCATCGGCATATTCTCGAAAAAGACAAAAATAACTCGAAAAGAATGCCTCATATATATACATAGGTCGTTGGACACAGGAATATGCTACGATGGAACGGTGAGCCAAGTAGGATGCACAAGACCTGGACTTGTGCATATCACAAGGCTCACAGTCCCATCGTAGCACATTCACATATATAGTGTGCCACGACTTTCAATCATCGGCATTATTCTCGAAAAAAGAGTAAGGAAAAAAAGAAGGACCAAATTGAGCAAAGGACCAAAGATTAAGCAAATAACCAAGCATTGATTGATATATAATAATAATAAGCAAAATAAGTTCACTTGTCGTCCACACACACACACACAAAGGTCATCTATAGTTTGTAACTACAACTAGGCCTGTAGGGGTTCGTAGCATGGAAAACAAAAAAATTCTATCGCATACAAACAAACAAGCCAAGATCTATCTACTAGATTGTAGCAACGAGTCGATAGAGGAACTTACCCTTGAAGATTCCAAAGTGGTTAACGAGAGCAGATTCTCGTGGATGATGTAGTCGTACTCTTCCCGATCTCAAGATCGCGTAAACGATCCTTCTGGCGCTGCGTTCTGGCAGCGCTCCCGCAGTCGGTCACACGTTTGGTACTCGATGAAGACCTTCCTCTCCCTTGTTCCAGCAGGCAGCGGAGGTTGTAGCACTCTCCTCGCGACTCCGGCAGCACGACGGCGTGGTACCGGAAGTAGAGGGGAGATCTCGCAGGGCTTCGCCTTAAGCCGGAGCGAGTATGGTGGACTATGAGAGAGCCCTCGATGATCTAGGGTTTAGACACGCCGAGGAAGAGGTGCTTGGGCGGCGGCTAGGGTTTGGGTCTTGCCCAAGTCGGCCCCAAGGTGATCCCTAGGAGGTGGCGGCAGCTACAGGAGGTGGCGGCACCAAATTAGGGTTTTAGAGGAGAGGATCTTGTGTGTCCTGGAGGGGCAGCCCTGCCCCTCACTTTATAGGTGGGAGGTGCGGCCAAGGGGAGGGGAGTCCCTCCCCAACTCGGCTTGGAAGTGGGTCGCCGGTTGGAGGAGGGAACTCCTCCCCAACTCGGTTTCAAACTTCCTCCTCCTCTATCCAAAAACTGCCGTTTGACTTTTCAAACTAGCCGTTTGACTTTTCAAACTAGGATTTGAATAAACCCTTTATTTTGGACAGCGAAGACACCTAGTACATAATGCAATCATACCAACTTGATATAACACATTCATGTATCCTTCCCCTCCGAAGTGCCGGACATTCCGGAACCTTCTAGAACATTCCCGATGAAAACACCGGAATCATTCCCCAACTCCGAAACGGGACTTTCCTTATATGAATCTTATTCTCCGGACCATTCCGGATCTCCTCGTGATATCCCGGATCCCATCCGAGACTCTGAACAACATTCGGTCTCTTACTCATCATTCCATAACTACTCAACAACATCGAATCCTTAAGTGTGTCTCCCTACGGTTCGTGAATTATGCGGACATGATCGAGACACTTCTCCGATCAATAACCAATAGAGGAATCTGGAAATTCATATGGCTCCCACATATTTCTACGATTACTTTGCGATCGAATGAACCACTTACAAACGATATCAATTTCCCTTTCTCTCACGATAGTTTACTTATCCGAGGTTATGATCGTCGGTATCTCTGCATACCTAGTTCAACCTCATTACCGATAAGTACTCTTTTCTCGTTCCCGTGATATGTGATCCCTTGTGAGCCAGTCACATGCTTGCAAGCTAATTGGATGACATTTCACCGAGAGGGCCCAGAGCATATCTATCCGTCATATGGATGGACAAATCCCACTCTTGATCCATGTGTCTCAACCAATACTTTCCGAACACTCAATGCCACCTTTATAGCCACCCTATTACGGTGTGGTGTTTGATGTCATCAAAGCATCCATCCGGCAAAGGTGATATGCATGATCTCATGGTCGAAGGAATTCGATTACTATGTATCAAAAAGCATATAGCAATTGAACTATTAAAATGACTTGATCTTTATGCTATGCTTATCTATAGGAGTATGTCCATCACATCATTCTCCTAATGATATGACCATGTTGTTAATAACATCTCTATGTTCATGATCAGGAAACCATGATCATATATTAACCAACAAGCTAGTTTAACAAGAGGCTTTACTAGGGACTCTTTTATGTTTACAAATCACACAAGTATTAATGTTTCCGGTTAATACAATTATAGCATGGTATGTAAACATTTATCATAAGTGTGAAGATATGATAATAACCACTTTATTATTGCCTCTTGGGCATATCTCCAACAGTCTCCCACTTGCACTAGAGTCAATAATCTAGTTTCAAACCTTTGTGTATACAACACCTATGGCTTTCCAGTGTTGTATGTACACGATTGCTAGTGGTTAACTGATCTCCGGATTTGACACTTCTAGGTCTGTGTGTAATTGCATGTCTTTGTGTCCCTACGCATCACTCATTCTCTAATGAGATGGCTTCGTACAAATTTGGTCCTTTGGTGTGACCTTTAGTTCTTTGGGGTTAAAACATGTTGATAATATTGTCGTTCAATATATCTTCATAGTATTATCCCGCTGTGAACTACACCTAGTTTGATAACAAACTACTTGACACAAATGCCCTCTTTTGCTGCTAAAATAGCAGTCATACACTTAGCCTTTTGTTGTAGTATCTGTCACAATGTCTTTAACTTTGGAACTCATCCAAATCCATTATGAAACTCACCTTCCATTATATTGTGCCACCCTTAGTTTAGATTGAGATAAGATTAATTTGTACTTTGTGACAAAACTAGTATCAATGTAGTACTTTTACAATGAACTAACCATCTATTTGTCACTTCTACAAATAATATACTCTTAGTTCTTCCAAAAGATCATAAGAATATCCTAACTATTGTCCAATGATCATCTTATGAATCATTCTGGTATATGCTCATAACATTCAGAGCATAGGACATATCTGGATTTGTACATATCACAGTATGATTGATATAAATACTCTTTGTGATTTCATACATCAAGTATCAATCTATACTTGAATCTATGTTTCACTTTACCAAATGTCAATACACTTGAATATATCATCAACATTGAACTCTTTCAATCCTTTCTGTGCGACAAGAACCTTTCTTGTAGTTTCTATATTGAACTCATTCAATATCTCGTCTATGTACTTCTGGCACAACCATATTAGCGTCAATTGATGCCAAATATTTGGGTTTTTGCCTAAGTCTTTCATCGGGATGAAATTCTTAATATGTGTTAATAAAAGATACATTATTTCCAATCAACAATATGTCTTCCACATAATGTATTAGAAACGTGTCTTAGCGCTCCCACTTAATTTCTTGCAAACGCAAGCATCTTCATCGTCTCTAATGAACTTTTAAACTCCTTTAACAATTTCATTACAGTGAAGATTCCAACTCTGCGATGCTCACTTCAACTATTGAAGTTTACATATGCTTTTAGCATCCTTTGAATTAACAAAACCCTATGGACCGTGTTATGCACATGTCCTAGGTAACAATTCTATTAGAATAACTTGATTTGTTTATTCAACTACCATATAACAAAATTATATGTAGTGGTTGCTACATTAATCCGTTTAGACTAAATATCACTATGAAAGATCAAATCTTTTCATAGTCAACCTTTGAACATTTTGTGAACTCTTTCCCAACATGTCGACTATTTCATAGATGTGAAAACATCCATGTCTATTTCTTTATAGATCCAAACACAACTGTAAGGTCTTACACCTTTCTCGAGGGTCCTTCAAGTTCAAAACTTGATTTCTCGTGTATGGAACTATCACGGATTTTATGGCTTCAAGCCATTTGACGGAGTCAGGGCTCATCATCGCTTCTTTGCAGGATCATTATTGTCAAATAATGATTTAACTCTCAAATCTTGGTATTTGATTGTTCATCCGACCTACTTGTTTCAATAGGAACTTAGATCTCAATGACCACAACCTTTGAGGTACGTGAGCCATGAGCATTGTTGCTACCTCCGGAACACTTTTCGGTGCTGCGCAACTTTGATCATATAGCTAAGGTTCTTTTAACCTTATCAAAGTTCTATTGTCCTCCCACTTAACTTTTCACGAAAAATTCCTTCTTAAAGAAACTTCACGTTCCAAGCAACAAACACTTTTGTCTCCGGTGTTTATGGAGGAATACTTAATAGTTTATACAAAGACAGGTTCATCCGACTTTGGTTGCACACATCTTTCTTATGCATAGCATACCAATGTTTTAAGAAAGGACTACTTGGGTTTTATCCCAAACCATAACCTTATATGGTGTCATTTCAACGGATTATGATGAAGCTCTTTTCAGTGGAAAAACGGTATTCTCTAAAGCTTTTAATCTTTAAAATATGATGATAGTTTTATGATTTATACTTTTGATCTTACCATGTCAGACAAGGTTTAATTACATATCTCGAACGCTCCATACTCTTATGGTGTTTCGGGAAATGCAAATCCACGGAACGATTCCTTAAATCTTAAGGTATTATGCTAAACTTGTAACTCAAATATCTTCCTTTATGATCTTTATCATAAACTGTTTATATTGTTGTTACAATGATTTTGCACTTCATATTGAAAGTCTTTGAACTTTTCAAATGTTTCATACTTCATCCTTATTAAGTAAATATTCATATATTCACTCAAATTTTCGGAGAAAGCAAATGAAGTTGAAATCCATCGCTCTTAACTACACATAATGGACTTCGTACAACAATATGTACAAGTTCCAATAAGCTAGTCATTCGTTTCCTTTTGGCCTATGAACGAAGTTTTAATTATCTCTAGAAAAGTTTTCACAAACGTCATTTGATCAAAATCAAAAGACTCCAAAATTCCATCCACATAGATTTTCTTCATGTTTTCTTTTCAATATAATTTAAACGGCGATGTCACTTCCTAAGTGATCATTTAATCAAATTGTCTTTCGACATCTTTAGCACTAGTTTTATAGATGTGATTTCTCCAACAAGATTTGTGAATCATCCATATTTTATGGATTACGGCAATTATTTGAACAACCCTTTTGTTCTCATAATACCTGATAAAACAAATCTTGAAGGCAAGCTTTGATGTTTAACGAGTAACACAATAACCCTTTTATTTGTTCTCGATGAACATCATCACATATTCTTTTGCTAGTTACTTAGGCCATTGTAATTCATGAATTCTGTTGTTTCGTATGACAATTCACACCAACAAATTCAGTATCAAATACTTAAGAACCACATTGTTTAATAAGCAAAGAATACAGCCATAACATGTATATCATCTATATACTTAAACTGAACAATTCTAGTCTTTTCTTTTCTGCCATATATTTAAGAGATTCTCTTTCAGTATTTCCTTTTCTTTTTTAAAGAATCTATCAACATCAATAGTGGAGTCATACATATGACACATAGTCCAAAGGGTGTATAGTTAAATACCAATGTCTTTGGACTTGCACTTTGAAGTAGATCACCATCATCAAATGTTTGGTGTTCTTTCAAATTCCTTTCTTTAGTAATCTCTTGGTGTAGTAAACATTTTACCTACATCAAATATTCACCTTTATCATGGAATCGTCCATGATCAAGCTACTTTTAGCTTATAACGATGAATTACGAGTATAATGTTGCTATCCAAAACCTTTTGGAGGATTAGGACAACAAGTGTCTCCAACCCTTTGCAAATTCTCATCAAAATATGAGAAACATGAACTTTGCCATATTATACTCTATCATGTTGCAACCAAAACTTCGTTTCAGATATCACAATATCTTCCACACATCATGGTTTCTGAAACAACTCTTTCAGATCCTAGATAACCTTGATATTAAGACAATCCTTTGAATTTCAAGAATCATGGAGACAAACACGATACTCATACACTAACACTTGGAATTGTCACTCTTGATTTAATACCAATTATTAAACTTCATGGAGTAACCGGAACTTACTGAAAGTTTGCAATAGGACTTTTAAACTTTAGATTAACACTTCAAAACAATACGATACCAGTTCGTAAAGTAACTAACCAGAATTCTATAGTTCTATCATCTCAATTATAACTAAGCGCAAGGTGGTAAACGGATGCCAATGACTACAACAACTATGCAAATTCACTTTGATTTAATTTATGATAAATTGAGTTCTAATTAATAATTAAATTAATCTAGGTGAACTACCACTCAAAACAACATCCCTCACATTGTTTTAGTGATCACACGAACCAAATCCACCACATCAAAACTGATCATCACGAGAGTTGATGTAGCTTCAATGGCGAACAATCAACATGTTCATCATATCTACTATATGACTCATGCTTTACCTTTCGGTGATCCGTGTTCCTGAGACCATGTCTGTACATGCTAGGCTCGTCAAGATCAAACCTTAGTTTCTGCATGAGCAAATCTGGCTTGCTCACGTTGTATACACTTGCAGAATCTAGCACACCCGATCATCACGTGGTGTTTCGAAACAACAAGCTTTAGCAACGGTGCTAACTAAGGGTGAACACTTTAAGATTTGAAATTCATGTGCATGAGGGATCATCTTATAATGCTACCGTCGTCTACTAAGCAATACAAGATGCATAAAGGATTAACATCACATGCAATTCATAATATGTGATATGATATGGCCTTTCTTCTTTGTGCTTCCGATCTCCATCTTCTAGCACGAACATGATCTCCATCATCACCGGCATTGCATCAAGGTCAATGATGCTTCTCCATGGTTGTCTTCCACCGGCTTCAACTATTACAACTACTTTGAATAGACACGTGGGTCTTAACAGAATTTAAAGACAACCATATGGCTCCTGCCGGTTGCTTAACTTACAATAAGGAACATTGCATACATCATATATAATCACAATCATGGCCATATCACATCACTGCACACCCCTGCAAAACAAAGTTAGACGCCTCTACTTTCTTTGCATATTTTACGTGGTTTGGGGCTTTCAATAAGTGTCGTTCTAACTTACGAACAAGAACCACAACATTGATACTAGTATTGTTAATCACCCGTTGTAAATTGGATCTTAACTATGCTAGGAGAAACAGGCACCCGCAAAGCCACTTATGCAATACAAGTTGCATGTCAAGCGTGGAGCAAGTCTCATGAACGATGTCATGTAAGGTTATCCCGGGCCGCTTCATCCCAACATACCGCAAGATGCAAAGTACACAAGAAGCAATCGACAATAAAAGCATCAACGCCCACAATGACCATTGTGTTCTACTCGTGCAACAGATCTACATATAGACACGACTCTGATACCACTGTAGGGGTTCGTAGCATGGAAAACAAAAAAATTCTATCGCATACAAACAAACAAGCCAAGATCTATCTACTATATTGTAGCAACGAGTCGATAGAGGAACTTACCCTTGAAGATTCCAAAGCGGTTAACGAGAGCAGATTCTCGTGGATGATGTAGTCGTACTCTTCCCGATCTCAAGATCGCGTAAACGATCCTTCCGGCGCTGCGTTCCGGCAGCGCTCCCGCAGTTGGTCACACGTTCGGTACTCGATGAAGACCTTCCTCTCCCTTGTTCCAGCAGGCAGCAGAGGTTGTAGCACTCTCCTCGCGTTTCCGGCAGCACGACGGCGTGGTACCGGAAGTAGAGGGGAGATCTCACAGGGCTTCGCCTTAAGCCGGAGCGAGTATGGTGGACTATGAGAGAGCCCTCGAAGATCTAGGGTTTAGACACACCGAGGAAGAGGTGCTTGGGCGGAGGCTAGGGTTTGGGTCTTGCCCAAGTCGGCGCCAATGTGAGCCCTAGGAGGTGGCGGCAGCTACAGGAGGTGGCGGCACCAAATTAGGGTTTTAGAGGAGAGGATCTTGTGTGTCCTGGAGGGGCAGCCCTGCCCCTCCCTTTATAGGTGGGAGGTGCGGCCAAGGGGAGGGGAGTCCCTCCCCAACTCGGCTTGGAAGTGGGCCGCCGGTTGGAGGAGGGAACTCCTCCCCAACTCGGTTTCAAACTTCCTCCTCCTCTATCCAAAAACTGCCGTTTGACTTTTCAAACTAGCCGTTTGACTTTTCAAACTAGGATTTGAATAAACCCTTTATTTTGGACAGAGAAGACACCTAGTACATAATGCAATCATACCAACTTGATATAACACATTCATGTACCCTTCCCCTCCGGAGTGCCGGACATTCCGGAACCTTCTAGAACATTCCCGATGAAAACACCGGAATCATTCCCCAACTCCGAAACGGGACTTTCCTTATATGAATCTTATTCTCCGGACCATTCCGGATCTCCTCGTGATATCCCGGATCCCATCCGAGACTCCGAACAACATTCGGTCTCTTACTCATCATTCCATAACTACTCAACAACATCGAATCCTTAAGTGTGTCTCCCTACGGTTCGTGAATTATGCGGACATGATCGAGACACTTCTCCGATCAATAACCAATAGAGGAATCTAGAAATTCATATGGCTCCCACATATTTCTACGATTACTTTGCGATCGAATGAACCACTTACAAACGATATCAATTTCCCTTTCTCTCACGATAGTTTACTTATCCGAGGTTATGATCGTCGGTATCTCTGCATACCTAGTTCAACCTCGTTACAGATAAGTACTCTTTTCTCATTCCCGTGATATGTGATCCCTTGTGAGCCAGTCACATGCTTGCAAGCTAATTGGATGACATTTCACCGAGAGGGCCCAGAGCATATCTATCCGTCATATGGATGGACAAATCCCACTCTTGATCCATGTGTCTCAACCAATACTTTCCGAACACTCAATGCCACCTTTATAGCCACCCTGTTACGGTGTGGTGTTTGATGTCATCAAAGCATCCATCCGGCAAAGGTGATATGCATGATCTCATGGTCGAAGGAATTCGATTACTATGTATCAAAAAGCATATAGCAATTGAACTATTAAAATGACTTGATCTTTATGCTATGCTTATCTATAGGAGTATGTCCATCACATCATTCTCCTAATGATATGACCCTGTTGTTAATAACATCTCTATGTTCATGATCAGGAAACCATGATCATATATTAACCAACAAGCTAGTTTAACAAGAGGCTTTACTAGGGACTCTTTTATGTTTACAAATCACAAAAGTTTAATGTTTCCGGTTAATACAATTATAGCATGGTATGTAAAAATTTATCATAAGTGTGAAGATATGATAATAACCACTTTATTATTGCCTCTTGGGCATATCTCCAACAAGGCCAACATCAAGCCTTCTGGCTCGGCTTAGGGAACGGGAGGACGCCCTGTCTCGTCATGAACTTCATATAGTCACCCTGCATCTCTAGGCGATCTTCTATGTCATGGTTATTCGGGATATTTCCTCCGTAGAAGATCCCCCCCCCCCCGAAGTCATGACATCACGAAAGATGATTGCCCCAAACTGCTGCTGGATGCGATACATCTCTTGTCTAATATCCGAATCATTGATCTTGGCCTTTGCTTCGGCCCACTGTTTGAGATGATCTGGCAGCGTAGAATTTTGCTGGTCAAGTAGGAACGCCCTCATGTGATGGAGTGCGTAGTAGGCTTCGTTCTTACTGTTTTCCGGCTGCTTCACGCAGGGGAACTCCGTTACGTGGTTGAAGACGTGCCTGCCGAACTTGACCTTCGTACGCACGAAGGTGGTGCCTTCCGTCGAGGCAAAGCCAGTGAGAGCATCATCCAGAACTTCCTTGATCTTGTCGTAGTTTTTCTTCTTTTCTAGACTCCCCGAGTCGAAATACGTGGCGTGGGAATGCTTCGGCAATAAGGAGATGAGCGTGCAGTGTTCATCTCTGCGCAAAAAATTCAAATGGAATGTGTTGGAAAAAGAATGATGATGATCTAATAAAGCCAATCGACGGTGGCGAGTGAATAACGACTTACTCGGGAAAGTAAGGCACGAGAATGTATTCCTTTGTCTTGTTCGCCACGAGGATTCTTTTTAGGTACGAGGCCACGATACGTCGTTCGACGGGGGAACCCAAGCAGCCGTCACGCATGTAGTAGGGGTCCACTATAGCGATGCCCGGTGTGTTCTCTCTAATGATCTGCATGGCCAGGCTGAGAGAAAACAGACGGACCATGGTATAGTGCAGCGGGTATAGGTGGAACATATTGAAGATGTCGTCGAACCGCAGGAAGAACAGATCCGCAGGGGCATTGTCGACGAAGCCCAAGCCTGGTGGCACCTTAACCACGAATACCGGGTGCGAGGGACTTTCTCCGATAGAAGGCGTCTCTCTATCGTCAGCACGCCGTCATGCACACTCTGCAGTTCCGAACTGGCGAGCTTCCGCAAATTCTTAGGTAGCATGGGCTCACCCGCCACATGAATCCTCCACATAATTCCCTCGGGTCTTGGTGGCCCGTCCCGAAACCTGATCGGATTCGCAGTTGTTGACGCCACCGGCTGGCTCCAGCTGCTAGATTTTCTTTTCCTGCCCTTTTTTCCTTTTGGAGAGCGGGCAGTGTAACACCCTCAGAATCGGCCCTATGCAAGTTTCAGCGCTTCCCGCCAAACCCGCATAGAAACGATTCAAAGGTGCCCACCAGGCACTTGCGTGCGGGCGGAAAACAAAGTAATATCATTACACAATAGTCCTCGATGGAACCCACAAAACATATATATACAACAGCGACTCAAAGATTCAAGAATACAGATATACAATACAAAGATCCAAATCACCTTTAAAACGATATAGCGTCCGAGTACGGACAAGATGCAAATTGAGCTAAGAGCCCTGAAGAATAACCAATGGCGTCCATAACCCTGCCCAAGCCAAGCCGGAAGGGTAACCCTGCTAACGACGTCGATCTCAAAACCTGCTTACACAAAAGGGGTGCCGACAAAGGGCAAAGGAAAAAGAGAGCGGTCAGTACTGAGGCCAGTACACGGCGAGACTAGAATTCGGCGGTCCTCGCCTACATAGGTATGGTGGACTGAGCGGCAGCGCGGCATGCACTAAACAACCTATAGAGACTCGAGATAACTGTCGGCTATCAGAGAGGGATAAGAAAGACCTATTCGGAACCATCCTGATACTACCACCAAACATACCCATCCTGGTATTTCCCCCTCGAGACCAAACAAGGAAGTCAACCGAGGAACTCACACAGTTGGCAGTTTTATTCATTCCGTTATAGTGGCGGCAATTACTAGTCAAATATAGATAGCATGAGTCATCCTGATATAATAAGCAGTGGCCAGTTTTAGTTAACCATTCCGTTGTAGTTGCAACACTTACTAGTCAGATACAATTAGCATGAGATATCCCAAAACCCAGCAGTTGTTGGTACTTTTATTTAGCCATTCCGTTGTAGTGGAGCTGATTACTAGTCATATCGGATACAAGTCAAATTATAACAGTAAACTTTAGTTATAGTTGTCTATGATCGAGAACTGTGCTCCAAGTCGTCCATAACCGCGGACACGGCTTCTCGAAAAGATTTAACCCTGCAGGGGTGCACCAAAGTATCCACACGCACTTCGACCCTTTTTGCCAGATCAGTTAACATACACCCATCGGTATGTCGGCGGGGCCTAAGTCATGACGTTTCCCAGACCCAAAGCAAGTACATGGGGGCCACCCCACTAAGCTACCCGCAACGAAGTCGGCCGGTCTCCGAGACGGACTCAGGGTTTGCGTCAATGGCTGTAAACGACTGGGAACCCGAAAGTGTGACTGGGCTTGTCGATACCGCGAAAACACTCCGCTTTCCTAAACAGTACAGGCGCTCCACGCGCAATCGTAAATAAAGCAGTAAAGCATGGCATAAGTACAGGATAGTAATAAAGCCCCAAACTACTTTGTGGCCCCTAGTACAGTACTTGGAATCAGGTACTAAATCGATGGGGGTGCCCACACGCCCCACCTGTGGTTAGCGCGCTCGATCTCGGAACAGGTGTCAAGAACTCGGGGTCCTACGGGACACCAGTGAGCGGTTAAAATCCAAATATTGTCTATTACCCACCGGTGCATCTGAATTTACCTACTTTCAAGTTTAGTTATTAAGCAGTAATTAAAGCCATGATCACCTACAACATTAAACATGCGGCAATACTCCAACAACTGTGGTACTTGACGACACGCAACAGCACTTGAGCAAGCGACTACGACGCGCAGGTCCAACTATCTACCAAACAACAGGTAATAGGATGTGTCCAAGGCAATATAAGGCCGCAAGGGATATCACGGGTATGGAAACTAGAGCATCGCAACACAGATAGCAATAGATCAACAGGAGGAAATAAAGACTATAAATGCAAAATAGGTAGAAGGGGAAGGGATGCTCGCCTGAAAACATTGCCGAAGGTTCATCCGAAGATCGGGTCGACACTCACATCAACTCATCGGCCTAATCCGTGAAGAAGCAAAGCACTAGAAGAAACACCGGATGGACTATTCAATACTACGGTAGAAAATCGGGCATGATGCATGTATGATGTATGACATGGCAAAGGTGCAATGCAATTAGATCATATTAAGCGGAACCGGGGTCCCGACATTTAATTAAACGGTTCAAGTTATTTATCTACCCCGCAAATTAAGTGTTGGGTTAACAGGGCGGAACATGGCATCGGTTCGCTACACCAATTTAAATGGAGTCCGGAATAAGACAACGATATCCCGCAGATGGACTCCATATTTAATTTAGGTGAATCGCCAAAATACCCCCAACATCCACAATATGTATGCGAGTATGGACAATTTAATATGCAACAAGTTTGTATTTCATTTATAAAAATAGGGGCGCAGAAAGGGGTCACAAATTAGGGTCGAAGATCTTGGTTCCGATGGTTCGGGGGAATCGGTCTTCGGATCTCGACGGGAACGGGCTTCGGAATCCATGAGGCGATCTTGGTGGTTCGAGGGTTCGGTCGATGGGTTCGGGGTCTTGACGTGGTCCTCTCGGGTTCAAGCACCGATTGGCCTTGTTGTTGAAAGGACCTTCGCAAACTTCATCATCACAAACACACCGGAGAGCAACGAGCTGCAGTGACACGACAACATAAAAGACCACATCACATTGTAACTGGGCTAGCACACACAGAGAACAAATAGGGTGCTTGCCAAAAGCAGTCAACCTACGCACGCTCAAGCAGAGGCATGGTCGTTGGTCGGTTCCTGGTTACGCGGAAGGAGGACGGAGGCCGACAGATGTTCAAGGCGCCGAAAGGGAGAAGCAGCCGTCTACGCAGGAGGTGCTCGCGAGGAAGGCCAGCGGCTCAGAGGTGGCCGACACGCCGGGGAAGCGGAGGAAGGAGGCCGGAGAGGGGCCCGCGGCGTCGATGCCGAGCTTGGTGTAGGCGACGCTGGAGGACGGGGTGCTGCGCCTGCAAGGGGTAGCAGAGGAGGCGGCCACACGGAGGGAGGCGCGGGACGATGGCGGCCGGACGCAGGGCGGCGTCGATGCAGCTGAAAGCGAGGAGGACAAGGCCGCGAGGTGCTCGGGGCGGCGAGACGAGCTCGGCGGGGAGAGGAGGTGCCTAGGACTGCAGAAGAGGGCGGCCGGAGGGGCGTCTCGGGTCGGTGGCGACGGTGACGACGTGTTGAGGCCGGGGCCGGCGGAGGCGATGGCAAGGACGGCCGGAGCTTGGCTCGGGGAGGCACAACCGGGAGGAGCTAGGGCCGGCGGCAGGGTCGTGGCCCGAGGATGCGCGGGAGGCCGGCGAGCGACGGGGCCGTGGCGGCGCGATGGCTGGCGGGACCTTGAGCTCCTGGCGGCGGCGGCGGAGGAGGAAGAGGGAGGATGCGGGGGAGACGAGGTGGGGGAGAGGAGCGTCGGGGGTAGGAGGCCGCGGGGTGGGAGCGAGGCGTTTGCATGTGGGGCCAGGGTGGAAGGGAGAGGAGGTGGGGAGTGGGTCAGCTGTGTGTGTGTGGTGTTGGGCAGGTGTGTGAGGGTGTGGAGAGGAGGTGGGGCCAGGAGGCTGATGTGGCGGCATGGGAGTGGAGGGAGTTGGGGAAGTGGTGAGGTGGCGGGTGGTGATTGGTGGGGGTGATGTGGCTGGGATGGGTAGATTAGGTTGGGGTAGGAAAAGGGTTTAGGTAGTTCGGTTTTGTACTGGGGGTGGCCGACTGGGTCGGATCGGCCCGGTACGGCTGCCCCTAAAAATAAAATAAATGTTTTAATATTTAAAATGGGGCTTTTGAAAACCGTTGGTAGACAAAGCAAAATATTCCGGAGACCCGGGTTTTGTGTTTGAATAAAGACGGGGCGTTCAGAAGACAAAAATAGATTTTTCGAAGATAGTTTTATGCAAACAAATGTAATATGACATGACGATGCCCAAATGCAATGTGGCATGATGACATGAGCATGCGGTCATGATGATGCAATGCACAGAAACAACGCGATTTTCTGGTAGTGGTTTTTGCGGGGCGCCACAATTCGACACCACTAACAATGGATCTCGCCCTCGAGATCCGCCTCATGGTACCAGGAAGAAGGGCGGCGATCTGAAACTTCTCGCATCGTGTAGATCCTCGCGACACCACTAACAAGAGGTCGTTGTCCGTGATCGTCGAGAGAACACTCCGGGAACAAAAGGTCGAAGGTAGAGGTATCAACAAATAAAGCCACCTCTAGCTTCGATGGAGAGAGGGAACCGATGCATTCTCATCCACTTCAATGTACACAAGCGAATAGAGTGAGTAGTCGGCATGGGGGCCAATCCATCACGCACCCAAACTATTACTCTACACAATCAGTAGAAAAGCGTGCAACCATTCTCGGAATCAGACTGAAGATCTCGACAATCGAGGTTCAGGAACAAAGGAGTGATGCAGACTCTGCATCGGATCTGGCGTAGATGATGTCGTCGCGTCAGAAAGCACCGGAAGGCACAAGAAGGAACAAAGAGAAGTCCACCAGACGAAGGATTTCTCGGATAGCATGAAGACCAGATGTAGCAACACCGTTACCAAAGGAGGAAGCGAAACCCTGAAGGTACGATGGAACCCAACCACGAGAAATCCTGGACTCGGAGAGGGAGAAGAGAGCGGATTCAAAACACGCAGAGGTGAGAGGAGAGCAACAGAGGGGTAAGGAGTAAAATCAGACCTAATCAGAACTATCCAACCGATTTTGCAAAAATAGTTTTGACACTCTACTTCGGCCATTAGCTAGGTTATCCTACAGGCTGGACTTGTGGGGTATCGCAACTGCTGAGCTCTGATACCACTCTGTAACACCCTCAGAATCGGCCCTATGCAAGTTTCAGCGCTTCCCGCCAAACCCGCATAGAAACGATTCAAAGGTGCCCACCAGGCACTTGCGTGCGGGTGGAAAACGAAGTAATATCATTACACAATAGTCCTCGATGGAACCCACAAAACATATATATACAACAGCGACTCAAAGAGTCAAGAATACAGATATACAATACAAAGATCCAAATCACCTTTAAAACGATATAGCGTCCGAGTACAGACAAGATGAAAATTGAGCTAAGAGCCCTGAAGAATAACCAATGGCGTCCATAACCCTGCCCAGGCCAAGCCGGAAGGGTAACCCTGCTAACGACGTCGATCTCGAAACCTGCTTACACAAAAGGGGTGCCGACAAAGGGCAAAGGAAAAAGAGAGCGGTCAGTACTGAGGCCAGTACACGGCGAGACTAGAATTCGGCAGTCCTCGCCTACATAGGTATGGTGGACTGAGCGGCAGCGCGGCATGCACTAAACAACCTATAGAGACTCGAGATAACTGTCGGCTATCAGAGA
The DNA here is from genome assembly GCA_916181665.1 of Avena sativa. Classification (NCBI taxonomy): domain Eukaryota; kingdom Viridiplantae; phylum Streptophyta; class Magnoliopsida; order Poales; family Poaceae; genus Avena; species Avena sativa. The sequence continues at coordinate 123,983,174 of OV702280.1, forward strand.
GGGATAAGAAAGACCTATTCGGAACCATCCTGATACTACCACCAAACATACCCATCCTGGTATTTCCCCCTCGAGACCAAACGAGGAAGTCAACCGAGGAACTCACACAGTTGGCAGTTTTATTCATTCCGTTATAGTGGCGGCAATTACTAGTCAAATATAGATAGCATGAGTCATCCTGATATAATAAGCAGTGGCCAGTTTTAGTTAACCATTCCGTTGTAGTTGCAACACTTACTAGTCAGATACAATTAGCATGAGATATCCCAAAACCCAGCAGTTGTTGGTACTTTTATTTAGCCATTCCGTTGTAGTGGAGCTGATTACTAGTCATATCGGATACAAGTCAAATTATAACAGTAAACTTTAGTTATAGTTGTCTATGATCGAGAACTGTGCTCCAAGTCGTCCATAACCGCGGACACGGCTTCTCGAAAAGATTTAACCCTGCAGGGGTGCACCAAAGTATCCACACGCACTTCGACCCTTTTTGCCAGATCAGTTAACATACACCCATCGGTATGTCGGCGGGGCCTAAGTCATGACGTTTCCCAGACCCAAAGCAAGTACATGGGGGCCACCCCACTAAGCTACCCGCAACGAAGTCGGCCGGTCTCCGAGACGGACTCAGGGTTTGCGTCAATGGCTGTAAACGACTGGGAACCCGAAAGTGTGACTGGGCTTATCGATACCGCGAAAACACTCCGCTTTCCTAAACTGTACAGGCGCTCCACGCGCAATCGTAAATAAAGCAGTAAAGCATGGCATAAGTATAGGATAGTAATAAAGCCCCAAACTACTTTGTGGCCCCTAGTACAGTACTTGGAATCAGGTACTAAATCGATGGGGGTGCCCACACGCCCCACCTGTGGTTAGCGCGCTCGATCTCGGAACCGGTGTCAAGAACTCGGGGTCCTACGGGACACCAGTGAGCGGTTAAAATCCAAATATTGTCTATTACCCACCGGTGCCTCTGAATTTACGTACTTTCAAGTTTAGTTATTAAGCAGTAATTAAAGCCATGATCACCTACAACATTAAACATGCGGCAATACTCCAACAATTGTGGTACTTGACGACACGCAACAGCACTTGAGCAAGCGACTACGACGCGCAGGTCCAACTATCTACCAAACAACAGGTAATAGGATGTGTCCAAGGCAATATAAGGCCGCAAGGGATATCACGGGTACGGAAACTAGAGCATCGCAACACAGATAGCAATAGATCAACAGGAGGAAATAAAGACTATAAATGCAAAATAGGTAGAAGGGGAAGGGATGCTCTCCTGAAAACATTGCTGAAGGCTCATCCGAAGATCGGGTCGACACTCACATCAACTCATCGGCCTAATCCGTGAAGAAGCAAAGCACTAGAAGAAACACCGGATGGACTATTCAATACTACATAGAAAATCGGGCATGATGCATGTATGATGTATGACATGGCAAAGGTGCAATGCAATTAGATCATATTAAGCGGAACCGGGGTCCCGACATTTAATTAAATGGTTCAAGTTATTTATCTACCCCGCAAATTAAGTGTTGGGTTAACAGGGCGGAACATGGCATCGGTTCTCTACACCAATTTAAATGGAGTCCGGAATAAGACAACGATATCCCGCAGATGGACTCCATATTTAATTTAGGTGAATCGCCAAAATACCCCCAACATCCACAATATGTATGCGAGTATGGACAATTTAATATGCAACAAGTTTTTATTTCATTTATAAAGATAGGGGCGCAGAAAGGGGTCACACATTAGGGTCGAAGATCTTGGTTCCGATGGTTCGGGGGAATCGGTCTTCGGATCTCGACGGGAACGGGCTTCGGAATCCATGAGGCGATCTTGGTGGTTCGAGGGTTCGGTCGATGGGTTCGGGGTCTTGACGTGGTCCTCTCGGGTTCAAGCACCGATTGGCCTTGTTGTTGAAAGTACCTTCGCAAACTTCATCATCACAAACACACCGGAGAGCAACGAGCTGCAGTGACACGACAACATAAAAGACCACATCACATTGTAACTGGGCTAGCACACACAGAGAACAAATAGGGTGCTTGCCAAAAGCAGTCAACCTACGCACGCTCAAGCAGAGGCATGGTCGTTGGCCGGTTCCTGGTTACGCGGAAGGAGGACGGAGGCCGACAGATGTTCAAGGCGCAGAAAGGGAGAAGCAGCCGTCTACGCAGGAGGTGCTCGCGAGGAAGGCCAGCGGCTCAGAGGTGGCCGACACGCCGGGGAAGCGGAGGAAGGAGGCCAGAGAGGGGCCCGTAGCGTCGATGCCGAGCTTGGTGTAGGCGACGCTGGAGGACGGGGTGCTGCGCCTGCAAGGGGTAGCAGAGGAGGCGGCCACATGGAGGGAGGCGCGGGACGATGGCGGCCGGACGCAGGGCGGCGTCGATGCGGCCGAAAGCGAGGAGGACGAGGCCGCGAGGTGCTCGGGGCGGCGAGACGAGCTCGGCGGGGAGAGGAGGTGCCTAGGACTGCAGAAGAGGGCGGCCGGAGGGTCGGCTCGGGTCGGTGGCGACGGTGACGACGTGTTGAGGCTGGGGCCGGCGGAGGCGATGGCAAGGACGGCCGGAGCTTGGCTCGGGGCGGCACAACCGGGAGGAGCTAGGGCCGGCGGCGGGGTCGTGGCCCGAGGATGCGCGGGAGGCCGGCGAGCGACGGGGCCGTGGCGGCGCGATGGCTGGCGGGACCTTGAGCTCCTGGCGGCGGCGGAGGAGGAAGAGGGAGGATGCGGGGGAGACGAGGTGGGGGAGAGGAGCGTCAGGGGTAGGAGGCCGCGGGGTGGGAGCGAGGCGTTTGCGTGTGGGGCCAGGGTGGAAGGGAGAGGAGGTGGGGAGTGGGTCAGCTGTGTGTGTGTGGTGTTGGGCAGGTGTGTGAGGGTGTGGAGAGGAGGTGGGGCCAGGAGGCTGATGTGGCGGCATGGGAGTGGAGGGAGTTGGGGAAGTGGTGAGGTGGCGGGTGGTGATTGGTGGGGGTGATGTGGCTGGGATGGGTAGATTAGGTTGGGGTAGGAAAAGGGTTTAGGTAGTCCGGTTTTGTACTGGGGGTGGCCGACTGGGTCGGATCGGCCCGGTACGGCTGCCCCTAAAAATAAAATAAATGTTTTAATATTTAAAATGGGGCTTTTGAAAACCGTTGGTAGACAAAGCAAAATATTCCGGAGACCCGGGTTTTGTGTTTGAATAAAGACGGGGCGTTCAGAAGACAAAAATATATTTTTCGAAGATAGTTTTATGCAAACAAATGTAAGATGACATGACGATGCCCAAATGCAATGTGGCATGATGACATGAGCATGCGGTCATGATGATGCAATGCACAGAAACAACGCGATTTTCTGGTAGTGGTTTTTGCGGGGCGCCACAGGCAGGCACCGCAATCTGAGCACCGGCCGCCCTATGTAGTGTGTCAGGGCTTAGAATAAAGGGCCGGTTGGTTGTATCAGCTGGCTCTGTAAAGGCGCAAGCTAGAGGCGTCGCCTGAGAACCAAACAGACGCTTGGTGATAGTGGCTTTCTCTGTGGGGCCACCAGCTAGGTCTTCTTCGTTGCCAAACTGAGTGCTGAAGAAGTGATCATTCCAGTCTTCGTCGTCCTCGGCCGGATCCTGCGCCATGTGCATATCATCAACATGATTCAAGCCAATCGACTTCCTAGAGATGACGTCGAAAAACTTGCATAGGCCAAATAACGTTTCACGGACGTGCTCGTCCATTATCCCTCTTAGTGCGACCGGAAGTACCTGCGTCATTAGCACGGCACAGTCGTGAGACTTCATGCCACTGAACCTCTGCTTCGCCTCGTCTAGGTATCTGCTTATCTTGCCCGCGTAGCCATAAGGAAATTTGACTCCTAGAAGGCACTTGAAAAACTGTTTGATCTCATCCTGGCTTAGAGTGAAGCAAGAAGGAGGGCAGTAATATTCGTTCTTCTTGAACTTTTTACCCTTCCGACGACCTTGTGTCGTCTCCGACTCATGATCATCGTCATCTTCCTGATCATCAGGAGTAGTGCGTCCTCCGTGAAGCTCCTTCCGGATACCCAAGCATATCAGGTCGTGCCTTGCTTTCGGACCATCTTTCGTCCTATCTGGCATGTTGATTATGGTGGCGACCAGACTCTCGCACACGTTTTTCGTGATATGCATGATGTCGAGGCTATGAGGCGTGCGGAGAAACTTCCAGTATGGCAACTCCCAGAAAAAAGACCTTGTTTTCCATACCTTCATCAGCGGCTTGTCTTGTTGCTGCCTCTTTCGCTTCTTTCCAGGCTTAGGACAATCTTTCCAGTTTTTCAGCAACTCTTCCACTTCTTCGCTGCTCCTATGCTCTGGGATTCCTCGGGTCTCTGATTTGCCATCGAACAGGTCTCCACGTTTTCTCCATGGATCATTCTTGCCGAGCCACCTCCGGTGCGCCATGAACACGGTTTTTGATGACCCTGGATCTTTCTCTAGTTGGAGATAGCTTGTGTTATCCATGCACCTAACGCATGCGCAGAATCCTTGGATAACCTGCCCCGAGATATACCCGCAACCTGGATAGTCTTGCACCATAGTGACCAACGTGGCTCTCATAGTGAAATAATCTTGTGCGACGGCGTCGTAAGTATTGGCTCCAGATTCCCATAACGTGGCTAGCTCCTCTTTCAACAGCCCGAGATATAGATTGAGATCGGTACCAGGTTGTTTTGGCCCTTGAATTAGCATACTCATTGTATGTACTTCTTCTTCATGCACAACCATGGAGGGAGGTTGTACATCCATACAAACACGGGCCAAGTGTTGTGCGTGCTGCTCTGGCTACCGAACGGATTGAGTCCATCGGTGCTCGCACCAAGCCTGATGTTCCTCGAATCTCCACCGAATTCTGTGAATTCGAGGTCCAATGCTTTCCACTGGCTAGCATCTGAAGGGTGCGTCAGCAGCTCATCCTTTTCGGGGTCATCATCATCTCCTGGCTTCTTCCTTTCCGCATGCCATCGCATGAGCTTCGCTTCCTTAGGGTCCGCGAAATAGCTGCAGACGAGGAGTGATAGGAAAGTACCATACCACTTTTCGAGGTGCTTTCTTCCCTTTCTTGTATCGACTCACGCCGCACACCGAACATGTGGTTTTCTCTGCGTCCTCGCCCCGATAAATGATGCAATCGTTGATGCATACGTGATATCTAACGTGCGGTAGATCGAGAGGACAGACGATTTTCTTGGCATCCTCGATACTAGTTGGACATGTGTTCCCCTCCGGGAGAAAATCGTGCCAGAATGCCATCATATCGTCGAAGCTTGCGTCGCTCAATTTGTGCTTTGCCTTCATCTCCATAGCCTTGAGCGTTACATTCAACCGGGTATCATCGGGCCTGCATCCTTCATACAATGGAGTAACCGCGTCTTTCTCAAGTTGCGCAAGCTTGGCTTTCTCTCTAGCGGCAGCCCTAGCGTTACTCGTCTGCTTGAGAAGCAGCTCTTGCACATAAGGGTCCCGCACCCAGCCTGACGTTGTTCCATCGTCGTCTGCTCCTCCGGCATCTAGATCATCATCCTCCCGGTTTGCTTCCGCACCTTCACCATCTCTAGGAGACTCTTCATCATCTCGCCCGTTCTCGCCGTGATGATGATCATCGTCATGTTGGCCACCTTCACCGTCTCCATCATCTACGTCATCGCTTATCCAACGAGTGTATCCATCCATGAAACCATGGCGGAGCAGGTGCGCCTGCAGATTCCCGGAATCTGGGTCGATCACCCAGTTGAGTTTGCATCTTCTGCACGGACATCTTATATCTGTCTTGTTATTTCGTATCATGTCGGCCGTCGCACATTTCAAAAATCTAGCCACAATGCCTTCGCTCATTATGCGGACCATTTTTGCCTGCACGGTGTACACGGTACAATTTTGAAGTCTATTAGAACCACATAATGAATGCATGCATGCAATGGTCGATAGAAAATTTCGGCATGACCTATCCTAAAATTAGGACCTTTGCGAAATGCCAAAGTCTTGCCAAAATGGAAATGAATCAACATTTTGGAAAAACAAATGGCAACTTGTTCACATACAAACACAAGAGAGAGAGATCGAGACCGATCCATACACACATGAACATATCATTATCCTCTCCATACGCACATGCATGAGCATCATCGATACTCTCCATATACACACACATATGACCATCCTCTCCACATACACACATCATGAGCATCGATCATCTACATACATATGAGCACATCATCCATATACACATGAACACATCCTTACATGGACAACTTACCGAGATGAGAGACCGATCGCGAGAAAAGATGGAAAGGAGAGGAGCGCGCGTCGACCGGAGAAGGAGATGAGAGACCGGAGACCTCCTCTATTACTTATGTAACATCTAAAGCAAGTTTTACATGCTAAAAATGGTGAATGGGTGGAGAAATTGAGGTGGGAAGGAGAAGATCCCGACTAGATCTAAGGAGGAAGAAGAAGGGGAAAGTGAAGTGTGGGGTGGTGGATGTGTGGTCACACATGTGCACATAAATTAATGTCCTAAAAAAATCGACACATCCGTGGCGCACACGGCCCTAGTGCGCCACAGGGATTAGACACAACTGTGGCGCACTAGGCCATGTGCGCCACAGATGTTCCTACTCCCAGTGGCGCACTAGGCCGAGTGCGCCACAGAAGTTTGTGGCCGTTTCACAGCAGAGGGGGGCATGCGCTTAGGCGTAGCGCACCCCCCCCCCCATGTGCGCCACAGATGAGACTAACAACCGTGGCGCACATGACCCTAGTGCGCTACAGATGTTTGGCGTGCGGCCAACAGGCCCCTGGCCCACACACATCTGTGGCGCACTATAGTCATGTGCGCCACGGTTGTTCTAGTTACTAGTAGGGCACTGCCCACAGGTGAGCCACGCCTGTTTTAGCCGTGGGGAACTTCAACCATGTGATCCACGGATGTGCTGATTACCTATAGCCGTTTTCCTAGTAGTGCACGCTTCTTATCCTTCACCTTGACGATGTCCTTCAGAAGGAGCTTGACGAAGTCGCTTGAGAAGTTATCCACGGAGATCCGAAGGGAATCCTTTCGATCACCCGTGTACTCGTGCATGAACATCGCGCGGTGCTGCAGGGGTTGGATTCGCCTGATGAACCAGCACATGGCTAGGTCCAAGCCGGTCAAACCTGCCTCTACGAACCACTCGATCTGCCTTATTACGCGAGAAGCGTTGAGGTCGGAGGGAAGGGAGGCATGGGATCTCCATGTGGAAACTTCAGCGGCGGCTCCATCCACGAAGTCCGGGTACGTCACTTCTCGGCCCGCCAAAGGAATGTCGGGGCTATAGAAGTACGTCCGCTGCCAGTTTTTGCACGACTCGTGGCCGACGATGTCGGGGAACCGCCGGCCAGTTCGGATCTTGAAGCTTATGGTGCCACAGTTCCTAAGCTCCTCCCTACTATGTCTGTCTTCACGTTTAACGGTGAAGAAGTACACGAACAAGTCTAACCTAGGCTTAATCCCTAGGTAACCCTCACAAAGTGCCGCGAAGTTGCTAAGCACTAAGATGCTATTGGGGGAGAGGTTGTGGGGTTGGACTTTGAAGTGGTTCAAGACGGATAGAAAGAAGTGGGAGATGGGCAGAGAAACGCCGCGTACCAGCTGGGCCTTGAGGTACACCTTTTCTCCGACTTGGGGAAAAGGTGTCACCTCGCCGGCCGGCGCCGCCCGCCATGCGAGCCCCTCCGTCGCGGGGAGGTAGCCCTCGGCAACCATCTCTTGGATGTCGCGGCCGGTGATGTCCGAGCCACGCCAGTCACCTTTGTGCGAGTCTGGCTCCTCTTCCAGAGGCTCCAGCACCGCCAGATTGTGGTCACCGGCGACGCGGGGATGACCAGGCCCTCAGGGGGCACGACGACGGAGCTCGCCGGCTTCGCCGTGGCTTCGCTCGACGCCGCCATCGAAGGGGAGGAGCTGCTGCTGGCCATGGAGGACTGGGAGGACGCGAATGGTGCAGAGAGAGGCTAGGGTTTCTTAGAGGTTTTCTGCGGAGGGCTCGAGGAGGCGTGTGGCTGGAGGAAGAAGATGATGACGCGAGAGAATGTGGTGAAAAAGTGGCAAGTGTCCCACGGTTACTATTTATCTTACTCTGCGTCAAGATTCGTGCAGCTAATCAGACGGTTGCCGCGTAGACGATGTGTTCGTGAGCGTGCGCGGTAATTTCGCCATGTCTCCAACCGCCGCCGCCAACGGTTCGTATCGCTCGTGCGAGAAAATCGGATATGATTGCGTTCTCTACATGTGTGAGTTACGAGGCGTCGCTGACCTACAGCCTACGTCGTCATAACTGACATGGTAGATGAGCCGTCCCATCGAAGATTCTGGCATGGACGGATTTAATCCGACAACGGAAGCGTACAATGGAAGATTCAGCATTTCTCCGACTTACTCATAGAAGACGGAGAAACCTTTGTAGGGTTCTTTGGGAGGACTACAAGATATTGCTTGACGATTTGCCGACATCCATCTAGACGGAGCATTCCACGGGAAGAGGCAAGATGGCGCAAGATCTCGGAGTTCTCCGGGGGCTACTGTTGGGGATATGTTATATGGGTATCCTCATAACATGTCTCTTATCCAACTAACCCGGGTGGCCCATAGTCGGTAGCATGGCCTGTGGCCTGCTGGGCGGCCCAGTTAGGTGGATCCAGAAGGGAGGCCCATGCCGGATAAAGGAAGGCTACGGTGGAGTCACCAGCGTACCTGGAGCCTTGGAGTACAAGATACACAAGACTAGTGATAGACGGTGTAGGACTGTGTAACCTGTCCAGCTAGGACTTTTCCCTGTAACCTTAGGACCGGGCGACTATATAAGTCGGGCCTATGGGAGCCTTTAGGGCACAACCTAGTATCGTTTTACACACACCTCGCACAGCGAACCTATCTCTGTAACTCGGCGTATTGCCCTTATAGTGATTTATAGCAGGAGTAGGATTCCGCCACCGTTGTGGGATCTGAACCTGGCTAAGCTGTGTTACCTTGTACCCGTCAACCGTCCGCCTTACCCCACATCTCTAAACACGCACTATGAGGACCCCTCCATGGCGTACTCGTCGGCAATACCACGACAGAAGAAGCCGATGAGAACTTCAACCACTGCTCTGCTCAAGGCAAGCTTACATTGATATTTATGCAAGCCAATACTTGAAACCTTGCAAGCTAACCCTTGCAACTTATGCAAGCTAATACTTGCTTGTTACCATGACAACTATATGCCTTAAGCATATGTGATCATACCCACTTGATAACCCAATCCTAGTTTGACTTGCAAGCTTCATACTTTATTTCCTTATCAAAGCTTTCTCTTAGAGTTTACATAGTGAATTGTAGATACTAGAAGAATATTGGAAGGTAGCATAAAGAGCATAAAATTTGACCTAAGTTAGATAATCTTGATATCATCCTAAGGCATGAGATTGAACTTAGCAAATCTCCACTTGTTTACCACCCCTCATTAGTATTTACCACCACTTGTAGATGCTAGTGCTAAGTATAAAACTTGATCAACTTTAGATGGGAATACTTGGTGAAAATGGTTATGAAAACCTTAGAATGATGAGTCATTCTACTGAAATGTTTTGAGATGTGTTTCCGAACACCAGATGATTTTGATGATGAAAATGTTGAGGCATGAGCCTTAGCCCTTTATAAAACTGATGGTTGTCTGGATGCGATAGCATTCCAATTTTATCGTACAACCACAATACCGAAATTTGGTTAGGGCTTGACTGGAAATTTATATACCTTAGTATGGGTTTCCTCGTGGTCAAGGTCTGAGCTGAAGCTACCTTGTGAAGATTGTCCACCTGTGCAGTACCCAAGATGACAGTTGGTCATGGTTGGGAGGCTAAACTCATAGGAGAGGTGCCTATACTAGGGCGTGTAACTGAAAGGTTAGGATTGATTATCTGCATACTGAGTATGGTGAATTCAGGATTTGTTCCTAACGGATGTATCAAATGTTGTGGTGAAAGTGTATAATCTCTACAGAGTGTCAAACTATTTGAATAGCCGCGTACGCGGTTATGGACAGTTGGAGTGGACATACTGTTCCCCCGTCAGATGTTTTCAAAATGACTTGTGAAATGAATTGTGACTTTGACTTGACCACAATAGAGTTATGATATGAAATTCAAGTTCCCATTTAGGTGTTATAAAATTTTCAACTAAATTTCTTGCTTCTGAACTTAGTAGAGGTAAATCTGGCTTTTTGCAAAACAACCCTAGAGCTTAGTATATCCTTCTCAAAACCACTTCACTTGTTAGTATTAGTTTGCGAGTACTTAAAGAGTACTCATGGATTTGTCCCTGGCTATTCCTGTGGCCAGACTATGAAGAGGAGTACCAGGATGATGGACCGCGGGAAGGTTACGACAACTAGGATCATCTCCCATCGTCAGCATTTCCTGTGAACCTAAAGATGGAGCTTCGCCCACGCTATCATTATCTTTAAGTTATTCCGCTGCTTGAATTGTATTAAGAACTGGATCATGAGATCCTTATTTGTGTAAGAACTTATGTATGGTTTGTAATGGATGATGTACTGTGATATCCAAATCTGTTATGTCTCGCAAAAATGGTAATCCTGGGATTGCGATGTATGGCATAACAGGCATCTGGGATTAAAAAATCTGGGTGTTGGCACCCATAGGCCACCATCTGGCCGAGGGGGCGGCCCAGCCGCAACAGCAGCAAGATTCACATCCGGGAGATGCAGCCGCATGAGGGAAAGAGCGGCCTTCACTCCCGCAACCAACTGGTGCCGCAACAACTCCCTAGCATGACGCACGTCTCGAAACTTCGCTAGCAATCCCCAGAGAGTCGACGGTGCTTCATCAAGGGGAAACATGACGTGAAGAACCGACGTCGGGGAAGTCTTCACCTGCCACAGCACTCGTGACACCTAGTGAGCATGATCCTGCACAGTCGCAAGAACCGTGCCATGGTCGCGATCCATCCAGAAAAAGCCACCGGCTTCCATATCTTGCTAGGTCAAGAAGTTGATCCGAACCGCAACGCGCTCCTTCTCATCCTTTGGAACAATATTGGCACCTGCAACAACTACAAAGTAATATGACCCGCAAAATAGGCGCATCCAAAAATGAGCAGCAGCTCAAAGAAACTTACACTGCAGCTTCTCGGCCAACTGCTGCAGCTCCCCCATCGGATATTCCTCTCTGGCGGTACCTCGCTCCGCCTTTGACTTCCAAACGTCCGCATGGCCTCGGATGCCAAGCAACTCCTTCTCAAGACTACGGACGCGGTCATGATGAAAAACAAGCTGTGACGCATCATCCAAGGATGGTCGCGGCTGCGGAGCAGACGAAGTATCGATGGGTTCATCACCCGAAGGTCCCTAAGGAAAACAGAAAGGATATAAACAACACATGATTGGGCAACAGCTCGAAGGCTCATTATATACAACAAAAAGCCACTGCATGGCACAAAAAGTTGTTCATCAAGACATTACAGCAAAAGTATAAGACAAATACCCTACAACTAGAACGACAAAGCTTAAAAAGCTGCATCCTGAGTGGCCTCGGAGCCAGAATGCCTGCCCTTGACCTCCTCCTGCTTCTTCACCGCATACTCTGCCAGAAGGTCAATAAGCTTCGGCACATAGCGCTTACAACGAGCAGCGAAGAGAGCAAAGGCTACCTCGGAAACGTCGGGGGTCGTTGGCATCTGGGAGGTGACCTGGTGAAGATCCAGATCCGCCCCGGACGCCATGGCCATGGCTAGGCCCATGGAAGCACCGATCCCCTTTTCCTTGCGCTTGTAAGCCGTAGGTGCATCCATGGACAACACATCCGCCAAGGAATTGACATTCTCAAGGGAAACGCCCTTGGGAATGAGCTCCTTGTAGAAGCGCCTGAGGACCTCCTTGGCTTTGGCAAGAGAGCCAACCACGGTACTACAGCGGTCTTCGACCTCCGTAGCAGCATCATCCAAAGCACTACCGTGCTCCAGGGCACTGCGATTGAACTCAATGCCTGCGGCATCTAGAGAAACAGAAAAGTACAGTAAGAATCGAACAAAGGCACAGGGACGCGGCAGCAGAAAAAACCAAAGAATGGCAAAAATACTCACCAGAGACAGCCTTGGCAGCAGCCATTATTTTTTCGGCCACCTCCCTCTCGCGCGAAGCTGCAGCAGTGGCGAGTTGCTCCTCGCGGTCCATAGCTTCCTTCTGCAGGCACTCCTTAGTCGCGGCTGTGTCGGCCAGCTCCTGCTCGAGGCGCTCCTTCGCCCCAATGGCATCCTCGGCTTTCTTCTCCGCTCGTCCAAGGCTCTTTTTGAGAGCATCAAGCTCGCGGAGGGAAGTATTATTCTCATCTGCAAAAGCAACAAGAACGTACATGAGCTCAACAAGCTAGCAAGCAGACGAAAAATAGAAGATTAGTCAAAGCATGTACCTTGAAGCTGCCGCAGGCTGGCCTCCAACGCCAGGTGCTGCTTCACCAGCTGGTTTGCACCTTGCACAAAAGGCTGAAAGAAGAAGCAAATTATCAGGAAAAGGGCTCGGGGGTTGCGCCCAAGAAGCGAGCAAGACGTCAAACACATGAAAAGAAAATGCTCGGGGGATCCCCCCGAGACACGCCCAAAAAAAGCAAAGATCGGCAGATCATACAAAAACATTTCTCGGGGGCTCCCCCACAGCAAGAGAGAAAACACTTACATGTTCAGACGGAGACTCCGAGGGTCCCGGTGCAGTCTTCTGGGAGACGATCACTCGAGCCTCCTGCGGAGAGGGGTTCGGAGCTATGCCCCTAGAGGTGGCCACCGTTTGAGAGGGAGGAGGTGTCACCTTCGACTCCCCCACGGCTTCCTGAGTGGCCATGCTAAAAGATCCATCGGAGGAGTGGATGCAAGGAAAACACCAATCATAAGCAAGAAGACAGAAGGACAAGAAAAGTAGCAAAAGGCATCCGAAGGCACTTACGAGTCCATGTCGCTCAAATCAAAAACAGGCAGGGCCCTCTTGACTTTCTTCTCTTCCTTCTTCCTCTTCGTCGGTGGCTGTGGCGCTACAGCTCGCACCGGAACGGCCAGGATGGGAGAGGAAGAGGCATCGTCACCTCCGCTGTGGCGGACAAGGAACGGCAGGTCCCTAGGTGTTGGCGGAGTCGAGGCATCCGAAGATTCGCTCGAGCTCCGTGCCCGCTTTCAGGTCTGCCCCTCGCTCGCCTCGGGAGCCTCCTCAGTAGGGGATTGTGCCGGTGGAATCTCGGACTCGGATTCCACGATTTCGTTGTCCAGCGCATCCGGAAACCGTTCGGGTAGCGGAGGCACCATGCCAGGTACCTTGAACTCCTGCACAATGAAGACAAATTTTCAGAATAGAAAGTTACAAGGAAACGCACTCGAAAAAAGCGCTACGCGCACGTCGCAGATATACACCTATGGAACCGGTCGAGAAGCACTAAACGGGGGCGTCAGCGACTTCCCCAGAAGGTCCTCGTCGGATTTGTACTTCAGCAGCGGCCGAAGGACTCTGTCGAGGTCCCCCTTGGAGAGCACCTCTGCCGCAACTCTCGTTGGGTCATGGCGGCCAGAATAAAGGAACATCGGGTGAGCCCTATCCTGGAGTGGCTGCACCCGACGTTTGAGGAAGGTGCGGATGATGTCCACACTGTTCACCTCCTTCTCTGGAACCACATGGAGGGCCTCCACCCGATGATAGAGCTCCTCTATCTCCTCCACCTCGCCCTCCAGGATATGATTCTTCCAGGATCTCTTCTTCAAGATCTCCTGGGTGGATTCGAAAGGGGCAAGGCCAAAGTCTTGCCCATCCACTGTGGAATCGCGGATATAAAACCACCTCTTCCGCCAGTATTGGACGGACTCAGACATAGAAAAAGAGATGAAAAGAAAATTGGATCGAAGGGAAATGATGCAGCCACCAATCGGATAAACTCTGTTGGAGCCGGACTGCCTCTTCACGGAATAGAGTTTCCGAAAGAGGCCAAAGTGCAGCTCGATACCGAGCCAGCACTCGCAAAAAGTGATGAAACAGACGATGTGGAGAAGAGAATTGGGCGAAAGATGGTGGAGTTGGATGCCATAGAAAAACAACAGCCCATGGAGAAAATCATGGACTAGGAGCGACAGGCCGCGAAGAACAAAAGCAATGAACATCACCCGAAACCATGCGGGTGGACGGGGAATTACCTCATCGCCGGGGACCCTGACGGCGTCCCTGTCCTGCAGGATCAAACCCGCCTCATCAACTTGCGTAGGTCGCCCTCACGCGTCTTCGAGCGCCGCCACCCACCATCGGTGACACGAGTGGCGGCAGTGCCTTTCTTGCCACCGGCAGCAGCGCTGGTTCCCACTACAGTGGAGGTCTTCTTCGGCTTCCCTATCGCGGCAAGACGACGGCGGCGGTGTGAGCGTAGGAAAGAGGAAGGGAATGATCGGAGAACTTCCAGCACGGGGCGAGAAAATCTCAAGAAAATGGAAGCAGTAGAAAGCAAGTGGCTGTGGTCAAAACAAACCACATCTTTTCCCCATAGTTATATGGACGAAGACGATGAACAGGGACCGTTCATATGGAAGCCCTAGCGCCAGTATCAAATCCAACCATCCACGTGTCAGCACAGCAGTGAACCGTCGCTCGCACGCCATCCACTACGCACAGAAACCAAGGAGATGCCATAATTCTCACCACATCACGCATGACTAATCAACTCCAAGTCAGAAAGTGGGACCCACGTTCGTCCAGTCACATCACCTCTGGCGCCGCAGACGATTGAGGTCACCGATCGTCAGCACTGACGTCATCAAACCACACTAGCAACGGTTACAATTCTTTGGCTAAACAGCTAAAGTACTCACTCGAATCTACAATTCGATCAACTACTCGGGGGCTACTCCTATCAGGAGCGCTGGACACGCACCCGAAGCATGAATAAGGTACTACGCCAATGATCTATTCTTCGAGTCCTATGTCAAGTCTACGACTCCAATACAGACTCGGGGGCTACTCCCATAGGGAGGATTGATTCAAGCATCCGAAAAAATTGTGTCCTACGGACCTGAAGCCAACAATGGCTGAACTAAAGTCTCTGCTCGAGTCTACGACTCGAACAGACACTCGGGGGCTACTCCCATAGGGAGCGCTGGTCGTGCACCCTATAAATTCTTCGACTGTGATCTTTCGGATCAGAATGCAAAAACTTTTTGGCAACTTTGCCCCAACAAACGCTAAGTGAGTAACATATTCCTTGGCCACCCGAAACACCTCCGCGGTGATAAAATTTCGGATGTTGTGTCTGCGATGCAAAGGTAAGACCTACAGATACCATCTGATGGCCTGGTAACGCACCTGACTGCGCTCTGCTAGTGAAAATCCGTGCCAACAGGAGCGATGAAAATCCTGATGGATGCGTTGGGTAAATCATTCGAAAACTACTGGGATTCGACTCCTGTAAGACCTCAACGGCCTGAGTCGAATTGCGCTAGCATCTGTTTCGGGTTCGAGTCTAGGGACTCGAATCTGAAGAAGATCGTGTTGCTTTGTCCTAAGACAGTTAACTGACCCTGATCCGTCGGGAGAGTCATGCACACGCATCAACAATCCCTACACACATTAAAATCATTCTTTTCTGAACAGAAACACCTGCACCCAAAAGATTGAAGAGTCCTCAGCCGAATCAGGTTGAGAAACACCTCCTTCATACTTTCCATCACAATCTCAGGTAGGTACTGTTCCTTGAAGGCATCAGAGAACTGCCCCCAAGATGGCTGAAAACTAGGCGGGGTTGACCTTAGGTAGTTCGCCCACCAAAGTGCGGCCTCTCCACGCAGCAAGTGAGTAGCACACTTGACCCTGTCCTGCTCAGTCACTTCAGAAGTATCCAACAGCTTTGTGGTCTCACAGAGCCAATCATCTGCATCGAGTGGCTAGACTGTCATCTCAAACTGCTGAGGGTTTAACTTCAGGAAATCCTTCAAGGTGCCATGTTGTGGAGGCGGAGGAGGTGCAGGAGGTGGAGCAAACTCGTTCCTCCTAACGCTTTCTTCGAACCTCAGCTGGTTCTGCTGCATTGCCCCCAGTGTAGTAGCAATGGTAACAAGAGCAGCACCCAACTCTAGTAATCCCGGAGCTTCTTCTTCCATATTTTTACGTGGCGGAGGCGCCATCCTGTTACAGATGCAAGAGTTTACATTAGTACCATAATGGAGAATGTTTAGTAATCCAGAATAGTACTAAAAATGGAATTAACCATGATTAAAGGATAAAATTTACTAAGATGATATTAAAATATCAAACAAAGTTCATAGCACCTAAGAGATTGTTAACATATCGCACACAACTGAAAGGAGTGTGAAACACGAATCAACCAAAGAAAAATTTCCGCAATTTTCAGTATTGTAATCTTCCATTGAGCATAATAAAATCACATTAATCCACCAATTCAATGCAAGAGAGCGAATGCTAAGAGTAGTGGTATGGTCATGACTCCATCCCGCACTCGAAGCATTACCCCATACAGGAATAGGAAAACTCATGCGATCCAACTCCGACAATAGTATCACTTAAATGCGCAAAATCACTTAACAGATGAAAGTTGGCAATTCCACATCACGTGAAAATATACTTAGATATCGAACACCCCTAACCAGATCACGTCGGTAACAAGGAGTAAGATAGATCGCATCGGTTTACAAAGAGTCGGACAGATCGCGTCGGTTCATAAAAGTCTATCGGTATCGAATGTACCGGCAGTTGATAACCAAAGGTAGATTACGATAACAAATTGGATGCAACAGATAGACAAAATGATTTAACAACACACATCTTATGGTACTACGGAAACCCAGAACACGAGAATCCTACGTTGAATTTTAGAAGAGGATTGATAAACGTTACACTTCCTTACCAGAAAAAGGGTGGGTGGGTGGGTAAGAAGAAAAATGGAAGCAGCCCTACTCTCACGTTTAGTTTTTCTCTAATATACATAACTACCAAAATATTTTCTAGACTGACAACGACCATCTTGGCTGAGACCCTGAAGGGCGG
This sequence comes from Avena sativa, assembly GCA_916181665.1. Taxonomy (NCBI): domain Eukaryota; kingdom Viridiplantae; phylum Streptophyta; class Magnoliopsida; order Poales; family Poaceae; genus Avena; species Avena sativa. The sequence continues at coordinate 124,000,254 of OV702280.1, forward strand.
AATGGCTCTAATACCAGATGTAATACCTCGGACACTACGCTCTAAATAACAAGCCTGGAATGAACCCAAAGTGCATGAGGTGTCCTACCGAGGAGGCCCGGGGCCACCCACGGGTAGGTCCCGTCCAAGCGGAACAGGGCACGGTACCGGCCAACACCCCATCCACTTTGCAAAAGCATCAAGACAAGTACGAGCGGCATAGTCGATAGGCATGCGAAAACATAACATACACAATTGTGTAAGCTAGCGACATACAAGGGTACATCAGAGCCAGACCATCTAAAAGAAATAGAAATATCCAACGCCATACGACAAGATTCAAATTACTAGATAGTTCTAATAGTTTAGGATACATCCTCAAATAGCATACATCAGAGTATGCGGAAGCGGAAGATAAGATCCGAGTACGGATAAGAAGCAAATTGGCGTAAGACGCCCTGAAAATAAGCACATCCCGCCCACATTATCTCAAGATCTCCATGCCCCGGAAACTCTACACCTGACGGTTGTTGCCTCCATCATCGGTCTCTTCAACCCAGTAGCCTTCCTGTGGGTAAACCTGTCCATCTAAACCAAATATTTATCGTGTGAGACCCTAGGGGGATCAGCAAGACTTTATGCATCTAAAGGGGACAACCTGAGGGTGACGCAATTGTAGCGAAAGTAAAGCCTAGAAGTTTTATAGAGACACACTATAACATCCGCCTAACCAATGATAGACGGATGCTCATTAAGTAAACAATAGTTACTTTCCCATCAAATATATATCAACATAAATAAACATCGCTCGCCCACCCCCTCGTTCCAGAACGAGAAAGGCGGAAGAACATCCCATCCATTGGCAGTTTTATTAATCATTTCTATGAATATTGCACTATTACTAGACAAGTTTTAGTCAATTTAAAAACGGTACTTTCGTTATGCTTGTCTATGATCGAGAAACTGTGCTCCAAGTCGTCCATAACTGCGGACACAGCTTTCAGAAAGATTTACCCTGCAGGGGTGCACAAATAGCAACACACGCATGATCAACCTCGGAAAACCAAATAAAAACCCAACGAGGCATCACGACAAAGCATTCGCAAGATTCATATTTGATTTTAGGGGGCCACCCCACTAAGCAACCCGCGACAAGGTTGGCCGGCTCCGAGACGGACCCAGAGGTTTGTGTCGACAGCTGTAAACGACTAGGAACCCGAAAGTGTGACTGGGCTTGTCGATACCACATAAACGTATCACGATTCCTAAATAGTACAGGCGCTCCACGCGCAATAGTAAATAAAGCAGTAAAACATGGCATAAGTACTGGATAGTAATAAAGCCCCAAACTACTTTGTGGCCCCAAGAAATTAACTATGACTCAAGCTAGGACTAAGGGGATTCATGGTCCCACATACTGATAGTGCGATAGTCAAGGAACAAGAATCAAGTACTCGGGGTCCTACGGGACACAAGTGGACAGATAAAAACCAGATCTCAACTATTGCCCACCGACGCCTCTTTCTTTAGTTATCACATTACTACTCAATTCTGTTGTTTAGGTACCTCATTATTCAAAGACACTCACAAACCCTACACATGTGATTCTACGACTCGCATGGCTCAAACAACTCTTGTAGTAGTGGCTGATAGGATGGAGGGAACAAGCTTTAGTGGGGTTTAGAAGTAAAGGCTATGCAATACTTAGGATTAAATTTTATTCGGATCGCGACATATGATGCAAGAATAAGATAAATGCAATAGGTGCTATATGTAGTGCAAGCATGGGGAAATGCTTGCCTGACAGCTCAGTTGAGGAATAAGTCGGCTCCGGGTAAAACTCCTGGGTCTCCTGGTAAGCTCCTTGCTCGGCGTCTATCCGGATAAAAACCAAACACACATGGGGCCGAAATAAATACATTACGCAATCATATAAATCATATGCACAAGCAAACAAGGTATTCCATGATGATATGATGCAGAATTTACATGGTATAACATAGCATGGCATGGGTGAGGTGTGGAAACAATAATAAAGCACTTTGTTAATTTATTTAGGCATGTTTTACTCCCATAAACAGTTCTGATTATTTAATATTTAAATGATGCATGACTCAATTCATATCATGGAATGCATGGCTAGAACAGGCTCGTAGAGCTAATCAATTTAGACCTATCATTCGTCGAATTTGGAGTTACAGATTTAAAGTTATGCAATAATTAAGAAAAGACATTTATTGATATTTATTAATTCGAAATTTTTAAATTGCTCAACCATTGCATTGACACAGCTAGCAAGCTACCCTTTGCACCATGCCATGCATGCCCGACCACCCCCTTGTCCACCTCAACGCCGACAGCACGATGCAAGCGTCGCCAGCCTCGCCAACCATGTCTGGCATGCTGCCCATGCCTCACTGCCCCTCCAGACCAGCCCTAGCTCAAGGACAGAGAGAGGAGACGCCGAAAACGTCGTGCCCGCACCATTGTCGACCATGCAGATGCGCACCGCAGTTCATGCTTCGTTCCCACTCGACCCGACCACCTCGAGCCCTCGTCGCCCGTCTACATGATCACCACCGTCCCAGGAGACCAAAGGACATGCCCGTTTCCTCGACCGTGCCCCATAGCCACCGGACGCCACGAAGTTCGCCGTTGATACCGCATAGAGCACCGCCCTGTTTCGACCGCTGTATACCCCCATTTACTGATCCACGATGACCGTGATGACCGACAGGCGACCGCCCATCGTCCTAGCACCCAAGCCATGCCGCTAGCTCGCTATGCTGTCACCTCCGTCGACTTCTGCCCACGCCGCGCTGCCCCTCTCGCTCGTCTTTAAAATGAGGCCTCCCCAGCACCATTTCTCCACACTCCAACACTCCCCACTCCTCACTGATCCACCCCCACTTCTTTCGAGAGCAAGGCGAGCTCTCCCTTGCCGGAATTTGGCCGGAGCCTGCCGCTGCTGGAGGAGAAGGGCGTCGTTGATTCAGGCCACCCCAGGAGAAGCCACCAGTACCAGGAGAACCGCTATCGTCGACAACCCCATTCACCCCCATCGCCGACCCTCGCCAGAGCTCCGGTGAGCCTTCCCCGACCCTCACTGGCCGTGCTAGGGTTCGTCCCCGTCATGTCCTATTCCGATGAGGACGATGGTCGTGAGCCGTTGATCTTGAATCTAATCCTACGGTCAAAATCATCCCATACCCCTTCAGCACCCCCTGTCTCACTGACGAGTGGGGACACCACTTAAACCAGCCCGCGCGCGTGCTGTGCGCAGTGGGTCGTCCCATCTAGATCTCCCGCGCGACCCAGTTAGTTCAAACTTAGACTTTTCAATTTAGTTCAAACCCTAGTTCTGTATGTTGATTCAAAAATCAATTCAGAGAGTTTTACTGCACCAAATGGCATGAAACCAATTTTGCTAGAAAGGTATTGAAATTCTTAATCCAAGCCCGTTGGATTTAATCCATTTGAAATTATAGATCACCTATAGTAAAAATAACAAGGCAGATACTTTTCTGCATTCAAACATTTTTGAAAAATCAATCATAAATGATTTTGAGTTGATTCCAACTCTCAAAAATAACATTTGATAAGACCTTTCTGAATATATAAAAATATCTAGGTTTACCTGCAGTAATAATGGATAAGTGCTAAAAGAATGCCCCATATGCACTTATAGTCACTTTAATTAATTAAAATAATAAGGTTAAACCTTATTAAATTGTGACACGACTTTAAATCACATTCCCAAGTATTAGAATATGTGGTGATGACATGTGTCAACATGATCCCATATTTTAATTGGAGAATATTGAATCTTAAGTAGTTTTCAATGAGTAGAAATTACTTTTCTAAACTAAAGTAAATAAAACTAGGTCTTTATTTCATGTGATAATTGTGATGATGCTAGATCATCTAGTGTCATCCTTTGTGTGCCCCATAGAAGTAGTTAAGTATTGTTTGGTTATTGTGTACTTTGTATTTATTTATAGACGCTAGTACTGACCAATGATACGAAGAGGAAGGAGACTACTACGAACAAGAAGAAGAGGAGAACTTCAACCACTACACTATCCAAGGCAAGCTTCACAATACAAGTTAACTTAGCAAGATACTAACTAAGAAAGCCATCCCAGCAAGCTAACACTTGCAACTTTGCAAGCTAGATAACTTATGTAATGCATTAGGCATGCTTTGATTAGACAACCTTGAGTATACTAAATCGCAGTTTTACTTGCAAGCTTGATTATTTTATTTCTTCATAAAACTCTTTATTTATATTTACTTAGTGACTTGTGAATTTTGGAAAGGTATTAGAGGTAGCATAAAGAGCATAAAACTTTTCCTAAGTTAGATAGAACTAGATGTCACACTTGTAACTACCTCGGTGAATTACGCTCCTAGTTACAAGCCTGGATGAGCGGAAATGGTTGAAATAGTACGGTGGGGCCCAAATGCCACTCACAGGTAGACCTTTCGGCCGTCCCAACCATTTCCAAACATCGGGACAAGAACGGGCAGCGTAATCGGAAGGCGAAGGGATCAACTACATACACAAATGAGTATGTATGCAAGCCACCATACAACAGTACATCAGAGCCATTCCATCTAAAAAGAAAGGAAATATAGCAACGCCATACGGCAAGATTCAAAAGTTCTAGATAGATATAATAGTTTAGGATATCTCCTCATACATCAAACATCAGAGTATCAGGCGGAAGCGGCAAACAAGATCCGAGTACGGGTAAGAAGAAAATCGGCATAAGATGCCCCATAAATAAGCACATCCCGCCCACAGATCTCACGGATCCCCGTTCCCGGAATCTCTACACCGAACGATCGTTGCCCACATCATCCGCCTCCTCCACCCAGTATCCATCTTGTGAGTGTACCTGCCCATCTGAATCAAACAATTTATCGTGTGAGACCCTAGGGGTACTCAGCAAGTCTTTATGACTCTAAAGGGGACACAACCTGGGGTGACGCAATTGCAGCAAAAGATAAACCCTAGCAGTTCTATAGAAACTCGCTAACCATCCGCCTAACCAAAGATAGACGGATGTCCATGAATTAATGACAACAGTTATAACAGTAATATCAACAGATCCATCCTCCTCCTCGCTTACCGACGAGGAAGCGGACGAACATTCCCCCATCCGTTGGCAGTTTTATTATCCATTCCATGAGTGTTGCACTAGTTACTAGTCAGTTCTTTAGTCAAATTAAAAGCGGTACTTTAGTTATGCCTGTCTATGACCGAGAAACTGTGCTCCAAGTCGTCCATAACCGCGGACACGGCTTTCAGAAAGTTTTACCCTGCAGGGGTGCACAAATAGCAACACACACTCGATCAACCTCGGAAAAACCAAATCAAAACCCAACGAGGCCTTCACGACAAAGCAATCACAGGATTCAGAAATATTTCAGGGGGCCACCCCATTAAGCTACCCGCAACGAAGTTAGCTGACTTCGAGACGGACTCAAGGTTTGCGTCAGTGGCTGTAAACGACTGGGAACCCGAAAATGTGACTAGGCTTGTCGATACCACGAAAACACTCCGCTTACCTAAACAGTACAGGTGCTCCTCGCACAATCGTAAATTAAGTAGTAAAGCATGGCATAAGTACAGGATAGTAAATAAAACCTCAAACTAGTTTGTGGCCCCAAGAAATAAGAATGAATCTAGCTCTGGCTCAGGGGGGTCCCATAAGCCTCTCGGATGTGGATAGCGCGAATAAACAAGGAATAGGAATCAAGTACTCGGGGTCCTACGGGACACAAGTGAGCAGGAAAAAAACAAATAGCAGATATTGCTCACCGGTGCCACTTTCATTAGTTATCCCATTACTACTCAGGTTAAGTTGTTTGGTACCTCGTTATCCATCAGACACTCACATACCCTACACATGCTGTTCTACGACTCGCATGGCCCAAACAACTCCTGTAGTAATGGCTCATGGGATGGAGGAACAAGCTTTGGTGGGGTTTAAAAGTAAAGGCTATGCAATACTTGGGATTCAGTTTAATGCAATCGTGACTCAATGATGCAAGAGTAAGATAGAGGCAATATGTACTAAATGTATGCAAGCATGTGGTAGTGCTTGCCTGGCAGCTCAGTTGAAGCGAGAGAAGGATCTGGGTAGTGCTCCTGGTTCTCTTGATATATCCCCTGCTCAGCGTCTATTCGAAGAAGAACCAAACAAACAAGGGCCAACATAAATAAAGTCACAAGCATAAGAATAAAATGCGACAAGCAAACAATCATGCCATGATGAATGATGCACAAGTTGCATGGCAATAATGTAGCATGGCAGGGGTGAGGTGTAGAATACAAGAAATAAACATTTTATTGAGTTTTGGTCACATTTTATCCTCAAATAAGTTGCTGTTTACTTAATATTTATATGATGCATGCTGCAATTCAGAACATGGAATGCATAAACAGAAAGGTCTCGTCGAGCTGATCATTTTAGACATATCATTTGTTAAATTTGGAGTTATAAATCAAAAGTTATTAATTAATTAAGGTGAAGGGCATTTTCTTGTAATTTTAGTCAACTTGAAAATTTAAGTGTTCAAAATATATTTTGGATGGCATATTTGAAATCCTCACATTTTTATGATTTGAAAACATATATTATTTGTATTATTTGGAATTATGGTTTTAAATTTATTTTAAAGTCAAAATTATTAAATAGGGTCAAAGTCAAAGGTTGACTATTTAAATTAATTCTGAAAATATTTGATTAAAGATTTGAATTCACATTCAAAAACAAAACATTTTTCATATTAAGTTTGAATTCAAATTCCAAACCATTTGAAAGTTATGAATTAATTCATATTTTAAACAGATTGAAATTTGAATTTGAATTTGAATAATTTGGGAAAGGATTTGAATTTGAAACAGAAAGATTCCTGGACTTTTGTTACTCAGTCAGATTCTACCCACAGCCAGTGACAGGTGGGGTCGATGCTGACTGGGACAACACGCGCACGCAGATACTTTTCTCACCCAGGGTTAGTCTAGCCACAACCGATGACAGGTGGGCCAGGGGACCGCAGGGCCACAGCATACACATGGTCCAGCGAGGAGGCGACACGTGGGCGGTCCGGGGACTGCGCGGGTTGCAAAGCCAAAAGAGGAGGAGCCTTTTTGCAAAACTCCCGCAGGAGCTGGCAGGTGGGCCAGATGGGCTGCGGGTTGAGGCGGAAAAAAGCCCAGGGGTTTCTTTGCAAAACGACGGCGGCTGCTGCTGTCTGCTGTCGGACGCGGTGCTGCAGGCGGTGGATCTGGCCGGAGTTTTGGACGACGATGGCGACGCCTACGCCGGACTAAACGCAACGACCCAAAAACGAAAAACGAAGATGGATTCACGGGCTACAACATTCATACAGGGAGCTAGCACGGAGGAGGGCTGCAGCGCGCGGGGAAGGGCCAGGAACAGGGCGGACAGAACTGCTGCAGCTGTCTGCCTGCGCACGGCGAGCGGCCGTGCGTGCGCGCGAGGTGCTCGACGGACGGCGGCGGCGCTACGGTGCACGAGAGGGAAAGGGGGCATGTCTAGGGGGTCGAGGAGCTCACCAGGAACTCGACGGTGTGGTCGGAGGAGCCCGGGGTGGTCACGATCGGGCGCGTAGCTGGGGCCCTGGAGCTTCTGATCTTGGCGGTGCACGGCGGCGTCAGGCTGCTCCGGCGAGGTACAGCGGCTGCCCCGCGTCCTGGGCGTCGAAGAGGTAGCAGAGGGAGGTCCTGGTACTCCTGGCTCCGCTCGACGCGCTCCAGAACGGCTAGAGGAAAAGATGGCCGAGGCTAGGGTATATGGGGCATGGCGTGATCATGGTAGGGAGGGGGAGGAAGAAGGGAGGATGGAGAGAACCTGGGAGCCACCAGATCTTGATCTGGGTGGTGGGGAGCTGGGGTGGTTGAGGGGATAAGGGAGGAGAGGGGGGAGGCACATGGGGGGTGCCACCTTTATGCAAAAAGGGGGAAGGGGTGGCTCGGGTTAGAGCTAGGGTTTGGGAGAGAGGGGTATCCAGGGTGGTCAGGTGGGGCTGGTGGGGCCTTGAGGAAGGGAGAGAGCTAGAGAGAGGAGGGACGCCGAGAGAGAGAGAGGGTAGCCTCGGGTTAGGGTTTTGTCTAGGGGTGGCTCGGGTTGGTGAGAGGTGAGGTGAGAGAGGGGTGGCATGGAGCTAGGGTTTGTGGAGAGAGGGGGGTTTAGATTATAGATTAGGAGAGTGGTTTGGAGAGGGTGAGAGGTGATGGTTTGGTTTAGCCAAACAAAGGGTAGGTTTAGGGTTTTGCATGCATCAAGCTAGATCAAGCAAAAGAAGGAGAGAGAGAGAGGTGAGAGGATGATCCACTCAAAGGATTTCAAATAAAATCCAAGAGACTTGTTCTTGCATGGCCCATGCAAGCATTTAATGCCATGTGTCATCCTTGTGAAAACAAAGTAATAAACATGGCATTATTCTCATGCATCCCCAAAATGTGGAGTAAAGGCCAAGCAAAAGAATTTATAGGATTGGACCCACCCTATCTCTCATGAGCTAGATTAAACACCAAAAGAAAAATAATTACAAGCTCATGGATAATGGGATGGTGGAATTGTAAGGTGGTGAAAGAAAGGTGGTGGAGTTGAATAAAAGATATGCCCCCAACTCAACTTGGGCATTTAAACAATATATAAAAAACCAAATACAATATCAAGAGGCAAATACAATTGACAATGCATATGAGAGAAGAACCAACACAAAAGGGGTTTTGTATGATGCTAAAATGCAAGGTGGCATGATGACATGAGAATGATATAATGATGATGCAACAATTATGACTAGGAAGTAGTCATTATATTACTAGACCAAGTAGCATTACAGTTGTTAGACAAATGGGATGCTACAACTCTCCCCCACTAAACAGGAATCTCGCCCCGAGATTCTAGGAAGAAGAAGAAGACTCAAAGAGGGTAGGATAGTTGGCACGGAGCTCATCTTCACGCTCCCAAGTGGCTTCATCAACGGAAGGGTGCGACCACTGCACCTTGCAGAACTTGATGGACTTGTTGCGAGTCCTTTCTGCGACTTCGAGGATTTTTGTGGGGTGTTCTTGATAAGACAGGTATTCTTGGAGATTGATTAGCTCATGATCCACGGTCCTGCCGGGATCCTTGAAGCACTTCTTGAGTTGAGAGATGTGGAAAACATCATGGACCTTGAGTTTTTTCGGGAGCTCAAGAGCATAAGCAACTTCTCCTCTTCTTCCACGAATTTTGAAAGGACCGATGTATCTAGGAGCCAGCTTCCCTTTGATACCAAAACGGTGCGTGCCTTTCATGGGAGTGACACGAAGGTACACGAGATCACCAGGGACATACACCATGTCCGTGTGCTTCCTGTCATAATTGCTCTTCTGGCGACTTTGAGCAATCTTCAAATTTTCAAGAATGATATGCACCTTCTCCTCCGCTTGAGTTACAATGTCAGGGCCAAACCATATTCTTTCTCCTGCACCTGACCAACCAATCGGAGTTCTGCATTTGCGGCCATAGAGAGCCTCAAATTGTGCCATTTTCAGACTTTTCTGGAAGCTGTTGTTGTAAGAGAATTCAGCATAAGGAAGACATTCCTCCCACTTCATGCCAAAAGAGATGACGCAAGCACGAAGCATATCCTCCAGAATCTGATTGATCCTTTCAACTTGTCCTTGCGACTGAGGGTGGTAAGCTGTGCTGAAGTTCAATTTTGTTCCCAAAGCATTTTGGAAACTTTCCCAGAACTTGGAAGTGAAGATGCTCCCACGGTCTGAACTGATCTCAAGCGGAACCCCATACAGAGAGACAATTCTGTTGATATAGAGCTCAGCCAACTGAATTCCAGAAATTGTTTCCTTGACGGGGAAGAAGTGAGCCACTTTAGAAAGCCTGTCAATGACAACAAAGATTGCATTGTTGCCCTTCTGCGACCTTGGAAAACCAGTGATGAAGTCCATCTCTACTTTCTCCCATTTTCATTCTGGGGATTTCAATGGTTGTAGAAGACCGAAAGGTTTCTGATGGACAGCTTTCACTCTGCGGCAGACATCACACTCCGAGACATACTTGGCACAATATCGTTTCAAACCCGGCCACCAATATTGTGTTTTCAAGTCCATGTACATCTTTGTGCTGCCAGGGTGGGTAGAAAGAACAGAATCGTGCGCCTCCTTGAGAACTTGCTCTCTCAAACCCGGGTAGTTCGGAACAAACATCCGGTGTTCAAAGAAAAGCGTGCCTTGATCATCGACATGGAAGGACTCATACTTCGGAAGCTGAAGTTTGGAGATGATCTTTCTGGTGTGCGGATCACCAAGCTGACGAGAACGAACCTTCTCTTCCAAGAGAGGAGTAGCCAGAAGGTTCAGGAGATACCCTTGTTCCACAATTTCAAGGTTGAGCTAACGGAATTCCTCGCACAAGAGAGGCTGTTATTCTTCCATCATGAGGTTATTGACATAAGCTTTGCGGCTGAGAGCATCAGCCATGACATTAGCTTTGCCCGGAGTGTAGTTGATGGTCAAATCAAAATCATTGATTGCTTCAATCCACCTCCTCTGCCGAAGGTTGAGATCAGGCTGAGTAAAGATATACTTCAGACTCTTGTGATCAGAAAAGATTTCACAACGGTTGCCAAGCAAGTAGTGCCTCCATAGCTTCAAAGCAAAGACAACTGCTGCGAGCTCGAGGTCATGTGTAGGATAGTTGATCTCATGTGTCTTCAACTGTCGAGAGGGATAAGCAACAACTTGTTTTTCTTGCATAAGGACCGCACCCAATCCTTGCAAAGAGGCGTCACAGAATATCTGGAAAGGCTTAGATGTGTCCGGAGGAACCAAGACTGGCGTGGAAGTGAGCTTCTCTTTGAGTGTCTCAAAGCTTGCTTGACATGCAGGAGTCCACAGGTATTTCTTGCCTTTATTGAGGAGATCGGTAAGAGGCTTCGCTATCTTCGAAAAGTTCTGAACGAAGCGACGGCAATAAATAGCCAAACCAAGGAAACTCCGCACTTCTTTGACATTAACAGGAGGAAGCCATTCAACAATTGTCTTCACAGTTTCCGGGTTGACTGCAATGCCCTTGGCAGAGATGACGTGACCAAGATAGGTTACCTGAGGCAGCCAAAACTCACACTTGGAGAACTTTGCATACAAGCGGTTCTCACGAAGCTTGTTTAGGACACACCGAAGGTGTTCTTCATGTTCTTCCTTTGACTTAGAATAGACTAGGATGTCATCCAGATAGACCACAACGAACTTATCAAGATACTCCATGAAAACCGAGTTCATGAGCCTCGAGAAGGTGGCAGGTGCGTTGGTGAGACCGAAGGACATGACCGTGTACTCATACAGGCCATAGCGGGTGGTGAAAGCTGTTTTAGGAACATCTTCCTTGCGAATCTTGATTTGGTGATAACCACTTCTCAAGTCCAGCTTAGAGAATACCACAGCTCCAGCTAGCTGATCAAAGAGATCATTAATCCGCGAAAGGGGATATTTATTCTTGATGGTTTTAGCATTGAGAGCCCGATAGTCCACACAAAGTCTATCAGTCCTGTCCCGCTTCTTCACAAAGATTGTTGGGCTACCCCAAGAAGAGGTACTGTGTTGAATGAAACCCAACTTCTCTTGTTCATCAAGCTGTCGTTTGAGTTCAGCCAACTCAGCAGGACCCATTTTTTAAGGCCGCTTGGAGATAGGATCCGTTCCAGGTTCAAGCTCAATTACAAACTCAACCTCACGATCCGGAGGCATACCCGGCAACTCTTCAGGAAAGACATCTGGGAACTCACAGACCACCGGAACACTCTAAATAGCTTCCATAGCATCATCATTCAGAGCCGCCAAAGAGAAAAGCTGGATAGCAGGAGTCAGACTTGGGGAATAGACTATATGGCCTTCAGGAATCTTCAGAGAAACCGAGCGTTCAGCACAATCAATCACAGCTGCATTTGTTGTCAACCAATCCATGCCCAAGATGACATCAATGTCAGAATTGCCCAGAACAATTAAGGATGCCGAGAACGAAGAGCCACCAATCTCAATTTGATTGCCATGGCTGATTTTAGAAGCTGCCATCTTTGCTCCAGGAGAAAGGACCATTAACCGCTTAAGGAGAGGATCCAACGCTAACTCATTCTCATTTTAAAACTTGTGAGAAACAAATGAATGCGATGCACCAGAATCAAACAAAACTCGTGCAGGGACTGAGTTAACGGGAAGCATACCCATCACAACTCCAGGTGCATGCTCAGCTTGAGCGGCGTTGACACAGTTGGCACGAGCAACCGTAGACCCGGGCTTGGTGTTGATGTTGAGAGCCCGAGGTGGTGGTGCACGAACCATAGGAGAGCTTGCCGCAGATCTTGGAGGTGGTGGAGGAAGAGCTTTGTTTTTCATCGGACAGTTCCATCTTAGATGCCCAGAGTCTCCACACGTGAAACAAGCACCAGGTGGACGTGGAGCAACGTAGCCAGGGACTCCGCCAGGCGCTCCAGGGTAGTGGTGGTTGTAGCCCCTGGGAGCAGCAGTGAGGAAGTTTGTTGGCCTTGCGGCGAAGCTTGAAGGTCTTGGTGGAGCCGGGAGCGACGGTGGGGTGTTAGGAACCCAGACACGACGCTTAGAAGGAGCTGACATAGCTGAAGAGCTTGGTGCATCACGGTTGTGTTTCTTTGACTCCTCAAACACTTGCCTACTTGCTTCCTCCTGCAGAGCTGTATGCTGAAGTTCCAGAAAAGATGTCGGCATTGCATGTGTGATTGCATATTTAATCGATGCATTGAGCCCTTGTCGGAACCTCTTTTGCTTCTTCTTGTCATCGGATATCTCATCGCCACCATAACGAGAAAGGTTCATGAAGTTCCTGATGTAGGTATTGACATTGTCATTTCCCTGCTTGAGGTTGAGAAACACTTCCTTCATCCTTTCCATGACAATTTCTGACAGATACTGCTCCTTGAACGCTCCAGTGAACTGTTCCCAAGTAGGCTGAAACCCAATGCAGTTTGCCTTTAGGTAATTCTCCCACCAGAGAGCTGCATCTCCCTTCAGAAGGTGAGTAGCACACTTTACCCATTCTTGCTCAGGAACATCAGCAGTCTCCAGTAGCCTTGACATCTCACGCAACCAATCATCAGCATCAAGTGGTTGATCAGAAACATCAAATTGGCGTGGATTGAACTTCAGGAAGCTTTTGATGTCTCCTCGCTTGGGAGGTGGAGGTAGCGGAGCAAACTCATTCCTCCTGACACTTTCCTCAAAACGCTGTTGGTTCTGCTGTATTGCTGCCAAGGCATTGGCGATGTTTGACAACGCGGACCCCAGTTCAGGTGGTATGTCCTCATCAGAACGGCGTGGTGGAGCCATCCTGTGATTGATATAAAACACAAGTCAGTACTATAATGGAGAATAATAATAATCCAAAATAGTACCAAGATGGAATTAACCAAGATTAAAGGATACAATTTACTAAGATGATATTAAAATATCAACAAAGTTCAAAGCACCTAGAAGATATTAAGCATATCGCACACGACTGAAAAGGAGTGTGGTACACAAATATATCAAAGAAAATTTTTCCACAAATTTCGGCATTAAAATACCAATAGATGCGCAAAATCACTTAACGAATCAAGATTAGTGACTCTACCAATTCAATATACCAAAGCGAATGATAAGAGTAGTGGTATGGTCGCGACTCCATCCCACACTCAAATCATTACTCCGCACATGAATAAGTGGAACACATATCCTAACCCCTTCTTCTCACGATGAACCTAAAGATTAGTAACTACGGAAACGAACACCCCAAACAAGATAACGTCGGATAACAAAGAGTAAGACAGATCGCGGCGGTATACAACTAATCAGATAGATCTCGTCGGTTTGCAAAAGCCTGTCGGTATGGAATGTACCAATAGTTGATAACCAAAGGCCGATTGTGATAACAACTTGGATGCAACAGATAGACAAGGAATTACACACACACACACACACACAACCTATGGTACTACGGAAACCCAGAACACGTGAATCCTAGTTTGAACTTTTAAGAAGAGGATTGAAAACGTTACACTTCCTTACCAGAAAAGGGTGGGTGGGTGGGTAAGAAGAAAAGTGGAAGCAGTCCTACTCTCGCGTTTTGTTTTTCCCTAGTGTACATAACTATCAAAATATTTGCTAGACTAACAACGACCATTTGGCTGAGACCCTGAAGGTCGTGATGGCTCTGATACCAATTGTAACTACCTCGGTGAATTACGCTCCTAGTTACAAGCCTGGATGAGCGGAAATGGTTGAAATAGTACGGTGGGGCCCAAATGCCACTCACAGGTAGACCTTTCGGCCGTCCCAACCATTTCCAAACATCGGGACAAGAACGGGCGGCGTAATCGGCAGGCGAAGGGATCAACTACATACACAAATGAGTATGTATGCAAGCCACCATACAACAGTACATCAGAGCCATTCCATCTAAAAAGAAAGGAAATATAGCAACGCCATACGGCAAGATTCAAAAGTTCTAGATAGATATAATAGTTTAGGATATCTCCTCATACATCAAACATCAGAGTATCAGGCGGAAGCGGCAAACAAGATCCGAGTACGGATAAGAAGCAAATCGGCATAAGATGCCCCATAAATAAGCACATCCCGCCCACAGATCTCACGGATCCCCGTTCCCGGAATCTCTACACCGAACGATCGTTTCCCACATCATCCGCCTCCTCCACCCAGTATCCATCTTGTGAGTGTACCTGCCCATCTGAATCAAACAATTTATCGTGTGAGACCCTAGGGGTACTCAGCAAGTCTTTATGCCTCTAAAGGGGACGCAACCTGGGGTGACGCAATTGCAGCAAAAGATAAACCCTAGCAGTTCTATAGAAACTCGCTAACCATCCGCCTAACCAAAGATAGACGGATATCCGTGAATTAATGACAACAGTTATAACAGTAATATCAACAGATCCATCCTCCTCCTCGCTTACCGACGAGGAAGCGGACGAACATTCCCCCATCCGTTGGCAGTTTTATTATCCATTCCATGAGTGTTGCACTAGTTACTAGTCAGTTCTTTAGTCAAATTAAAAGCGGTACTTTAGTTATGCTTGTCTATGATCGAGAAACTGTGCTCCAAGTCGTCCATAACCGCGGACACGGCTTTCAGAAAGTTTTACCCTGCAGGGGTGCACAAATAGCAACACACACTCGATCAACCTCGGAAAAACCAAATCAAAACCCAACGAGGCCTTCACGACAAAGCAATCACAGGATTCAGAAATATTTCAGGGGGCCACCCCATTAAGCTACCCGCAACGAAGTTAGCTGACTTCGAGACGGACTCAAGGTTTGCGTCAGTGGCTGTAAACGACTGGGAACCCGAAAATGTGACTAGGCTTGTCGATACCGCGAAAACACTCCGCTTACCTAAACAGTACAGGTGCTCCTCGCACAATCGTAAATTAAGTAGTAAAGCATGGCATAAGTACAGGATAGTAAACAAAACGTCAAACTAGTTTGTGGCCCCAAGAAATAAGAATGAATCCAGCTGTGGCTCAGGGGGGTCCCATAAGCCTCCCGGATGTGGATAGCGTGAATAAACAAGGAACAGGAATCAAGTACTCGGGGTCCTACGGGACACAAGTGAGCAGAAAAAAACCAAATAGCAGATATTGCTCACCGGTGCCACTTTCATTAGTTATCCCATTACTACTCAGGTTAAGTTGTTTGGTACCTCGTTATCCATCAGACACTCACATACCCTACACATGCTGTTCTACGACTCGCATGGCCCAAACAACTCCTGTAGTAATGGCTCATGGGATGGAGGAACAAGCTTTGGTGGGGTTTAAAAGTAAAGGCTATGCAATACTTGGGATTCAGTTTAATGCAATCGTGACTCAATGATGCAAGAGTAAGATAGAGGCAATAGGTACTAAATGTATGCAAGCATGTGGTAGTGCTTGCCTGGCAGCTCAGTTGAAGCGAGAGAAGGATCTGGGTAGTGCTCCTGGTTCTCTTGATATATCCCCTACTCAGCGTCTATTCGAAGAAGAACCAAACAAACAAGGGCCAACATAAATAAAGTGCACAAGCATAAGAATAAAATGCGACAAGCAAACAATCATGCCATGATGAATGATGCACAAGTTGCATGGCAATAATGTAGCATGGCAGGGGTGAGGTGTAGAATACAAGCCACTTGGGAACGTGAAGATGAACTCCGTGCCAACTATCCTACCCTCTTTGTGTCTTCTTCTTCCTAGAATCTCGGGGCGAGATTCCTGTTTAGTGGGGGAGAGTTGTAGCATCCCAGTTGTCTAACACCTGTAATGCTACTTGTTCTAGTAATAAAAGGGCCACTTCCTACATATAATTGTTGCATCATCATCATATCATGCTCATGTCATCATACCACCTTGCTTTTGAGCATCATACAAAAACCCTTTTGTTTTGGTTCTTATCTCATATGCATTAATATTTGTAATTGCCTCTTGATATTGTATTTGGTTCTTGATATATTGTTAAATGCCCAAGTTGATTTGGGGGCATATCTCTTATTGACTCCACCACCTTTTTCTACACCACCTTATATTTTTTTTCACCATCCAATTCAAATGAGCTTGACATTTTAATTGAGTTTACCTCTAGCTCATGTGGGTTGGGTGGATTCCACTCATAATCTTTTGCTTGACCTTTTCCACTTTGGAATGCATAAGAAAATGCCATGTAAATAATCTTGTTTTCACAAAGATAAACATGGTATTAATTAATTATGCATGGCCCATGCAAGTACCCCTTTAGCTTGACATTTGATTTTATTTGATTTTAAAATGGATCGTCTCTCTCTACCCCTTAGGCTTGGTCTTGTTTGATCATGCCCAAACCTCATCACCATACCCATCCTTACCATCATCACCTTTTCCTCCCTTTTCTAGTCTTGGTCTTGTTGGGGTTTGGTTGGTGCTTGGTTTGATCTTGACAAAAGAACACCCTAGCATCTAACCTTCCCCCCTCTCTAAACCTAAACCCTAAGCCACCCCCTCTCTCCTTAAATCCCACCATAACCAAACCCTAGCTAACATGTCCCCCTCTCTCCCTGGCCACCTCTCCCTGCCTAGCTACCAACCCCCAAACCCTAACCTAGCTCTACCCGAGCCTAGCTCTAACCTACCCGAGGCTACCCCCTCTCTCTCCAGCTCCCTCCCTCTCTGCCTTGGGACCCTAGCCGAGCCTGCCCCTGCCTCCCAGACCACCCTACCCCACCTGCCAGCTCCCCATGCGCCTGCCCTACCCTGGCCGAGCCGACCGAGCACGTGAAGGAGAAGAAAAGGTGGCCGACGCCACCTTTCCCCTCCACCACGCCAACTACCCTCTCCCTCCGATCCTATCCACCCCTCTGCCTCGCCCTGCTCCCTCGCTCAGATCCGCCCCATAGCCTCCCCTCTCTCCCTCTTTCTCCACCGCCACCGGCTACCCCTTAGCCGCCCACCGTCGGCCCCCTCCACGACCCGTTGATCCTGTCGAGCCGCGCGTCCGTGGTGTGACCTGGGAGATCGAGAAGGGTCCCATGCATCGCCCTGCGCTCGCCGTCGAGTAGGAGGAGGACCGGAGCCGCCAGAACCAGCGCCGCGCCGGCCGAAACCCTAGCTACGCCCGGCGTCTGCCCCGTCGTCGATCCGCTGCTCGCCGACCCGATCCAACGCCACCAACGACCTCCCAGTGAGCCCACGACCCCCCCCTGGACACGCTCCGCCTCTCTGTAACGCCCTAGCCTCGCCGGAAGTTTCATCGAGCACCCTCTGCGCGCCGCTGCATGTTTCTGTCCGCTAGCTTCCGCCCGCATAGCAGCCCTATCTAGGCCCCGCCCGCTCTCCTGACACATGGCCCAAGCCACCGCACCGGCTCGCCCCCCCAGCGCGTGCCGCACGTTCCAGGTTCGAATCCCCGCTCCGCCCGTGCCGCGCACCGATCTGTCGATCGTGGCAGGAAGAGGAACAGTACGGCGTGGCAGTTTTACGGATAACCCCTTTTTGTTTCCTCGTCTCAAACCGCGGTACGTGAGGTCCCACCAGTCAGCCCCCTGTCCTTTTTCCGGAGAGCCCCCTGTAGTATTCTAACCCTAACCCGCAGTCCCCCCCCCCCCCCGCTGTGCCGCGTGGCAGCCTTGCGCCCAACCACTGGCCTGTGGGACCGCAGGGCTTCTGGGCCCGCATGTCATCCGCTTAGGCTAGAGTAGGCCACGGTGTAAAAAGCTTTCTGTGTGCCTGTGTTACCCAGTCATCCTGGCCCCACCTATAAGCCCCACCTATAAGCGTCTGTGGCTAGATTAGACTGAGTATAAAAAGTTTTTCCTGAATCTGTTTAAATTCAAATCTTTTCCTAATTATTTCAAATTCAAATATAATTCTGTTTTTAAATAACTTTTCAAAAATTAATCCAAATAATACAAATAATATATGTTTTGAAATCAGAAAAATGTGAGGAATTCAAATATGCCATTCAAAATATTATTTGGACACTTTAAATTTCAAGTTGAATTAAATTACAACAAAATGCCACTGGAACTTAATAAATTAATAACTTTTGATTCATAATTCCAAATTGAACAAATGATATGTCTAAAATGATCAGCTCGACGAGACCTTTCTGTTTATGCTATCCATGAATTCAAATGCAGCATGCATCATATAAATATAAAGTATACAGCAACTATTATGACAATAAAATGGGACCAAAACCCCATAAAAAATGTTACTTCTTGTGTTCTACACCTCACCCATGCCATGCTACTTTATTGCCATGCAACTTGTGCATCATTCATCATGGCATGATTGTTTGCTTGTCGCATTTTATTCCTATGCTTGTGCACTTTATTTATGTTGGCCTTGTTTGTTTGGCTCTTCTTCGAATAGACTCTGAGCAGGGGATATATCAAGAGAACCAGGAGCACTACCCAGATCCGTCTCTCGCTTCAACTGAGTTGCCAGGCAAGCACTACCACATGCTTGCATACATACAGTACCTATTGCCTCTATCTTATTCTTGCATCATTGAGTCGCGATTGCATTAAACTGAATCCCAAGTATTGCATGGCTTCTACTTTTAAACCCCACCAAGCTTGTTTCCCCATCCCATGAGCCATTACTACAGGTGTTGTTTGAGCCATGCGAGTCGTAGAACAGCATGTGTAGGGTATGTGAGAGTCTGATGGATAACGAGGTACCTAAACAACTTAACCTGAGTAGTAATGGGATAACTAATGAAAGTGGCACCGGTGGGCAATATCTGCTATTTGGTTTTTCCTGCTCACTTGTGTCCCGTAGGACCCCGAGTACTTGAAACCTGTTCCTTGAATATTCGCGCTATCCACATCTGGGAGGCTTATGGGACCCCCCCTGAGCCAGAGCTTGATTCATTCTTATTTCTTGGGGCCACAAACTAGTTTGAGGTTTTATTTACGATCCTGTACTTATGCCATGCTTTACTGCTTTATTTACGATTGTGCGAGGAGCACCTGTACTGTTTAGGGTAGTGGCACGATTCCGCGGTATCGACAAGCTCAGTTTTGGGTTCCCAGTCGTTTACAGCCGTCCCCACAACCTTGAGTCCGTCTCGGAGCCGGCCGGCTTCGTTGCGGGTCTACTTTAAGGGGTGGCCCCCTGAAATATTTCTGAATCCTGTGATTGCTTTGTCGTGAAGGCCTCGTTGGGTTTTGATTTGGTTTTTCCGAGGTTGATCGAGTGTGTGTTGCTATTTGTGCACCCCTGCAGGGTAAAACTTTCTGAAAGCCGTGTCCGCGGTTATGGACGACTTGGAGCACAGTTTCTCGATCATAGACAAGCATAACTAAAGTACCGCTTTAATCTGACTAAGTAAATGACTAGTAAATAGTGCAACACTCATGGAATGGTTAATAAAATTGCCAACGGATGGGGGGTTGTTCGTCCGCTTCCTCGTCGGTAAGCGAGGAGGAGGATGGATCTGGTGATATTACTGTTATAACTGTTGTCATTAATTCACGGACATCCGTCTATCATTGGTTAGGTGGATGGTTAGCGAGTATCTATAGAACTATTAGGGTTTATCTTTTGCTGCAATTGCGTCACCCCAGGTTGTGTCCCCTTTAGAGGCATAAAGACTTGCTGAGTACCCCTAGGGTCTCACACGATAAATTATTGGTTCAGATGAACAGGTACACTCGCAGGACGGATACTGGGTGGAAGAGGCTGATGATGTGGGCAACGATCGTTTGGTGTAGAGATTCCGGGCACGGGGATCCGTGATATCTGTGGGCGGGATGTGCTTATTTCGGTGGCATCTTATGCCGATTTGCTTCTTATCCGTACTCGGACTTTGTTTTGCCGCTTCCGCTTGATACTCTGATGTGTGATGTATGAGGAATTATCCTAAAATATTATATCTATCTAGGTCATTTGGATCTTGCCGTATGGCGTTGCTATATTTCCTTTCTTTCTAGATGGAATGGCTCTGATGTACTTTTGTATGGTGGCTTGCATACATACTCATTTGTGTATGTAGTTGATCCCTTCGCCTGCCGATTACGCCGCCCGTACAGGTCCCGGTGAATTGGAAGTGGTTGGGACGGCCGAAAGGTCTACCCGTGAGTGGCTTTTGGGGCCCCACCGTACTATTTCAACCACGACCGTTCACCCAGGCTTGTATCTAGGAGCGTAATTCACCGAGGTAGTTACAATTGGTATCAGAGCCATCCCGACCTTCAGGGTCTCAGCCAAATGGTCGTTGTCAGTCTAGCAAATATTTTGGTAGTTATGTATACTAGGGAAAAACAAAAACGAGAGAGTAGGACTGCTTCCACTTTTCTTCTTACCCACCCACCCACCCTTTTCTGGTAAGGAAGTGCAACGTTTTCAATCCTCTTCTTAAAAATTCAAACTAGGATTCACGTGTTCTGGGTTTCCGTAGTACCATAGGTTGTGTGTGTGTGTGTAATTCCTTTGTCTATCTGTTGCATCCAAGTTGTTGTCTAATCAGCCTTTTGGTTATCAACTGTTGGTACATTCCATACCTACAGGCTTTTGCAAACCGACGCGATCTGTCTTACTCTTTGTATCCGACGTTATCTTGTTTGGGGTGTTCGTTTCAGTAGTTACTAATCTTTAGGTTCAACGTGAGAAGAAGGGGTTAGGATATGTGTTCCACTTATTCATGTGCGGAGTAATGCTTTGAGTGCGGGATGGAGTCGCGACCATACCACTACTCTTATCATTCGCTTTTGTATATTGAATTGGTAGAGTCACTAATCTTGATTCGTTAAGTAATTTTGCGCATCTATTGGTATTTTAATGCCGAAACTTGTGGAAAAATTTTCTTTGATATATTTGTGTACCACACTCCTTTTCAGTCGTGTGCGATATGCTTAATATCTTTTAGGTGCTTTGAACTTTGTTGATATTTTAATATCATCTTAGTAAATTGTATCCTTTAATCTTGGTTAATTCCATCTTGGTACTATTTTGGATTATTATTATTCTCCATTATAGTACTGACTTGTGTTTTATATCAATCTCAGGATGGCTCCACCACACCGTTTAGATGAGGACATACCACCGGAATTGGGGGCTGCGTTGTCAAACATAGCCAATGCCTTGGCAGCAATGTAGCAGAACCAGCAGCGTTTGGAAGAGAGTGTTCGGAGGAATGAGTTTGCTCCACTCCCTCCACCTCCCAAGCGGGGCGACATCAAAAGCTTCCTGAAATTCAACCCTCGCCAGTTTGATGTTTCCGATCGACCACTGGACGCGGATGATTGGCTGCGTGAGATGTCAAGGTTGCTCGAGACTGCTGATGTTCCTGAGCAGGAGTGGGTGAAGTGTGCTACTCACCTTCTGAAGGGAGATGCAGCTCTCTGGTGGGAGAATTACCTCAAGGCAAGCTGCACTGGTTTTCAGCCTACTTGGGAAAGGTTCACTGCAGCTTTCAAAGAGCAGTTTCTGTCAGAGATTGTTATGGAAAGAATGAAGGAAGCTTTTCTCAACCTTAAGCAGGGAAATGATAATGTCAACACCTACATCAGGAACTTCATGAACCTTTCTCGTTATGGTGGCGATGAGGTATCAGATGACAAGAAGAAACAAAAGAGGTTCAGGCAAGGGCTCAATGCATCGATCAAGTATGCAATCACACATGCAAGGCCGGCATCTTTCCTGGAACTACAGCACACAGCTCTGCAAGAGGAAGCAAGAAGGCAAGTGTTTGAGGAGTCCAAGAAACACAACCGTGATGCATCAAGCTCTTCAGCTATGGCAGCTCCTTCTAAGCGGCGTGTCTGGGTTCCTAACACCCCACCGTCGCTCCCGGCTTCACCAAGACCTGCAAGCTACGCGTCAAGGCCACTAAACTCCATCACTGCGGCTCCCAGGGGCTACACCCACAACTACCCTGGAGCGCCTGGCGGAGTCCCTGGCTACGTTGCTCCACGTCCACCTGGTGCCTGCTTCACGTGTGGAGATCCTGGACATCTGAGCTGGAACTGTCCGTTGAAGAACAAAGCTCTCCCTCCACCCCCTCCAAGACCTGCGGCAAGCTCTCCTATGGTTCGTGCACCACCACCTCGGGCTCTCAACATCAACACCAAGCCCGGGTCTACTGTTGCTCGTGCCAATTGTGTCAACGCCGCTCAAGCTGAGCATGCACCTGGAGTTGTGATGGGTATGCTTTCCGTTAACTCAGTCCCTGCACGAGTTTTATTTGATTCTGGTGCATCGCATTCATTTGTTTCTCACAAGTTTGCAAATGAGAATGTGTTAGCTTTGGATCCTCTCCTTAAGAAGTTGATGGTCCTATCTCCGGGTTCAAACATGAGGGCTGCTTATATCAGCCATGGCAATCAAATTGAGATTGGTGGCTCTTCGTTCTCGGCGTCCTTAATTCTTCTGGGCAATTCTGACATTGATGTCATCTTGGGCATGGATTGGTTGACAGCAAATGCAGCTGTGATTGGTTGTGCTGAACGCTGAGTTTCTCTGAGGATTCCTGAAGGCCATATAGTCTTTTCTCCAAGTCTGACTCCTGCTGTCCAGCTTTTCTCTTTGGCGGCTCTGAATGATGATGCTATGGAAGCTATTCAGAGAGTCCCAGTGGTCTGTGAGTTTCCGGATGTTTTTCCTGAAGAGTTGTCGGGTATGCCTCCGGATCGTGAGGTTGAGTTTGTAATTGAGCTTGAACCTGGAACGGCTCCTATCTCCAAGCGGCCTTATAAAATGGGTCCTTCTGAGTTGGCTGAACTCAAACGTCAGCTTGATGAACAAGAGAAGTTGGGTTTCATCCAACACAGTACTTCTTCTTGGGGTAGCCCAGCAATCTTTGTGAAGAAGCGTGACAGGACTGATAGACTTTGTGTTGACTATCGGGCTCTCAATGCTAAAACCATCAAGAACAAATATCCCCTTCCACGGATTAATGATCTCTTCGATCAGCTAGCTAGAGCTGTGGTGTTCTCTAAGCTTGACTTGAGAAGTGGTTATCACCAGATCAAGATTCGCAAGGAAGATGTGCCTAAAACAGCTTTCACCACCCGCTATGGCCTGTATGAGTACACAGTCATGTCTTTCGGTCTCACCAACGCACCTGCTACCTTCTCGAGGCTTATGAACTCGGTCTTCATGGAGTACCTGGATAAGTTCGTTGTGGTCTATCTGGATGACATCCTGGTCTATTCCAAGTCTAAGGAAGAGCATGAAGAACACCTGCGGTGTGTCCTAAGCAAGCTGCGTGAGAACCGCTTGTATGCAAAGTTCTCAAAGTGTGAGTTTTGGCTGCCTGAAGTAACCTATCTTGGTCATGTCATCTCTGCCAAGGGCATTGCAGTCAACCCGGAAACGGTAAAGACAATTGTTGAATGGCTTCCTCCTGTTAATGTCAAAGAAGTGCGGAGTTTCCTCGGTTTGGCTAGTTATTGCCGTCGCTTCGTTCAGAACTTCTCGAAGATAGCGAAGCCTCTTACCGATCTCCTCAAGAAAGGCAAGAAATACCTTTGGACTCCTGCATGTCAAGAAAGCTTTGAGACACTCAAAGAGAAGCTCACTTCCACACCAGTCTTGGTTCCTCCGGATACATCTAAGCCTTTCCAGATATTCTGTGACGCCTCTTTGCAAGGATTGGGTGCGGTCCTTATGCAAGAGAAACAAGTTGTTGCTTATGCCTCTCGACAGTTGAAGACGCATGAGATCAACTATCCCACACATGACCTCGAGCTAGCAGCAGTTGTCTTTGCTTTGAAGCTATGGAGGCACTACTTGCTTGGCAACCGTTGTGAGATCTTTTCTGATCACAAAAGTTTGAAGTATATCTTCACTCAGCCTGATCTCAACCTTCGGCAAAGGAGATGGATCGAAGCAATCAATGACTTTGATTTGACCATCAACTACACACCGGGCAAAGCTAATGTCATGGCCGATGCTCTCAGCCGCAAAGCTTATGTCAACAACCTCATGATGGAAGAACAACAACCTCTTTTGTGCAAGGAATTCCGTCAGCTCAACCTGGAAGTTGTGGAACAAGGGCATCTCCTGAACCTTCTGGCTACCCCTCTCTTGGAAGAAAAGATTCGTTTTCGTCAGCGTGGTGATCCGCACACCAGAAAGATCACCTCCCAGCTTTAGCTTCCGAAGTATGAGTCCTTCCACGTCGATGATCAAGGCACGCTTTTCTTCGACCACCGGATGTTTGTTCCAAACTACCCGGGTTTGAGAGAGCAAGTTCTCAAGGAGGCGCACGATTTTGTTCTATCTATCCACCCTGGCAGCACAAAGATGTACATGGACTTGAAAACACAGTATTGGTGGCCTGGTCTGAAACGGTATTGTGCCAAGTATGTCTCGGAGTGTGATGTCTGCCGCAGAGTGAAAGCTGTCCATCAGAAACCTTTCGGTCTTCTACAGCCGTTGAAGCCTCCGGAATGGAAATGGGAGAAAGTAGAGATGGACTTCATCACTGGTTTTCCAAGGTCGCAGAAGGGCAACAATGCAATCTTTGTTGTCATCGACAGGCTTTCTAAAGTGGCTCATTTCTTCCCCGTCAAGGAAACAATTTCTGGAATTCAGTTGGCTGAGCTCTATATCAACAGAATTGTCTCTCTGTATGGGGTTCCGCTTGAGATCAGTTCAGACCGTGGAAGCATCTTCACTTCCAAGTTCTGGGAAAGCTTCCAAAATGCTTTGGGAACAAAGTTGAACTTCAGCACAGCTTACCACCCTCAGTCGCAAGGACAAGTTGAAAGGATTAATCAGATTCTGGAGGATATGCTTCGTGCTTGCGTCATCTCTTTTGGCATGAAGTGGGAGGAATGTCTTCCTTATGCTGAATTCTCTTACAACAACAGCTTCCAGAAGAGTCTGAAGATGGCACCATTCGAGGCTCTCTATGGTTGCAAGTGCAGAACTCCGATTGGTTGGTCAGGTGCAGGAGAAAGAATTTGGTTTGGCCCTGACATTGTAACTCAAGCGGAGGAGAAGGTGCATATCATTCTTGAAAACCTGAAGATTGCTCAAAGTCGCCAGAAGAGCAATTATGACAGGAAGCACACGGACATGGTGTATGCCCCTGGTGATCTCGTTTACCTTCGTGTCACTCCCATGAGAGGAACACACCGTTTTGGTATCAAAGGAAAGCTAGCTCCTAGATACATCGGTCCTTTCAAGATTCGTGGAAGGAGAGGAGAAGTTGCTTATGCCCTGGAGCTCCCGGAAAAACTCAAGGTTCATGATGTTTTCCACATCTCTCAGCTCAAGAAGTGCTTCAAAGATCCCGGCAGGACCATGGATCATGAGCTAATCGATCTCAAAGAAGACTTGTCTTATCAAGAACACCCCACCAAAATCCTTGAGACCGCAGAAAGAAGGACTCGCAACAAGTCCATCAAGTTCTGCAAGGTGCAGTGGTCACACCATTCTGTTGATGAAGCCACTTGGGAACGTGAAGATGAACTCCGTGCCAACTATCCTACCCTCTTTGTGTCTTCTTCTTCCTAGAATCTCGGGGCGAGATTCCTGTTTAGTGGGGGAGAGTTGTAGCATCCCAGTTGTCTAACACCTGTAATGCTACTTGTTCTAGTAATAAAAGGGCCACTTCCTACATATAATTGTTGCATCATCATCATATCATGCTCATGTCATCATACCACCTTGCTTTTGAGCATCATACAAAAACCCTTTTGTTTTGGTTCTTATCTCATATGCATTAATATTTGTAATTGCCTCTTGATATTGTATTTGGTTCTTGATATATTGTTAAATGCCCAAGTTGATTTGGGGGCATATCTCTTATTGACTCCACCACCTTTTTCTACACCACCTTATATTTTTTTTTCACCATCCAATTCAAATGAGCTTGACATTTTAATTGAGTTTACCTCTAGCTCATGTGGGTTGGGTGGATTCCACTCATAATCTTTTGCTTGACCTTTTCCACTTTGGAATGCATAAGAAAATGCCATGTAAATAATCTTGTTTTCACAAAGATAAACATGGTATTAATTAATTATGCATGGCCCATGCAAGTACCCCTTTAGCTTGACATTTGATTTTATTTGATTTTAAAATGGATCATCTCTCTCTACCCCTTAGGCTTGGTCTTGTTTGATCATGCCCAAACCTCATCACCATACCCATCCTTACCATCATCACCTTTTCCTCCCTTTTCTAGTCTTGGTCTTGTTGGGGTTTGGTTGGTGCTTGGTTTGATCTTGACAAAAGAACACCCTAGCATCTAACCTTCCCCCCTCTCTAAACCTAAACCCTAAGCCACCCCCTCTCTCCTTAAATCCCACCATAACCAAACCCTAGCTAACATGTCCCCCTCTCTCCCTGGCCACCTCTTCCTGCCTAGCTACCAACCCCCAAACCCTAACCTAGCTCTACCCGAGCCTAGCTCTAACCTACCCGAGGCTACCCCCTCTCTCTCCAGCTCCCTCCCTCTCTGCCTTGGGACCCTAGCCGAGCCTGCCCCTGCCTCCCAGACCACCCTACCCCACCTGCCAGCTCCCCATGCGCCTGCCCTACCCTGGCCGAGCCGACCGAGCACGTGAAGGAGAAGAAAAGGTGGCCGACGCCACCTTTCCCCTCCACCACGCCAACTACCCTCTCCCTCCGATCCTATCCACCCCTCTGCCTCGCCCTGCTCCCTCGCTCAGATCCGCCCCATAGCCTCCCCTCTCTCCCTCTTTCTCCACCGCCACCGGCTACCCCTTAGCCGCCCACCGTCGGCCCCCTCCACGACCCGTTGATCCTGTCGAGCCGCGCGTCCGTGGTGTGACCTGGGAGATCGAGAAGGGTCCCCTGCATCGCCCTGCGCTCGCCGTCGAGTAGGAGGAGGACCGGAGCCGCCAGAACCAGCGCCGCGCCGGCCGAAACCCTATCTACGCCCGGCGTCTGCCTCGTCGTCGATCCGCTGCTCGCCGACCCGATCCAACGCCACCAACGACCTCCCGGTGAGCCCACGACCCCCCTGGACACGCTCCGCCTCTCTGTAACGCCCTAGCCTCGCCGGAAGTTTCATCGAGCACCCTCTGCGCGCCGCTGCACGTTTCTGTCCGCTAGCTTCCGCCCGCATAGCAGCCCTATCTAGGCCCCGCCCGCTCTCCTGACACCTGGCCCAAGCCACCGCACCGGCTCGCCCCCCCCCCCCCCAGCGCGTGCCGCACGTTCCAGGTTCGAATCCCCGCTCCGCCCGTGCCGCGCACCGATCTGTCGATCGCGGCAGGAAGAGGAACAGTACGGCGTGGCAGTTTTACGGATAACCCCTTTTTGTTTCCTCGTCTCAAACCGCGGTACGTGAGGTCCCACCAGTCAGCCCCCTGTCCTTTTTCCGGAGAGCCCCCTGTAGTATTCTAACCCTAACCCGCAGTCCCCCCCCCCCGCTATGCCGCGTGGCAGCCTCGCGCCCAACCACTGGCCTGTGGGACCGCATGGCTTCTGGGCCCGCATGTCATCCGCTTAGGCTAGAGTAGGCCACGGTGTAAAAAGCTTTCTATGCGCCTGTGTTACCCAGTCATCCTGGCCCCACCTGTAAGCGTCTGTGGCTAGATTAGACTGAGTATAAAAAGTTTTTCCTGAATCTGTTTAAATTCAAATCTTTTCCTAATTATTTCAAATTCAAATATAATTCTGTTTTTAAATAACTTTTCAAAAATTAATCCAAATAATACAAATAATATATGTTTTGAAATCAGAAAAATGTGAGGAATTCAAATATGCCATTCAAAATATTATTTGGACACTTTAAATTTCAAGTTGAATTAAATTACAACAAAATGCCACTGGAACTTAATAAATTAATAACTTTTGATTCATAATTCCAAATTGAACAAATGATATGTCTAAAATGATCAGCTCGACGAGACCTTTCTGTTTATGCTATCCATGAATTCAAATGCAGCATGCATCATATAAATATAAAGTATACAGCAACTATTATGACAATAAAATGGGACCAAAACCCCATAAAAAATGTTACTTCTTGTGTTCTACACCTCACCCATGCCATGCTACTTTATTGCCATGCAACTTGTGCATCATTCATCATGGCATGATTGTTTGCTTGTCGCATTTTATTCCTATGCTTGTGCACTTTATTTATGTTGGCCTTGTTTGTTTGGCTCTTCTTCGAATAGACTCTGAGCAGGGGATATATCAAGAGAACCAGGAGCACTACCCAGATCCGTCTCTCGCTTCAACTGAGTTGCCAGGCAAGCACTACCACATGCTTGCATACATACAGTACCTATTGCCTCTATCTTATTCTTGCATCATTGAGTCGCGATTGCATTAAACTGAATCCCAAGTATTGCATGGCTTCTACTTTTAAACCCCACCAAGCTTGTTTCCCCATCCCATGAGCCATTACTACAGGTGTTGTTTGAGCCATGCGAGTCGTAGAATAGCATGTGTAGGGTATGTGAGAGTCTGATGGATAACGAGGTACCTAAACAACCTAACCTGAGTAGTAATGGGATAACTAATGAAAGTGGCACCGGTGGGCAATATCTGCTATTTGGGTTTTCCTGCTCACTTGTGTCCCGTAGGACCCTGAGTACTTGAAACCTGTTCCTTGAATATTCGCGCTATCCACATCCGGGAGGCTTATGGGACCCCCCCCTAAGCCAGAGCTTGATTCATTCTTATTTCTTGGGGCCACAAACTAGTTTGAGGTTTTATTTACGATCCTGTACTTATGCCATGCTTTACTGCTTTATTTACGATTGAGCGAGGAGCACCTGTACTGTTTAGGGTAGTGGCACGATTCCGCGGTATCGACAAGCTCAGTTTTGGGTTCCCAGTCGTTTACAGCCGTCCCCACAACCTTGAGTCCGTCTCGGAGCCGGCCGGCTTCGTTGCGGGTCTACTTTAAGGGGTGGCCCCCTGAAATTTTTCTGAATCCTGTGATTGCTTTGTCGTGAAGGCCTCGTTGGGTTTTGATTTGGTTTTTCCGAGGTTGATCGAGTCTGTGTTGCTATTTGTGCACCCCTGTAGGGTAAAACTTTCTGAAAGCCGTGTCCGCGGTTATGGACGACTTGGAGCACAGTTTCTCGATCATAGACAAGCATAACTAAAGTACCGCTTTAATCTGACTAAGTAAATGACTAGTAAATAGTGCAACACTCATGGAATGGTTAATAAAATTGCCAACGGATGGGGGGTTGTTCGTCCGCTTCCTCGTCGGTAAGCGAGGAGGAGGATGGATCTGGTGATATTACTGTTATAACTGTTGTCATTAATTCACGGACATCCGTCTATCATTGGTTAGGCGGATGGTTAGCGAGTATCTATAGAACTGTTAGGGTTTATCTTTTGCTGCAATTGCGTCACCCCAGGTTGTGTCCCCTTTAGAGGCATAAAGACTTGCTGAGTACCCCTAGGGTCTCACACGATAAATTATTGGTTCAGATGAACAGGTACACTCGCAGGACGGATACTGGGTGGAAGAGGCTGATAATGTGGGCAACGATCGTTCGGTGTAGAGATTCCGGGCACGGGGATCCGTGATATCTGTGGGCGGGATGTGCTTATTTCGGTGGCATCTTATGCCGATTTGCTTCTTATCCGTACTCGGACTTTGTTTTGCCGCTTCCGCTTGATACTCTGATGTGTGATGTATGAGGAATTATCCTAAAATATTATATCTATCTAGGTCATTTGGATCTTGCCGTATGGCGTTGCTATATTTCCTTTCTTTCTAGATGGAATGGCTCTGATGTACTTTTGTATGGTGGCTTGCATACATACTCATTTGTGTATGTAGTTGATCCCTTCGCCTGCCGATTACGCCGCCCGTACAGGTCCCGATGAATTGGAAGTGGTTGGGACGGCCGAAAGGTCTACCCGTGAGTGGCTTTTGGGGCCCCACCGTACTATTTCAACCACGACCGTTCACCCAGGCTTGTATCTAGGAGCGTAATTCACCGAGGTAGTTACAGGTTGAGGCGGAAAAAAGCCCAGGTGTTTCTTTGCAAAACGACGGCGGCTGCTGCTGTCTGCTGTCGGACGCGGTGCTGCAAGCGGTGGATCTGGCCGGAGTTTTGGACGACGATGGCGACGCCTACGCCGGACTAAACGCAACGACCCAAAAACGAAAAACAAAGATGGATTCACGGGCTACAACATTCATACAGGGAGCTAGCACGGAGGAGGGCTGCAGCGCGCGGGGAAGGGCCAGGAACAGGGCGGACAGAACTGCTGCAGCTATCTGCCTGCGCGCGGCAAGCGGCCGTGCCTGCGCGCGAGGTGCTCGACGGACGGCGGCGGCGCTACGGTGCACGAGAGGGAAAGGGGGCATGTCTAGGGGGTCGAGGAGCTCACCAGGAACTCGACGGTGTGGTCGGAGGAGCCCGGGGTGGTCACGATCGGGCGCGTAGCTGGGGCCCTGGAGCTCCTGATCTTGGCGGTGCACGGCGGCGTCAGGCTGCTCCGGCGAGGTACAGCGGCTGCCCCGCGTCTTGGGCGTCGAAGAGGTAGCAGAGGGAGGTCCTGGTACTCCTGGCTCCGCTCGACGCGCTCCAGAACGGCTAGAGGAAAAGATGGCCGAGGCTAGGGTATATGGGGCATGGCGTGATCATGGTAGGGAGGGGGAGGAAGAAGGGAGGATGGAGAGAACCTGGGAGCCACCAGATCTTGATCTGGGTGGTGGGGAGCTGGGGTGGTTGAGGGGATAAGGGAGGAGAGGGGAGAGGCACATGGGGGGTGCCACCTTTATGCAAAAAGGGGGAAGGGGTGGCTCGGGTTAGAGCTAGGGTTTGGGAGAGAGGGGTATCCAGGGTGGTCAGGTGGGGCTGGTGGGGCCTTGAGGCAGGGAGAGAGCTAGAGAGAGGAGGGAGGCCGAGAGAGAGAGAGGGTAGCCTCGGGTTAGGGTTTTGTCTAGGGGTGGCTCGGGTTGGTGAGAGGTGAGGTGAGAGAGGGGTGGCATGGAGCTAGGGTTTGTAGAGAGAGGGGGGTTTAGATTAGGTATAGATTAGGAGAGTGGTTTGGAGAGGGTGAGAGGTGATGGTTTGGTTTAGCCAAACAAAGGGTAGGTTTAGGGTTTTGCATGCATCAAGCTAGATCAAGCAAAAGAAGGAGAGAGAGAGAGGTGAGAGGATGATCCACTCAAAGGATTTCAAATAAAATCCAAGAGACTTGTTCTTGCATGGCCCATGCAAGCATTTAATGCCATGTGTCATCCTTGTGAAAACAAAGTAATAAACATGGCATTATTCTCATGCATCCCCAAAATGTGGAGTAAAGGCCAAGCAAAAGAATTTATAGGATTGGACCTACCCTATCTCTCATGAGCTAGATTAAACACCAAAAGAAAAATAATTACAAGCTCATGGATAATGGGATGGTGGAATTGTAAGGTGGTGAAAGAAAGGTGGTGGATTTGAATAAAAGATATGCCCCCAACTCAACTTGGGCATTTAAACAATATATAAAAAACCAAATACAATATCAAGAGGCAAATACAATTGACAATGCATATGAGAGAAGAACCAACACAAAAGGGGTTTTGTATGATGCTAAAATGCAAGGTGGCATGATGACATGAGCATGATATAATGATGATGCAACAATTATGACTAGGAAGTAGTCATTATATTACTAGACCAAGTAGCATTACAGTTGTTAGACAAATGGGATGCTACAACACTGAAGCATAAGATTAGACTTAGATAAGTCACACTTGATTACCACCCCTTATTAGGGATTACCTCCAACTGTAGTGGCTAGTGCTAAGCATAAAACTTGATCACTTTAGATGGGCATACTTGGTGAAAATGGTTATGAAAACCTTAGAATGATGAGTCATTCTAATGAAATGTTTCGACATGTGTTATGAACACCAGATGATTTGATGATGAAAATGTTGAGGCATGAGCCTTATCCCTTTATAAAACTGATGGTTGGGTTTGGATGCGATATCATTCCAATTTTTCCGTACAACCATAATACCCGAGTTTGGGTAGGGCTTGACTGGAAGTTTATATATCTTAGTATGGGTTCCCTTGCGGCCGAGGTTTGAGCTGAGGCTACCTCGTGATGATTGTCCACCTCTGCAGTTCCCAAGATGACAGATGGTCATTGTTGGGAGGCCAAACTCATAGGGGAGATGCCTATACTAGGGTGTGTAATTGAAAGGTTAGGATTAATTATCCGCATACTGAGTATGGTGAATCAGGATTGTTTCTGACGGATGTATCGAATGTTGTGGTGAAAGTGTACCACCTCTGCAGAGTGTCAAACTATTCGAATATCCGCGTCCGCGGTTATGGACAGTTGGAGTGGCCATACTGTTCCGTTGTCAGATGTTTTTAAAATGACTTGTGAAATGAATCATGACTTTGACTTGACCACAACAGGGTTGTGAGCATGAAACTTAAGTCCCACTTAGGTGTTGCAAAACCTTAAGTTAGTTTTCTTTACTTCTGAACTCAGTTAGAGATAAATCTGGCTTTTTGCAAACAAACCTAGAGCTTAGGATTCCTACTCAAACCACTTACTTGTTAGTGATAGTTTGCGAGTACTTAAAGAGTACTCATGGCTTTGTCCCTGGATATTCCCGTGGACAGACTATGAGGAGGACTACCAGGATGATGGACAACAGGAAGTCTACGACAACTAGGATCATCTCCCATCGTCACAATTGCCTGTGACCCTGAAGATGGATCTTCGCCCACGCTACCGTTATTATATTATTCCGATGCATTGATTGTATTAAGACTGGATCATGAGATCCTTTATTTGTAAGACCTTTATTATGGTTTGTAATGGATGATGGAGTATGATACCAATCTGTTATGTCTCGCAAAAATGGTATTCCGGGGATTGCGATGTATGGCATAACAGGCATCTGGGATTAAAAATACGGGTGTTGACAGGTACTTAGAATGTTCCATGACATTCTATAATGATTGCATCATACCGTAGGTCACTTGGCTGGGCAATGGGAAGAGAGAAATCAAACTCTAGTTTGAATAGTCAAACGCCAGTTTGAAAAGTCAAATCCCAACATGATTGCCTAGTGGAGGGAGGAGAGGAAACCAAGTGGAGGAAGGTTTCCCTCCCTTCCTTGCCACCGACCATGAAGAGGAATTGGTTAAGGACTCCCCTTCCCCAACTGCCTCTCCCCACCTATATAAGGAGGGGTAGGGCGCCCCTCACCCCAAACCCTAGGCTGGCCGCCGCCCCCTCCTAAGTCGCCTCCGCATAGAGATCCTCTAAACTGCCGCTGTCTAGCTAAACCCTAGCCGCCGGCCACCTCCACCCCTTGGCCTCTAAACCATAGTTTCCGAGGCTCACTCTATACTCCACCATACCCGCTCTGGCTTCGGCGAAGCCCTGCGGGATCTCTCCTCTACTTCCACCACCACACCATTGTGCTGTTGGAATCGCGAGGAGGATCTACAACCTCCACTGCCTGCTGGAACAAGGGAGAGGAAGGTCTTCATCGAGTACCATATGTGTGACCGACTGCGGGAGCGCTGCCGGAACGCGACGCCGGAAGGATCGTCTACATGATCTTGAGATCTACAAGTGATCGACTACATCAACCAAGAGAATTCGATCTTGTTAAACGCTTTGGATCTATGAGGGTTAGTACTATACAAACTCATTGCACCGATCTAGTAGATTAGATCTTGGCTTGTGTGTGTTCATGCGATAGAAATTCTTTGTTTTCCATGCTACGAACCCCTAAATTCACAACTAGTAGTTTTAGTAGGAATTTATTACTTTTCCTTGTCTTTGACTTGTGTGTAGGTGCTATGGACAATCATGGATAAAAAGAGCCAAGAGGATTCAATATGGAAAAGTTACATGCATCATACTTAACCATATGAGATGTGGAAAAGTCATATTT
Source organism: Avena sativa (assembly GCA_916181665.1). Taxonomy (NCBI): domain Eukaryota; kingdom Viridiplantae; phylum Streptophyta; class Magnoliopsida; order Poales; family Poaceae; genus Avena; species Avena sativa. Next base: position 124,034,641 of record OV702280.1, read on the forward strand.
TTCCATCATCCCATATTGCTGATCCAAGACCATGGTATTATAGCCCTCTTACATACGAATCCAACGAGCCAAAGAACACCTTAATCAAAGTCTATATGAAGAAATGGTGGCCAAAATATCGCTGAGTATTCAGGGTTTAACGACCTGCGGTATGGGCAGAGACAACCCGTACCGTCCACCTGTACCACCCTCTGTTGCCTCCATTTTGTCAAATAGAAAAATATTTGTGAAGTCTCGATGGGCATATTCGGCCCCAAGCTTTGTCGGTTCACGAAACCGACCTCCAAAATGCCTATTTAAAGAGGGAAATCCTAGACTCCTCCACATCCATTCATCCATGCCTTGGGGGTGTAGCCCTGCTACTCCGCCACCTGCATAGCCGCCACACACAAGATCTCCACCACCATACCGCTCAAGAGGAAGAGTAAACATGAATTTTGAAGGGCTACGCATCGATATTCATCAACAACGTCTCCAACATCGATCCCCTTTGTCTACTTTGTTGTAATCCAAACTATATTGTGGATTTGCACTTGTATTCAGTTACACCTTCATATATCATCCATATTATTGCCATGATTTTGATACCCTTCATGTATGAGTAGTTGCCCTGTTCTTGGGGAGAGATGGAGAAATCCTACTATTATTATGCATTGAAATAAAAATGGTCTATAACTTTGGTCCTTAATCTATTGATTTGTGATATTGTGCTAGATCTCTCTGTTTAGATGGTATGTGAAGTCGACCAGATAGCATTTTCCTTCGAGATTAAAGAGAGGGATCTATCCTTGGGACATGTATGAGAGTATGTCCAGTGCTATTTTGTGACTGTAAGCATTGGCTTTAAACCTACACGGTCAAAGGGGATCAAGAGATATTTACTAAGCTCGTTACAATATCCATGGGGAAATCCTTAATTGTGGTGGTATGTAGACGCAGACATCGTAGTGGTTATTTAGAGATGACCTCAATACTAGAAGCGGCTACTCACGAGACTTGTAGTGAACATCTTATTATGGAGTTATCTCAACACATGTCATGAAGAAAGACATAGATTATCCTGATCATACATAATTCTCGCATGCTAGTGGTGAATCCTACACTCGTTGAGAACCCCTCAATCACATCACATAACACTTGATAAACACTCTCTTGGTTTAGTTTAGTTCTTTTGTTTACTTTGTTACTATTTACTTTAAATCTCTCGTGTTTACGATTATTCTAGCAACTTATAGCGTAGACTATTTCCAAACACCGTTTTGAGTGCGAACGTGGCCTCACTAACAATGTGGATGCGGGGTTGTGTTGTTTCTATCCCTAAAGCTTTCATGGGACGAACTTTATAAAAAATATGTGTTGCTAAAAGTACTGCAATAACCCTGTTGATGCAGGAACCCATCCATTAAGCATCTCCAACAAGCGTTGCAAATTGCACGAGCAGTAAAAACCGCTATTTTAGTGCGCAGGAGCCTGCGACTCGCAGATCCAGCAGAGGCGGCAAAATCACGTGCGCACTAAAAATTTTACCGCGCGCGGGACATTTTGGGCATTGGCTAAATCGTATGTTATAAACTAAGCGCCTGCCGCATCGCCAACTACCGCTGAACATTCACTTGCACCAAACCAAATCCCTACCGCTGCATCGCTAGGCTCGCCCGCCGCGCATTCCAGCGCCCCCGCGCCCACGCCGCGTAGTCCAGTGCCCACGTCGCCGTTGAGATGCCGTCCCGCTGTCCCAACTCCTCGGCTACCATGGGGTGCACACGCGCCCCAACGACATGTACTTCTCGGAGATCCGCGCAGACAGCGACAACATAGTGCTCGGCACGTTCGTTGTAGCGGCGTGGCGCCTCGGCCGTCTGCATGCAGATGAACATCCACGAAGTGTGGACGTGCGAGAAGGCAGAGACGTTTGCGCCGCCGCTGTGCCTCGTAACCGAGGAGGAGAAGCGACGCCAAAAAAAGCCAGCTCCGATGCCTCTACAATGCCGAGGAGATGAGCACGTGAGGGAGGAGTGGGCCGCTCAGTTCCCGAAGGACGTCGAAGCCGAGCACGCCTTCTACGCGTAGAGGAAGGAGGAGCAGAAGGCACGCCGCCGGGCGAGAAGAGCCTCCAAGGCATGTGTCGCGCGTTCATCGATGCGTAAATTGCCGGCGCATAGACGATTCCTAGTTAGACTAGTTTCCGTCGACACTGCTGAAATCGTCGACGAAGGAGGAGCACGATTTCAATTTCTAGTTTGCAACATAGAAGATGGTTGGTAGTGTGCATAGTGTTATATGTTGATCCAAATTCTACAAAGTATAGGCCAACTTCTGACGAGTGGAGCGAGGCCCGTCGCCGGAGGCTTGGGCCGAGTGTAACGAGACATTGATGTCAAGTACCATTTTGTTAGAGACATTGTTGCTCAAGGTAAATTAAAGGTATGCAAGATCAACACTCATGATAATCCTGCTGATATGATGACTAAACCTGTTTCTGTTGCTAACTGATTAGCCCAAGTGGCTATTGGCGCCGAAAGTATTTGCTTTGTTTGTTCAGGGAGATGGTTGCTGTTGATGCTACAAGGAGGAATTTGTCTCAAGGTACGGTACGGATCGTCGAAGACCTAGTTTTCCACCGATATATAAACCCCTTGTAAGCCGCCGGTTGGGAGAGTTGCATCTGTGAAATCCCCGGCGTTTGTAAACACTCCTTGATATAATGAAGTTTCGCTGGCTGGGGCCCGTGGTTTTTCCTCTCTTTGTTGGAGAGGTTTTTTACGTTAAATCTGTGTCCCCTTGCTGTGTTTTTCGTTTTCGTTCTTCGTTATCTTCTTGTCGCAATTGTAACACATAGTTTGTTTGATCTTTGTTTGTCCATGTAAAATATAATTAGTATATTTTAATGTATTTTTTAGTTTATTCGATCTCTATTTGTGTAGATATGTGTGTAAAAACTTATTTGTGACACTGACGCGCAGCGCTGTTTGCAATTTTGCAGCGTGCTAAAACTTGCTGAAGTGACAGCGGATATCGCGCCTCTATGTTAAAAACTGGCACTGTAAACTAGTTTTAGCACTCGCGAATTTGCAAAGCTTGTTGAAGATGCTTTTATTGCCCTCCTTAATTCTTTAAGCGACTTAATTACTCTCATATTCTCTCCTCCATGCCATGTTCTTGAATCTCTCTCGATTTATTTTCCTCGCTCCAAACGAAAGCGGCATTTGCCTATAGCAGCAGAGTCCCACTTTACTCTCCTCTCGGTGCTGCTTGTCCCTTTCCTTCGGTGGGGGTTGGCATCTGACCCAAGCAAAGCGCCGGTTCTCGCAATTCCTGTTCCTTTTTTGGCACAATCTGAGGGCGAGATCTGATACAAAGGTGGTGGGAAACCAAGAGCTTCTGAACCTCTTCGGTGGAGTTCTTCAGCAATGAGGCCCGACGCGCGGCTGGATTCGGCAGTGTTTCAGCTCACCCCGACTCGGACCAGGTGAGTGCATCCTAGATCTACTCAACACGAGGATCTAATTTGGCGCATCTTTGAATTTTTTTGGGTTTTTCTTCTCTTGGTATGAAGCAAGAACAGAATGTTCTATGCTTTTATAGACCAAAAAAAGAAGCCTGGATTTGCGAGGTCCATGTGCCCTGGTTTCTTAAGTTAGTAATTACTACAAGTGATGTTTGGAGAACTAGCGTGATCAGCTTCCTTGTCCTAAGATTTTATTTTTTGAAATTCTTGTTTTAAGATATATAAGGCTCCAGTTGTAATTTTGGTCCGTTTTGGAGTACAATATGTTTAGTTCTTTCTATCGGGCTTGCGGTTCTCATAGCACTAGCTTAATTGTTACAATAGATCTGGTAATTTCAGTGCCGATTGACGCTCAGTATTCTTTTGTTGATCATGGAAGTCGCTTACTGTTTAATAATGCTGGAGAGAGTAGTAATACTAGACTACTAGCCAAGTCCCATCGCAGAGATTCTATCTGATGGATGCTGTCCTTGCACTCTGTTTTCAGGTTTGATTTGGTTCTGATAGTGAATGGTCGTAAGGAGAAGATAGCCTCCGGCTTGCTGAAGCCGTTCCTGGAACACCTCAAGGCTGCCCAAGACCAGATTGCGAAGGGAGGGTACTCGATCACGCTTGAACTGAGTTCAGGGGTTGAGACGCCTTGGTTCACGAGAGGCACCGTGGAGAGGTTCGTGTCTGGATTTCAACTTCAACATTTACTTGTCGTGCTGCCAATTAGGTCATTTTATGTTAGTTCTCGGCAGATTTGTGCGCTTTGTGAGTACTCCGGAGGTGCTTGAGCGAGTGACGACCGTAGAGTCTGAGATCTTGCAGCTCGAGGACGCCATCACTGTCCAGAGCAACGATAGTCTCGGGTTAAGATCTGTAAGTGGGGAATTCTAGACAAAGAGTTGCTACTCTTTTTTCATCTTCAGAAAGATGACATGTTCTTGTTTGCCTTTCGGAAGGTAGAAGACCATGGAGGGAAATTGACGGAAAGCAATGAAGGTACAATAACATTTGTACTGCCTTGATTGACTTCTTGTTATCATTTTACATGCCAGTGGGGAAATGTATACATCTGTAACAGTATTTTCTTGTACCGCCAACAATATAAAAATGCAAGTGGCAATCCAGTCTGGCTGTTTTTTAGTAGCCACTATGGAATTTGATGCGACACCAGACACCAGGCTGTATTATTGAGTTTTTTTCGATAAAGGGAATACCAAGCAGATGCATTATTGAGTTAGGTACATATAACACAACTTTAAAGTTGTTAGGCTGTAGTATGAAGAAGGGCCAATTCATGATATGTGATTCAAGGGCAAGCTTCACTAGTATTATTTTACAGATCAAAACTCGTTGTTTTAGTGCCTGTGTTGGTCAATGGTGAGTTTGGTTGAAGTATGGGTCCCCTATATTCTTAACCGTGTATATATTTTCCGCATCTTACTTTCAATCAGAGAACGACTTTTCTAAAAGTAGTATGTTACAAATGAGTGAGTGACTGGAGGAGGAATTGAGCTATTTAACGATTTTAATTCTCGTTTCTACTGTAGCCTGCTGACTGATTTATTGGTAAACAATTCCTAACATTATGTGCCTAATAGTAGGTGTCCGCACAAAACATGATATGGATGCAGATAAGGCGATTGTTCTGTACAAGGTGTGATCATATGGAAATATGAATATGCTTATTTTCTTCCCATATATATTATCATGGCCTAACATTACGATTGCACCATGATTTCTGATTGATGACAGCCTGGATCAGAGTCCACGCCAGCATCACAGGATGTGCCTACAGTGCATGAGGAGAGTTCAAAGTACGTAAATAACTAAGAAAACATTTGTTGTAATAAAACATGATAAACTCATAATTCATAAAATAAATCTCCATTTGAACATCTTACTTGTGATAAATAGCAACCATTAATCTTCATGTTTTAAATCATTGTTTTGATTCTATTGTGTATGTCATAGTACTCCAAGAAAACAGTTAGTTTCTGTTGCTACTTAATATTATCCTACATTAGATGGTTGCTAATCTAACATTTTTTTATGTATTACAACTTTGCAGAATTCAATTACTCAGAGTTCTTGAAACCCGTAAAAATGTCTTGCGGAAAGAGCAAGCTATGGCTTTTGCTCGTTCTGTGGCAGCTGGATTTGACATTGACAGCTTAGGTTACTTGATTGCATTCGCAGAGCGCTTTGGTGCTTCACGTTTGATGTAAGCGGTTTTTCATTACTTAGTTTTTTGTATGCTGGAGTGAATATAAATGTAAAATATCATCTCTGACTGGTACTGACAGTAGCTACTGTTAGTCTTGTTAGCTCACATGTAGTGTGTAGGAAGTAATCTGTTTGTGGCTGCCAAAAGCTTCTTGTGCAACTTGTATTACAGTGTGGCATATATATAGGATACAAGGTCGGTAACGGCAGATCTGACCTGATAGTTCTAGAGTTTTCTACTGCTACCTGGTTTACTGCCTAAGGTTTACACACTGAAAGATACTTCTAGAACCCACCAGTACTACTACAGCCTACCAGTACTAATAGAACCTACTGAGTCCTACTAGAACCTACTAGTACTAGCTTAACTCCTAAGCAAGGATTACTCTCACAGCTACATGATACCTTATAGACAACTATGTTGTTGATGGTATAATTGTATTGTTCTTGAACTTGCTTTGGTTGTAATTTATAATTATTATTGTACTATAACAGTTTAATATTGTATATACTATATAGCTGCCATGTTTCTAAAAAACACATCTTCCAAAGTTGAATTGCACAAACGCAGTTATTTTAGCATATTAATACTGATTTCCTCATGAGATCTTGCATGCTAACTGCTCCCATGTTCCCAATTGAACAGGAGGGCATGTTCCCAGTTCATTGCACTGTGGAAGCAAAAGCATGAGACAGGACAATGGATTGAAGTTGAACCTGAAGCAATGTCTATACGCTCTGAATTTCCCCCCTTTAATCCATCAGGCATTATGTTTATGGGGGACAGTGTTCCCAGTAGTGAGGCCAATGGTGAGGATGCTGCTAAAGCTGGTATGTATTCTGCCACATCTTACAATTTTTTTTATCTCACTTAGTATATTTTAAACATTGGTTGAAGGTACTTCCTGAGATATAAATATTTATCTTTGGGAATAGAACTTTTGTTGGCATGTTTTTTCCTCTTGAATGATAAACCGGATTATAATTTACTCTTCATATTAATCTGCAATGTTAATCTCATCTGCAAACAGAAAGGTTCTTTACAGTTAAGTACTGTGTTAACATGTAAGTAGTCTATGCTGTAGTCAAGCTGCAGTGCCATTGATATCAGTATGGGTGTTTTTATACAAGACTTAAGGTCATTGGAGCTTATAAAATCGTATCTTTTCGCTTCACAGATCAGAAATCTGCTCAGCAGGTAGGATATCAGGCAGCATATCCCCCATGGGCAATGCATCCTATATCTGGTGCAGCTGCTTACCCACCTTATCCTATGCAAGGCGTGCCATACTATCCTGGTGTGAATCCATACCATCCTCCATATCCTCCTATGGATGGCCATAGACATCACTACTCGGGAAGGAGATCATCGAGGAAGCACTCATCAGATAGTAAGGACTCAGAAACACTGGAGGATGGAACTCATCACAGCAGTTCAGAAAACAAGAGTTCTCATGGCCGCAAGTCACATAAGAAGGGTAATCGCTCAGGGAAGAAGAAACCTAGTATAGTTGTTATCCGGAATGTAAATGTAACATCAAAAAAGCATGGTTCATCCGAGAGTGTGTCACAATCAAGTTCTGATGCTGGGTCAGAGGACAGTGATGATTCACACACTAAATCAAGAGACGGGAAGCATAAGAGCTCGAGTTCAAAGAAAAATGGTGGCAGTAAAACTGCTATTGGCTCTAGAGACGAAAATGTCAAGGATGAAGCTTCTCTCGGTCAATATGCTGATCAAGGAAACTGGAGTTCGTTCCAAAATTTGTTGCTAAAAGCAGAAGAAAAAACAAAGTCTATTAATGATGCAGACCTATTTTCTGGTGAAAGAGAGCCTCCGCCAAACAGAAAAAAGAATATAAATGCTGCTGATCCTATTCTTTTAGCTGGGCGAGACTCTAGTGATTTCCATGAACGAGGGGCAGTGGTCTTTGATTCAGCCAATGGGAGAACTAGAGCTATTAGAGTCTTGTCCAATGATGAACTAGTAATGTCGGGGCAACGGAGAAGTTATACGAATGGTGAAATGAAGGAGATAGAAGCTGGTGGTGGGGCATACAGGAGTGGGACGAGTGACGACTTCATGGTCTATGGTCAGGGAAGGAAAATGGATAGGAGGAGTTCGTTGGATCCTCTCGCAGAGGCCAGGTATAGGAATCCCACTCAGGTGGACAAGAACTTGCATGTGGCTGATGAGTCCTTTATGATTCCTGTTAGATCCAATTCACAGGATAATCTTGGACCGGAAAACCGAACTGCTATTGACATAGATGTTGAGCTTCCGTATAGCATTCAGAAAACATCAGATAGGAAACCTGAAACTAAACTTTTCTATGAGCCAGACCAGTTGATCCCAGAGCGTGGATTTGATGATGCTTCATTTGGATATGACCCGGCAATGGATTATGATGGCCATATGCAGGTCCAAACAATTATTAAGGTCGAAGACACAAATGCAGAGGATGCCTCACATAGTATTGATAGTGACGCAAAGAAGCCAGAGAAACAGAAGCTAAAGAATGCAAAGGACAGTTTGGATAAAAGGAAGAAAGAGGCCTTGCTGAGGAGGCTTTCAGCTCCAAAGGCCCCACTAAATGATGCACAAAAGCGTGCACAGAACCTGCGAGCATATAAAGCAGACCTTTTAAAACTGAAGAAAGAGCAGGTACAGGCATATTTTATCTCTATTCGATTTGCTTGGAAGTTGAAACCTCTTTTCTGTATGGTTATAAATGTTGGTATCATCTGTACCTCTGGGCTGTTGACATTTGATTTTACAATTTATTCGTTTGTTCAATACTTATCAATCGTATTTGAGTTTGAAAACAATATCCTGTAGTTTCTAGCTATTAGGCAGGTCTTACTTCTAAGTTGGAATTTCAGTCACTTCTGCACTTTATGGCCCCGTATAATGCAAAAATCTTATAACTTCAGATATAGTAGTAAACTGTCTCCAGAAAAAGGTGTATGTCTTTTAGTATGATTTACCAACCAGCTCCTGTTATATTTATACTAGAATAGAGGTCCATTCAGTCCATTTAATTATTTCTCGAGATTTGGTCATTCTAGTTCTACCTCACATTGCTTTTGTTTTTGTGACTTTTTGCTTCCAGGAAGACGAACAAATGAAGCGACTGGAGAGGCTTAAATTAGAGAGGCAAAAGAGGATTGCTACAAGAAGTGGAAAGGATTCTCCAAGAGAGCACACAAGTGGCCTGAGTAAATTAGTCCCATCATTTACTGGTGCGAAGAAAGAGAAAGGTGGCACAATCGAACCATTGGGTGAGCGACTGAAGAGGCTTGCTGAACCGAAAAGCCTTGCTGGGATAGACCATCCTTTGAATCTGAAGTCTATCACCACGGACCACTCACGGAGAAGAAGCGTGACATGAGTTATGACTGACACCATGGATAACATCTTGAATTTGTCATTTATTCAGCCTGGTAACCCCATGCTGGAACCAAGGAGCAGATCCGCGCACTTCTTGTACAGGAAAAGGGTGGTGTTACAGCATAGTCTGCCAGTTTGCAAGATTGGTTGTGGAAGCGAGCTTTCTCATGGTGGCGTGGTATTCTACTTTTGAATTGGCATGATTATATTCATTTTTTGATTGAAGGTGGCTTGTAATAGCTGTGAATCTGTTTTTGTTGATAGTATCCTATATTGTTTATGTATTTAGTGAAGGTTTTGGTCAGTGTTTGAAACACATTGTCCGCCTTTCACATGAGAAACGTTTTGAGTCCATGCCCTAGCCCAAATATTGCAAAATGTGCCTGGGTCTTTTGTCTCTGTCAAAAAATCATCGGAAAATGCATATCTTTTTTTGATAAAGGCTTTTTAAGCATCACATCCGGCAAGAGGTGACACATGTTCATTGATAAAAGTAAAAAAAGAAGGCGAGATGAGAAATTACATGTTCATTGATAACGAGGGTTCAACTCGTCAATGTCCATTATTATAGACTTGTGTTTTGGAGAAGATGGGGATGCTGAAGATTGCGAGACGGTTAGCAGACATGCAATAAGGGGACACGAGGTTTACCTAGGTTCAGACCCTCGAGGAAAAACTCTATTCCTGCTTGTCTATTCTTGATTACGGCGGAACCGAAGGTTACAGGGCTGCACAGATGCTATCTGGCGTGAGGTGTGTGTGTATGAGTTGTCAAGCTCCTCCTCGTCGTACCCTCTTGGCCCTTATATAGATAGGCCAGGTCCTGGGTAGGTCGAGTTGGTTACAAATTAGGGTTTCACCCTTAAATATTCTATCTATATTTAGCCATGTTCTCCAAGGAGTCGAACTTCTACTGGGCTTGGGCCACCCGGAGTTTCCTTGAATAGCAGATCTTCACGTGGGCCTTCTCTGGGCTGGACCGGGTATACCATGTTAGAGATATGCCCAAGAAGCAATAATAAAAGTAGTTATTATTATATCTTTGTGTTTATGATAAATGCTTACATTCATGCAGATAATTGTATTAACCGGAAACATTAATATTTGTGTGATTTGTAAATTTGTTAGAGTCCCTAGTAAAGCCTCTTTGTAATACTAGCTTGTTGGTTAATAGATGATCACGGTTTCCTGATCATGAACATTGAGATGTTATAAATAACAAGATCATATCATTAGGAGAATGATGTGATGGACATACTCTTATAGTTAATCGTAGCATAAAGATCAAGTCATTTCAATATTTCGTTTTCTATAAGCTTTCATATACATAGTAACCTAAATCCTTCGACCATGAGATCATGTTAATCACCATCACCGGATGGACGTTTTGATGACATCAACACCATTTCGTAACTGGGTGGTTATAAAGGTGGCATTGAGTGTTCGCAAAGTATGTGTTGAGGCACATGGATCAAGAGTGGAATTTGTTCATCCAGATGACAGATAGATATACTCTGGACCCTCTCGGTGGAATGTTATCCAATTAGCTTTCAAGCATGTGACTGGATCACAAGGGATCACATATCACAGGAACGAGTAAAGAGTACTTATCGGTAACGAGGTTGAACTAGGTATGCAGAGATACCGAAGATCAAACCTCGGATAAGTAAAGTATCGCGAGACAAAGGGAAATTGGTATCGTATGTAAATGGTTCATTCAATCACGAATTAATATAGAAATATGTGGGAGCCATATGAATTTTCAGATTCCTCTATTGGTTATTGATCGGAGAAGAGTCTCGATCATGTCTGCATAATTCACGAACCGTAGGGAGACACACTTAAGGATTCGATGTTGTTTAGTAGATATGGAAAGCGAGTAAAGAGACCGAATGTAGTTCGGAGTCTCGAATGGGATCTGGGATATCACGAGGAGATCCGGATTGGTCCGGAGAATAAGATTCATATAAGAAAAGTCCAATTCCGAAGTTAGGGAATGGTTTCAGTGTTTTCACCGGAATGTTCTAGAAGGGTCTAGAAGGTCCACCGATCCAGAGGGGGAAGGGTACATGGATGTGTCATGACAAAGTGGAATGGTTGCATCATGTCCTAGGTCACTTGGCCGGACACTTGGAAGAGAGAAATCAAACTCTAGTTTGAAAGTTAAAAAGCCAATTTGAAAAAGTCAAACTGAAAATTGGTTTCCAAGTGGAGGGAGGGAAGGAATCCTACCTAAGGGAGGATTCCTCCCTCTCCTTGCCGCTGGCCACATGAAGTGGACTTGGGGAGGATTCCCTCCCCCTTGCCGCCTCCCCACCTATAAAAGGAGGGGTAGGTTGCCCCCTACCCCTCACATCAAACCCTAGCTTGGCGCCACCACCTCTCAAGTCGCAGCCTCCTAGGGATCTCCTCCCAAGTCGCCCACTTGGGGAAAACCCTAGCCCCTTGCCGCCGGCCACACCAACCCCCGGCGCCTTCTAAACCATATCTTGCCAAGGCCCTTTTCTACTCCACCATACCTTCTTCGGCTTAGGCGAAGCCTTCGGGATTTCCCCTCTAAACTCCGACACCACGCCGTCGTGCTGCCGGAATCACGAGGAGAGATATACAATCTCCACTGCCTGCTGGAACAAGGGAGAGGAAGGTGTTCATCGAGTACCGGACGTGTGACCGACTGCGGGAGCGCTGCCGAAACGCGGCACCGAAAGGATCATCTACGCGATCTTGAGATCGTCAAGTGAACGACTACATCACACACGAGAATCCGCTCTCATTAACCGCTTTGGAATCTTCGAGGGTGAGTACTCTATCGACTTGTTGCTACAATCTAGTAGATATATCTTGACTTGTGTGTGTTCAGGCGGTAGAATTTTTTTGTTTTCCATGCTACAAACCCCTACAGTGGTATCAGAGCCGTGTCTATATGTAGATTTGTTGCACGAGTAGAACACAACACTAGCAGAGAAAAGCTTATAGCAGCACTCCTTACCGACGGCGAACACGGGCCAAAGTCGCCGACAGTAAGACCTTCCAGGCCCGCCGCGTGCTACCCCCAGCGAATACATCGTGCGTGCGCTGGCGCTACGTGGGATACCCAGCGAATACGTCGTGCGTGCGCTGGGGCTAACGTGGACTGCATTCACCCCAAATAGGACGTGCCGTACCCCCGGCGAAGCGAGCACGCATTCGCAGCGCTAACACAGATACCGTTGGCGAACTTTGCATTGGTGCGACGGGAATAAGATGGGCCAGGTCCAGGTCTCCCACCGCAACCGCCCCTCCACCCAAAAAAAACAAACTCTATTCTCACCAGACGGCAGCCACACCCAAACCCTATCCACTCCTCGTCTCTTCTCTACCTCGCGAGCGGCGGCCGGTAGCAGTCGCGGTGGCGGCGGTTTGCAGGCAAGGCGGTGGCGGGTTGTAGGCGAGGAGGCGGCATGGCAAGCAGGCGAGGCAGCGGCGACGGGTTGCAGGCGAGGCGGTGACGCAGCGCCGGGGCAAGCAGACGCGCGGTCGCCATGGCCGTCGGCGTCCTGGTGGACTTGTCCTCCATGGGATGCACCTGCTACTTTCCTAGCCTCGAGTCCCTCCTGCCCGACCCCACCTCCTGCTTCCTCGCCTCCATCTCCGCCGCCCATGATCTGGACCTCACCAACTTACTATGCCTCTTCTCTTGCGTCCTCAACACCTGCTCGCCTAATGTCTTTGTCCTATTTGGTAGAATGCTTAGCTAGCTAAGACACTGCTCCATTATTTCAGCATCATCAACCATCTTAGAACCTTCTATGTAGTAAGGTTATGATGGGTTAACTTATGGGCTTTGTGATGATGTTTATGCACGTTAGGTGCTCGACAAATTGTCCAATTGATCTAATGACTTTTGTGTGTGTGTGTGTGTTTGCAGGACTGAGGATACCGTAAGCTTGCATGCATTTTTTCTTGGATGTCTAGAAAATGCCCCATGGAAACATTAGTTTTAGCTTGTTACTTAGTTATGATAATAAATCCTTCAATTTCTAGCTACTTTAAGGTGTTATTCAAATATCAATTGCTACCTCTTTATCTATTGTACCCTATCACAGACTCGCAGAGATGCCAAGTTTGCTTATTAGCTTGTCATATGGGTCACAATGGATCTCTTCTACACCGTCCTCACATGTGTGTCTATGGCCTCAGAGCCGAAAGAGCAGCTTAAGTTATACCAAGTTGACAATGACGAGGTTAGTATGTATCCATTGATATTCACATGTACTTTGTCAATTGAACTAAATTCTTTGCTGAGCCATATGTATAGCAGCTAGTACCTTATCGAGCCATATGTTGTGACTGAATGAATTTACTCGATGCTGTTTCTGAGTCCTTATATAAGGATGTGTGCATGTCTTGTTAGCAGGTTGTGTGAAGAGTTGCAGGCAACAACACATATTTGTTGCTACCTTACCTTGGTGTGCTCCTTGTCCATTGCGATTGACTAGGATTCTAGTCATTTTTTCATTGCTCAACTAGATCTAATGTTTAGGCATCTAGGATGTACGGTCTGAATTTGCATGTTAACTAGGAGTATCGTTTTAGCAGAAGTATGACTGACTGCATGGTGTTATTTACAAACTAAAAGGGCTAACTGAGCCCTCCTATCTGATGTTAACTGAAATTATATTCTCACCCTAGATGCGATTTTGATGGATAAAGCTATCTGAGATAGATTTTCAACAATTTCTGCATACCTATTTCTAGCTTTTATTTTAATGGTTCATCACTTTTCCGAGTGTTATAAATCTTGAATTGACATGATAGCTTGGAACCCCATGCTTTACGTAGGTAGTTTATCTGGTAGACCTATATTTATCTCAGTTCTAAAGTTGTTAGTGTGAATAACTAGATCACCTCCTTGTTTCCTTCAAATAGAGTTTTTCTATGGCCAATTGACGTGAACAGTCGGTAGTTTATAGAATTTGCATTGCAGGTTCTTTTGCTGGACTTGGATTCTTGTCTGGCAAAATAAAGGCGTTTGATTGGAGAGGTCAAAATAAAGGCGTTTGAACGGAGAGGTCATGTGGCGAAACTTAATTTGTCAAAGCTTCTTGTGCACTAAACGACTTGTAATCCTTGGGCACCTGTTCGTAGCTTCTTTTATGAGCTGTCCTAGGATGTACTGTAGTTGCTAACTGGCCCTGAATTGCTTTGAGTAGATTTCCTTTTAGCTTGTGTGTAGCTAGGTAGAGTGTGTGGGGTTGTTACCCTCAAGTTCGATTCGTAAGGCATGTTTGTGGCCCTAAATTATGCTTACTGCACTGCTGTTCATAAGGCATGTTTGATCCTCAAGTACTTTATCCGTCTTAATATAATATGGAAGTATGAGAGAGAGACATGGATGGGTCTTTTTTTCAATGCCTAACAATATACTTCCAGCGGAACAGCTAGTTTGCCAGGGGTATAGCTACCGCCTGCGCACAAGGATGATTCGCCGGCGCTACTTTCGCTACCCCCGGCGAACATGACTGATTCGCCAGCGCTAACATTCAGATACCCCCGGCGAACAGCCTACGTGCCGGCAGTAAGCCATTACCGCCGGCGAGGTGGTCACCGGCAAACCCAAATTCGCCGGGGTTAAGCTATTTTGGTGCGCCGGCGGTAAGGTTTTATCTACTAGTGCAATGGTCATTGTGGGCGATGGTGTTTTTATTATCAATTGCTTCTTATGTACTTTGCATCTTGCGGGATGGTGGGATGAAGCGGCCCGGACTAACCTTACATGACATCATTCATGAGACTTGCTCCACGTTCGACATGCTACTTGTATTGCATAAGTGGCTTTGCGGGTGTCTGTCTCTCCCATCATAGTGAAGATTCAATTTACAATGGGAACTTGATAGTTCATGCATCAATATTGTGGTTCTTGTTCGTAAGTTAGAACGGTACTTATTGAAATCCCCAAACCACGTAAAATATGCAAAAAAAATTAGAGGCGTCTAACTTTATTTTGTAGGGGTGTTGTGTGATGTGATATGGCCATGATTGTGATTATATATGATGTATGCAATGATCCTTATTGTAAGTCGACAACCGGCAGGATCCTTATGGTTGTCTTTTAATTTCGTTAAGACCTCGTGTCTATTATTCAAAATAGTTGTAATAGTTGATGCTGGTGGACAACAACCATGGAGCGGTGCCATTGACCTTGACGCCATGTCGATGATGATGGAGATCATGTTCGTGCTTGAAGATGGAGATCGGAAGCACAAGAAGAAAGACCATATCATATCACATATTATGAATTGCATGTGATGTTAATCCTTTTATGCATCTTGTATTGCTTATATCATGACGGTTGCATTATAAGATGATCCCTCTCACAAAATATCAAGTAATAAAGTATTCGTCCTTAGTTAGCACCGTTGCCAAGACTCGTTGTTTTGAAGCACCACGTGATGATCGGGTGTATTCTATTCAACGTGTGCATACAATGGGAGCAAGCCAGATTTTCTCATGCGGAAACTAAGGTTAATCTTGACGAGCCTAGCATGTACAAACATGATCTCGAACACAGATCACCGAAAGGTAAAGCATGAGTCATATAGTAGATATTATGAACATGTTGATTGTTCGCCTTTGAAACTACATCATCTCTCGTGATGATCAGACTTGATGTGGTGGATTTGGTTTGTGTGATCACTAAAACAATGTGAGGGATATTGTTTTGAGTGGTAGTTCACCTAGATTAATTTAAGTATTAATTAGAACTCATTTTGTTATAAACTTAGTCTAAACTATTGCAAATATGTTGTAGATCATGGCGGCCCCTACCATCAATTTTAATGCGTTCCTAGAGAAAGAAAAGTTGAAAAACAATGGAAGCAACTTCGTGGATTGGTTCCACAATTTGAAGATTGTCCTCAATGCTGGTCATTTGACCTATGTGCTAGATGCACCGCTGGGTGACCCACATGAAGATGATGCTACCGATGAGGTGAAGAACGTTTTCCTCGCTCGAAAGAATCAGTACTCCACACTTCAGTGTGATATCTTGTATGGTTTGGAATCGGAGCTTCAGAAAAGTTTGAGAATTTTGACCCACATGATATTGCCCGTGAACTCAAAATGATATTTGAGGCTCATGCGGCGGTTGAGAGTTATGAAGCTTCTGAAAAGTTCTTTAACTGCAAGATGGAAGAGGACAGCTCCGTCAGTGTGCTTAAGATGTCTCGACACGCCAATAAGCTCCAGAGCTTGGGCATAATAATTCCTAATGCTTTGGGGATTCACCGTGTCCTCCAATCACTACCACCAAGTTACAAGAACTTTGTGATGAACTACAACATGCAGCGCATGGATAAGTCGTTACCAGAACTCTTCTCTATGTTGAAGTCCGCGGAAGTGGAGATCAAGAAAGAGGACCAAGTGTTGATGGTCAATAAGACCACGAATTTCAAGAAGCAAGGCAAGCCTAAGAAAAAGGGAAACTTCAAGAAGGGAGGTAAGAAAGCTACCGCGCCAGCGAAGAAGACCAAGGGTAGGCCTAAGCCTGATACTGAGTACTTTTACTGCAAGGGAGTAGGTCACTAGAAGCAGAATTGCCCCAAGTACTTGGCAGATCTGAAGAACAACAACATCAAGAAGAAAGGTACATCCAATATACATATTATTGATGTGTATCTTACTAGTGGTCATATTAGTGCCTAGGTATTTGATACTGGTTCAGTTGCTCATATTTGTAACTCAAAACAGGTGCTGCAGAATAAACGGAGACTAGCGAAGAACGAGGTGACGATGCGCGTTGGAAATGGATCAAATGTTGATGTGATCGCGGTCGGCACGCTACCTCTTCATCTACCATCGGGACTAGTTTTATACTTAAATAATTGTTATTTGGTGCCTGCGTTGAGCATGAAAATTATATCCGGATCATGTTTATTGCGAGACGGTTACTTGTTTAAGTCTGAGAATAATGGTTGTTCGATTTATATGAGTAATATATTTTATGGTCATGCGCCTTTGATAGATGGTCTATTCTTTTTGAATCTCGATAGTAGTTATACACATGTTCATAATGTAGATGATAACATTTGAAATTGAATGATAATTCTACATACATGTGGCACTTTCGTCTTGGTCACATTGGAGTGAAGCGTATGAAGAAACTCCATTCCGATGGAATTCTTGAATCACTTGAAAGATGTGAAGCATGTCTGATGGGAAAAATGACTAAGACTCTATTTTCTGGTATGATGGAGCGAGCTACGGACTTCTTAGAAATCATACATACCGATGTGTGTGGCCCGATGAGTGTAGCATCGCGCGGTAGTTATCATTATGTTCTTACTTTCATGGATGACTTGAGTATATCTATTTCATGAAACATAAGTCCGAAACTTTCGAGAAGTTTAAGGAATTTCAAAGTGAAGTACAGAATCAACATAATAAGAAGATTAAGTTTCTATGATCTGATCGTGGAGGTGAATATCTAAGTTACAAGTTCGATGAGCATTTGAAGAAATGCGGAATACTTTCACAATTGACACCGCCGGGAATACCACAACATAATGTTATGTCCGAACGTCGTACTTGAACTCTCTTAGATATGGTTCATTCTATGATGTCACCTACAGATTTACCATTATCATTTTGGGGTTATGCATTAGAAACAGCTGCATTCACTTTAAATAGGGCACCATCTAAATCCATTGAAACGACATTGTATGAATTATGGTTTGGAAAGAAACCTAAATTGTCGTTCCTTAAAGTTTGGGTTTGCGAAGCTTATGTAAAGAAGTTACAACCCGACAAGCTTGAACCAAAAGCAAAAAATGCGTCTTCATAGGATACCCGAAGGAAACTATTGGGTATACCTTCTATCATAGATCCGAAGGAAAAATCTTCGTTGCCAAGAATGGATCCTTTCTAGAGAAGGAGTTTCTCTCGAAAGAAGTGACGGGAAGGAAAATAGAACTCGACGAGGTTATCGAACCTTCTCTTGGATTTGAGAGTAGCGCAACATCGGAAGTAGTTCCTGTGGTGCCTACATCAATAGGAGAGGAAGCTAATGATGGTGATCATGAAACTTTGGTCGAAGTTACTACGAAACCTCGCAGGTCGAAGAGGACTCGTACCACTCCCGATTGGTATGATCCCGTTATGAGTGTCATGTTGGTGGACAACACCGATGATCCTGCGACATATGAGGAAGAAATGATGAGCCCATATTCAATAAATGGCAAGAAGCCATGAAATCCGAGATTGGATGCATGTACGAAAACCAAGTATGGACTTTGGTGGACTTACCGGTTGGCCGAATGGCTATCGAGAACAAATGGATTTTCAAGAAGAAAACATATGTTGATGGTAATGTAACCATCTATAAGGTCTACTTGACGCAAAAGGGTTTTTACAAATTCAAGGAGTTGACTACGATGATACTTTCTCACCGGTAGCAGAGGTAAAGTCTGCGAGGATTTTGTTAGCAATCGCTGCATATTATGATTATGAGATATGGCAGATGGATGTCAAAACGGCGTTCCTGAATGGAGACATTAATGAAGAGTTGTATATGGTACAACCCATAGGTTTTTTCGATCCTAAAGATGCTAAAAAGGTATGCAAACATCAATGATCCATTTATGGATTGAAGCAAGCATCCCGAAGTTGGAATCAATGTTTTTATAAGGTAATCAAAAGTTTTGGTTTTATACAAACTTATGGAGAAGCTTGTATTTACAATAAAGTGAGTGGGAGATCTATAACATTCATAGTACTATATGTAGACGGCATATTGTTGATTGGGAATGATGTAGACCTTCTTAAAAGTGTCAAAGATTATTTGAATAATAGTTTTGCAATGAAGGATCTTGGCGAAGATGCTTACATATTATGCATAAAGATTTATAGAGATAGATCAAGACGCCTAATATCGCTTTCTCAGAGTAAATATTTGGACAAAGTTCTAAAGAGGTTTGGAATGGAAGATAGCAAGAAAGAGTTCTTGCCCATGTTGCCCAATACGACCTTGAGTAAAACTCAAAGTCCCGCTATGAGAGAAGATAGAGAGGATGAGTAAGACTCCCTATTCCTCAGCCATAGGGTCTATCATGTATGCCATGCTATGTACTAGACCCGACACTGCATATGCTGTTAGTTTAACTAGCAGATACCAAAGTGATCCAGGAGTGGATCATTGGACAGTGGTCAAAAAAATCCTTAAGTACTTGAGAAGAACTAAGGATATGGTTCTTTGTTATGGAGGTGATGAACAACTCGTTGTTAATGGTTACACCGATGCTAGTTGGAGCACCGATCCAGACGATTCTAAATCTTAATATGGATACGTATTTACATTGAATGGTGCAACAGTGAGATGGAGGAGTGCAAAGCAACGCGTTGTGGCGAGATCTTTAACTGAATCGGAATACATAGCTGCTTCGGAGGCTTCACAAGAGGCGATATGGATGAATGAGTTTATTATGGAGCTTGGTGTGGTTGCCAGTGCGCTGGACCCAATGTTTATCTACTGTGATAACATGGGTGCCATAGTCAATGCACAGGAGCCAAGGTCACACAAGAAGCTGAAGCATATCAAGCTATGTTTTCACACTATTCAAGAGCATGTCCAAGATGGTGACATAATGATTTGAAAAGTACACACATATCTGAATGTGGTGGATCCGTTGACTAAACCTCTCCCGAGGGAAAAACATGACCAGTACCAAACCGCCATGGGTGTTTGGTATATTACCATGTAATCTAGATTATTAACCCTAGTGCAAGTGGGAAACCGTTGGAGACATGACCAAGAGGCAATAATAAAAGTGGTTATTATTATATCTTTGTGTTTATGATAAATTTTAAAATTCATGCTATAATTGTATTAACCGGAAACATTAATACTTGTGTGATTTGTAAACTTGTTGGAGTCCCTAGTAAAGCCTCTTTGTAATACTAGCTTGATGGTTAATAGATGATCATGGTTTCCTGATCATGTACATTGAGATGTTATTAACAACAAGATTATATCGTTAGGAGAATGGTGCGATGGACATACTCGTATAGTTAAGCGTAGCATAAATATCAAGTCATTTCAATAGTTCATTTGTTTTAAGCTTTCAGATACATAGTAACCTAAGTCTTTCGACCATGATATCATGTTAATCACTATCACCAGATGTATGCTTTTATGTCATCAAACACTACGTAACTAGGTGGTTATAAAGGTGGCATTGAGTGTTCGGAAAGTATGTGTTGAGGCACATGGATCAAGAGTGGAATTTGTCCATCCATATGATGGATAAATATAATCTGGCCCTCTCGATGGAATGTTATCCAATTAGCTTGCAAGAATATGATTGGCTCACAAGGGATCACATATCACAAGAATGAGTAAAGAGTACTTATCGGTAACGAGGTTTCACTAGGTATGCAGAGATACTGACGATCAAACCTCGAATAAGTAAAGTATTGCGAGAGAAAGGGAAATTGGTATCGTATGTAAATGGTTCATTCGATCACGAAGTAATCGTAGAAATATGTGGGCGCCATATGATTTTCCAGATTCCTCTGTTGGTTATTGATCGGAGAAGAGTCTCGATCATGTCTACATAATTCACGAACCGTAGGGAGACACACTTAAGGATTCAATGTTGTTTAGTAGATATGGAAAGTGAGTAAAGAGACCGACTGTAGTTCGGAGTCTCAGATGGGATCCGAGATATCACGAGGAGATCCGGATTTGTCCGGAGAATACGATTCATATAAGGAAAGTCCAATTCCGGAGTTTGGGAATGGTTTCGGTGTTTTCACCGGAATGTTCTAGAAGGGTCTAGATGGTCCACCAATCCGGAGGGGGAAGGGTACATGGATGTGTCATGACAAAGTCGAATGGTTGCATCATGTCTTAGGTGTAACACCCCAAAAATATAAATGAGGATCAAATTCTAATTAATCAAGATTAGGGTTAACAAAAGATTTTATTAATTAAATTCAAATCTTATTGCTTGTGTGTATGAATTCTTGCAATGCCATGTTTGATTGTTGGAAATGATGAGAAATGGTTAAAAGATCAAAACCATATCATCTAGGTCATTTCCAACTCAGATCAAAACAAAAGAAAATCCAAATATAAAGCATATGACCTAATGGTCATTTCTTCCAAAGTTAACCACTATCTCAATTTGAGCATCTCTAGCAACTAATATCAAACAGAAACTTGTCCATTTATTTTCTCCCCTTGCTAGACCTAGTGACACTAAACCCAATGAAGCTTTCTAACCTTGCAGAAACAAATCGAAACCTATTTGAGAGGCAATTCAAAATTGAATCTATCTTATGTATCAAGATAGCCATTTTTTAAAAACCACTAAAACCTTCACCACTTAGCAAACCATTGCACTCATAGACTACCAAGATTAGTACCAGAACACCCACCAAAAATCACTGGAAAATGTGATGGTTTAGTTCTTGCGGCCATTAGATCGAACACTTGGTGATCACAGTACAAACTCAACAACTATTCACTGTTTTGCTCAAACCTTTGATCATCTTTGTGACCTCATCGATCTCACACGTCGTGCCCTTAACTCCCTCAATACCAGCCCGTACAAAGGAGCTCTCTCACTCGATCAATTGAGCAGTGCAAACTCGTAACCGAGATCACCTTGCCACCCCGACGTGGACACACCGCCACAAACTGCGCCGCCCTTGCCCACGATGTCTAGGAGGAATCCCTAACCTCACCGCCTCTGCCTGTGCATGCCCCGACCAAAGACCGCTCGAGGTGATGCTAGCAAAGCCATGTCCATTTAACACCAAACCATGCTGATCGCTGCGCCAGAGCGCCGAGAAATCCCATGCGCACACGCCGCGCCTCGCCCTCACCTTGCGCCATTACGTTCACCATGACTCCAGCAAGCTCCTAGACATTCCTGTTTGACCGCGCGAGCACATTGACCACCGTACGCCGTGAAGAATGCCGCCGGTACAACCGTGGAGCATGGATGATCTAGAACGATTTAGACCGCGCCTCGCCGTGCCACTGTGCATATGACGATCGTCCTGAAGCACCGCGCCGACCTATACCCTTAGCCATACCTATATCTCACTATAACCGCGTCGCCGGCGAGCCCGAGCCATGCCGTCGTGCCCCCTTCACCGCAGTATAAATAGAGCCCTCCCCTGACCTCAAACCGCACACCATTCCACTCCTCTCTCACCTAGGAACCGGTCTGAGCCAACCCTGGAGCAAGGCGAGCATCACCACGCCAGAATTTCACCGGAGTTCGCCCCTGCAGAGGAAGGAACTAGCCGAAGTTAGGAGCCGCCCCAGGAGCTGCCATGACTACCATTCAAACCGCCATCGTTGACTCTTTTGTTTGCCCCCATCATCTGACTAGTTGGAGACCTGGTAAGCCCCTGACGACCCCCGCCGTAGAGCTAGGGTTCTGTCCCGCACGAGCCCTGCCACGGAGACGACGATGCTCAGCCGTTGACCGCGCTCTAATCATAAGGCCTAGATTAGCTGATACTGCTTCGCGTGTTGATAGTCGCTGACAGGTAGGACCAGCCCCGGAGCAGCCTGCTGCGCGCGTGTTGCGTAGTTGGGCCAACCCATTAGCTTTCTGGCGCACAACCCATCGATTCAAACTTAGTTTTGTCTTTTATTTGAAAATCCCATTCTGTAGATAACTTTAAAATTCAATTCAGAGAGATTCACTAAACCAAATTGAATGAATCCAATTTTGTTTGAATGTAGATGAAAATATCTAATCAGTCTTGTTGGATTCAAACAGTTTGAAACTATGGATCATCCTCAGTAAAAATAACAAGACAATAGCTTTTAGCACTTCAAACATTTTTCCATAAGTGATTTTGAGTTGATTGCAACTCTCAAAAATCACATTGGACAAGACCTTTCTGAATATGTAAAAATATACATACTTACATATAGTAGTCCTGGACCAAAACTAAAAGAATGACTTATAGTCATTTCTAGCATCTAAAATATTATTAAATAGTAGTGTTAAGTTTTGTAAATTAGGCCAACCACTTTAAATCACATTCTCAAGTATTAGAATATGTGGTGATGACATGGTCAATATGATCCCATATTTGAAGTGGAGAATATTATATCTTAAGTAACTTTGCAATGAGTAGAAATTACTTTTCTAAAATAAGATAAATAAAATCTTATCACCCATTTATTGTAATGATAGATATGATGCTAGATCATCTAGTGTGATCCTTGTGTGATAAATATAAGTAGTTAAGTATTGTTTGGTGATTGTGTACCTCGTATTTATTTATAGACGCTAGTATCAACCTGGGCTACGAAGAGGAGGAATTCTACGAAGATGAGGAAGAGAACTTCAACCACCTTACCAACCAAGGCAAGCTAAGCTAAACCATGCAAGCACCACTTGCAAGCCTCTGTGATACCCCTTTTTGATTATATCAAATCCCAGTTTTACTTGCAAGCTTTACTTTTCACCCCTTTTTACAAAGTTGTTCCATTAGTAAATTAATTTGATGATTAGTGGAAATTTAGGAAAGTGCCATCAAGAGCTTGGAGCTTGATGTATGTAGAAACACTAGTTTAGTACCCCTCAAATAGTGACACCATCATTGGTAGATGCTAGTGCTAAATTAATCTTGATCAATCTAGATGGGAACAAATGATTATGAAAACCTTGGAATGATGAGTCATTCTATTGAAATGTTTTGACATGTGGTACGGACACAATGAGTTGAAGATGATGATGAATGAAGTATGTGACCTGACTTTGATAAAAACTGATGGTTGGGTTCGGATGCGATACCATTCAAATTTTACCGTACAACCACAATACCCAAATTTGGGTAGGGTTTGACTGGAAGTTTATGCGTCTTAGTATGAGTTCCCTCGCGGAACGAGGTGAGATGAGGCTACCTTGTGAAATGTGACTATCCACCTATGCAGTGCCCAAGATGACAGATGGTCATGGTTGGGAGGCCAAACTCATAGAGGAGGTGCCTATACTAGGGTGTGTAATTGAAAGGTTAGGATTGATTATCTGCTTACCAAGTATGATGATTCTGGATTATCCCTGACGGATGTATCGAATGTTGTGGTGAAACTATACCACCTTTTCAGAGTATCAAACTATTCGAATAGCCACGTCCATGGTTATGGACAGTTGGATGGCCATACTTTTCCATTGTTAGATGTTTTCCAAAATGACTCGTGACTTGAATGGTGACTTTGACTTGACCCAACAAGTTTTGGAGATGAAAGTAGGTTCCCACCTAAGTAACTTAAACAACTAAAGTTAGGTTTTGATTACTAGATACTGGTTGAAATAAAATTGGCTTGTGGCAAACAAACCTAGATCTTAGGATTCCTATTAGAATGGCCTTATTGCTTTAGTACTAGTTTGCGAGTACTTCGAAGTACTCATGGCTTTGTCCCTGGCTATTCCCATGGCCAGACTATGAAGGAGACTACGAGGAGGATGGACAACATGACTCTTATGATAACTAGGATCATCTCCCATCGTCTGCATTGCCTGTGACCCTAAAGATGGAGCCTCGACCATGCTACCACTATAATTATTTCCCCTGCTTTGATTGTAATCAGCACTGATCATGAGATCATCTATTTGTAAGAATATTATGGTTTCTAATGGATGATGTACTATGCTACCAATCTGTTATGTCTCACAAAAATGGCAATCCTGGGATTGCGATGTACGGCATAACAAGCATCTGGGATTAAAAATCCGGGTGTTGAAAAGTTGGTATCAGAGCTATCATGACCATAGGAGACCCTAGTTAGCATGGACGTCAGAAAAACCTAGTTTCCAAAACAAAGAAAGTGAGTGTAACAACCCAAGTTTGTAAGATATGTAAATTAGTACTTAAGCATTGCATGCATCTGTTTAAATCAATAAAATGTTTGCATGTGACCAACTGTGTGGTTCAAGAATGCAAATCCAAAAAAAACCTAATTTTTCCCTCTCTCTTTGAAACCACATTCAAATGGTGTTTGGATTTTGAAAATTTCAAAATAAAGGAGCCCAAATGGTTTATAAGGGCCTCTGAATATTTTGTAAACTTTATTAAAGTCTATGGTATTTTTGAATCGTGCAAAACAGATTTCAAATAAGATTTACAAAAGGCAAAACTAGAATCAAAAAAAGAAAGAGATCCTAGAAATAAAATAGTGCAGCACCCGCAGATAGGCCGTGGCCCATCTCCCTTTGCTCTCTCTCACGCGTTGTGAGCGGCAGCCAGCAGCCCAGGTCAGCCCACCCGGGGCCCAGCAGAAGGCCCATACCCCTTCACCGCTGCCTGTCGTCGTCTTCCTCCAGACAGGCAGGGAGCTGCCTGTCGTCGCCGGCGTCGTCGATCCCCACCGCCTCCTCCCGTCCGTCCGTCGAGCCCGAGCGTTGATAAGAACGACATGGCCACGTCCCGTCGCCCTCATCCACTTCTTCCGCTCTCCAGTGACCTCCCTCTTATCTCCCGCGTGAGGCCCCGAAACCCTAGCCTCGGGTTCCGCCCCTCGCCGTCGCTCTGCACTGCCCGAGGCCAGCCGAGCACGCCACGAGGTCCGCCTCGCCTCCTGGAGCCTCACCACCAACTGAATCATCTACGCGTGCTCGGAATCAAGCCACCCGAGCAGGATTCCACCGACGGCCGCCGCCTCGTCCGTCATCGATTCCGGCGTTGCCCAGCCTCCCCTCGCGTCAACGACCGCACCACTGCGTTCTCAGTGAGCCGCCGGTCCTCCTGGACCTCTGCTTTCTCTCTCTCCTCCTCTGGTTCGCCACCACGTCGACCACCACAGTCCTCCACCATCGGCCACCACCAGAGCTTATTGCTCCGATGACCATCCGCGGGCGGCGCCGCCTCTTTTGAGCCTTTCTCGCTCCACTGATTCGAACGAGCTGTCCCGCGTGTCCCCATTCGCATCCTAGCACCGCCAGACGCCGCCGTCTATCCGTTCTCCAGCGAGGCCCGCGTGGCGCCACGGTGGCAGCCGATCTGGCCCAGGCCCCACCTGGCAGCCGCACTGGCTAGAGCCAGCCCCAGTGAGAGATGCCCTGACCCTATTTTGCGCGTGTGGCTGCTAATGTGGCTTCGGCCCCACCAGTCAGTCACTGTGGGTAGGATCAGATGTGGTAACAAAAGTTTTGGGTTGGCTTATGACGTCAGCGTGATGCAATAAAGGTTTAAATATTTCAGAAAATGATTTAAATATTGAAAATTCAATAACTTATTATTTATAAGTCAGAAAAATACAAATAATATATCAAAATGTTCAGAAAAATGAGTTCTACCTATTTAAGCTATAATCATACATTGATCAACAACTTTAATGACATTTTTAATTAGAGAACAAAATCAACCCCTCTCATGTGTCTCCGGAGTTTTCCGAGTTAGGGTTTTCAACCCTCGAAACCCCGTTTAAGTTGCCAAGCATGCCTTAGGGTTTCATTTCAACGCAAGTTAACTTTTCATATCATATATATTGATTGAGCATTGCACATGCCATGTATTGAATGTTGCTTCTCCCTTTTCGGTATTTGGTTCTTCGCGATAGGATCTGAACCCGAAGCTGAAGTCAACAACACCGAAGATCCAAACCTGTCTACTGACGGACAAGGCAAGCGTAGCCTCTCATTTTGAACCTATGTTTTATAAAGTATATTAATTTCTCGCTATAATGCACATGATTCCAATGTGGTCTTTTGTCAGTAGTTAGAGTTACCTATCTACTGCATAGTTTCCCTGTTGCAGCCTTATACTCCTGATCCACTGCTCCTAGCATACCTAGGTCTAGCATCTGAGCGTTGCTAGAGCTTCTGAGATCGACAACTTAGCCATGCATAGTAATAATGTCTGATCTATCCGAATGATGAATCAGAGATGCCGGAGAATCTAGAAAGGTAGGAGATGGTGACATCCTCGAAGGAGTTTAACTAAATATGCTAAGGCTTGTATGGGAGGCCATGTTGGGTGTGGTTTTTATAGTCCCATGCTCGCCACCACTAGGAACTGAGTTCTTGCCTTTGGAAACGAGACGAGCGTACAAACACACGGGGCTTGGGAACCCCTCGACTAACTAACTTTCCTAGTAGATTCCATGAGTCACATAGTTTGGGCTTTCCATTTGGCATACGCATTGAAAACGTTTTTGAAAGAGGGGGTGATGGAGGTGTATCATAACAGGTAGGGAAGCATGGCCGCGGTTTCTTGGGGTCGATGGAGCCCCTGGTGAACCAACCTCGCCTCACATCTTTAAGTACCGGCTTCAGGATTTGACCCGTTACAGCGGAATCATACTTATTGCGTGACTCATGGTATCAGCGAAAGCAAGGTAAAGGTCGTGGTCAACCACCCTCCGTCGGCCTTCCAAGGAAGAGGGCTAATAATATTTGGCATTAAGAGTTGGTTGATACGTGTGGGTAAAGTTGTACACCCCTGCAGGGTATTAATCTTTTCGAAAAGCCGTGTTCACGGTTATGAACACTTGGTGACCAGATTCTAAGATCATAGATAACTTTAACCACTATAAAACTTGTTGATCCACGTGTGCTTAAGGATGCTTCCTCCTGGTCGAGGTGGTAATCCTAGATAGAAGGTTCTGATGAAGCTGGTGGTTATCGAGATGTGATGAACAAGATGAAGAATTCGCTATCTTATCCCTTTTTAAAAGATTCTGAGTAGACGAGCCTCTTCTCTCTCTTGTTTACAAATAAAGATTGCTTTTTGCAAAAGTAAATCCAGAGAAAGCCTTTCTAGCGAGAGCATATAGATACTAGGTTATCTAAGTCTTGCGGAGTACATTCTCGTACTCAGCCTTGCGCCATTGTTGTTTTTATACAGAGGATCTGGTTGCAAGTGAAGGTGGATACTACGTTGATATCGACGAGTAGTTGGGGGTCCCAGGTAGCAACCTGAGGACTATGGGATGGACGTCGCTTCTGTTAATGGCCGCTTTGGCCTTTTGCTAAGTTGTTGTGTAAAACAACATAATTTGCTTTCGCTGTGTGATGTAATGTTGGGTCTACGACCTCTGGTTTGTAATAACTCTAATATCGTACTCTGTTAAGAGTTTAAACTTATGTTGTTGAATCCCTATGTTCTGTAATGTTACCGAATCATACTATGATCTTCCGTGTTTGGGAGTTGAACTTATCTTAGATGGTAATCTGAGGTTAGTTTAACCCTAACCCCGGGGGGTGCTACAGGTTTTGGTATCAGAGCAAGACTGCCTGTAGGAAACCCTTTTATTGGTCGATGTTGAGTCTAGAAGTTGACAAAACTATTTGAAAGTTAAAAAAACTATTTGCAGAAACTTTGACTAGGATTCTTTTTACTCCTTCTCTGGTGTGATTCTGATGCTGGAGTTTCTCTTACCTTATTTGGTTTGAAAAGGATTTCATTCCTTACCTTACATCTCAAAATTTTTAGGATCGTGGTTTTGAGGTTGTTCTCTAAAAAGTACTCCATACTTGGTTGCTATTCTTAGAGTTTCAAGATATCTTAGTTTTTCTTGCTATGTAACATCTTAGCATTCCATTGTTATGGTTTGTAAGTCAGTTGGTTAGTGTATACATTAGTATGCTTTCATACTACCATGCTTGATAAGATGATATATTTATATCAAGTACTCTTTGTTCATCTTTCCATCTTGTTTCTTTGGATCCCTTGCCTAATCCTTTTTCCTTGTTCTTTCAGGATGGGTGACACCTCTCGTGCCCGTACCCGTGCTCATGCTCGGGGTGCCGCAAATTGTGGCATCCCGCAAAACCACTACTAGAAAATCGCTTGGTATTTTGTTTTTGTGCATCATCATGACATCATCATGCATATTATTTTTTTACTTAAACCTGTGTTGCGAAAGACGATTGTTTTCTGAAACTAGCCCTCCTTCTATTTCAAATTAAACCCCCGGATGTTTCCGGATATTTTGTTTGTCTAAAACTAATTACAAAATCTTTTACTAAAACTAAAAAGAACAATATTGTTTTAAAATAAAACTGTTTTGATCGGAGGAGGCAGCCCGGCCCGAAAAGCCAGGCCGCCTACCACCCCGATCGGCCCAACCCAATCTCACCAGACCCTAATCTATTCCTACCCAAACCTAGTCTACCCACCAACCCCAGCTTGCCACCTCACCGTCCCTCCACCTCAGCACTCCTCTCAGCCACCTCACCAATCCTCTCTCTCACCCCCCACTCCCTCTCTCCTCTGCCCCACACCCACACACAGCCCCACCTACCCCCCTCTCTCTCTCCCTCACCGACCGCCTGGTCCCACCCCGGGCGGGCCCCGCCTGACCCCACTTTCCCCACCCACGCGCCCCGCTCCTCTTCCTCCTTCCCTCTCCCTAGCCGACGACCCCGCCCCCTTTCTTCCTTCCCTCCGGCCTCACCTCCCCCTGCCCTGGCGCCCTGCTCGCCCTCTCCCCGACGCCGGACCCCCACCTCGCCCCGCTCCCGTTCGAGCTCGACGCCGTGTCGGCCTCCACCGCTTCCCCACCGCCAAGCTCCCTCTCCCCATCCCGAGGCTCCCGCCGCTGCCTCTCTCCCTCCACAGACCGTCTTCGAACCGACGCCCCCGCCACCGCCAACGACCCCCTCCTCCGCCTTGACCTCCCTCCGCGCCCCGCCATCCGCCGTCCGCGGGCCGCTCGGCCGCCGCCGGCCCTAGCTTCCCCGGTTGGGCTGCCCCGTGCCCTCTCCGGCCTCTGCGACAGAGCATCCCCGCGGGCGCCCCGAACCCCGTCGAGCCCCACGCCGCCTCTGCCTCTCCATGCGTCGCCGTCGGCCCCGCCTCTGCTTCCGTGTGCCTCCTCGCGGATGGCCGTCGCCGCGCCAGGGAGTCGCCCACCCTCCTCCGAGCGCTGCCGACCGCCCGCCGTCGCGTCTGGCCGTGTCCCTCCGCCTCGCGTCACCTCGACCTCGACCCGGTGGCGTCCGTCCGATGTTGCCGTATCTGGTTGGGTCCTGGCGTTTGAGTTGGAGTGTGCGGTGATGTAATGGGTTTTGTGAGCTGTGGGCATGGAGATGTTTGTGTCGTCGATGAGGACCTTGACGTGAGCAAGTACCAGGTGGTCAATGTTATCCTGATGTCCCGATGCCCCCTCGAGTACTTCGGCTAGGGAAATCGAAGACATGCGTTAAGTGCCTCGTCGCTAAGAACCTTTGATACCCAGACCATCGACGCCGCACCCGAGCCCGGCACCGACACCCGAGAACTCCAATAAATGACGCCAAGCCTACATCTTGGATCCGCCAGACGAGAACGCGAAGGCCATCGGTCAAGTTCGCCACCGACAAGGTCTTCTACATGGACACCGAGTACTTCTTCCCGGCTCCGAGCAAAGTTCGCCATCGACAATTGAGGCCGGCACCCTCCAAGACCTTCGTCTCGGATGCGAAGTCGAGAACCCGAACGCCAAGATCGCCGATGCGAATACGGCAAGTTCGTCTACCCCGGACACCGTGCGACGAGATCTACTTCACGGATCTGAAGACCCCGGTACCCGATCCACTCAAGTTCGCCATCGACGACAGATCGACACCGACCAGGGCGAGTCCGATGCGCCCCCGACGCCACACCAAGTCCTTCCCCCCGGAACGCCAAGCTCTTCATCTTGCAACCGACCTTCGAAGACCGATCCCGTCGAACCCCGAACCCTGAGTCCGAACCACGAACCCCGGAACCCAAGATCTTCCGAACCCTAATGTGTGACCTAAGCCCTTATTTTTATAAATGATATATCTTGTTGCATATTAAATTGTTCATGCATGCATATTGTCATGTGGTTTGGGGGCCTTATGCCGATTCACCATATAATTAAATATGGGGTCCATATGCGGGCAAATCTAGTCCTATATTGGCCCCATTTAAATTTGTGTAGCGAACCGGTAACTTATCTTGCCTTGTTATTACAACATTTAATTTGCGGGGGAGATAAATAACATGAACCATCTAATTAATTATCGGGACCCCGGTTCCGCTTAATATGGCCTAATTGCATCACATATTTGCCATGTCATACATCATACATGCATCATGCCCGATCTTCTGCCGTAGTATTAAATAGTGCATCCGGTGTTTCTTCTAGTGTTTTGCTTCTTCGCGGACTAGGCCGATGAGTTGATGCGAGTGTCGGCCCGATCTTCGGTTGAACCTTCAACAATGTTTTCAGGCGAGCATCTCCCCCTTTCTACCTATCTTACTTTTATAGTATTTATTCCCTCCTGTTGATCCATTGCTATCTGTGTTGCGATGCTCTAGTTTCCGTACCCGAGATATCCCTTGCAGCCATATAATGCCTTGGACACATCCTATTACCTGTTGTTTGGTAGATAGTTGGACTTGCGCGTCGTAGTCGCTTGCTCAAGTGCTGTTGCATGTTGTCAATTACCACAGTTGTTGGAGTATTGCCGCATGTTTAATGTTGGAGATGATCATGGCTTTAATTATCGTTCACTTTAATTATTGTTTAATAACTAAAATTGAAGTAGGTAACAGAGGCACAGGTGGGCAATAGATGTCATTTGGTTGTTAACCGTCCACTTGTGTCCCGTAGGACCCCGAGTACTTGATACCTGTTCCTTGAATATTCGCGCTATCCACATACGGGGGAATTATGGGACCCCCCTGAGCCAGAGCTTGATTCATTCTTATTTCTTGGGGCCACAAACTAGTTTGAGGTTTTATTTACTATCCTGTACTTATGCCATGCTTTACTGCTTTATTTACGATTGTGCGAGGAGCACACCGTACTGTTTAGGATCGTGACCCGTTTTCGCGGTATCGACAAGCCCAGTTTTGGGTTCCCAGTCATTTACAGCCGGCCCCACAAACCTTGAGTCCGTCTTGGAGCCGGCCAGTTTCGTTGCGGGTGTACTCCAAGGGGTGGCCCCCTGAAATATTTCTGAATCTGGTGATTGCTTTGTCGTGAAAGCCTCGTTGGGTTTTGATTTGGTTTTTCCGAGGTTGATCGAGTGTGTGTTGCTATTTGTGCACCCCTGCAGGGTAAAACTTTCTGAAAGCCGTGTCCGCGGTTATGGACGACTTGGAGCACAGTATCTCGATCATAGACAACTACAACTAAAGTTTACTGTTATAAATTGACTTGCATCCGATATGACTAGTAATCAGCTTCACTGCAACGGAATGGCTAAATAAAAGTACCAACAACTGCTGGGTTTTGGGTTATCTCATGCTAATTGTATTTGACTAGTAAGTGCCGCAACTACAACGGAATGGTTAACTAAAATTGCCCACTGCTTATTTTATCAGGATGATTATCTACACCTGACTAGTAATTGCTGCAACGATAACTGAATGAATAAAACTGCCAACCGTGTGAGTTCCTCGGTTGACTTTCTCGGTTGGTATCGAGGGGGAATACCAGGATGGGTTTGTTTGGTGTTAGATTCAGGTTGGATACGAATAGATCTTTCTTACCCCTCTCTGATAGCCGACAGTTATATCGCGTCTCTATAGGTTGTTTAGTGCATGCCGCCGCTGCCGCTCAGTCCACCATACCTATGTAGGCGAGGACCGCCGAATTCTAGCCTCGCCGTGTACTGGCCTCAGTACTGACGCTCCTCTTTTCCTTTGCCCTTTGTCGGCACCCCTTTGTTTAAGCAGGTTTTGAGATTGACGTCGTTAGCAGGGTTACCCTTCCGGCTTGGCCTGGGCAGGGTTATGGACGCCATTGGTTATTCTTCAGGGCTCTTAGCCCCATTTGCATCTTGTCCGTAGCTGGACGCTCTATCGTTTTCAAGGTGATTTGGATCTTTGTTCTGTATATCTGTATTCTTGACTCATGGAGTCGTGTTGTATATATATTTGTTCTGTGGGTCCCATCGAGGACTGTTGTGTAATGTTATTACTTCGTTTTCCACCCGCACGCAAGTGCCTGGTGGGCACCTTTGAATCGTTTCTATGCGGGTTTGGCGGGAATCGCTAAGACTTGCATAGGGCCGATTCTGAGGGTGTTACAGAGTGGTATCAGAGCTCAGCAGTTGCGATACCCCACAAGTCCAGCCTGTAGGATAACCTAGCTAACGGACGAAGTAGAGTGTCAAAACTATTTTTGAAAATCGGTTGGATAGTTCCGATTAGGTTTGATTTTACTCCTTACCCCTCTGCTGCTCTCCTCTCACCTCTGCGTGTTTTGAATCCGCTCTCTTCTCTCTCTTCGAGTCCAGGATTTCTCGTGGTTGGGTTCCATCGTACCTTCAGGGTTTTCGCTTCCTCTTTGGTAACGGCGTTGCTACATCTGGTCTTCATGCTATCCGAGGAATCCTTCATCTGATGGACTTCCCTTTGTTCCTTCTCGTGCCTTCCGGTGTTTTCCGACGCGACGACATCATCTGCGTCAGATCCGATGCAGAGTCTGCATCACTCCTTTGTTTCTGAACCTCGTTTGTCGAGATCTTCAGTCTAATTCCGAGAGTTGGTTGCATAATTCGCCTATTCGTGTGCAGAGTAATGGTTTGGGTGCGCGATGGACTGATCACCATCCGACTACTCTTATCATTCGCTCTTGTACATCGAATCAGTGGATCCAGCAATTTTACTCCGTCTACGAGAGCTAGAGGTGGCTTTATTTGTTGATACCTCTACCTTCGACCTTTTGTTCCCGGAGTGTTCCCTCGATGATCACGGAGAAAGAACTCTTGTTAGGGGTGTCGCGAGGATCTACACGAAGCGCGAAGGATCAGATCACCGACCTTCTTCCCGGTACCATGAGGCGGATCTCGAGGGCGAGATCCATTGTTAGTGGTGTCGAATTGTGGCATCCCGCAAAACCACTACTAGAAAATCGCTTGGTATTTTGTTTTTGTGCATTATCATGACATCATCATGCATATTATTTTTTTACTTAAACCTGTGTTGCGAAAGACGATTGTTTTCTGAAACTAGCCCTCCTTCTATTTCAAATTAAACCCCCGGATGTTTCCGGATATTTTGTTTGTCTAAAACTAATTACAAAATCTTTTACTAAAACTAAAAAGAACAATATTGTTTTAAAATAAAACTGTTTTGATCGGAGGAGGCAGCCCGGCCCGAAAAGCCAGGCCGCCTACCACCCCGATCGGCCCAACCCAATCTCACCAGACCCTAATCTATTCCTACCCAAACCTAGTCTACCCACCAACCCCAGCTTGCCACCTCACCGTCCCTCCACCTCAGCACTCCTCTCAGCCACCTCACCAATCCTCTCTCTCACCCCCCACTCCCTCTCTCCTCTGCCCCACACCCACACACAGCCCCACCTACCCTCCTCTCTCTCTCTCCCTCACCGACCGCCTGGTCCCACCCCGGGCGGGCCTCGCCTGACCCCACTTTCCCCACCCACGCGCCCCGCTCCTCTTCCTCCTTCCCTCTCCCTAGCCGACGACCCCACCCCCTTTCTTCCTTCCCTCCGGCCTCACCTCCCCCTGCCCTGGCGCCCTGCTCGCCCTCTCCCCGACGCCGGACCCCCACCTCGCCCCGCTCCCGTTCGAGCTCGACGCCGTGTCGGCCTCCACCGCTTCCCCGCCGCCAAGCTCCCTCTCCCCATCCCGAGGCTCCCGCCGCTGCCTCTCTCCCTCCACAGACCGTCTTCGAATCGACGCCCCCGCCACCGCCAACGACCCCCTCCTCCGCCTCGACCTCCCTCCGCGCCCCGCCGTCCGCCGTCCGCCGTCCGCGGGCCGCTCGGCCGCCGCCGGCCCTAGCTTCCCCGGTTGGGCTGCCCCGTGCCCTCTCCGGCATCTGCTGCAGAGCATCGCCGCGGGCGCCCCGAACCCCGTCGAGCCCCACGCCGTGTCTGCCTCTCCATGCGTCGCCGTCGGCCCCGCCTCTGCTTCCGTGTGCCTCCTCGCGGATGGCCGTCGCCGCGCTAGGGAGTCGCCCACCCTCCTCCGAGCGCTGCCGACCGCCCGCCGTCGCGTCTGGCCGTGCCCCTCCGCCTCGCGTCACCTCGACATCGACCCGGTGGCGTCCGTCCGATGTTGCCATATCTGGTTGGGTCCTGGCGTTTGAGTTGGAGTGTGCGGTGATGTAATGGGTTTCGTGAGCTGTGGGCATGGAGATGTTTGTGTCGTCGATCAGGACCTTGACGTGAGCAAGTACCAGGTGGTCAATGTTATCCTGATGTCCCGATGCCCCCTCGACTACTTCGGCTAGGGAAATCGAAGACATGCGTTAAGTGCCTCGTCGCTAAGAACCTTTGATACCCAGACCATCGACGCCGCACCCGAGCCCGGCACCGACACCCGAGAACTCCAATAAATGACGCCAAGCCTACATCTTGGATCCGCCAGACGAGACCGCGAAGGCCATCGGTCAAGTTCGCCACCGACAAAGGACGGACCGACAAGTTCTTCTACATGGACACCGAGTACTTCTTCCCGGCTCAGAGCAAAGTTCGCCATCGACAATTGAGGCCGGCACCCTCCAAGACCTTCGTCTCGGATGCGAAGTCGAGAACCCGAACGCCAAGATCGCCGATGCGAATACGCCAAGTTCGTCTACCCCGGACACCGTGCGACGAGATCTACTTCACGGATCTGAAGACCCCGGTACCCGATCCACTCAAGTTCGCCATCGACGACAGATCGGCACCGACCAGGGCGAGTCCGATGCGCCCCCGACGCCACACCAAGTCCTTCCCCCCGGAACGCCAAGCTCTTCTACTTGCAACCGACCTTCAAAGACCGATCCCGTCGAACCCCGAACCCTGAGTCCGAACCACGAACCCCGGAACCCAAGATCTTCCGAACCCTAATGTGTGACCCTAATCCCTTATTTTTATAAATGATATATCTTGTTGCATATTAAATTGTTCATGCATGCATATTGTCATGTGGTTTGGGGGCCTTATGCCGATTCACCATATAATTAAATATGTGGTCCATATGCGAGCAAATCTAGTCTTATATTGGCCCCATTTAAATTTGTGTAGCGAACCGGTAACTTATCTTGCCTTGTTATTACAACATTTAATTTGCGGGGGAGATAAATAACATGAACCATCTAATTAATTGTCGGGACCCCAGTTCCGCTTAATATGGCCTAATTGCATCACATATTTGCCATGTCATACATCATACATGCATCATGCCCGATCTTCTGCCGTAGTATTAAATAGTGCATCCGGTGTTTCTTCTAGTGTTTTGCTTCTTCGCGGACTAGGCCGATGAGTTGATGCGAGTGTCGGCCCGATCTTCGGTTGAACCTTCAACAATGTTTTCAGGCGAGCATCTCCCCCTTTCTACCTATCATACTTTTATAGTATTTATTCCCTCCTGTTGATCCATTGCTATCTGTGTTGCGATGCTCTAGTTTCCGTACCCGAGATATCCCTTGCAGCCATATAATGCCTTGGACACATCCTATTACCTGTTGTTTGGTAGATAGTTGGACTTGCGCGTCGTAGTCGCTTGCTCAAGTGCTGTTGCGTGTTGTCAATTACCACAATTGTTGGAGTATTGCCGCATGTTTAATGTTGGAGATGATCATGGCTTTAATTATCGTTCACTTTAATTATTGTTTAATAACTAAAATTGAAGTAGGTAAGCAGAGGCACAGGTGGGCAATAGATGTCATTTGGTTGTTAACCGTCCACTTGTGTCCCGTAGGACCCCGAGTACTTGATACCTGTTCCTTGAATATTCGCGCTATCCACATACGGGGGAATTATGGGACCCCCCTGAGCCAGAACTTGATTCATTCTTATTTCTTGGGGCCACAAACTAGTTTGAGGTTTTATTTACTATCCTGTACTTATGCCATGCTTTACTGCTTTATTTACGATTGTGCGAGGAGCACACTGTACTGTTTAGGATCGTGACCCGTTTTCGCGGTATCGACAAGCCCAGTTTTGGGTTCCCAGTCGTTTACAGCCGGCCCCACAAACCTTGAGTCCGTCTCGGAGCCGGCCAGTTTCGTTGCGGGTGTACTCCAAGGGGTGGCCCCCTGAAATATTTCTGAATCTGGTGATTGCTTTGTCGTGAAAGCCTCGTTGGGTTTTGATTTGGTTTTTCCGAGGTTGATCGAGTGTGTGTTGCTATTTGTGCACCCCTGCAGGGTAAAACTTTCTGAAAGCCGTGTCCGCGGTTATGGACGACTTGGAGCACAGTATCTCGATCATAGACAACTATAACTAAAGTTTACTGTTATAAATTGACTTGCATCCGATATGACCAGTAATCAGCTTCACTGCAACGGAATGGCTAAATAAAAGTACCAACAACTGCTGGGTTTTGGGTTATCTCATGCTAATTGTATTTGACTAGTAAGTGCCGCAACTACAACGGAATGGTTAACTAAAATTGCCCACTGCTTATTTTATCAGGATGATTATCTACACCTGACTAGTAATTGCTTCAACAATAACTGAATGAATAAAACTGCCAATCGTGTGAGTTCCTCGGTTGACTTTCTCGGTTGGTATCGAGGGGGAATACCAGGATGGGTTTGTTTGGTGTTAGATTCAGGTTGGATCCGAATAGATCTTTCTTACCCCTCTCTGATAGCCGACAATTATATCGTGTCTCTATAGGTTGTTTAGTGCATGCCGCCGCTGCCGCTCAGTCCACCATACCTATGTAGGCGAGGACCGCCGAATTCTAGCCTCGCCGTGTACTGGCCTCAGTACTGACGCTCCTCTTTTCCTTTGCCCTTTGTCGGCACCCCTTTGTTTAAGCAGGTTTTGAGATCGACGTCGTTAGCAGGGTTACCCTTCCGGCTTGGCCTGGGCAGGGTTATGGACGCCATTGGTTATTCTTCAGGGCTCTTAGCCCCATTTGCATCTTGTCCGTAGCTGGACGCTCTATCGTTTTCAAGGTGATTTGGATCTTTGTTCTGTATATCTGTATTCTTGACTCATGGAGTCGTGTTGTATATATATTTGTTCTGTGGGTCCCATCGAGGACTGTTGTGTAATGTTATTACTTCGTTTTCCACCCGCACGCAAGTGCCTGGTGGGCACCTTTGAATCGTTTCTATGCGGGTTTGGCGGGAATCGCTAAGACTTGCATAGGGCCGATTCTGAGGGTGTTACACAAATGAGGGTGAATCTTCCAACCTTCCTCCACCACCGTCCATGGTTCAACTCATGGCCATGTATGAAACCAACCGTGCTGACTACATGAGGCTCCTTGAAAGGATTGAGCGCAACACTGCTCAACGCCAGAGCAATCAAGTTGGAATCAAGGACTTCACACGTCTCACTCCGCCATTTTTCAGCTATTCCACTGAGCCACTTGATGCAGATTACTGGCTTCGCACTATGGAGCGCAAACTTCAGGTTGGTCATGTTGCTCAAGCTGATTGGGTGACTTTTGCTGCCTATCATCTGGAGGGAGCAGCTAACTCCTGGTGGGAAAATTTCTTGGCTATGCAAGAAGCTCAACATGTTGTTACATGGCAAGAGTTCACTAAAGCCTTCTGAGCTTATAATATTCCGGAGGTTCTGATGGATCAGAAGAGGGAGGAGTTCCTCAAGCTTAAGCAGGGCACTGGTTCTGTGTGTGATTACCAGCGCAACTTCATTCGTCTTGCCTGCTATGCTACTTAAGAGGTCTCCACTGATGCTAAGAAGCAAGCTCTGTTCCGCAAGGGGCTAGATCCTGAGGTTTGTCGTGACATCCATCTCATGGACTTTGTTAACTTCCAAGGTCTTGTTAATAAGGCTATGAAAGCCGAGAGTGGAAAGGTGGAGTATGAAGAAACTCGTAAGCGTCCTCAGGAGGGGTACAACAAGGCAGGTTCTGGCAATAAGAAGCGTCGTGTCTTCGTGCCTTACAGTGCTGTGCCACGTGCTCCTTATACTCCAAGATCTTCTGGATATGCTCCTCGTACGAATGCTACTTCAAGCAATGCTGGTGGATCAAACTACCCTTCTGCTGGCAATGCATCAGGTTTTATATGCTTCAATTGTCGCCAGCCTGGCCACTATGCAAAGGAGTGTCCTCAAAAGAA
The DNA here is from genome assembly GCA_916181665.1 of Avena sativa. Classification (NCBI taxonomy): domain Eukaryota; kingdom Viridiplantae; phylum Streptophyta; class Magnoliopsida; order Poales; family Poaceae; genus Avena; species Avena sativa. Next base: position 124,073,721 of record OV702280.1, read on the forward strand.
TGCCGCTAAGAAGGCACCACCACCAAAGAAGAATGATAAGTATCAAGGTGCTGGAAGAGGTCGCCTGAACCATATCTCTGCTGAGGAGGCTTAGGAATATCCAAGCGTCATCATGGGTACGCTTCGTATCAATCAAATTCCCGCTAAAGTTTTGTTTGATTCTGGAGCATCGCATTCATTCCTATCACAAGCTTTTGCTCAAATGCATGGGATAAGTTTTGAGGGATTATTTTTTCCTCTATGGGTTCAATCTCATGGTTCTAGTTGGCGTTCCACCATGGTTAGTCAGTGGAATCTAATTGAAGTTGCATTTCAACTTTTCCCTGCTTCTTTGATCGCCCTTAAGTCAACTGACATTGACATCATTTTGGCTATGGACTGGTTGACCCGTTATCAAGACATTCTCGATTGTACAACCAAGTCTGTGACTCTGACTAGTCCTGCTGGCATAACAGTAAAGTATTGGACCGTAGGGTCACTATCTCCTTCAGCTGTTTCTATTCTCGAAGCAGAGTTGTATGCTCTTGAAGTTCTACCTCAATTAGAGATCCAAGATGTTTCCGTGGTCTGTGAGTTTCCGGATGTTTTTCCTTAGGATTTGCCTGGCATGCCACCTGATCGAAGTGTGGAGTTTGTCATAGAGTTGGTTCCTGGAACTGCTCCTGTTTCTAAAAGACCCTATCGTATGCCTCCTCATGAGCTTGTGGAGTTGAAGAAGCAATTAGAGGAGTTAGAAGGAAAAGAATACATTCAGCCCAGAACATCTTCTTGGGGATGTCCTACCATCTTTGTCAAGAAGCGGGATACTAATATACCGCGTCTGGTTGTGGATTATCGCCCACTTAATGCTGGGACTATAAAGATCAAGTATCCTCTCCCTAGGATCAATGATCAATTTGATCAGTTAAGTGGTGCCACTGTCTTTTCCAAAATGGATTTAAGGTCAGGGTATCACCAGATAAAGATCCGTAAGGAAGATATTCCAAAGACTGCTTTCACCACTCGCTATGGTCTTTACGAGTATACAGTCATGTCCTTTGGTCTTACCAATGCTCCAGCCACTTTTATGTGGCTCATGAACTCTGTCTTCATGGAGTATCTTGACAAGTTCGTCGTGGTTTACATCGATGATATTCTGGTCTATTCCAAGACTGAAGAAGAGCATGCTGAGCATCTTCGTTTGGTGTTAACAAAACTCCAAGAACATCGTCTCTACGCCAAGTTTTCCTAATGTGAGTTATGGTTACAAGATCTCGTATTCCTTGGTCATGTTGTTTCCGCCAAAGGGGTTGCTGTTATCCCCAATAAGGTTCAAACTATCCTCGACTGGGAGTCTCCTAAATCCGTGAAGGATATCCACAGTTTTCTCGGGATGGCTGGTTATTACCGTCGATTCATCGAGAACTTCTCCAGGATTGCAAAGCCAATGACCGATCTTCTCAAGAAGGATAAGAAGTTTGAATGGTCTGATAAGGCTGAAGAAAGCTTACAGATGTTGAAAACCAAGTTAACCACTACTCCGGTGTTAGTTCTCCCAGACACCAGCAAAGACTTTGTCGTCTTCTGTGATGCTTCCCACCAAGGTCTTGGATGTGTGTTGATGCAAGATGGGCATGTGGTGGCTTATGCCTCCCGTCAGCTAAAACCATATGAGAACAACTACCCAACTCATGATCTTGAGCTTGCAGTTGTTGTTCATGCTTTTAAGAAATGGCGACATTACCTCCTCGGTAGTCGTTGCGAGTTATACTCGGATCATCAGAGTCTGAAATATCTCTTCACACAACCTGATTTGAATCTCAGGCAAAGAATATGGTTGGAACTCATCAAGGACTATGATTTTGGTCTCAACTATCAACCTGGCAAAGCCAATGTTGTTGCTGATGTGCTAAGTCGTAAGTCTTATTGCAACAATCTGATGATAAAACAAGCTGAACCTTCTCTTCATGAGGAATTTGCTCGATTGAATCTTGAAGTAGTTCCTCATGGATTTCTCTCTACTTGTGAAGTGAAGTCTTCTCTAAAGGATCAAATCAAAGCTGCTCAAAGGCAAGATCCTGAGATGGATACAATTAAAGAGAACATTGCTAGCGGAGTTGCTGTCACATCCCAAGATTTTCCAAATCTTGTAATGTGAAAAATAAATGAATAAAATAAAACTTTTTTTGATTTTCAGAACCAGAAGAAACTTTTTGAATTTAATTGGAACTTCAAACCAATTGGATTAAATAAAATCCTAAAGGGATTTAAAAAGATAAACATTTTAAATAAAGGAAAATAAAATATTTTGGAGATACTATTTTGGAATCTTTTAATAAAAGATTTAGTTTTCAAAAGAAAGGTGGATTGATAAATAAAGATTATTTTATAAAGCCAAATTAAACCTTGGCCAAGCTTTGGATTTAAAACATTTTGTTTTGAATAAAAATAGTAAAGGTTTATTTAAATAAATTAACAAGGATTTAATATCCAAATTTATCTAAATAAAAGGTTTTACCATTTTTATTGAAACATCAAAACTTATTAAATTATTTTAAAATTTTTTTCTAAGTATTTTATTTTATTTTCTCAAATAAAAACCTACTGAAGTGTTTTGGTTTTATTTTATTTTAGATTTTCAAAATAAAGATTTTAATAAAACAAAACCTATTTGAATTAAATGAATAAGGTCTATTCATTTAATTATTATTGGACCCTAAAATAAAAGGTTATTTTGTTTTAAACAGATTTCCAAATATCTTTTATTTCCAAATAAAACCTACTGATTTGGTTTTGAAAATATTTGGATTTCAAATGGAAATTTTATTAATTAAATCAAACCCTATTTTATTAAATAACTAATGAACCATTTTATTTAATAAATGAATGGAACCTAAAAAGATTTAAAGAATTATTTTATTATTTCTGGAATTGGTTTTGTTACTAAACAGAACAAAGTTCAAACTTTCAAAGTCTGGTGATGGTTTGATTTGTTTGAATGTTGCTTGTTTGTTTGAAATCTAAAACAGGAAATAGAATTAGAAAAAGAAAAGGATTACAGGAATAAAAAAATAGAGTCGGACCTGACCCAACTGGCCAAGCCCAACTAAGCCCAGCAGCCCAACTTTTCCCCTCCCCGAAACATTTTCTTCTCCACTTAGAACCACACCCACACAGAAGCTGACTGGTGGCCCCAAACCCCTCACTCTCCCCCTCACTGCCAGGTAGGCCCACAAACATTGTCGTCGTCCTCACCCGCACGACCTCCCTCCCCCAAACCTCGCTGCCGTTGCTGCTTTCAATCCGCGCGATCAATTAGCAGTAATGCCGCGCCATAATCTCACCGTGACTGCACGCTATTAAGCGACAGCGCCTTCTCCGCCTTTTCCCTCTGTCGCCACTCCCTCTCTGCCCCGAGGCTGCCTCGAATCGAGCTAGAACTCCCTCGGCTCCGACCACCGTCTCCGACCAATTCAGGCCAGTACACACCACCCCGTGCCTCCCCGAGCACGCTAGGAGAATCCCCACTCCCAGAAGTATCTCCCAGCATCACCCATTCGACCGCGGGCGTTCCAGAGCGTCGGCTTTGACAAGCCCTAACAGCGCCGCCGGCTGTCTCGTCTCCGTCGAACTTCCCCGGTAAGCCTCGACCGCCCCTAGCTTTTCCATGGATACTCACTTCATCTCCAGATCCGTCCGCATCTAACCGTACCGTTCATTTGCCCTGGGGTGAACTGCAGCGTCTCCCCGTCGTCGACCAGAGCCGCCAGACGCCATTGCAAGCTCCGATGAGGAATTGCAGCAAACCTCGTGCGCCCCTCGCCCGACCAACACCCCCTCGAGCATCACCGTGACCTCCTGAACCCGGTGAGCCTCTTCTCCTCCTCTCTCACTTCCTAGATCACCGGCACCGTCCACACCTGACCGCGCCGCCAGTCGCCGCCGCGTCAGCGCCGCTCACTTTTGGTCTAGTGAACTAGTACCGTAGGATCTAGTTTGAACGGGCAGGATTAGATCGTTTAGTCGCGAAGAGGTACGCGTTCTGTGCCGCATGATCTAATTATATCCAAGGGCTATCTCGCGTGATCCGGCCGACCGGTATCAGCCAGTGAGATAACGACGCGTGGCCAGTATTAAATCCAAAAACAGATTTGAATCAGATTTATTTGCAAACTTCAAAACCTTGTAACTTTGGATCCCCACGTCCAAAAATTGCAAATTTGGTATCAATGGATTCAGGAGAACAAGACCTAGCCAACCATGCCCTTAGTTTAGCAAATAGTATATGTTAATTTACTTGTTTTTGCAGATTCATTTGTGTGCTTGTTTAGATTAGAAAAAATGTTTAAAAATGATTTTAGGGTTAAAACTTTTGCAAAATGGTTTGTTGTGACCTTACTGACCCTAGGAACCAACCCATAGTTTGGAAAATGGATTTGGTAAAGTTTAGGATGGAAAAATTGATTTAGTCATTTCTAGCCAAATGAAAATAATGGTTTTTGTTATGAAAATGATTTTGAGTAAAAACTTTGGGAAAATGGTTTAGACCAAACCTACTGACCCAAAACACCAAGTTTTGCAATAGCAACTCATTTGGTGAAAAACATAAAGTTTTGCTTTGATAAAAATAATTTTCACCACATAAAATAAAGATTAGATTTAAAAATGGTTTATGGACCAAAACCCTTTTGCAAATGACTTTGCCACTTTGGAAAATGACCACTTTTGACTTTACAAAGTTTAGAATCCTAGTGGAGACCACCTTTGCAATTAGAACCATCTTTTGCATGCTTGCATGCATTACTTTGACTTTTTTTTATTTTATGTGATGTTTTGCTTGATTGGTAGATTAAGTTTGTGCCTTGCTTGATTGAATTGTAGTGACTAGAAGAGTGTGATTGTTGCAAGGACAAGGAGTGAACCTATACCCTCTACCAGAAAGGCAAGTGATGCTTCATACTTTTGTCCTATTACTTTCACTATGCATTAGTGATTTTGCTAAATAAAACTTGCATGGATTTTTGCTAAGTATAAACCTTACTATAGGAAAATTTGTAGATGAAACACTAGTGGAAATATTCCTAAGTTAAGATTCCTACTACTATCAAGCTTAGCCTAGCTAATAGAAAACATGGGTGGAATATATATTCACACTATGGGAAAATATTCTAAGTCTAAAGGACTTGTGTTTTGTTTAATAAAACAACTAAGTTAATGAATCACCTGGGTGGAATGGGATAGCTTGGTGGTGTTTGGTTGAGTGGTTCACAAGGCCATGGACTTGGCTTGTGTATCTCACTTGTGGTATGCCACCCAGGAAACAAAGAGATTTGAGATGTCAAATGTTGAGAAGCTTCAAGTGCAACCACTTGGCAATATGGGCTCTTCCATGATCATATAGGTTGCAAGAACTTAGCCATATGGACAGTGGGTGGTAGTGTTTGATAGGTTGGAACGCGTCCATTTTGGTCTAAGGGAAAGCTTCTGAAAGATCTTGTCTTGGGAAACCAAGTCTTGTGGGGAAAGTGCACCACCTCTGCAGAGTGTAAAATCTAAGTACTTAGCCATGTCCCTGGTAAAGGACAATTTGAGCATCAAGACATGGAAGCAATCAAGAATCTCATCATTCAAATTTCTAAGTTAAAATCTTGTGGTTTGAACAAGGGTTGTTTGAAATCTTCAAACTTTGATTGAGAGATGCCTTGGTTAAAGGATCTTCAATCTTTGATTGAGAAAAATGATTTTGTCAAAGCAAAAACTTAGTATTTTCAAATGTTAAGGAAAAATCTATTTTGAGCAATGCAAGCCTCAACTCCACTTAGCCAAATGCATATAGATGATAGACTCCACTATACTACCATAGTATCACTTGCCAATACAATTCAAATGTATTGACCCTTTGTGGCTGTAACTTGTATGTTGCAGGTTTGATTGTTTTTAGTGAAGATTGATTGATTAGGATTACAAAGTCTACAACCAACATCTTCCTGTGGCACTTTGAAGATGAAGGACCCATACTTATAGTTATTCCGCTGCAATGTAATGTAATAGCCAAATGAGCTATGTAATGATGTAATAAAGTTATGTTATTCCTGGTTATAAGGTTATATTATGACCTTTGTTTCTTGATATTACATCTAAACTGTGGACGCTAGCTATTGATCCAGGGACTAGCATTGTAAACACAGGAGGCTCTATCTTATTAAAGATTGGGACCTCTACAGATGGTATCAGAGCATTGTGTTGCCTGTAGGATTTGTAAACCTAGGATTGGACAAAAACCATTAGAAGAATAGGAGTCATATTTTGATCCAAAACTTATTTACAAAAACACTTGTAAACTCTTCCCTCAACCATTTTGGTTTCAACTCTACATCTCATCTATTTCAAACTTGATGGAAAAACCTACCCCATGGCCAAAGACTACACCATGTGCAAAGGACTTCTTCAACCTCTTCAACTCTAATGACTTCAACTTCTTCAACTCTAATGACTTCAACATCTTCAGCATATTCACCAAGGACTTCCAACATTGGAAACCACTAAGGACTACAAGTGAAACAAGGAAATCTTGCTCAAGATTTAGAGACTGAGAGAATGCAAAAGTTAGAAGGAGCCTACAAAGTATTGCAACCAAGAGTTTTTCTCAAGGAAACCATGATCTCAAGTAAGAAGAATCATGAAGGATGGAAATATCACAAGTGAACCATATAGATGGACCACCATATTTTAGTTAAGTCAAACACCCCAACTTATGTGGTGTAACAAAAATATTTTGTTGCCTAAGTATGTGCTTGAACCTTGTTTGAGTGAAATGTTTGGTTTGTGATTGCATGCACATTGCTTGTGTGAAATATGATGTGTGTGATTAGAATTGAGTCCTTAGAAAAATCTTGCCTATTCTAACCTCCCTTCAACCCAAACAGATGACTACTTCAAAAGATTCCAAGGTTGATGACACCAACACCAACCAAGCTGACAGCATGAAAGAGCTCATAGCAAACCAACACCAGTTGAACCAACTGACAGCTCAGTTCATAGCCAACAATAATGATAAAGATCCAACACTGCAAAGGTTTTTGGAAGAGCAATCCCAACTGATGCTTAAGGTGACTAATCAAATGATCAGCATGGAAGAAAACTATCCCAAGAGAGTGTATGATAACAAGGATGACAAGAATGTTATTCTAGATGGAGCCCCAGCTTGCATTATTTGTGGAGACAAGGATCATACTTCCAAGGAGCATGAAGGACAATGCCCCAATTGTGAAGAAGAACATCCTATTGGACAATGTCCTACCTCTCAAGCTACTTGCTACCTATGTGAAGGAAGTGATCACATTCCTAACCAATGTCCTATCTACTCCATGGTGGAACAAAGGAAACAAGAAGGATCCAAGTCTACCAAAGGAAAAGGAACACTTATACCTCCAAACAAGACAACCTACTTCAAAGGATCAAAGAAATCCAAGAAACCAAGACAGGACATGCACCTTGTGCAATGCCGTAAATGTAAGGAAATGGGACACTACTCCAGTGAGTGCCCAGAGAACAAGAAAAATAAAGGAATTGACCAAGTGGTGTGCAACAACTGCAAAGAACCAGGCCATTATGTAGCAACTTGCCCACAAGAACAACGCAAAGAACTCCAAGATATCCACTGTTTCAATTGTAAGAACCTAGGACACTATGCAAGCAATTGTCTAGAGAACATGAAGAACAAGTTAAACAAGCCTATGGAGAAGCTCAACCTCGGTCCATGAGTCAAGCATGGAAACTAAGGACATAAATGCAAATATTTGCTTAGAGAAGTTTTTCCAGGATCCCAAGAAGGACAATGTGTAATTTTTGTTTGAAAATTTTTAAGGGTGGTAGTACCCTAGTTGTTTTGAACCTGCTTGTAACCCCAGCCTCCCCAAATCTCGGGACGAGATTTATTTTAAGGGTGGTAGCCTGTCACATCCCAAGATTTTCCAAATCTTGTAATGTGAAAAATAAATGAATAAAATAAAACTTTGTTTGATTTTCAGAACCAGAAGAAACTTTTTGAATTTAATTGGAACTTCAAACCAATTGGATTAAATAAAATCCTAAAGGGATTTAAAAAGATAAACATTTTAAATAAAGGAAAATAAAATATTTTGGAGATACTATTTTGGAATCTTTTAATAAAAGATTTAGTTTTCAAAAGAAAGGTGGATTGATAAATAAAGATTATTTTATAAAGCCAAATTAAACCTTGGCCAAGCTTTGGATTTAAAACATTTTGTTTTGAATAAAAATAGTAAAGGTTTATTTAAATAAATTAATAAGGATTTAATATCCAAATTTATCTAAATAAAAGGTTTTACCATTTTTATTGAAACATCAAAACTTATTAAATTATTTTAAAAAATTTTTCTAAGTATTTTATTTTATTTTCTCAAATAAAAACCTACTGAAGTGTTTTGGTTTTATTTTATTTTAGATTTTCAAAATAAAGAATTAATAAAACAAAACCTATTTGAATTAAATGAATAAGGTCTATTCATTTAATTATTATTGGACCCTAAAATAAAAGGTTATTTTGTTTTAAACAGATTTCCAAATATCTTTTATTTCCAAATAAAACCTACTGATTTGGTTTTGAAAATATTTGGATTTCAAATGGAAATTTTATTAATTAAATCAAACCCTATTTTATTAAATAACTAATGAACCATTTTATTTAATAAATGAATGGAACCTAAAAAGATTTAAAGAATTATTTTATTATTTCTGGAATTGGATTTGTTACTAAACAGAACAAAGTTCAAACTTTCAAAGTCTGGTGATGGTTTGATTTGTTTGAATGTTGCTTGTTTGTTTGAAATCTAAAACAGGAAATAGAAGTAGAAAAAGAAAAGGATTACAGGAATAAAAAAATAGAGTCGGACCTGACCCAACTGGCCAAGCCCAACTAAGCCCAGCAGCCCAACTTTTCCCCTCCCCGAAACATTTTCTTCTCCACTTAGAACCACACCCACACAGAAGCTGACTGGTGGCCCCAAACCCCTCACTCTCCCCCTCACTGCCAGGTAGGCCCACAAACATTGTCGTCGTCCTCACCCGCACGACCTCCCTCCCCCAAACCTCGCTGCCGTTGCTGCTTTCAATCCACGCGATCAATTCGCAGTAATGCCGCGCCATAATCTCGCCGTGACTGCACGCTATTAAGCGACATCGCCTTCTCCGCCTTTTCCCTCTGTCGCCACTCCCTCTCTGCCCCGAGGCTGCCTCGAATCGAGCTAGAACTCCCTCGGCTCCGACCACTGTCTCCGACCAATTCAGGCCAGTACACACCACCCCGTGCCTCCCCGAGCACGCTAGGAGAATCCCCACTCCCAGAAGTATCTCCCAGCATCACCCATTCGACCGCGGGCGTTCCAGAGCGTCGGCTTTGACAAGCCCTAACAGCGCCGCCGGCTGTCTCGTCTCCGTCGAACTTCCCCGGTAAGCCTCGACCGCCCCTAGCTTTTCCATGGATACTCACTTCATCTCCAGATCCGTCCGCATCTAACCGTACCGTTCATTTGCCCTGGGGTGAACTGCAGCGTCTCCCCGTCGTCGACCAGAGCCGCCAGACGCCATTGCAAGCTCCGGTGAGGAATTGCAGCAAACCTCGTGCGCCCCTCGCCCGACCAACACCCCCTCGAGCATCACCGTGACCTCCTGAACCCGGTGAGCCTCTTCTCCTCCTCTCTTGCTTCCTAGATCACCGGCACCATCCACACCTGACCGCGCCGCCAGTCGCCGCCGCGTCAGCGCCACTCACTTTTGGTCTAGTGAACTAGTACCGTAGGATCTAGTTTGAACGGGCAGGATTAGATTGTTTAGTCGCGAAGAGGTACGCGTTCTGTGCCGCATGATCTAATTATATCCAAGGGCTATCTCGCGTGATCCGGCCGAACCGGTATCAGCCAGTGAGATAACGACGCGTGGCCAGTATTAAATCCAAAAACAGATTTGAATCAGATTTATTTGCAAACTTCAAAACCTTGTAACTTTGGATCCCCACGTCCAAAAATTGCAAATTTGGTATCAATGGATTCAGGAGAACAAGACCTAGCCAACCATGCCCTTAGTTTAGCAAATAGTATATGTTAATTTACTTGTTTTTGCAGATTCATTTGTGTGCTTGTTTAGATTAGAAAAATTGTTTAAAAATGATTTTAGGGTTAAAACTTTTGCAAAATGGTTTGTTGTGACCTTACTGACCCTAGGAACCAACCCATAGTTTGGAAAATGGATTTGGTAAAGTTTAGGATGGAAAAATTGATTTAGTCATTTCTAGCCAAATGAAAATAATGGTTTTTGTTATGAAAATGATTTTGAGTAAAAACTTTGGGAAAATGGTTTAGACCAAACCTACTGACCCAAAACACCAAGTTTTGCAATAGTAACTCATTTGGTGAAAAACATAAAGTTTTGCTTTGATAAAAATAATTTTCACCACATAAAATAAAGATTAGATTTAAAAATGGTTTATGGACCAAAACCCTTTTGCAAATGACTTTGCCACTTTGGAAAATGACCACTTTTGACTTTACAAAGTTTAGAAGCCTAGTGGAGACCACCTTTGCAATTAGAACCATCTTTTGCATGCTTGCATGCATTACTTTGACTTTTTTTTTTATTTTATGTGATGTTTTGCTTGATTGGTAGATTAAGTTTGTGCCTTGCTTGATTGAATTGTAGTGACTAGAAGAGTGTGATTGTTGCAAGGACAAGGAGTGAACCTATACCCTCTACCAGAAAGGCAAGTGATGCTTCATACTTTTGTCCTATTACTTTCACTATGCATTAGTGATTTTGCTAAATAAAACTTGCATGGATTTTTGCTAAGTATAAACCTTACTATAGGAAAATTTGTAGATGAAACACTAGTGGAAATATTCCTAAGTTAAGATTCCTACTACTATCAAGCTTAGCCTAGCTAATAGAAAACATGGGTGGAATATATATTCACACTATGGGAAAATATTCTAAGTCTAAAGGACTTGTGTTTTGTTTAATAAAACAACTAAGTTAATGAATCACCTGGGTGGAATAGGATAGCTTGGTGGTGTTTGGTTGAGTGGTTCACAAGGCCATGGACTTGGCTTGTGTATCTCACTTGTGGTATGCCACCCAGGAAACAAAGAGATTTGAGATGTCAAATGTTGAGAAGCTTCAAGTGCAACCACTTGGCAATATGGGCTCTGCCATGATCATATAGGTTGCAAGAACTTAGCCATATGGACAGTGGGTGGTAGTGTTTGATAGGTTGGAACGCGTCCATTTTGGTCTAAGGGAAAGCTTCTGAAAGATCTTGTCTTGGGAAACCAAGTCTTGTGGGGAAAGTGCACCACCTCTGCAGAGTGTAAAATCTAAGTACTTAGCCATGTCCCTGGTAAAGGACAATTTGAGCATCAAGACATGGAAGCAATCAAGAATCTCATCATTCAAATTTCTAACTTAAAATCTTGTGGTTTGAACAAGGGTTGTTTGAAATCTTCAAACTTTGATTGAGAGATGCCTTGGTTAAAGGATCTTCAATCTTTGATTGAGAAAAATGATTTTGTCAAAGCAAAAACTTAGTATTTTCAAATGTTAAGGAAAAATCTATTTTGAGCAATGCAAGCCTCAACTCCACTTAGCCAAATGCATATAGATGATAAACTCCACTATACTACCATAGTATCACTTGCCAATACAATTCAAATGTATTGACCCTTTGTGGCTGTAACTTGTATGTTGCAGGTTTGATTGTTTTTAGTAAAGATTGATTGATTAGGATTACAAAGTCTACAACCAACATCTGCCTGTGGCACTTTGAAGATGAAGGACCCATACTTATAGTTATTCCGCTGCAATGTAATGTAATAGCCAAATGAGCTATGTAATGATGTAATAAAGTTATGTTATTCCTGGTTATAAGGTTATATTATGACCTTTGTTTCTTGATATTACATCTAAACTGTGGACGCTAGCTATTGATCCAGGGACTAGCATTGTAAACACAGGAGGCTCTATCTTATTAAAGATTGGGACCTCTACAGATGGTATCAGAGCATTGTGTTGCCTGTAGGATTTGTAAACCTAGGATTGGACAAAAACCATTAGAAGAATAGGAGTCATATTTTGATCCAAAACTTATTTACAAAAACACTTGTAAACTCTTCCCTCAACCATTTTGGTTTCAACTCTACATCTCATCTATTTCAAACTTGATGGAAAAACCTACCCCATGGCCAAAGACTACACCATGTGCAAAGGACTTCTTCAACCTCTTCAACTCTAATGACTTCAACTTCTTCAACTCTAATGACTTCAACATCTTCAGCATATTCACCAAGGACTTCCAACATTGGAAACCACTAAGGTCTACAAGTGAAACAAGGAAATCTTGCTCAAGATTTAGAGACTAAGAGAATGCAAAAGTTAGAAGGAGCCTACATCATTTGAAGTATTGCAACCAAGAGTTTTTCTCAAGGAAACCATGATCTCAAGTAAGAATAATCATGAAGGATGGAAATATCACAAGTGAACCATATAGATGGACCACCATATTTTAGTTAAGTCAAACACCCCAACTTATGTGGTGTAACAAAAATATTTTGTTGCCTAAGTATGTGCTTGAACCTTGTTTGAGTGAAATGTTTGGTTTGTGATTGCATGCACATTGCTTGTGTGAAATATGATGTGTGTGATTAGAATTGAGTCCTTAGAAAAATCTTGCCTATTCTAACCTCCCTTCAACCCAAACAGATGACTACTTCAAAAGATTCCAAGGTTGATGACACCAACACCAACCAAGCTGACAGCATGAAAGAGCTCATAGCAAACCAACACCAGTTGAACCAACTGACAGCTCAGTTCATAGCCAACAATAATGATAAAGATCCAACACTGCAAAGGTTTTTGGAAGAGCAATCCCAACTGATGCTTAAGGTGACTAATCAAATGATCAGCATGGAAGAAAACTATCCCAAGAGAGTGTATGATAACAAGGATGACAAGAATGTTATTCTAGATGGAGCCCCAGCTTGCATTATTTGTGGAGACAAGGATCATACTTCCAAGGAGCATGAAGGACAATGCCCCAATTGTGAAGAAGAACATCCTATTGGACAATGTCCTACCTCTCAAGCTACTTGCTACCTATGTGAAGGAAGTGATCACATTCCTAACCAATGTCCTATCTACTCCATGGTGGAACAAAGGAAACAAGAAGGATCCAAGTCTACCAAAGGAAAAGGAACACTTATACCTCCAAACAAGACAACCTACTTCAAAGGATCAAAGAAATCCAAGAAACCAAGACAGGACATGCACCTTGTGCAATGCCGTAAATGTAAGGAAATGGGACACTACTCCAGTGAGTGCCCAGAGAACAAGAAAAATAAAGGAATTGACCAAGTGGTGTGCAACAACTGCAAAGAACCAGGCCATTATGTAGCAACTTGCCCACAAGAACAACGCAAAGAACTCCAAGATATCCACTGTTTCAATTGTAAGAACCCAGGACACTATGCAAGCAATTGTCTAGAGAACATGAAGAACAAGTTAAACAAGCCTATGGAGAAGCTCAACCTTGGTCCATGAGTCAAGCATGGAAACTAAGGACATAAATGCAAATATTTGCTTAGAGAAGTTTTTCCAGGATCCCAAGAAGGACAATGTGTAATTTTTGTTTGAAAATTTTTAAGGGTGGTAGTACCCTAGTTGTTTTGAACCTTCTTGTAACCCCAGCCTCCCCAAATCTCGGGACGAGATTTATTTTAAGGGTGGTAGCCTGTCACATCCCAAGATTTTCCAAATCTTGTAATGTGAAAAATAAATGAATAAAATAAAACTTTGTTTGATTTTCAGAACCAGAAGAAACTTTTTGAATTTAATTGGAACTTCAAACCAATTGGATTAAATAAAATCCTAAAGGGATTTAAAAAGATAAACATTTTAAATAAAGGAAAATAAAATATTTTGGAGATACTATTTTGGAATCTTTTAATAAAAGATTTAGTTTTCAAAAGAAAGGTGGATTCATAAATAAAGATTATTTTATAAAGCCAAATTAAACCTTGGCCAAGCTTTGGATTTAAAACATTTTGTTTTGAATAAAAATAGTAAAGGTTTATTTAAATAAATTAATAAGGATTTAATATCCAAATTTATCTAAATAAAAGGTTTTACCATTTTTATTGAAACATCAAAACTTATTAAATTATTTTAAAATTTTTTTCTAAGTATTTTATTTTATTTTCTCAAATAAAAACCTACTGAAGTGTTTTGGTTTTATTTTATTTTAGATTTTCAAAATAAAGAATTAATAAAACAAAACCTATTTGAATTAAATGAATAAGGTCTATTCATTTAATTATTATTGGACCCTAAAATAAAAGGTTATTTTGTTTTAAACAGATTTCCAAATATCTTTTATTTCCAAATAAAACCTACTGATTTGGTTTTGAAAATATTTGGATTTCAAATGGAAATTTTATTAATTAAATCAAACCCTATTTTATTAAATAACTAATGAACCATTTTATTTAATAAATGAATGGAACCTAAAAAGATTTAAAGAATTAGTTTATTATTTCTGGAATTGGTTTTGTTACTAAACAGAACAAAGTTCAAACTTTCAAAGTCTGGTGATGGTTTGATTTGTTTGAATGTTGCTTGTTTGTTTGAAATCTAAAACAGGAAATAGAATTAGAAAAAGAAAAGGTTTACAGGAAGAAAAAAATAGAGTCGGACCTGACCCAACTGGCCAAGCCCAACTAAGCCCAGCAGCCCAACTTTTCCCCTCCCCGAAACATTTTCTTCTCCACTCAGAACCACACCCACACAGAAGCTGACTGGTGGCCCCAAACCCCTCACTCTCCCCCTCACTGCCAGGTAGGCCCACAAACATTGTCGTCGTCCTCACCCGCACGACCTCCCTCCCCCAAACCTCGCTGCCATTGCTGCTTTCAATCCGCGCGATCAATTCGCAGTAATGCCGTGCCATAATCTCGCCGTGACTACACGCTATTAAGCGCCAGCGCCTTCTCCGCCTTTTCCCTCTGTCGCCACTCCCTCTCTGCCCCGAGGCTGCCTCGAATCGAGCTAGAACTCCCTCGGCTCCGACCACCGTCTCCGACCAATTCAGGCCAGTACACACCACCCCGTGCCTCCCCGAGCACGCTAGGAGAATCCCCACTCCCAGACGTATCTCCCAGCATCACCCATTCGACCGCGGGCGTTCCAGAGCGTCGGCTTTGACAAGCCCTAACAGCGCCGCCGGCTGTCTCGTCTCCGTCGAACTTCCCCGGTAAGCCTCGACCGCCCCTAGCTTTTCCATGGATACTCACTTCATCTCCAGATCCGTCCGCATCTAACTGTACCGTTCATTTTCCCTGGGGTGAACTGCAGCGTCTCCCCGTCGTCGACCAGAGCCGCCAGACGCCATTGCAAGCTCCGGTGAGGAATTGCAGCAAACCTCGTGCGCCCCTCGCCCGACCAACACCCCCTCGAGCATCACCGTGACCTCCTGAACCCGGTGAGCCTCTTCTCCTCCTCTCTCGCTTCCTAGATCACCGGCACCGTCCACACCTGGCCGCGCCGCCAGTCGCCGCCGCGTCAGCGCCGCTCACTTTTGGTCTAGTGAACTAGTACCGTAGGATCTAGTTTGAACGGGCAGGATTAGATCGTTTAGTCGCGAAGAGGTACGCGTTCTGTGCCGCACGATCTAATTAGATCCAAGGGCTATCTCGCGTGATCCGGCCGAACCGGTATCAGCCAGTGAGATAACGACGCGTGGCTAGTATTAAATCCAAAAACAGATTTGAATCAGATTTATTTGCAAACTTCAAAACCTTGTAACTTTGGATCCCCACGTCCAAAAATTGCAAATTTGGTATCAATGGATTCAGGAGAACAAGACCTAGCCAACCATGCCCTTAGTTTAGCAAATAGTATATGTTAATTTACTTGTTTTTGCAGATTCATTTGTGTGCTTGTTTAGATTAGAAAAATTGTTTAAAAATGATTTTAGGGTTAAAACTTTTGAAAAATGGTTTGTTGTGACCTTACTGACCCTAGGAACCAACCCATAGTTTGGAAAATGGATTTGGTAAAGTTTAGGATGGAAAAATTGATTTAGTCATTTCTAGCCAAATGAAAATAATGGTTTTTGTTATGAAAATGATTTTGAGTAAAAACTTTGGCAAAATGGTTTAGACCAAACCTACTGACCTAAAACACCAAGTTTTGCAATAGCAACTCATTTGGTGAAAAACATAAAGTTTTGCTTTGATAAAAATAATTTTCACCACATAAAATAAAGATTAGATTTAAAAATGGTTTATGGACCAAAACCCTTTTGCAAATGACTTTGCCACTTTGGAAAATGACCACTTTTGACTTTACAAAGTTTAGAAGCCTAGTGGAGACCACCTTTGCAATTAGAACCATCTTTTGCATGCTTGCATGCATTACTTTGACTTTTTTTTATTTTATGTGATGTTTTGCTTGATTGGTAGATTAAGTTTGTGCCTTGCTTGATTGAATTGTAGTGACTAGAAGAGTGTGATTGTTGCAAGGACAAGGAGTGAACCTATACCCTCTACCAGAAAGGCAAGTGATGCTTCATACTTTTGTCCTATTACTTTCACTATGCATTAGTGATTTTGCTAAATAAAACTTGCATGGATTTTTGCTTAGTATAAACCTTACTATAGGAAAATTTGTAGATGAAACACTAGTGGAAATATTCCTAAGTTAAGATTCCTACTACTATCAAGCTTAGCCTAGCTAATAGAAAACATGGGTGGAATATATATTCACACTATGGGAAAATATTCTAAGTCTAAAGGACTTGTGTTTTGTTTAATAAAACAACTAAGTTAATGAATCACCTGGGTGGAATGGGATAGCTTGGTGGTGTTTGGTTGAGTGGTTCACAAGGCCATGAACTTGGCTTGTGTATCTCACTTGTGATGCCACCCAGGAAACAAAGAGATTTGAGATGTCAAATGTTGAGAAGCTTCAAGTGCAACCACTTGGCAATATGGGCTCTTCCATGATCATATAGGTTGCAAGAACTTAGCCATATGGACAGTGGGTGGTAGTGTTTGATAGGTTGGAACGCGTCCATTTTGGTCTAAGGGAAAGCTTCTGAAAGATCTTGTCTTGGGAAACCAAGTCTTGTGGGGAAAGTGCACCACCTCTGCAGAGTGTAAAATCTAAGTACTTAGCCATGTCCCTGGTAAAGGACAATTTGAGCATCAAGACATGGAAGCAATCAAGAATCTCATCATTCAAATTTCTAAGTTAAAATCTTGTGGTTTGAACAAGGGTTGTTTGAAATCTTCAAACTTTGATTGAGAGATGCCTTGGTTAAAGGATCTTCAATCTTTGATTGAGAAAAATGATTTTGTCAAAGCAAAAACTTAGTATTTTCAAATGTTAAGGAAAAATCTATTTTGAGCAATGCAAGCCTCAAGTCCACTTAGCCAAATGCATATAGATGATAGACTCCACTATACTACCATAGTATCACTTGCCAATACAATTCAAATGTATTGACCCTTTGTGGCTGTAACTTGTATGTTGCAGGTTTGATTGTTTTTAGTGAAGATTGATTGATTAGGATTACAAAGTCTACAACCAACATCTGCCTGTGGCACTTTGAAGATGAAGGACCCATACTTATAGTTATTCCGCTGCAATGTAATGTAATAGCCAAATGAGCTATGTAATGATGTAATAAAGTTATGTTATTCCTGGTTATAAGGTTATATTATGACCTTTGTTTCTTGATATTACATCTAAACTGTGGACGCTAGCTATTGATCCAGGGACTAGCATTGTAAACACAGGAGGCTCTATCTTATTAAAGATTGGGACCTCTAAAGTTGCTAAATGTTTCTCTGTTAGCGAGGAAGGTGTCCTATATTTCGGTACACGTTTGGTAGTACCAAATGGAAAGGACTTGAAGAAGATAATTCTTACCAAAGCTCATGAATCCCCTCTTTCTATCCACCCTGGAGGTACCAAGATGTACCGGGATCTTCATCAAAGATTCTGGTGGTCTGGTATGAAGAAGGATATCGCTCGTTTTGTTGCTGAATGTGACGTTTGCCATCGCGTCAAAGCTGAGCACCAAAGGCCTGCTGTTCTCCTGCAACCACATAAAATCCCGGAGTGGAAATGGGATGAAGTTGGTATGGATTTCATTACTGGTCTTCCTAAGACTCAAAATGAAAATGATGCCATCTGGGTAATTGTTGACTACTTGTCCAAGGTTGCTCACTTTCTACCTGTTCGCGAGAGCATTACTGCTAATCAATTGGCTGATCTGTATATCTCTCGAGGTTCACCTCAAGGTTCTAGGCAAGTTTACAACAAGCTATGGGAACTCGTCTGTCCTTCAGTACAGCTTATCATCCTAGCACCGGTGGTCAAACCGAAAGAGTGAACCAAATTCTTGAAGACATGCTAAGAGCGTGTGTCATATCTTTTGGTAAGAACTAGGAGAAATGCCTTCCTTTTGCTGAATTCTCCTACAACAACAGTTATCAGTCCAGTATATAAATGGCACCTTTCCAGTTCTTATATCCTTGATGAGAAACAGGTGAAAGAAAGTTCTTTGGACCGGATATGACCTAGGAAGCAGAAGATCAAGTTCGTATCATTCGAGATCGTTTGAAAACTGCTCAGTCTCGCTAGAAAAGCTATCATGATCGTCACCATCAACATGTTGAATATGAAGTTGGTGATCAAGCTTATCTTCGGGTCACTCCTCTGAAGGGTGTCCATCGTTTTGGCATCAAAGTAAAACTAGCTCCTCGCTATGTTGGTCCTTTTCGCGTTCTTTCCAAGAAAGGTAAACTCGCATATCAACTGGAGCTGCCTTCAAACTTTCCTGAGGTG
The DNA here is from genome assembly GCA_916181665.1 of Avena sativa. Lineage (NCBI taxonomy): Eukaryota > Viridiplantae > Streptophyta > Magnoliopsida > Poales > Poaceae > Avena > Avena sativa. The sequence continues at coordinate 124,092,615 of OV702280.1, forward strand.
CATGACGTCTTTCATGTGTCTCAACTCAAGCGTTGCTTCAAAGATCTTGTCCGTGGTGTTGATCACCAAACTCTTGATCTCCAGAAGGATCTGACTTATCGTGAGTATCCTGTTTGTATCCTTGATGAAACCGAGCACAAAACTCGTCATCAAAACATCAAGTTCCTGAAAGTTTAGTGGTCTCATCACTCTGAGGATGAAGCAACCTGGGAACGAGAAGATTGATTCGATCTGAGTACCCTGCCTTCTTTTCTAAAACTTAGGAATCTCGGGTCGAGATTCTTGTAAGGGGGGTAGAGCTGTAACAGCCCAAGTTTGTAAGATATGTAAATTAGTACTTAAGCATTGCATGCATCTGTTTAAATCAATAATATGTTTGCATGTGACCAAGTGTGTGGTTCAAGAATGCAAATCAAAAAAAAAACTTAATTTTTCCCTCTCTCTTTGAAACCACATTCAAATGGTGTTTGGATTTTGAAAATTTCAAAATAAAGGAGCCCAAATGGTTTATAAGGGCCTCTGAATATTTTGTAAACTTTATTAAAGTCTATAGTATTTTTGAATTGTGCAAAACAGATTTCAAATAAGATTTACAAAAGGCAAAACTGGAATCAGAAAAATAAAGAGATCCTGGAAATAAAACAGTGCAGCACCTGCAGATGGGACGTGGCCCATCTCCCTTTTCTCTCTCTCGCGCGCTGTGAGCGGCAGCCAGCAGCCCAGGTCAGCCCACCTGTGGCCCGAGCATGGATAAGAACGATACGGCCACGTCCCGTCACCCTCATCCACTTCTCCCCTCTCCAGCGACCTCCCTCTTCTCCCCCACGCGAGGCCCCGAAACCCTAGCCTCGGGCTCCGCCCCTCGCCGTCTCTCTGCACCGCCCCGAGGCCAGCCGAGCACGCCACGAGGTCCGCCTCGCCTCCTGGAGCCTCCCCACCAACTGAATTGTATGCGCGCTCTCAGAATCGAGCCACCCAAGCAGGATTCCACCGACGGCCACCGCCGCGTCTGTCGTCGATTCCGGCGTTGCCCAGCCTCCCCTCGCGTCAACGACCGCACCGCTGCGTTCTCGGTGAGCCGCCGGTCCTCCTGGACCTCTCCTTTCTCTCTCTCCTCCTCTGGTTCGCCACCACGTCGACCACCACAGTCCTCCGCCGTCGGCCACCACCAGAGCTTATTGCTCCGATGACCATCCGCGAGCGGCGCCGCCTCTTTTGAGCTTGTCTCGCTCCACTGATTTGAACAAGCTGTCCCGCGTGTCCCTGTTCGCATCCTAGCGCCGCCAGACGCTGCCGTGTGGCCGTTCTCCGGCGAGGCCCGTGTGGCGCCACGGTGGCAGCCGATCTGGCCCAGGCCCCACCTGGCAGCCGCAGTGGCTAGAGCCAGCCCCAGTGAGAGATGCCCTGACCCTGTTTTGCGCATGTCGCTGCTGATGTGGCTTCGGCCCCACCAGTCAGTCACTGTGGGTAGGATCAGATGTGGTCACAAAAGTTCTGGGTTGGGTTATGACGTCATCCTGATGCAATAACAGTTAAAATATTTCAGAAAATGATTTAAATATTGAAAATTCAATAACTTATTATTTATAAGTCAGAAAAATACAAATAATATATCAAACTGTTTAGAAAAATGAGTTCTACCTATTTAAGCTATAATTGTACATTGATCAACAACTTTAATGACAAGTTTAATTAGAGAACAAAATCAACCCCTCTCATGTGTCTCCGGAGTTTTCCGAGTTAGGGTTTTCAACCCTCGGAACCTCGGGTTTTAGATGAGCCTCGGAACCCCGAGTTCTCCGGAGTTTTAGACGAGCCTCTTCTCTCTCTTGTTTAAAAATAAAGATTTCTTTTCGCAAAAGTAAATCCAGAGAAAGCCTTTATAGCTAGAGCATATAGATACTAGGTTATCTAAGTCTTGCAGAGTATATTCTCGTACTCAGCCTTGCACCATTGTTGTTTTTCTACAAAGGATCTGGTTGCAACTGAAGGTGGCTTCTACGTTGACATCGAAGAGTATTTGGGGTCCCAGGTAGCAGCCTGAGGACTATGGGATGGATGTCGCTTCTGTTAATGGCCTCTTAGGCCTTTTGCTAAGTTGTTGTGTAAAACATTAAAACATAATTTGCTTTCGCTGTGTGATGTAATGTTGGGTCTATGACCTCTGTTTTGTAATAACTCTAATATTGTACTCGGTTAAGAGTTTAAACTTATGCTGTTGAATCCCGATGTTCTGTAATGTTACCAAATCATACTGTGATCTTCCGTGTTTGGGAGTTGAACTTATCTTAGATGGTAATCTGAGGTTAGTTTAACCCTAACCCGGGGGGGGGGGGGGTGCTACAGTGAGTATCTAAGAAAACCTATTCTCACTCTTATCCTTGAAAATTCTTTTCAAAAGAGAGTCATATGTTCCTCAATTTTTTTGCAATCTTACATAAAATTTGGCAGACTTGATCACTTCTCTAACTTACTCCTCTCAATTGCTTATAGATGGACTATACCTACAACAAGTTTTATCTGTCGGGCAACAGAGGAAACCTCATCTTTGAGAGTGACCTGAGTCATCTTGCAGAATTTCTGGAGCACCCACATCCATAGTTCTATGGAGCTCAACTCAATGATCACCTCGGATGGGAGCTGCAGTGGCTGATAGTTGCAGATCGACGCGAAAAGATGAAGCCACCTATATCTGAGAAGATCCATTTCTGCATCAGAGAGAAGAACTGGATAGATGGATTGGCCAGAGCAATACAGGAAGCACTTGACCGACTATGTGGGCATAATATCAACAAGATCGCTGGTACTCGCTTTGCTCATTATGCCAGAAGTGACTCCAATGGACAACCCATGGACCTGCCAGGCCACCCTGAGCTAGGGCACCATGTGGACCATCTTGCCTTCATGCTTCATGAGAATCAGAAGGAGCTGGAAAACGCTCGTGCTGATGCCAACGAGAAGCAACTTGCTGCCGCCAAGAAGGATTCACCATCCTCGTGAAGTAGCGAAAGTCACTTCGCCGTCTGCATGACAAGAAGGATCGCATCATTTCTCGCCTTTGTCACAAGGTGTCATCCTTGGAAGAGACCGTCCATGATCGGGACATGCAGCTTGAGGAAAGGGAGAATGAAGGGGAAAATATTCGTGGAGATACCTAATCGTACCTCAGTGATGATGATGACTATTTGCAGGACATGGACCAGGAGTTCCAAACTGATGATGAGGACCGTGACTTCACTGATGATGAAGAAGCCAGCGGTTCAGATGAGTAGTAGCACCAGAGCACTGCCGTAGTTGTGAGTTGTATCCGGTCCCATTGTATCATAGCTTGCCAGAATGGTTCTTAAAACCATCTATTTGTTGTTGTGTTATGTTGGAATGTGTTGTTTGTATTGTGTGCTTGGAATGAATGAGAATGAGTTGTTGGCTTATAAACCTTAGCCTTACTCAAAGTTTAAAAGCTTTAAAACCAAACTCAGAAACCCTAGAAAAAAAATTCCCTGTTATCTCATGATCTATCTCAATCTTCAGATGCCTCACGGAGGAAGCATATCATCTCAAGACCCAATGGTCCAAATCTTGCTAGTAGTCGATCGAGAAGCCGGTAGAACCGAGCATTAAGACAAACATGCCACTTTTCAACAGATCGCCCAACCGGCGCATGACAACCAAGGCCATGGAAATCAGGATCATCATGGATCCAAACTTAAGAACTTTCAGAACACCAACCCCCCTATCTTTAGCAAGTTAGAAGAACCCTTAGATGTCGATGATTGGCTGCAGACTATGCAGAACAACTTGGAAGTTGCCGGAGTAGATAAGGTAGAGAAAGTACTGTTTGCCACCCACTATTTGGCAGGATCTAAAAGATCTTGGTGGAATAGCACCCGTACCATGAATGGAGGACAGATGATGACCTGTGATGAATTCAAACTCAATTTCAGCTGAACCCATGTGCCACCGGGTTTGATTCTGTGGATGAGGGATGAATTCATGGAGTTGAAGGAGGGAAGGATGACTGTGGTAGAGTACCATGACATATTTGTATCTCTGTCTAGGTATGCCTCTGATGAGATTGGCATTGAAGCCAAGAAGATGGAGAGATTTCTGAATGGCCTGCATGATGAGATGCAGACGGTGCTAGTCAATATTCTATTTGCTGATCTAGAAGCTTTAGTGGATTCAGAAATCCAGATGGAAGGAAATATCAACCAAGCTACTGAGAACCATAAGCATCGTAGGATACATCAAGTTTGACCCCACCATACCACAAAGTATCGCCCCATTTCATCTGCTAGATTTGCACCTAGGACCAATAGGCCACCTATGTCACATCCGAACTTTCCCAACCTTAGTGGAGGAAACCCAAGACCAGGAGGCAACAACCATTATCACAATGGCAATCCCAATAACTTCAACCGTGCACCACCAAGGCCCACCAACACCAATAACAATACTGCCCCAAGGACAGGAAGTAATGCCGTGCCTGTTGCCGGGAAGGACAAGTCAACAGTCACCTACTTTGAGTGTGGAGTGACAGGCCTCTACTCCAATGAGTGCCCCAATAAGATTGCTGCAGCACCCAATTCACTGCACCTGCCAAGCAGCAACGTCGTGTCCAACCAGGAAAGGGATTCACCCAAGGCAACCTGAACAATCGTGCTGGCCGTCTGTTCCACATGAATGCTGAAGAAGCTCAGGAAGCGCTAGATGTCGTGCTAGGTATGTTTTCTATTAATTTAGTACTTGTAAGAGTGTTGATTAATTCTGGAGCATCGCACTCGTTTGTTATTGAAGAATTTGCATGAACTAGTAAGATTCAACCAACAAATTTGAAGCATGTTATGATAGTTCATATACCTGGTTCAACTACCAAAGCTAGAAAAATTTGCAAGGCCGTACCTATCAGAATTCATGGAATAGATTTCTATGCCAATCTAATAGTACTCAGAACAAAAGGTTTGGAAGTAGTACTAGGAATGGGTTGGTTGTCGAAACATCAAGGACTTGTAGATTGTGCCAAGAAAGCCATAACCATGACCAGTAGCACCGAAGAATCAGTTGAGCATGTGTCTAAGACCTTGCCCCGTCAATTCAAGTGCAACAAGAGTTTAGCCCAACCGACCCAAGACTAAGTCAGATTAGTCTGTGCATACCCCGATGTGTTCCCAGATGAATTACCCGGTATGCCCCCAGATCGAGATATCGAGTTTATCATTGAACAAATCCCTAGAACTGGACCCATAGCTCAGAGACCCTATAGTATGAACCCACCAGAGTTAGTAGAGCTCAAGAAGTAGTGGATGATATGATTAGCAAAGATCTGATTCAACCAAGTGCATCGCCATGGAGATCACCTGTTCTGCTTGTGGATAAGAAGGATGGTGCCACCCATTTATGTACAGATTGCCGGAAGTTGAATGACGTCACCATCAAGAACAAGTACCCATTGAAAAATATAGAAGATTTGTTTGAGTAGTTGACCGGTGCCAGAGTGTTCTCTAAGATTGACCTTAGGACTGTTTATCATCAACTAAAAATTTGTGCAACGGATATTCCAAAGACTGCCTTCACTACCTGATATGGATTATATGAGTATAAGGTCATGTATTTTGGATTAACCAATGCCCCAGCTTATTTCATGAATCACATGAATAAGATTTTCATGAACTTCTTGGATAAGTTTGTTGTTGTTTTCATCGATGACATTCTAATCTACTCCAAAATCAGAAGAAGAACATGAAAAAAACCTAAGAATCATCCTTGGAACCTTGAGGGAGCATCAGTTGTATGCCAAGTTCAGCAAATGTGAATTTTGGTTAAAGGAAGTAGGATTCCTAGGACATATCTTGTCAGTCGGAGGAGTTGCCGTCGACCCTGCCAAGATTAAGGATGTTGAAGAATGGAGAGCCCCAACCACTCAAACCAAAGTTCGTGCATTTCTTGGATTAGCGGGATATTACGACAAGTTTGTTGAAGGATTTTCAAACATCGCTAGGCCGATGACTCAGTTACTAAAGAAAGATCAGAAGTTTGAATGGACGAACAAATGTGGAGCGAGTTTCCAAGAACTCAAGCGGAGATTGATTTTAGCCCCAATTTTGATCATCCCGGATATCATGAAGCCCTTCGATATGTTTTGTGATGCATCCAAGATTGGTCTCGGATGTGTGTTGATGCAAGAAGGCAAAGTGATATCATATCTGTCCCGACAACTGAAGCAACATGAATAGAATTACCGCACCCATGACTTAGAGTTAGCCACCGTTGTTTTAGCGTTGAAAACATGGCGTTGTTATCTCATGGGAAATCGCTGGGAGATTTATTCATATCACAAGAGTTTGAAGTATATTTTCACTCAGAAGGAGTTGAATATGAGGCAAAGGAGATGGATAGAGTTAATCAAGGATTATGACCTTGACATTCACTATCACCCCGACAAGGCCAATGTGGTAGCGAATGCTCTTAGTAGGCTGCCATGTAAATTAAACACCATGATTATGAAGGAGCAACCAAGTTTGCATAAGGAGTTGGAGGATTTCAGAATGGAGCTAGTTAGCGAAGGATTCCTAGCTAGTATTGAACTTCAACCCATCATGATAGATCAGATAAAGGAAGCTCAGAAAGGAAATGCCAGTATCGACAGAATTAAGCGTCGTATCGGTACAGGGAAGGTACCCTGACTCACAGAAGATGAAGAAGGAGTTCTGTGGTATAAAGGAAGAATCTGTGTGCCAGTAGATTCAGAGTTGAAACAAGCTATTTTGCAAGAAGCACATGATACTCTTTATTCTATCCATCCAGGAGGAACGAAGATGTATCAGGATTTGAAGGAGCAATTTTGGTGGCACAAAATGAAGAGAGAAGTCGGAAGCTACATAGCTAAGTGTGATATCTGTCAGAGAGTCAAAGCGGAACATTAGTGACCCGCAGGAGTTTTGTAACCTCTGCAGATCCCAGAATGGAAATGGGATTCAGTTGGAATGGATTTAATCACTGGTTTGCCTATATCTAGTAGGGGAAATGATTCTATTTCGGTCATAGTGGATAGACTTTCCAAAGTATTTCATTTCTTACCTTTCGATACCACTTATGTAACACCCTCGGATCGGCCCTATGCAAGTTTCAGCGATTCCCTCCAAACCCGCATAGAAACAATTCAAAGGCGCCCACCAGGCACTTTCGTGCAGGTGGAAAAGAAGTAATATCATAACACAATAGTCCTCGAGGGAACCCACATAACAGATATATACAACAACGACTCCAAGAGTCAAGAATACAGATATACAATACAAAGATCCAAATCACCTTGAACATGATACAACATCCGACTACGGACAAGATGCAAATGGGCTAAGAGCCCTGAAGAACAACCAATGGCGTCCATAACCCTGCCTAGGCCAAGCCAGAAGGGTAACCCTGCTAACAACGTCGATCTCAAACCTGCTTATACAAAAGGGGTGCTGACAAAGGGCAAAGGAAAAAGAGAGCAGTCAGTACTGAGGCCAGTAAACGACGAGACTAGAATTCGGCGGTCCTCGCCTACATAGGTATGGTGGACTGAAGCGGCAGCGTAGTATGCACTAAACAACCTATAGATACTCAATACAACTGACGGCTATCAGATAGGGATAAGAAAGACCTATTCGGATCCAACCTGAAACTATCACTAAGCATACCCATCCTGGTATTTCCCCCTCGAGACCAAACGAGGAAGTCAACCGAGGAACTCACACAGTTGGCAGTTTTATTCATTCCGTTATAGTTGCAGAAATTACTAGTCAGATATAGATAGCATGAGTCATCCTGATATTATAAACAATGGGCAGTTTTAGTTAACCATTCCGTTTTAGTTGCAATACTTACTAGTCAGATACATATAGCATGAGGCATCCCAAAACCAGCAGTTGTTGGTACTTTTATTTAGCCATTCCGTTGTAGTGAAGCTGATTACTAGTCTTTATAAAGTCAAATTTATAGCACTACTTTAGTTATAGTTGTCTATGATCGAGATACTATGCTCCAAGTCGTCCATAACCATGGACACGGCTTTCAGAAAGTTTTACCCTGCAGGGGGCGCAAATAGGAACACACGCACGATCAACCTCAGGAAAAACCAAATGAAAACCCAACGAGGCATCACGACAGAGCAATTGCAAGATTCATATAATATTTCAGGGGGCCACCCCACCAAGCTACCCGCGACGAAGTTGGCCGGCTCCGGAACGGACCCAGAGGTTTGCGTCAATGGCTGTAAACGACTGGGAGTCCGAAAGTGTGACTGGGCTTGTCGATACCGCGAAAACACTCCGCTTACCTAAACAGTATAAGCCCTCCACGCGCAATTGTAAATAAAACAGTAAAGCATAACATAAGTATAGGATAGTAATAAAGCCCCAAACTAGTTTGTGGCCCCAAGAAATAATATATGGCTCAAGCTCTGGCTAAGGGGATTCATGGTCCCACATGCGGATAGTGCGAATATTCAAAGAACAAGTATCAAGTACTCGGGGTCCTACGGGACACAATTAGACGGTTAAAAACAAATAACATCTATTGCCCACCTGTGCCTCTGCATTATTTACCTACTTCAATTTTAGTTATTAAAACCATGATCATCTCCAACATTAAGCATGAGAGATTTCTCCAACAACGGTGGTACTTGAAAACATCGAAACAACACCTAAGCAAGCAACTATGACTCACAAGGCCGACTATCTACCGAACAACAGGTAATAGGAGGTGACCAAGGCAATATAATGGCTGCAAGGAATATCATGGGAATGAAGACTAGAGCATCGCAACACAGATAGCAATAGATCAATAGGAGGAAGTAAAGACTATAAAGGTAAAATAGGTAGAAAAGGGGAAGGATGCTCGCCTAAAAAACATTGCCGAAGTTTCATAACCGAAGAACTTGTCGAAGCTCACAACATCTCATCGTCCTATCCGGGAAGAAGAAAAACACTAAAAGGAACAAGCGATGCAACAATTACAACTAATGCGGAAGAATCGACATGATCATGATATGATGCACGACATGGCAAAGGTGCGATGCAATTAGGCAATATTAAGTGGAACCGGGGTTCCGACAATTAATTAAGTGGTTCATATTATTTAGATACCCCACAATTTAAATGTTGTCTTATCAAGCAAAAATATGTCACCGGTTCGCTACACAAATTTAAATGGGGCCAATATTAGACTAGATTCGCCCGCACATGGCCTCCATATTTAATTATAGGTGATTCATCTAGATACCCCAAAACACCCACAATATGTATTCAAACAGGTTCAATTAATATGCAACAAGATCAATATCATATATTATAAAAATATGAGCGGTCTGGGATAGGAGTCACATGTGGGTTCGGCGAACTTGGGTCTCGGGTGGTCCAGTTTTGGGCTCGCTGGGATCGGTCTTCGGACGACGGGAACCGGGCTTCGGTTACGGGAAGAACTTGTGTGCCTTCTCGAAATCCTCCGGGTAAGCCGGCACAGATCTTGGCGGGTCTTCGGTATTCTTCAGGGGGTATCGTACAATCTTCCTACGATCACCGTATTGTATCTTCATCTCACTAACACGATTCTAGGGAACTAAGAAGAATCGCCCCATGGACACATCAGCTAGATGGAACTAGCAACATGGCCACACTCAAAATGGCAGAAACAACTTCATACAACACCAAGCCAACACCCAACCCAAAGGACAGAGGCGCTGCGCTTGGGGTGGTGAATGGGAGGTGGGTGACGAGGAAGACAGGCGTGCCTTTGGAGGCGACGACGCAAGCGGCCAGGCGAAGGGCGAGGCAAGGGCGACCAATGAAGTGGGGCTCCGGGCGCCGGTGGTTGGTGGCGAGGCAAAGGATGAGGCGGCAGGCACGGAGAGTGCCGACAACGGGGGTCCCTGGCGCTGGATCGAACGAGAAGGAGAGCTGGAGGCGGGCGGCCACGTCGACAAACAGGGGCGACTGCCGCCGGAGAGGGGCAAGACGCGACGGTGGAGACGATCCGGCGACGCGAGCTCACGGCAGAGCCAAGCGCGGCCAGGGTAGCGACAAGCTTGGCACGACCGGAGAGAGGGGCATAGAGGCAGGTGAGGAGAGGGACGATGCGAGGGAGGGCGCCGGTGGTTGCTCGGGATCAGGAGGCACTGGCGGCGGGGATTCATGAGGGGAACATGGTGGGTCGCAGTGAGAGATGGCGGCGGGGTTCATAGGAGAGGAGGTTGGCGCGTCGGGAAGGAGGGGGCTGGGACCGGCGATGGCTTGCAGAGAGCGGTGGCGGACGGGGGATTGCCGAGAGGTGGGCGACGCGGGTCGCGCGGAGAGGACACGACCTGGGGAGAGAGAGGGAGACGGGAGAGGTGGTGGGTCCAGGCGGTGTCGTGGGAATGGTCACAGCAGATGCTGCAATCGGCAACGAGTAGTAGAACGAGGGGCAAGGGAGGCCAGCCATCTGCGGTGCGAGATGAGGGCGGAGACACAGGGTTTTACCCAGGTTCGTCCCCCCGAAGGGTAAAGACCTACTCCTGCTAGATTGTATTATGATGGTGGTACAATGGGGCGAGCTCGGCGGCTAGGCGGCGAGTCGCTTGGGTGTATGATGGAACGTGTCTCTACACTCCCTATAGGGAGGTTTATATAGACTCACCTCTCCTAGGGTTTACATATCTCAACCCAATCAGTTAAGGCTTCGGTACTCGTTTAACCTAATCCGACTGGGCCTATCTACTTGCCTGGGCCTTCAGCTTCCAGTCGCTTGGATCCACACCGGGCCTTGATCCAGTCGCCGTCTTGTAGGCCCACTTGCCAGTTCCTGGGCCAGCCGGAAACGTCCTGATGGGTATACCCCGGTAGGCATATCCCCATCAGTAGTCCCCGAGGCCGTCGTCGATTGGGCGCAGGTGGTCGCTGGCAGTCGGAGTATACGGCTTTCAACGCGGATATCCAGTCGAATCGGTGGCAGGCTCCTGAATAAAGGAGGAAACTAGTCATTCTGGTCGCAGCTTTGGCGATCGGATCGGTGAAATATTTAGTCACTGTTTGTAGTGATCGGGTCGGCGAGCCGAGTGGCTGAAGTTGGACCGTCAAAACGCAGTCAAACTAGCCGTTGGGGTAATCCAACGGTAACTTTTGGCGTAATCACCGCGTAGTAACGGCTCCCTGATTTGGCGGGCAACAACCGCTATATAAAGGGAATGGTAGGCGATCGGAGAACCACCTCCTTGTCATTTCCGCCGATTGCGCGCACCTTCGTTTTCCCCCGCATCGCGATCCAGCCGAGCCGAAATCTTCCGACCCCCACCAACCCTTCCACCAATGGCTCCCTCCACCGAACCATGGGGCAGGTCCAAGTGCATGAGGGCACAACTGGCGTCCTTCGAGGAGGCCGGGATCCTGCGCGCCGGCAGGTGGCACATCCCTGCGGCCGGACAGGTGACCCCGGACCCGCGTGAGGGAGAGTTCGTCTGCTTCACCAGCCACCTAGAGCGGGGGCTGGGGTTCCCAACATCTCTTTTCTTCTGGCGCTTCTGCGCCTTCTACGGGATCCAACCGTCGGACCTGGGCCCGCACAGCATCGAGCAGCTCGCCATTTTCGTGGCGTTCTGCGAGTGCTACCTAGGCTGCAGGCCCTACTTCCCCCTGTGGCAAGATCTATTCCACGGGCGGATCAGTCGCGAGGAAGCGGGCAGCCCAATGCTCGCTGCGGGCGGCCTGACGTTTCAGCTGAAGTCGAAGGCTTCCTTCTTTGATCTGATGCTACCCGCCAAGGCGGCGAGCGAATGGAAAAAGTCTTGGTTCTATGTAACCGAGGCGACTCCGGACGGCGAGGTGGCGATCCCAAGATACTCCGCCGAACGGCCTGAACCACGCCGACTCCAAGTCGGCAAGCTTCCATCAGACCAACGGATGGTTGTGGATGAAATGCTTCAGACCATCCGCGGCCTGAAGAAGAGGGGTCTCTAGCCCATCAATTTGTACAACTGCTGGCTCGGGCGGCGACTCGTCCCCCTGGCCCGCCGCGACCACTACATGTACGAGTACGCGGGCCGGGAGGACTCGACGAAGTCCTGCCTCGTCGAGTGGAAACTCGAGGATTACCTCCTGGCGCTGAAGAAGATCACCCAGGCGGCGTACCTCGACGTGAAGGCTAGGGTTGCCTCCTACACCGCGAAGCATCCAGCCCCAACGGTAAGTCATCTTTCTGCCATTCATAGTCGCAGTTAAATGCAGTCGCGGTCATGCTGATGTTGTTTATGCTTATTGCAGCTATTTCAAGTGGTGGAAGGGTGGCTTCCGCCCGCGGACGACGAGAATTCAAGCTCGTCCGTCCAGGAGGTGGGCGAATCGCCTCCAGCAAGGGGAGGCGTCGAGAGTGACGGGAGCGGCGACGACGACGAATCCGAGGAAGAGGTCGCCCCGCTGTTCCGGAAAACACGCGGACAGCAGCAGCGTGAGCTCGAAGCGAGCAAAAGCCTCGAGCGTCATGAAGATGACGACGACGAGCTCCCCGAGCACACCTCGCGTCGCGAGGCCACTCCATCGAAGAAGAAGAAGAAGAAGGAGGTGAAGGACCCTCCAAAGAAGAAGGCGAAGCCAGCGAAACAGGCGTCTCCGCCTCATTCGCCAAGCAGCTCCAACGCCACCAGCCTAGCCAGGGGTGAAGCTCCACAGATGGCGATGGCGCCGGATATCACCACCGTCCTGAATGAGGTGCCTCTGGCCTCGATGCCTCTGCCGTTCGCCCCAGTCTCTGGGTCGGGGGCCGCTCCGGTCGCGGTAGCTTCGCCGCCCAAGGATGCTCCTGCCGAAAATGTTTCGGAAGCTCCAGCCGCAGCCTCGACAACAAAGAAACCGTCCGTTTCTTGGGCACGCGATGTCCTGGAGATGGGCCTCAGTCGCCGACTGGGCCCCGAACTGGAGAAGCCAGCCGACATCCGCACCGGGCTACGCTTCATTCCAGTCACCAAGTGAGTTTTGCTCACCTACCTTTGTCTTTCATTGTACTCGGATTATTTTGCTCACGCGATCAATTTGTAGGACCGGAGCTAAGAAGATAGGCCACCCGTCTGTGGCCAAGGTGCCGCCAGTCGTCGCGGAGGAGGACCCCTCTCGGAAGAGAAAGGCTGACGAGGTCGTTGCCCCCACAGATGGTGCCAAGAAGGCCAAGAATGACGAGGTCGTCACGGTGTCTGACGACATGACGGTGGCCCCGAGCGATCCTGCGGCGGTGATGGCCTCGGCAATCAAGGAGGGTGCTCCTTCGCGAGGGGAGGCCGAGCCAGCCTATTTTGGTGCCGGCGCGTCCATCACGACCTTCCCGCGCTTCATGGCTAGAGCGGCCACGGTGAGTGGTACCACACCGTCGAGCCGCGCATCCGGAGTCGCCGAGACGGAGGTCGAGCAGCGGCGCGGGCACACTCCGGCCCTTCTTACCTCCGTGGATGCAATGCAGCTTCATGGCATGCTGGGCGCGGCCATCCAGGTATGTCCAGTCCCCGAGGATCAGGCCGCTGTGTTGCAGTGGTCTGATTCTTTTAATGTCTTGTTTTTAATTCTCGCGTCCAGTCCCCGAGTGCGCGCTCGCTTAATTTCAGCGGGTGGGCACTTAGGATTTTCGATTGCCAGTCCCCGAGTGCGCACTCGCTAAATTTCAGCGGGTGGGCACTTAGGATTTTCGATTGCCAGTCCCCGAGTGCGCACTCGCTAAATTTCAGCGGGTGGGCACTTAGGATTTTCGATGTTGCTGACTGTTTGGTTTGTGTTCAGGGTTTGCAGCGCGAGTCAGCTGACGGGCTTGCTGCGAAGCGTCACGCGGAGGAAGAACTTGCCATCGTCCAAGAGGCGAACAAGGTACTCCAGGCGACTTCTGCGAAGGCGGAGGAGGTCCGCCAGGGCCTTGTCCCAGCGAGTGAGTTGGCAGCAGCTCAGACTGCGCTGAGCTCGGCCGAGAAGCGGATCGCCGACCTTGAGCGCGAGCTGAAGGAGGCGAAGGAGGAGGCAACTTCGGCGGATGGGCGAGCCAAGGCTGCCGTTACAGCCGCCGTTGAGGAGCGTAAGGTCTCCAACGCCCTTGTTGTTGGCTTCAAGATGACTACACTTCTCTTCAGAGCTTCATCACGGATCTCTGCCGTCCCCTGATTGGTGAGTGTGCCTTCCTTTGCCTGTAACGTTTGTATTGTGTAATCTTTGATGTACTCACTATCGCTTTCTGTCCGCAGGTCGAATCATTGACAGCGCGGAAGAGGCGAGTTCGTTCGACGCACGACAATGTGTGGCCACGCTGGTCGACTCGGCCGCGTTGTCGGCGACGTGCATACGGGCGTATCTCCAGGAAATGTCACCCACGGAGGTGATTCCCAGCGACCTCGTCGAGGTGTGGCGATACTTGGAGAAGGCACCGTCGGTCGTCGAATTCATGACGCGATTGGCGTTCCGACGCGGAGCGGCGACGACGCTTAGCCTTGGGCTCGCTCACTTCCCGGAGGACTTCGATCTGGACGATGTGACGAGTGGCTACCCATCGTCGACCGGCTCAGTGGAGATCTCCGAGGTGCTGAAGCTGACGGACCGCGCCGCGGTATACTCCGAGCGTGTTTGGGTGATGGGCGACCTCCTTCCTTATCAGGAGACGGTCGTCGCGCCCAACGACCCCGAGCCGCAGCACCGGGACTTCAAGATCGAGAAACCCTTCCGTGCAGTGATGGCGGGTGAGCTGACGACGTACCCGTCAAACCCGTACACTCCCTTCATTCGCAATCGCAAGGGTGGTGGCGAGTCGTCATTGAAGCCTGCAAAGTAGAATATTGTGCCATGGGGCGTTAGTAACAGTGCTGCCATTGGGCATACTTTGTATTTTGTAACGCTTGCGACATGCTATTAATGGAATATCATGTTGTTTTGTGAATTGTCGTGTGTTCCTGATTGAGGTTTGAACGAGTCCCCGAGCGCGTCCGCCCTTTTTATGGGGTTTACCTAGTTTGTTATGTGTTTGCTATTTTGAATGTTTTGTTTATTGTCGTCGACTCGCCCGAACTCGGAGATCCAGTCGCAAGGCGACTCCCATGAGTGCTCTGTACTTCACCGTTTTCCCTTGCGCGAACGAGGTCGGGTGGCCGAGTCCCCGAGCGTGGTACTTGGCTATTCTAGGCGCGACTCGAGGGTGGGTGAGGACTTGGCGCGTTAGGGTCAGTGCATCACTCCTGCCTGACCCGTCAGGTTAGTCGCATGGCCAGTCCTGGGCATGCTCTCATACTTGGCGTTTTCCCTAGCCGCTTGTGATGAACTGGTCGTCAGTCCCCGAGCGTGGTACTTGGCTGTTCGAGTCGCTATGTCGAGGATGCGGAGGATCATCGTCGCTGTGAGAAGCGAAGGCAGTTGTCTTGGCTCGTAGAGCCAGTCGGGCTAGGCGACTCCAATGGGGCTCCGGGTAGGCGTTTTTCGTGGACGTTGCAAGACCTGAGGTGACCCAGTGCCCTTGTAACGCACTACTTGGCCGTGCCGATCGCTGTACCAAAGGTTGACTTCTGCAGTTAGCTTGACGCTGTTATTACGAGTGCGAGTGGCACAAGACACGGAGAGTAGGCGCAATTTGCGGTAACCAATTCTTTTTATTTCATAGCGACTGGAAGGTACATATGTGGGGTTCTAGGAGTAGAACTTCCGTAGGAGGTTTACATTCCACGGTTGCTTGACATCGAGTTTGCCATCCCCGCGGATGTCGATGAGGTAGTAGGCGTCGTTGCCGATTACTCATCTGATGGCGAATGGTCCCTCCCATGGAGGGGAAAGCTTGTGCATGCCCTTCTTGTCCTGGATGAGGCGCAGCACCAGGTCGCCTTCTTGGAAGGTGCGAGTTTTCACCCGCCGGCTGTGGTAGCGGCGGAGTCCTTGCTGGTAGATGGCGGTGCGTGATCGAGCGAGGTCACGTGCCTCGTCGAGTTGATCGACTCCATCCTGACGGGCGAGTTCGTTCGCAGCCTCCGTGTAGTGGACGACCCTTGGCGAGTCGTGCTCGAGGTTGGTGGGCATTATTGCCTCGGCGCCGTACACCATGAAGAAGGGGGTGAAAACTGTCGACCTGTTGACCGAGGTGCGGATGCCCCAGATGACGGAGGGTAGCTCCTCGACCCAGCATCCGGCGGTGCGCTCGAGTGGTACTTGGAGCCGCGGCTTCAGGCCGTGGAGGATGCTCTGGTTGGCCCGTTCCGCCTGGCCGTTGGATTCCGGGTGGGCGACTGACGCGAGGTCGAGCCGGATGTGGTGTTCCTCGCAGAACTCGGCCATGGCTCCTTTGGCGAAGTTGGTGCCGTTGTCCGTGATGATGCTGTTTGGGAACCCGTAGCGATATATGAGCTCGCATAGGAATTTAGTGGCGGTGTTCCCGTCGCATTTCTGGACTGGTTTGGCCTCCACCCACTTTGTGAATTTGTCGACCGCGACCAAGAGGTGGGTGTAGCCAGAGGGGGCCTTTTTGAAGGGGCCTACCATGTCCATACCCCACAAGGCGAATGGCCAGGTGATGGGGATTGTCTTGAGCGCTGAGCTCGGCACGTGCGTCTGGTTGGCGTACTTCTAGCACCCAGCGCACCGCTGGACAATGTCGACGGCGTCGGCGTGTGCGGTGGGCCAGTAGAAGCCATGCCGCATAGCCTTGGCGACCAGAGAGCGGGCGCCGGCGTGGTGGCCGCAGTCGCCGCAGTGGATGTCGTGGAGGATCTTGCGCCCTTCGGTGGGTTGGACGCAGCGTTGGAACACGCCGGTCACGCTGCGCTTGTGGAGCTCGCCGTCGATGATGGTGAAGGATTTGCATCGGCGTGCAATCATCCGGGCGTCTGTCTCGTCTGCCGGCAAGGTGCCAGCCTCCAGGTAGGCGACGTACGGCTTGGTCCAGTCGTCTGGCTCGGCGACGAGTGCGACCAGGGCTGCCTCTGGTTGCAGCGGGACTCCGATGTCGATCTCCCTTGGGGGAGAGACTGAAGGCTTGGTGATCGTGTCGAGGAAGACGCCGGCGGGTGGTGCGAGTCGAGCCGACCTGATGCGAGAGAGTGAGTCAGCCTCCTTGTTCTTCCGCATGTCAATCCACTCGACGGAGTACCCTGCGAAATGTCCCCCCAGCTTGTCTACTGCTTGGCGGTATGCCGCCATGGTGGGAGAGACGGCATCGCAAGTGCCAGCGACTTGCCCAGCGACGAGGTCGGAGTCTCCGTAGCAGCGTAGGCGGTTAACGTTCATCTCCTTGGCAGCTCGCATGCCGTGGAGTAGTGCCTCGTACTCGGCCATGTTGTTGGTGCAGGGGGTGAAGTCGAGGCAGAGGACGTAGCGGAGCTTGTCGCCCTTCGGTGAAGTCAGCACGATCCCTGCTCCTGCGGTGTCCGCGTTCTTGGAGCCGTCGAAGTGGAGGCTCCAGTAGTGGAGGTATGGCAGCTTTTCTGGCTGCTGGGCCTCTTCCCAATCGGTGATGAAGTCCGCTAGAGCCTCCGACTTGATCGCTTTTCGTGGCTCGTACTTGATGTTGTGGACGCCGATTTCGACGGCCCACTTGGCGACTTGCCCGGTCGCCTCGCGGTTGCGGATGATGTCCTACAACGGTGCTGAGGAGACGACCGTGATTGGGTGCTCCGGGAAGTAGTGCGGCAGGCGCTGCTGTGCTCTAAAGACCGCGTATACCAGTTTCTGGTACTGCGGGTACCGCTGGCGCGACTCGGTGAGGACCTCGCTAATGTAGTACACCGGTCGCTGCACCGGGCACTCCTTTCCTTCCTCTGGCCGTTGGACGACCATGACGGCGCTGACGACGCGCTCGGGAGCTGCGACATAGTCCAGCATGGGTTCTATGTCGGCAGGGGCGGCGAGTAGCGGTGCGGCGAGTAGCACCTTCTTGAGGTCACGGAGCGCGTCGTCCGCCTCCTTGTCCCACTGGAAGGTGGGGTTCTTGCGCATCAGGCGGTATAGGGGCATCGCCTTTTCGCCCAGGCGGGGGATGAAGCGACTGAGAGCCGCTACTCGCCCGGCCAGCTTCTGGACGTCACGCAGGCACTCGGGTTTGCCGAGTCGAGCGATCATGTCGATCTTGGTGGGGTTCGCCTCGATCCCGCGCTTGGAGACGACGTACCCCAGTATTTGTCCTGCTGGTACACCGAAGGTGCATTTGCCTGGGTTGAGCTTTATCTTGTATTTCCGCAGGTTGGCGAATGTTTCCGCCAGGTCGGCGAGTAGATCGCCTTGGCGAGTGGACTTTACGACCACGTCGTCGATGTAGACGTGGATGTTGCGACTAATTTGGCTCGCGAGGCACTCCTGCATGCACCGCTGGTAGGTCACCCCGGCGTTCTTGAGGCCGAAGGTCATGGCGGTGTAGCAGAAGGCTCCGAATGGCGTGATGAACGCCGTCTTCTCCTCGTCCTCGACAACCATTTTGATCTGGTTGTACCCAGAGTAGGCGTCGAGGAAACACAGCGACTCCGAGCCCGCGGTGGAGTCGATTATTTGGTCGATCCGCGGGAGGATGAACTGCTCCTTCGGGCAGGCGCTGTTCAAGTTTGTGTAGTCGATACACATCCTCCAGGTCCCGTTCTTCTTCTCGACCAAGACTGGGTTTGCCAGCCACTTGGAGTATTTAATTGGCCGGATGAAGCCTCCAGCGAGTAGACGCTGCACCTCCTCGGCGATAGCTCGGCGGCGCTCTTCATTGAAGGGCCGCAGCGACTGCTTGACGGGTCGCACTTTGGGGTCGGCGTTTAGTTTGTGCTCAGCGAGATCCCTAGGGACACCAGGCATGTTAGAGGGCTTCCATGCGAAGATGTCCATGTTCTCACGGAGGAACTCGATGAGCGCGCCTTCCTAGGCTGGGCTCATGCCCGTCCCGATCGTCACTGTCTGGCTGGAGTCGCCTAGGACCAGCTCGACGGTGCGGGTGTGCGTCGTTGCCTCGAAGGCTGAGGTGTTTGCGCCCTCCGCGTTGGGCTTCTTGAGTATGGTGGGGTCGTCATTGTTGACCCCGCTCGCGTACTTGGCGAGCTCGTCGGCGTGGTTGGTTTCTGCCGTGATGACGGCGTCGGCGAGTTCGGCTCCTTTGGCCTCGCACTCGCGGCCATGTCGGGGTCGCTGTTGATGGTGAAGACGCCGCATGGCCCGGGGAGCTTCATCGCGTTGTACGCATAGTGGGGCGCTGCCATGAACTTGGCGAACGCCTGGCGCCCCAGGACGCAGTGGTAGGGGCTGTCGAACGGTACCAGCTCGAAGACGATCCGCTCGGTGCGGAAGTTTGCTGGTGTGCCGAAGGCGACGGGCAGCATGACCTTGCCGATCGGGTACGCCTTCCGACCGGGGACGATGCCGTGGAACGTGGTATAGGTCGTCTCGACCATCGACTGCGGGAGTCGCAGTCGCCTGAAGGTGTCCAGGTACATAATGTTGATGGAGCTGCCGCCGTCCATCAATGTCTTGGGGAGCTAGTAGTCGCCCACCTTAGGCTTGACCACCAGGGCGACTCGGCCTGGGTACTCGATGCGTGGCGAGTGGTCCTGGCGGCTCCAGGTGATGGGCTGCTCCGACCAGTTGAGGAACTGGGGAACATCCACCTGGGCCACCGCGTTGACGGCGACGGCGCGGGCGATGACCTTCTTCTCGCGCTTCGTGTTGAAGCCTGTGAAGGTATGGAGCGAGCCGACCACATTGCCGAATTTTCCGCCGTTTGTGGGTTGTTGTCGGGGTCCTCCCGCGCTCGCCGTGCCTTCTCAATCTCCCTGAGAGTGTGGCAGTCGGCGGCCGTGTGTGTAGCGGGCTTCCCGTCCCTGCTGTGAAACGCACAAGGTTGGTTAAGGAGGGCCGCGGGGTCGAACCTTGGTTTCTCCTTGTAATTGCCGCCGTCGCGGCGGAAGCTCTTGGGCTCGCGCTGCGCGTGCCCGACGTTGGCGACGAAGTCGACTCGCCCGTCACTGCGGCGCTTGCCGGTGAGGCGAGTGTTGCGGTAGCGTAGGTCGGACCGTCGTCCGTTGTCGTTGCCGCTCGTGCGGCGTTGGCCTCCTGACTCGTCGTCGGTTTCCTGGTTTGGATCTTCCTCCGCGTACCGTTTGGCGATCTCGAGGAGGTCCGGTATGTTGTCGAGCGTGCGAGAATGTCGCTTGAGCTTGGCGACCAAGGGCTCGTAGCGGCACGAGGTCTTGAAGAAATGGATCGCGGTGTCCGGGTGGATGCCGACCGCGTTGTACCATAGTTCTTGCCACCGCTGGACCCAGTTGCAGGTCGACTCGCGGGGTCCCTGGACGCATCGCTCCAGGTCCTCGATGGTGGTGGCGCGCGTGTAGGAGCACTCGAAGTGCCTGACGAAGGCATCTCACATCTATTCCCAGGAGTCAATGCTATCCTGGGGAAGGGTGTTGATCCACTGCCTGCACGTTCCCTCCATCATCAGGGGAGGTAACGGGCGGCTAGCAGGTCGGTGTGTCCAGCGATCCCCATCGCCATGAGGTATGTATCCAACCACACGGAGGGGTCGTACGAAGGGTCGTACTTCTCTATTTCCTTCGGCGCCTTGAAGTTCGCCGGGTAGTTTTTGCCTCGGATCATCGGGCCGAAGCACCTGGGCCCGAGTCGACTTAGCGACCCCATTGGCTCGCCGTCGCGGCGATTGGTAAGGGTGTGCCGCAGGTCGTCGGGCTGGCGTGCGCGCCAGCTTTGGTTGTTAATGATGTGGGTATGGGCGTCGACGGGCTGACCGTTGGCGGCGACGAAGTTGGTCGCTGGCCTGGGGTCGTTGGTGGAGAGTGCCGCGTTCGCGGGTCGATGTTGGAGCTGCAGTGGCTCTGGTGGCGGGCAGTTGAGGGTGTTTGCCGCCAATGGGCGGCCGCTTGAGGCCGCTCTGCTACCCGAAGAACGCGAGTACACCCGGCCCTGCGAGTCGGCGCCTGCGTTTTGCTTCTCGACCGCCTTTGCCAGCAGGGCCCTCACGTACTGGATCTGTAAGGCGCCGTCGCCGGTGGCCGTGATGTTGTCGGCCGCTGCTCGACCTGCCACGAGGTTGTCCATCGGGGTGGAGAATAGTGGTAGGCCATTCGCGTCTCGCTCCCGTGAGGAGACCACTATCCGCGGTTGGTCCCTGGGAGGTGTGCGGTTGGGTGGAGGTGGGGCGCCGTTCGCCGTCGACCCTGGTGGGGGCCGGGCGCTTCCTCCTGGCGGTGCATTCTCACAGATCGCGCGCTCGGCCATGCGGGCCGGGTCGTTCTCGTCGTCGAAGTTCAGGGCGCGCCCCTGGACTGTGGGGTTCAGGCGCGACCTGATTCGCTGCTGGTGGTAGCGCGATAGCTCCTGTGCCGTCACCTGCTCGAGGCGAAATTTTTCGCGCTCGGCTTGCTCCTTGCGGACTGCCTCCGCCAGCTTCAGGCGGAGTTCCTCGACCTCCGTTGCCGTGGTGTTAGGGGGGATCAGGGTGGAGAACGGGTCCTCCGGCAGATCGGTGCCGATCACCATGTAGGTCGCGGCGTGGCGACTGGTCCCGTCGTGGAGATCGGCGGAATTTTCCGATCCGGAGTCGAAGTCGAAGATCCCAAGGATGGAGGGATCCTCGAAGTCTCCCATGTTGGAGACCTAGGTGATGGAGCCCGCGGGTGAAGCCGCGGTGATGGATCCGGCGAGTGACGCCGGGGTCGCCGAGTCGGCGTCGTCGTTGAGGGCCGCGTCTTCCGCGGCCGCGGAGTTTTCGGCCACGTCGCTGTGGGCCGAATTGTACTCGGAGGCGAGGCGATGGATCGTGCGGACCTGGCTCTCGGAGAGCCGGTCGCGTGGCGGCGACTCGCGGATGCGAGCCGAGTCCTCCGAGGTGATGACGTCGGTGAGGTCGACGAAGAGGCTGATCGTGCCGACCAGCAAGATCATGCTGTGCATGACGGGTCGCGCCGCCGGGACGTAGCTGCTCGGCAAGATCTGGAGCATCTCGCCGATCGCTATCATGCAGCCGGTGGCGACCGTCTCGTTGATGGGCAGATTGGATCTCGCCGCAGAACACCGGCCAGACCGGCCAGGCCCCACGGTGGGCGCCACTGTCGTGGGAATGGTCACGGCAGATGCTGCAATCTGCAGCGAGTAGTAGAACGAGGGGCAACGGCGGCCAGCCATCTGCGGTGCGAGATGAGGGCGGAGACACAGGGTTTTACCCAGGTTCGGCCCGCCAGAGGGTAAAGACCTACTCGTGCTAGATTGTATTATGACGGTGGTACAATGGGGCGAGCTCGGCGGCTAGGCGGCGAGTCGCTTGGGTGTATGATGGAACGTGTCTCTACACACCCTGTACGGAGGTTTATATAGACTCACCTCCCCTAGGGTTTACATATCTCAACCGAATCAGTTAAGGCTTCGGTACTCGTTTAACCTAATCCGACTGGGCCTATCTACTCGCCTGGGCCTTCAGCTTCCAGTCGCTTGGATCCACACCGGGCCTTGATCCAGTCGCCGTCTTGCAGGCCCACTCGCCAGTTCCTGGGCCAGCCGGAAACGTCCTGCTGGGTATACCCCGGTAGGCATATCCCCATCAGGCGGGGCCAGGTCTTGTCGGGGAACGGGGCTAGGAAGCATGTTGGGGTGGGTTCGGTCGGGAGAGGTGACAGAGCGGTTTCGATCAAGAGGCGAGCGAGAGCGAGGGAGTACGCTGCGACGCGGGTGGGACGCGCTTGCGCGTGCGAGCAAAGGCTGGTGGGGCCAGGCGCACGGGATGGACTGGGAAGTGGCGGCGGCAGGTGAAGAGAGAGGGTGGCGCGGGGTGGAGTGTTGGGTAGAGCAGGTAGGGATTAGGGTTAGGGTTTGCTAGGGTTTATTTTGGATAGTAAGTGGTCTGGCCGGTTTGGCCTTTGGGTCGACAGGCTGGACTGCCTCCCTAATAAAAATTATTTTATTATTTTTATAAAACAAAATGTTTTGAAACATAGTTTTAGATAAATAGAAGATCCAGAAAATACCGAGGTTTTACATTCGAAATGAAGATGAGGAATATCAGAAAACAAAGAGGGTTTTTTTGAAAATAGTTTTAGGTTAAAACATGCATGCAGATATCATGATGATGCACATATGTAAATGTAGTCAATTTTCTAGTAGTGGATTTATCCGGGGTGCTACAATTCGACACCACTAATATTAGATCTCGCCCTCGAGATCCGCCTCATGGTACGGGGAAGAAGGCCGACGACCTGAATCTTCTCGGTTCGTGTAGATCCTTGTGACACCACTAACAAGGATTCTTTCTTCACGTTGAAACCGGCGACGCAACCAACAAGAGGTCGTTGTCCATGATCATCGAGAGAACACTCCGAAGAAACAAAGACAAAGGTAAATGTATCAAAAGATAAGGCCACCTCTAACTTCTATGGAAGAAGTCAAATTGCTTGATCCACCGATTCAATGTACAAGAGCGAATGATAAGGGTAGTCGGATGGTGATCAGTCCATCGCGCACCCAAAGCATTAATCTGTACATGAATGGAAGAATTATGCAACCAACTCTCGGAATTCAGATTGCAGATCTCGACAAGCGAGGTTTGGAAACAAAGGAGGGATGGAGATTCTCATCAGATCTGATGTAGATGACTTCGTCGTATCGGAAAACACTGGAGGATAGAAAGAAAAAATTTAGTGAATTTTTGGTCCACTAAAAGGTACAACAGATGAAAAATTCATCAGATAACATGAAGGTCGGATGTTGAGGCACCGTTACAAGCGGATGGAAGCGAAACCCTGAAGGTACGACGGAAACCCAACCGCGAGAAATCCTAGACTCGAAGCAAAGATAAGAGAGGAGATTAAAAACGTCGAGATAAGAGGAGAATAGCAGAGGGGTAAGGAGTAAAAGCAGACCTAATCATATCTATCCAACCGCTTTTGTAAAATAGTTTTGACACTCTATAACGTCCGTTAGCTAGGTTATCCTACATGCTGGACCAGTGGGGTATCGTAACTACTGAGCTTTGATACCACTCTGTAACACCCTCGGATCGGCCCTATGCAAGTTTCAGCGATTCCCGCCAAACACGCATAGAAACGATTCAAAGGCGCCCACCAGGCACTTTCGTGCGGGTGGAAAATGAAGCAATATCATTACACAATAGTCCTCGAGGGAACCCACAGAACAGATATATACAACAATGACTCAAAGAGTCAAGAATACATATATACAATACAAAGATCCAAATCGCCTTGAAAATGATACAACATCCAACTACGGACAAGATGCAAATGGGGCTAAGAGCCCTAAAGAACAACCAATGGCGTCCATAACCCTGCCCAGGCCAAGCCAGAAGGGCAACCCTGCTAACGACGTCGATCTCAAACCTGCTTAAACAAAAGGGGTGCCGACAAAGGGCAAATGAAAAAGAGAGTGGTCAGTATTGAGGCCAGTACACATTGAGACTAGAATTCGGTGGTCCTCGCCTACATAGGTATGGTGGACTGAAGCGGCAGCGCAATATGCACTAAATAACCTATAGAGACTCAATACAACTGGCGACTATCAGATAGGGATAAGAAAGCCCTATTCGGATCCAACCTGAAACTATCACCAAGCATACCCATCCTGGTATTTCCCCCTCAAGACCAAACGAGGAAGTCAACCGAGGAACTCACACAGTTGGCAGTTTTATTCATTTCGTTATAGTTGTGGCAATTACTAGTCAGATATAGATAGCATGAGTCATCCTGATATTATAAACAGTGGGCAGTTTTAGTTAACCATTCTGTTGTAGTTGCAACACTTACTAGTCAGATACATATAGCATGAGGCATCCCAAAACTAGCAGTTGTTGGTACTTTTATTTAGCCATTCCGTTGTAGTGAAGATGATTACTAGTCATTATAAAGTCAAATTTATAGCACTACTTTAGTTATAGTTGTCTATGATCGAGATACTGTGCTCCAAGTCGTCCATAACCGCGGACATGGCTTTCAAAAAGTTTTACACTGCAGGGGCACAAATAGCAACACATGCACGATCAACCTCGGGAAAAACCAAATGAAAACCCAACGAGGCATCATGACAGAGCAATTGCAAGATTCATATAATATTTCAGGGGGCCACCCCACCAAGCTACCCGCGACGAAGTTGGCCGGCTCCGGAACAGACCTAGAGGTTTGCGTCAATGGCTCTAAACGATCGGGAACCCGAAAGTGTGACTGGTCTTGTCGATACCGCAAAAACACTCCGCTTACCTAAACAGTATAGGCTCTCCACGCGCAATCGTAAATAAAGCAGTAAAGCATAGCATAAGTACAGGATAGTAATAAAGACCCAAACTAGTTTGTGGCCCCAAGAAATAATATATGACTCAAGCTCTGGCTAAGGGGATTCATGGTCCCACATGAGGATAGTGCAAATATTGAAAGAACAGGTATCAAGTACTCGGGGTCCTACGGGACACAAGTGGACGGTTAAAAACCAAATAACATCTATTGCCCACCTGTGCCTCTGCATTATTTACCTACTTCAATTTTAGTTATTAAATAGTAATTAAAACCATGATCATCTCCAACATTAAGCACGAGGCATTTCTCCAACAACGGTGGTACTTGACAACATCAACACAACACCTAAGCAAGCAACTACGACTCACAAGGCTGACTATCTACCAAACAACAGGTAATAGGAGGTGTCCAAGGCAATATAATGGCTGCAAGGGATATCATGGGTACGAAGACTAGAACATCGCAACACAGATATAAATAGATCAACAGGAGGAAATAAAGACTATAAAGGGAAAATAGGTAGAAAGGGGGAAGGATGCTCGCCTGAAAAACATTGCCGAAGTTTCATAACCGAAGAACTTGTCGAAGCTCACAACATATCATTGTCCTATCGGGGAAGAAGAAAAACACTAAAAGGAACAAGCGATGCAACAATTACAACTAATGCGGAAGAATCGGCATGATCATGATATGATGCATGACATGGCAAAGGTGCGATGCAATTAGGCAATATTAAGAGGAACCGGGGTTCCAACAATTAATCAAGTGGTTCATATTATTTAGATACCCCACAATTTAAATGTTGTCTTATCAAGCAAAAATATGTCACCGGTTTGCTACACAAATTTAAATGGGGCCAATATTAGACTAGATTCGCCCGCACATGGCCTCCATATTTAATTATAGGTGATTCATCTTGATACCCAAAAACACCCACAATATGTATGCAAACAGGTTCAATTAATATGCAACAAGATCAATATCATATATTATAAAAATATGAGGGGTCTCGGATAGGAGACACAAGTGGGTTCGGCGAACTTGGGTCTCGGGTGGTCCAGGTTCGGGCTCGCCGGGATCGGTCTTCGGACGACGGGAACCGGGCTTCGGTTACGGGAAGGAGAACTTGTGTGCCTTCTCGAAATCCTCCGGGTACGCCGGCACGGATCTTGGCGGGTCTTCGGTATTCTTCGGGTGGTATCATATCATCTTCCTATGATCACCGTACTGTATCTTCATCTCACTAACACGATTCCAGGGAACAAAGAAGAATCTCCCCGGGGACACATTAGCTAGATGGAACTAGCAACATGGACACACTCAAAATGGCAGAAACAACTTTATACAACACCAAGCCAGCACCCAAACCAAAGGACAGAGGCACTGCGCTTGGGGTGGCGAACGGGAGGTGGGTGACGAGGAAGGCAGGCGTGTCTTTGGCAGCGGCGACACAAGCGGCCAGGCGGAGGGCGAGGCCAGGGTGACCAGCGAAGAGGGGCTCCAGGCGGCGGTGGTTGGTGGCGAGGCAGAGGATGCGGCGGCAGGCAGTGACAGTGCCGACGACGGGGGTCCCAGGCGCTGGCTCGAACGAGAAGGAGCGCTGGAGGCGGGCGGCCACGTCGACGAACAGGGGCGATGGCCGCCGGAGAGGGACAGGCCGCAACGGCGGAGACGAGCCGGCGGCTCGAGCTCACGGCAGAGCCAAGCGCGTCCAAGGCAACGACGAGCTTGGCACAAACGGAGAGAGGGACGCAGAGGCAGGTGAGGAGAGGGACGATGCTGGGGAGGGTGCCGGTGGTTTCTCGGGATCATGAGGCACTGGCGGTGGGGATTCGTGAGGGGAACATGGTGGGTCGTAGCGAGAGATGGCGGCGGGGTTCATAGGAGAGGAAGTTGGCGCGTCAGTGAAGGAGGGGGTTGGGACCAACGATGGCTTGCAGAGAGTAGCGGCGGACGGGGGATTGCCGAGAGGTGAGCGACGCAGGTCGCGTGGAGAGGACGCGGCCTAGGGAGAGAGGGAGACGGAGAGGTGGTGGGTCCAGGCGGGTCTGGGTCTTGTCGGGGAGCGGGGCTGGGAAGTGTGTTGGGGTGGTCCGGTCGGGAGAGGTGACAGAGCAGTTTCGGTCAAGAGGCGAGTGAGAGCGAGAGAGTATGCTACAACGCGGGGTGGGACACACTACAGCGAGTGGGCAGCGGCTGGTGGGGCGAGGCGCACAGGATGGACTGGGAAGTGGCGATGGCAGGTGAAGAGAAGAGGGTGGCGGCAGGGTGGAGTGTTGGGTACAGCAGGTAGGTATTAGGGTTAGGGTTTGCTAGGTTTATTTTGGATAGTAAGTGGTCTGGCCGGTTGGGCCTTTGGGCCGGCAGGCTGGACTGCCTCCCTAATAAAAATTATTTTATTATTTTTATAAAACAAAACGTTTTGAAACATAGTTTTAGATAAATAGAAGATCCAGAAAAGACCGAGGTTTTACATTCGAAATGAAGATGAGGAATATCAGAAAACAAAGAGGGGTTTTTTGAAAATAGTTTTAGGTTAAAACATGCATGCAGATATCATGATGATGTACAGATGTAAATGTAGGCAATTTTCTGGCAGTGGTTTTATCCGGGGTGCTACAACTTATCAGAGCTCGAAGCTAGCAGAGTTGTACATTGCTAGGATAGTCAGTCTACATGGAATCTCCAAGAACATTGTGTCGGATCAAGGAACCCAGTTTACCTCAAGATTTTTAAAGAAAGTCCAAAAAGGATTAGGAACTAAACTGAACTTCAACACAACCTATCACCCGCAGACCGATGGACAAACGGAAAGAGTGAACCAAATACTCGAAGATATGTTGAGGTATTGTGTGTTCGAATATGGATCTACATGGGAGGACTGTCTGCCTTTTGCAGAATTCTCATACAACAACAGTTATCAAGCTAGTTTGCAAATGGCGCCATTTGAGTTTATGTATGGAAGGAAGTGTCGTACCCCACTGAATTGGTCACAAGTAGGAGAGAGTCAGATATTCGGACCAGACATCCTACAAGAAGCCGAAGAGAAGATTCACAAGATCCGTGAGCACCTCAAGACCGCTCAATCCAGACAGAAGAGTTATGCCGACAAGAGACCTCGAGATCTAGCCTTCAATGTCGGAGATTTTGTTTATCTCAAAGTATCACCCTTTGAAAGGAATGTAGCGTTTCCAACTCAAAGGAAAGTTTGCACCTAGATACATTGGACCCTTCAAGATTCTAAGTCGCCGAGGAGAGGTATTGTATCAAATAGAACTGCCAGAAGAGATGTCAGCCGTGCATGATGTGTTCCATGTTTTGTTACTTAGTAAATGTTTAGAAGTTCCAGAGACGATGGAAGTTTTCAAGAACACTGATCACAGAGCTAGTGAAATCAACCCGGACTTAACCTATCGTGAAGTACGCATTTGTATTTTTGAAGAAGCTTTCCGGACTACCCGGACCAGGAGTATCAAGTTTCTCAAGATCCAGTGGAGCAACCATACTGAAGAAGAATCCACTTGGGAACGAGAAGATTACACGAGGACAAAGTTTCCCAATCTCTTTAGTTCCTAGTTTTTCCTAAATCTTGGGACGAGATTCTGTTTAAGGGGGAAGGTTTGTAACACCCCAAAAATATTAACGAGGATCAAATTCTAATTAATCAAGATTAGGGTTAACAAAAGCTTTTATTAATTATATTCAAATCTTATTGCTTGTGTATATGAATGCTTGCAATTCCATGATTGATTGTTGTAAATGATGAGAAATGGTTTAAAGATCAAAACTATATCATATAGGTCATTTCCAAATCATATCAAAACAAAAGAAAATCCAAATATAAAGCATATGACCTAATGGTCATTTCTGCCAAAGTTAACCACTAGCTCACTTTGAGCATCTCTAGCAACTAATCTCAAATACAATCTTTTCCATTTCTTTTCTCCCCTTGCTAGACCTAGTGACACTAAACCCAATGGAGATTTCCAACCTTGCAAAAACAAATCCAAACCTATTTGAGAGGAAATTCAAAATTGAATCTATCTTATGTATCAAGATAGCCATTTTTCGAAAACCACTCAAACCTTCACCACTTAGCAAACCATTGCACTCAGAGACTACCAAGATTAGTACAATAACACCCACCAAAAATCACTGGAAAATGTGATGGTTTAGTTCTTGCAGCCATTAGATCGAACACTTGGTGATCATAGTACAAACTCAATAACTATTCACTGTTTTGCTCAAACCTTTGATCATCTTTGTGACCTCACCAAGCTCACACGTCGTGCCCTTAAATCCCTCAGTACCAGCCCGTGCAAAGGAGCTCTCTCACTCGATCAATTGAGCAGTGAAAAATCATATCCGAGCTCACCTTGCCACCCCAACATGGACACGCCGCCACAGACCGCGCCGCCCTCGCCCATGATGTCTAGGAGTTAGCCCTGACTTCACCGCCTCTGCCTGTGCACGCCCTGACAAAAGACCGGTCGAGGAGACACCAGCAAAGACATGCCCATTTAACACCAGACCATGCCGATCGCCGCGCTAGAGTGCCGAGCAATTCCACGTGCACATGCCGCGCCTCGCCCTCACCTTGCACCATTACGTTTGCCATGACTCCAGCAAGCTCTCAGACATGCCTGTTTGACCGTGTGACCACTATGACCACCGTACGCCATGAAGAATGCCACCGGTACAACCGCAGAGCATGTATGATCTTGAATGATTTAGACCGCGCCTCGCCGTGCCACTGTGCGTATGATGATCGCCCTGAAGCACCGCGTCGACCTATACCCTTGGCATGCCTATAGCTCACTACAATTGCGTCGCTGACGAGTCCGAGCCATGCCGCCGTGACCCCTTCGCCGCAGTATAAATAGAGCCCTCCCCAACCTCAAACCGCACACCATTCCACTCCTCTCTCACCCAGGAACCTCTCTGACCCAACCCTGGAGCAAGGCGAGCAACACAGCGTCGAAATTTCACCGGAGTTCGCCGCTGCAGAGGAAGGAAGTAGCCGAAGCTAGGAGCCGCACCAGGAGCTGCCGCGACCACCGTTCGAACAGCCGTTGTCAACTCGTTTGTTCGCCCCCATCACCTGACCTAGCTAGAGCCCTGGTAATCCCCCGACGACCCCCGCAATAGCGCTAGGGTTCTGTCCTGCGCGAGCCCTACCACGGAGACGATGACGCTCAGCCATCGATCATGATCTAATCGCAAGGCCTAGTTTAGCTGATACCGCGTCGCGTGTTGATAGTCGCTGAAAGGTAGGACCAGCCCCGGAGCAGCCCGCTGCGCGGACGTTGCGTAGTTGGGCCAGCCCATTAGCTTTCCCGCGCATAGCCTATCGATTAAAATTTAGTTTTGTCTTTTATTTGAAAATCCCATTCTGTAGATAACTTTAAAATTCAATTTAGATAGACTCACTAAACCAAATTGAATGAATCCAATTTTGTTTGAAAGTAGATGAAAATATCTAATCAGTCTTGTTGGATTCAAACAGTTTGAAACTATGGATCATCCTCAGTAAAAATAACAAGATAGTAGCTTTTAGCACTTCAATCATTTTTCTAAAATCTACCATTAGTGATTTTGAGTTGATTCCAACTCTCAAAAATCACATTGGACAAGTCCTTTCTGAATATGTAAAAATATACATACTTACATACAGTAGTCCTAGACCAAAACTAAAAGAATGACTTATTGTCATTTCTAGCATCTAAAATATTATTAAATAGTAGTGTTAAGTTTTGTAAATTAGGCCAACCATTTTAAATCACATTTTCAAGTATTAGAATATGTGGTGATGAAATGTGTCAATATGATCCCATATTTGAAGTCGAGAATATTAAATCTTAAGTAACTTTGTAATGATTAGAAATTACTTTTCTAAAATAAGATAAATAAAATCTTATCACCCATTTCTTGTAATGATAGAGATGATCCTAGATCATCTAGTGTGACCCTTGTGTGATAAATAGAAGTAGTTAAGTATTGTTTGTTGATTGTGTACCTCGTATTTATTTATAAACGCTAGTACCAACCCAGGCTACGAAGTGGAGGAATTCTACGAAGACGAGGAAGAGAACTTCGACCACCTTACCAACCAAGGAAACCTAAGCTAAACCATGCAATCCCCACTTTCAAGCCTTTGTGATACACCTTTTTGATTATACCAAATCCCAGTTTTACTTGCAAGCTTTACTTTTCACCCCTTTTTGCAAAGTTGTTCCATTAGTAAATTAATTTGATGATTAGTGGAAATTAGGAAAGTGCCATCAAGAGCTTGGAGCTTGATGTATGTAGAAACACTAGTTTAGTACCCCTCAAATAGTGACACCATCATTGGTAGATGCTAGTGCTAAATTAATCTTGATCAATCTAGATGGGAACAAATGGTTATGAAAACCTTGGAATGATGAGTCATTCTATTGAAATGTTTTGACATGTGGTACAGACACAATGAGTTGAAGATGATGATGAATGAAGTATGTGACCTCACTTTGATAAAAACTGATGGTTGGGTTCGGATGCGATACCTTTCCAATTTAACCGTACAACCACAATACCCGAATTTGGGTAGGGCTTGACAGGAAGTTTATGTGTCTTAGTATGAGTTCCCTCGCAGAACGAGGTGAGCTGAGGCTACCTTGTGAAATGTGACTGTCCACCTATGCAGTGCCCAAGATGACATATGGTCATGGTTGGGATTACAAACTCATAGGGGAGGTTCCTATACTAGGGTGTGTTATTGAAAGGTTAGGATTGATTATCCGCATACCAAGTATGATGATTCAGGATTATCCCTGACGGATGTATCGAATGTTGTGGTGAAACTATACCACCTCTACAGAGTGTCAAACTATTGAAATAGCCGCATCCGCGATTATGGATAGTTGGATGGCCATACTGTTCCATTGTTAGATGTTTTCCAAAATGACCCGTGACTTGAATGGTGACTTTGTCTTGACCCCAAAAGTTGTGGAGATGAAAGTAGGTTCCCACCTAAGTAACTTAGAAAACTAAAGTTAGGTTTTTATTACTAGATACTGGTTGAAATAAAATTGGCTTCTGGCAAACAAACCTAGATCTTAGGATTCCTATTAGAATGGCCTTATTGCTTTAGTACTAGTTTGCGAGTACTTCAAAGTACTCATGGATTTGTCCCTGGCTATTCCCTTGGCCAGACTATGAAGGAGATTACGAGGAGGACGGACACCAGGACGCTTACGATAACTAGGATCATCTCCAATCGTCAGCATTGCCTATGACCCTGAAGATGGAGCCTCGACCACACTACCACTATTATTATTATTTCCACTGCTTTGATTGTAATCAGACCTGATCATGAGATCATCTATTTGTAAGACTATTATGGTTTGTAATGGATGATGTACTGTGCTACCAATATGTTATGTCTCGCAAAAATGGTAATCCTGGGATTGCGATGTACGACATAACATGCATCTGGGATTAAAAATCCGGGTGTTGACAAGTTGGTATCAGATCCATCCTGACCATAGGAGACCTTAGTTAGCATGGACGTCAAAAAAACTTAGTTTCCAAAACAAATAAAGTGAGTATCTAAGAAAACCTATTCTCACTCTTATCCTTGACAATTCTTTCCAAAAGAGAGTCATATTTTCCTCAATTTTTTGCAATCTTACATAAAATTTGGCACACTTGATCACTTCTCTAACTTAATCCTCTAAATTGCTTATAAATGGACTACACCTACAGCAAGTTTTATTAGTTGGGCAACGAAGGAAACCTCATCTCTGAGAGTGACCTGAGTCCGCTTGCTGAATTTCTGGAGCGCCCACATTCGGAGTTCTATGGAGCTCAACTCCATGATAACCCAGGAGGGGAGCTGTAGTGGCTGATAGTTGCAGATCTACGCGGAAATATGGAGCCACCTATATCTGAGAAGATCCATTTTAGCATTAGAGAGAACAACTGGATAGATGGATTGTCCAGAGCAATGCAGGAAGCACTTGCCCGACTATGCAGACGAAATATTAACAAGATCGCCGGCACTCGGTTTGCTCATTATGCCAAAAGTGACTCCAATGGACAACCCATGGACCTTCCAGGCCACCCTGAGCTAGGGCACCATGTGGACCATCTTGCCTTCATGATTCATGGGAATCAGAAGGAGCTGGACAACGCTCGTGCTGACGCCAACGAGAAGCAACTTGCTACCACAAAGAAAGACCAGGCCTTCGCCATCCTCATGAAGGAGTGCAAGTCACTTCGTCGTCTGCGTGACAAGAAGGATCGCATCATTACTCGCCTTCGTCACAAGGTGTCATCCTTGGACGAGACCGTCCATGATCGGGACATGCATCTTGAGTAAAGGGAGAACGAAGGGGAAAATATTCGTGGAGATCCCTACTCGTACCTAAGTGATGATGATGACTATTTGGAGGACATGGACCAGGAGTTCCACACTAATGATGAGGACCACGACTTCATTGATGATGAATAAGCCACCGGTTTAGATAAGTGGTAGCACCAGAGCACTGGTGTAGGTGTGAGTTGTATCCAGTCCCACTGTATCGTAGCTTGCCAGAATGGTTCTTAAAACCATATGTTTGTTTTTGTGTTGTGTTGGAATGTGTTGTTTGTATTGTGTGCTTGGAATGAATGAGAATGAGTTGTTGGATTTCAAAACTTAGCCTTACTCAAAGTTTAAAAGCTTTAAAACCAAACTCAGAAACCCTAGAATATTTTTTCCCTCTTATCTCATGATCTATCTCAATCTTCAGATTCCTCACGAAGGAAGCAGCTCATCTCAAGACCCGATGGTCCGAATCTTGAAAATGTTAGTAGCCGATCGAGAAGCCGGTAGAAACAAGCATCAAGCCAATCTTGCCACTCTTCAATAGATCGCCCAACTGGCGCATGACAACCAAGGCCATGGAAATAATGATCATCATGGATCCAAACTTAAGAACTTTCAGAACACCAATCCCCCTATCTTTAGCAAGTTAGAAGAACCCATAGATGCTGATGATTGGCTGCAGACTATGGAGAACAACTTGGAAGTTGCTGGAGTAGATGAGGCAGAGAAAGTACTGTTTGCCACCCACTATTTGGCAGGATCTGCAAGAGCATGGTGGAATATCACCTGTACAATGAATGGAGGACAGATGATGACCTGGGATGAATTGAAATTCAATTTCAGCCGAACCCATGTGCCACTGGGTTTGATTCTGCGGATGAGGGATGAATTCTAGGAGTTGAAGCAGGGAAGGATGACTATGGTACAGTACCGTGACCGATTTCTATCTCTGTGCAGGTATGCCCCTGATGAGGTTGGTACTGAAGCCAAGAAGAAGAGATTCTGAATGGCATTCATGATGAGATGCAGACGGTGCTAGTCAATATCCCGTTTGCTGATATAGAAGCTTTAGTGGATTCAACAATCCAGATGGAAGGAAATATCAACCAAGCTACTGAGAACCGTAAATGTCATATGATGCATCAACCTGGACCCCACCATACCCCAAAGTATCGCCCAAGTTTGTCTGCTGGATTTGCACCCATGACCAATAGGCCACCTATTTCACGCCTGAACTTTCCCAACCGTAGCGGAGGAAACCCAAGTCCAGGAGGAAACAATCACCTAATTTTAGTGTGGAGTGACAGGTCACTACTCCAATGAGTTCCCCAAGAAGATTGTTGCAGCAGCCAATGTCACTACACCTGCCCAGCAGCAGCGTCGTGTCCAACCAGGAAAGAGATTCGCCCCAGGCAACCCGAACAATCGTGCTGGCCGTCTGTTCCACATGAATGCTGAAGAAGCCCAGGAAGCGCCAGATGTCATGTTGGGTATGTTTTCTATTAATTTAGTACTTGCAAGAGTGTTGTTTGATTCTGGAGCATCGCACTCGTTTGTTACGGAAAAATTTGCATGCACTACTAAGATTCAACAAACAAATTTGAAGCATGTTATGATAGTTCAAATACCTGGTTCAACTACCAAAGCTAGAAAAATTTGCAAGGCCGTACCTATCAGAATTCATGGAATAGATTTATATGCCAATCTAATAGTACTCGGAACAAAAGGTTTGGAAGTAGTAGTAGGAATGGATTGGTTGTCAAAACATCAAGGAATTATAGATTGTGCCAAGAAAACCATAACCATGACTAGTAGCACCGTAGTATCAGTCGAGCATGTGTCTGAGACCTTGCCCCGTCAATTCAAGTGCAACAAAAGTTTAGCCCAACCGACACTAGACCAAGTCAGAGTAGTCTTGGAATACCCCGATGTGTTCCCAGATGAATTACCCGGTATGTCCCCAGATCGGGATATCGAGTTTATAATTGAACTAATCCCTGGAACTGGACCCATAGCTCAGAGACCCTTTAGTATGAACCCATCAGAGTTAGTAGAGCTCAAGAAGCAGCTGGATGATATGATTAACAAAGATCTGATTCAACCAAGTGCATCGCCATGGAGATCACCTATTCTGTTTGTGGATAATAAGGATGGTGCCACCCGTTTATGTACAGATTACCGGAAGTTGAATGATGTCACCGTCAAGAACAAGTACCCAATGCCAAAGATAGAAGGTTAGTTTGACTAGTTGACCGGTGTTAGAGTGTTTTCTCAGATTGATCTTAGGACTAGTTATCGTCAACTAAAAATTCGTGCAACGAATATTCCAGAGACTGCCTTCACTAACCAATATGGATTGTATGAGTATAAGGTCATGTCTTTTGGATTAACCAATGCCTCCGCTTATTTCATGAATCTCATGAATAAGATTTTCATGAACTTCTTGGATAAGTTTGTCGTTGTTTGCTTCGATGACATTCTAATCTACTCCAAATCAGAAGAAGAACATGAACAACACCTAAGAATCATACTTGGAACCTTGAGGGAGCATTAGTTGTAAGCCAAGTTTAGAAAATGTGAATTTTGGTTAAAGGAAGTAAGATTCCTAGGACATATCTTGTCAGCCGGAGGAGTTGCCGTCGACCTTGCCAAGATTAAGGATGTTGAAAAATGGAGAGCCCCAACCACTCAAACTGAAGTTCGTGCATTTCTTGGATTAGCAGGATATTACCGTAAGTTTGTTAAAGGATTTTCAAGCATCGCTAGCCTGATGGCTCAGTTACTAAAGAATGATCAGAAGTTTGAATGGACGGACAAATGTGAAGCAAGTTTCCACGAACTCAAGCGGAGATCAATTTCAGCCCCAATTTTGATCATGCCGGATATCACGAAGCCCTTCGATGTGTTTTGTGATGCATCCAAGATTGGTCTCGGATGTGTGTTGATGCAAGAAGGAAAAGTGATATCATATCTGTCCCGACAACTGAAGCAGCATGAACAGAATTACCCCACCCATGACTTAGAGTTAGCCACCATTGTTTTAGCTTTGAAAACATGGCATCATTATCTCATTGGAAATCGCTGTGAGATTTATTCAGACCACAAGAGTTTTATGTATATTTTCACTCAAAAGAGTTGAATATGAGGCAAAGGAGATGGATAGAGTTAATCAAGGATTATGACCTTGACATTCACTATCACCCTGGCAAGGCCAATGTGGTAGCAGATGCTCTTAGTAGGCTGCCGTGTAGATTAAACACCATGATTATGAAGGAACAACCAAGTTTGAATAAGGAGTTGGAGGATTTAAGAATGGAGCTAGTTAGTGAAGGATTCCTAGCTAGTATTGAACTTCAACCCATCTTGATAGATCAGATAAAGGAAGATCAGAAAGGAAATGCCAGTATCGATGAAATTAAGCGTTGTATCGGTACAGGGAAGGTACCCGGATTCATGGAAGATGAAGAAGGAGTTCTATGGTATAAAGAAATAATCTGTGTGCCAGCAGATTCAGATTTGAAAGAAGCTATTTTTCAAGAAGCCCATGATACTTTTATTCTATCCATCTAGGAGGAACGGAGATGTATCATGATTTGAAGGAGCAATTTTGGTGGCAAAAAATGAAGAGAGAAATTGGAAGCTACATAACTAAGTGTGATATCTGTTAGAGAGTCAAAGTGGAATATCAGCGATCCGCAGGATTTTTGCAACCTTTGCAGATCCCAGAATGGAAATGGGATTTAGTTGGAGTGGATTTCATCACCGGTTTTCCTATATCTAGTAGGGGAATGATTCTATTTGGGTCATAGTGGATAGACTTTCCAAAGTAGCTAATTTCTTACCCGTCGAGACCACTTATCAGAGCTCGAAGCTAGTGTAACATCCCAAATTTCATCAAATTCAAAACATCATGATTGCATTCATATCATCATGGCATGTTTACTTTGCACAATTTTTTTCAAAGATAAAACCCTAGCAAAACCATATTTTATATCCCTTTTATATTATATGTATGCGGCATGGTTTTATTTTTATTTTATGACCCCAAAATGTTTTGGAGTGTTTTGTGGTTTTTGACACACTTTTAAACACTAGGATCACATCACATAATTTTGGTGAAGGTTTGAATTGATTTGTATTTGAATTTCTCATTCAAATCTCATTTGGAAATTCAAAACAGAAAAATAAAAGGCATTTCCCCCCACCCGCAGCACCCTCGGCACCCGCAACATTACCCCCCACTCACCCACCTCTGAGCGCCACCAGGCCCTGCGAGCTATCGTGGTGAGTCCCGTGCTCCCCTTAGCATCTGGTTCACACGATTGTGTTCTCCATGTCCTTGCGCACCTGCTAATGCCTGCCACTTGTCCCCTTGTGCCCTAGGTCATCGTCCCCGTCTTCAACTACGAGCACCCGACGACGATAAGAACTCCGGCGAGCGATTCTATTCGTGTCTGTGCGCCCCTGCCCCGTCTATGACCACGTTGAGCTTCACCTCAACCCCGCGACCTTGGTAAGACCTAGCACCCCCTCTCCTGCCTCCTAGCCTCTCCAGCGCGTCGCTGTCAGTACCGTTGCCATCGCAATGGCCATTTGCGATGCTGGATTTTGGTCAGAGCAACGTGATCCACTGGATCTAGATCCAGTGGTCTAGATTAGATCTGGTAGCAAACAGGTACAGGCAGATCTGGACCGCAGGATGCAACTTAGATCCAGCGGTGGTGTGCGTGATCCGCACAAAGCGGTATCATCCAACCAGAACACGCCGCGTGTCTGTAGTTTTGATTTAAAATCCAGATTTTTATCTATTAGGTGTTTAAAATTCTAAATTGCATAACTTTTGTTTTGTAAATCCAAAAACTACAAATTAGGCGTCTATGGATTCAAAAAAATGAGATATTTGCATCTATGGACTTGTTTTGGCCATTTGCTTCTGAAAAATTAAGATTTTATACAGAGACATTTGTAGGCCTAATTTGACTATAAAAATTATTTGGAATATTATTTTAAAGTGGTTTTTGTTTTATTTATACTTTAGATTATATGCTTTTATTCAGTATTGTAGATTTAATTTTAAAAGTGTAGCAGATCATCTCATTGCATTTTGCATGCATTCATATTATTTTTTGTGTATATTGATTTGTGAATATTTTGCTGTGTAGATTTTGTGGATTGTGGAGTGTCTGATTGTGAGGATTGTACCTATTCCCTGTCTACCAAGGCAAGTGATACTTCATATTTTTTTCCTATTATTTTTCCTATTGCATTAGCGTTATTTTGAGTAGGATTTTCATGGTAATATTTCAAAGTATATGGTATGCTATGATAGATCCTATAAATGATATATTGGTAGTATTTTCCCTATGTTAAGAGACATGATATGCTAGTTTGCTTAGCCTAGGTATCGGATCTCAAGGGTGGAAAATTCATGTTATGATATTATGGAAAGATTATGCCTATGTGTTTTTTACTAAGAAAACAACCTGTTAATGAAACACCTTGGTGGAATGGGACTAGTATGGTTTGTGTTGAGTGATTACATAGTGCACATGTCTATGGTTTACCCTGTGTTCACACTTGTGGATGGCCACCTAGGAACAAAGAGATTTGAGATGTTTAGTGTTGAGAAGCTTCTAATGCAACCACATGGCATATGGGCTCTGCCTTGACCAACTAGGTTGCAAGAACTCAGCCGGATGGATAGGTGGTGGTAGGGTTGATAGGATGGAACGCGTCCATGGTGGTCTGAAGGATTGCTTCTAAAACGTCTCGTCTCGATGCATGTCGAGTCTTGTGGGGAAAGTGCACCACCTCTCGAGAGGGTAAAACCTAAGTACTTAGCCATGTCCCTGGTTATGGACATTTTGAGAATCAAATACATTGAAGAATCTCCTCATCCAAATTTCTCTAAGTTAAAAATTGTGGGTGAACAAGGGTAGAGTTACACCAATGTCTATTGGTGGATCCTTAGTGTTTTGTCATAAAAAACTTAGTGTTTTCAACTAGTAGGACAAAACTACTTTGTGCAAAGCCAGTCTGAAACCACACTTAGCCAAATTCATGTAGATGATAGTCTCTACTATATAACTATGATATCACTTGCCAATACAATTCCAACTGTATTCACCCCTTGTGGCTGTAACTTATTATGTTGCAGGTTACTCTGATGATGAGTAGGGTTATGAGCCTACACTCAACATGTTTGCCTATGGAACATGAAGATGAAAACTTTATTTATATTCTATGTAATGAGAACTCTATGTGTTAGCCTTGTGCCAATGAGTTGTAAGAACTATTGTACTCCTCGAATTACGATGTAATAATGACCTTTGTATCTGTGTACTTCATCTTAAACTGTGGGTGCTAGCATTTCGATCGAAGGACTAGCACTGCAATCACAGGGACCTTTACCTTAAAGGGTGAGGTCTTACAGCTAGAATAGTTGTACATTGCTAGGATAGCCAGTCTGCATGGAATCTCCAAGAACATTGTGTCGGATCAAGGAACCCAGATTACCTCAAGATTTTGGAAGAAAGTCCAAGAAGGATTAGGAACTAAACTAAACTTCAGCACAACCTATTACCCGCAGACCAATGGACAAACGGAAAGAGTAAACCAAATACTCGAAGATATGTTGAGAGCTTGTCTGTTGGAATATGGATCTAAATGGGAGGACTGTCTGCCTTTTGCAGAATTCTCATACAACAGCAGTTATCAAGCTAGTTTGCAAATGGCCCCATTTGAGTTTATGGATGGAAGGAAGTGTCGTACCCCACTGAATTGGTCACAAGTAGGAGAGAGTCAGATCTTCGGACCAGACATCCTACGAGAAGCCGAAGAGAAGGTTCACAAGTTCCATGAGAACCTCAAGACCGCTCAATCCAGACAGAAGAGTTATGCTGACAAGAGACGTCGAGATCTAGCCTTCAATGTCGAAGATTTTGTTTATCTCAAAGTATCACCCTTGAAAGGAATGCAGCGTTTCCAACTCAAAGAAAATCTTGCACCCAGATACATTGGACCCTTCAAGATTCTAAGTCTCCAAGGAGATGTATTGTATCAAATAGAACTGCCAGAAGAGATGTCAGCCGTGCATGATGTGTTCCATGTTTTGTTACTTAGGAAATGTTTAGAAGTTCCAGAGACTATGGAAGTTTTCGAGAAAATGATCATAGATCTATTGAAATCAACCCGGACTTAACCTATCGTGAAGTACCCATTCGTATTTTGGAAGAAGCTTTCTAGACTACCCGGACCAGGAGGATCAAGTTTCTCAAGATCTAGTGGAGAAACCATACTGAAGAAGAAGCCACTTGGGAACGATAAGATTACATGGGGACAAAGTTTCCCAATCTCTTTAGTTCCTAGTTTTTCCTCAATCTCAGGACGAGATTCTGTTTAAGGGGGGAAGGTTTGTAACACCCCAAAAATATTAATGAGTATCAAATTCTAATTAATGAAGATTAGGGTTAATAAAAGCTTTTATTAATTAAATTCAAATCTTATTGCTTGTGTGTATGAATGCTTGAAATGCCATGTTTGATTGTTGTAAATGATGATAAATGGTTTAAAGATCAAAACCATATAATCTAGGTCATTTCCAAATCAGATCAAAACAAAAGAAAATCCAAATATAAAGCATATGACCTAATGGTCATTTCTGCCAAAGTTAACCACTAGCTCACTTTGAGCATCTCTAGCAACTAATCTCAAACAGAAAATTCTCCATTTCTTTTCTCACCTTTCTAGACCTAGTGACACTAAACCCAATGGAGCTTTCCAACCTTGTAGAAACAAATCCAAACCTATTTGAGAGGCAATTCAAAATTGAATCTATCTTATGTATCAAGATAGCCATTTTTGGAAAACCACTCAAACCTTCACCACTTAGCAAAACATTGCACTCAGAGACTACCAAGATTAGTACCAGAACACCCACCAAAAATCACTAGAAAATGAGATGGTTTAGTTCTTGCGGCCATTAGATCGATCACTTGGTGATCACAGTACAAACTCAACAACTATTCACTGTTTTGCTCAAACCTTTGATCATCTTTGTGACCTCACCAAGCTCACACGTCATGCCTTTAAGTCCCTCAGTACCACCCGTGCAAAGGAGCTCTCTAACTCAATCAATTGAGCAGTGCAAAATCTTACCCGAGCTCACCTTGCCACCCCGACACTGACACACCACCACAGACCGCGCCGCCCTCGCCCATGATGTCTAGGAGGTAGCCCTGACCTCACTGCCTCTGCCTGTGCACGCTCCAATCAAAGGCCGCTCGAGGAGACGCCAGCAAAGACATGCCCATTTAACACCAGACCATGCAAGTCCGCGCCAGAGCGCGTAGCAATCCCACGCGGATACGCCATGCCTTGCCCTCACCTTGCGCCATTACGTTCGCCATGACTCCAGCAAGCTCCCAGAGATGCCCGTTTGACCGCGCGAGCACCGTGACCACCGTAAGCCGTAACGAATGCCGCCGGTACAGCCGCGGAGCATGGATGATCTAGAAAGATTTAGACCACGCCTCGCCATGCCATTGTGCGTATGATGATTGCCCTGAAGCACCGCGTCGACCTATACGCTTGGCCATGCCTATAGCTCACTATAACTGCGTCACTGGTGAGACCGAGCCATGCCGTCGTGCCCCCTTCAGCACAATATAAATAGAGCCCTCCCCCGACCTCAAACCGCACACCATTCCACTCCTCTATCACCCAGGAACCTCTCTGACCCAACCTTGGAGCAAGACGAGCACCACCACACCAGAATTTCACCGGAGTTCGCTGCTATAGAGGAAGGAAGGAGCCGAAGCTAGGAGCCAACCTAGGAGCTGCCGCGACCACCGTTCGAACCGCCGTCATTGACTCGTTCGTTCGCCTCCATCTCTTGACCTAGCTGGATCCCTAGTAAGCCCCCGATGACCCCCGCCGTAGAGCCAGGGTTCTGTCCGCGCGAGCCCTGCGACAGAGACGACGACGCTCAACCATCGATCGTGCTCTAACCGTAAGGCCTAGATTAGCTGATACCACTTCGCGTGTTCATAGTCGTTGACAGGTAGGACCAGCCCCGGAGCAGCCTGCAGTGTGGGCGTTGCATAGTTGGGCCAGCCCATTAGCTTTCCCGCGCACAACCCATCGATTCAAACTTAGTTTTGTCTTTTATTTGAAAATCCCATTCTGTAGATAACTTTAAAATTCAATTCAAAGAGATTTACTAAAACAAATTGAATGAATCCAATTTTGTTTGAAAGAAGATGGAAATCTGTAATCACTCCTATTGGATTCAAAAAGTTTGAAACTATGGATCATCCTCAGTAAAAATAACAAGACAATAGCTTTTAGCACTTCAATCATTTTTCTAAAATTAACCATAAGTGATTTTGAGTTGATTCCAACTCTCAAAAATCACATTGTACAAGACCTTTCTGAATATGTAAAAATATACATACTTACATATACAGTAGTCCTGGACCAAAACTAAAAGAATGACTTATTGTCATTTCTAGCATCTAAAATATTATTAAATAGTAGTGTTAAGTTTTGTAAATTAGGCCAACCACTTTAAATCACATTCTCAAGTATTAGAATATGTGGTGATGACATGTGTCAATATTATCCCATATTTGAAGTGGAGAATATTAAATCTGAAGTAACTTTGCAATGAGTAGAAATTACTTTTCTAAAATAAGATAAATAAAATCTTATCACCCATTTCTTGTAATGATAGAGATGATGCTAGATCATCTAGTGTGATCCTTGTGTGATAAACAAAAGTAGTTAAATATTGTTTGGTGATTGTGTACCTCGTATTTATTTATAGACGCTAGTACCAACCCAGGCTAAGAAGAGGAGGAATTCTACGAATATGAGGAAGAGAACTTCGACCACGTTACCAACCAAGGAAAGCTAAGATAAACCATGCAAGCCCCACTTGCAAGCCTTTGTGATACCCCTTTTTGATTATAACAAATCCTAGTTTTACTTGCAAGCTTTACTTTTCACCCCTTTTGCAAGGTTGTTCCATTAGTAAATTAATTTGATGATTAGTGGAAATTTGGAAAGTGCCATCAAGAGCTTGGAGCTTGATTTATGTAGAAACACTAGTTTAGTACCTCTCAAATAGTGACACCATCATTGGTAGATGCTAGTGCTAAATTAATTTTGATCAATCTAGATGGGAACAAATGATTATGAAAACCTTGGAATGATGAGTCATTCTATTGAAATGTTTTGACATGTGTTACAAAAACAATGAGTTGAATATGATGATGAATGAAGTATGTGACCTGACTTTGATAAAAACTGATGGTTGGGTTCAGATGCAATACCATTCCAATTTTCCGTACAACCACAATACTCGAATTTGGGTAGGGCTTGACAGGAAGTTTATGTGTCTTAGTATGACTTCCCTTGCGGAACTAGGTGAGCTGAGGCTACCTTGTGAAATGTGACTATCCACCTATGCAGTGCCCAAGATGACAGATGGTCATGATTGGGATGCCAAACTCATAGGGGAGGTGCCTATACTAGGGTGTGTAATTTAAAGGTTAGGATTGATTATCCGCATACCAAGTATGATGATTCAGGATTATCCCTGACGTATGTATCGAATGTTGTGGTGAAACTGTACCACCTCTATAGAGTGTCAAACTATTCGAATAGCCGCTCCCGCGGTTATGGACAGTTGGATGGCCATACTGTTCTGTTATCAGATGTTTTCCAAAATGACCCATGACTTGAATGGTGACTTTGACTTGACCCCACAAGTTGTGGAGATAAAAGTAGGTTCCCACCTAAGTTACTTAGACAACTAAAGTTAGGTTTTTATTACTAGATACTGGTTGAAATAAAATTGGCTTGTGGCAAACAAACCTAGAGCT
This sequence comes from Avena sativa, assembly GCA_916181665.1. Classification (NCBI taxonomy): domain Eukaryota; kingdom Viridiplantae; phylum Streptophyta; class Magnoliopsida; order Poales; family Poaceae; genus Avena; species Avena sativa. The sequence continues at coordinate 124,137,073 of OV702280.1, forward strand.
TAGGATTCCTATTAGAATGGCCTTATTGCTTTAGTACTAGTTTGCGAGTACTTCGAAGTACTCATGGATTTGTCCCTGGCTATTCCCATGGCCATACTATGAAGGAGACTGCGAGGAGGATGGACAGAAGGATGCTTACGATAACTAGGATCATCTCCCATCATCAACATTTCCTGTGACCCTGAAAATGGAGCCTTGACCATACTACCACTATTATTATTTCCGCTGCTTTGATTGTAATCAGACCTGATCATGAGATCATCTATTTGTAAGACTATTATGGTTTGTAATGGATGATGTACTGTGCTACCAATCTGTTATGTCTCGCAAAAATGGTAATCCTAGGATTGCGATGTATGGCATAACAGGCATCTGGGATTAAAATTTCGGGTGTTGACACTAGGTCACTTTTCAGGACACTTGGAAGAGAGAAATCAAACTCTAGTTTGAAAGTCAAAAAGCCAGTTTGAAAAAGTCAAACTGGAACATTGGTTTCCATGTGGAGGGAGGGAAGGAATCCTACCTAAGGGAGGATTCCTCCCTCTCCTTGCCCCTGGCCACATGAAGTGGACTTGGGGGAGGATTCTCTCCCCCTTGCCGCCTCTCCACCTATAAAAGGAGGGGTAGGGCACCCCTTACCCCTCACAACAAACCCTATCTTGGCGCCACCACCTCTCAAGTCGCTGCCTCCTAGGGATATCCTCCCAAGTCGCTGACTTGGGGCAAACCCTAACCCCTACCCTCTGGCCACACCAACCCCTCGGTGCCCTCTAAAGGCTAGATCGCGGAGGCCCTTTTCTACTCCACCATACCCGCTCCGGCTTAGGAGAAACCCTACGGGATTTCCCCTCTAAACTCTGACACCACGCCGTCGTGCTGCCAGAATCATGAGGAGAGATCTCCAACCTCCGTTGCCTGCTGGAATAAGGGAGAGGAAGGTCTTGATCGAGTACTGAACGTGTGACCAACTGCGGGAGAGATGCCAGAACGCGGCGCCGGAAGGATCGTCTATGCGATATTGAGATCATCAAGTGAACAACTACATCACCCACGAGAATCCGCTCTCGTTAACTGCTTTGGAATCTTCGAGGGTGAGTACTCTATCGACTCATGGCTACAATCTAGTAGTTAGATCTTAGCTTGTGTGTGTTCATGTTGTAGAAATTTCTTGTTTTACATGCTACGAACCCCTACATACCAATGTAATGAACCCGTAGAGTATATCTATGTCAGGAGTCCCCGAGTGTTCAGTCGAATCGTAGATTCGACTGGAGATTCTATAATCTTTCAGGCGCTTCTCATTCAAAACTATTTTTTGAATAAATATGTTAGTTCATAGGGATTGTTTATATGTGTGCCTGACTCACCCGACGGATCAGGATTAGTTAACTGTCATTGGACAAAACAACACGATCTTCTTCAGACTCGAGTCCTCGGACTCAAATCCGGAACAATGCTGGTGTAATTCGACTCAGGCCATTGAGGTCTTACAGTAGTCAAATTCCAATGTTTTTAAGTTATATACCCAACGCCGTCCATCATGATTTTTCATCATGCCTGCTGGCATGGGTTTTTGCTGGTGGAGCGCAGTCAGGTGCGATACCAGGCCATAAGATGTTATCTGTAGGTCTTATCTTTGCGCCGTAGACGCAACATCCGAAAAATTTATCACCATGGAGGTGTTTCGGGTGACCAAGGAGACTGTTACTCATTTAACGTTAATTTGGGCAAAGTTGCCAAAAAGATTTTGTCACACGTGATCCGAAGAATCTCATTCGAATAGTTCATAGGGTGTGCGACCAGCACTCCCTATGGGAGTAGCCCCCAAGTGTCTGTTCGAGTCGTATACTTGAGCGGAGACTTTAATTCTACGGATGTCATCCACGCTAGTGTTTTTTTGAATACGCGACCAGCGCTCCCTATGGGATTATCCCCCGAGTCTATAGTGGAGTCGCAAACTCGATGAAGGACTCGAAGATTTCTTAGAGGCATTTTCACTATTGTAATTTCTCAGGTGCACGGCCAGCACTCCTGATAGGAGTAGCCCCCCATAGTTGGTTGATTCGTAGTATCGAGTAAGTAGTTTTTGTTCAGTCGAAAGTTTCAAGTCGTTGTTGGCTTTTGCTTTGATGACATCATTGCTAACACCTGGTGAGCTCAACCGTCTGCAGTAGCAGAGACGATGCGACGGGATGATTGTGGGTCCCACCTTCTGATGTGGATTTCACTGGTCACGCGTAATTTTGGCGAAAATTACGGCGCCTGCTCGATACCCGTGCGTAGTGGGCGGCATGTTCACGACGGTTCGGGCGGCTGTTGACACGTGTACGGTGAGACGAAGGGCACGCGTTAGGGCTTCTATATCAACGGTTCCTATTCATCTTCCTCGTCCTTTTATACCATGGTGAAACCAGAGTAATCTTCTCCTTCGTCATTTGCCATCATCTTCTTGCTGCTGCCATTTATAGAGCTCGTGCTGCGGGCGCTGGACATTCTCCACATTTTCCTTCTTCTTTCATCCTCTCTCATCGCCACGCTCGCCGCGCCGCCAAGATGGGCAAGGCGAAGAAGAGTTCCTCCGCTAGAGAAGGATCAAGCGTCGCTAGCGCCGCCAAGAAGGTCGCCACTCCTAGCCACATCATCGATGGTGGGTGGCAGTGCTTCCAGATGAGGGATGCGGACTTGCACAAGCTGCGTGAGTCTCGTCTGATCTCCAGGAGAAAGGGTGATGCTATCCTTCCTGACCAGGAGGTAATCCCGTGTCCACCCGAAGGGTTTCGAGTCATGTTTTACGCTTTCGTTGTTCATGGCCTTTCTTTGCCTCTATGGGCTACAACTCCACCAGTTGTCGCCCAAATGTCTTCTCCACATCGTGTGTTTCATCATGCTTTGCCAGTGCTGGCTCAGTATCGAGCCACACTTCGGCCTCTTCAAGAGACTCTATTCTTTGAAGTGGCAATCTGGCACCAGTGGTGTTTATCCACTGGGTGGGTGCGGAATTTCTATCCGACCCACTATCTAATTATTCTCCTTCTATCTCTGCGAGTCTGTCCAGCAGTGGCAGAACAAATGGTTCTACATCCACGACATCAAGCTCGACGGACATCTCTATGGTTTGGCTCCTTTCGACTCTAGCAGGCTAGTCATCCGAAAGCGTTCATGGTCGAACGACGTTATGGAGGGAGAAGCCGAGGAGTCGGAGAAGCTGTATCAGTGGGTGGAGGTGCTCCAGCTGATTCCAGGCAAGGTAATGGTGTTGATATTATTCGCACCTTCCTCAATTGTCGGTTGCAGCTGCTCCAAGCGAGGGCTCATCCGATGTTCTTGTATTCTGGCGCCAGCAACCCGACTAGGGTATCAGAAGAGGAGATGTCATCGACCGAGATGTACAAAGTGCTTCGGCCTCTGCTGAAGCATAAAGCCGACGAAGATCTGCCGGGGAAGTCTATGACTTCCCCTGTTCACGCGAAGAAGGAAGTACCTCAGGTGAAACTTGTGGTTGCATGTAATTCTTTCCGTGTGCTCATTGCTTGCTATTTTTGTTTAGAATTAACTCTGCTTTTGTCTTTGACTTGCAGAACTTCAAGGTAGCGGACATGATTCCACCTCTGCCTGAAAAGTTCGAGGCTGCACCAGATGGTGGGGACGTGGAGTCTGATTCCGAGCTCCCCCTTCTCAGTCACCTACCATCGAAGCCCCCGAGCAAAGCGAAGGGATATATCTCAAGAGGTCCCGGAGCAAAAGTTCGGATGGAGCAACGCTGCCATCACCAATGGGTCCTGCCTTCCTTGAGCATCATGGTGGGGACGAGGGTGCGGACTCCCCTATTGTGGGTATGCCCGTTTGGTCCATGGCTCCTCAGCCGCCATCCAAGAAGAAGAAGAAGGAGGCTCCAGTCTTTAACTTATCCGACATTCCCTCGTGAGTTTCTGATCCCTTATTGTTGTTTTTTGGTATGCTAAGTATTAGCTTGTTGTTGACTTGGTTCTTCGAATGTGCTAGGAGGAACTCTTCGGAAGAATATTTCAAGGAGGAACTTGAAGAGATGCATGGGGAGTAGAAGGTTGTTTAGATATTCCCTAAAATGGTGGCCAACTCCGAAGACCACAATTTGAGCTCCTTGAGGCCAGGGGTCGCGAAATTGTTGCGCGGAAGACGCAAGTAAAACCCTCGGAGTCTTCGGGTGACCATGTAAGTAGTCTATTTCTTCTCGTGGGCGAGCCCCCAAGCCCTTTAGTGATCTGGTGTACTATTTTTCTTTGCATCCCTTCATCCGCGATATCAATCGCCTAGGCCAACAATACCTTTCCCTGGAGGGCAACCTCAACCAACTCCAAGGTTCGCAGATTTCTTCTGTTTTGATTATGGATACTGTAGAGTACTCGTTGTGCTAACTTCGTCCTTGCTGAGTATTGCAGATGAGAACAACGATACCCTTCGCAAGCTGAATGCACTTGAAAAGAGTATCGGCCAAGTGGAGACCAAGGCGAAGGATGCCACAGAGGCCCATCAGCGCCAACTGCAGGAGGCCCATGACCGTGAGCAGCAACTTGCGGCTGCTATGACAACTCGGGAGAAGTCTATGGTGGAGAAGCTCATGGCTGCTTCCAAGGCGCTATCCGATAAGTCTCCATGCTTCTCTTATTGAGTTTACTCTTCTTCGGATATGATTTCTTTTGACTCATCCAAAAAAATTATGTCTTTCAGATGCTACTGGCATTGCGTTTGATCGCAGCGTCTTGGAGCATGGGGATCCCATTGCGGATGTTGTTGCGGCGATCGAAGATCGCTGCAACTCTGCTGTGGTATCGCTGGGAAAGGCCAAGGATGTCCTTGCCTACTTCTACAAGGAGATCAATCCGAAGGGTGTTTCCCTTGATGACGTCGACTCCATCGCAGAGGCCTTGGCAGGTGATGCTCCTGCGAGCTATAAGCGGACGCAAAAGGGGGTGGGCGGTGCTATGGGGCTGGCGATGGTGGTGGCGTCTGGTGCGCAACTGGATCTTCCGCAAATCACCTCCAAGATGCCGACAGCAGCAGATGGCTCCGAGGTAGCGTTTGCTCCCTTTGCCTTAAAGTGGAAGCATTTTAGCCCGTAGCTTGTTGATCTTCTGGCCACATATGTGCTGGAGCAGCAGGCGTCCAAGGAGAAACCCTCGGAGTCCGAAGCTGCTCCTGATGTGGCTGCTTAGGTCATCTTCCTTGTAGTTAACTGGGCCTAGTTTGTTTTTTTTCCTTTTGTGCATGTAATGCTTCAAGCTGAACAATTATTACTCTGCCACATAGCGGCTTCTTAGGTCATCTGCCTTGTTGTTGACTGCTATCAAATGACTTGATTTTTATACTCTGCTCATTGTACACCCTTAGGGTCCTTCGAGTGCTGATCCGATGATAATGTCTCCTCCTTTCTTTGGTACCCGACCGCTGCCAAGTGAGGCGTTGGAATTTCTGATGCCGCATGATCGCATCCGAAGCCTGGAGAAAGACGTTATCATGATCCATGGTCATGCGGATTTTTTGGAAATCCAAGGGCGAATGGGCCGTTGCTAGGGAAGAATTTATCCTTGAGTAATTTCGACAGGTTGGCGAGCAACTCCAGTGTAAGTCACCATGAGCCTTTGTATTTTCGACTGTGCCATGTTTTATGTCTTCTCACCTGCTGTTTTTGTGCAGTTGTGAATCTTCTTCCGAAGGAAGAGAAAGAGTGTGTTGCGATTCGAATGAATTGCTTGAAGAAACAGGAGTTGGAGGCCGGAGGCTTCTTCTGGATGGACCGTGACCGTGCGATTGTTATCACGATAGTGCAAGACCGCGCCCATCAAGTGCTTCTGGTGCTAAAGCATACAAGTTCATCACTCGCGGCGATCTGGGCCACGATGTTCCCTCTGGATTCGGCTCCCTCAAGATTCTTGGGCTTGCTTGGAAGATTTCTTGACACGAGCGCCGTGAAGGAGCTGGTGCATCATCAGCTGGTGGCTGGTGTGAAGGCAACCCTATCGCTTGTTCGGCTGCATCATCGCGATGTCAACCTTGTGGAGATAGCAGCTGGGCCACCTCCTCCTCCGGATGGTATGGCATGGGACATGCATCCGCATTACGCAGCAGTGGCACAACATGCTGAAGAAATTGTAGACATTTTCGAGGAGCGGACGGACGTCCTGCTCTAGCATGGTTGAGTCCTGTAAGTAGAAAACGAAACAATGTAAAGTCTGTATATTGTTGAGTGGGCTGCTAACGCTCTTGTAAAGTTGTATGTATGGGCACACAGTGCATTGTTTAACAATAGATTATGCATGTCCTTTTTGTTAGCCTGACATGGTCAGCTACTTAGGTGTTATGCGTTGTTGTCAATCGACAAAGTCCTAAGGTGAGGTGCAACCCCCGAGTGTATTTAGGGATGTAAATGTAAAAAAGAGAAATTTTGGGCCAAGTGACTGAAGGGTTTCGCGGCATAGTAAATCAAAATTTTCTATGGATGCGAACAGAGGGAAAGCCAAGATCTAATCTAGGAGATGCAATCAACGAGAGAGATTGGATTAGATCTTCATACCCTTGAAGATTCGCACAGCGGAACGTTCGTCGGAACGTGGGTGATGTAGTCGTACTCGCTTCTCCTCCTCGCGATCCGATCCGATCTAGCACCACAAGTGGCGGTGCCTCCGTGAGATGCACACGTGCAGCACCTCGACGTCTCCTCCTTCCTCGGACCAGAAAGTATGGTGGAGAGATAGATTGGATCTACAACACGACGGCGTGGTGTATATGGTGGAGAATTTCTGCAGCAGGGCTTCGCCTACAAACAGTCGGGAGGGAGAGAGGAAAGCTAGCAAGGCGGCTAGGGTTTGGAGGAGAGGTGTGTGGGGTTGGTGTGCCCCCACCCCTCTTTATATAGAGGGGGGGGGGCGCAGCCCTAGCCCCTCCCCCAAGCCCAAAGGATAAGGAGTGGGGGGCATGGACTCTCCCCTCTTCTAGAAACCCTATCTCTAGTTTAAACGATTTAAACTCTCTAGGATCGGCTGGGCCCTATGGGGCCTTGTGCCCCTGTCCCAATGCGGCCAGGACACTCCCTCATAGGCCCATGCCCCCTCCCGGAAGGTTGGGCCACGTTGGTCCCCTTTCGGAAGGTTCTAGAAGCTTCCGGTACAATACCGATTAACCCGGAACAATTCCGAACTCCAAAAACTGCACTGCCTTATATGAATCTTATTCTCCGGACCATTCCGGAACCTCTCGTGATGTCCCGGATCCCATCCGAGACTCCGAACAAAAATTCATAAACCAATTATCCAATCTATCCTAGCTTCGAGATACGTTAAGTGTGTGACCCTGCGGGTTCGAGAATATGCAGACATGATCTTCTATCAATAATCAACAGCGGGGTCTGGGCACCCATATTGACTCCCACACATTCATCGATGATCATATCGGATGAACCACGATGCCAGGATTCAATCAATCCCATATATATATTCCCTTCGTCTCGCGATATTTTACTTGCCCGAGATTCGATCGTCGGTACCGTCATACCTAGTTCAATCTCGTTCACATCAAGTACTTTACTCGTTCCGTAATCCGATATCACTTTGTGATTAACTCCTTAACCACATGCTTGCAAGCGGTGTTGATATCGATTACCGAGTGGGCGCGAAGTATATCTCTCCGACTTGGGAGGGACAAATTCCATCTCGATACATACAGCCCAACAGATACTTTCCGATCACCTGAGAGACACCTTTATGATCACCCTCTCATAGGATGACGTTTGATGACCTCAAAGCTTTCTTCCGGTACCAGGGAGTTGCATTATCTCATGGTCTAAGGAATACAATATTTGACATAGGAAAAGCTTCGCAAAGATGAACACGATGAAACGATCTAATTGCTTCGCTTAGTTTGGGTCTGTCCATCATATCATTCTCCAATGATATGATCTCATTATCAATTGAAAACTCATGTCTATGGTTAGGAAACCTTAACCATCATTGATCAATGAGCTAGTCCATAGAGGCGTACTAGGGACACGGTGTTGTTCACAAACCACACAAGTATTAATGTTTCCGCTTAATACAATTCTAGCATGGAATATAAACTTTATCATGAACAAGAATTATAATAATAACATCTTTATTATTGCCTCTAGGGCATAATTCCAACAGTCTCCCACTTGCACTAGAGTCAATAATCTAGTTTACATCTGGCAACAATCTCACACCCATGGCACTGAGGTGTTGATCATGTTTTACACGTGGAAGAGGTTTAGTCAATGGATCTGCGACATTCAGATCTGTATGTACTTTGCTAATCTTCAGATCTCCATCTGCTATATAATCTTGGATTATATGAAACTTGCGGTTTATATGCTTGGTCTTTGGATGATATCTTGGTTCCTTAGCGAGTGCTATGGCGCCAGTATTGTCACACAATATCTCTAGTGGGTCCAATGCACTTGGAACCACGCCAAGCTCAGTGATGAAGTTTCTGATCCAAACTCCTTCACTTGACGCTTCTGCAGCAGCGATGTATTCCGCTTCCACTGTAGATCCCGCGATCACGCTTTGCTTGCAGCTTCTCCAGCTCACAGCTCCTCCATTCAAAATATAAACGTATCCTGTCTGAGATTTGGAATCATCCTTGTCGGTGTCAAAACTAGCGTCGACGTAACCTTTTACGACAAGCTGTTCATCACCCCCATAGACTAAGAGCATTTCTTTAGTCCTATTTAGGTACTTTAGGATGTTCTTCACGGCTGTCCAGTGTTCTACTCCTGGATCACTTTGATATCTGCTCGTCAAACTAAGAGCATTGGACACATCCGGTCTAGTACACAGCATGGCATACATGATGGAACCTATGGCCGAGGCATAAGGCACTTTGCTCATAGCTTCCCTATCATTTACCGTAGCTGGACACTGAGCCTTGCTCAATATCTTACCTGACAACATAGGCACTGAACCTTTCTTTGCCTTATCCATTCTGAACCTTTTCAGAACTTTGTCTAGGTATGTACTCTGGCTTAAGGCTATCAGGCATCTTTGTCTATCTCTATAGATTTTGATGCCCAATATATAAGCAGCTTCACCTAGGTCTTTCATTGAAAAACACTTGTTCAAATAACTCTTCACATCGTTAAGCATGTTGATGTCATTTCCGATAATCAATATGTCATCCACATATAGTACCAGAAACGTCACCGAGCTCCCACTCACTTTCTTGTAGATACAAGCTTCGTAGCAATTTGGAACAAATCCAAAGCTCTTGATCACTTGATCAAAACGAAGGTTCCAACTCCGAGATGCTTGCTTCAGTCCATAAATGGAACGCTGAAGTTTGCATACTTTACTAGCATCCTTAGGATCGACAAAACCTTCGGGTTGCATCATATACAACTCTTCATCAATGTTGCCATTGAGGAAAGCAGTCTTGACATCCATCTGCCATATTTCATAATCATGAAACGCGGCAATTGCTAATAAAATCCGAATGGACTTAAACATCGCTACGGGAGAGAAATTCTCATCGTAGTCAACACCTTGAACTTGTCGAAAACCTTTCGCGACAAGCCGTGCTTTATAGATGGTAACATTACCATCCGCGTCCGTTTTCTTCTTGAAGATCCATTTGCACTCAATGGCCTTTCGGTCGCTAGGAGGGTCCACCAAAGTCCATACTTGGTTTTCGCTCATGGATCCCAATTCGGATTTCATGGCTTCTAGCCATTTCTTAGAGTCTGGGCTCATCATCGCTTCCTCATAGTTCGTAGGTTCACTGTCTTCTACTAGCAAGACAGTCAAGACAGGGTTGCCGTACCACTCAGGGGGGGCACGCGACCTTGTCGACCTGCGACGTTCAGTAGCAGCATCGTCCAAAGCTTCATGATCCTTGTCATTAGCTTCCTCTATTGTTGGTGCAGGCGGCACTGGAACAATTTCAGGTGCTGCGCTACTCTCCAACTCAAGAGAAGGTTCAATAACCTCGTCTAGCTCTACTTTCCTCCCACTCACTTCTTTCGAGAGAAACTCCTTCTCAAGAAAGGAACCGTTCTTTTCGACAAACACTTTGCCTTCGGTTCTGTGATAGAAGGTATACCCAATAGTTTCCTTAGGGTATCCTATGAAGACGCATTTCTCCGCTTTGGGTTCGAGCTTGTCCGGCATCAACTTCTTGACGTAAGCTTCGCATCCCCAAACTTTAGGAAACGACAACTTAGGTTTAGCACCAAACCACAGTTCATACGGTGTCGTCTCAACGGATTTAGATGGAGCCCTATTTAAAGTGAATGCAGCGGTTTCTAATGCATAACCCCAAAATGATAATGGCAAATCAGTAAGAGACATCATTGATCGGACCATATCTAATAGGGTTTGATTCCGGCGTTCAGACACACCATTGCGCTGTGGTGTTCCAGGTGGCGTGAGTTGCGAAACGATTCCGCTTGCTTTAAGATGCATGAGAAAATCATAACTCAAATATTCACCTCCACGATCGGATCGTAGAAACTTAATCTTTCTGTTACGATGGTTCTCCACTTCATTCTGAAATTCCTTGAACTTTTCAAATGTTTCAGATTTATGTTTCATTAAATAGATATACCCATATCTACTTAAGTCATCGGTAAAAGTGAGGAAATAGCGATATCCACCGCGCGTCGAAATACTCATTGGTCCGCATACATCGGTATGTATGATTTCCAACAAGTCCGTTGCTCGCTCCATCATACCGGAGAACGGTGTTTTGATCATCTTGCCCATGAGGCATGGTTCGCATGTGTCAAATGATTCAAAATCAAGAGACTCCAAAAGTCCATCAGAATGGAGTTTCTTCATGCGCTTTACTCTAATATGACCTAGACGACAGTGCCACAAATAAGTAGTATTATCACTATCTACTTTGCATCTCTTAGCCTCAATGTTATGGATGTGTGTTTCATCCCTTTCGAGATTTAGAAGAAATAAACCATTTACAAGAGGTGCATGACCATAAAAGATGTTACTCATATAAATAGAACAACCATTATTCTCTGATTTAAATGAATAACCGTCTTGCAATAAACACGATCCAGAAATAATGTTCATGCTCAACGCAGGCACATAATAACACTTATTAAGGTTTAAAACTAATCCCGAAGGTAAAACTAAGGACAGCGTGCCGACGGCCATCACATCAACTCTTGATCCGTTGCCAACGCGCATCGTCACCTCATCCCTCGCAAGCCGCCGTCTATTCCGTAGCTCCTGTTTCGAGTTACAAATATTAGCAACTGAACCGGTATCAAATACCCAGGCACTACAACAAGGGCTAGTAAGGAAAACATCAATAACATGTATATCAAATATACCTTTGATGGTGCCAGCCTTCTTGTCCGCTAAGTATTTCGGACAGTTACGCTTCCAGTGACCCTTGTCCTTGCAATAGAAGCACTCAGTGTCGGGCTTAGGACCAGACTTGAGCTTCTTCTCAGCAGGGGCATTGCGCTTGCCGCCGCCCTTCTTGAAGGGTTTCTTTGCTCCCTTACCTTTCTTAAAGGAGGGCTTGTTGACCATCAACACATGATTATCCTTCTTGATGTCCACCTCTGCAACCTTCAGCTTTGCGAAGAGCTCGGTGATCGTATCAGTGGAACCAATCTGATTATGAGTCACTACAAAACTTTTGTAGCTGGGAGGGAGTGATTGTAGAACCCTGTCAATCTTGAGCTCCTCTGGAATCGTGCATTCCAGTTGCTCAAGGCGTTGAGTGTAGCCCGACATCTTTATGGCGTGCTCACTAACGGAACTCCCTTCCTCCATCTTGCAGTTAAAGAATTTCTCAGAGATCTCATATCTCTCAGAACGGGCTTGAGTCTGAAACATGGTTTTCAGCTCCTCGAGAATCTCAAAGGGCCCGGGATAGGTTTCAAAACGATTTTGAAGTTCCGGTTCCATAGCAAACAACATGGTGCTCTTAATCACACCATAATCATCTTTGCGCGACTGATAGACAGCTTTCTCATCAGCCGGCGCAGTTGCAGCAGGGGGGTCACCTAACGCTTTCCCAAGGACATAGTCCTTTTGTCCGCCAGACAGAATGATTCTTAGATTGCGGAACCAATTGGTGAAGTTAGACCCATTATTTCTAAGCTTTTCCTTCTCAGCAAAAACGTTGAAGTTGAAGTTGGACTTGGCCATGTGATCTACAGTATTTGCAAGTACAATTTAGACTATGTTCATGATAAATAGTTCAAATTAATCAAATTACTAGATGAACTCCCACTAAATTCAACATCCCTCAAGTTTTTTAGTGAACACGATCCAAATTCACCATACCTAATCCGATCATCACGAGAAGAGATGTGGTTTCAATGGTGGACAACGAAGTGTCGATCATATCATTCATATGACTCATGCTTAACCTTTCGGTTCCTGTGTTCCGAGGCCATGTCTGTACATGCTAGGCTCGTCAAGTTAGACCCAAGTATTTCCGCGTGTGCAAAACTGGCTTGCACCCGTTGTATGTGAGCGTAGAGTCTATAGCACCCGATCATCACTTGATGCTTGGACACGACGAACTTTCGCAACGGTGCATACTTGGGGAGAACACAGTTTTTTTTCTTGATCTTTAAGTGAGGAATCATCTTATAATGCTACCGTCGCGATCTAAGCATAATAAGATACATAAAAGGGATAAACATCACATGCATATAACTTTATGTGACATGGTATAGCCAATCTTCGCGCAATGATCTCCATCTTGTGCGTTCCGGCATGATCTCCATCACTCCACCATGATTGCCTCCACCACGAATAGCAACTACAACTATTGCTAACTACTTAGCGATAAAGTAAAGCTATTACATGGCGTATAAGAAGTTGACTCGCAGGTCATACACAATTATAAAGACAACCATATGGCTCCTGCCGGTTGTGTACTCATCGACATGCAAGTCGTGAAACATTACAAAACATGATCATCGCATACATTATACACATCACATCTTGGGCCATACCATATCACAGAAAACACTCCCTGCAAAAACAAGTTAGACGCCTCTACTTTGTTGTTGCATGTTTTACGTGGCTTATGGGAGTAGATGCTAAGAATGATTCTTACCTACGGAAAGCCACAACGGTGATATTATGGTTGCCAAACTCCGGTGTTAATCCCATGACAACTATAGTGAGAGAAACTGACATCCACCAGCCGCATGTGTGGAACAAGCCACACGTCAAGTGCGGAGCCGGTCTCGCGAACGATGTCGCGTAAGGTTGGCCTGGACCGCTTCAATCTCACTATCCTGCGTCATAAGAAGAACACAAACAAGAGGCTTGCAACAGAAAACATCAACGCCCGCAACAACCATGTTGCGTTCTACTCGTGAATCACATCTACGCATAGAACTCGGCTCTGATACCACTGAAGGGTTTCGCGGCATAGTAAATCAAAATTTTCTACGGATGCGAACAGAGGGAAAGCCAAGATCTAATCTAGGAGATGCAATCAACGAGAGAGATTGGATTAGATCTTCATACCCTTGAAGATTCGCACAGCGGAACGTTCGTCGGAACGTGGGTGATGTAGTCGTACTCGCTTCTCCTCCTCGCGATCCGATCCGATCTAGCACCACAAGTGGCGGTGCCTCCGTGAGATGCACACGTGCAGCACCTTTACGTCTCCTCCTTCCTCGGACCAGCAAGTATGGTGGAGAGATAGATTGGATCTACAACACGACGGCGTGGTGTATATGGTGGAGAATTTCTGCAGCAGGGCTTCGCCTACAAACAGTCGGGAGGGAGAGAGGAAAGCTAGCAAGGCGGCTAGGGTTTGGAGGAGAGGTGTGTGGGGTTGGTGCGCCCCCACCCCTCTTTATATAGAGGGGGGGCGCAGCCCTAGCCCCTCCCCCAATCCCAAAGGATAAGGAGTGGGGGGCATGGACTCTCCCCTCTTCTAGAAACCCTATCTCTAGTTTAAACGATTTAAACACTCTAGGATCGGCTGGGCCCTATGGGGCCTTGTGCCCCTGGCCCAATGCGGCCAGGACACTCCCTCATAGGCCCATGCCCCCTCCCGGAAGGTGGGGCCACGTTGGTCCCCTTCCGGAAGGTTCTAGAAGCTTCCGGTACAATACCGATTAACCCGGAACAATTCCGAACTCCAAAAACTGCACTGCCTTATATGAATCTTATTCTCCGGACCATTCCGGAACCTCTCGTGATGTCCCCGATCCCATCCGAGACTCCGAACAAAAATTCATAAACCAATTATCCAATCTATCCTAGCGTTGAGATACGTTAAGTGTGTGACCCTGCGGGTTCGAGAATATGCAGACATGATCTTCTATCAATAATCAACAGCGGGGTCTAGGCACCCATATTGACTCCCACACATTCATCGATGATCATATCGGATGAACCACGATTCCAGGATTCAATCAATCTCATATATATATTCCCTTCGTCTCGCGATATTTTACTTGCCCGAGATTCGATCGTCGGTACCGTCATACCTAGTTCAATCTCGTTGACAGCAAGTACTTTACTCGTTCCGTAATCCGATATCACTTTTTGATTAACTCCTTAACCACATGCTTGCAAGCGGTGTTGATATCGATTACCGAGTGGGCCCGAAGTATATCTCTCCGACTTGGGAGGGACAAATTCCATCTCGATACCGACAACCCAACAGATACTTTCGGATCACCTAAGAGACACCTTTATGATCACCCTCTCATAGGATGACGTTTGATGACCTCAAAGCTTTCTTCCGGTACCAGGGAGTTGCATTATCTCATGGTCTAAGGAATACAATATTTGACATAGGAAAAGCTTCGCAAAGATGAACACGATGAAACGATCTAATTGCTTCGCTTAGTTTGGGTCTGTCCATCATATCATTCTCCAATGATATGATCTCATTATCAATTGACAACTCATGTCTATGGTTAGGAAACCTTAACCATCATTGATCAATGAGCTAGTCCATAGAGGCGTACTAGGGACACGGTGTTGTTCACAAACCACACAAGTATTAATGTTTCAGCTTAATACAATTCTAGCATGGAATATAAACTTTATCATGAACAAGAATTATAATAATAACATCTTTCTTATTGCCTCTAGGGCATAATTCCAACAGTGACTTAGCTTTTATTCATCGTAATGTAGATGGTATAGTGTTTGGTTGAGTAGCCTAGATGAATAGCCTTATTGAAAGTAAAGACAACTAAGGGTAGAAGCGTCGCAATTTTTTGACGTTCTAGGGGTTGGAGTATTCGACTCCTGACTCAACCTACTTTAGGCAGTAAGTGCCACCTGGGATTACTTCAGTGACTATGTAAGGTCCTTCCCAGGGTGATTCGAGCTTTAGTTGCCCTTCCTGCTTGATTCGCAGAACGAGGTCTCCTTCGACGAAGGATCTTGGGCGTAGCTGACGGCTGTGGTAGTTGCAGAGACTTTGTTGATACACTGCCGATTGGGCTGCAGCGATGTCACAAGATTCGTCCAGTGTGTCGATGGCGTCTTCGAGTGCGGCCTATGATTCGGCCTCGCTGTAGGCGATGACCCGTGGGGCTTATAGAGTACCTCAGCAGGCAACATGGCGTCGGCTCTGTACACCATGAAGAAGGGTGTGTAGCCAGTTGAGCTATTTGGCATTGTGCGTAAGCTCCAGAGAACGGAGGGTACCTCGTCTTCATAGGCTCCCGTAAGCCTTTCGAGTAGGCATAGCAGCCGCGTTTTGATGCTGTTGCCGATGAGACCGCTGGCATTTTCGACATGCTCGTTGGTCT
The DNA here is from genome assembly GCA_916181665.1 of Avena sativa. Classification (NCBI taxonomy): domain Eukaryota; kingdom Viridiplantae; phylum Streptophyta; class Magnoliopsida; order Poales; family Poaceae; genus Avena; species Avena sativa. The sequence goes on from OV702280.1 coordinate 124,152,833, forward strand.
GCAGATGCGACACGAAGGCGTATGTGAGGTTGATCCCGAGGTTTTAGCAGACGCCTCAAAACTCCTTTGAGGTGAAGTTCAAGCCATTGTCAGTAATGATGCTATGGGGCACTCCGAACCTATAGACAATGGATTCGAAGAAATTGACGGCGAAGGTGCCAAATTGGTTAGTGACGGGCATGGCCTCAACCACTTTGAGAATTTGTCGACTTCCACCAGGAGGAAGATGTGCCCTCCTGGCGAGGACTTTGGCAACATGCCAATCATGTCGAGTCCCCACTGGTCGAAGGGCCAGGCCAATGGTATTGGCTGCAACTTTGAGCCTGTCGCGTGCAGCTTGTTGGCATACCTTTGGCAGGTGTTGCATCTCTGTACGATGTCCTTGGCATCACGGATCGCAGTTGGCTAGTAAAAGCTAGCTCGTAGAGATTTGGCAACAAGGGAGCGGCTTCCTGCGCGGTGGTCGCAGATACCTTCATGGATGTCGAGGAGGATGCTTTTTCCCTCATTGTTAGTGAAGCATCACTAGAGCACACCCAAAATGCTGCGCTTGTACAGCTCACCATTTATGATGGTGAAGGCCTTTGATCGGCGAGCTATGCGCCAGGCATCAGTCGGGTCCTCAGGCAGCTGTTTGCTTATCAGGTAGCGGAGGTACGGTTGGGTCCACGTCTGATCGACCGCCATGACCTGCATGGGGCTCACCAGTTCGACCTCCATGTTGAGCTCTTCGGGTTCGTTGTCTTTCTTGGGTGGAGCAACCCTCGAGTGTCCTACGGCTTCGGCTATGTCCTTCGGGAATTTTCATTTGATGGAGGGCACACAGATTTGTTCGAGGAACACACCTGGTGGCACTGGGGAATAAGTGGAGACGATGTTGGAGAGCTTGTCAGCCTCTTCATTGCTTTCCCTGCCAACGTGCCGGAGTTCGTAGCCATCAAGTGAGTTGTAGAGCGCACGATATGCAATCATGTTGGCACTATGAGCATCACACTCATTCATCGTCTGTTGGACGACGAGGTTGGAGTCACCATAGATGACGAGGCACATAAAGCCGCACACTTTGGCCATCCGCATGCCGTGTAGGAGTGCCTCGTACTCAACCTTGTTGTTGGATGCACGAAACTTCATCTGAAGGACGTATTTCATCTTATCTCCTTGAGGGGACGTGATTATCACTCTGGCTCCTGCTCCAGCCTCGTGCTTGGATCCGTCGAAGTGCATTGTCCAGGACTCGGACATGTCCCGAGTATCCAGTAGCTGGAGTCCCATCCAGTGGACGAAGAAGTCAGGGAGCACCTGAGACTTGATGGCGGTGTGGCGCTCGTAGACGATGTCCCGAGGTGACAGCTCGATGCCCCACAAGGCCACTCGCCCAGTAGCTTCGGGGTTGTTTAGGATGTTCAACAGTGGCGCATCGTTGACAACTATGATTTGATGCTCTTGGAAGTAGTGGCTCAATCGAAGCGCCATCATGAATACGCCATAGGCAAGCTTCTGGTAGTGGGGTTACCTTTGATTTCTTGGGGTCAGTACCTCGCTGAGGTAGTATACTGGGTGTTGTACCCCATGGGTCTTGCCATCTTTAGGTCGCTCGACCACAAGGGTAGTGCTAACCACCTGGTGCATGGCTGCAATGTATAGCAGCATAGGCTCCCTCTCCTTTGGTGTTACCAGTATAGGAGATGTGGAGAGAAGGTGCTTGAGGTCTTCGAATTCCTCGTTGGCCTTGGCCATCCACTCGAATTTTTCGGCCTTGCGCATCAGCTGATAGAAAGGGAGGGCCTTGTCGCTGTTGGCGTGCTATTGATGCCTCGTTGGGAGACCCCAAGAGCAAGGTGTGATGAGCACAACAACAAGTTTTCCCTCAGTAAGAAACCGAGGTTATCGAACCAGTAGGACTAAGGAAACGACTCAAAGGTGTTGCTAGCAACTTGGAGACCTGCATAACACAAACTCAAGACTTTTCCCCAACGAACAATGAGGTTGTCAATCTCACCAGTTTGCTGAAAATAAAGGATTAACTGTATGGTGTGGAAGGTAATAGTGGTTTGCATCAAGTAAACGGTAACAGTGGAAGATGTATCAAATGTAAAGATTGGACCGGGGTCCATAGTTCACTAGAGGTGTTCTCCTTAGATAAACAAACATGGCATGTTGGGTAAACAAATTACAGCAGGGCAATTGACAGGAATGAGCAAGGCATAACAATGCAATACCAGACATTCATCATCCTATGAGATTCGATTGGGCAATACAACAAGATACATAGAACGGCATCCAACTGCATCTATGACTACAAATCCACCTTCAGGTTATCATCCGAACCCCCTCTAGTATTAAGTTGCAAGCAACAGATAACTGCTTTAAGCAAAGTGTGTAAGGTAAACAATCCACTTGTTCCATGAACAAGATACCGTTGTTTTGTCCCTAGTGGAAACAACACATGTACAACCTTAGAGATTTCTATCACTTCCCTTAGATTAAATAGAGGCATGAACCCACTATCTAGCATAAATACCCCCTCTTGGAGTTACTATCATCTACTTGGACAAGATAGCTACTAGAAACGGAGAGCATGCAAGATCACAAACAACACAAACATGATAGAATCAATAAGACAAAACCATTAATCAATCTAACATAGTAATCTCAATATCCATCAGATCCCCGCAAACAAAACATGCATCATTACAAATAGATACGATCTTGATCATGAACGGAGCTCACAAGATATAAAAATGGTAGCACAAAGGAGGAGATACAACCATCTAGCTACTACATGCGTCGTGGTGGTGTCACGGCAGATGCCATGGGTAGGCTTAAGTTGGGGGCCGAATGGGTGCTTGTGGTCACCGGGGAGGGTGTGCACGGTCTTACCATAAACGAAGAACAAGATGAACTCTCCACACTTAGGAATTTTATTGATGCAAGAGATTTACAAGTGCTCCTTGAGCTGTATGAACTAGTGTATGAGGCACTAGTTCCCTACTTGGTCCAACCTCCTTCTACTACTGCTATGCCCCTCCTTATATAGGTGGTGCTAGCTAGGTTACACCCCTTTGGGTTCTAGGGTTACTGTTTGGATCTCGGTCCCTACTATGCGAGCCGGGTCATGGGCTTGCCCTAAGCCCAATGGCCCAGTCCACAAAGTTAGGCAGCTAACAGTCTTCTGGTACATCGCCTCCTATTACTTTTGGCATCACGCAGTAACTTTGTACGTCATCCCCTTTCTTTGGGCGTCACCCGGCTCCTTTTTGTGTCACCCCGCGTCGCTCTTCTGTTTTCACCACGGTTTACCATGGTCCCTCCTGAACCTCATTCGGAAAGGTGTCACACATCCTATTTGGATCGGCCCTTCCTCGGGAGACTCGGCTCGTTGGTTCCTGCAAGACTAACAACTTTGTCTTATACGGGCCGACATAGTTTCTATGTCGGCCGCATACGATTCTCTCTCTCGGCCGTACTTACTCAGCCGGGTTCTTTCTTTACTCGGAGCAAGCCTAGCTGGGCTGTGCTTCACCCCTTGTGACCCTACCGGGGGTTATCCCCCCGACATTAGTCCCCGAAGCTGGTGAGGTCTAGCAGTTCAACTATTAGGCGTCTCCAGGTTCATTAATGTGATTGAAGATTAATTTTTGTCTTTATTTGTCGCCTAGGGCGCACTGTTTGGCGCAACCTTGCACCTTGCCTAGTTTGTCTAACAGTTTTCGGTGTTGGGAATATGCCCTAGAGGCAATCATGTATGATGAGTTTTCCCATTGTATTCATAAAGATATAAAGTTGTCCTTCTATAAACATCTGATGTGTATCATTGAATATGTGATTCGGTTTTGGAACTATGCATTTATGTTGTTTGTACTAAATGTCCTTGGTCATTGAGGTTGTGCTGGACACACAACTTAGACCAATGTGAAAGTCGGCTTGATGACTTGGTTCCACTTGTAATGGGCATGGTGATGCCATTCCGACTTACACAGACTCGGCTAAAGAGTTTAGCGAGTCGGATTGACCCATATTGAGGTACAACGAACAAGTAGTCATTTGTATATCTCAATCAATGTAATCCTTAGACCTGAGGTTGTTGCATAGTCCGAGTTGAGGATCACCGACTTAGGTTCTTTCAAACGCTGATCCGTAACTGGGCAGTTCTAAAGGCAGAGTTCGGGTCGACTGTGAATCAAGCTGCGTGATGTGAATAACCAAGATGGGATTTTGCCCCTACACTCGGGGAGATATTCTCTAGGACCTCTCAGAAGATATGATTCGGAAAGCATGGCCATGCATGACTCGGTTAAGTGTTAACAGAGGCGGTCAACTAAGAGTTAGTCGGGTGAATCCCTTATATCGGATCGAGAAGAGAGTCGGACTATTTAAGGGATGACAATTATTCGCCTATAGTCTGACAAGGCATATCGTGAGGCAAAAGGGACTCAGACGTAAGTCGGACTAGGACTGAGTCAGTGAGTTGGGTTAGACAAAAGAGGGGGAGAAAGTTCGGATTAGATCTGAACCGGAAATCTGGTTGGGTTAGACCCAAGACGGATTAGGACTGAGTCAGTGAGTCGGACTCACGGTGACTAGTGTTATATGGGCTTTAGTAAATGGGCCACGAGAGTGGAGCCCACGTTCATTCACTATATATAGTGGAGCACCGTAACCTAGAAAGGTTAATCGTTGATTGGTTAGGTCATTCCATGTGTTGGAAACCCTAGCTCCATAGTAGTCCTACCGTCGATACGAACCTAGCAGTTCGCCGCCGATGCTCCTCCTTGTACGTGTGGATACCAGCAGAGGTGTTGTACGATCAGCACCAGGACGATCGGATCGCAAAGGATTGCACTGCATCAACTAATGCGCTATATCAGTAATCCGCAACTGCGCGTCTAGTGGTAAACCTCGTGGCCTTCTACCTCGGCTAGATCTTGGGATCACCACGTTAGAGGAAAAAGTTTTGTTTTATCTCTGCGTGGCCCTACAGTGGCATCAGAGTGATAGATTATGTTTTTAGGCTCGAGATCTCGCATATGTGATATGTGGTTGGCTGTAGATGAGATCTATGTGCTGTTTTGGTGGTCGATCTATGAGATAGATCGGTTTTGTATGAGGTTGATTGGATCAACTGTACTCGGGGAATGGTAGATCTGAGGTCGTGGAACGACATACCCCTACCGGTTGGCTTCCGCCATAGGGGTATACTGTGACACGTAAATCCAGAAGCGATGATCAAAGATCAAAGAGTTTGATCGAATCGGAATAATGGTCGGAATCCATGTCCGGATCGTAGATGATATCTACGTTTTCGGAAAAATCGTCGGGCGCTGCCCTGTCATAGCGCCTTAGATGTCGTTGCGAGTTTCACAACGCCGATAGATATTGTATCTATGCATAACTTGTTTTTGCAGGAAGTTGAATGGTATGGTTCATGTGCATGTGATGTATGTGTGTAATCCATACGTGATATGGTTTTTGTCAGCCGGCTGGAGCCTAGGTGCTGTCATATTATTGTATAACGACCTGCGTGTCGGCCTCTCCTTGTAATTTACTTTACTAAGCTAGTGTAGCTGTTTGGAGAGCCTAGATGGCAAGCAAGGCGATGTACATGTCGGCGACATGGAGTAAGAAGGCAAGTGACAAGAGTTGGCACGAGTCGGATTACATGCTTTATGGAGATGGCGATCGCCATGAAGGGAGCCATACCATTTCACATTATAATTCCTTTATTTTGTGTTATTGTTATGTCTTTGTTTTACCTCTATTAGATAGTCGGTAAAATTTTAATCCCTCAAAGAAGGTCTAGTCGGTTTTCCCGCCAGTGTTTTCACCATCACAAGTCGGACATTTTTGGTATTGGGCTCATAAAATTGAGGTTCTGCCAATTCTTTCCGACTAGGTGGGTTCGAGTCGGACTCTTACTGCGGAAAAACTCGGTAAGCTAGAAGGGTCTATCACAACGGTTGTGGGGCTCGGGGAAAGGTCGGATGGGAGCCAGGGCATGTGATGCCACCCGTCCAACAGGAGTCGTATGAGATGCGATTGACAAGGAGTTGTCTACCTAGATCACTTGGCGGCTAGCGGTGATGCTAAAGCTCACTAGCCGACTTGCTTATTTAGGGTCCTGAATCACTAAGTAACCATCGGAGGGGTGTTGGTTCTAGTGGGAGCATAATATATTAAAGTGTTTAATATGCTTGCTCCTTTATGAATACATGTCTTAAGTGTTTTGCATATTTTCTGTTGTAGATCATGGCAGCAAGTAGCAGTCACTCTCAGATATCCGGTTTTGCATTGAGAACCATTCTTGAGAAAGATAAACTGAACGACACTAAATTTACCAACTGGTATCAAAATCTGAGAATTGTTCTCAAAAAAGAAAAGAAGGACCATGTCCTAGACAACCCACTTCCAGATGAGCCGAATGAGAATGCGACTGTCGCTGCCACCAATGCCTACCGTCGGGCTAAGGATGAGTCCACGGATATTAGCTGTCTTATGCTTTCTCACATGGAACCGGACTTGCAAAATCAGTTCGAGAATGTTGAGGCCTACGATATGATCGAAAGCCTCAAAAGTATGTTCCAGGCTCAGGTGAAGACTGAGAGGTATCAAGTCTCTCAGGCTTTGCCGAGTTGCAAGCTTAAGGATGGTGATCCACTGAGTCTGCATGTGATCACAATGGTTGGTTACGTGCAGTCTCTAGAGAGGCTTGGATACCCCATTAGCGAAGAGTTCGCTATGGATATAATTCTAAACTCTCTTCCTAGTGCATATGGGCAGTTCATTTCGAACTACCACATGCATGGTATGGATAATAAGCTCACTGAATTGCATGGGATGCTCAAGCAGGCAGAGGCGGATCTCAAGACGGGCGCCAGTCAAGTGTTGATGGTGCAGAATAAGGCTAAGTTCAAGAAGAGTTCTTGGACTAAGAAGAAGGCTAAGTAAGGAAGAAAGCAGGCTCAGGACCCGGTCCCAAGAGCTTCCTCAGGGACTAAGCCATCTCCTTCAGCCGGATCCACTTGCTTCTATTGCAAGGCGGATAGACACTGGAAGAGGAATTGCAGCAAGTACTTGGCCGACAAAGCCAAGAGTGGAGGTATGACTTCTGACTCAAGCACACTTGTTTGCAATGTTATAGATATTTATCTTGTTGATGCACCTAATAGTTCTTGGGTATATGATATCGGATCAGTTATTCACATCTGCAACTCGTTGCAGGGACTGGTAAGAACTAGGAGCGTAGCAAGAGGTGAGGTTGATATTCGAGTCGGCAACAAATCAAGAGTTGCTGCGTTAGAAGTCGGCACTATGCAACTTCATTTACCTTCTGGATTCATTATGGAACTGAATAATTGTTATTATGTTCCAATGCTCAGTCGAAACATTATTTTTGCTTCATGTTTGATGAGGCAAGGCTATGAGTCGAATATCAAGAATAATGGTTGTTCTTTGTATTTGAATGATATGTTTCACGGCTTTGCACCCGTCCAAGAAGGGTTATTTATTTTGGATCTTGATGGTGAGTCGGTTTATAACATAAATGTTAATAGGTTACAACCAAATGATCTGAATATGACTTACTTTTGGCACTGTCGGCTTGGTTATATAAGTTGTAAACGCATGAAGAAGCTCCATGATGATGGACTCCTAACTTCGTTCGACTTGGAGTCGTTCGAGACATGCGAATCTTGCCTACTCGGCAAAATGACCAAGACACCTTTTGCAAAGAGTTGCGAAAGGGCGTCCGACTTGTTGGGACTAGTACATAGTGATGTATGTGGACCAATGAGCACGACAACCAGAGGTGGTTTATGAGTACTTCATTACCTTCACTGATGATTTGAGTAGGTATGGATATATCTACTTGATGAAACATAAGTTGGAAGCCTTTGAAATGTTCAAAGAATTCCAGAATGAAGCACATAATCAACTCGTCAAGAAAATAAATTTTCTTCGGTCGGACCGAGGAGGCGAGTACATGAGCCGTGAGTTTGATGACCATCTGAAAATTGGTGGAATAGTTCCTCAACTTACTCCGCCAGGAACGCCACAAAGGAACGGTGTTTCGGAAAGGCGGAATCAGACCTTTTTTGGACATGGTACGATCAATGATGAGTCAGACAGATCTTCCTTTCTCATTTTGGGGTTATTGTCTAGAAACAGCGGCGTTCACACTAAACAGAGTACCATCAAAATCGGTAGAGAAGACACCGCATGAGATGTGGACAGGCAAAAAGCCGAGTTTGTCTTTCTTAAGATTCGGGGTTGTGAAGCATTTGTCAAGTGACTTCACTCGGACAAGCTTTGGGCCAAGTCGGATAAGTGTATCTTCGTGGGGTATCCGAGGGAAACCTTGGGTTACTACTTCTACAACCGAGAAGAGGGCAAAGTGTTTGTCGCTCGGAACAGTGTCTTCCTTGAGAAAGAGTTTCTCAGTCTGGGAGTAAGTGGGAGCACGGTGCAACTCAAAGAAATTCGAGAGGAACCGGCTAGTAGCGAGTCGGCAAAAAACTTGGAGGTTGAGCCGGTTGTGGTAGCTGATCTGGCAGCAGCACCTATACTACAAAGATCGGTGAGATTGCGAAGTGTTCATGATTTATTACTATTAGACAGTGATGATCCGGCAAATTATTCGAAAGCGATGGTGGGATCTGATTAAGAGTCATGGCTTGGAGCCATGAGGTCCGAGTTAAAGTCCATGGATGAAAATAAAGTTTGGAACTTGGTTGATCTGCCAGACGGTGCAAGACCCGTCAAGTGCAAGTGGGTCTTTAAGAAGAAAACTGATATGGATAGAAATGTTTCCGTCTATATAGCATGTCTTGTCGCGAAGGGGTTTCGACAAGTTCAAGGAGTTGATTTCGACGGGACTTTCTCGCCCGTAGCGATGCTTAAATCAGTTCGGGTCATGTTAGCTATAGCAGCCTATTTCGACTATGAGATATGGCAGATGGATGTCAAAACGTCTTTCCTAAACGGAAATTTAACCGAGGACGTGTATATGATATAGCCCGAGGGTTTTGTCGATCCGGCTAATGCTGACAAGGTATGTAAACTTCAGAAATCCATTTATGGGTTGAAGCAAGCATCTCGGAGTTAGAATATTCGCTTTGACGTGGTAGTCAAATCGTTTGGCTTCATCAAGAGTGATCATGATTCTTGTTTATACAAGAAGTTTAGTGAGAGCAAAGTAAACTTTCTAGTCTTATATGTGAATGACATATTACTGATTGGAAATGATGTCCAGATGTTGCAAGAAACCAAGGAATCATTGGAAAGGAGTTTCTCAATGAAAGACTTGGGTGAGGCAACATACATCCTCGGAATCCAGATCTATAGAGATAGATCAAGGAGGCTCATTGGATTGAGTCAGAGAACTTATTTGGACAAAGTGTTGAAGAAGTTCAACATCGAATCGAATAAGAAGGGGTTCTTACCGATGTCGCATGGTGTAAAACTTAGCAAGACTTAGTGTCCTTCGACAACTGATGAGCGAAGTCGGATGAGTGAGATTCTGTATGCTTCTGCAGTCGGATCCATCATGTATTCCATGATTTGTACTAGGTCGGATGTTTCATATGCTCTAAGTGTTGTGAGCAGATACCAGGCTGATCCTGGAGAAATCCACTGGACAATGGCTAAAAATATCCTAAAGTACTTGAGAAGGACTAAGGATATGTTTTTGGTTTATGGTGGTGAAGATGAACTCAGTGTAAAGGGTTACACGGATGCGAGTTATCTTACCGACTCTGATGATTCTCGTTCGCAATCCGGATACATGTTTATTATAAACGGAGGTGCTGTGAGCTAGAAGAGTTCCAAGCAAGAGACTGTGTCTGCATCTACAACAGAGGCTGAGTATATTGCCGCCTCGGAGGCAGCAAAGGAAGCTGTTTAGATGAGTAATTTCCTCATGAATCATGGTGCGGTTTAGGGCTCGTCCAACCCATTAGACGTGTATTGTGACAACAATGGTGCTATTGCACAAGCCAAGGAACCTAGACAACACCAAAAGAACAAGCACATACTCATGCGGTACCACCTGATTCGCCAGTTCGTGGATCAGGGTGATATCAAGTTATGCAAGGTACACACGGATGCAAATTTTGCGGATCCGTTGACAAAGCCATTACCCATCCGAACCATGAGGCGCACCTGAGAGCCATAGGCATTAGATGCTTAGACATGTGATGTCAGAAGATTGACTCTAGTGCAAGTGGGAGACTGTTGGGAATATGACCTAGAGGCAATCATGTATGATGAGTTTTCCCATTGTATTCATAAAGATATAAAGTTGTCCTTGTATAAACATCTAATGTGTATCATTGAATATGTGATTCAGTTGTGGAACTATGCATTCATGTTGTTTGTACTAAATGTCCTTGGTCATTGAGGTTGTGCTGGACACACAACTTAGACTAATGTGAAAGTCGGCTTGATGACTCGGTTCCACTTGTCATGGCCATGGTGATGCCATTCCGACTTAGACAGACTCGCCTAAAGAGTTCAGCGAGTCGGATTGACCCATATTGAGGTACAACGAACAAGTAGTCATTTGTATATCTCAATCAATGTAATCCTTAGACCTGAGGTTGTTGCATAGTCCGAGTTGAGGATCACCGACTTAGGTTCTGTCAAACGCTGATCCGTAACTAGGCAGTTATAAAGGCAGAGTTCGGGTCGACTGAGAATCAAGCTGCGTGATGTGAATAACCAAGATGGTATTTTGCCCCTCCACTCGGAGAGATATTCTCTGGGCCCTCTCGGAAGATATGATTCAGAAAGCATGGCCATGCACGACTCGGTTAAGTGTTAACCGAGGCGGCCGACTAAGAGTCGGGTGAAACACTTATCTCAGATCGAGAAGAGATTTAGACTATTTAAGGGATGACAATTATTCGCCTATAGTCTGACAAGGCATATCGTGAGGCAAAAGGGACTCAGACGTAAGTCGCATTGGAAAGGCAAGTCGTCATGACTCTTTGGTACTTGGAGTCGGCACGTTCTACTAGGAGCCGCTACCAACTGATCGATTGAGAGTCGGACTCTAATCATGTCCAAGTAGCCATGAGCCTGCGGGGTCACACTTAAGAGCGGGAGCAAGTTCGGATTATATCTGAACCGGAAATCTAGTTGGGTTGGACCCAAGATGGACTAGGACTGAGTCAGTGAGTCGGACTCATGGTGACTAGTGTTATATGGGCTTTAGTGAATGGGCCATGAGAGTGGATCCCACATTCACTCCCTATATATAGTGGAGCACCGTAAACCAGAAAGGTTAATCGTTGATCGGTTAGGTCATTCCATGTGTTGGAAACCCTAGCTCCACAGTAGTCCTACCGTCGATACGAACCTAGCAGTTCGCCGCCGGTGCTCCTCCTTGTACGTGTGGATACCAGCAGAGGTGTTGTACGATTAGAACCAGGACGATCGGATCGCAAAGGACTGCACTTCATCAACTGACGCGCTACATCAGTAATCCGCAACTGCGTGTCTAGTGGTAAACCTCGTGGCCTTCTACCTCGGCTAGATCTTGGGATCACCATGGTAGAGGAAAAAGTTTTATTTTATCTCTGCGTGGCCCTACATTTGGATCCACTCTTTGACCTCTTGGCTCGTTTTTGCCTCGTGCCGAGTCATTTTGGCCAATTCCGAGTCATTTTTGGCGTGCGTCTGTCACTGACAGCTGGTAATCATGGTAACTTGCCTCAAATTTTGTTCCAACCTCTGGCGGCACAGTGATGGCTGTGCAGTTATTCCCCGTCACTGTGGCAGTCACATCGGTCTGTGCCCCTTGTCCTTCCTTTCATGACGTGGCAGGGGATATTCCGTGTATTTTTGTCACGTGGCGCCCGATGATTGGCTTACTCGGTCGGGGACACGGCCACACTCTGGCCGCACGGCGCAGGGCGATCCCACGATTGGGGTTTTTACTGCCCTTAAGTAGGGGTGTGGGGGTTACAACTTCCCTCGCACGCTCATTATTCCCCTGCCTCTTCTTCTTCCTTGCTCCTCCAAAATCAAACCTCCCCCTCTGCGGTTCTTCTTGCCTTTTGCTCTTGGCTTTTGATTGCCCCTTTCCTCTTCTCATTCCACTACGGGTCCTTGTTCTTCCAAACCTCTTCCCACGGCGGAGGAGACGGAATCCAGGAGGATCATGGACGCACGCGACAGAGCTGAAGGGGCCGAGGAGCAGGAGGTTCCCGCCGGCGAGCGCGGCGGCTGGGAGGGTTCAGAGGTCTCCATCGAGGAGGTCGAATGGATCGGCTCCACCAGGCGCATACCTCTCCAGGTTGATTGTCGTCTTCTCGCCGGTGAGATCTCTCCCAAACCAGCCGCCAATGAACGGGTGGTTTTGCTCTCTCACTTTGTGCGAGGTTTTGCTCTGCCAGTGAGCAGTTTCTTTTCTTCCTTTCTCTCCACCTTCCATATTCAGACCCATCATCTTCCTTCCAATGCGATTGGCTCCCTCTCTTGCTTTATTTCCACTTGCGAGGCCTACCTCGGAACATGGCCTACAGTTCTTCTGTGGGCCAAATCATTTAGTTTTAGGGTCCAAGTCATTCCCCAGCCTGGCGTTCCTCGAGTCGAGAAGAGGCCGACTCGGTGCGGAGCCGCTAGCATCACGCCCAGGAGAGACTCCATATTTCCTCGGGTTACTGGCCTTGACTCTTGCAAGAAATGGCATAGGACTTTCTTCTCTGTCAAAAACAGCGGGTCCACCGATAACATCCGACTCCCCCTTTTCTCGGACGAGGTCCCCAGCAAGAAGCTCTGGCAGCTTGACCCTCGCGACCAAGACGCAGCGCTGAACGAGGCTAACGTGATCCTGGAAAGGTTGCTGTCACCGGATGAGAACTTTCATCTCGCCGACAGGGACCTCATGTGCACCTTCATCTCACGCCGGGTAAGCCCTATCCAAGCCAGGGGCCACATGATGTGCTTCATGAGTGGCTCCCACGACCCCACTCGGCATTCCATGAAGGAGCTTACCCATGATTCCATTGCTCCCCGAGTAAGCTCGATCTTCAAACTGAACTTGGCGGATGATTGGGCTTGGAGCTGCCCTCCGTTTAGCCGGGTCAAGCCTGTACCCTGGGTAAGTTTCCGAGTGACCTTTATCGCCGAGTCAGCTTTAGCTCATTTGCTACTCTCTGTCTAGTTTTCGGTACTTATTCTGTTTGTTTCTCGCAGAACCTTGTTCACCAGGTTGGTGACAGTATTGTCCCTCCTTGTAGTTACAACGAGGATCGCTCCGACTCTAACGAAGTCGAGTTCTACCTAGAGTGCTTCATGCCCATCCCGCATGTAGCTGTAGCTTCCTCCACTGCGGGTAAGAGTCACACTCGAAACCCTTTACAAGACTGGTCAGACGATGATGATTGCGAAGTACTAGAGGTACTTGCTTTTCATATCTTACCCTCCTGACTTATTTAAGTAATCCTGTCATTTACTTATGTAGCTGGTCAGGTACACGAAACTCCTCCTCTCGCTGTGGGAGGAGTCGGCAAAATCCCCGTCGCTAAGCCGAATAAGAGACGCGGGGCCTCTTCCAGCACTCAGCCAGCCAAGATGAGCAAGGCCACTCCCGCTGCTCCTGCTGCTGCCACGCTGGTTGAGACAGGGAAAGCTGCTAGGCGCCGATTCACATGACGCGCACCGCGCGATCCTGTTTTCACCGGGTAAGATTTCATGCTTTGCTATTATTGCATTTTTCCTTCTTATGCATCGCTATTGTTTTCTTACGCGCGTCTCGTTGTTTTCAACGATGTACCTCTGTCGGCTAGCCAGGCTGCTTCCAGCATCGCCTCGCCGCTAAGGCCTGCACCTGGTCCGACTGATTCTATGGTGCAGGACCCCGTCCGAGTCGAGGCTCCCACTGTTGAGGCTCATGCTTCTCAGTGTCAGTTAGACCCGGTGGCTCACCCGATGGAGGCGACTTGGCCCAGCACCCCTGGTGCTGGCCGGGAACAACTTCCCGATCTTGGTGCCAGTAACGCTGGTGCCGAGAAGGCCTCCGCCACCAGTTCCTCTGGCACCAGCCCACAAGCTGGTGCGGATGAACAACTTCCTGATCTTGGTTCTAGCAAAGCAACTGAGCCCACTCAGGCGGCTCCTCTTTTATCTCCAAACAAATCTGCTCACCCTCCTTTTCTGTCAAAGAGATAGACCCAGCCTAAGGCTCTTGGTCCGGCTCTCCCCTCATCCGGCAAGACCACCACCAAGTAGACAACTTTGGTCTGTGCTCCGGGTACCGCTCTTCAGATCCGGCCCATGACCCCAACAACGATGTTTATCCGAACGGGTAAACCGAGCGGGTCAGCTGTTGCCGGGTCAGGTGGTAGCTCTCAAGCTGTTACCCTTCATACCAGCACCGCTGCGACCCGTGCCAATGTGGGAACTACCCTGAATAAAGGGCAAGTTCTCACTCAGACGCTCAGCAGGAATGGTCTTGGTTCCGCTGAGCCTTATGCTATGGCATGGAACGCAGCTGGCGAGCAGGAGGTCAGCACCCGCGCTAGAAAAAAATTGAAGCTGGGCCCCATGGCCGTCTCTGATATGACCCAGCAAGCCATCGAATTAATGGCCCGCGTGGATGAAGTGAACGAGGTAAATAATTTTTATACTCTTTTGTGTCGATGATTATTTCTGTTATACATATCACCTAGTCCCCGAGGTTACTACCGATTGAGGAACTTACTCGGCTGTAGGCTCCAAGCAATAACTTAGCCTTTCATTTCCTTAGGCCAAGCTCACATGATAGACTTTCGATCCCTAGTCCCTGAGGTTACTGCCGAATGAGAAACTTATTCGGCTGTAAGCACTAAGCAATAACTTAGCCTTTTATTTCCTTATGCCAAGCTCGCATGTTAGATTTTCGATCCCTAGTCCCCAAGGTTACTGCCGAATGAGAAAATTATTCGGTTGTAAGCTCTAAGATAGGAGTCACTCTTTATCCGGCTGGGAACTTGACTTTTCCATTTACTTACTGTCCACTTCCCATGTGAATCTTACACATAATGAGCGCACCAAGGTGCATCAAGCTCTCCTCCTGGAGCATCGCAAGCTCGAACTTGCTATGAGAAGCTGCAAGTCGAGACTCAAGGCCAAGGTAGTCTTCTTACCCGCCATATCTTTATTATGTGTACCTTTATTTGCTTCATTGTCTCAATATTTCCTCACTGTTTTCCCACAGCTTCTGCTCAGTCGACCATCGACGCGCTCCACTCGCAGATCAGCGAGGCAGAAAGTAAGTTCCTACCCCTCTTTGCTGATTTGTGTTCACGCCATTCTCTTGCCTTGCTATCCTAACGGATCAAGATAAGTCTATCGCTGCTGACGATTGATTTGTTCCGAATAAGCAGAGAAGCACCAAGCCGAACTCCAGAAGGAGCGAGACGAGGTGACTCGGCTGAAGAAGTTGATGGCCGACATGGAGCAGAAGCACTTAGCCGAGGTGAAGGGGCTGAAGGAAGAGCTTGCCGAGAAACATGGCCAACATGCCACCAGCACCGAGAAAACCAGGGAGCTGCTCAAGGAGGCCAAGTCGGCGGTTGAGTCGGCAAACATGGACCTCTACGCCCTCCAAACCAAGGCCAAGACTTGGCAGCACAAGCTCGGCGCCATCAACTCTTTTCTCGGTAGTGAGTTCTTACTGTTTTTTCACTGTGCTTTTTTTCTCTTGCCTTTTTTCATCTATTTTTGTCACTTGATAACATTCTTTTTGCTTGCAGAGAATTTTCCCGAGGCCAAGATGTTCGCCATTCGGGCCATGAAGAAAGTGAGAGTCGAGTCTGGCGCTCCAACTGATGGCGAGGTGACCATGACGAGCATCTCGAAGTGGTGTCAGAGCGCGTCAAGACCCTCAAGTATTGTGGCGTGGACTTTCTCAAATCAGCTATTCACGTGTTTCGCATGCTCTGGCCGTATGAAGATGCACCCACGCTCATCGAGCCCCTTGCTGAAAGGCTACTTCTCACTGAAGTGAGATTGGATCAGTGGCGCGAGTCGGCGGGCCGAGATGCAGCGGACAAGACCCTCTCCTTCGTGCTTTCATGGTACGAGGACATCAATCTTGATGTTCTTGCTCGCATAAGGGGGGACAACAAGTCGCTGAATGACCCTGAGTTGATCAAGAGATGCCAGGAGTGAGCCTATGCCATGATCGAGTACACTATGGTGCATGCTTGGTGCGACGGGTCCAGCTTCCTTGATCTTGGCGAACCACTTATCGAAGTTGCTGATGAAGAGGGTGCCGATAGCGAGGCCACCGAGTCAGATGATCCTGAAGACTCGTCTACTGATGCCCCTGACTCGGCAGGTGCTCCAAGCGATGCTCCTAGCTCCAAGACCGCCCCTCCGAGTCCTGCCGCTTCTTAGACTGAATAGGACAAGTACTTGAACTTTGATGAGATCCCTGATATGCCGGGTACAAATGTAATATACATTGCACTTATGTTTGGTTATGTGCCTTTTGATAAGGCTTTAAATATCTTGTTATGTTCTGAGTGTGAATCATCCAAGGGCAAGTCCCCGAGTCTCATTTCACTGTTTCACCTTTCCTTGACATTGGCTCCTGTCTACCTTTTTTGGCGTTCGACATTAGAGTCTCAAAGTACTAAGGATAAAGTTAACGGGTATCAAACCTAGATCACTTGGCCGAGGATCATTCAACACATAGTACAATATGACCTGCAGTGGGTTAGACAAAGACAAAGGATCGACTCACGTTTCTCCTTGTACTTATTTGGCATTCGTTTTTACTCGTCATGCATCATTTCCTCTTGCTTGCCATGAAGCCATGTTTTCGGACAACAGCATAGTCTAAGAGTTGATTTTTTCCGAGTAAACACTACTTGTTCCAAGATAAGATTTGGGTGTCACGTCAGCCGACATAAAATAATTGAAAGGGAAAAACATAAGGGGCAGTCCCCGAGTCAGTTTTTTGAGTCATGCCATTTTATTATCAGCACATAGCTGGCATAAATGTCCGACATATGAGAGTTCGAGTGATACATGCATTGCTTCTCCTATGTGTAGAAGGGGCGAAGCAGTGCCACATTCCATGGCCTTTTGGTCTCATCTCCTAATCTGTCCGCCTTGTTCTTTTGCGCTTCATGAGCGTCTATGAGATAATATGAATCATTGTGCAATGCTTTGCTTACAATGAATGGACCCTCCCATGGGGGTGATAACTTATGCATTCCAGCTATGCGCTGCACTAGCCTTAGCACCATATCGCCTTCTCGAAAAACACGAGGTTGAACTTTCCGGCTATGGTAGCGTCGAAGATTTTGCTGATATATAACGGATATGGATAATGCCAGTTCCATTTCTTCTTCGAGTAAGTCAACTCCATCTTCTCGGGCCTCCTTTACCTTGGCTTCCAAGTATTTTCTTACTCTTGGCGAGTCATACTCTATGTCGGCAGGCAAAACTGCTTTTGCCCCATACACAAAGAAAAATGGCGTATAGCCTATTGACCGATTCAGAGTTGTCCTTAGAATCCATAGCACTGAGGATAGTTCCTCTATCCAACAACCAGGTGATCTCTGGAGTGGTTCCATCAAGCGGGGGTTTCTCCCCGACAAGACTAAGCCATTAGCCCTTTCAACTTGTCCATTTGATTCTGGATGAGCGACTGATGCTACATCGAGTCTTATTCGGTTTTTTTCACAGAATCAAGCAAAAGCTCCTTCAACAAAGTTTGTTCCATTTTCTGTGATTATACTGTGTGGGTAACCATATCTTAGGATTATGTACCTTAAGAATGTGACAGCTGCTTTACCATCCAACTTCTTGATGGGCTTTACTTCTATCCATTTGGTGAACTTATCAATCATCACCAATATATGAGTCATGCTTCCCCTTGCTGGTTTGAATGGTCCTACCATATCTAGGCACCATACTGCGAATGGCCAAGTGATTGGTATAGTCTTTAATTCAGACGCTGGTAAGTGTGACTTGGATGCACAATGCTGGAAACCATTGAATTTTCCAACTAGCTCTTGTGCCTCCGCCAGTGCACTTGGCCAATAAAAACCATGTCGGAACGCCTTGGCCACCAATGCTCTTGATGATGCGTGATGCCCATATTCTCCTTGGTGAATATCCAATAAAATCGCTTGGCCTTGCTCTGAGCTAATGCAACGCTGCAGTACGCTCGTCACACTTCTCTTGTATAGATCCTTGTTGATTATGGTGTATGCTTTTGCTCTTCTTTCTGTTTGCCTCGCCAATATCTCATCATTCGGCAAAGTTTCATCCTTTAAGTAGTTGAATATTGGTTGTGCCCATGTTGGTATTAATGGTTCCGGTTCTACTTCTTCATCAATTTCCATTGGCACAGCCGGCATATGTTCTGCCAACATGACCTGAGGAGTCCCCGGGTGTGACTCGGCTATCCCTGAGGTGAACGGATCAGTCCCAGAGTGACTCGAAACTAACCCTGAGTCAATATCCATTGGCACAACATCTGAGTCTTGTGTTTCCGGGATGAATATTGATTCAGACTCTGGTGACGGCTTGATCGATGGTTTCCTAAGGTGTCTCAATGCTATTCCTGGTGGTATTGCTTGACGAGATGAACCTAGTTTGGATAGTACATCTGCTGCTTCATTCTCTGCTCTTGGGACATGGTGAAATTCACACCCGTCAAAGTATCCCGAAATTTGTTGCACATGGAAATGATATAACGCCATGTTTGCGTCCAGTGCGTCCCAATGCCCAGACACTTGCTGAATCACCAAATATGAATCACCAAAACACATGATCCTTTTGATACCAATCTCTTTGGCCACTTTGATGTCGTGGACAAGTGCCTCATACTCGGCAACATTGTTGGAAGCAGCAAAGTGGATCTGTAACACATACTTGAGTTGATCCCTCTTTGGCGATGTGAGCACTATCCCGGCGCCCAGACCCATTTTCGTCTTAGACCCGTCAAAATTCATTTTCCAGTAATTCGGGTCTGGCAGTGGTCGTTCGTACTGCATCTCCATCCAATCTACGAAAAAATCTGCAACAGCCTGAGATTTGATTGCATCTCTCCAATCATACTGTGGAGTATACGGTGCTAGCTCTATGGCCCACTTTGCGACTCAGCCACTGGCATCTTTGCTGCCTAATATATCCGATATAGGCGCCTCACATACTACCTGGATTGGGTGTTCTTGAAAATAATGTTTCAACTTCTTTGCTTCCATATATACCCCATATGTCATTTTATGATAATGAGGGTAATTCTGCTTTGATACAAAGAGCACTTCGCTCAAGTAATAAACTAGCCTTTGGACTAATTTTCCCTCTTCTTCGCGTTCAACTGCTATTACTGCACATATAACTCTGTTGGTTGCGGCAACATAGAGAAACATTGGCTCTTTGGACAATGGTGATGCTAATATTGGTGTTGTTGCCAACATTTTCTTTAATTCATGGAAAGCTCTATCAACTTGTTGTGTCCATGTGAATTTGTCTGATTTCTTCATCAGTTGATATAGTCGTAGGGTTTTTTCACCTAGCCGACTAATAAATCTGCTCGACGAGGCCAGGCATCCTATGAACTTCTGGACATGGTTGAGGGTTTTTGGCAATTCCATTCTTTCGATGGCCCAGATCTTTGTCGGGTTAGCCTCAATTCCTCGGCTGGATACGAGAAATTCGAGTAATTTGCCAGCTGGGACACCAAATGTGCATTTTTTCGGGTTAAGTTTCGTCCAGAATCTTCTCAAGTTTGCGAATGTTTGATGCATTTCCTCAATTAGGGTATGACTTTTCTTGGTTTTTATCACCACGTCATTGATGTATACTTGAACATTTTTGTCCAATTGATCTTGCAAGCATTTTTGCATGCATCTTTGATATGTTGCACCAAAATTTCTCAATCCAAATGGCATGGTACGATAGCAATAAGCCCCGTACAGGGTGATAAAAGCTGTCTTTATTTGATCATTCAGATTCAGTGGTATCTAATGAAATCCAGAATACGTGTCCAGAAATGACAAGAATTCACACCCAGCAGTGGAATCTATGACTTGGTCCATCCGTGGCAGGGGAAATGGATCTTTTGGACACGCCTTATTGAGGTTCGTGTAATCAATACACATGCGCCATACCACTACCACATTCGGGTCATCTTTTTTCTTTTCGACCAAGACTGGATTTGATAACTAATCTGGGTGCAGTACTTCCATGATGAATCCAGCAGCTAAGAACCTGGCAATCTCGGCAGCTATTACTTTCCTCCTATCTTCGGCGAAGTGGCGGAGGGGTTGCTTCACCGGCTTGGCATCTGGCCTTACATGAAGAGAGTGCTCAGACATCTCCCTCGGAACTCCTTGCAAATCGTGTGTGTACCATGCAAAGATGTCCCGATTCTCACAGAGGAAGCTGGTGAGCTCGCTTTCCTATTTGTCAGTGAGGCCAGCCCCAAATGGTGACTGTACGCTCTGGGAAAGTCTCATCCACCTGTACCTTCTTGTTCTCTTTGGTAGCTTGAAATGACACATTGCCATGCGGATTAGTGAGTGCCAGCATAGACATTTGTGTTGCTTTGGCCAGTGCTGCCACTTCCAACATTTGATGCTTTTCCTGCGCTATGACCAGTGATTCGGCCAATGAAGATTCGGCTGAGGCACAAGCAATGGACCTTTTGTAGTCTCCCTCAACTGTAATCACCCCACATGAGCTTGGCAGTTTCATCTTCAAGTAAGCAACGTGAGGAGTATCCATAAACTTTGCCATAGCCGGCCTGCCGAGTAAGGCGTGATACGAGATGACCAAATCAACCACCTCGAACTCTATGGCTTCAGTGCGACAATTATCTCTGTTGCCGAATAAGACGTTGACCCAGATCTTGCCAATTGGCTCACAGGACAATCCCGACACAATGCCATGGAAAGTTGTCTTAGTCGGCTCCAGCATGTTCATGGTAATGCCTAACTTGAGCATGGTATCCTTGTACATGATGTTAATGCTACTGCCATCGTCGATCAGTACCTTGGAAAATTTCACATTGATATCAGGGCCCATGAACATTGGATCTAAGACCAGAGCATATCCTCCTGGGGTTGGCATGATCTTGGGGTGATCCTTTATGCTACAAGTTATCTCTTGCTCAGACCAATGCATGTACTTAGGAATTGCCGGCATTGTGGCATTCACCTCCATCATCCGTCGCTGCTAACTCTTTTTGTCATTCGGCTCTGTGACGAAGATGACATAGCTCTGGTGATGTTCTCTGTACTCATTTCTAGTTCCATGGCCAACATGAGCGTCGTCACCTCTTGGATTGTGCACCTGGTGCATGGTTTCTCTTCTCTCTTGATTATGATACCTTGTCTACCTATTTTCATATTTGTTATCCGTTCCCACAGCTTGAGCATTTCCTCCTGTAAGTGGTGGAGGGGGAGGTGGTGGTAGATGCTTACTCGACGAATCCACTCTATCTCCTTTCTGAAACCAAGTGCATTGTCTTGTTGTGTGATTTGCTAGATTACTCGGACTAGGCGTGTGAAATTTACACGGCTGGTCCAGCATCATCTCATAGGTATACATCTGTCGGTCCTGGTATTGCTTCCTTTGTTCATATGGCTTTTTGCCATCATTCTTTGGCACCCGGTGTTATTGTCCATTTGTCCTTTGACGTTGGATACTTCCAGCATCTGGATGAGCCTGACTTACTGCCGAAAACATGAGTCGAACCATATCTGTAGTCTGGCCTTTCATCTCTTCTTTTGCTTCTGTATTCGGATCTTTCCTGGCGCCTTTGCGACCCGATAGCATAATAGATCTGAGTCTCAGTCATCCCATCTGCCGACATGAGCAGAGGCTGAGTCAGATCTCCCAACACATACGAGTCAGCAATCCTTATTGTTTCTGCTAAACTTGCCAGCATATCTCTCTGTAGCCTTTGCCACAACACACTTCCATGTCTGCAACCTTGGGCAAACCAAGCGATTGCCTGTGACTCGATTACCCCGTCGGAAGAATTGCGCATTGTGCACAATCTTGCGAGGAATTCTCTATCTGTCTCATTCGGCCTTTGCTTGCACATTGCTAGCTATTGTGGGTGATTCAGCCTCTTGTAGGTGCTTGTGAAATTGCTCACAAAAGCGTCTTGAAAATCGATCCAGCTATTGATGCTTCCAGGTGGCAAATTGTTCAATCATACCCGTGCCGGTCCTTCTTGCATCTGCGGTACATATCTGCGATGACCCAGCATACCACTGCATGTGTAGTACACTATAGTCATTGACATGACATCCACAGAACACCGTTCCGTAAATATCACATCCCTCAGAGTGGTACAACAGAAACATTGCGGGTCCATATTACAAATATACACACATTATTATTATTACAATACCGGAAGTTCAAGACTTCCTAAAGATTCAACTTACAAAACAAAATATAGAGTGTTTCAGCGGAATTTAAAAGTAGTAACTCCGACTAGGAGTTGAGCTCAGCAGCTTATTCTACACTCGTTATCATCGACACCATAGAGGATTTCGTAATCCACTCCTTCAACACCTCCGGACAGATCAAGTTCCTCGTAGAACACATGTTCTTGACATTCGGCTGCATACATTGGCACGTCTTCGGGATCCTTAGAGTCCAAGCAAGGGATCAAATGAAAGAATGAGTAACAGTGTTACCCAACAAGTTCATTATATGCAAGGTGTGAAGTTTGATGCTCTAACTACCACCTCAGATTATAAATCCTTGGCACTATACAATTTTTGTAAATCTTTCTTAAAAGATTGATTTTATTCTGAAAAACTATGACACTCAGCCTTCATAGGTTGACCAGAACTTTCATGGAGTTCCTTTCCTGCCGCGTTCGTAGCTCCTTCCTGGAACAGGGAGTAACAAGTTACAATTCTTACACTCTGTAGAGGTGCGTTACTTTACCCATGACAGATCAACTCCTTGTTGCACAACCGGGCGTACTTTCCCATCGACAATTCAATCATGTGGGGCCCAGTAGTTGGTACAAGCCAATCACTGCCCCCTCCGCAACCTCGCATGCCTCCTTGGTGTACACCATGCCCACATAATGAATTACGGCAATGGTTTGTACAAACCGTTAGATGCCAGAACTATCGTGGGACGATGAGGGTTCCCACCCATATGCTGCATATCCTCTACGAATTACCAATTAATATGCACGCTATGAGGATAACATCCATGACCTGCACATCCGGCTTCATGCGAGAGGAAGAAGATATAGCTGACTTCTCTGTCCCATTCCAAATCTCATGGCTAACGCATAATATACGGCGCTAGAATCACTTATGTCAGGGGTTATTAAGTCCCTACTTGATCATCATTG
Source organism: Avena sativa (assembly GCA_916181665.1). Taxonomy (NCBI): domain Eukaryota; kingdom Viridiplantae; phylum Streptophyta; class Magnoliopsida; order Poales; family Poaceae; genus Avena; species Avena sativa. Next base: position 124,176,165 of record OV702280.1, read on the forward strand.
TTGCAAATAGAACCGTAAGTTCTATTGCTCCATTACTTTAATAAAGACTCTTTATTTTTGAAAACAATATTTTCTTTCTATGATTTCTTTATTTGTGAAAATAATATTTTCTCTCTATTGCTCCATTAGGATGATATCTATGATTTCTTTATTTGTGAAAATAATATTTTCTTTCTTTTATAGTATGTATGATAACACACAATTTGCAATTACTTTAATAAAGACTCTTCAAAGGTCATGAGCAAGTGATGAACTTGCCTTGTGATGGCAAGGTAGTGAAGTTTGATGCTTGCATTGGACCTTGAGCTTCTATGTCTACAAAAACATTATTATTGCCTGATAAGGACAATATTTAAAGAAGCAAAATGATTATGCATCATTTAACTTGACATGCATTCACCCCATTATTATAAAAAGTCTTTTTAATAATAAAGGATTTATAAATATTACTTTTTAATATTTATAACATATATTGAATTATTTTATTTTATTTCCTTTTTATTTGACTTTTATTGATTTAATAATTCTTTTAGGAATTATCACTTAAAGATTAACACTTGTTATTAAATATTTATTTAGTATTTTTCATAAATACTATAATATTAATATATAATGAAAGTGATTTTTATTTATTTTTATCATCTTTCAATAATTTTGTGAAATTCCATAAAGAATATATAAATTACAAAATTCTTAATAAAATTTAAATGTCTAAAATTTTATATCTTATTTTATTTGGATAATGTGGATTATTGTGAATCCAAAAATATTTTATTTATAATTTTTCAATTTTTATTTTATTTTCTTGAATTTAACTAAATTTAGGGGTATTATGGTCTTTTCCTATTTATTAAAACATGCCTTAAAGGTTTTTGGGATGACTTAATCTTATTGGGCCCTGGTGGCCCATTAGACATAGTCAACATAGCCACCCCGAAGGGTCTGGCCCAACTCAGCCCACTCCCTCGTTGCCTCTCACCCTCGAGCTCACTCCTCTCCTCCTCTGCCCCCGACCCCGTGGTTAGTGATATCGCCGCCGGCAATTCCCGCCGTCGTGGGTCGTTCTGGTCGCCGTCGTGGTGCAGTAGGAGGTTGTTGACTATGCTCATCCTTTCTATCCAACTGGATTTGAGCATGGGGATCTCCTGCGATGAATCGATGCCATCCCGAACCCTAGGGTTTGGGGTTTGGTGTGGATCTTGGTGCTGCCGCTGCCGTCGTGTGTCGTGGTGATTCGCCTTGCTTCTAGGCGTGGTCATGATAGCTATCATGGCGATGTATGGGTCGCAGCGCCCCTCCTGGGGTGCTCCCCATGCCGCCATGGTCGTCGGCCACCTCTTCTTCCTCTTCTAGTCTTCAGCGAGGACCTATGGTGAGTTGTGTTCCTCTCCCCTAGTGCTCTCTGTGCTCGCTCATCCTATGCTATATGTTGGCAGTGACCTCTCTGGTTACTGTCTTGTATTGATTAAGATGATTTATTCCATTTAGGGTTCTTATCCTGTGGTTGATCATATACTCGATGAATTAGATCATGTGTGGATGGTTTGTAAGCATGCTAAATGGTTCTTAGCCCGAGGCTTGTTGCCTAAGATGAACTATAATGGTTTTGGTGGCTTATTAGATGATTTTATGCTTGGATTGCATATGATTCAGATGGTATAGTTTCATTGAAACCAATGCTTGGTAAAGTCAGTGGCTTGATAACTTTCCACTGTCATTTCTTGGTTTATGATCTTGGTTATGGTGTGATGAAATCACTGTCTTAGTGCAGTTGGCTTGAGAATTAATGTGTGGTATGATCTCAAACAGTGAAGATTAAAATAGGAATGACCTAATTATGATTCCTGTATTGACAGGAAAATGATTAGTAGATTGATTGTTTGAATCTGTGATGATTGAATGTTTATCCTGATTCATGTAGAATTGTTCTTGTGACACCATCTTGGTATGGCACACAAGGTTGATTCTAATCCATTGATTGGGATTTATTTAAGCTTAAGACAAGCTTGGCTTTAAAAGATAAATAGAAATGTTCTTTTCTGAAATCCCTAAGACCAATGATGTTGGTCTGAGGCTTAAGGGTTTAGGCCTTATCTAGTTGATTCATATAGATAGACCTGGTAGTGGTACCAGCTATTGTTTCTTGAATCAAATCTTGGAAAAAATGATAGTAGGCTTGATCACTATATGGATCCAAAAGATTATCTTCTAAGGTTCTACCCTTATCTTAGGGATGTGCCTAGAAATTAAATCTTAGCTATATTTGTGCTTGGATTGAAATATATAACTTGACAACCAAATCAATGATGTTGTTCTGAGTCTTGGTTGGATCCTTGTACTTTGCTGTTTGCTTTTAAAGTTTAAAATCTCAATGATGGATTCACCCCACTTGGGTGTTTTGTGAGAGTTTGTTTCATAAAACAACACATGCTTCTATCTAGATAATATTATTAGATCATGTGAAGGTTTTATGATACTCACCACAAAAACTGATGATTAAGAAGTTGGGTGGTGATGTTGATCTTGTTTTGCTGAGATCCTGGGCTTGACCTGGAGCTAGCCTGCTCCTCCTAGCTCCTGGACTTGGTCTTGCTGTCCACCTGATCATTCCTCCTCCTTATGTCACCATCCTGGTGATGAGATCTTGGCTTTGGTTGGTTTGATTGCTGGATATTGTGCTTGGTTTAACCGCTGGCTGTTCTTGTGTGTGAGCAGTGAATAGATGCACTAGTGCCTCTCCACGGCTGTGCTGATGGTTTTGTGTGTTGGAGCTGTGCTGTGAAGCTGACAGCACATCACATGCATTTAGGTGTGTGTCCTGCTTGTGTGTTTGCTGTGCACTTGTGGATATGCTTAGGACTTGAGAGTTACTTTGATCTGATTACTTTTACCTAGCTAGTGAAACTTGCCCCTCCTTACTGTCAATTTGACTCTTTGGCTTAAAATTTATGAAAGATAGATTCTTTCATATTGGTGAAATTTGCCCCTTTTATACATTTCTCAATGATGAAAATTGTTCAGTGCACCTCACTGACATGTCTAAGAGTAAAACAATTCTAACCCTAAGCTTGATTATTGTTTTATTAGTGTTTGTCTTGCAGGTACAGATTTGAAGATGAAGCTTTTTGTTTAGGTTTTCTTTATAGGATAGTTAATGTAATCTTCTTTATCCGTTTGTAATTTTTATTTTATTATTTTGTAATCTTCATTTTATTCTTCTGTAATAAAGATGATTATTAATGAAGATATATTATTATTCTTCAAAGATCATATTAAAACACATAATTCCTCAAAGATCATATCAAAGTCTATATCAATCATCCTTTAAGACTAAACCAAATCTCAAAGTATGAAAGAAACCTTGATCACTTTAGTTTTTTTATTTGGCAAAAATTTTACCCACATTTTCACAGATGAATGCATGCAACATTCCAAATTCCTAAATCTACCCTTCGTTAGTTCCTAAATGCTGGGATGTTACAATATCGTACTGCCCATCTCAAATTCCCCTGCACGATTTTCACAGCAGTTCCATAATCTATGAGCCAATCCTCTGTCTTTGTGCTTCCATCATACGTTTTCGTTCCTCTGGCCAGCTGGAAATTTGGTACAGGAGGTTCCTTCATGATCCTTGGGCCAAAGCATGGTGGACCCTATGGACCTTGTGACTCAATCAGTTCTGCCATCTTTATTCGGTCAAGCTTCAGCCTTGCATCATCCGACTAAAGGTTCCTGCCTCCGAGTCTGGCTCCCATTGCTTGATATGTGTGATCCGGCAGTTCATACCCATCATTTACCATCACCGAGTAACCATAATTGTACTTGTTTGCGTTCGGGTCAGTAGGGTGTTGTGCTGCTTTTCCCGCGCTCTGCTGTCTTCTTCCGGGTTGAGCTGGTGCGTTATTCGTCTCTGGATTTCCTCCTCCTGTCGAGTGAGCTCCACGCCTAGGCTGAGGCGCAAAAATTTTCCTTCCATTGTCGTTTCTTTGCCCTGCTTGCCTTTCTCGGCATGCATTTTCCTGGTTCTCATTTCCTTGGGCATGATTCCTTCTCGTTCCCTATGCATGCACTGGGTTTCCCTGAGCCATTGCCGGGTCATAAGTGATCATATGCTTGTTTCTCCCTGAATCGACGCTCTTTTCTTTTCTCGGTCTTGGCGCTGCTCTGGGTGAGGACGCCATCTGACCTGCTGATCTTGTCGGTATAGGAGTAGCCGAGTGAACCAGCTGTGACCTCCCTGCTATACCCGGATTCTCTCTGTAGTATGCTTCATCCAGCATGCTAGCCGCTCTTGAGTAATTGGTAATTTCTTGGGTCGTGAATGCTGGGCCCATGTCTATGGTTTACCCGTGTATCTCACTTGTGGACGGCCACCCAGGTTTCAGAGAAATAATTAGTGTCTTTGTTTGGTACCTTTCGTGTGCAACCATATGCCAGTGAGTTATGGGTGGCTGGATGGACTTAGTAGGTCGTGGTGAACCGAGATCTTCGTATCTAGAGATGTAGTGATTGTGGTAGGTTGGTACGGTATGTGGATGGGCTTGGGGAACTACTTCCCGAAATATCTCTTCTTGGACTTATCCCTATCATCACATAATATGAGTGTGGTGGTACGAGCTGGGCTATCCAAGTCATATGGGTAAAGTGTACAAATCCCTGTAGGGTGTAAATCTAAGTGCTTAGTCGTGTCTCCACTAATGAATGCTTGAGTTGCTGAATTATTGAGGCTATGACATGTTCTCGTTCATTCTAACTTTGCAATTGCTAAAATACTATGGTTGAAAATAATTGGGTTGATTGATTATGATTAAATGATTTACAAATGATAGTATGAAATTATTTTTCTATTGCAATAAGACAAACTCCACACACCAGATATGCATGTAGTATTAGACTTGTTTTCTTATAAGTTTCACTTGCCAGTATATTCGAAGTATTGACCCTTCGGGGCTGTTATGTTTTATGTTGCATGTTACTCTTCCGATTACTCTAAGTGATTGTTATTGGTTGATATCCTCCACTCAATAGTTGTTCGCCTGTGGCATAGTAGAAGATGGACTCTACTATTTATTTATGCTTCCGCATATTACTTGAGTATTTGAGCTAGATTTGAGCTAAGCATTATGTAATAATTGCAAATTCTGGATCATTCGATGTAGTATTGATGCACTGTTAAATTCTTTGGTATTCATCTGTACTGTGTGTGCCAGTGAACCGATCCAGAGATTGGCACTATACACATGAACTCAGCCTTATCAGGCGAGGGTGTTGCATCTAATAAACACATCGAAGTCAGTGAGCTGAGTGTGAGGAACAAGATCAAAGGAAAGCATCAAGAGGAGAAGGCCTGAAGGAGCAAGACAAGATCCATAATAGGAATTCATTATCATCAAGAAATCTTAGTAGAATACAAAGGTTGTTAGCTAAACCACTCGCAATAGGAAAGAAGAGTAGTAATAGTAACAGTAGTAAGGGATCACCTAGATCCAGAGAGACAGAGTTTAGTGCTAAGTACTAGTAGATCATCTGTGAACATAAACTTAATGCTGGGAAGGAAGCACATGCACATAAACATCCCAACCATCTATGCACACTAAATTAAGAGGCACCATAGCATGATCATCACCTTGTGAACATACCCAAATAAGAACTCACCCCGGGAAAGTAAAAGTAGAACCACACCCAATAATGTCCAACTCCACTTCCTTTGTTAATTTCACTTAATAAATCTTGAAAGAGAAGGTATAAATTAGTAAAAATGGTTCATAGATATGATTAATCATTATAATTCTGCATTAAGTCATACAAAGAATAGAACTAAGAATTCAAATGAAAGATTATACTTAACATTAAGAAAAAAGATAGTAAACATTTAACACCTAAAATAGTGGCAGCCAACATTACAGTAAAAAATCACATAATTAAGACCTAGGTAATATCTAACCAAAATAAAAGTCTAGCAATATTAATACTTGCACTAAGAACTAGATAATTAAACCTATATACTCTAGAAACATTGTTAACTAAAAAAGTTGAAGCCAAGCTCAAAATAAAACCTAGCCACTTAAGTAGTAGTTCAACCTAAACATGATGATGAACTACACTAAACAACTTAACCTAGCTAAATAAGGACCTAAGCATGCTCAACTAAGACCAACCGTACCCTAGAACCCTAGAACACTAAGAATAGAAGGGGCAAATGTTGGAGCCAAGCTACCAGTAGGTCTAGATTAAGTAGAAGGAGGAGATGGAGATCACTTACATGATCGAGAGCCGTGGGGGAGCCAAGATCAACAACATGGCCATGGCGGATGAGAAGATAAGGATGCCACTGTAGCGATGACACATGGAGTACTCGAGTGGGCAGCTCAATGTGCCCCCGGCCAAGCCAATGACAAAGTATGTCTTACACGACACCAACAACCCTAGACAAGCCATCAAGGCACCAGAGCAAGGCGGCACGACAACCACCTATACAATCGCCTGCACACTCGAGGGAGGATGGAGGAAGGGAGGGTAGCAAAGCTGAGAGGCTTGTTGACTTGTAATTAAATAACCTCCTTATCTCACTACGGTCAATCTCGTCCGTCCATCACTACAAGGAATCCAGGTATACATGACCATCCATATTAGTCGCCAGAAAGTCATATTTTTCGATCTATGACCATCTATTTTACAATCTATTTATTTTCTACTTTTGGCCTTTTTATTTTAGATATGGTCCGACTTGTCTAGTCGGTCACACTTGACATATTCATTTTGTAGATTGTCCGCACATGTTTGAACGGTCCAAAATAAAATATTCTTTATATAAGTGGTCCCGATGGTCTGTTTTACATTTACATGTTTTAAATTGTATACATAAACAATATTAATAAAAGAGAGAACATGACATTCAAAAAATAAACTGCCAAATTTTTCCGTTACAATCTTTACATACTATTACAACCCTGATCTCTTCAGTATATAGCAGATTTCATGTTTCATGTATTTGGAAGAACTAAACAGGTGCAAGAAATGATCAAGAGCTCATGCATGATATAACACTGGTTCAGCATGTCACCATGCAGAGACAGCTTCAAGGCTTCAAGCTTCAAATTTCCTAGACCTGGAGCTCCTGTAGAAAAGGAACTTCCGCAGAGATGTCCTGGCAAGAGATGTCCCAACAGACCAACCTATCAAGAAACAGAGACAAATAGTAAGACTCTGAGAGAAAGGTGGCAACCTGAATTCCATCTCTAACTACTACAACTAACAAAAGAGGTGGTGGTTTAAGTTGCATGTTCCACTTGTATTGTGATTGACTAATGTAAACAAGCAATCATGATGTGAAGCCTCTTTAACGTAGTCGCCATTTCATTCCATTCTATAGCACCATGTTTCACAACAATCTTCTCAATTATTTAGTGACTAGATTTATGATTCCATAAAGTAGAGATGTAGTCTGAAATTAATACATCATAATTGTATGCAAAGGCTTTGTGAATTCCTAACTCTTATTCAGATGACCGTGTTATCAAAAAATTCATGTCACATCAAGTTAAGGGAGGGAACTTACCCCTTAAGTGGTGGAGAACAATCGATGTTGCAAATGTAGCACTTGGTGATGTAGTTCCACCACCATACTGACGGATATAGTTGAAGAATTCACCGACCTCACACTCAACCACTGTACTAATTGATGCAACAAACATTGGAAGGATTTAATTAGAATAGATGACTCACAACAAATTGATAGGTGTATTTCATAACTAAAATGAACAACAATCATTTCAGTTTTAAATTGTCCTATGAACTTAAAAAATATTTAACTCTAATAAGAAGTTTCTAGCAACTACAAAAGATGGAAATAAATAGCAGAATATGATAATTAAAAACCATGAAAAGTATATGATAATAAAGCATGCTTAACATAACATAAATACTTGAGGTAGTATTTCACTTGCAGCTATGAATCAATTCAAATTATCTTAAGACTCCTAGGTGCCTGCACTGGTTTGTAAATCCATCTACTCTAAGGCATAGGCATGATACCCTATTTCCCTGCCATAGGTGGCTCCGCATCGACAACAATAGATACAATTGGAATGATTATGAAACAGTAGGAATGGAAAACAATGTTCATAGACAAAGAGGGACATCTCGACATCTACATGGTTCACAAAGGCCTTCCGCTGCCGACAAGCACATGATTTTTCTTTTTCTAAAGACGCAACAAAATCGTCAAACAAAATATCAAAAGTGGGAAGTTGATTGTAGGATTTCTATTCCTCACTCTCATATAGGTGAACTTGGTTTGTTCAATGAAAAGGGATAAGAAAGATCTACCGCATGTTTGTTGCATGGGGCTTCAGGCTTCTAAGAACTTCAGCTTTTGAAGCTCTTGTAAGAGAGGAACAACCCTCAATATATGCGAAAAATAACACAACAAGTAAGAGTTATAATGATCTCTCGCCAAAATTTGTACATCAGTAATAGTACATGTAATTGACAGTAAATTCTACATGGAAGAACTGATGATGTTTTTGGAAATTAAAGTAAATCTCTAGACCACATGAAGTGTACTTAAATCTATTTTTTATTTATAGGAACAACATAAATTCACAGTAAATAGATCATAAATGATAACAACTCTAAAGACTTGTCACATTAGATGACATAGAAAAGTAAAGAGTTCTTTCATGGCTTAATGTTATTTCTTGTTCCCATTTCAATAATATCAAAGAGAATTGTGGTGAACTGATGTTAAAGGGGCCTTGTGCGGCCAATCTACCAATATAAGATCAAGTATATAAAATTATTATGAGCATGGTTATGCCATGATCTTCTGTGCTAGCACACATATATCAAAACAAAAAGCCGATGGCCAAGTGAAAAACTACTAAACAATACCGTCCCGCATAAACCTCACTATAGAAGCATATGAGTTGCCTCATAATCATATTTGAGTTCAGTGCTACCAATTTTCTACAATTATTAACGCTGTTAATTATATTTACACGAGAACATATAAGTTGCTAAAACTAAGCGCTGACTAAGGTAATGCCTAAATAGTAAACACGGATACAAAAATCCACTTGCATATATGTAGTGTAGAACTTCAAAACATGAACTAGATGTAATAATTAGATAATGGGACATAAATTCATGGTTTGATACAATACTATAGTAAGGAGAAAACAAGATGGAAGAAACAAACTATGTTCGTTATGTTGCATACACAAACATGGTCGGTCTATGTTTGTGAATACACACTTATATAAACAAACACAGGGGAAGAAAAACTTAAAAGGTGAGTGACTATCCCGTTTCATTATAAGATTTACATTATACATGTAGATAGATGCCCAAGGTACATCACCAAATTAAACATGATGGTTGTTCAAGTTTCTCTATTAGTAAATCTCTTCAACATACACACAAGTAGTCCGTGGATGACAACAAAACCTAGAAATAAGTACACAACATCTATCTGCATGCCAAAGCTAGAGCTGCAGCAAGTTCATTATGTGGGCATGTTCGTCTTGACCAAGCTTGAGTCGGTCGGCTTGGTCATGCCAAAGCCTGAGCATGACCTCTTCATCATGCCGAAGCTGGAGCACATCGTCCTCGCAAAGACAGAGCATGCCAACATCGTATTTGACGTAGCAAAGGCGGAACCCATACGGCATTAGTTTACCATTTAGAATAGTTTAAAAAATTTCGGATGCTTATGTAAAAAACATTTTAGTTCCAGGTAATTTGGTATCATTGGTTGGAAATATAATGTTTCAAATCACTTTGTTCATCCTTCGTAGTCTATGTATGAAGTATGATGTGATAGAATCAGGCATGTCATATTTATTATTATAGTCTATTTGATGAGACGTCACAGTGGCAAGGCCACCAACGCTTGGAAGTAAAAGGCCTACATCGATTTACGTGGACATGTCCATTTGTGCACGTCACACGCTCACTCCTTTGTGTGTGTAAATCTACACCTATGTTTAGAGAGAAAACTTATAGGGTAACGTATATTTGACATGCTACGAGATAAAAAAGAGTAAACGTGCGTGTTTGAAAATACATTGTATGCAAGGTTTCATGGAACGTTACATTCACCTACCACCCCCCGGAGGGCAAAGGGAGAAGTCTAGTATGCCATAATATCTGGGAAAATTGAGAAACTTGAAATATTATGTCCTACATTTCGATACCGGGGATATGAACTCCCTTTTGAGTACTGATGAGGGAATATCCAATAGGGTAAGCCCAATCTAGGAGTCATCATGGGGATTGCTACAATCTAGAAGACCACCAACATGAGGAATCTATCCTTAAGGCCAAGGAGTGGAGACTTGGATCTCAAGCAGTGGCTCGACTCATCCCTTTAGACTACTGGGATCTGATACTATCCCGTATATTATGTTGTAATCCCTAGCTGAGGTCCTTTATAAACATCCAAAGGGAACCCTAATAACACAAGACACATATCACGCCATAGCACGGGCCCTATCTACTCCCATCTACTCGTCACCTACGGCGACTCCCTGCACTCTAATACATCAATACAATCCAGGAGGAGTAGGTCTTTACTTTGGGGTTCCGGTGTAGAAAACAAAAAAAAATCCTACGCAAGAACGCCCTAATGCCCAAAATCTATCTATTAGTAATACATTAATGGCCGAAGGTTTCAGATACATACCATTGTAGTACAAAAGCGGTTAATGTTCCTAGGGGAACATGGTTGAAGTAGTCGTGCTCGTAGCCGGCCTTAAGGTCGAGAAGATCCTCGCAAGTCACCTCCTGCTCCATCATCATGCAGCAATCTGGCTCACGACATCCAAGGTGCTCCAAGTGTGGCCCCTCGTGGTTTCGTACACTTATGGTGTACGACGACGACATCCGGCTCCCCCACCCTGCCTAGAGTGCGGAAGTATATCTCTAGCTTGGAATCCCCACAAAACAACGGTGCACGCGGTGAATCCTTGTTCGCACAACCTATACATGGGGTCCACGGTCACAAGGTAGAGAGAGTGAGGAGAGAAAGTCAACCAAAGGAATTCTCTTGTTGTTATGTCTAATCCCACCTATGGAAACCCTTTATATAGGGGAAGGGAGGTGTGCCCTCCCCATTAGGTTAGCCATGTGGGACCATTAGTATAAAGGAAATAACAAGATTTAAAGGAACACCTGGATGGGCCAATGGCCCTCAGCCTAGCAGTAAACAGGTAGCAACCCGGGTGGGCCAGAGCACCTCCCACGCGACCCAAGCACGCTAGGCAGCAGTGGCAGTAGCGAGACCCTATGTGGGCCACCTACCTACCGGCCCAGCAGCGACGCAGCAGCGCCAGCGGTCGGGTGGGCCGGTGCCCACACCGTGGCCCATCGCGCACGCACGGGCTGGCACCCCTGAGCGGTATGAATTACCCACCGCTCGCCTTACCGGCTAGGACGGGTCAAATCCGGCCCAACAGCGGCTGGGGCTACATTTTGCTATTTTTCTCGTCTAAAACTATTTAGTTGGTCCCTCAAAGGTAAAGCTCTAGACTGGTTATATTATCTCCCTCGTCATTATATTAAATGTTGGGAAAACTGCATTGTTAAATTCATAAACAGGTTCAATCCTTTTGCAAAGGTAAGAGAACTTAGAAAGAATATAGGCAACTTCAGTCAGAACATGGGATAAAACTACCCACAAGCATGGGAAATATTTTTGGGATGATCAATAGTATTCCGAATTATGGCCATTCTGAGTCAACTGTTTGCCACTTATTTTACCATGGTCTTAATACCCAATGCAGATAATTTCTAGATTCATCAGCAGGAGGATCGATAAATACTTTAACTATTAAAGCATGTTTGGACTTGATGGATACTTGGTCTAAGAATGATTCTTCTTATAATCCTGATTTTGGCATTAAACCGGAAAAGGGAATACTTCATATAAATTCTGATCTTATTCCTGAAGTACGCAAAACCATGAAAGAAAAAGGTATACCTTCTGAACTTGTCAAGGAAAACAAAGTAGATTTGTTACAAGTTTTTACTAAAGAGGATGAAACAAGAAAAGTTTTTCAATAATTGAAAAATCCACACGCAAAGTCTTATAATAACTTGCATAAGAAATTTTAAAGACATAAAAAGATTTTGGCCGAACTTACAGAAAATTATGAGGAAATTGGCCAAAAAATAAAATTATTTAATAAGTACCTCAGTATGATTGAAACCCAATGTGAACAAATAGCATCTGGTTATCTAATTTTTCTTCAAGATGATATAAATATTCTTGTTTCTACTAATGTTGTTACAAGAAGAGGTGCAGTTGTTAAAGGACCACTAGGACCACCAGAATATGAAGATGAAAAAGATTGAAAGGAAAAAATCCTTGCTCAAAGCAATCCAAGAATATGATACATTGGTGGATCCTCAAGATGAGACTGCTCAAGACATACAAGATCAAACCTTGGAGGAGCAAAACGATGCACATGACGACAATTATAACTCTGATGCAGAGACTGTTGATCCAAGATAATAAGAAAACACAAGGAAAGAAGAAGAGCTATTAGCAATAGAAAATAATAAAAATTATAAGCAACAACAAAAGAAAGAGACTAAAGAGCCTGATCCTCCACAAAAGGTAAAAGATAAGAGTAAGAAACTTCGATATCTAGACCGCAAAACGAAAGCACCAGATGAGGTGATCTATGATTATTTGAAAAAGGCAATAAGTGATCTTCGGCTAGAAATTCCATTTGCGGATGCAATAAAAGTATCTACTTATTCTAAATTTCTTCATGATATTCTTAATAGAAAGAAAGAGATAACTGAAACCGTCACCATGGTAACTAGTTACCCTGCTAATGGGAGGCTATTGTCTAAGTCAGGAGATCCTGGGATACCAACTATTTCATGTTCTATAGGAAAAACTGATATTCATAATGCCTTATGTGATTTAGGTGCAGGAGTTAGCGTAATGACATACTCCCTCTATAAAAGGTTAGTATTTGGAAATTACGGATTTTCAAAGATAAAACTATTTTGGGTTTTACCCTACTACAATGTTTTCAAAATAAAACCCTTGGAAAGAGGCATCGTTTCTTAGTGGAGGTTTTACTAAAGGAGATATGAGGAGGATAAAGAGAAAGTAAAGAATGAGAAAGAGAAGGGATGTTCTACGCCAATATCCAGAACAATTTATCCGTGCAACTACACTACCCCTGTCGCTGGGGCTTAGCTCGTAGTTATTGTCCTTAGCTGGGACTGCTTGTACTTGCTTAACGGGATAAATCCCTGGAAGCCCGAGTGGACTCTACCACATATCTAAGGATCTGGGGCCCATCGCCCGCTACGGAGAAAGTTTCGGTGCAACAATTGGCTCTCCCGCGGATGGTATGCTTTAGGAGTAGGGAAGGAAGTGGAGTCACTAATTGTATATTGCCAAGCTGCGGGTTTGGGTATATGGAAGTGCAGAAGGGAGGACTATGGCGCTAGGCCACATACTCGAGCCGGGGAGAACAAACCCAAAAGGAAAAACCGCCTTTGCTAGGGATGGACAAATGAACAGCTAGGTTTGATTATCCGAATCCCCGTCTACCGTGTGTAGCGGGCCATGGTTATATCCCGACGGATGTATTGATTATTGTGGGTAAAGTGCACAAACTTTGCAGAGTCTAATCTATTCGAATAGCCGTGTCCACGATCAAGGACGGTTGGAATGGTAAGTGCTAGGAGTACCCTTGGGATATGTTTGAGATGAATAAAAAGGATGTGACTTGTTCACGAGGAAAGATAAGAACGAGTTTGGTTTTTGACCAGAGATGGTCAAAGATGTTTTAAAAAGGGATTTTAATATAAAGTTGTTTCAAAAGTTTTTCACAAGGATATGGGGGTATCCGGACTTTCTAAAAGGAATCATATATTCCAAAAGCTCTTTTTCAACAAATATGTAGAGATGCCAATGTTAGGTTTTCAGAAACAACTATAGTGTAGAGCTATCTCACCAGAGCCCAATATGCATTATCTTATTACCTTGTCTTGGTGGTTTGCGAGTACATTCAAAGTACTCACCGACATTGTCCCTGTCTATTTACTTGGCCAGATTGCAGATGTTAAGAACTGACGAAGGTGCTGACGTCTATGCGAGCTGGGCCGTCTTCCCAGTCAATTGCCTGTAGGATAAGGCATGACATGGGCTCTGCGCTTGAAGACTTCCGCTACTTGTGTTGTAATTGCCATAATGGCCCCTTTGTATGTTTTGTAATCGTTACTTTCTGGATGTTGTAATGATACTGGTTGGTTATGGTCACGGCTCACTGATCATGGGAACATGCATAATGGGTATTCTCGGACCGTAAATCCGGGGTGCCACAGACCTGGTATCAGAGCCATCCTGACTGTAGGAGACCTTAGTTAGCATGGACGTTAGACAGGACAACCCCTTTTTCTGACAACACCGTATTTTGAAAACTATGTTCCCAAAAGCTTTTTGAATAATTTCGTATCCTATCTTCTGTGACTCAAACTAATTGAAAAAGGACTACTCTATATCTCGTCTACTTCAAATGTTCTGTTTTCACAAACAAAGTCCGACTCGGAGACAATGAAGCCGAAGATCCCGGAATGAAGAGAACCCAAGTCAAGCAAAACAAAGGATCTACCAACGAAGAAAGACACTACAAGATTGACCTACCAACGGAGTCCTTCATTGCCCCCAACTCGATAATGTACGATACCGACGAAAACAAATGGCAAGACAGAAGTTAAGACCCCTGTAACTTCCGTACTTAGGATTAACATCCCTAATATAGGATTCCCCTTATGGCATGTAGTCACCCCTCAGTACATATGGAACGCCTTGTTTGCTTGTCATGTGCGTGTATGATGATTGGAATGTGTTGCTTGTCTACCTGGAATCATCCGATACTAAAGCTCCGACCACCTTTGTCGGTGTACCCCGACGCCGATGTCGTGGTATTGCCGACGAGTACGCCATGGAGGGGTCCTCACAGTGCGTGTTTAGAGACGTGTTGTAAGGCGGACGGTTGAAGGGTACGAGGTAACACAGCTTACCCAGGTTCAAATCCCGCAACGGTGGCGGAATCCTACTCCTGCTATAAACCACTATAAGGGCAATACGCTGAGTTACAGAGATAGGTTCGCTGTGCGAGGTTGTCTGAGATTGTCTATGAACGTGCCCTAAAGTCTCCCATAGGCCCGACTTATATAGTCGCCAGGTCCTAGGGTTACAGGGAAAAGTCCTAACCGGACATGTTACAGAGTCCTACACCATCTATCACTAGTCTTGTGTATCTTGCACTCCAAGGCTCTGGGTACGCTGGTGACTCCACCGTAGCCTTCCTTTATCCGACATGGGCCTCCCTTCTGGATCCACCTAACTGGGCCGCCCAGCAGGCCATAGGCCATGCTACCGACTATGGGCGACCCGGGTTAGTCGGATAAGAGACATGCTATTAGGATACCCATATAGCATATCCCCAACAGTAGCCCCCGGAGAACTCCGAGATCTTGCGCCGTCTTGCCTCTTCACGTGGAATGCTCCGTCTAGATGGATGTCGGCAAATCGTCAAGAAATATCTTGTAGTCCTCCCAAAGAACCCTGCAAGGTTTTCTCCATCTTCGATTTGTAAGCCGGAGAAATGCTGAATCTTCCATCGTACTCTTCCATAGTCGGATTAAATCCGTCCATGCCGAAATCTTCGATGTGATGGCTCATCTACCCGTGTCAGCTATGACGTTGTAGGCTTAGTTCAGCGACACCCAGTAACTCACAAATGCAGAAAACACAATCATATACGATTTTTCCGCACGAGCGATACGAACCGTTGGCGGCGGCGGTTGGAGACGTGGCGAAATTACCGCCCACGTTCACGAACACGTCATCTACGCGGCAACCGTCCGATTAGCAGCACGAATCTTGACGTAGAGTATGATAAATAGTAACCGTGGGACACTTTCCACTTTTTACCTCATTCCTCTCGCGTCATCGTCTTCTTCCTCCAGACGCACGCCTCCTCGAGCTCTCCGCGAGAAACCTCGAAAACCCTAGCTTCCATCTGCGTCAGTCGCATCCTTCCAACACTCCATGGCCAGCAGCATCTCCTCCCCATTGATGGCGGCGTCGAGCGAAGCCGCGGCGAAGCCGGCGAGCTCCGTCATCATGCCCCTAGAGGGCCTGGTGATCCCCGCATCGGCGGTGATCGAAACCACCGGCGGCGACCATAATTTGGCGGCGCTAGAGCCACTGGAAGAAGAGCCAGACTCGCACAAGGGTGGCTGGCGCGGGTCGGACATCACCGACCGCGACATCCAAGAGATAGCCGTCGAAGGCTACCTCCCCGCGATGGAGGGGATTGCCTGGCGGGCGGCGCCGGCCGGCGAGGCGACACCTGCTCCCCAAGCCGGAGAAAAGGTGTACCTCAAGGCTCAACTGGTACGCGGCGTTTCCCTGCCCATCTCCCACTTCTTCCTCTCCGTCTTGAACCACTACAAGGTCCAACCCCATAACCTTTCCCCCAATAGCATCTTAGTGCTTAGCAACTTCGCGGCACTTTGTGAGGGTTACCTAGGGATTAGGCCTAGGTTAGACTTGTTCGTGTACTTCTTCACCATCAAATGTGAAGCTGGACATAGTAAGGAGGAGCTTAGGAACTGCGGCACCATAAGCTTCAAGATTCGACCTGGCCGGCGGTTCCCCAACATCGTCGGCCATGAGTCCTGCAAAAACTGGCATCGGACATACTTCTACGGCCCCGACATTCCTTTGGCGGGCCGAGAAGTAACGTACCCGGACTTCGCGGATGGAGCCGCCGCTGAATTTTCCACATGGAGATCCCGTGCCTCCCTTCCCTCCGACCTCGACGCTTCTCGCGCAATAAGGAGGATCGAATGGTTCATAGAGACGGGTTTGACCGGCTTGGACCTGGCCATGTGCTGGTTCATCAGGTGAATCCAACCTCTGCAGCACCACACGAAGTTCATGCACGAGTATACCGATGATCGAAGGGATACCCTCCGGATCTCCGTGGATAACTTCTCGAGCGACTCCATCAAGCTCCGCCTGAAGGACATTGTCAAGGTGAAGGATAAGAAGCGTGGCTTCACCATCACCTACGACATGTTCGTAGACGGCAAGTGCCCAAAGGTAGATATTTATTTTCCATGTACGACATATGCCCCAGTTTCTCCGTCTTGCCAACACCATTTTATCTAACACGGTGATTTCTTACTTAACAGCTTAGCGATCTAGATGAGGACAACCTGGCTGCCCAAATCTACGATCCAAAGATGAAGGAAGTCACGGTCGTGTCCGACGACGATGTCCCGTTGGCGCGAAAGCGGAAGAGCTCCACCTCTGATGCTGCCGACGGAGGCAAGAAGAAGAAGACGGAGGGTGGAGCCTCCAAAAAGACTACCGCCGCCCTGGAGGAGGAAAAGAGAAAAGCCACCGGGATTTTTTCCAAAGCACCCCCCCTAGTGTAAGCTTCTCATTTTCCGACATTGTCTACTTATCTGTCTTGTTTCTGTACTTATGCACTTTGCACGTTTCAGGAAGAAAGCCACGACCAGCCTGAAGAAGTCCTCCAAAACGTTGGGGGCTTCTAGAAATATCAAGGATATGCTGCATCGCGACGCCTCCCCCGCCATCGCCCCTTCTACTCCTGCCGTCAAACCTTTGTCTTCCCCGACAAGCTCTCAAGCCCAGGAGGCACCAGGCCCTTCCGCCATGGAAGTGGATTCTGGCGCCTCTACCGAACTCGCTGTTGTCGGCGAGCAGGCGACGCAGGAGAGCACTGCTCTACAAATGGCTGAAGCTCCGGCTAAGGATGCCATCGGTAGCGGCAAGGCGGTAGTGGGAGCTTGTACCTCTACCGAAGGCGGCGCCCCCGCTCCCCAAAAGCCCTTCGAGTTCCCGAAGATAGTTTACCCGACGCTCACGCCGAGTAACACAACTCTGGTTCCTGGAGGAGTGCCGTCGTCTACGACGTGCTGTATTGAGGAGCTTCTCCGACTAGCGGATATCTTGCAAGGAAATAACATCTCCTTTGGCAAGCTGCTAGCCGAGAGCTCTACAAACCTCAAGATTATTGTACTTGTAAGTTTTTACTTTGCCTTTTGCATTTCATATGAGTATCCCACTGTAGCCCCCGAGGATGTAGACGAAAAACCATAGGTTTTGCATCTATATTCTCTAAGAGTGACTAAGTTAGAAAGAACTCTCACTGTAGCCCCCAAGCATTTAGATGGAAGAAACTATTCCGACTAGATGCTTTAAGAGTAGCATACGCAGTGTTTATAATTTTCAATACTGTAGCCCCCAAGCCTCTAGTTGTAACTGAATTAGTTCCGACTAGATGCTTTAAAGAAAAGCTAAGCATTTTCCGAGTTTAAACTTTATACTGTAGTCCCCAAGCTTTTAATCGAGAACTAAATTAGCTCCGACTAGATGCTTAAAGAAAAGCTAAGCATATTGCTAAGTTAAAAACTCTCGCTGTAGCCCCCGAGCGCCTAGGTGGAAAGTTTCCGACTAGGTGCTCCAAGCAGACTAAACAACGGTTTAACTTTTTCCTTTTCTCCATAGAACTAGAATGCTCGGAGGGGCATGGCCAATGACAAGAACCAGAAGATGCGCGCAGATCTTGAAGCCGAAAAGGGTAAAACTGCCATCTTGAAGGAACATATCATCAAAAACAAGAGCCTGTTTTCTTTTTTGCACATTCCGTCTTGGTTTTATGCCTTCATTCTCCGAGTACTCACTGTGTACTTTGTTTTCTCCGACTTTGCAGAACATGTCGCCAAGGACAAGGATATTGTTGAGCAGTCCAAGCACATCCAGCAGCTGGACAGCGAGAACAGAATCCTTAAGAAGGAGAGGGAAGAGATGCTGAAGATGCACGAGGATTCCATGAAAGCCCTGCAGGATTCCGCCTCCGTGGAAATCAATCGCTTCAAGGAGGATCTTGCAATCTTAAAAGATCATAAGAAAGCTGCTGATGAGCAAAACCAACGCCACAGCGAGGCGTTTAAGCTCCTCCAACAAGAGAAGGAATCCTTGGCGGACACCCTCTGGCAGGCCAAGGCCAGCATCTTCAGTAAGTTTCATCCTCCTTGTATTTCTGTAGTCTGGATACTTAGAGTTTATTGAACTCATGCGCTCATTGTCGGAATTTTTAGCTCCTATGGGTTTAACCCGCTCGCCTCCTTCGGACAAGGAATGCATGGTTCTTGCCGGCAACTTCATCAACACCGCCATCACCCAAGCCAAGGAGATTGCCAAGCCCCTCCAGATATACATCAAGGCCTCGGACTCCGTGACGAAGTACTCGGAGATTCTGCGCCGAGCCCCCGAGCGTGTTACGAGCTGGAAAGCTTCATGTGCACGGGCTGGCGCAAGGATGGCGCTCTCAATGGTGAAGGCACATTACGAAGGTTCCGACATCGACACGGTGACCTCTGGTATCCCCGACGTTGACGATGACGGCAAAGAGATTGATCACGAAGCCATATTGTCATCACTCACGGGTTATGAAACCAGAGTTGCCGAGTTGGTGGACATCGATGTCTTCGTGCCCATGAACACCATCGATAGCGTCAACCAAGATTCCTCCGAGTCTCATCATGGCGCCGACGTTGAGGGTGATTCTCCGGATGGGGACGATGCTGCTTCCAAGTCTCCTGCACACAAAGAGTGAAAAACACTGTAATATTTGTTTCACCTATGGTGTATGCGCGGAAAAAACTTGGCGATGTAACTTAAGGCGGAAAACAATGGTTGTTATGTCCTGCTACTTAAGAACTAATATCCAGCATGTATATATTTTTTAAGTAAGTGCTGGCTTATCCATTACTTTGGTTCTTATGCTTGACTTTTCGTGAGTCGGAAGACTCATTGTCGGAACCATGCGCTTAGGTGATGATGCCCAATGGCACCGTCAATAACCTGAGCACAAAATCGCCGATAATAAGTGCCGAAAGTCACTACTCTAGAATCCACATAAAAACGACAAAGGACGTGTAGACCAGAAAACTTAAGCTAACGCCCGTAGGCGTAATTTTCAAAAGTGCAAATGCAAAGCTTGTGCATAAAGGTTTTACATGATACAAAAATGAACACTAAAGGAGGTAAAATACTCAGAAGTATGAGTGAAACAAAGAGATTTATTTCATTGATCATATAAGATATACACAATTAGATAAAAAATGCTAAGTGTAAAAAGGACGTAGCAGTGCTATGTTCCATGGCCGATCAAGCTTCGGGTAGTCATCATCCGGGTCACATCGCTTACGCTTATGATCCTTGTTGGGTCTATCCTTTAGTTCACGATTGTCAACAAGGTAGTAAGACCCATTGAGCAGCGCCATGCTTATGATGAACGGTCCTTCCCATGGCGGGGATAATTTGTGTCACTTGTTCTGCTTAAGTCGGAGCACCAAACCCCCCTCTTTAAACGAGCGATGCCGAACGCGGCGACTATGGTAGCTGCGTAGCTTCTGCTGGTAGATGGCGGATCTTTGGCATGCCAAAACGCGCTCCTCCTCGAGAAGGTCCACATCTAGGCGTCTGGATTCTTCAGCGTCATCCTCGTCGTAGGCGGCAACTCTTGGTGCATCATGGAGAATGTCGAAGGGCAGGATGGCTTCTGCTCCATATACCATGAAGTAAGGGGCGTAGCCGGTAGATCTATTGGGTGTAGTTCGTAAACTCCACATCAAAGATGGAAATTCTTCCGCCCAGGCTCCAGATGCTCTATGTAGTGGTGCCTCAAGACGTGGCTTGATTCCCCACAGAATTAATCCATTGGCTCGCTCAACCTGACCATTGGATTGTGGGTGTGCCACAGATGCAAGGTCAAGTCGGATGCCTTTCTCCCAGCAATATGCCTCCACTTCTACGAGTGATAAATTGCTGCCATTGTCGGTGATAATGCTATGTGGGAGACCAAATCTCACCACTAGATCTCGGACAAACCTGAGGGCAGTTGCCCCATCAAGCTTTCTAATGGGTTTAGCTTCTATCCATTTAGTGAATTTGTCAACTGCTACAAGTAGGTGCGTAAACCCACAAGGTGCCGTCTGTAACGGTCCCACCATGTCTAGCCCCCAGACTGCAAACGGCCAAGTTATTGGTATTGTTCGTAGTTCTTCAGCAGGAACATGTGGTTGTCGGGCATAATACTGGCATCCCATGCATGTCTCAGCCAACTTGTCGGCGTCCGCCTTCGCGGTCAGCCAGTTAAATCCTTTCCGCAAGGCTTTCACGACCAACGATCGAGGAGCACGTGATGCCCGCAATCTCCGAGATGGATTTCGCGTAGGATTTCCATACCTTCTAGCTGGGAAATACACTTTAGGTATACACCAGTAGTGCTCCTTTTATAGAGTTTCCCATTGATTATGGTATAACCCTTTGCTCGTCGTACTATTTTCCGTCTTTTGACTTCGTCGTTGGGCAAAGTTCTGTGTTCGAGATACTCCATGAACGGTTTTGTCCAAGCCGAAGGGACCTTAGTCACCATGTTGACAAAAGAGTCAGCTCTATCCGGGTTGTCGATGTCGGCGCCCTTCACGGATGGTGTGCATAGATGCTCTAGGAAAACTCCTGGCGGAATTCGCTTGCGACCTGATCCAAGATTAGACAGCAGATCAGCCGCCTCGTTTTGCTCCCTAGGAACATACTTGACTTCGTAGCCCAAGAAGCTCTTGGCTATCTCGTCCACTTCGTCTCGCTATGCCGCCATCATAGGGTTCCGCACATTCCAGGTGCCAGCCACCTGCTGGGCAACCAAGTCGGAATCTCCACAGCAAACTATGCGCTTGATGCCAATATCCTTGGCTACACGTAGTCCGTGAATGAGTGCTTCATACTCCGCCATGTTGTTTGTAGCCTCGAAGTGGATCTGCAGAACGTAGTGTAGCTTGTCTCCTGTTGGTGACTATAGCAATACACCAGCCCCCGAGCCATTGAGCAGCTTTGATCCGTCAAAGTGCATCACCCAATACTCTGGTTCTGGCAACGGAGTAGCGTCTGGCATCTCCGTCCAATCTGCAACAAAATCCGCCAAGGCTTGTGATTTGATAGCGTCGCGTCTCTTGTAGGTGATCTCGAAGGCGACAAGTTCAATGCCGCACTTCGCGACCCTTCCTGTAGCGTCGCTGTTATTGATGATGTCGGAAAGTGGGGTCTTGCTCACCACTGTGATCGGGTGCTCCTGAAAGTAATGCCTCAGCTTCCGAGAAGCAAGGAATACTCCGTAAGCTATCTTTTGGTAGTGCGGGTAACGCTGCTTGGACTCCATCAAGACCTCGCTTACGTAGTAAACTGGTCGTTGAACTCCGTGCTCATAGCCTGGTTCCTTCCGCTCTACCACGACGACGATGCTGATTACCCGGTTGGTTGCCGCCATGTAAATTAACAGGGGCTCACCAGTCTCGGGTGCTCCAAGGATGGGAGCTGAGGAAAGAATCTCCTTCAGCTGCTTCAATGCTGCATCTGCTTCATCCGTCCACATGTGTGAAGTTGAAAGTGTGCACACCTTGTGTGGCTCTTAGGATAAAGGTTACAGAAATACTTATCATGAGTTATACTTTGAGTTGGATGTCTCTATCAAATTGTGGTGTTTGTCTGGAACCATCTAGCGCTCAAGGTCATAGTGAGGGGTTACCTAGATGGGGAATGCAGACTTTAAGGTGTGCTCTTATAGCCCTATGTGGTGAATTGGTGTTCCTTTTCCAATCAGAGAGTGGTTCAGGGTAGCATAGTCAAGAAAAGATATTTATGTGTTCAATTATGTTACCATTGTTGAGAGTGTCCACTATTGAAAGTATGATCCATAGGCCTTGTTTCTAAGCATTAAAACACCATTTACAATCAGTCCTGCTACATGTTTGCTTGTATGCCATTTTTATTTTGGATTGCAATTACCACTTATAATCATCCATATTACTTGTATTTCACTATCTCTTCGCCGAGCTAATGCACCTATACACCTGAAAAGTGTGTTGGGTGCGTTGGGGACACAAGAGACTTAGTGTATATTTATTGCAGGGTTGCTTGAGAGGGATATCTTTGACCTCTTCCTCCCTGAGTTCGATAAACCTTGGGTGATCCACTTAAGGGAAACTTTCTACTTTTCTACGAACCTCTACACTTGGAGGCCCAACAATGTCTACAAGAATAGAAGCGTGCGTAGACGTCAAGCTCTTTTCTGGTGCCGTTGCCGAGGAGGTAAGGTAAAAG
The DNA here is from genome assembly GCA_916181665.1 of Avena sativa. Lineage (NCBI taxonomy): Eukaryota > Viridiplantae > Streptophyta > Magnoliopsida > Poales > Poaceae > Avena > Avena sativa. The sequence continues at coordinate 124,199,401 of OV702280.1, forward strand.
TTACTCACATCCTCTGGATACTAAGCTGTCTTCTAGTATTGTTGCTAGTGTGTGAGTGCTCGAAGTTATTTCCTTTAGATTATGCAATTGTATCTTTTTGTTTCTTGTTTTTATTTTCACTAGTTAGGCTTAATGGAAAACAACGGACTTTACAGTATTTTTCCTGAGTTAGGACATGAAGTGTTTGAAGAGAAAATTAAAAAACTTATGGAACTATCTTTGCATGCTAATAGCAATGTTATTAGTATGAACTTTTTGAACACCATTGTTGCTAATGATATGGAAACGTCTAAGCTTGGGGAAGCTAGTTTTTATGAAATGATATTTTTAGTTTCATAGCTTTAGAGGAGAAAATTTGCTATGATGATACTATACCTCCAATGTATGATGATTACAATGATGAATATGATATTTTTAGTCCACCTACTATTGAGGAGAAAATTAATTATGATTACAATATGCCTCCTATATTTGATGACTATGGTGATGAGAATAATAATGATAGCTATTTTGTTGAATTTGCTCCCACAACGATTAATAAGAATGACTATGCTTATGTGGAGAGTAATAATTATTATATGCATGTGGCTCATGATAAGAATGTTTTATGTGATATTTATATTGTTAATTTTATTCATGATTCTACTAAAATTTATTATGAGAGAGGGAAACATGGTTTTATGCATCTCAATAATATTAAGTTTCCCCTATTTATGTTGAAAATTTTGATGTTGCACATGTTTTTATTTCCTATGCTTTGTGCTTTCATGACTTATTTCGTTACAAGATTATTTTTCATAGGAAGTGGGTCAGACTTAAATTTTTTTTATATTTGCTTATTTATGCTCTCTTTTACTTCAATTCATATTTCTTATGTGAGCATCATCGAAATTATCATGCCTATCTTAATGGCTATAAAGAAAGAGCTTTTGGGAGACAACCCATTATATTTTTGCTTTTAGTTTATTTTTGTTTCTCTGAGTCTTGGAAGTTATTGTCTCTATAATAACCTCTCCTTATCCTTTTTATTTCTTCTTTGTTCCAAAATTAGCCTATAATAAGAAGAATGTAAGATTTGGGGAAGTTGCTGTCTCGAAACATATTTCTGTGCTTGGCTTTAAAACATCGTGAAAAATCGCAGAACGTCGTATTGATCTGCAAGTTTTTGTGGGCATGCCCCAGGTATTTACCCAAATTTCTTTAGTTTTGCACTTTTCGATTTGATCAACAGAAGATTTTCAAAAAAATCGGTCTTTACCTGCAGGTCTGTTTTGACAGATTTCTGCCATTATTGCATTTGCCTCTTAATCGATTTCTTTTGAGTTCTTTTGATCACTTGAGCTTTTAAAAGGAGGTGCTACAGTAGCTTATGTTTTAATGGATGATTTACTTGAGTTTAAACTGAACCCAAGGGTTTATTATCTTGCATATACTAATGTTGCTAATAAAGATTGTGTGAAGTTTTGTATGAAGGAAGTTTTCAAGTGTAGGGAGAGAATGATATGATGAGATGAAGTATGGAAAAAATCTCAAAATTGGGGATGCCCCCCGCGTCACCCCAAGAAATATTCAAGAGGTACTAGCGTCAAAGCTTGGGGATTCCCAAGGCATCCCCCTCTTCATCAACAAAAATCTCAGTTCTTCTTTCAAAGATACTACTTTTTTATTGCTTCATGCACTATGTGTTATTCTTGGAGCATCTTTGTTTTTGTTTTTAGTTTTATTTTGTTTTGTTTTCTGCAATAAGTTGGTTGGATCCCATCACACTTCTTTTGGAAAGAGACACGCTCCATTTTCATTGTTTAGAACACTCTAGTTTTCACTCTTATTGTTCTATGAGTGTTCTCAGTTGCTAGCACTGCATTTAGCTTTAGTTTTCTTATTATTTTTGCTTAGAACTTTTTCGTTATTCTTTGTAGTTAGGTGAGACAAGATCTCCGGTCTATATTGATTATTATCTTTGTGAGTTGTTTCAAATAAGTCGATTGGTGTTGGAAAAGAGTAGAATGTTTCATGCTTATGGTGGTACGAAAAGAAGCTTGTTTTGAATGTGACTTAGAATTTATCATGTCATGTTAGATGTTGCTTTAAACATATGCTTAGTGATTATTGTTGTATCATGAATTGTTTCAAACAATTGAGATTGTTTAATGTGCCATGAAAGAATCATGCGTTGTTTTAGCATACAAAACCATAATATTTTGGTATTCTCCTTTGATGCTTTATTTGGGTGGACTTGGCACATGCTTACACCATGCTATGACTATGAACTAGTCACCTTAACCTCTATGATCATTTAGTTTTTGAATTGTGATATCACTTTATGCTTCGATTAATAATGTTTTGTCACTCTGCATGATTATGGACATTATTGCTCTCTTAGTTGGTCGCTCCCAGTCTTTTGCTAGCCTCCACCTATACTGAGTATGAGCTCTACTCGTGTATCAACTCCCGAGAAACCAAGTTATTCCAAAGTATATTCATGTTTTTAGATATCTTCCAAATTAAATTTTTGTTATGTGAAAATTAGAGATTAAATATCTCACGAACTTGAAGGCACACTTTATTTCTTCCACTTAATAAACTTGAACCATTGTGACTGTCTTAGATGCTTATATGCTCGCAAGTTATAAGTTGGCAATTAGCAGAACCATGCTGTCACCGGGAACACTTTCGACATTGCACTTATTCTATTTAGTTGATATCATGTTGTTTTGTTTATGGATCGCGGGCGGTGTGAAATAAGATGGGATCTTGTAAGTCCATGGAGTATGTATATGTGTTAGAAAAACACATGGGCGGCTAGCCTAAGCCATGCCTAAACATGGTGGAAACTTGCAGTGAAACCATAGTGGCATTCTATGAAGCATCCTCAATAAAAATCTATGCAAATAGAAAAATAAAAGATTGCTGAGATGCCCACTATCAGTTGCCTTGTCTTTTTGATATGGGATAGCTCCTGTATCATGGGGCAAAGGGTACCCCGTTGGCGGTTATCTAAGATACACATATACTTACAATTACAAGAACTTGCTTGTGACCAAGTTGAGTTGCATGAGGTCTCGGTACTCGTAATCAAGGGGCATGAGATTTTCAACTTGTGATTTGTCAAGCATGTACTCATATTTTCACTCACTTTAACCTTAATCACTTCAAGATGCTTATGATAGGGGAAATGAGAGATCAAAGCTAATAAGTACCATAATTTTTGGAAGCTTTATAAAACCATTTAATCGCTACTTCCCTCTGCGAAGGGCCTTTCTTTTTACATTTATGTTGAGTCTCCATCTTATATCTTTATGCATCAGCTAAGAGTGCATAGTTGTCATTCTGAGTTCAATGTACATTGTGCCAAAACTTGTTGATTGATTCATAATTATGGTATTGCTTGTTCTTAAATTATTTGTATCTAGTCACCCTTATGAACTTTGAAGGTGTCATATGCATTTATGTTTTGCTATTCCATGAAGGACAAGTCGAATACCACACTTTCTATGTTTTCTATATGTGAAACAAACAAATGTCTTTCAAAGCATTATTCATGATCTTTATTTGTGTAGCCTTTCATGTTGCAACATAGTTGCTATGTCTTATTGTTAGAAATATATCTTTCATACTTATGTTTAGAGTACTTTGATCTCAGCTATCAATGCTTTGCAATACCTTGATCAAGATTGTGATGGCGCATGTCAACTCAAAAATTATTATTTTTATCACTTACCTACTCGAGGACGAGAAGGAGTTAAGCTTGGGGATGCTGATACGTTGCAAACGTATCTATAATTTTTGATGCTCCATGCTTGTTTTACACCAATTTCTTTATGTTTTGCTTACACTTTGTGGCATTTTTATGCATTTTCTAGAACTAACCTATTAACAAGATGCCATAGTGCCAGTTCCTATTTTCTGCTGTTTTTCTATTCCAGATTTTTACCAAAGGAAATATTCTCGGAATTGGACGAAACAAAAGCCGAAGTTCCTATTTTTCCCGACACGACACTGAGTCCGAAGGAGAGATGAAGAGGCGCCGCGAGGCAGCGAACTACATGCTAAGTGGGAAAGAGAAGCTAAAATTGCTAGAAACAATAGTGTGTGCACTATTACCACCACCAATATGGATGCCATTAAACCACAAGAAGTCCCTATTCCTCCCACCACAATGCCTAAACCAGTTATTCTACTACTAGTGATGCTAAGTTTGATTTTGATCTTGATGGTTGCAATATCTCTAAAGTGATTTTGTTCCTACAAAAGCTTGATGGAAGTCTTGATGCTAGTGATATGAATGTGGCTTCCACTAAACACATTACATATGCTCTCATTAAAATTAAGGAAGGAAAGTTGAAACACAAAGCCTCTATTCCTAGGAATGTAGAAGATAGTTGGGAGCCCATCATTAATATGCAAGTGGATGACTTTGATCTCAAAGCTTCATGTGACCTTGGTTCTACTGTCTCTATTATGCCTAGAAAGATTTATGAAATGCTTGATTTGACACCTTTGGAAGATTTCTATTTGGATGTCCCACTTAATGATAATGCTAAAAAAACTTATGGGGAGTGTTAATGATGTTCTTATTATGGTTAACAATGCTTATGTCCATGTTGATTTCTATTGTTTGGATGTTGAATACAATGCTTCTTGTCCTATTACTTTGGGAAGACCTTTTCTTAGAACTGTTGGTGCCATCATTGATATGAAAGAAGGCACCATTAAATATCAATTTCCATTCAAGAAAGGTATTGAACACTTCCCTATGAGGAGAGAGAATTTTCTTTTTTCCCCTCCTTCGAAATCAAGGTTTGATGTTAATGCTTCTTCATTTGAAAATACTTGATTCTTGCTTCTTGTGACTAACTTAAAGGTGTTAAAGAAAAGTACTTCTCGGAGATAACCCAATACTTTTATTGAGTCTTGGAAGTTATTGCATCTATAATAAGCTCTCGTTATCCTTTTTATTTTCTTTTTGTGCCAAGAATAACCTCTAATGAGAGGGAAGTAAGATTTGGGGAGTTGCTATTCCGGAACTGATATTTGTGCTCCATCGTAAAAATTCGTGTAAAATCTGTGTAAGTCGAATTGAGCTGTAATTTTCTGAATATTCCCCCAGGTTGTTAGCTAACTTTTGTTAGTTCAACACGTTTTCATTTGAGCAACAGAAGTTCTTCGAAAAAATCGATTGCCCATCCCTCTCGGTCTCGCCGTTTAGCCTATAAAAGGAGTCCACCCCCAGCCATTTGAAGCACACCATTCCACTCCTGTCACCTCACTGATCGTTCCACCCTCTAGCCGGAGCACGAGGAGCAACAGCTCGCCAGAATTGCACCGGAGCATGCCGCCTCTGGAGGAGAAGGGGGCCGCTGATTGCGACCACCCCCGGAGCTGCCTCGACCGTCCCTGAGCTCGCCATCGACCACTCGTTCGTTTGCCCGCCTCGCCGTCGTTGCTGGAGCCCTGGTATGCCCCCTATGCACCCCCACTGAGCCGCTACGGTTCGATCTCGCCGTTGATAGGTTCGTCGTCGACGACGATCCCCAGCCGTCGATCTCCCTTCTATTCCAATGACCCACATAGCCCCGTACCGCTTCGCGCGTTATGAGCCGCTGACTGGTAGACCGCCTATCAGCTGAGCCTCGGGCTGCGGAGTGACACTGGGCCGGACCATTAACCTCTCCCGCGCGACCCAACCGTTTGAATTTAGATTTTTCTATTTTAATTCAAACATAGTTCTGTACATAGATTAAAAATTCAACCCATCTCGATTCAGTGAACCAAAATGCATGAAACCAATTTTGTTAGAAAGGTACTGAAATGCTTAATCCAAGCCCATTAGATTCAAATCATTTGGATTTGTAGATCACCCTTGGTAAAAACAACAAGTCAGAAGCTTTTCTGCATTCAAACATTTTTCAAAATTTAACCATAATAGCTTTTGAGTTGATTCCAACTCTCAAAAATCACATTTGATCATACCTTTCAGAATATATAAAAATATTTGGGTTTACTTACAGAAATAATGTTCAAATAACAAAAGAATGCCACATAGGCATTTCTAGTCACTTTATTTATTTAAAATAAAAAGGTTACACCTTATTAAATTGTGACACCACTTTAAATCACATTCCCATGTACTGAAATATGTGGTGATGACATGTGTCAACATGATCCCATGTTTTAGTTGGAGAATATTAAATGTTAAGTAGTTTTTCAATGAGTAGAAATTACTTTTCTCAAATTAAAATAAATAAGACAAATGCTTTAATCTTGTAATGATAGGCGATGATGCTAGATCATCTATAATGCACCTTGGTGTGATGATTAAAAGTAGTTAAGTATTATTTGGTGATGGTGTACCTCGTATTTATTTATAGACGCTAGTACCGACCAAGGATACGAGGAGGAAGGAGGATACTATGAGGAAGAAGTCGAGGAGAACTTCAACCACTACTCTGCACAAGGAAAGCTTATACTGATACCTATGCAAGCCTTACTACACAAATTGACCTATGCAAGCTAACACTTGCAACCTAGCAAGTTTATACCACTATCTTAGCAAGACAAACCATGCAAGTTTTACTTGCAAGCTTATACCATTTGATAAACCATCCTAGTTTTACTTACAAGCATTCTACTTTATTTCTTTATCAAAGCTTTTCTTAGAGTTTACTTAAGTGACTTGTAGATTCTAGAAAGATAATTGAAGGTTGCATAAAGAGCATTAAAATTTTTTCCTAGGTAGATAATCTTGATGTCATCCTAAGGCATGCGATTGAACTTAATTAATCTCCACTTGTCTACCACCCCTCATTAGTACTTACCCCCCCCCCCCACTTGTAGATGCTAGTGCTAAGCATAAAACTTGATCAACTTTAGATGGGAATACTTGGTGAAAATGGTTATGAAAACCTTGGAATGATGAGTCATTCTACTGAAATGTTTTGACATGTGTTTCCGAACACCAGATGATTTTGATGATGAAAATGTTGAGGCATGAGCCTTATCCCTTTATAAAACTGAGGGTTGTCTGGATGCGATACCATTCCAATTTTACCATACAACCACAATACCCAAAAATTGGGTAGGGCTTGACTGGAAACTTATATACCTTAGTATGGGTTCCCTCACGGCCAAGGTCTGAGCTGAGACTACCTTGTGAAGATTGTCCACCTGTGCAGTACCCAAGATGACAATTGGTCATGGTTGGGACGCCAAACTCATAGGAGAGTTGCCTATACTAGGGCATGTAATTGAAAGGTTAGGATTGATTATCCGCATACTGAGTATAGTGAATTCAGGATTTGTTCCTAACGGATGTATTGAATGTTCTGGTGAAAGTGTACAATCTCTGTAGAGTGTCAAACTATTCGAATAGCCACGTCCGTGGTTATGGACAGTTGGAGTGGCCATACTGTTCCCCCGTCAGATGTTTTCAAAATGATTTGTGAAATGAATTATGACTTTGACTTGACCACAACAGAGTTGTGATATGAAATTCAAATTCCCACTTAGGTGTTATCAAACTTTCAACTAGTTTTTCTTTGCTTCTGAACTTAGTAGAGGTAAATCTGGATTTTTGCAAAACAACCCTAGAGCCTAGTGTCCTAATTATAAAAACCCCCTTAACTTGTTAGTATTAGTTTGCGAGTACTTAACGAGTACTCATGGCTTTGTCCCTGGCTATTCCCGTGGCCAGACTATGAAGAGGAGTATCAAGATGATGGACTGCAGGAAGGTTACGACAACTAGGATCATCTCCCATCGTCAGCATTGCCTGTGACCCCGAAGATGGAGCTTCGCCTACGCTATCTTTATTATTACGTTATTCCGCTGCTTGAGTTGTATTAAGAACTGGATCATGAGATCCTTATTTGTGTAAGACCTTATGTATGGTTTGTAATGGATGATGTACTGTGATATCCAAATCTGTTATGTCTCACAAAAATGGTAATCCTGGGATTGCGATGCATGGCAAAACAGGCATCTGGGATTAAAAATCCGGGTGTTGACAGCCCCAGCGTCTGGGGTAATGTGGTTGCACGGATAAAATTCTTCCGGACATTGGCTTAGAACATCCCTTCCTTTCTATTGCTTTTATTTCTCTTCATCCACCTCATCTTTGCTTTAGTAAAACTTCCACTCAGAAACGATGCCTCTTTTCAAGGTTTTGTTTTGAAAACTTTGTAGTAGGGTAAGAACCCAAAAGAGTTTTATTCTTGATAATCCATGGGTTCCAAGAGGGAAGATGCTAATCATCTTAGCCTCATTCTAAGGGGTAAAAGTAGGTGTAAATAGGGTAGGTGTCCAAGGGACACTCATTCATAACTTGGAAGAGCCAAGTTACTCACGTCTGTTAATTTGAATACAAAACATGCCTTTAATCATGAAATTTATAAACGAGATATAAAACAGCTGATAAACGGGAGTAGGTAAATACATGAGTTCAGGAATGGTGTCTTGCCTGTGACCAGCAAGATGTCTCTTGACGGCATTAGATAACCAGAATACCAATAATAACAATAATAAGATAACCCCGATGCTTCCTTCTTCTCGGCGTCACACAATCGCAACTATCGCTGTTATCGGGAATACATGCAAGAAAACAATACACCAATCAATACAAACATACAAGCATCAAACCTACAGCAAGCAAAAGGTAATTATATGATAAATATCAGTAGGATGTTGGAGGTGTGATTTGATTGGATTGGAAAAAGAATTGGAGGCGTAGGAAAAAGGATCCCTTTTGATTTCTAGTTTTGGATCTACCTAAGAGAGGGTTTTTGATCAAGGAATTGATCTGTATGATACCATTGTATAAAAATGATACCACCAGATAGGTATTGATAAGATGAAGCCAAAAAAGTGGTCTCCCTATTTTATCAATTTCCTAGGATTTATAATAGATTTTATAGTGGATAGAATTCTAGTTTTAGGAAATAATTCACCAGAACTTCTATGGAGTTCCAAAAATTATTTCCTTGGGTGATTAGGTAGTGTTTGGTGTACTGAATCAATAGGAGTTGGAATCTCCTAAAAAAATTACCAGAATGCCCTTGAGAAATTCCCAAAAGCAGTAATGGCTGGGATTTGTCTTTTTCATCCTATTTATTTTACAAAATCTTTTTAGTTGATTCTAAGGACACATGTTAGGCGATGAAAATACATTTATGTAGAAATTCGAATCAATCAATTTGGAGTTTCCTAGCTACCGTAGTGATTTTACTAGTGATTAAAGCTTGCACATAAGTGTTTAATTCACTAAAATTATTAGATGCTCAATAAATATTGGACTCATGGGATTTGAAAGATGTGGGTACTTATGGGTTCAGGGAGTTGGAAATTGGTCATAAAGATTTTTTCCTAGGGAATTTTCTAAAGGCAGAAATGACCTTATTTTGTTATTTTTGCTACAAGCAATCTAAGAAACAAATTAAGGTGGGCCAGTGGGGTAGGAAGGGTATGGTCAGTACCTTTCATCACCAACTGGACGTACTCCAATGGAGGTATCAATTCTTAGAAGAAAATATTTAATGTTATGGACAGGTCTTAGTGCATGATTTATCTTATTTATTCTAAATAACTTTTAGGCTAGCCAAAGCCTCTGCCTGTGAGGGGGAACACTTGGGAACTAGATAAAATATAGATATGATTATTTTCTGGTGTTTTCTATTTTTCTCTATATTTAATCCTGACAGATAGGATAGATGATTTTTCTGGAAATGATTAAAAAGGACAAGGGGAGGGTTATTGGGCCTTACTAGGGTGCTTTCGGCCCAGATCTGCGAGGTGGGCGCGTGGATTTGTTTTAAAAAAACCGCCTGGGGGGACCCCACCTGTCAGCGGGACTTCGTAGCGTAGGGGTACGGGTGCACCTACACCGTTGGATTAGAACGGGATGGACGACCATGGGCCGTCTTCCTTGGTGAGACGCAGACGGGGGAGAAGTAACGCTAGACGGCTCCGGGGAGGTGCGGGGGAGGCTTACCAGATCTCTCCTGCGACCGTGGGGGTGACGGGCGAACGCGGCTCGACGCGGGGACTTTAAGATGGGCGGTGAGGCCCCATTCGGTGACCGGGGTTGTCTCACGCGTGGCGTTGGTGGTGTGGCTTGGAAACTCGTCGGAGGGCCCCCAGGGGATGCATGCGTGTCGATGGTGAGCGTGCAGGTGCTCGAGAAGGTCGGGGTCGCTGGAGGACACCGGGTCAGGCCGACGTTGGATGGAGGTGGTCTCAGCTTCCCTAGAACCAAAGAGAGAGAGGGGGGAGGCTGATTAGATATAGGAGAGCACGAGTAGGGTAAAGGAGAGAGGTGGGGTTGTCGGGGTTGCTTGCGCGCAAGCTTCAACCCGAGGAGGGTTCTTATCCTTCTCTATGGCTAGGGGTATCAAGGAGAGGGGATCTGGAGCTCGAGGGAGAGGTGTTCTGGTGCTAGGGGGAAATGAGAGAGAAGGTGCGAGGTGGGAGGCTTCTGGCCTTATAAAATGAGAGGGTAAGGTGTATGATTTACATGGTCCATGGAAGGCTTGGAGGGAGGGAGGTGCTCAGCTAATGGGGCCATAGGGGCGGTGGGGAGGTGTGGGGTAGCCTCTGGTCGGCTAAGGACAGGGGTGAGAGGGGAGCTGCTGATATGGCTTTAATATGATGGGACAAGACAAGGGGGCCTTGTCTTCCTTTCAACAAGAGCAAAAGGACAAGAATTAGTGCTAGGTCAGTGTAGATCTTTTAGTGCTGTGACCAGGAGGAGGGTGGGTGTTAGGGAGAAGTGCTTGACAAGCTTGGATTTGGTTTGGGGGTGGTTTGAATCAAACTTGGGCTATTTTGCCCAAAATTGATCAAATGGGGGCTTGTGAAGGAAGTTGAAAATATCGCATTGGGCAAAGGGTGGAAACGGTACTGGTAGATAGATGGTGTCAAATAATCTCTCCATAATTTAAATGGGATTTTTCTAAAGATTATAATCCCACTTAAATGCATTTATTCAAAAAGTGCAGAAGTAGATTATGGAAGCAAGAATGATATTTTTACATTGGGCAAGGTTAGTTTTTGATGTGATATGGTCCTATATACCATAACACACATTGGAGGATTTTATTGGGATTTATTGAGGTGGAAAAGTATTTTTGGGGAATTATTTCTTGTTTCTGCCATTTAGGACAAAGGGCAAAAGAGATAATTAAGAATCTCAAAAATATATATTTTTGAGTTGGGAAGTTATGATATGTTAAGTAGGAATCAAATGTGCCTTGAGTTCGCAAGGTGATTTGGAGAAAAGCAAACTTGCCTTTATAGACAAGGATGTTGGGAACTTGGTAAATAAAGGAAATTAAATAGTTTAAAAATCCAAATAATTGAGGGAATTATTTGAGGATGCTTAGATCCATGGTAGATGATGTATACTTCATGTAGGTAACAAAGTCCGCCTTGGTTTTGAGGATAAGTGGTGAAAAGGATGGAAAGTAGATAAGGGTAGGATCTAGGGTTTAGTTAATCTGATGCCATCTAAACAGGGATGAACTAGAGAGCTCAGAGCTCACCTTGGTACAAGGGATATATGGGTGGATATACCATGTCATGTAGATGATAATGGAAGCATGGGTTTGTCTTGGTTGGATCTGAGGTGGTCTAGATGAGATGGCAAACTTTGAAAATAAGGCTGCCATAACAGACACATCGGTTAGCGTTCTAAACCAGGGGGGTCTAGGAAGCACAAGGCTCCAATGGAATCAAGTAAAGTGGGGATTGATAGGCCATGATTATTAGAGCTAAACCATGCAAAGAGTTGGTCAAGGGGAGGTGGCACATGGATGGGAGCTTCTGCCAAAGTAGGCAATATGATAAGATTTGTAGGAAAGCTTATTATCTTGAATACAAAACCATCATGGATGAGTTGGGATTAGAATGGCTTAGCCAAGGGCAAGAGTGGGCCTTGCTGGTACTAAAGATTTACTACAAGATGGTTCAAGTACATTATCAAGAGTACAGATAGGTTGTAAAATGTAGAGCTCCAAAGATGGTATCCAGATAAGAAATCCAGACTTAGCCATTTTGGTAGATTTAGGGTTTTAGACTAGAGTGCAAGTGTAGAAGCTTTTGAGAGGATGCTAGGTTCCAAACTCATGATCATAGGAGATAAGGTTGGGGTACTTAACTAAGTGGATCGGATTCATGCTTAGATTGGGTCTCCACTAGGTTGGAAACCATCCAGAGGGATTATCCTTGGGTTGAGCTGATTTGGAGATGAGAGGGTCACTTGAGTGGCTTAAGATAGATCCAGGTTTGGATGCTTGATTTGAGGTTGATGATCACAAGCAAGGATTGGGTCCTAAGGGACGAGCTACTAAATTATATCAATCTAGTTCGTAAGAAAACAAGGCAATCAGCAGATCAAAGCAATTCACCAGACAGTAGATCAAGGCAATTCATTAACCAGCAGATCAAGGCAATTTATCTTATTACTTATCCAACTAGGACTAGGGTTACCATCAAGCTTATCTTAAGTTAAGGATGGGTATGTTTAAAAGGGGTTTACCTTTGAAGTAAGATAAGGATCATCTTGGTATTACTACCAAGATTGGAATAAAAAAAATTTAATAAAGGTTTTGGAAAACCTAGAGATAAGGGTAGTTGAGGGTTCTGTCTTGAAAACATAAGGAAATAATGTATATGTCTCAATAGTTTTGGCCATAGAAGCTAGTAAAGTATTTGGTTGGGTCAAGGTCATCTTGGCTCAGGTTTTTGAAAAGCCAAAACATTTGAGAATATGAAAAGATGAGCCAAGACCTCTCTTTTGTAAAATTGTTTTTGTAAACTTAGTTTGAGATGAGGGGTATACAACTAATACACAAACAATTGCTTGAGTACAAGCAAACAAGTAGGCACACAAGGCAAGAAAAAGTTTTTGTTCCCCCTGATTTTTGCCTTTTTGTTATTTAATCAGGGTTGTTGAAATTGGGATGTTACACCGCCACCGAAGACGAGATTCGGGGGACAAAAGAATCTGTTCCGGCACCCTGACGGTACGGGGAATTGCCCCTAGAGACATCTCCATCGACTCCACCGCCATCTTCATCGCTGTTGCTAACTCCCATAATGAGGAGGGATTAGTTCTCCCCCGAGGCTAAGGGCTCTACCGGTAGCTATGTGGTTTATCTCTCTCTCTCTCTCTCTCTCTCTCTCTCTGATGGTGTGATATTTATGTGATCATGAGCTTTGTAATCTAGTTGAATAAGTATATGTTAATCTGCTACTCAAGTGCTTTTATTAATGTGATCTCCGGAGACACCTTGTCCCACGTGTGTGAAGTTGACAATGTGCACACCGTGTGTGGCTCTTAGGCTAAAGGTTACAGAAATAATTATCGTGAGTTATAATTTGAGTTAGGTGTCTCTATGAAATTGTGGTGTTTGTCTGGAACCATCTAGCGCTCAAGGTGACAGTGATGGGTTACCTAGATGGGGAATGCGGACCTTAAGGTGTGCTCTTATAGCCCTACGTGGTGAATTGGTGTTCGTTATCCAACAGGAGAGTTGTTCAGGGTAGCATAGTGAAGATAAGATATTTATGTGCTCAATTATGTTATCATTGTTGAGAGTTTCCACTAGTGAAAGTCTGATCCCTAGGACTTGTTTTTAAGCATTAAAACACCATTTACTATCAGTCCTACTACATGTTTGCTTTCTGCCATTTTTATTTCAGATTGCAATTACCACTTATAATCATCCATATTACTTGTATTTCACTATCTCTTCGCTGAAGTAGTGCAATTATACACCTGACAAATGTATTGGGTGTGTTGGGGACACAAGAGACTTCTTGTATCTTAATTTTAGCGTTGCTTGAGAGGGATATCTTTGACCTCTTCCTCCATGAGTTCGATAAACCTTGGGTGATCCACTTAAGGGAAACTTGTTGCTGTTCTACAAACCTCTAAACTTGGAGGCCCAATGCTGTCTATAAGAATAGAAGCGTGCGTAGACATCACTCTTCCATGAGCAAGCATAATCAGAAGCAGCAAGGACTGTGGTACTGATGATTGGATAACAAATGCAACTAGTTTATTTGTACTCTATTGCAAGTGGGAGACTAAAGGGAATATGCCCTAGAGTCAAATATTAGATGTCATATTTCATAAAGTTTATGATTAAATTTTATATCATCGTATAACTGTATTTATAGGGAAACATCAATTCACATGTGATATACAAACAAACGGTAGTTCCTAGTGAAACTCTAATTACTGGTTCATTGGTCAATGGATGATCAAAGGTTTCCTGATCATGAAGGTGCCTCGGCCCCTAATTCACAATGAGATCATTTCATTGGGGAATGATATGGTGCATATCCAATCTATAGCATCGTATCACAATCATGTCACGAAATTCTGGTTATGATGTTTAGGAAACATAATGACTCTTCCCTTAGACTATGAGACCATATCAAATCACTGTCACCCGAGGATGCTTTGATGGCACATAACATAACCTGAAAAAATGGTGATCATAAAGGTGACGTTGGGTATCCATAGGAACATGTTGAGGAGACTATGTCAAGTGCAGGATTTGTCTATCCGCGTGGCAAAAGATACTTTGGGCCCACTCGGATAAGTTATATCCATAAGTTGCGCAGCGTGTGACTAGGTCACAGGGATATAACTTATCGGATCGAGTAAAGAAGGTTTTGTTATGGGGTTGAACACTGACATGTGATGTCACTTGATCAAAACCTCAAACAATATAGTATTATAGAGACAAAAGGAATAAGACACAGTGTTTACGGTTGAACAACAAATATCGTTGAGTACATGATGGTTGTCAAATATAGCCATCCAAGTCCGCATTTAAACTATATTTAATTCATATATTTGATGAAATATGTCTCTAAAACCTACCACTAATGCGTAATGATAAAAGGGGTATAAAATCCTTTATTGCTATTTTTGCCTGCGAGATAATAACGTGTTATGAAGGGAATCACTACATAAATGCTAAATATACGAGATTTCCAACACGCCAAAGAAACCAAAAGTCGTGAGGAGGCAAATGCAAGTTTAACGACCAATTATACGTCCCGGCAACGTATAGTTGTCACCGTATAGTTTGCACCAACCTCCTTAGGTAAAACAGAACAACTTTTGTGAAGGGACCCCCAACTCCACAACATTGCTTCTTTCATACTCAACTCTCCCAGCCTCCATGTCAGATTAATAGATCTAGATGTAAACCTCTAAACCCTTCTCCACCACCATAGCCATCTTCCACCACTTGTAATAGTACATCTCATCTCCAATTGGCAACATTTGTAAGACTATTTGTTATCAACTCTATGATCTCTATTATAATGTTTATGATTGTCGATTTAATCTCTATGTGTGAGTAATTCTCCTTGGGCTAAGGTCTTCAGCCTAGCCATGTAGCTTTTGTGCAAGTTATTTATCATATATGGGATCATGTATTAGTTTGTATGACCTGATGATTGTGGTACTCTCTCTTGCCACAATCTATGGACTTGTCAGGTACCCAAGACCCCGAGGATTGATCCAGGTAAAGGGTGTTGGAGATATGCCCTAGAGGCAATAATAAATATAGTTATTATTATATCTTTGTGTTTATGATAAATGTTTACATTCATGCTATAATAGTATTAACAAGGAAACATTAATACTTGTGTGATTTGTAAACTAAAATAGAGTCCCTAGTAAAGCCTCTTTATAATACTAGCTTGTTGGTTAATAAATGATTGTGGTTTCCCTATCATGAACATTGAGATGTTATTAACAACAAGATCATATCGTTAGGAGAATGATATGGTGGACATACTCCTATAGATAAGCGTAGCATAAAGATCAAGTCATTTTAATAGTTCAATTGCTATATGCTTTCTGATACATAGTAACCTAATTCGTTCGACCATGAGATCATGCATATCACCTTTACCGAATGGATGCTTTGATGACATCAAACACCACACCGTAACTGGGTGGCTATAAAGGTGGCATTGAGTGTTCGGAAAGTATTGGTTGAGACACATGGATCAAGAGTGGGATTTGTCCATCCATATGACGGATAGATATACTCTGGGCCCTCTCGGTGAAATGTCATCCAATTATCTTGCAAGCATGTGACTGGCTCACAAGGGATCACATATCACGGGAACGAGAAAAGAGTACTTATCGGTAACGAGGTTGAACTAGGTATGCAGAGATACCGACGATCATAACCTCGGATAAGTAAACTATCGTGAGACAAAGGGAAATTGGTATCGTATGTAAGTGGTTCATTCGATCCCAAAGTAATCGTAGAAATATGTGGGAGCCATATGAATTTCCAGATTCCTCTATTGGTTATTGTTCAGAGAAGTGTCTCGATCATGTCCGCATAATTCACGAACCGTAGGGAGACACACTTAAGGATTCGACGTTGTTTGAGTAGTTATGGAGTGATGAGAAAGAGACCGAATGTTGTTCAGAGTCTCGGATGGGATCCGGGATATCACGAGGAGATCCGGAATGGTCCGGAGAATAAGATTCATATAAGGAAAGTCCTATTTCGGAGTTGGAGAATGGTTCCGGTGTTTTCATCGGGAATGTTCTAGAAGGTTCCGGAATATCCGGCACTCCGGAGAGGAAGGGTATATGAATGTGTTATATCAAGTTGGTATGATTGCATCATGTACTAAGTGTCATCGCTGAACAAAATAAAGGGTTTAATCAAATCCTAGTTTGAAAAAGTCAAACGCCAATTTGAAAGTCAAACGGCTATTTTGGGAAGTGGAGAGGGAGGTGGAAACCGAGTTGGGGAGGAGTTCCTCCCCTCCACCGCCGGCCCACCTCCAAGCCGAGTTGGGGAGGGACTCCCCTCCCCTTGGACGCGCCTCCCACCTATAAAGGGAGGGGCAGGGCTGCCCCTCCTAGTACACAAGTTCCCTACCTCTAAACCCTAACCCTAGCCGCCGCCCTCCATAGCCGCCGCCGGCCTAGGGCATCTCGCCGCCGCCTAGGTCAAACCCTAGCCGCCGGCCTAGCCCCCTCCTTGGTGTGTCTAAACCCTAGAACACCGAGGGCTCTCTCATAGTCCACCATACTCGCTCCGGCTTAAGGCGAAGCCCTGCGAGATCTCCCCTCTACTTCCGGTACCACGCCGTTGTGCTGCCGGAATCGCGCGAGGAGAGTGCTACAACCTCCGCTCCGTGCTGGAACAAGGGAGAGGAAGGTCTTCGTCGAGTACCAAACATGTGATCGACTATGGGAGCGCTGCCAGAACGCAGCGCCGGAAGGATCGTCTACGCGATCATGAGATTGGGAAGAGTACGACTACATCACCCACGAGAATCCGCTCTCGTTAAACACTTTGGAATCTTCGAGGGTGAGTTATTCCATCGACTCGTTGCTACAATCTAGTAGATAGATATTGGCTTGTTTGTTTGTATGCGATTGAAAATTTTTTTTTTCCATGCTACGAATCCCTACAGTGGTATCAGAACCGTGTCTATATGTAGATCTGTTGCACGAGTAGAACACAATGGTCATTGTGGGCGTTGATGCTTTTATTGTCGATTGCTTCTTGTGTACTTTGCATCTTGTGGGATGTTGGGATGAAGCGGCCCGGGCTAACCTTACATGACATCGTTCATGAGACTTGCTCCACGCTTGACATGCAACTTGTATTGCATAAGTGGCTTTGCGGGTGCCTGTTTCTCCTAGCATAGTTAAGATCCAATTTACAACGGGTGATTAACAATACTAGTATCAATGTTGTGCTTCATGTTCGTAAGTTAGAACGACACTTATTAAAAGCCCCAAACCACGTAAAATATGCAAAGAAAGTAGAGGCGTCTAACTTTGTTTTGCAGGGGTGTGCAGTGATGTGATATGGCCATGATTGTGATTATATTTGATGTATGCAATGTTCCTTATTGTAAGTTGGCAACCGGCAGGAGCCATATGGTTGTCTTTAATTTATGTTAAGACCCGCGTGTCTATTCAAAGTAGTTGTAATAGTTGAAGCCGGCGGACGACAACCATGGAGAAGCATCATTGACCTTGATGCAATGCTGGTGATGATGGAGATCATGTTCGTGCTTGAAGATGGAGATCGGAAGCACAAAGAAGAAAGGCCATATCATATCACATATTATGAATTGCATGTGATGTTTATCCTTTATGCATCTTGTATTGCTTAGTAGATGACGGTAGCATTATAAGATGATCCCTCATGCACATGAATTTCAAGTCATAAAGTGTTCACCCTGAGTTAGCACCGTTGCTAAAGCTTGTTGTTTTGAAGCACCACGTGATGATCGGGTGTGTTAGATTCCGCAAGTGTATACAACGTGAGCAAGCCAGATTTTCTTATGCGGAAGCTAAGGTTTGATCTTGACGAGCCTAGCATGTACAGACATGGTCTTGGAACACGGATCACCGAAAGGTAAAGCATGAATCATATAGTAGATATGATGAACATGTCGATTGTTCGCCATTGAAACTATATCAACTCTCGTGATGATCGGTGTTGATGTGGTGGATTTGGTTCGTGTGATCACTAAAACAATGTGAGGGATATTGTTTTGAGTGGGAGTTCACCTATATTAATTTAACTATTAATTAGAACTCAATTTGTCATAAACTTAGTCTAAACTATTGCAAATATGTTGTAGATCAATGGCGGCCCCTACCATCAATTTTAATGCGTTCCTAGAGAAAGAAAAGTTGAAAAACAATGGAAGCAACTTCGCGGATTGGTTCCGCAATTTGAGGATTGTCCTCACAGCTGGTAATTTGACCTATGTGCTGGATGCACCGCTGGGTGACCCGCCTGCAGCTGATGCTGCCGACGAAGTAAAGAATGTTTACCTCGCTCGGAAGACTCAGTACTCCACAGTTCAGTGTGCTATATTGTATGGTTTAGAATCGGAGCTTCAGAAAAGGTTTGAGAATTCAGACCCACATGATATTGTCCGTGATCTCAAATTGATCTTTGAGACTCACGCGGCAATTGAGAGCTATGAGGCTTCTGAAAAGTTCTTTAACTTCAAGATGGAAGAGGGCAGCTCCATTAGTTAGCATGTGCTTAAGATGTCTGGGCACGCAAACAAACTTCAAAGCTTGGGTATAGTGATTCCTAATGCTTTGGGGATTTACCGTGTCCTCCAATCACTACCACCAAGTTACAAGAACTTTGTGATGAACTACAATATGCAAAACATGAACAAGCAGTTGCCAGAACTCTTTGCTATGTTGAAATCTGCAGAAGTGGAGATCAAGAAAGATCACCAAGTGTTGATGGTCAATAAGACCACCAAATTCAAGAAAGGCAAGTATAAGCAAAAGGGACACTTCAAGAAGGGTGGTAAGAAAGTTACCGCGCCGACGAAGAAGACCAGGGCTGGACCTAAGCCTGATACTGAGTGCTTTTACTGCAAGGGAGAAGGTCACTAGAAGCGGAATTGCCCAAAGTACTTGGCGGATTTGAAGAACGGCAACATCAAGAAGAAAGGTATATCCGATATACATGTTATTGATGTGTATCTCACTAGTACTCGTAGTAGTGCCTGGGTATTTGATACTGGTTCGGTTGCTCATATTTGTAACTCGAAACAGGTGCTGCAGAATAAACGGAAGCTAGCGAAGAACGAGGTGACGATGCGCGTGGGAAACGGATCAAAGGTTGATGTGATCGCGGTCGGCACGCTACCCCTTCATCTACCATCGGGATTAGTTTTATACTTAAATAATTGTTATTTGGTGCATGCGTTAAGCATGAACATTATATCAGGATCTTGTTTATTGCGAGACGGTTACTTGTTTAAGTCCGAGAATAATGGTTGTTCGATTTATATGAGTAATATGTTTTATGCACATGCACCTTTGATAGATGGTCTATTCTTATTGAATATCGATAGTGAAAATATACATATTAATAACATTGAGGCTAAACGTTTGAAATCGAGCGATAACTCGACCTATATGTGGCACTGTCGTGTTGGTCACATTGGAGTGAAGCATATGAAGAAACTCCATTTCGATGGACTTCTCGAATCACTTGATTTCGAATCACTTGATAGATGCAAAGCATGTCTGATGGGTAAAATGACTAAGACTCCATTTTCTGGTATGATGGAACGAGCTACGGACTTATTGGAAATCACACATACCGATGTGTGTGGTCCAATGAGTGTAGCATCGCGCGGTGGTTATCGTTATGTTCTTACCTTCACGGATGACTTGAGTAGATATGGGTATATCTATTTCATGAAACATAAGTCCGAAACTTTCAAGAAGTTTAAGGAATTTCAAAGTGAGGTAGAGAATCAACGTAACAAGAAGATTAAATTTCTGCGTTCTGATCGTGGAGGTGAATATCTAAGTTACGAGTTTGGCGAGCATTTGAAGAAATACGGAATACTTTCACAATTGACACCGCCGGGAACACCACAGCGTAATGGTGTGTCCGAACATCGTAATCGAACTCTCTTAGATATGGTTCGTTCTATGATGTCACTTACAGATTTACCGCTATCATTTTGGGGTTATGCATTAGAAACAGCCGCATTCACTTTAAATAGGGGAACATCTAAATCCGTTGAAACGACACCGTATGAATTAAGGTTTGGGAAGAAACCTAGATTGTCGTTCCTTAAAGTTTGGGGTTGCGAAGCCTATGTAAAGAAGTTACAGCCGGACAAGCTTGAACCCAAAGCGGAAAAATGCGTCTTCATAGGATACCCGAAGGAAACTATTGGGTATACCTTCTATCATAGATCCGAAGGCAAGATCTTCGTTGCCAAGAATGGATCCTTTCTAGAGAAGGAATTTCTCTCGAAAGAAGTGACTGGAAGGAAAGTAGAACTCGACGAGGTTGTCGAACCTTCTCTCGAAATTGCGAGTAGCGCAGCGCCGAAATAAGTTCATGTGGTGCCTGCACCAATAAGAGAGGAAGCTAATGATGATGATCCTGAAACTTCGGTTGAAGTTTCTACAGAGCCTCGCAGGTCAACGAGAACTCGTACCACTCTAGATTGGTATGATCCCGTTATGAGTGTCATGTTGGTGGACAACACCGATGACCCTGCGACATATGAGGAAGCGATGATGAGCCCAGATTCCAATAAATGGCAAGAAGCCATGAAATCCGAGATTGGATCCATGTACGAAAACCAAGTATGGACTTTGGTGGACTTACCGGATGGCCGAAAGG
Organism: Avena sativa; assembly: GCA_916181665.1. Lineage (NCBI taxonomy): Eukaryota > Viridiplantae > Streptophyta > Magnoliopsida > Poales > Poaceae > Avena > Avena sativa. The sequence continues at coordinate 124,220,592 of OV702280.1, forward strand.
CTGTCAAGAACAAATGGATTTTCAAGAAGAAAACAGATGCTGATGGTAATGTTACTGTCTATAAAGCTCGACTTGTCGCAAAGGGGTTTCGACAAATTCAAGGAGTTGACTACGATGAGACTTTCTCACCTGTAGCGAAGCTAAAGTCTGTGAGGATTATGTTAGCAATCGCTGCATATTATGATTATGAGATATGGCAGATGGATGTCAAAACAGCATTCCTCAATGGAGACATTGATGAAGAGTTGTATATGATGCAACCCAAAGGTTTTGTCGATCCTAAAGATGCTAACAAGGTATGCAAACTTCAACGGTCCATCTATGGATTGAAGCAAGCATCCCGAAGTTGGAATCAACGTTTTGATAAGGTGATCAAAAGTTTTGGTTTTATACAAACTTATGGAGAAGCTTGTATTTACAAGAAAGTGAGTGGGAGCTCTGTAGCATTCTTAATACTATATGTAGATGACATATTGTTGATTGGGAATGATGTAGACCTTCTTAATAGTGTCAAGGAATATTTGAATAATAGTTTTTCAATGAAGGATCTTGGCGAAGCAGCTTACATATTAGGCATAAATATTTATAGAGATAGATCGAGACGCCTAATATCATTGTCACAAAGTACATATTTGGACAAAGTTCTAAAGAGGTTTGGAATGGAAGATAGCAAGAAAGGGTTCTTGCCCATGTTGCCCAATACGACCTTGAGTAAAAATCAAAGTCCGACATCGGCAGAAGATAGAGAAAGTATGAGTAAGACTCCCTATGCCTCAGCCATAGGATCTCTAATGTATGCCATGCTATGTACTAGACCCGACATTGCATATGCTGTTAGTTTAACTAGCAGATATCAAAGTGATCCAGGAGTGGATCATTGGACAGCGGTCAAAAACATCCTTAAGTACTTGAGAAGAACTAAGGATATGGTTCTTTCTTATGGAGGTGATGAACACCTCGTTGTTAATGGTTACACCGATGCTAGTTGGAACACCGATCCGGATGATTCTAAATCACAATCTGGATAAGTATTTATTTTGAATGGTGCAGCTGTTAGCTAGAGGAGTGCAAAGCAAAGCGTTGTGGCGAGATCTTCAACTGAATCGGAATACATGGATGCTTCGGAGGCTTCACAAGAAGCGATATGGATGAAAGAGTTCATTACAGAGTTGGGTGTGGTTCCTAGTGCGCTGGACCCAATGTCTATCTACTGTGATAACATGGGTGCCATAGCCAATGCGCAAGAACCAAGGTCACACAAGAAGCTGAAGCACATCAAGCTACGTTTTCACGCTATTCGAGAACATGTCCAAGATGGGGACATAAAGATTTGCAAAGTACACACAGATCTGAATGTGGCAGATCCGTTGACTAAACCTCTCCCGAGGGCAAAACATGACCAACACCAAACTGCCATGGGTGTTCGGTATATTACCATGTAATCTAGATTAGATGACTCTAGTGCAAGTGGGAGACTGTTGGAGATATGCCCTAGAGGCAATAATAAATATAGTTATTATTATATCTTTCTGTTTATGATAAATGTTTACATTCATGCTATAATAGTATTAACAAGGAAACATTAATACTTGTGTGATTTGTAAACTAAAATAGAGTCCCTAGTAAAGCCTCTTTATAATACTAGCTTGTTGGTTAATAAATGATTGTGGTTTCCCTATCATGAACATTGAGATGTTATTAACAACAAGATCATATCGTTAGGAGAATGATATGGTGGACATACTCCTATAGATAAGCGTAGCATAAAGATCAAGTCATTTTAATAGTTCAATTGCTATATGCTTTATGATACATAGTAACCTAATTCCTTCGACCATGAGATCATGCATATCACCTTTACCGAATGTATGCTTTGATGACATCAAACACCACATCGTAACTGGGTGGCTATAAAGGTGGCATTGAGTGTTCGAAAAGTATTGGTTGAGACACATGGATCAAGAGTGGGATTTGTCCATCCATATGACGGATAGATATACTCTGGGCCCTCTCGGTGAAATATCATCCAATTAGCTTGCAAACATGTGACTAGCTCACAAGGGATCAAATATGACGGGAACGAGAAAAGAGTACTTATCGGTAACGAGGTTGAACTAGGTATGCAGAGATACCGAAGATCATAACCTCGGATAAGTAAACTATCGTGAGACAAAGGGAAATTGGTATCGTATGTAAGTGGTTCATTCGATCGCAAAGTAATCGTAGAAATATGTGGGAGCCATATGAATTTCCAGATTCCTCTATTGGTTATTGTTCGGAGAAGTGTCTCGATCATGTCCGCATAATTCACGAACCGTAGGGAGACACACTTAAGGATTCAACGTTGTTTGAGTAGTTATGGAATGATGAGAAAGAGACCGAATGTTGTTCGGAGTCTCGTATGGGATCCGGGATATCACGAGGAGATCCGGAATGGTCCGGAGAATAAGATTCATATAAGGAAAGTCCTATTTCGGAGTTGGAGAATGGTTCCGGTGTTTTCATCAGGAATGATCTAGAATGTTCCGGAATGTCCGGCACTCCGAAGAGGAAGGGTATATGAATGTGTTATATCAAGTTGGTATGATTGCATCATGTACTAAGTGTCATCGCTGAACAAAATAAAGGGTTTAATCAAATCCTTGTTTGAAAAAGTCAAACGCCAATTTGAAAGTCAAACGACTATTTTGGGAAGTGGAGAGGGAGGTGGAAACCGAGTTGGGGATGAGTTCCTCCCCTCCACCGCCGGCCCACCTCCAAGCCGAGTTGGGGAGGGAGTCCCCTCCCCTTGGCCGCGCCTCCCACCTATAAAGGTAGGGGCAGGGCTTCCCCTCCTAGTACACAAGTTCCCTACCTCCAAACCCTAACCCTAGCCGTCGCCGCCCTCCATAGCCGCCGCCGGCCTAGGGCATCTCGCCGCCGCCGCCTAGGTCAAACCCTAGCCGTCAGCCTAGCCCCCTCCTTGGTGTGTCTAAACCCTAGAACACCGAGGGCTCTCTCATAGTCCACCATACTCGCTCCGGCTTAAGGCGAAGCCCTGCGAGATCTCCCGTCTACTTCCGGTACCACGCCGTTGTGCTGCCGGAATCGCGAGGAGATTACTACAACCTCCGCTACCTGCTGGAACAAGGGAGAGGAAGGTCTTCGTCGAGTACCGAATGTGTGACCGACTGCGGGAGCGCTGCCAGAACGCAGCGCCGGAAGGATCGTCTACGCGATCTTGAGATCGGGAAGAGTACGACTACATCACCCACGAGAATCCACTCTCGTTAAACACTTTGGAATCTTCGAGGGTGAGTTATTCCATCGACTCGTTGCTACAATCTAGTAGATAGATCTTGGCTTGTTTGTTTGTATGCGATAGAAAAATTTTGTTTTCCATGCTACGACTCCCTACAAAGGGAGTGTGAGTAATGACTGATTAGCAGGTTAGGAACCCCAGTGACAGAAAGGGTAGTACGGTTGTATGTGAGGAACTTACTTGGGATTAACGGTGACATCACTATGCATATCATTAGTTCTCTTTCTTCCATGGATGAGACTAGTAGGTTATTGCCATAAGCGGTTGCAGAGGTGATAACATTGATGGATGCACTGCCCACATATAATTATCCTGCTCTAACAATTAGATCAGTATTTTATTATTATCTATTATTCCCATCAGATGTTTGCGCAACTACTGGTGAAAACTGAAGACCCTAGGACCTCTCTCTCTCCATCAACATCATCAACAACAACAAGATTGCAAACTCTTGGTATGGTGAAAATGCAATAGGAATTCTAAAACTATCGAAAGTCCGTTAAAGTAATCTCACTTTGCAAACCTAGGTCTACTAGGGAAAAAGAGCTATACTACATCCGTAATCCGGATCGAAGGTATCAACCCATTTTCTGGCCCTGTTCCCGGGGAAGCAATAGCTACCCTAGTGAGGTTAGTAGGAACCTTTATAGTTTTAATTATCATTTTTAATTTTGTTTGATCGCTTTTAGTTATTATTTGAAAAGCCAAAAAAATAGTTAGTCTTTTTAATTCTTGCTTTATCATCATTAGTACTTGTTTAAGAAAATACAAAAACATAGGAAGTGTGGCTGAAAAGAAGATTGGGGAGTTTTCAACTCCTAACAATGATTATTTGCGTACTCCTATTACTCATCCAACAATTGCTGTTGAATATTATGAAATTAAGCCCCACTATTTCAGTTTGGTTCAACAGAATAAATTTGGAGGTTCTGCTATAGAAGATGCAGGTATGCACTTAAATACTTTCACTAGAATATGTGATATGATGCGCATTAAATATGTTGACCCCAATACAGTCAAGTTGTGCTTATTTCCTTTCTCTCTTAGAGGAAGAGCAAAATAATGGTTGCCATCTTTGCCTAGAAACACTATTGCATCATGGGTGGAATGTACTTCTTTATTTATGACTAAATTATTTCTGTAGGGATTCGTAGCATGGAAAACAAAAAATTTCTATCTCATACAAACAAACAAGCCAAGATCTATCTACTAGATTGTAGCAACGAGTCGATGGAATAACTCACCCTCGAAGATTCCAAAGTGTTTAACGAGAGCGGATTCTCGTGGGTGATGTAGTCGTACTCTTCCCGATCTCAAGATCGCGTAGACGATCCTTCCGGCGCTGCGTTCCGGCAGCGCTCCTTCAGTCGGTCACACGTTCGGTACTCGACAAAGACCTTCCTCTCCCTTGTTCCAGCAGGCAGCGGAGGTTGTAGCACTTTCCTCGTGATTCCGGCAGCACAACGGCGTGGTACCGGAAGTAGAGGGGAGATCTCGCAGGGCTTCGCCTTAAGCCGGAGCGAGTATGGTGGACTATGAGAGAGCCCTCGGTGTTGTAGGGTTTAGACACACCAAGGAGGGGGCTAGGCCTGCGGCTAGGGTTTGACCTAGGCAGCGGCGGCGAGATGCCCTAGGCCGGCGGCGGCTATGGAGGGCGGTGGAGGCTAGGGTTAGAGTTTAGAGGTAGGGAACTTGTGTACTAGGAGGGGCAGCCCTGCCCCTCCCTTTATAGGTGGGAGGCGCGACCGAGGGGAGGGGAGTCCCTCCCCACCTCGTCTTGGAGGTGGGCCGGCGGTGGAGGGGAGGAACTCCTCCCCAACTCGGTTTCCACCTCCCTCTCCACTTCCCAAAATAGCCGTTTGACTTTCAAATTGGCGTTTGACTTTTTCAAACTAGGATTTGATTAAACCCTTTATTTTGTTCAGCGATGACACTTAGTACATGATGCAATCATACCAACTTGATATAACACATTCATATACCCTTCCTCTCCAGAGTGCCGGTGTCACATCCCAAATTTTAGATTTGGTTCTGCATGTCATTCATATCATCGCATCATGCCTTTCCATACAAAACCCTTTTTCTTTTCTTCTACGAGGCTCCTGCGGGAGGCATTAGAAGAACTAGTGTTGCCGCCCTTGTAGACTAGTGGTTTCACTCAACCATTGACCCTAGATTGTTTACCTCGATTTTACAAAACCGTAGTAGCAAGAATCGCTCGAATCGGAGCTCGTACGGAGAAGTTAACGCCGTTTTATTAAAAGATAGAAAGACGGGCCGATTTTCGGGCCGTTTTCCGAGTCCTTTTCCAACTGCGCGCCGTTTCCGCGTAGGATCCCGCGAGAGGGCCCCACTCAAGGGACCCACCGAGCCGCCGCCTGCCGCCTCGATCGCCCCGCACGCGCGCCTCGGGAACCGCACCCCGCCGCCGCCTCCCTCCGCGATCGCCGCCTGGCCCGCGAGCTCCGACGCCGTCGCCCTTCCCCGCCGCCTCTCCCTTCGGGATCGCGACGCCGCCAGGTACTCGCCGACCCCGCCTCCGAGCCACCCGCCCGCTGGATACTATGACTTGGGCAATGTTTGAGGAAGGTTTCAGGACCAACCACGTGTCTTCAGGAGTTCTGAGCCTAAAGAGGAAGGAGTTCCGCAACTTGCGCCAAACCAATCGCACCGTGGCCGAGTACATTGAGGAGTTCAACAACCTGTCCCGTTATGCACCTGAGGATGTTGACACTGATGCAAAAAGGAGGGTGAGATTCCTGGATGGCCTCAGTGATGAGCTTTCAGTGCAGCTACTGGTGGTTTATTGCCCCACTTTCCAGGAGCTTATGGACAAGGCCAGGATCTTGGAAGGGAAGCACAAGCAGGTGGAAAGCCGCAAGATAAAGAGCAACAATCACCACTCTGGTTCACACCACAAGCCTCGCACTTCATATGATGGATACTCCAAACATGGAGGGAGTTACCATGGGAGACATGACCGCCACCACCATGGAGGCGATGGGCATCGCCATGACAACCATAGGAGCAGCCACCACAGCCACAAGGGAGGACACTCTCACCACTTTGGAGGACACGGTGGACATGACCGCAACCGTGATCGCAGCTTTGTGAAGAAGAATCTGAGTGAGGTGACGTGCTTCAAGTGTAAACAGAAGGGACACTATGCTGACAACTTCCCAGAGAGGAAAGGACCGAAGCCAACCAACAACGAGAAGGCCACGGTGAACCACATGAATGTGGAGGAGATCCCAGATGAGCCTGACCTTGTGATTGGTAAGTTCCCAATCAACACTTACCCTGCACTTATACTTTTTGATACTGGTGCATCGCATTCATTCATATCTAGGGCATTTGTGGATAAGTATAAGTTACCTACTGAGTCTATGAAAAGGTCTATTAGAGTGAGTTCACCTGGAGGAGATATGATAGCTAGCGCGGGATGATGCGACTTGACTGTGAGGATTGGAACACACAACTTCAGTGCACATTTGGTAGTGTTGGAACACAGGGATTAGATGTTATTCTGGGTATGGATTGGATGTCTATGCATGGGGGACACATAGATTGTGCACATCGAGCTGTTTCACTCAAAACCCCGGATGGTAAGAAGATTAGATTCAAGTCAGCTGTACGACCAGGAAGGTGTAAGTTGAATTCTCTTAAGGGGGTTAGCATGGATAATGTGCCAGTGATTAGGGATTACCCCGACGTGTTTCCGGAAGAGCTGCCAGGGATGCCACCTGACGGGGAAGTAGAGTTTCTTATCGACCTGATGCCGGGAACAGGACCAATAGCAAAGAAACCATATAATATGGATGGGGATGAGCTGAAGGAATTGAAGAAGCAGTTGAAAGAGCAGCTGGAAAAGGGATTCATTCAGCCAAGTTCGTCGTCATGGGGTGCACCTGTTTTGTTTGTGGAGAAGAAAGACAACAGCAAGAGATTAGTAGTGGACTATCGCTCGCTGAATGAAGTAACCATCAAGAACAAGTACCCTCTACCGAACATAAATGATTTGTTTGATCAACTGGAAGGAGCAAAGGTGTTCAGCAAGATTGACCTGCGATCAGGCTACTTTCAATTGAAGATCCGGGAGGAGGACGTACCAAAAACCGCCTTCACCACTAGGTATGGTTTATATGAGTATACAGTTATGTCTTTTGGACTAACGAATGCCCCGGCATACTTCATGACCATGATGAACAAGGTATTTATGGAGTACTTGGACAAGTTCGTGGTGGTGTTTATTGATGACATACTGATATATTCCAAGGATGATGCTGAGCATGAGCAGCATCTGCGACTGATTATGGAAAAGCTGAGGAAACACAAGCTGTATTCCAAATTCAGCAAGTGTGAATTCTGGCTTAACACTGTTGGATTTCTTGGACACGTAGTGTCAGGAGAAGGAGTCGCTGTTGACCCGGGCAAAGTGACTACGGTAACTGAGTGGGAAGCACCCAAGAATGCAGGAGAGATTCGAAGCTTTTTAGGACTTGCTGGATATTACAGGAGGTTCATTGAAAACTTCTCCAAGATTGCTAAGCCAATGACTGAACTTCTGAAGAAGGAGAGGAAGTTTGAATGGTCAGACGTATGTGAAGCCAGTTTTCAGGAACTGAAGCGTCGACTAGTGACCGCGCCTGTTCTGTGCCTACCAGACCTTCAGAAGGATTTCCAAGTGTACTGTGATGCTTCTCGATAGGGACTTGGGAGTGTGCTGATGCAAGATGGGAGAGTAGTGTCCTATGCCTCGCGACAACTCAAGCACCATGAGCGGAATTACCCCACACATGACTTGGAGTTAGCGTCAGTGGTTCATGCACTCAAGGTATGGAGGCATTACTTAATGGGAAAACACTGTGATGTGTACACCGACCACAAGAGCCTTAAGTAAATATTCACGCAGAAGGAACTGAACATGAGGCAAAGGAGATGGTTGGAGCTTATCAAGGACTATGATATGAATCTACAATACCACCCAGGAAAGGCCAATGTAGTAGCAGATGCTCTGAGCCGGAAGGTTTATGCCAATGGATTGACAATTGGGGAATTGCCCGAGGATTTGTGCAAGCAATTCAAGGACCTTAGACTGGAGGTAGTATCTGAAGGATACTTGGCAACAATGGAAGTCCAACCAACGCTACAGGACAGAATCAAAAATTCTTAGGTAGGAGACAAGGAAATAGAGGAGATAAAGGAAAAGATGAAGGAGAATCGGGAAAAGGATATTCGCGAGGATGAGCATGGTACCTTGTGGTATGGAGATCGTTTGTGTGTGCCCAGCGACCCGGAGATAAGGGAGTTGATTCTGTAGGAGGCTCATAACTCGCCATACTCCATACATCCGGGCAACACAAAGATGTATATGGATTTGAAGAGCAGATTTTGGTGGAACAACATGAAGGGAGATATTGCCAAGCATATTGCCCTATGCGATGTGTGCAGCCGAGTGAAGGCGGAACACCAGAAGCCAGCAGGACTGCTACAGCCATTGCCTGTGCCGGATTGGAAGTGGGATAGAGTGGGAATGGATTTTATCACAGGACTGCCCAGGACCAGGTCAGGATATGACTCCATTTGGGTAGTGGTCGACCATTTGACCAAGGTAGCCCACTTTATACCGGTGAAGACGACCTACACAAGTGTAAAGTTGGCCAAGATTTACATGGACAGGATTGTGTGCCTACACGGAGTTCCCAAGAGTATCGTATCTGATAGAGGCACCCAATTTACCTCGCACTTCTGGCGCCAGCTACACGAGTCACTTGGTACTAGATTGGAGTTTAGCACAGCGTTTCACCCGCAGACTGACGGACAGACCGAGAGGGTGAATCAGATTTTGGAGGACATGCTGAGAGCTTGCGCCTTGGCTCATGGTTCTAGTTGGGATGAGAATTTGTCGTATGCGGAGTTTTCCTACAACAACAGCTATCAAACCAGCATCAAGACGTCACCGTTCGATGTGATGTATGGGAAACGGTGCCGGACACCATTGCTATGGGATGGAGTAGGAGAACGTCAGTTGTTTGGACCTGATTTGATCAAGGATGCTGAGGAGAAGGTCACCTTGATTAGGGACAGGCTGAAGGTAGCACAATCAAGGCAGAAGAGCTACGCTGACGCCAAGCGCAAGGAAGTGGTGTATGAGATAGGTGATAGAGCATACCTTAGAGTGTCGCCACTTCGTGGAATCAAGAGATTTGGAATTAAGGGTAAGCTGGCACCTCGATTTATTGGACCATATCGAGTCTTAGCACGCAAAGGAGAAGTTGCTTATCAGTTGGAGTTGCCAGAGGCTCTGTCCGCTGTTCACAATGTGTTCCACGTATCCCAGCTGAAGAAGTGCCATCCGGAGATGGTGGATACACCATTGAGAGACACTGTACCGCTAGAGGAGGTTCAGCTTGAGAACGACTTGACCTATGAGGAGAAGCCGGTCAATATTCTGGAGACAGCGGAGAGGATTACCCGTACCAAGACGATCAGGTTTTGCAAGGTACAGTGGAGCCACCACACCGAAGAGGAAGCCACTTGGGAGCGTGAGGATGACATCCGAGAGGACTACCCACGCCTATTTTCTAGCCGCGCCGAATCTCGAGGACGAGATTCATCTTAAGGGGGGTTAGTCTTGTCACATCCCAAATTTTAGATTTGGTTCTGCATATCATTCATATCATCGCATCATGCCTTTCCATACAAAACCCTTTTTCTTTTCTTCTACGAGGCTCCTGCGGGAGGCATTAGAAGAACTAGTGTTGCCGCCCTTGTAGCCTAGTGGTTTCACTCAACCATTGACCCTAGATTGTTCACCTCGATTTTACAAAACCGTAGGAGCAAGAATCGCTCGAATCGGAGCTCGTATGGAGAAGTTAACGCCGTTTTATTAAAAGATAGAAAGACGGGCCGATTTTCGGGCCGTTTTCCGAGTCCTTTTCCAACTGCGTGCCGTTTCCGCATAGGATCCCGCGAGAGGGCCCCACTTAAGAGACCCACCGAGCCGCCGCCTGCCGCCTCGATCGCCTCGCACGCGCGCCTCGGGAACCGCACCCCGCCGCCGCCTCCCTCCGTGATCGCCGCCTGGCCCGCGAGCTCCGCCGCCGTCGCCCTTCCCCGCCGCCTCTCCCCTCGGGATCGTGCCGCCGCCAGGTACTCGCCGACCCCGCCTCCGAGCCACCCGCCCGTGCCGAGCCGCTCCCGCCACTGCCCCGCCGCCACGCGCCCGCCCCGCCGCCGAGCCGCGCCATCGCCGCCGCATGCCTGCTGCGCGCGCGCCCGCGCATGCGCTGCCGCTCGCTGCCGCGCCGCCTGCGCCTGCTGCCCCTCGTGCGTGCGCGCTTCGCCGCCCCTGCGCGCCTCGCCGCCAGCCGCGCCGCGCCGCCCGCTCGCAGCACACGCACGCGCACACACACATGCCCGCGTGTCGCCGGCGCGTCTTGCGTCGCGCCGTTCGTCCTTGCCGTGCCGCACCGCCATCGCCGCCGCACGCGTCGTCACCGTGTTGTTGACCGCTCCGTACTACGCGCTGATCGTTTCCCCTACCGCGCAGGTAACCGTCGTCGCCGGAACCGATCGCCGCACCGTCCGGAGTTCGTTTCGCCGTTTGTCTCCGGTAAGCCTGCAGCCACCGTCAGATTTCAGATCAGTGGTTCAGATCAGCCGTTGACCGGTCAGACTCAGGCGTTGACTAGTCAGACGCCCAGTCAGCGTCCAGTCAGCAGAAGCGTTGACCAGTCAACAGACACAGTTGACTGGTTATTTTCGTTAATCGTTTTATTTGACAGATTTGTAGAATCTTGTAAATTGCATAGAAATTAAACCGCTTGGCCAAAAATTGCAAATAAAATATGTGTAGATTCAGTGAGTCGTTTAGAATCTCGCTGTACCTTTGGTTCAGACTTTTGCAGCAAGGTTTAGTACAGTTTAATCAAACTAGTTAGTGGCCTTTTTGGAGTAATAAATTCGTAGAAAAAGATCCGTAGCTCCAAAAATCGCGTGTGATATTTCCCTGGATTCAGTGGAACGAGGGGAATCTCATCGTGAATTAGAAAGATAGGCTTACAGTGAAAACTTCTGCAGAAACTGTCTAGTGGCTTTCTGCAGTGTTTTAATTACTCAGGGAGTTTTATAATTCCTTTTTGAGTAATTCCAATTGGTACTGTTTCTAATCAGCGATGCCTATGCGGTAGATTTTTCCCAAGATTTTACAAACAGTATGCTATCGGTAGTGAATTAATTGAGTTCTAGCTCTAGATTTGGGTATTATATTTTGCATAATAGTTCTCCTTGCGCTAAAACTATTTTCCATGGATGCAATCAGTAGTATTATGGAATAGGATTATGTGGTGCAGCTGTAGCACCAATTCACTTGCCTTGCATACCTTCATGCATCATATTTGTTGCATATGCTTGTGGATTGTTTGTTTATGATTGCAATTGTATCGTGTAGATTGTGACGAGTGCAACGCTTGCTCGTGTGTGGATTGTTCTTCCGACCGCTACAACCAAGGAAAGTAGATGCTACTTTGTTCATGATATCGACCTACTATTTTCAATGCATTGTCGTGTATTTTGTAGTTGCATGTGTAGGATGATACTATCGCTATGCTATGACCTATTATGTGGTAGGGCTTTCCTTGTAGATGAACCACCGTTGGTAGATGTGCTTAGCCATGCTATGTTGAACGAGGGCTGGGTTACATCATTGTGACTTGTTTCTAAAAATATTGATTTGTGAAATCTAAAACAACTTAATCAATGAATCTCCTGGGTGTGATGGTATTGATAATTTTTGGTGGTTTCATTGCGGAAAGGCACCCAGGTATCAAGAGAGAATGATTGGCTTCTTTATTGTGTAGCTTACGTGTACAGCCATGTGCCAATAATGGAATGGGCGGTTGGTTGGACTTAGTAGGTTGTGGTAACTCGAACCCGCGTATCCAGAGATGTAGAATTTTGGTAGGATGGACCGGTGCGCGTCGGGATTGAGGAGCTACTTCCCGAACAGTCTCTTCTTGGACTTCTCCCTATCACCAATCAAAATGAGAGTGATGGTACGAGCTGGGCTGGCCAAGTCACATGGGTAAAGTGTACTAACCCCTGCAGGGTGTATAATTTAATCGATTAGCCGTGTCCCCGGTTATGGACATCTGAGTTGCTTGATATTGATTCCATGACATGTTTCTCGCTCATTCTAATTTCATAATTGTTTTAATATAGTTGGGTTAACTTAATTGGGATCTTTTCAAAGAAAATCAAAAACTGTTTATGAAAGTAGGACAAAGTTATTTGCAAATGCAAGCCAGACACAGCTCCACTTGCCAAATATGCATGTAGATGTTAGTACTATTGTCTCCATTACTAGCTCTACTTGCCATACATTCCATGTATTGACCCTTCGGGGCTGCTACGTTTCATGTTGCAGGTTATTCGATTCTGAGTAATCAATATGGGCCACGGTACTCCACTCGGCACTTGTTCACTTGTGGGCAATTTGAAGAATGGAGGATTTACGTTATTTATGTTGCTACCTGAATAATTTGAGCTAGCTTTGGGCTAAGATTTTATTGTAATAATGGTACTCTGGATCATCGTTATTCATGATACACGGATATTTTGCTATGTTATTCATCTCATTCTATTGTGGGCCAATGAACCGATCCAGGGATTGGCATGTCACATGGAAGCCTCGGTCTTTTCAGAACCGCGGTGTTACAGCCGGACATTCCGGAACCTTCTAGAACATTCCCGATGAAAACACCGGAACCATTCTCCAACTCCAAAATAGGACTTTCCTTATATGAATCTTATTCTCCGGATCATTCCGGATCTCCTCGTGATATCCCGGATCCCATCCGAGACTCCGAACAACATTCGGTCTCTTTCTCATCATTCCATAACTACTCAAACAACGTCGAATCCTTAAGTGTGTGTCCCTACGGTTCGTGAATTATGCGGACATGATCGAGACACTTCTCCGAACAATAACCAATAGAGGAATCTGGAAATTCATATGGCTCCCACATATTTCTATGATTACTTTGCGATCGAATGAACCACTTACATACGATACCAATTTCCCTTTGTCTCACGATAGTTTACTTATCCGAGGTTATGATCGTCGGTATCTGTGCATACCTAGTTCAACCTCGTTACCGATAAGTACTCTTTTCTCGTTCACGTGATATGTGATCCCTTGTGAGCCAGACACATGCTTGCAAGCTAATTGGATGACATTTCACCGAGAGGGCCCAGAGTATATCTATCCGTCATATGGATGGACAAATCCCACTCTTGATCCATGTGTCTCAACCAATACTTTCCGAACACTCAATGCCACTTTATAGCCACCCAGTTACGGTGTGGTGTTTGATGTCATCAAAGCATCCATTCGGTAAAGGTGATATGCATGATCTCATGGTGAAAGGAATTAGGTTACTATGTATCAGAAAGCATATAGCAATTGAACTATTAAAATGACCTCATCTTTATGCTACGCTTATCTATAGGAGTATGTCCACCATATCATTCTCCTAACGATATGATCTTGTTGTTAATAACATCTCAATGTTCATGATAGGAAAACCACAATCATTTATTAACCAACAAGCTAGTATTATAAAGAGGCTTTACTAGGGACTCTATTTTAGTTTACAAATCACACAAGTATTAATGTTTCCTTGTTAATACTATTATAGCATGAATGTAAACATTTATCATAAACACAAAGATATAATAATAACTATATTTATTATTGCCTCTAGGGCATATCTCCAACAGTCTCCCACTTGCACTAGAGTCATCTAATCTAGATTACATGGTAATATACCGAACACCCATGGCAGTTTGGTGCTGGTCATGTTTTGCCCTCGGGAGAGGTTTAGTCAACGGATCCACCACATTCAGATTTGTGTGTACTTTGCAAATCTTTATGTCCCCATCTTTGACATGTTCTCGAATAGCGTGAAAATGTAGCTTGATGTGCTTCAGCTTCTTGTGTGACCTTGGTTCTTGCGCATTGGCTATGGCACCCATGTTATCACAGTAGATAGACATTGGGTCCAGCGCACTAGGAACCACACCCAGCTCTGTAATGAACTTTTTCATCCATATCGTTTCTTGTGAAGCCTCCGAAGCAGCCATGTATTCCGATTCAGTTGAAGATCTCGCCACAACGCTTTTCTTTGCACTCCTCCAGCTAACCGCTGCACCATTCAAAATAAATACGTATCCAGATTGTGATTTAGAATCATCCGGATCGGTGTTCCAACTAGCATCGGTGTAACCATTAACAACGAGGTGTTCATCACCTCCATAAGAAAGAACCATATCCTTAGTTCTTCTCAAGTACTTAAGGATGTTTTTGACCGCTGTCCAATGATCCACTCCTGGATCACTTTGATATCTGCTAGTTAAACTAACAGCATATGCAATGTCGGGTCTAGTACATAGCATGGCATACATTAGAGATCCTATGGCTAAGGCATAGGGAGTCTTACTCATCCTTTCTCTATCTTCTGCCGATGTCAGACTTTGAGTTTTACTCAAGGTCGTATTGGGCAACATGGGCAAGAACCCTTTCTTGCTATCTTCCATTCCAAACCTCTTTAGAACTTTGTCCAAATATGTACTTTGGGACAATGATATTAGGCGTCTCGATCTATCTCTATAAATATTTATGCCTAATATGTAAGCTGCTTCGCCAAGATCCTTCATTGAAAAACTATTATTCAAATATTCCTTGACACTATTAAGAAGGTCTACATCATTCCCAATCAACAATATGTCATCTACATATAGTATTAAGAATGCTACAGAGCTCCCACTCACTTTCTTGTAAATACAAGCTTCTCCATAAGTTTGTATAAAACCAAAACTTTTGATCACCTTATCAAAACGTTGATTCCAACTTCGGGATGCTTGCGTCAATCCATAGATGGACCGTTGAAGTTTGCATACCTTGTTAGCATCTTTAGGATCGACAAAACCTTTGGGTTGCATCATATACAACTCTTCATCAATGTCTCCATTGAGGAATGTTGTTTTGACATCCATCTGCCATATCTCATAATCATAATATGCAGCGATTGCTAACATAATCCTCACAGACTTTAGCTTCGATACAGGTGAGAAAGTCTCATCGTAGTCAACTCCTTGAATTTGTCGAAACCCCTTTGCGACAAGTCGAGCTTTATAGACAGTAACATTACCATCAGCATCTGTTTTCTTCTTGAAAATCCATTTGTTCTCGACAGCCTTCCGACCATCCGGTAAGTCCACCAAAGTCCATACTTGGTTTTCGTACATGGATCCAATGTCGGATTTCATGGCTTCTTGCCATTTATTAGAATCTGGGCTCATCATCGCTTCCTCATATGTCGCAGGGTCATCGGTGTTGTCCACCAACATGACACTCATAACGGGATCATACCAATCTGGAGTGGTACAAGTTCTCGTTGACCTGCGAGGCTCTGTAGAAACTTCAACCGAAGCTTCATGATCATCATCATTAGCTTCCTCTCTTATTGGTGCAGGCACCACAAGAACTTCTTCCGGTGCTGCGCTACTCGCAATTTTGAGAGAAGGTTCGACAACCTCGTCGAGTTCTACTTTCCTTCCAGTCACTTCTTTCGAGAGAAATTCCTTCTCTAGAAAGGATCCATTCTTGGCAACGAAGATCTTGCCTTCAGATCTATGATATAAGGTATACCAATAGTTTCCTTCGGGTATCCTATGAAGACGCATTTTTCCGCTTTGGGTTCAATCTTGTTCGGCTGTAACTTCTTTACATAGGCTTCGCAACCCCAAACTTTAAGGAACAACAATCTAGGTTTCTTCCCAAACCATAATTCATACGGTGTCGTTTCAACGGATTTAGATGGTGCCCTATTTAAAGTGAATGCGGCTGTTTCTAATGCATAACCCCAAAATGATAGCGGTAAATCTGTAAGTGACATCATAGACCGAACCATATCTAAGAGAGTTCGATTATGACGTTCGGACACACCATTACGCTGTGGTGTTCCCGGCGGTGTCAATTGTGAAAGTATTCCGCATTTCTTCAAATGCTCGCCACACTCGTAATTTAGATATTCACCTCCACGATCAGAACGCAGAAATTTAATATTCTTGTTACGTTGATTCTCTACCACACTTTGAAATTCCTTAAACTTATCGAAAGTTTTGGACTTACGTTTCATGAAATAGATATAACCATATCTACTCAAGTCATCCGTGAAGGTAAGAACATAACGATAACCACCGCACGATGCTACACTCATTGGACCACACACATCGGTATGTATGATTTCCAATAAGTCCGTAGCTCGCTCCATCATACCAGAAAATGGAGTCTTAGTCATTTTACCCATCAGACATGCTTCGCATCTATCAAGTGATTCGAAATCAAGTGATTCGAGAAGTCCATCGGAATGGAGTTTCTTCATACGCTTCACTCCAATGTGACCAAGACGATAGTGCCACATATAGGTCGAGTTATTGCTCGATTTCAAACGTTTAGCCTCAATGTTATTAATATGTGTATTTCCACTATCGAGATTCAATAAGAATAGACCATCTATCAAAGGTGCATGTGCATAAAACATATTACTCATATAAATCGAACAACCATTATTCTCGGACTTAAACAAGTAACCGTCTCGCAATAAACAAGATCCCGATATAATGTTCATGCTTAACGCAGGCACCAAATAACAATTATTTAAGTATAAAACTAATCCCGATGGTAGATGAAGGGGTAGCGTGCCGACCGCGATCACATCAACCATTGATCCGTTTCCCACGCGCATCGTCACCTCGTTCTTCGCTAGCTTCTGTTTATTCTGCATCACCTGATTCGAGTTACAAATATGAGCAACCGAACCAGTATCAAATACCCAGGCACTACTACGAGTAATAGTGAGATACACATCAATAACATGTATATCGGATATACCTTTCTTCTTGATGTTGCCGTTCTTCAAATCAGGCCAAGTACTTTGGGCAATTCCGCTTCCAGTGACATTCTCCCTTGCAGTAAAAGCACTCAGTATCAGGCTTAGGTCCAGCCCTGGTCTTCTTCGTCGGCGCGGTAACTTTCTTACCACCCTTCTTGAAGTGTCCCTTTTGCTTAGACTTGCCTTTCTTGAATTTGGTGGTATTATTGACCATCAACACTTGGTGCTCTTACTTGATCTCCACATCTGCAGATTTCAACATAGCAAAGAGTTCTGGCAACTGCTTGTTCATGTTTTGCATATTGTAGTTCAACACAAAGTTCTTGTAACTTGGTGGTAGTGATTGGAGGACACGGTAAATCCCCAAAGCATTAGGAATCACTATACCCAAGCTTTGAAGTTTGTTTGCGTGCCCAGACATCTTAAGCACATGCTCACTGACGGAGCTGCCCTCTTCCATCTTGCAGTTAAAGAACTTTTCAGAAGCCTCATAGCTCTCAATTGCCGCGTGAGTCTCAAAGATCAATTTGAGATCACGGACAATATCATGTGGGTCTGAATTCTCAAACCTTTTCTGAAGCTCCGATTCTAAACCATACAAGATAGCACACTGAACTGTGGAGTACTGAGTCTTCCGAGCGAGGTAAACATTCTTTACTTCGTCGGCAGCATCAGCTGCAGGCGGGTCACCCAGCGGTGCATCCAGCACATAGGTCAAATTACCAGCTGTGAGGACAATCCTCAAATTGCGGAACCAATCCGCGAAGTTGCTTCCATTGTTTTTCAACTTTTCTTTCTCTAGGAACGCATTAAAATTGATGGTAGGGTCCACCATTGATCTACAACATATTTGCAATAGTTTAGACTAAGTTTATGACAAATTGAGTTCTAATTAATAGTTAAATTAATCTAGGTGAACTCCCACTCAAAACAATATCCCTCACATTGTTTTAGTGATCACACGACCAAATCCACCACATCAACACCGATCATCACGAGATTTGATATAGTTTCAATGGCGAACAATCGACATGTTCATCATATCTACTATATGATTCATGCTTTACCTTTCGGTGATCCGTGTTCCGAGACCATGTCTGTACATGTAGAGGGAGTGTCCCAACCTTTAAACAATATAAGGTGGATTCCCCTATGTTTACAATGCTAGTCCCTGGATCAATAGCTAGCATCCACAGTTAAGATGTAATATCAAGAAACAAAGGTCATAATATAACTTTATAACCAGGAATAACATAGTTTTATTACATCTTACATAGCTCATTTGGCTATTACATTACATTGCAGCAGAATATCTATACCATGGGGTCCTTCATCTTCAAAGTGCCACAGGCAGACATGTTGGTTGTAGACTTTGTAATCCTAATCAATCAATCTTCACTAAAAACAATCAAACCTACAACATTACAAGTTACAGCCACAAGGGTCAATACATTTGAATTGTATTGGCAAGTGATACTATGGTAATATAGTGAAGTCTATCATCTATATGCATTTGGCTAAGTGGAGTTGAGGCTTGCATTGCTCAAAATAGATTTTCCTTATCATTTTGAAAACACTAAGTTTTTGCTTTGACAAAATCATTTTTCTCAATCAAAGATTTGAAGATCCTTTAACCCTTGTTCAAACCACAAGTTTTAACTTAGAAATTTGAATGATGAGATTCTTGATTGCTTCCATGTCTTGATGCTCAAATTGTCCTTTACCAGGGACATGGCTAAGTACTTAGATTTTACACTCTGCAGAGGTGGTGCACTTTCCCCACAAGACTTGGTTTCCCAAGACAAGATCTTTCAGAAGCCTTCCCTTAGACCAAAATGGACGCGTTCCAACCTATCAAACAATACCACCAACTGTCCATATGGCTAAGTTCTTGCAACCTATATGATCTAGGCAGAGCCCATAATGCCAAGTGGTTGCACTTGAAGCTTCTCAACATTTGACATCTCAAATCTCTTTGTTCCTGGGTGGCAATCCACAAGTGAGATACAAAAGGTCAACCATAAACATGGGCCTTGTGAACCACTCAACCAAAAACCACGAAGCAAGTCCCAATCCACCCAGGTGATTCATTGACTTAGTTGTTTTATTAGGAAAAACATAAGTACTTAGACTTAGAAATTTTCCATAGTGTGAATATATTTCCACCCTTGTATTCTATTAGCTAGGCTAAGCATGATAGTAGTAGGTATCTTGACTTAGGAATTTCTACTAAGGTTTCATCTACTAGGATTTCCTATAGCAAGGTTTACACTTAGCAACATTTCCATGCAAGTTTTACTTAGAGAAAATCACTAATGCATAGTGAAAGTAATGGGACAAAAAGTATGAAGCATCACTTGCCTTTTTGGTAGAGTATAGGTTCACTCCTTGTCCTTGCAACAATCACACTCTTCAAGTCTCTACAATTCAATCAATCAAGGCACAAACTCAATCTACCAATCAAGCAAAACAACACATAAAATGACAAAGTCAAAGTAATGCATGCAAGCATGCCAAGCTTTGTTTTGTTTGAAAAAGTGGTTCCTAATGGGTCATAAACATTTGAAAACACCTAATGATCATTTTGTAAAGTGGCAAAGTCATTTGCAAAAAGTTTCACTTCTAAAACCATTTTCAAAACAAAGTATCATTTTATGTGGTGTAGAAATATTTTTACTAAGGCATTAATTTATAGGGTTCACCAAATATGTTTTCAAACCATAAAACTTGGTGTTTGGGGTCAGAGAGTTTAAAACAAAACATTTTCCAAAGGTTTTCTTTCAAAACCATTTTTAATAAATAAACCACATTTCTATTTGACTAGAAATGGTTTTAAATCAAAGAATCATTATTTTGTTTCACCAAATTCATTTTTGAATCCACAAAGTGTGTCCTAATGTTAGTAGGTTCACATCACAACATTTTCCAAATATTTTATCCTCAAAATAATTTTTGAACAATTTTTACATCCTTAACAAGCATACAAATGTTTCTGCAAAAACAACCATTTTTCCAGAAGCTTTTTGCTAAACAAAAGGCATGGTTGGCTAGGGCTTGTCTTGCTGATTCCAATGATATAAAGTTTGCAAAATTTGGACGTGTGGTTTAAAAGTTGTGGAATTTACAAAATTGGAATCCTAATAGATCAATTCTGTCTTTTAAATCAACTACAGGCCACGTGTAATGTTTCTATGGGTCCATACCGGTTCAGTGTGGATCACGCTGCAGACCGTTGGATCTAAACAGATCGCGTGGCCCAGAACGCGTACCCCTTCGCTGTTAAGTGGTTCTATCCTATCCAACAGATCAAGATCGGACGGCTGCTGTGAGCTCGACCTTAAACGAGCGTCGCTGCGGCGGTGGCTAGCGGCGGAGTGGCCAGACGGTGGCGGCGCCGGCGATACAGGAAGAAAGGGTGGCTGGGGAGATGCTCACCGGAATCGTTGACGCTTGATGATGCTCAACATGGTACTGGTTGGTGAAGGGGCGCACGTGGCTGTCCTTGATTGCTCGCCGGAGATGAGCTGGGCCTCGGGCGGCTCTGGAGGTCGTCGAGGGCGAGGATAGGGGGCACCCTAGGACAAACGGAAGGCACTGTTAGGTTCGCAAGAGCATGGCGATCATCATCGTGTCCACGGGGAAGAGAGGGGTGGTCTGGTTTACCGGGGAGACGTCGCCGCAGTTGGAGCAGACGGCGGTGCTGGCTCGGGGAAGACGTTGCCGACGCTCAGGGACGCGCGCGAGTGAGCTGCGGCTGCAGAAAGGTCCGCTGGGGGATGATGATCACAGCTGCGTGCTCGAGGAGGCAAGAGGTGGCGTGTGCTGGCCGGAATCCTCGCCGGAGCCTCGTCGGACAGTGGCGGTGGTTGAGCAAAATTCGGCAGCCTGGGGGCGTGTTGAGGTGGGGTGACAGAGGGGAAGTGGAGAGGAGGGGCAGGCGTTTTAAGTTGCGTGGTCAAGGGGCCGAGTAATGGTGTGGTTAACGTGTATTACGCCGCGCTTAATTCGCCTGCAACGGCCGGCGAGGGGGAGGCGTAGTCTGCGAGTGGGGAAGAAGGGGGACGTGGCGGTGGGGTCCTCTGGCAGCGAGAGAAGGAAGAGGAAACGAGGTCCACCAGTCGGTGTCTCTGTGGGTGCGGCTTTAAGTGAAAAACGTTTCGTGGAGGGGGAGAAAGACTGGGCTGGTACTGGGCTTAGTTGGGCTGCTGGGTTGGGTCGGCCAGTTTCTATTTTTTTCTTCATGTTTGTTTTTTTCTTTTTCTAATTCAAATTTCTGTTTTGAATTTCAATCAACTATTCAAACATTCAAACAATTCAAACATTCAACACACTTTGCACTTGAATTTGGTTCTGTTTAACACACAAAACCAAAGTCCAATAATAAAATATTATTTTTATTTTAGAGTCCATTATAATTAAATAAAATGGACACTAGTTAATAAATCAAATGGGTTTTAATTTATTTAAAACTCCATTTGAAATCTAAATATTTTCAAAACCAAATCAGTAGGTTTTATTTGAAAATAGAAGATATTTGGAAAACTTGTTTAAAATATAATAACATTTTAGTTTTAGGGTCCAATATTAATTAAATGAATAGACTTATTCATTTAATCAAAATAGGATTTGTTTTATTAAAAACTTTATTTTGAAATCTAAAATAAAACCAAAACACTTCAGTAGGTTTTATTTGGGAATAGAAAATACTTGGAAAACTTATTTAAAATAATTTAATAAGTTTTGATGTTTATTTAAAATGGGAAAAGCCTTTATTTAAATAAAATTGGATATTAAATCCTTATTATTTTATTTAAATAAATCTTTACTATTTTTATCAAATCAAAACATTTTATTTCAAAAACTTGGCCAAGGTTTTAATTTGGCTCTATAAAATAATATTTATTTATAAATCCACCTTTTCTTTTAAAAACCAAATCCTTTTTATAAAAAGATTCAAAAATAGTAATTTTTAAATATTTTGAAGTTTATTGTTTATTTAACTTTTTAAATCCCTTTAGGATTTTATTTGATCCAAGTAGGTTTTGAAAGTTCCCAATTGGATTCAAAAAGTTTCTTCTCATCCTGAAATTCAACAAAGTTTTATTTTATTCAATTATTTTTCACATTACAAGATTTGGAAAATCTTGGGATGTGACAGGCTACCACCCTTAAAATAAATCTCGTCCCGAGATTTGGGGAGGCTAGGGTTACAAGTTGGCTCAAAAGCATCTAGGGTACTACCACCCTTAAAAAAATTTAAACAAAAATTACATATTGGCCTTCTTGGGATCCTGGGAAACTTCTCTGGGGCAACATTTGCATTGTGTCCTTTGTTTCCATACTTGACTCATGGGCCAAGGTTGAGATCCTTCATAGGCTTGTTTAGCTTGTTCTTCATCTTTTCTAGACAACTGTTTACATAGTGGCCTAGTTCCTTGCATTTTGAAACACATCACTTGGCTGATATCTTTCTTTTCCTTGGGTAACAATTCTTCTTGTTTGTTTCCTTGGTTCTTCTTATTTTCTGGGCATTCATTGGCATAGTGTCCCACCTCTTTGCAATTGTAACATTGCACTTGAGTAATATCCTCCTTGTTAGGGTTGGGGCATTTCTTCTTCTTCTTCTTTTTGGGTCTCTCCAAAGCTAGGAGTTCTTCTAGTTCATGTTCTTCATAGGTGGGAGATCTTTCTCTCTTCTTGGGGCATTGATCTTCATGCTCCTTGGGTGCATGATCCTTGTATCCACAAGTATTACTAGCTTGGGTTCCTTCTAGAATAGCATCTTTGTCATCCTTGTGGTCATTAGCTCTTTGGGAAAAGTTTTCTCCCATGTTGATCATTTGGGTAACCAATCCTTGCATCAATTGGGATTGAAGTTTCAAAATCCTTTGTATGGCTGGGTCTAGTGCATTGTTGTTGGCTAAAAGCTGAGTTTTCTCTTGGTTCAACTGCTTTTGGGTTGCTATGAGTTCTCTCATGTTGTCTTCTTGGTTGTTGTTGTTGTCACTATCCTTGATGTTGGTGTCTCTTGGGGTAGTCATCTGTGTGGGTTGGATTGGAATTAGATTAGGCAAAATATTTCTAAGGAATCAATTCTAATCACACACATCACAATTAACACAAGCAATGTGCAAGCAATCACAAACAAACATTCCACTCAAAACAAATTTCAAGCATATTTTTAGGCAACCAAAAATATTTTTGTTACACCACATAAGTTGGTGTGTTTGACTTAAACTAAATATGGTGGTCCATCTATATGGTTCACTTGTGATCTTTCCATCCTTCTTGGGTGCTTCTTCTTACTTGAGATCATGGTTTCCTTGGGAAAACTCTTGGTCACAAAAACTTCAAGGTGATGTTGGCTTCTTCTAATTTTTTGCATTTCCTTAGTCTCCACATCTTGAGCAAGATTTCCTTGTCTCACTTGTTCCTTAGTGACAACCTTGGTTAAAGTCCTTGGTAAATATGCTGAAGATGTTGAAGTCATTAGAGTTGAAGAAGTTGAAGTCATTAGAGTTGATGTTGTCCTTTGCTCATGGTGAAGTCTTGGGCCATGGGGTAGGTTTGTCCATCAAGTTGAAATAGAAGAGATGTAGAGTTGAAACCAAAATGGTTGAGGAATGAGTTTACAAGATTGTTTGTAAATAAGTTTTGGAACAAATACAACTCCTATTTTTCTAAGGGTTTTTCTCCAATCTTAGGTTTACAAATTCAACAGGCAACACAATGCTCTGATACCATCTATAGAGGGAGTGTGACAACCTTTAAACAATATAAGGTGGAGTCCCCTATGTTTACAATGCTAGTCCCTGGATCAATAGCTAGCATCCACAGTTAAGATGTAATATCAAGAAACAAAGGTCATAATATAACTTTATAACCAGGAATAACATAGTTTTATTACATCTTACATAGCTCATTTGGCTATTACATTACATTGCAGCATCATATCTATAACATGGGGTCCTTCATCTTCAAAGTGCCACATGCAGACATGTTGGTTGTAGACTTTGTAATCCTAATCAATCAATCTTCACTAAAAACAATCAAACCTGCAACATTACAAGTTACAGCCACAAGGGTCAATACATTTGAATTGTATTGGCAAGTGATACTATGGTAATATAGTGAAGTCTATCATCTATATGCATTTGGATAAGTGGAGTTGAGGCTTGCATTGCTCAAAATAGATTTTCCTTATCATTTTGAAAACACTAAGTTTTTGCTTTGACAAAATCATTTTTCTCAATCAAAGATTTGAAGATCCTTTAACCCTTGTTCAAACCACAAGTTTTAACTTAGAAATTTGAATGATGAGATTCTTGATTGCTTCCATGTCTTGATGCTCAAATTGTCTTTACCAGGGACATGGCTAAGTACTTAGTTTTTACACTCTGTAGAGGTGGTGCACTTTCCCCACAAGACTTGGTTTCCCAAGACAAGATCTTTCAGAAGCCTTCCCTTAGACCAAAATGGACGCGTTCCAACCTATCAAACACTACCACCAACTATCCATATGGCTAAGTTCTTGCAACCTATATGATCTAGGCAGAGCCCATAATGCCAAGTGGTTGCACTTGAAGCTTCTCAACATTTGACATCTCAAATCTCTTTGTTCCTGGGTGGCAATCCACAAGTGAGATACACAAGGTCAACCATAAACATGGGCCTTGTGAACCACTCAACCAAAAACCACCAAGCAAGTCCCAATCCACCCAGGTGATTCATTGACTTAGTTGTTTTATTAGGAAAAACATAAGTCCTTAGACTTAGAAATTTTCCATAGTGTGAATATATTTCCACCCTTGTCTTCTATTAGCTAGGCTAAGCATGATAGTAGTAGGTATCTTGACTTAGGAATTTCTACTAAGGTTTCATCTACTAGGATTTCCTATAGCAAGGTTTACACTTAGCAAAATTTCCATGCAAGTTTTACTTAGAGAAAATCACTAATGCATAGTGAAAGTAATGGGACAAAAAGTATGAAGCATCACTTGCCTTTTTGGTAGAGTATAGGTTCACTCCTTGTCCTTGCAACAATCACACTCTTCAAGTCTCTACAATTCAATCAAGCAAGGCACAAACTCAATCTACCAATCAAGCAAAACAACACATAAAATGACAAAGTCAAAGTAATGCATGCAAGCATGCCAAGCTTTGTTTTGTTTGAAAAAGTGGTTCCTAATGGGTCATAAACATTTGAAAACACCTAATGGTCATTTTGTAAAGTGGCAAAGTCATTTGCAAAAAGTTTCACTTCTAAAACCATTTTCAAAACAAAGTATCATTTTATGTGGTGTAGAAATATTTTTACTAAGGCATTAATTTATAGGGTTCACCAAATATGTTTTCAAACCATAAAACTTGGTGCTTGGGGTCAGAGATTTTAAAACAAAACATTTTCCAAAGGTTTTCTTCCAAAACCATTTTTAATAAATAAACCACATTTCTATTTGACTAGAAATGGTTTTAAATCAAAGAATCATTATTTTGTTTCACCAAATTCATTTTTGAATCCACAAAGTGTTTCCTAATGTTAGTAGGTTCACATCACAACATTTGCGAAATATTTTATCCTCAAAATCATTTTTGAACAATTTTTAAATCCTTAACAAGCATACAAATGTTTCTGCAAAAACAACCATTTTTCCAGAAGCTTTTTGCTAAACAAAAGGCATGGTTGGCTAGGGCTTGTCTTGCTGATTCCAATGATATAAAGTTTGCAAAATTTGGACGTGTGGTTTAAAAGTTGTGGAATTTACAAAATTGGAATCCTAATAGATCAATTCTGTCTTTTAAATCAACTACAGGCCACGTGTAATGTTTCTATGGGTCCATACCGGTTCAGTGTGGATCACGCTGCAGACCGTTGGATCTAAACAGATCGCGTGGCCCAGAACGCGTACCCCTTCGCTGTTAAGTGGTTTTATCCTATCCAACAGATCAAGATCGGACGGCTGCTGTGAGCTCGACCTTAAACGAGCGGCGCTGCGGCGGTGGCTAGCAGCGGAGCGGCCAGACGGTGGCGGCACCGGCGATACAGGAAGAAAGGGTGGCTGGGGAGATGCTCACCGGAATCATTGACGCTTGATGATGCTCAACGTGGTACTGGTTGGTGAAGGGGCGCACGTGGTTGTCCTTGATTGCTCGCCGGAGATGAGCTGGGCCTCGGGCGGCTCTGGAGGTCGTCGAGGGCGAGGATAGGGGGCACCCTAGGACAAACGGAAGGCACTATTAGGTTCGCAAGAGCATGGCGATCATCATCGTGTCCACGGGGAAGAGAGGGGTGGTCTGGTTTACCGGGGAGACGTCGCCGCAGTTGGAGCAGACAGCGGCGCTCGCTCGGGGAAGACGTTGCCGACGCTCAGGGACACGCGCGAGTGAGCTGCGGCTGCAGAAAGGTCCACTGGGGGATGCTGATCACAGCTGCGTGCTCGAGGAGGCAAGAGGTGGCGTGTGCTGGCCGGAATCCTCGCCGGAGCCTCGTCGGACAGTGGCGGTGGTTGAGCAAAATTCGGCAGCCTGGGGGCGTGTTGAGGTGGGGCGACAGAGGGGAAGTGGAGAGGAGGGGAAGGCGTTTTAAGGTGTGTGGTCAAGGGGCCGAGTAATGGTGTGGTTAACGCGTATTACGCCGCGCTTAATTCGCCTGCAACGGCCGGCGAGGGGGAGGCGTAGTCTGCGGGTGGGGAAGAAGGGGGACGCGGCGGTGGGGTCTTCTGGCAGCGAGAGAACGAAGAGGAAACGAGGTCCACCAGTCGGTGTCTCTGTGGGTGCGGCTTTAAGTGAAAAACGTTTCGTGGAGGGGGGAGAAAGACTGGTCTGGTACTGGGCTTAGTTGGGATGCTGGGTTGGGTCGGCCAGTTTCTATTTTTTTCTTCCTGTTTGTTTTTTTCTTTTTCTAATTCAAATTTATGTTTTGAATTTCAATCAACTATTCAAACATTCAAACAATTCAAACATTCAACACACTTTGCACTTGAATTTGGTTCTGTTTAACACACAAAACAAAAGTCCAATAATAAAATATTATTTTTATTTTAGAGTCCATTATAATTAAATAAAATGGACACTAGTTAATAAATCAAATGGGTTTTAATTTATTTAAAACTCCATTTGAAATCTAAATATTTTCAAAACCAAATCAGTAGGTTTTATTTGAAAATAGAAGATATTTGGAAAACTTGTTTAAAATATAATAACGTTTTAGTTTTAGGGTCCAATATTAATTAAATGAATAGACTTATTCATTTAATCAAAATAGGATTTGTTTTATTAAAAAGTTTATTTTTAAATCTAAAATAAAACCAAAACACTTCAGTAGGTTTTATTTGGGAATATAAAATACTTGGAAAACTTATTTAAAATAATTTAATAAGTTTTGATGTTTATTTAAAATGGGAAAATCCTTTATTTAAATAAAATTGGATATTAAATCCTTATTATTTTATTCAAATAAATCTTTACTATTTTTATCAAATAAAAACATTTTATTTCAAAAAATTGGCCAAGGTTTTAATTTGGCTCTATAAAATAATCTTTATTTATAAATCCACCTTTTCTTTTAAAAACCAAATCCTTTTTATAAAAAGATTCAAAAATAGTAATTTTTAAATATTTTGAAGTTTATTGTTTATTTAACTTTTTAAATCCCTTTAGGATTTTATTTGATCCAAGTAGGCTTTGAAAGTTCCCAATTGGATTCAAAAAGTTTCTTCTCATCCTGAAATTCAACAAAGTTTTATTTTATTCAATTATTTTTCACATTACAAGATTTGGAAAATCTTGGGATGTGACAGTACATGTTAGGCTCGTCAAGATCAAACCTTAGCTTCCACATGAGCAAATCTGGCTTGCTCACGTTGTATACACTTGCGGAATCTAACACACCCGATCATCACGTGGTGCTTCGAAACAACAAGCTTTAGCAACGGTGCTAACTAAGGGTGAACACTTTATGACTTGAAATTCATGTGCATGAGGGATCATCTTATAATGCTACCGTCGTCTACTAAGCAATACAAGATGCATAAAGGATTAACATCACATGCAATTCATAATATGTGATATGATATGGCCTTTCTTCTTTGTGCTTCCGATCTCCATCTTCAAGCACGAACATGATCTCCATCATCACCGGCATTGCATCAAGGTCAATGACGCTTCTCCATGGTTGTCGTCCACCGGCTTCAACTATTACAACTACTTTGAATAGACATGCGGGTCTTAACATAAATTAAAGACAACCATATGGCTCCTGTCGGTTGCCAACTTATAATAAGGAACATTGCATACATCAAATATAATCACAATCATGGCCATATCACATCACTGCACACCCCTGCAAAACAAAGTTAGACGCCTCTACTTTATTTGCATATTTTACGTGGTTTGGGGCTTTCAATAAGTGTCGTTCTAACTTACGAACATGAACCACAACATTGATACTAGTATTGTTAATCACCCGTTGTAAATTGGATCTTAACTATGCTAGGAGAAATAGGCACCCGCAAAGCCACTTATGCAATACAAGTTGCATGTCAAGCATGGAGCAAGTCTCATGAATGATGTCATGTAAGGTTAGCCCGGGCCGCTTCATCCCAACATCCCGCAAGATGCAAAGTACACAAGAAGCAATCGACAATAAAAGCATCAACGCCCACAATGACCATTGTGTTCTACTCGTGCAACAGATCTACATATAGACACGGCTCTGATACCACTGTAGGGATTCGTAGCATGGAAAACAAAAAATTTCTATCGCATACAAACAAACAAGCCAAGATCTATCTACTAGATTGTAGCAACGAGTCGATGGAATAACTCACCCTCGAAGATTCCAAAGTGTTTAACGAGAGCGGATTCTCATGGGTGATGTAGTCGTACTCTTCCCGATCTCAAGATCGCGTAGACGATCCTTCCGGCGCTGCGTTCCGGCAGCGCTCCCGCAGTCGGTCACACGTTCGGTACTCGACGAAGACCTTCCTCTCCCTTGTTCCAGCAGGCAGCGGAGGTTGTAGCACTTTCCTCGCGATTCTGGCAGCACAACGGCGTGGTACCGGAAGTAGAGGGGAGATCTCGCAGGGCTTCGCCTTAAGCCAGAGCGAGTATGGTGGACTATGAGAGAGCCCTCGGTGTTCTAGGGTTTAGACACACCAAGGAGGGGGCTAGGCCGGCGGCTAGGGTTTGACCTAGGCGGAGGCGGCGAGATGCCCTAGGCCGGCGGCGGCTATGGAGGGCGGTGGCGGCTAGGGTTAGGGTTTAGAGGTAGGGAACTTGTGTACTAGGAGGGGCAGCCCTGCCCCTCCCTTTATAGGTGGGAGGCGCGGCCAAGGGGAGGGGAGTCCCTCCCCAACTCGGCTTGGAGGTGGGCCGGCGGTGGATGGGAGGAACTCCTCCCCAACTCGGTTTCCACCTCCCTCTCCACTTCCCAAAATAGCCGTTTGACTTTCAAATTGGCATTTGACTTTTTCAAACTAGGATTTGATTAAACCCTTTATTTTGTTCAGCGATGACACTTAGTACATTATGCAATCATACCAACTTGATATAACACATTCATATACCCTTCCTCTCTGGAGTGCCGGACATTCCGGAACCTTCTAGAACATTCCCGATGAAAACACCGGAACCATTCTCCAACTCCGAAATAGGACTTTCCTTATATGAATCTTATTCTCCGGACCATTCCGGATCTCCTCGTGATATCCCGGATCCCATCCGAGACTCCGAACAACATTCGGTCTCTTTCTCATCATTCCATAACTACTCAAACAGCGTCGAATCCTTAAGTGTGTCTCCCTACGGTTCGTGAATTATGCGGACATGATCGAGACACTTCTCCGAACTATAACCAATAGAGGAATCTGGAAATTCATATGGCTCCCACATATTTCTACGATTACTTTGCGATCGAATGAACCACTTACATACAATACCAATTTCCCTTTGTCTCACGATAGTTAACTTATCCGATGTTATGATCGTCGGTATCTCTGCATACCTAGTTCAACCTCGTTACCGATAAGTACTCTTTTCTCGTTCCCGTGATATGTGATCCCTTGTGAGCCAGTCACATGCTTGCAAGCTAATTGGATGACATTTCACCGAGAGGGCCTAGAGTATATCTATCCGTCATATGGATGGACAAATCCCACTCTTGATCCATGTGTCTCAACCAATACTTTCCGAACACTCAATGCCACCTTTATAGCCACCCAGTTACGGTGTGGTGTTTGATGTCATCAAAGCATCCATTCGGTAAAGGTGATATGCATGATCTCATGGTCGAAGGAATTAGGTTACTATGTATCATAAAGCATATATCAATTGAACTATTAAAATGACTTGATCTTTATGCTACGCTTATCTATAGGAGTATGTCCACCATATCATTCTCCTAACGATATGATCTTGTTGTTAATAACATCTCAATGTTCATGATAGGGAAACCACAATCATTTATTAACCAACAAGCTAGTATTATAAAGAGGCTTTACTAGGGACTCTATTTTAGTTTACAAATCACACAAGTATTAATGTTTCCTTGTTAATACTATTATAGCATGAATGTAAACATTTATCATAAACACAAAGATATAATAATAACTATATTTATTATTGCCTCTAGGGCATATCTCCAACAATTTCCACCTGCAAAGACTATGCAACTAAGATCTAATATTTCTGGTTTTAGACAGGAAGAGCGTGAGCCACTAGTGCTTGCATGGGAGAGAATGAAAGAATGCATGAGAAACTGTCCCATCCATGGGATGGAAGACTGTTTAATTTTCCATTTTTTTTATAATGTTGTTAACCTGTTTCTAAGTCTATGCTAGATACTGCAGCTGGAGGAACATTCATGGGTAAGAAAATTACTGAAGCAATGCAGCTGCTAGACAATAATCAAGACAACCATGCCCAATGGCATGTGGAAACATCAAACACAAAGAAGGTGCACTCTGTCACACCTCAAGAGAATGAAGTACTAAATTCTAAGTTGGATGGGCTTATATTAGCCGTTAAAGGTAAGGAAACCCAGTTAAGAACTACTCCCGAACCAACTATTGAAAAAGTAGACTTCATAGCTCGTAATGATTATAACCCTTCTTGGAAGAAGAATTATAATCCAAACTTTCAAAAAAAATATTCTAGTCCTACAGGTAGCTCTAATAATATGGCATCAATCAATACTAGTCTCCAAGAAACTCTTAAAGATTTTATGGACTCACAAAATGAGCAAAACAATATTCTAGTCATAATCACAGAGAATCATGATGCTCTGCTGGGTAAATTATCTAACTAAGCTGTTAGTTTGAGAAATGATTTGTAGGCCCTCCAAGAATGAACAAGGATCATTGAGGCACACCTAGGTAAGATAACCGAGAGTAAAACTATCATTCTAGCAAAGTTTGCAGGTAAATCTGAGCCCAACACACTTGAAGAGCTCAAGATGATAATAATCCAAAGGGAGGAGCCCAAAAAACTTGATTATAGCAATGCTCCTTCACCAAACTACACTGTTGAAGATCTTGTAAAAAGGATCAATGTCAAGATTCTGGTAAGTGAAGGAAATGAAGAAGCCATGTATCAACACTTTGTTAATCAAGTAGCAATAAAGGTACGTGAGTTTTAAGAAGAATACAAGAAAATTGCTAAAAAAATCCTGTTAAGCTAGAAGATATATTTGAGCCTACCATTAAGACTAAAATTGGGACTAATGAAATAGCTGCACTGTGTGATCTAGGTGCAAGTGTTTCAACAATTCCAAATAGTCTTTTTAACAAGTAAAATCTTGGCTCTTTTAAAATAACAGACCTAAAGTTATATCTAGTAGATTCTACTTATAAACAAGCAGTAGGCATAAAGGAAAATACTTCAGTTTACATTAAAGGTTGTCCTACTCTTATTGATTTTTTTATTGTTGATATGCCTGAAGATGCTACTGCTCCTATCATATTAGGCCGTCCTTTCTTAAGAACTATTAAGGCGTTCATCAATTTGCATGAAGGGAACATGAAGCTTCAATTACCTTCGCGGGATTCTTTTATTATTCATTTTCCCAGCAAAAAGAAAGCCTACCAAGATGATAAGGAGGCCATCACTTTGAAGGCCAATTACTTCAGAGCGGGTGTTCCACTCAATGGCCTAAGTGAGCAATATCAAGGTCAAGCTATTGACCAGAAAAGAGAACTTCATGGGAGGCAACCCATGTGAAATACAGGTTTGAGTTAAGTTTTTAAGTTTTAGTTTAAGTTTTATATAAATTAATAGTGCTAGAAAACTCCAGTGAGAGGAAGTGATTCAGCGGTACTAAAACTTCTTGTTTTATATATGCCATAGTTGGTCAAAATTTTAGTCTGTCATTTTTCTGTCAAAACAAGGTGTTTCGCTAAGTTTCAGTCTAAAAAAGTAATCCTCGGAGAAATAGAAATTTTTTGATGTGTACAGAAAGGTTAACGACCAACTATACGGTGGGAATAAAAATTCCCGCCATATAGTTATGTTACCCATCAACAATTTTTCATCTCAGAGTACAGAAGGTTTGACGACCAACTATCTGGCGGGAACAAATGTTCCGTCCATATAGTTGTCGCCATATAGTTACATCCATCAAAAAAAACCCTAGGAAACCCTAAAATTTTGCGTCCGACCACTTAAACTCTGGGGGAGGTACCCAAAATATCAAAAACACAATCCTCTTTCTCTCTTCTACCTCCAAACTCTATGAAAACCTGTAAGATCCCACCTAATAGGATAGAGATCCATGTGAAGTACATAGAAACAAAGGTCATTATTACATCGCAAATCCAGGAGTACAATATTTCTTACAACTCGCTTAGCCACTACTGCAAAAATCTTATAGCCTCCAGGTGGTTAGTGACGGGAAAAAACGAGCCCGTCACTAGTAAGTGTTACCAGTGACGAGCAAGAATAAGCATGTCACTAGTATGAAACACTAGTGACAGATGTATAAAAGTAACTGTCACTAGTAATATTTGTGAAGGACGGCTAAATGGAAAATTTATTTAGTGAGAGGAATCTATAAATGCTTGTCACTGGTAAATGTATTATTAGTGGTAGAGGTATTATTAGTGATGGCCTTAAAATATGTCCGCCAATAGTATTTTTTTGTGTAGCGGATGAAAGGGAAAATTCCTTATTGCTTGCAAGGTTTGGTATCATGCATCTCACTCTCCATGATAATGTTGTCCATAACCGCTTATAATCAAACTGTAAGACCAAATCCCATAAGACTAGGGTAACAAATCCTCTAATCTTACACGTATTCGTCTTAGTAGGGTAACAAATACTCTAATGTTCTCCCAGGCTCCTAGCCAACGGGTCGCCGCCATCACTCCAACCATCCGCCGGAGGTCACCTCAACCCCCACCCTAAACCTAACCCAAAGGCCTAGTAACTCGCATCAGGACACAACGCACACACACGACTTGCACCAGCAGACAACACATGCACGCACGCCTCTAGATCGAACCCGAAACACCGCAACACACGACCCACCCCGTACAACACACGCATACCGCAATATCCACGCACTCCTCTGGAATCTGGATCGAACCCCACCTCTCGATCCTGTCCCCGCCGCCACACGTTGAACCGTCGTTCCGCAGCAGCAGTGTCACCGCCCCCTAGCCCTTCATGCTTCCGTCGCTGCCGCCATGATCTCATCCTGTGATAGCGTCGGCCGCCTCCTCCCGTCCGGTGTAGCGCCACCTGGCCTCGGTCCCCTGCGAGCCCTCCTCCAAGTGCTCGCCGACCGAGGCCCTCCTCTCCTTCCCGGCCGAGCGCTGCTAGGACCCAAGCCCCAGCTCGAGGCCGTCCCTCTCCTGCCTCGCAGGTGCGACCCCATAGGTCCCTCCTTCGGCCATTAACCACGCGGTCCTGCACCTCCATTGCTTCACAGGGAGTCGGATTCATAAATGAAAGACATAGTTTTTTATTTCAAGATGAACTAGCACGATTTTCTTTCAGCGATTAGGCCTTAAGCTCTATTGTTAATAGTTCCATGTATTTTTTGAGCATGGGCTACTAATTATATTAGTGGATAGGAGTCTATCACGAGTATCTACATGAACACTTATGCGTGCACCCAATGTTGTCGTGGGACACTTTGTTGGAACCCCAAGAGCAAGGTGTGATGAGGACAGCAGCAAGTTTCCCTCAGTAGAGACCGAGGTTATCAAACCAGAAGGAGGAAGGAAAAGTCACACAGGTGTTGCAAACAACGTGGAGCCCTGCACAACACAAACTCAAGACTTTGTCCCAACGAATCAGTGAGGTTGTCAAGCTCACCGGTTTGCTATAACAAAGGATTAACTGTATGGTGTGGAAGGTAATGGTTTGCATCAAGTAAACAGTAACAGTGGAATATGTATCAATGGTAAAGATTGGACCGGGGTCCATAGTTCACTAGAGGTGCTATCCTTAGATAAACAACATGGCATGAAGGGTAAACAAATTATAGCAGGGAAATTGATAGGAACTGAGCAAGGGATAACAATGCAATACTAGTCAGAAAGATCCTATGAGATTCGATTGGGAAATACAAAAAGATAAATAGACCGCCATCCAACTGCAACTATGACTAGAAGTCCACCTTCAAGTTATCATTCGAACCCCCTCCAGTATTAAGTTGCAAGGAAAAGACAACTGCTTTAAGCAAAATGTGTAAGGTAAACAATCCACTTGTTCCATGAACAAGAGACCGTTGTTTTCTCCCTAGTAGCAATAGCACATCTACAACCGAAGAGATTTCTTTCACTTCCCTTGGAAACTAGAGGCATGAACCCACTATCGAGCATAAATACCCCCTCTTGGAGTTATTAGCAACTACTCGGCCAAGATAGCTACTAACAACGGAGAGCATGCAATATCACAAACAACACAGACATGATAGAATCATAAAGACAAAACCATTAACCAAACTTTCATAATAATCTCAATATCCATCGGATCCCCGCAAACACAATATGCATGATTACAAATAGATTAGATCTTGATCATGAATGGAGCTCACAAGATCTATACATGAAAGTACAAGGAGGAGATACAACCATCTAGCTACTACATGGACCCATAGTCCAAGGTGGAACTACTCAAGCATCATACCGGAGAGAAGGCCTCCGGGATGATCTCCCCTCCGAAGGGTACCGGGAAGAACTTCAGATCCCCCCGATCTAGGGACGATGGTGGCAGCGACTACAGAAGGTTTCGTGGAGTTTTGATTGGTACTTAGGGTTTCTGCATCAGGGGATTCTTATAGGCGAAGAGGCGAGGCCGGGAGGCGACCAGGGGGGCCACACCCTGCCTAGGCGCGGGCCCACCCTTGGCCGCGACTAGGGGTGTTTGGCCGCCCTGGTTCGCGTCTCTGTCTCGTCTTCTGGATTCGTGTCCCTCATGGTAAAATATTGACTTTGGCTTTTGTCCCGTCCAATTCCGAGAATATTGATTTCTGCCTCTCTGGAACCAAAAATAGAAGAAAACAGGCAACTGGCACTGTGGCAACTTGTTAATAGGTTAGTTCTAGAAAAGATATAAAAACACCTCAAAGTGTAGACAAAGCAAAGCAAAGTAGATACTAACCAAGCATGGAGCATCAAAAATTATAGATACGTTTCCGACGTATCAAGCATCCCCAAGTTTAACTCCTTCTTGTCCTCGAGTGGTAAGTGATAAAAATAATAATTTTTGAGGTGACATGCACCATCAAAACCAAGATCAAACCATTTGCAAGCATTGAAAGCTGGGATCAAAGAACTCTAAACATGTGCATGAAATATGGAGTTCTAACAATAAGACAAAGTAACTATGCATGCAACATGAAAGGCTACAAACAAAGATCATGAATAACCTGCATTGAAAAACGTTTGTTTGTTTCACATACAGAAAACATGGCATAGTGGCAATCAGCTTGTCCCTCATAGAGTAGCAAATGTATGCATAGGCCACCTTCAAAGTTCACACGGGTGACTAGAAACAAATAGCACAAGAACAAGTAACACCACAATATTCATTAATCAATAAGCTTTGGTACACTGCACACAAAATGACAACTATGCTCTCTTAATGGTGCCTAAAGGTATTAGGTGGGGACTGAATAGTAGTGGAAGAAAGGCCTTTCATAAAGGGAGCAGGGATTTCAAGTTTTAAAAAGATCTTCCAAAAATTATGGTACTTGTTAGCTTTCAGCCCTCATTGCCCCTATCATAAGCATCTTGAAGTGATTAAGGTTAAAGTGAACAAACTATGGAGTATATGCTTGACAGAGTATAAGTTGGCAATCTCAAGTCCCTTGAATACGAGGGCCACACCTCATGATACTCAACTTCAGTCACCTGTAAGTTCTTGTCATTGTAAGTATTTGCATATCATAGAGAACCGCCAACGGGGTACCCCTTGCACATGGTACAGGAGCTATCCCATAACCAAAATGACAAGGCAAGCAGACAATGAGCATCTCAGCGATCTTTTTATTTACTATATGCATAGCTTTTTATTGAGGATGCTTCATAGATAGCTCACTATGGTGATGCTGCAAGTTATCACCATGATTAGGCATGGCTTAGGCTAGCGGCCCAGGCGTTTCTCTAACACAAAATACAAACTCCATGGACTTACAAGTTCCCTATTTATTTCACACCGGTGACATCCATAGACAAAAAACATGATATCAACTGAGTACAAAGTACAAGTGCAATGTAGAAAACGTTCCCCATGACACCATGGTTCTGCTAATTCCAACGTATAAGTGCAAGCATATACAACATAGATGACACAATGGTTCGAGTTTATTAGGGGCAAAGAACATAAAGTGTGCCATCAAGTTTCTGAGGGCTTTAATCACTAAGTTTTCACATAACAAAATAGTTTTTAATTAGAAGATAACTAAGAACAAGAATATACTTGGAATGGTGTAACACACCATGCATAGGAATTTATAGTGGACACATTGGAAAAACTTGGTTTCTTAGGAGTTGAAAGCATGAGTAGAGCTTACTCATACAAGTGGAGGCTAGCAAAAGACGGGGAGCAACCATCTACAAGAGCATAATGGCCATAATCATGCAGAGCAACAAAGTATTACTAATCAAAGCATAGAGTGGTACTACAAGTCATCGACTAAATGATCATAGAGGCTATGGTGACTTTTCATAGTCATAACATGGTGTGAGCATGTGCCAAGTCAACCCAAACAAAGCATCAAAGGAGAAAACCACAATACTATGCTTTTTCATGCTAAACCAACGCATAATTTCTTCAAGGCACACTAAGCAATCCCAATTGTTTGGAACAATACATGCTAAATCAATAATCACTAAGCATAAGGTCAAAAAAACACCTTGCATGTCATGCTAAAGTCTAAGTCACAGTCAATGCAAGCTCCTCTTGCACTTACAAGCAAGAACTTACTACTCCTTTCCAACGCCAAGCAAGTTATTTGCAACAACACAGCGAGAACAGGGGTCCAAACTACTTTATTCAAGAAAACTCAAAAACCTAAGCAAGGAAAACAAAAACTAAGACGCTCCAAGAACAACACAACTGTGCATGAAACAATAAAACGAAGTGTCTAGAGAGACCTGAGCTTTTTATTGATGAAGAAGGGGATGCCTTGGGCATCCCCAAGCTTTGACGCTTGCACCTCTTGGATATTTCTTGGGGTTACACCATGGTGGCATCCCCAAGCTTGATCTTTTGTCCATTCTTCATCTCATTACATCATTCTCTCTGTACACCTGAAATTTTTCCTTCATACAAAACTTCACACAATCTTCATTAGCAACATTAGTGTATTCAAAAGATAATAGACCCTTAGGCAAAGCATTGGAACAGCAAAACTTTTCACTAAAAACACAATATATTGTAGCAACTCCTTCAAAAAGCTCAATTCCCCAAAAGAGAACTGAAAAAAGGAATCAATAAGAAGCAAATTGAAATAATGGCAGAAATCTGTCAAAACAGACCAGCAGATAGAAACCGATTTTTTTGAAGACCTTCTGTTGCTCAAATCAAAAAGTGTTGAACTAACGAAAGTTATCTGACATACTCGGGGATAATTTGTAAATTTTCAGCTCAATCCGAGTTACAGAGACTCACGGATTTTTATGGTGGAGGACAGAAATCTGTTTCAGGACAGCAACTCCCCAAATCATACTTCCCTCTCATTAGAGGTCATTCTTGGCACAAAAAGCAAACAAATATGATAAGGAGAGGTCATTACTGAACTAATAACTTCCAAGACTCAAGGAAACTCTTGGGTTATCTCCCAACAAGTACTTTTTTAACGCCTTTAAGTTAGGCACAAGAAGCAAGAAATCAAGTATTTTCAAATGAGGAAGCATTCACATCAAACCTTGCTTTCAAAGGAGGAGCAAAAAGCAACTTCTTTCTCCTCATTGGGAAGTGTTCAATACCTTTCTTGAATGGAAAATGATATTTAATGGTCCCTTCTTTGATATCAATGATAGCACCAACCATTCTAAGAAAGGGTCTTCCCAAAGTAATAGGACAAGAAGCATTGTATTCAACATCCAAAACATAGAAATCCACTGGGACATAAGCATTGTTAACCATAATGAGAACATCATTAATAATCCCCATGATTTTCTTCTTAGCATTATCATTAAGTGGGACATCTAAATAACAATCTTCCAACGGTGGCAAATCAAGCATTTCATAAATCTTCCTAGGCATAATAGATACACTAGAACCAAGATCGCATGAAGCTTTGAGATCAAAGTCATTCACTTGCATATTAATAATGGGTTCCCAACTATAATTTCCTAGGAATAGAAGCTTTGTGTTTTAGCTTCTCTTCCTTAATCTTAACAAGAGCATCTGTAATGTGTTTGGTGAAAGCAACATGCATATCACTAGCATCAGGACTTCTAGAAATCTTTTGTAGGAACATAATCACTTCAAAAATATTGCAACCATCAATATCAAAATCAAACTTAGCATCACTAGTAGTAGGCTCAATAGGCTTAGGCATAGTAGGAGGAGGAACATGGACTACTTGTGGTTTAGTGGTGATGGTGCACACACTATTGTTTCTATCAATTTCAGCTTCCCTTTCCCACCTAGCATGAAGTTGAGCTAACAGCCTAACATTTTCATCAATAGTAACTTGTATGGCATGAGTAGCAGCAAAGGTACTTTCCATGGTTTCAGGTTTAGCAGTCATTTTATTAATCAAGGAGGACTGATCTTCAGACAGAGAGGATATATTTTTCTCAACATTTAAAAGATTTTCCTCTATAGCCTTATTAAAAGTGGTTTGTTTACTAATAAAGTCTTTGAGCATGACTTCAAGTTCAGAGGGGGCACTTCTAGCATTGTTGTAAGAGCTTCCATAGGAATTGCCATTATTAGGAGGATAAGGCCTATAATTGTTGTTACCACCAAAATTATTCCTATAGGCATTGTTGTTCAAATTTTTGTTTCTAATGATGTTCACATAAACTTGCTCTTCTGGAGCAACCAAAGAGGCTAAGGGAACACTATTAGGATCTAAAGGAGATTTCCCATTAACAAGCATAGCCATAATAACATCAATCTTATCTCTCAAAGAGGAAGTTTCCTCAACAGAATTTACCTTCTTACCATGTGGAGCTCTCTTAGTGTGCCATTCAGAGTAGTTAACCATCATATTATCAAGGAGTCTAGTTGCAGCAACCAAAGTGATGCTCATAAAGGTACCTCCAGCAGCTGAATCCAATAGGTTTCTTGAGGATAAGTTCAAACCTGCATAAAAAGTCTGGATAATCATCCAAGCAGTGAGTCCATGAGTGGGACAATTCTTAACCAAAGATTTCATTCTTTCCCAAGCTTGAGCAACATGTTCATTATCAAGTTGTTTAAATTTCATAATGTCACTCCTCATAGATATAATTTTAGCAGGAGGATAGTATTTTCCAATAAAAGCATCTTTGCACTTAGTCCAAGAATCAATACTATTTTTAGGAAAACGTAGCAACCATTCTTTAGCTTTTCCTCTCAAGGAGAAAGGAAAAAGCTTGAGCTTAATAATATCTCCATCCACATCCTTATACTTTTGCATCTCACAAAGTTCAACAAAGTTATTGAGATGGCAGCAGCATCATCAGAACTGGCACTAGAAAATTGCTCTCTCATCACAAGATTCAACAAAGAAGGCTTAATTTCATAAAAGGTTGCATCAGGAGCAGGTGGAGCAATAGGAGTGCTAAGGAAATCATTGTTGTTTGTGCTAGTGAAGTCACACAACTTGGTGTTCTCAGCAGAGTTCATTTAGGCAAAGGTGGGCAAGCTAAAAACAGCAGCAGCAGCAGCTAGAGTAGGAACTAATTTTTGTGTGGTTCTGAATAAAGCAAGCAAACCAAACTAGACTAATTTTTTTGGAGTTTTTTTTAAAAGTGGAAAACAAAACCAAGAAAAAGAAACAAAGCAAACTAAAAACAAAGTAAAGAGAAAGGAAGTGAAGGACTCCCCTTGTGAAGATGTCCTTAGCCTCCCCGGCAACGGCGCCAGAAATATTTGATGTGTGCACCCAATGTTGTCGTGGGACACTTTGTTGGAACCCCAAGAGCATGGTGTGATGAGCATAGCAACAAGTTTTCCTCAGTAGAGCCCGAGGTTATCGAACCAGAAGGAGGAAGGAAACATCACACAGGTGTTGCAAACAATGTGGAGACCTGCACAACACAAACTCAAGACTTTGTCCCAACGAATCAGTGAGGTTGTCAAGCTCACCGGTTTGCTGGAATAAAGGATTAACTGTATGGTTTGGAAGGTAATGGTTTGCAGAAAGTAAACATTAATAGTGGAAGGTGTATCAATGGTAAAGATTTGACCAGGGTA
Source organism: Avena sativa (assembly GCA_916181665.1). Lineage (NCBI taxonomy): Eukaryota > Viridiplantae > Streptophyta > Magnoliopsida > Poales > Poaceae > Avena > Avena sativa. The sequence goes on from OV702280.1 coordinate 124,261,710, forward strand.
CATAGTTCACTAGAGGTGTTCTCCTTAGATAAACAACATGGCATGAAGGGTAAACAAATTACAGCAGTGCAATTGACATGAACTGAGCAAGGCATAACAATGCAATACTAGTCAGAAAGATCCTATGAGATTCGATTGGGAAACACAACAAGATACATAGACCGCCATCCAACTGCATCCATGACTAGAAGTCCACCTTCGGGTTATCATCCGAACACCCTCCAATATTAAGTTGCAAGCAACAGACAACTGCTTTAAGCAAAGTGTGTAAGGTAAACAATCCACTTGTTACATGAACAAGAGACCGTTGTTTTCTCCCTAGTAGCAACAGCACATCTACAACCGAAGAGATTTATGTCACTTCCCTTGGAAACTAGAGGCATGAACCCACTATCGAGTCACTTCCCTTGGAAGCATAAATACCCCCTCTTGGAGTCATTATCAACTACTCGGCAAAGATAGCTACTAACAACGGAGAGCATGCAAGATCACAAACAACACAGACATGATAGAATCATAAAGACAAAACCATTAACCAAACTAATATAATAATCTCAATATCCATTGGATCCCCACAAACACAACATGCATGATTACAAATAGATTAGATCTTGATCATGAATGGAGCTCAGAAGATCTACATATGAAATAAAAATGAGATACAACCATCTAGCTACTACATGGACCCATAGTCCAAGGTGGAACTACTCACACATCATACCGGAGAGAAGGCCTTCGGGATGATCTCCCCTCCGGTAGGGTGCCGAGAAGAACTTCAGATCGCCCTTGATCTTGGGACGATGGTGGCGGCGACTACAGTAGGTTTCATGGAGTTTTGATCGGGTACTTAGGGTTTTTGCATTGGGGGCTTCTTATAGGCGACGAGGCGAGGCCGGGAGGCGACTAGGGGGCCACACCCTGCCCAGGCGCGGGCCCACCCCTTGCCGCGCCTAGGGGGGTTTGGCCGCCCTGGTTCGCGTCTCGGTCTCGTCTTCTGGATTCGTGTCCCTCACGGTAAAATGTTGACTTTGGCTTTTGTCCCATCCAATTATGAGAATATTGATTTTTTCCTTTCTGGAACCAAAAACAGAAGAAAACAGGCAACTGGCACTGTGGCCTCTTGTTAATAGGTTAGTTAAAGAAAAGATATAAAAACACCTCAAAGTGTAGACAAAGCAAAGCAAATTAGATACTAAACAAGCATGGAGCATCAAAAATTATAGATACGTTTCCGATGTATGAAACACATATTTTATTATATTGCACAATGTATCGATGCATTTAGTACATCTCTTGTAAACATTGTTCTGTACTTATGTATAAAGTTCACAGTGTTTCCTCCAATTCCGAGGATGATACCTCCCAATATTTGTCTATCCGTGTAGAGGAAATAAGAAAGGTGAGGCAGAAATGATTCAATTGTTTTCCTTAGAAGAGGAATGCATGCATATTTTGTGTAATATCTATATTATTTATTAACTAGAAAGGTGTGATTTGGTCCCTGATCAATGTTGAGAAGCCCAAGCTGGAGCTAGAGAGTGAATGCAGAGAAATAGGGAGGTAGGTGTTGCCTTATGCTTAAGTAAGCTGCTAAATCTTCAGACCGTGAGCATTTCAAATAGTTTTAATTTGTTCGTTTGGTGCTAGATGCTTATAACATATTAGGTAGTGATGCTTTTTGGTGCCCTTATTAAGGCACTTTAGAGCTTGTACAATGCAAATGTTGTTCTGTAGATTGTGGAACCCAAACATCTTCAGAAATCTAATATATGCGTTTTCTGTTTTCTGGCACACACTTGGATAGTGGGTCTTTGATTTGGCTAAACAATATAGTTATTCATTCTCTCTTGTATTAATCTTCTTGAAGATGCAACAATCTGTAAGAGCTTCTTCATGATTTTCTAATTTAGTGGAAACTTGGATGGACTCAGCATCTTTGATTTTCATACTCAGTTTGGCAATGCGCTCAACTAGGCAAGATGGATGGTTCATACGTGTCTTAATCACATTGCTTAACACGACTTATATATTTTCCATGAAAACAAACATAAATTAAATTACAAATCTTTAGAAAATGGTGGTTCTTCATTTATGTTATTTCACACATTACTACGCTTGGATGATAATGAAAGACATAACACGAATTCAATTTAGAATCCCACCATGGTTCCAATGACTATGTTTTCTAAGTCTTGGAGGTAGTGTCGCACAGGCTTCATGGTCTCCTTAGAAGCCTCGTCCAACAAAATAGGCTCTCTTTCCTTGTCGCGTCTCCCAAAGAAATGGAAGTAGTGTTCCTTGAGCTCGGCAGAGTGACATCCACATAGTATTCCTATCAGCTCCTGCATGGTGACGTCGAGGCCTCTCTCTAGTCACCGTGGAATATCTTGAAGGAAATTTCCTCCGTTGGAGGCTCTGTCTAGCGTCCTGGCTGAGTAACCCTAAATCCCCTCAAGTCCTACCTTTGGAACTTCTTAAGCTGAAGTCCCTTGATGGTAGGGCTTGGAAGGGCGAGTACATTGATTAGCTGCAAAATGCGAGTCCCAAAGAGACTCCCCTTGAACTCCTCGGTAGTGATATAAACGAAGTTCGGCATCTTTTGCATAGAATGGATAAAAATTAGAGATAACACGAAAAAAACATAAAGTAGTAATAGATGCAAAAAATTTAAAAACAAAAGCCAATAACAACTAACAAAACATTAATCCACACAAGTAACGACATACATTATGCAACTCAAGCATCAAGGTTCAAACACAACTTAGAATTTTTTTTCCATACCACATAGGTCGGCATGATCAAATTACTAACGTGAGAAAACGCCAAGTATGGTGGTCCAACTATTAGGATACATCGTGTCCTTCACTCACTACTCAAAGTAGCTCTCTGGGCATCCTTGGTAGCAATCTGCTTGTCTTGATCACAAGAATCACATGCCAAGTCTATAATATCCCTCCTTAGTTGTTTTATGGTGGTCTCTAAGTATTGGGTATGTTGTCTCTCCTCTCTAAGATCCTTATGAGTGTTGAGCATTATACACTTAAGTATTTCTCCAAGTTCTTCAATGGCATTCCATGCTGCATTCCTTGCAGAGTCAAAGAATGACATATGCATTTCAGAGTTGGTGACCATGTAGAACCCCGATTCATTGTGGTTATCCTCCTTATTTTTATATAAGTGGAGTTGTACCCACCAATACTCTTCTCCTTCATCCATCACCGGAAATCCCTTGTACACGGATTCACCGTTTATCCCCAAGCTGATCATGAGGTTCTTGAGTGCCTTGGGAAATTCCGTCTCACATTCTAGTGTCATGATCAACAGTGGTCCCTTCCTGACGGATTCATTGATGGCGGCCATCTACAAATAGAGATTAGAAAGAAGATTATGAGTGGTTTTACGAGATGAAAAGCGACAAGTGTAAAATTCATAGTGGTGTTGCATTTTCCTAGTGGCTTTCTTAATCTAATCCATCTTAGGGTCACAAACCTACAGGAAACACAGTGCTCTGATACCATCTATAAGATCTCACCCGATAGGGTAGAGATCCCTGTGATTGCAGTGCTAGTCCCAAGATCGATTGGCTAGCACCCATAGTTTAAGATGAAGTACACAGAAACAAAGGTCATTATTACATCGCAAATCCAAGAGTACAATAGTTCTTACAACACCCAAGGCTAAATTATTTAGAGTTCTAAATACATAGCATAATAATAAAGTGTTCATATTCATGCTCCACAAGAAAACATGTCGAGTGTATACTTGTAGCCCTGCTCACCATCAGAGTAACCTGCAACATGATAAGTTACAGACACAAAGGTTCAATACAGTTGGAATTGTATTGACAAGTTATACCATAGTTTTATAGTAGAACCTAACAACTACATGAATTTAGCTAAGTGTGGATCTGGCTGGCAAGTTTTATCCTACTAGTTTAAAAATACTAAGTTTTTCTTTTACAAAACACTAAGGTACCACCAACATACATTAGTGAACCTCTACCCTTGTTGATCCATAATTTTTAACTTAGATAAATTGGGATGAGGAGATTCTTGAACTGTTTCAATGTCTTGACGCTCAGAAGTTGTCCATAACCGGGGACACGACTAAGTACTTAGTTTTTACCCTCTCGAGAGGTGGTGCACTTTCCCCACAAGACTTGACAAACATTGAGACGAGACTTTTCAGAATCAATCCCTCAAGCCACCACAGACGCGTTCCATCCTATCAAATCTACCATCCTCTGTCCATCCGGTTGAGTTCTCACAACTTAGCTGGTCAAGACAGAGCCCATATGTCATGTGGTTACACTGGAAGCTTCACGACACAAACATCTCAAATCTCTTTGTTCCTAGGTGTCCATCCACAAGTGTGATACACCAGGGTAAACCATAGAAATGGACCCTGTGTAACCACTCAACATAAACCATAGAAGTCCCATTCCACCTAGGTGTTCCATTAACAATAGTTCTTTTCTTATTCAAAATATAACTATATAAACTTTCTATAACATCATAATATGAATTTCCACCCACGAATTCTAATATCAAGACTAAGCATTCTAGCATACGATGTCTCCTAACTTAGGAAAATACTACCAAGCTACAATCTATAGGATTTCCATAACATAGCATTATACTTGAAACTATCATGCAAGTCGTACTAAAATAATACTAATGCAATAGGTAAAATAATAGGACATATGATGAAAATATCACTTGCCTTGGTAGCTAGGAGAGTAGGTACAATCCTGACAGCAACAAACTTCACAATCCACACAATCTACACAACACAATTCAAACAACAACAAAAATATATACAAATCAATATAAGGCACTCAAAAATAATAAGGATGCATGAAATTATGAAATAGTATGAATGCCACACTTTTAAAACCAAAGTCTACAGTACAGAAGATAGGGTACACTTTCTAAAGGCTAAAGATCACAAAAACAACTTAAAAATAATTTATACATTAATTTTTTAGTCCAAATAGCCCTCGAAATGTCTCTGCCTAAAACTCAAATTTTACAGAAACAAGCGAAGGCCACAGTAATAAAGTTCACATTTTTCTGAATTGCAGATCAAAAGTTATGAATTTTACAAGTTTAAACATCTAATAAATAAAATCTAGATTTTATCTGAAAATTTTAGCCACGTGGCGTAATCTCACTGTCCGGTACCACTTCGCACGGATCACGCGCACGCACTGTTGGATCTAAATCAGATCGCACGGTTTAGATCAAACGATACCCCTTCTCTCTAACTTCTAATCCTAGCCTTTAGATCTAGATCTAGAGAACTAGAGCACTCTAGCCAAGAACTGGCCGCGCTGATGGCGTGCGCGGCGGTGCTGATGGCGACGGTGCACCGGCGGTGATAGGGGTAAGTGAGGGTCACAGGGGCGTTACCGAGGTCGCATGGACGAGGCGGTTGCGGTGGTGGTCGTAGTAGAGGGAGGGGCGCATGGGCTCGTCGTTGATTTCTCACCGGAGTTGCTCCTGGCGTTGGTGGTTCGCGGGCGTAGACGAAGGAGAGCCTACAGGGCACAAGCGAACAAATGAAGGGCATCAGTGGATGCTCCTGAAGACAATGGACACAGCAGTGCGCAGCAGAGGACAAGGCGTGGTCGAGGCTCACCGGAATTTGTCGCCGACGTGCGTCGGGGCGGCGGCGGCTCGAGCAGGAATTTGTAGAGTCTGGGCTCTCTGGGGTTGCTGTGTGAGGGGAAATGGAGAGGGGACCATGGGGGTTAAGTAGCGGGGTCGAGGGGGGGGGAATCAATCCGCAAATCAAGCGTATTAACGCGAATTGAATCGGGGGAAGAAACGGCAGAGGAGCGTGCTCGGTGCGCGTTGATTTGGGGACGACGACGATGACGTGGAGGTGGGTCCATGATGTTAGCGAGCGGGTGCGGGTGTGCTCGGTGAGAAATAACAGAGGGGGAGAGGGGAAAGTCGGGTGGGCTAGATGGGCCGGGGGTGCTGGGCCGCGTCGGATGGCTGGCAGGTATGTTTTTTTTCCTGTTATTCTTTTTCTGTTTCTTTTTTTTCATACAATCCCCCAAAAAAGGGGTCGGATTCCACTATCAACAGATAACAGAACAACAAACCACACAAGTTGTCTCACAATTTTGATCCATCTAGAGGATCAAAGTAGAGTATAACACCTTATTACAAACCAACACACATAAACGGGAAGATAAGTATAAGGAAAGATGGAGACGCAAGAACACCGCCCGTAGGCTAGCGATAGTTGTTTAGGCATGAAGCAAACCAACGCAAAATACGACAGGAAAGGCCCAAAGATTTTTCCTCCTAACATCATCAAATCCTTCTTCTTTTCTGTTGTCCCCTCTCCAATTTAGGTGCACCGTGAGCACGATCTTCAGGAATCGCCAGAAGTCCAAAGAAGGAACATGAGCCACATCCATTGCCGCAGCATCAGACAACGCATTCTGTTGCAAAACATCAGCCCCAGCACGCGGCATTTCTTTTCCTCCTCCCCATGTAAAATTTCCCAATATCGAATAAAACACATGCATATATAACAAAATCAACAGGGGAGTTAATATGTTTTTATCAAAAAATTCCCTGTTCCTAAGCTTCCATATATCCCAGCAAATCTCTGCTAGCACCGTAATCTGCACATTTCAGCTAACTCCCAAAAACTGAGGAGCCCACCAGAAGTACTGAGAAAAGGACCCATGCCTATTCCCAGCACCAATAGATTTAGCAACCACACCCCACACATAATTAGCAGCCACACAGGTGAAGAACAGGTGCCCAATAGTTTCTTCCTCTCGACAAAATCTGCAAGTAGAATCCCCTTCCCATCTTCTCTTTTTCATATTATCCTTAGTGAGAATAGCATTATGCCAAATCAACCACAACCAGATCTTAATCTTCAAAGGAGTTTTTGCTTTCCATAGGTGCTGAAAACTCCTGTCAATCGCAACATTTGATAGATGAGAATACATAGATCTGACAGAGAATCTACCAGATTTGTTTCACAACCAAATAGGCCTATCTTTTTCCTGATTCAGAATCATTCCACTCACCAGGCTCCGCAACTTATTATGTTGGTTCGTCCCATCAGCATTTAACCATCTCCTAAATGAGAATCTCCACCCTCTCTCAGCCATGTCAGCAATAGTAGTCATTTGATTCTGACAAACATCAAACATATCAGGGAACTTATCTTTCAAAGGAACATCTAAACACCATGCATCATGCCAGAAATCGGTCAACACCCCATTTCCAACCTTCATTCTCCTACCAGCCAAATAGAGATCCCTAATTTTAAGAATATCAACCCAACAAGGAGAATCACTTTGTCTGTGTTTCACAGCACTGACCCCTCCTCTTCTCATATATTTTTTCCTCACAAAAATTTGCCAGGGGCCCTCCTCAGACTCAAGCCTCCACCACCATTTGCAGATCAAGCTGATGTTAAACAACCTGATATTCTTGATCCCCAAGCCTCCTTTTTTCCTGGGTCTGCAAACAAATTTCCATTTCACCAAAAGATACTACCTTTTGCCAACCCTGCCATACCAGAAAAAGGCTCTGGTCTGTTTCTTCACCTCCTCCACATTTGTTTTGTGCAGAAGGAACATAGACATGGGGTAAACAACTACACTAGACACACAAGCAGTAATTTTAACATGTCTACCTCCCAGAGATAAAGCTCCCCCCATCCATCCATCCAACTTCCTTTTCAAACTATCCCCAATAAAACTCATCTCAGCCACTGTGCATCTTCTACTGCAAACCGGTAGCCCCAAATATTTAATAGGCCAGCTACCCCTATTACAATTAAACAACTCAGCATAGTTGAAAAGTTTATCCTCATCATCCAACACCATCATCACCTCACTTTTCTCAAAGTTAATTTTGAGACCAGACATGGATTCAAACAAGTATAACAACAGCTTCAAGTTTCTGGCCCCCTCAATCTCATCTTTAATGAAAAGGATAGTATCATCAGCATATTGTAAAATAATAATCCCTTTATCAAACAAATTATCAACTGACCTTGTAAACAAACCACTTGCTTGGGCATTAAGAACCATCTTAGCCAAACATTCCCCAGCTAGATTAAATACGAAGGGAGAAAAAGGATCCCCTTGTCTAACCCCTTTAAAGATACCAAAGTAAGAACCAATTTCCCCATTTACTTTAACACTGAGAGTACCTTGAGTCACAACACTCTTCAACCAAATCAGCCAATCTTCACTGAAACCTTTCTGTTTACAGTAGTAGAACAGAAAATCCCAATTGGCCTTATCATAGGCCTTTTCAAAATCAATTTTCAGGATCACACCCTGCTACTTCTGAACTCTTGATTCTTTCATTATTTCATGCAACAAAGTAACCCCATTAGCAATAAATCTCCCTTTGATAAAAGCAGTCTGACATGTATCAATCAATTTCCCCATCACAGGCTCAGTTCTTACTGTCAATGTTTTGGTGAAATTTTTGAACAAAACCTGGAGAAAACAAATAGGCCTATACTTTTGAATTCTGTCAGCATCATCACTTTTGGGAAACAAAGTAATTACACCATAGTTGATACTACTCAAATCAATCTTGTGTGCATAAAAGTCACAAAACATAGCCACAACATCCTCTCTGATAATCAACCACCAATGCTCATAGAATTCAATAGGGATACCATCAGGACCAGCTGCTTTGTTTTTTTATCTGATCAATAACCTCCTTCACCTCTTTCTCAGTAAAAGGTACACCCATCTTTTCCCTATCTTCATCATTATGTTTTTTCCAAGCCTGCCAATTATCATCAGAAAGTCTAACAGAGAAACCTCCAACAGGTCCAAACAGGGCCTTATAATAAGCAGTAACATGCAACAAGAGATCATGAGTTCCTTGAACCTCACTATCCCCATCTTTCATAGAGAAAATCATTTTTTTGTCCTCACACCATTAGCAATCCTGTGAAAGTATTCAGTATTATTATCACCTTTCAACAGCCAGTTATCTCTCGATATTTGTTGCTAGAATTTCTCTTCATTCTCATACACTTCCATCAGTTCTTTCTGAATTGAAGCTTTTCTTTTCAACTGCTCTGCACTAGGCAAAATCAACTCTATATCTTCCAATTCTTGAAGCTCTTCTACTAATTATTTCTTCCTTTTTTCAACATTCCGCTAACATGAGCACCCCACCCTTTCAGATCATTTCTGACATTTTATAACTTTTTCTGCAAACTATCAAGACTGTTTTTACCTCTGACAGGCTTTTTCCAGATCTTCTCCACTCTAAGAAAAAATTCATCATTCTGCAACCAAATTTTCTCAAACCTGAACTCTATACAGCCACCTTCCCGCCCTTCCATATTATCCAGGATCAGAGGACTGTGATCAGAAACTTCCCTAGTCACCTTATGCACTGTGGTAAGAGGAAATAACTTCTCCCATTCTTTGCAAAAAAGTATCCTATCAAGTTTCTCCAAGGTAGGGACTGTCTGATTGTTAGACCAAGTAAACTGCCCCCAGACATTTGAATCTCCCTCAAACCATAAGCATTAATAATAGAATTAAACATGTGGCCCCACTTATTCAAATAATGACCTTTGTTTTTCTCAGAAACAAATGTAATCACATTAAAATCTCCACCCACCAGCAAAGGAATTGACTGGTCCTGACAAACATCAGCTAATTCTAGCAAAAACTCCTCCTTATTTTCCACTTGAGCAGCCCCATAGACCACCACCAAATGCCACTGAATCTGTTTCTTGATATCAAACACTCTCATCTTAACATGAAATCTGCCAATAGACACATCAAGCTGGGTCAAATTGGAGGAACGTAGGCCCCCTAAAATGCCCCTAGATCTTCCCACAAAAGGAAACCAACTCCAGGAAAATTGATTAATAGGATAATTTCTCCTAAAAAAGTCAGTAGAATAATCTTTCTTAATAGTTTCTTGCAAACCAATGAAATCCACTTTTTCCTATCTCAACAAATTACTCAAATAAGCACTCACACCTTTTTTCCCCACACCTCTAATGTTTAAAATAGCACCTATCATAATATAGTTCTTCTCTCCCTTGTTCCAGTCACAACACCACTCATAGGGTGATAGTTGTGGACCTTTACAGCAGCAGCACTTAACTTTCTATTCTTCCCACCAGAACCAGTTTTCATCTTCTTCCTGTTTTTTCTAGAAATCACAGGAGTAAATTCCCCTTCATCATTACTATCCTCATTCCAATCAAGAAACAAAACTTTCTCACCCAGATTCACCTCAGCCACAACCTCACCCTGTTTTCTATCATGTAAACTGTGTCTAGGAATATCTAAATCTTTCAGAGAATTAATATGTTCTAAAGATATGGAGGCAGCATCAATCCCCATCTCCAAAGCTCTATGCATAATAACATCATCATCTAGAGAAGCAAGAGAATTATTAAAAGTTAAGTTGGTACCTGACAAATCTCTGTTAGGTTGTTGAGCCAGATGCCTTTCCTCCATGCTTCCAGCACCACCTTGAGCAGCAACCCTTGAACTCATCCTTACCAGTTGCTCATCCACACCAGCTACATTATCAGGTTGAGATCCCATACTTTCTTGAGTCGAGAAAATATCAGGTTGAGATGACCCCATGGCTACCACCTCCTTCTCCTGACTCTCCACCTCCATAGCATGTACATCACCCCTCACAGAACCTTCTCCATCACCTTTGAAACTATCAGTAGATGAGCCAAATGACTCTTCAGCAGATGCATCATCACCACCTTGTTGATCAACATCACCCTGTTCTCCCTCATCAACCAGCAAATGACCATATTGCTTCTTGAGCTCATAATCCTTATCACTACTCATGTCCCTTAACAATCCTCTGATAAAGTCTTCAAAATTTCGGGGACCATCAGCAGTAGGAGGATTGATATCACCAACAATAGTAGGAGCTAAATTCTGAATGACCTCCATGTGAACATCACATAAACCAGCATCATCACCCACACGATCCCCCCGAACAACCTCTTGTGGTCCCACACAACATCCTTGTTCTGAGCATTGTTATGATCAGTATTACCACCCTCTACATTTTCCCTGATGACAACCCCACTTGTGTTTCTACCACTTCCAGAACTAGCCCAAATATTAGCCATTTTTGTCCCAAATGACATCTCACCAGAATCTTCTTGTTCCACCAGCACCCCTTTACCTTTCTCCAAACCAGCCCCACCAGTGTCACCAACAACATGTTGGCCACCACCACTTCCCCCACCTGCACCATTAACAGCTCTAGACCCTTGTAGAACACCACCAACAAGCCTATTTTGCCTAGTCTCTTCCTCATTCCTCCCATCAATCACATTGACATCATCTTGCCCATCAACACCCACTGATACAGGAATAGTTAGCACTGCATCAAGGGCAAAAATTTCTCTGGTATACTTGAACTCATAAATCCCACCCTGCATCTCCCCCTCCTGGTATTAGGAACCAAAGTAACATCCAAACAAGCAATATTCACCCGCACATAAGCCAAATTCCTCAAGCTATTTCTGTCCAGAGCCAAGGGCTTGCCCACAAGAGATGCAACATAAAAAGCAGTTAATTTCTCCCTATATTTCATAGGAATACCAACAATCCTGAACCAGGCTTCTTCCAACCACTCCACAGGTTCCAAGTCCCCATTCCACTTGGACAACTGATTAACAGCCTCTAGAATTTTCTTCATAAACACTTTCCCAAAGTGAAAGTCATCAATGGATCTAGCTGAAGGAAATCTCATCAGAAACTCAACATCATTGATAGGTCTAGCATTGAATCTCCATCCAGAACCCAAAGCATCAGCCCATATTTGGAATTATTTTTCAAGGTCCTTCCCTAGGACATCACCCCTGACCACACTTATATGAGAATAGTGCAACTGTTCCATGGACTAAACAGTAGACTCCACTACAGGAATGGAATGAAAACTCTACTCAAATCAGTACTAACAAAAAATAAAGGAACATACTCCCAAGGCTTCTTCTCTTGACAGACCAAAATACTATGATCCTTGCAACAATTCTCACACACTTGCTCTTGTTGCAAAACATCAAGTAACTGCATACAACCTGGATCAGCAGCAACATTCACATCCCTCTTCACACTTACTACTGCTGGTGGTACAGAGGACCCCACCAGAGTAGTGGCCACAACATCAGATTGGTTAACTGTAGTAATCGGTGACACACTTACAGGACGACTACCCCCAACATGCACATTGACAGAAGTGGAAGCAGATGTGTTCAACCCAGTCACAGGACGACTCACAGGAACAGAAGGATTCACCATAGGCCTAGTAATGGTAGCCTTCTCCACTGTATGAGCAAAAACCGCCTCTCCTCTTCTAGGGTTAGCATCGGAGTTACCTGATCTGCCTGGAAACGACGAGGCTGTAGCATCTGATCCTGATCCTTGTTGCATCTCAGGGCGATGGCTCCACCGGCCACGATTGCGGGCCTGATCTGCTTCACGACAACGCGCCTCCACCAGGGCCATTTCCCGTGCCATGGCTTCATGACGCTGATCTTCCAATCTGGCCTTGTTCTCTGCCTGCCGCATCTGATCATCTCCGCGCCTTACATCCCACCGCCGCATTTCATCGCGACAACGGTCCTGTTCCCGGATCCAATCACTTTCCCTATGATTCTCATCCAACATTCTGCGATCCACGGGGTGGCGCCCATGTCCATACCCAGGTCCTGATCTGTTCACATAGGGACCAGATCAGACTGGAGGATGAGAAGGAGATCTGCGCCCACCACGGAAGCGTCGATCCATAATCGAATCTGCCACCACAAAGTACCTACAATCGCTCGAACTAACACCACTCCACCTCACTGGAGAAAAAACTTTTGGAGATGAAGGACGAAGAACTAGCGAACCCCGAATGAAAATCAACTTGCACACCTCACGCGATATAGGATTCTCGAGATGCAAAGGGGATCCAAGTCTCGATCTAAGCTTAATGGAAATGGGGGGCGGGGGGAACTGACTAGACTGCGACCCGCTCCGGTGTACTAGTTTCCCTCCCCTCGACTGGCAGGTGGCTCTCCTCCACCGACGACCCACCATCAGCGCCTGTACGCCTCCTGGAACTGCCCAGCCATATCACCCGGCATGTAAGCACGTAGGGCGGAGCACCGGCGATACCGCGAGAACGTGGACCATGTGTCGCAACCGCCGATCCCACAAGAACGTGCCAACCCCCATGCACCAAAAGTGTCTTTTAACGAAGTTTCTTCCATCTATGGATGACATTTTTTTAACTGGCTTACATGAAACACATTATGAACTGCCGACAGAGATTCTAGTAATTCTAGCTCATAGGACACTTCTCCTTTACGACTCAAAATCTTGAATGGTCCTACATAACGAGGTGCCAATTTCCCTTTTACTCCAAATCTCTTCACCCCACGAAGTGGTGAGACTCTGAGATAAGCTCTATCACCTACCTCATAAGTGACCTCTCTACGTTTTGTATCTGCATAGCTCGGTTGTCGGGATTGGGCTATCTTTAATCTATCTTTTACCATCCTGACTTTCTCTTCGGCTTCCTTGATCAGGTCTGGTCCAAATAAGTTTCTTTCTCCTACTCCATTCCATAATAACGGTGTGGTACACTTCCTTCCATAAAGGAATTCAAACGGAGCCATCTCTATGCTTGATTGATACCTATTATTGTAAGAAAACTCTATGTATGGCAGACTTTCGTCCCAGCTAGATCCATAGTCTAGAGCACAAGATCTCAACATATCTTCCAAAATCTGATTGGTCCTTTTTGTCTGTCCATCAGTCTGAGGATGAAACACAGTGCTAAATTCTAGTCTAGTTCCCCAAGACTCATGTAATTTTCGCCAAAAATGCAAAGTGAACTGAGTTCCTCTATCTGACTCAATACTCTTAGGTTCTCCATGCAGACATACAATTTTGTTCATATAGAGTCGTATCTAGATCTAATACTTGGCTGTCCTGTGATAAAATCCATACCGATTTTATCCCACTTCCGACCAGGTATTGGCAGTGGTTGTAATAATGTTGTTGGTTTCTGATGCGCCTCCTTTACTCAACTACACACGTCGCAGAAGTCAATGTGCTCTACCATAGCTTTCTTTAGATTGTTCCACCAAAATCTTTCCTTCACATCCATGTACATCTTGGTGTTGCCAGGATGAATACAATATGGTGAATTATGTTCTTCTTGCAGGATCAATTTCCGATGTTCCGGATCTTGTGGAATGCAGATACGCTTTCCATACCATAAGGTTCCTTGTTCATCTTCATGGAATCCTTTTGCCTTTCCTTTACTAATTTTACACTTGATCTCTTCTATTTCCTTGTCCAACTTTTGAGATTCTTTGATTTAATCCAATAGTGTTGGTTGTACTTCCAAGGACATAAGATATCCTTCAGGCAATATCTCTAATCTTGTCTCTTTAAATTGAGCACACAAATCTTCTGGCAATTCTCCTTTGGTGAGGCCATTCACATAAACCTTGCGGCTTAATGCATCGGCTACGACATTTGCTTTCCTGAGATGGTATTGCAAACTTAAGTCGTAATCCTTGATAAGTTCTAGCCATCTTATTTGTCTAATATTGACTCCCTTCTGTGTGAAAATGTATTTCAGACTCTTGTGATCGGTGAACATTTCATAATGCTTTCCTATAAGATAATATCTACATGTCTTTAGTGCATGGACAACAGAGGCCAATTCTAAGTCATGCGTAGGATAGTTTACTTCATGATTCTTGAGTTGTCTCGAGGCATAAGCCACCACTTTACCTTCTTGCATTAACACAACACCTAGTCCTTGGTGAGATGCATCATAATAAACTTGAAAATCTTTGTCTATATCTGGGAAGCATAACACTAGTGCAGACACTAATCTCTTCTGCAACTCTTGAAAACTAGTTTCACGTGCTTCAGTCCAGTCAAACTTCCTCTCTTTCTTTAATAGTTCCATCATCGGCGTAGCTACTTTCGAGAAATTATCGATAAACCTTCTATAGTATCCTGCCAAGCCTAGGAAACTATGGACCTCTTTAACTGTTTTGGGAGATTCGCACTCTGTTATAGCTGATATCTTTGCGGGATCAACAGCTATACCATTACCAGACACAACATATCCAAGAAATCCAACTTAATTCAACCAAAATTCACATTTACTGAGCTTGGCATACAACTTGTGTTCCTTGAGTTTCTCAAGAATCAAACGCAAATGTTCTTCATGATCCTCATTGCTCTTGGAATAAATCAATGTGTCATCAATGAATACCACCACCAACTTGTCTAGAAACTCCATGAACACTTTGTTCATCATGTTCATGAAATAAGCTGGTGCATTAGTTAGTCCAAACGGCATCACTGTATACTCATACAATCCATATCTAGTGGTGAAAGCAGTCCTTGGTATATCTTGTTCTCTAATTATTAGTTGAAGGTAACATCATCGAAGATCAATTTTTGAGAACACACGAGCTCCTTCTAGCTGATCAAAGAGATCATTAATTCTGGGTAGGGGGATATTTATTCTTTATGGTCACTTTGTTAAGTGATCGATAATCTACGCATAGCCTCTGACTTCTTTCTTTCTTCTCGACAAACAAAACTAGTGCACCCCAAGATGAAGAACTTGGTTGGATAAATCCCTTCTTCAACTGTCTCCAAGCTGTATCTTCAGCTCTTTTAACTCATCCACTGACATTTTGTAAGGTCTCTTTGCTATGGGTCCAGTTCCTGGCAGTAAGTCTATCAGAAACTCCACATCCCTATCTGGTGGCATTCCAAGTAATTATTCTAGAAACACATTAGGGTACTTTTTCACTACTGGTACACTGTCTAGGCTAAACCCCTTAAGAGAGATTAACTTACTCCATTTGGGTTCAAAGTTAGACTTGAACCTAATCCGTTTCTTTTCTGGGGTTGTGAGTGTAACAGTTCACCTGGCACGGTCTATTACTCCCTCATAACGATTCATCCAGTCCATGCCTAATATTACATTCAATCCTTGGGACTCTAGGATTATTAGACTGGAAACTTGGTCTTTCCAAATTCTAGGATTAGTTGACGACATACAAAATTTACTATCATATCTCCACCTGGGGAGCTTACTTTAATAGGACATCCAATTTTTTCAGTTTGGAGTCTATTTTTGTCTACAAATGCTCTTGAAATGAATGAATGCGATGCGCCGGTATAAAAAAGGATAACTGCTGGAAAGGGATTAATCTTGAACTTACCAATCACAATATCAGACTCTTCTTGAATTTTCTCGACATTGATGTGATTCACCTGACCCTTTTGAAAAGGATTTGGCTTGTTAGTCCCATCTGTCTTCTTTTCTGGGCATTCATTAGCATAGTGCCATGTTTTCTTGCACTTGAAACATTCAACCTGACTGATGTCTCTCTTGGCTGGCTGATTCCTGTTGCCATGTCTATTATGGTGACTCTTGTATCCACTGTTGTTGTGGTAATCCCCATTGTTGTGTCCATGATGTTTATTGCTATCGTGGTGGTGGTTATTGTTGTGGTGGTTGTTACGATTCCCGTGATTGTGGGATCCAGAACCTCCACTACATTCACCATAAGAACGCTTGTGAGATGATCCTGATCCGTGCTTATCAAAATGGTGTTTCCTCTTCCTACTCTCAACTTGCTTCATCTTGCTTTCTAAGATGGTAGCTTTGTCACACAGAGGTTGATAAGTTGGAACATAAGCAACAGATAGTTGCATGGACATTTCATCAATCAACCCTTCGAGGAACTTCTCTTTCCTCTTTGCATCAGTGTCAACATCATCCGGTGCATAGCGTGACAGATTGTTGAACTCTTCAATATACTCGGCAATACTGCGATGTCATTGTTTAAGGTTGTGAAAGTCCTTTTTCTGCAACCCCATTATTCCAGAAGAGATGTGATTAGTGCGGAATCCATCCTCAAACATTTCCCAAGTCACTTCTTCAATAGGGTGAGTGAATTGAAAGTTATCCCACCAAGTAGCTGCTAGTCCTTCCAGTAAGTGTGCTGCAAATCTGACTTTCTCTACATCAGTGCAACCAACTATGACCAAATCCTTGTTCACGGAAGGTAGCCAATCATTTGCTACCATGGGATCAGTTGTACCAGAAAACTTAGCAGGTCTCAACCTTAGAAACCTTGTGAGCATATCAAGAGCTGGTGGGTTGTTCTGATTGTTGTTATTGTTATTGTTATTGTTATTATTGTTGTTGTTGTTGTTGTTTTGATTCTGATTCTAGTTTGCCATAAACTTATTCATCATTTGCATCAACTATGTCTGTGCAGTCACCAACTGTTGCATCTCATTGCCATTGTTGTTGTTGTTAGGATTGGCACAACGAGGAGGCATCTGTGGTTTCAATAAGGATAAGTAAAGATAAATACCCCATAGGTCCTAACATTCACAATACAACATATAACAACAATCACAAACAAGCAAGCACAAGATAAACTTTAGGGTTCAAAACAACATAAGAAACAAGTTCGCAAAGATAAATAACACACTAGCATAGTCATCCACAAGTTGGCATGATCAATGCGACTCGATAATTAAACGATGAGATAGATAAACATCACTACTCGTCCATGTCAACTTCCTCCTCCACTAGTGCAAGTCCTGCTGCGGCGAATCCTGCCTTGTATTCCTCCAAGCTAGTAGACAAAGCATCAACCTTCGCCTGTAGCTCTCTCTTCTGTGAGCGCAGCCTCTCTATCACCTCGTGATCCGCATCTAGCTCAAGGTCCTCAAGCTCCAACTTAGTCTCCAAATCCTTAATCTTCTTGTTCCTATCTTGGATCCTCTTCTTTTGGCTCTTGAAATTCTTATCTTGGCCTTCAAACTTCTTCTCCATCTCCTTGATGCGCTTATCTTGCTCCTCAAAGGCCTTGTCCTTCTCCTTAAGCTGGACACGTAGCTCATCATTGCCAAGCATCACATTGGTCCTATCAGTATCAAGGTGCCTAATGAGGCTCTCCAAGTCCTGGAGGTAGTGTTGCACTAGCTCGATGGTCTCCTTAGAAGCCACGTCCAACATAATAGGCTCTCCGTCCTCGTCACATCTCCCAAAGAAATGGAAGTAGTGGTCCGTGTGCTTGACAGAGTGACGTCTACATAGGCATCCTATCAGCTCCTGCATGGCGATGTCAAGGCCTGTATCTAAGTCATCGTGGAGTATCTTGAAGGCAATTTCCTCTGTTGGAGGCTCTGTCTGGCGTCCTGTGTAGCACCCCGGGTAAATCCAGTACTAGAAAATCGCTGTGACTTTTATTATTGTGCATCATCATGACATCAGCATGCATCTAATTGACTAAAACTATTTTTCTAAAAGACCTACTTTGTTTTCTATACTAATAGCCTTCCCTCTTTGTTCAAACCAAAACCGTCGGTCCAGCCAGATCTTTTATTTATTTAAAACTATTTACAAAAGTTTATTTTAAAACAAAAGAAATAACAAAACTATTTTTGGGGAGACAGTCCAGCCGGCCGGCCCAAAAGCCCAAGCGGCCAGACCACCTACTACCCAAACCAAAACCTAGACTACCCCTGAAAACCTAACCCTAGTCAAACCCTAGACCTCACCCAACATCCCCACCCCGCCGCCGCCACTCACTTGGCGCGCGCGTCACCGACCCACCCCACACTCCCGCCGAACACGCCACGCCACGCACGTGTGCGGTGCACACAACCCATCCCGACATGCCCTGCTACCCCAGACCCACCCCAAACCAACCCACTACCCACCCCTGGTCCTACCACGCCGTAACGCTAGGAACCCCACCTCTCGATCGATCCAGACCCTACCCCGCTACCGACAAAACTCCCAGCGCCCTGGCCCCTCGCTCCGCTTCACTCTCCTCACAGCGATGCCGTGCATCCTCACCTTGCCCCGATCCTCTCCCTTTCCACCTCGTTCCTCGCGGCCTCGCAGAACCAGCGCGTCGCCGTCCCTCTCTACGCCGTGGCCGCCTCCACCTCCCTTCCTGCAGCCTCACCGCGCCCTTCCTCACCATCTCGTTCTGGCCGCCCGCTTCCAGAGCTCCTCCCAGAGCCGCAGGTTCCCCCGCCCGAGCCACCTCCTTCCTGCGTGCTTCCCGCCGCCGTCGCCTTCCCCTCAAGCAAGGCGCCGCCCGGCGAGCTTCCCGTGGCGCTGCCCTCGCCTTCCCTCTCCCTCGACCCCTCCAAGCTCTGTCAGGCCTCCACGTCCCAAACCTCCACCGCCTGCGCCTCCTACTTCTCACGGGTCTGTCACCACCGCCTCTGCAGGGCGTCGCCGGGGCCTTCTCGGTCCGCTGCCAGGGGACCCTCTCCGCCTCTTCTCCTTGTCAAGCGCCGCGACCTCATTAACCTCACCGAGCACCGTCCCGAGATCCTCGACAACCTCGATCTTCGTGCGTGTTCTATTTTGCTTCGATGGCGTCTGCCTCCTGTCAAGTTCGTGTTTTGTTGCATGTTTATTAGTCATTCGTTTTGTTCAGTGTCGTGAACCCTCATGCATGTGGTCATGTGGAGATGCAGTTATATGTGAAGATTTTGGTCAGGAGGTACAAGTTGGAAACCATAGAGAATGAATCAAGAACCACCAAGATCAACCTTGAACCCGACATCCGACAAGAGCGTCCTCAAAGATCAAACCAGCATCGACCCTTGAAGTTCGACATCTATAATGGCCAACGGCAAGAACTCCAACTTGGACATCGGAGTCGACGACGCTGGATCGGCAATATCTACTTCATGTACCCCCAAGCCGTGACCAAACCCGAAGACCAAACCCGAACCCCTTCGAGTTCCCCCAAGTCCTTCAGAACCAACATGTGTGACCCCTTTATCCGAGCCCTATTTTATAAATCGATATCTATATGAATTATTGCATATTAAATTGTACATGCTTGCATACCTTTTCCGTGGTTCGGGGTTGTATAGTCAATTCACTTATAATTAAATATGGAGGCCATATGCGGGCAAATATAGTCTACCCCATTTAAATTTGTGTAGTGAACCGATGCAATGTTTTTGCCTGTTAATACAACATTTAAATTGCGGGGTATCGAAACAACTTGAACCTATTAAATAATAGTTGGGACCCCGGTTCCGCTTAATATGACCTAATTGCATCGCACCTTTGACATGTCATACATCATACATGCATCATGTCCGATCTTCTGCCGTAGTATTAAATAGTGCATCCGGTGTTTCTTCTAGTGTTTTGGTTCTTCGCGGATAAGGCCGTTGAGTTGATGCGAGTGTCGACCCGATCTTTGGATGAACCTTCGGCAATGTTTTCCAGGCGAGCAATCTCCCCCTTTCTACCTATCTTACTTTTATAGTATTTATTCCCTCTTGTTGATCTATTGCTATCTGTGTTGTGATACTCTAGTTTTCGTACCCTTGATATCCGTTGCAGCCTTATATTGCCTTGGACACATCCTCTTACTTGTTGTCTAGTAGATAGTTGGACTTGCGTGTCGTAGTCGCTTGCTCAAGTGCTGTTGCGTGTCGTCAAGTACCATAGTTGTTGGAGTATTACCGTATGTTTAATGTCGAAGATGATCATGGCTTTAATTATCGTTTAATAACTAAGATTGAAGTAGGTAAATGCAGAGGCACCGGTGGGTAATAGACAATATTTGGTTTTTAACCGCTCACTGGTGTCCCGTAGGACCCCGAGTTCTGGACACCTGTTCCGAGATCGAGCGTGCTAACCACAAGTGGGGTGTGTGGGCACCCCCATCCATTAGTACCTGATTTCAAAGTACTGTACCGGGGGCCACAAAGTAGTTTGGGGATTTATTACAATCCTGTACTTATGCCATGACTTACTGCTTTATTTACTATTGCGCGTGGAGGGCTTGTACTGTATTGGAACCCCGTGGCACGTTTTCACGATATCGACAAGCCCAGTCACACTTTCGGGTTCCCAGTCATTTACAGCCGTCGTCACAAACCCTGGGTCCATGACCGGCCGACTTCGTTACGGGTAGCTTAGTGGGGTGGCCTCCATGTGCTTGCTTTGGGTCTAGGAAACGTCGTGTCCAAAACCCCGTCGACATACCGTTGGGTGTATGTTTTGTGATCTTGTACCTACCTGATCTGACAACAAGGGTGTAGGTGCGTGTGGAAACTTTGGTGCACCCCTGCAGGGTTAAATCTTTTCGAGAAGCCGTGTCCGCGGTTATGGACGACTTGGAGCACAGTTCTCGATCATAGACAACTATAACTAAAGTTTACAGTTATAATTTGACTTGTATCCGATATGACTAGTAATCAGCTTCACTACAATGGAATGGCTAAATAAAAGTACCAACAACTGCTGGGTTTGGGATATCTCATGCTAATTGTATCTGACTAGTAAGTGTTGTAACTACAACAGAATGGTTACCTAAAAGTGCCCACTGCTTATTATATCAGGATGACTATCTATACCTGGCTAGTAATTGCTGCAACGATAACTAAATAAATAAAACTGCCAACTGTGTGAGTTCCTCGGGTGACTTCCTCGTTTGGTCTCGAGGGGGAAATCCCAGGATGGGTATGTTTGGTGGTAGTATCAGGTTGGTTCCGAATAGGTCTTTTTTATCCCTCTCTGATAGCCGACAGTTATATCGAGTCTCTATAGATTGTTTAGTGCATGCTGCGCTGCCGCTTCAGTCCACCATACCTTTGTAGGCGAGGACCGCCGAATTCTAGTCTTTCCGTGTACTGGCCTCAGTACTGACCGCTCTCTTTTTCCTTTGCGCTTTTTTGGCACCCCTTTTGTTTAAGCAGGTTTTGAGATCGACATCGTTAGCAGGGTTACCCTTCCGTCTTGGCCTGGGCAGGGTTATGGACGCCATTGGTTATTCTTCAGGGCTCTTAGCTCAATTTGCATCTTGTCCGTACTCGGACGCTGTATCATTTTAAAGGTGATTTGGATCTTTGTATTGTGTATCTGTATTCTTGACTCATGGAGTCATTGTTGTATCTATCTGTTATGTGGGTTCCATCATGGACTATTGTGTAATGATATTACTTCGTTTTCCACCCGCACGCAAGTGCCTGGTGGGCACCTTTGAATCGTTTCTATGCGGGTTTTGGCGGGAAGCGCTAAAACTTGCATAGGGCCGATTCTGAGGGTGTTACAGAGTGGTATCAGAGCTCAGCAGTTACGATACCCCACTGGTCCAGCCTATAGGATAACCTAGCTAACGGCCAATGTAGAGTGTCAAAACTATTTTGGAAAATCGGTTGGATAGATCTGATTAGGTCTGATTTTACTCCTTACCCCTCTGCTATTCTCCTCTTACCTCTGCGTGTTTTGAATCTGCTCTCTTATATTTTCTTCGAGTCCAGGACTTCTCGTGGTTGGGTTTCCGTCGTACCTTCAGGGTTTCGCTTCCATCTTTTGGTAACGGTGCTTCGACAACTGGTCTGCACACTATCTGTGGAAACTTTATTTTATCTTTCAGTGGACCAAAAATTCACTAATTTTTTTCTTTGTATCCTTCGGTGTTTCATCATCATCTGCATCAGATCTGATGAAGATCTTGTGTCACTCCTTTGTTTCCAAATTATGTTTATCAAGGTCTTCAGTCTGAATCCCGAAAGTTGGCTGCATAATCCGTCTGTTCGTGTACAGAATAATGCTTTGAGTGCGGGATGGGGTCACGACCATACCACTACTCTTATCATTCTCTTTTGTACACTGAATGGTGGATCGATGGAATTTCACTCCTTCCACAGAAGTTAGAGGTGACCTTACCTTTAACTCTGTCCGTTGTTTCGCCGGAGTGTTCTCTTGACGAACATGAACAACGACCCCTTGTTGGTGGTGTCACCGATTTCAAGGTAGAACACGAATCCTTGTTAGTGGTGTCGCGAGGATCTACATGAAGCGAGAAGATTCAGACCGTCGGCCTTCTTCCCCGTACCATGAGGTGGATCTCGAGGGCAAGATCCATTGTTAGTGGTGTCGAATTGTAGCACCCCGGGTAAATCTAGTACTAGAAAATCGCTGTGATTTTTATTATTGTGCATCATCATGACATCAGCATGCATCTAATTGACTAAAACTATTTTTCTAAAAGACCTACTTTGTTTTCTATACTAATAGCCTTCCCTCTTTGTTCAAACCAAAACCGTCGGTCCAGCCGGATCTTATATTTATTTAAAACTATTTACAAAAGTTTATTTTAAAACAAAAGAAATAACAAAACTATTTTTGGGGAGACAGTCCAGCCGGCCGGCCCAAAAGCCCAAGCGGCCAGACCACCTACTACCCAAACCAAAACCTAGACTACCCCTGAAAACCTAACCCTAGTCAAACCCTAGACCTCACCCAACATCCCCACCCCGCCGCCGCCACTCACTTGGCGCGCGCGTCACCGACCCACCCCACACTCCCACCGAACACGCCACGCCACGCACGCGTGCGGTGCACACAACCCATCCCGACACGCCCTGCTACCCCAGACCCACCCCAAACCAACCCACTACCCACCCCTGGTCCTACCACGCCGTAACACTGGGAACCCCACCTCTCGATCAATCCAGACCCTACCCCGCTACCGACAAAACTGCCAGCGCCCTGGCCCCTCGCTCCGCTTCCCCTCTCCTCAAAGCGATGCCGTGCATCCTCACATCGCCCCGATCCTCTCCCTTTCCACCTCGTTCCTCGCGGCCTCGCAGAACCAGCACGCCGCCGTCCCTCTCTATGTCGTGGCCGCCTCCACCTCCCTTCCTGCAGCCTCACCGTGCCCTTCCTGACCATCTCGCGCTAGCCGCCCGCTTCCAGAGCTCCTCCCGGAGCCACAGGTTCCCCCGCCCGAGCCGCCTCCTTCCTGCGTGCTCCCCGCCGCCGTCGCCTTCCCCTAAAGCAAGGCGCCACCCGGCGAGCTTCCCGTGGCGCTGCCCTCGCCTTCCCTCTCCCTCGACTCCTCCAAGCTCTGCCAGGCCTCCTCGTCCCCAACCTCCACCGCCTGCGCCTCCTGCTTCTCGCGGGTCCGTCACCATCGCCTCTGCAGGGCGTCGCCGGGGCCTTCTCGGTCCGCTGCCAGGGGGCCCTCCCCGCCTCTTCTACCTGTCGAGCGTCGCGACCTCGTCAACCTCACCGAGCGCCTTCCCGAGATCCTCGACAACCTCGATCTTAGTGCGTGTTCTATTTTGCTTCGATGGCGTCTGTCTCCTGTCAAGTTCGTGTGTTGTTGCCTGTTTATTAGTCATTCGTTTTGTTCAGTGTCGTGAACCCTCATGCATGTGATCATGTGGAGATGCAGTTATATGTGAAGATTTTGGTCAGGAGATACAAGTTGGAAACCATAGAGAATGAATCATTAACCACCAAGATCAACCTTGAACCCGACATCCGGCAAGAGCGTCCTCAAAGATAAAACCAGCATCGACCCTTGAAGTTCGACATCTATAACGGCCAACGGCGAGAACTCCAACTTGGACATCGGAGGGGACGACGCTGGATCGGCAATATCTACTTCATGTACCCCCAAGCCGTGACCAAACCCAAAGACCAAACCCGAACCCCTTCGAGTTCCCCCAAGTCCTTCAGAACCAACATGTGTGACCCCTTTATCCGAGCCCTATTTTATAAATTGATATCTATATGAATTATTCCATATTAAATTGTACATGCTTGCATACCTTTTCCGTGGTTCAGGGTTGTATAGTCGATTCACTTATAATTAAATATGGAGGCCATATGCGGGCAAATCTAGTCTACCCCATTTAAATTTGTGTAGTGAACCGATGCAATGTTTTTGCCTGTTAATACAACATTTAAATTGCGGGGTATCGAAACAACTTGAACCTATTAAATAATAGTTGGGACCCCGGTTCCGCTTAATATGACCTAATTGCATCGCACCTTTGACATGTAATACATCATACATGCATCATGTCCGATCTTCTGCCGTAGTATTAAATAGTGAATCCGGTGTTTCTTCTAGTGTTTTGGTTCTTCGCGGATAAGGCCGTTGAGTTGATGCGAGTGTCGACCCGATCTTTGGATGAACCTTCGGCAATGTTTTCCAGGCGAGCAATCTCCCCCTTTCTACCTATCTTACTTTTATAGTATTTATTCCCTCTTGTTGATCTATTGCTATCTGTGTTGCGATGCTCTAGTTTTCGTACCCTTGATATCCCTTGCAGCCTTATATTGCCTTGGACACATCCTATTACCTGTTGTCTGGTAGATAGTTGGACTTGCATGTCGTAGTCGCTTGCTCAAGTGCTGTTGCGTGTCGTCAAGTACCACAATTGTTGGATTATTGCCGTATGTTTAATGTTGGAGATGATCATGGCTTTAATTATCGTTTAGTAACTAAAATTGAAGTAGGTAAATGCAGAGGCACCGGTGGGTAATAGACAATATTTGGTTTTTAACCGCTCACTGGTGTCCCGTAGGACCCCGAGTTCTTGACACCTGTTCCGAGATCGAGCGCGCTAACCACAGGTGGGGTGTGTGGGCACCCCCATCGATTTAGTACCTGATTCCAAGTACTGTACTGGGGGCCACAATTAGTTTGGGGCTTTATTACTATTCTGTACTTATGCCATGCTTTACTGCTTTATTTAAGTTTGTGCGAGGAGCACTTGTACTGTTTAGGTAAGCGGAGTGTTTTCGCGGTATCGACAAGCCCAGTCTCATTTTCGGGTTCCCAGTCGTTTACAGCCATTGACGCAAACCCTGAGTCCGTCTCGGAGACCGGCCGACTTCGTTGCGGGTAGCTTAGTGGGGTGGCCCCCGTGCTTGCTTGGGTCTGGGAAACGTCGTGTCCGAAACCCCGTCGACATACCATTGGGTGTATGTTTTGTGATCTTGTACCTACCTGATCTGACAACAAGGGTGTAGGTGCGTGTGGAAACTTTGGTGCACCCCTGCAGGGTTAAATCTTTTCGAGAAGCCGTGTCCGCGGTTATGGACGACTTGGAGCACAGTTCTCGATCATAGACAACTATAACTAAAGTTTACCGTTATAATTTGACTTGTATCCGATATGACTAGTAATCAGCTTCACTACAACGGAATGGCTAAATAAAAGTACCAACAACTGCTGGGTTTGGGATATCTCATGCTAATTGTATCTGACTAGTAAGTGTTGTAACTACAATGGAATGGTTAACTAAAAGTGTCCACTGCTTATTATATCAGTATGACTATCTATACCTGGCTAGTAATTGCTGCAACGATAACTGAATAAACAAAACTGCCAACTGTGTGAGTTCCTCGGATGACTTCCTCGTTTGGTCTTGAGGGGGAAATCCTAGGATGGGTATGTTTGGTGGTAGTATCAGGTTGGTTCCGAATAGGTCTTTCTTATCCCTCTCTGATAGCCAATAGTTATATCGAGTCTATAGATTATTTAGTGCATGCTGCGCTACCGCTTCAGTCCACCATACCTTTATAGGCGAGGACCGCCGAATTCTAGTCTCACCGTGTACTGGACTCAGTACTGACCGCTCTCTTTTTCCTTTGACCTTTGTCGGCACCCCTTTTGTTTAAGCAGGTTTTGAGATCGACGTCGTTAGCAGGGTTACCCTTCCGGCTTGGCCTGGGCAGGGTTATGGACGCCATTGGTTATTCTTCAGGGCTCTTAGCTCAATTTGCATCTTGTCCGTACTCGGACGCTGTATCATTTTAAAGGTGATTTGGATCTTTGTATTGTGTATCTGTATTATTTACTCATGGAGTCATTGTTGTATGTATCTGTTATGTGGGTTCCATCGTGGACTATTGTGTAATGATATTACTTCGTTTTCCACCCGCACGCAAGTGCCTGGTGGGCACCTTTGAATCATTTCTATGCGGGTTTTGGCGGGAAGCGCTAAAACTTGCATAGGGCCGATTCTGAGGGTGTTACATCCTGGCTGAGTAACCCTGAATCCCCACAAGTCCTTCCTTTGGAACTTCCTAAGCTGAAGTCCCTTGATGGTAGGGATTGGAAGGGCGAGTACATTGACGAGCTACAAAATGCGAGTCCCCTTGAACTCCTCGGCAGTGATGTAAATGAAGTTCGGCATCTTTTGCATAGAATGGAGAAAAATTAGAGATAAAACAAAGAAAACATAAAGTAGTAATAGATGCAAAAAGTTAAAAACAAAAGCCAATAACATCCCAAAACATTAATCCACACAAGTAACGACATACATTATTCAACTCCAGCATCAAGGTTCAAACACAACTTAGAATTTTTTTGCCATACCACATAGGTCGGTATGATCAAATTACTAACATGATAAAACGCCAAGTGTGGTGGTCCAACTATTAGGATATTTCGTGTCCTTCACTCACTAGTCAAAGTAGCTATCTGGGCATCCTTGGTAGCAATCTGCTTTTCTTGATCACAAGACTCACATGCCAAGTCAATAATATCCCTCCTTAGTTGTTTTATGGTGGTCTCTATGTCTTGGGTATGTTTTCTCTCCTCTCTAAGATCCTTATGAGGGTTGAGAATTCTACACTTAACTCTTTCTCCAAGTTCTTCAATGGCATTCCATGATGCATTCCTTGCAGAGTCAAAGAATGACATATGCATTTAAGATTTGATGACCATGCAGAACCCCGATTCATTGTGGTTATCCTCCTTATTTTTATATAAGTGGAGTTGGACCCACCAATACTCTTCTCCTTCATCCATCACCACAAATCCCTTGTACACGGCTTCACCATTTATCCCCAAGCTGATCATGAGATTCTTGACTGCCTTGGGAAATTCCGTCTCACATTCTAGTCTCATGGTCAACAGTGGTCCCTTCCTGACAAATTTATTGATGGCGGCCATCTACAAATTGATATGAGAAAGAAGATTAGGAGATGTTTTACGAGATGAAAAGAGACAAGTGTAAAATTCATAGTGGTGTTGCATTTTCCTAGTGGCTTTCTTAATCTAATCCATCTTAGGGTCACAAACCTATAGGAAACATAGTGCTCTGATACCATCTATAAGATTTCACCCAATAGGGTAGAGATCCCTGTGATTGCAGTGCTAGTCTCTGGATCATTTGGCTAGCACCCAAAGTTTAAGATGGAGTACACATAAAGAAAGGTCAATATTACATCACAAATCCAGGAGTACAATAGTTCTTACAACTTGCTTAGCCCAAGGCTAACTTATTTAGAGTTATCAATACATAGCATAATAATAAAGTCTTCATATTCATACGCCAAAGGAAAACATGTCGAGTGTAGACTCGTAACCCTACTCACCCTCAGAGTAACCTGCAACATGATAAGTTACAGCCACAAAGGGTCAATACAGTTGGAATTGTATCGGCAAGTGATACCATAGTTGTATAGTAGAACCTAACAACTACATGAATTTGTCTAAGTGTGGATCTGGCTGGCTTTACAAAAAGCAAGTTTTATCCTATTAGTTTCAAAATACTAAGTTTTTCTTTTACAAAACACTAAGGCACCACCAATAGACATTAGTGAACCTCTACCCTTGTTCACCCACAATGTTTAACTTAGAGAAATTGGGATGAGAAGATTCTTGAACTGTTTCAATGTCTTGACGCTCAGAAGTTGTCCATAAACGGGGACACGGCTAAGTACTTAGTTTTTACCCTCTCAAGAGGTGGTGCACTTTCCCCACAAGACTCGACAAACATCGAGACGAGACTTTTCGGAAGCAATCCGTCAAGCCACCACATACGTGTTCCATCTTATCAAATCTACCACCCTCTGTCCGTCCGATTGAGTTCTCACAACATAGTTGGTCAAGGCAGAGCCCATATGCCATGTGGTTTCACTGGAAGCTTCGCGACACAAACATCTCAAATCTGTTTGTTCCTGGGTGGCCATCCACAAGTGTGATACACCAGGGTAAACCATATAAATGGGCCCTGAGTAACCACTCAACATAAACCATACAAGTCCCATTCCACCCAGGTGTTTCATTAACAATAGTTGTTTTCTTATTCAAAATAAAACTATATAAACTTTCCATAACATCATAATATGAATTTCCACCCATGAATTCTAATAGCAAGACTAAGCATTCCAGCATACGATGTCTCCTAACTTAGGAAAATACTACCAAGGTACAATCAATAGGATTTCGATATCATAGCATTATACTTGAAACTATCATGCAAGTCCTACTAAAATAACACAAATGCAATAGGTAAAATAATATGACATATGATGAAAATATCACTTGCCTTGGTATCTAGGAGAGTAGTTACAATCCTCACAACAACAAACTTCACAATCCACACAATCTACACAACACAATTCAAACAACAACAAAAATATATACAAAGCAATATAAGGCACTCAAAAATAATAAGGATGCATGTAATTATGCAATAGTATGAATGCCACACTTTTAAAACCAAAGTATATAGTACAGAATATAGGATACACTTTATAAAGGCTAAAGATCACAAAAACCACTTAAAAATAATGTATACATTAATTTTTATAGTCAAAATAGCCCTAGAAATGTCTCTGCCTAAAACTGAAATTTTACAGAAACAACTGAACAAAATAAGGCCACAGTAATAAAGTTCACATTTTTCTGAATCCATAGACACCAAATTTGCATTTTTTCTGAATTCTAGATCAAAAGTTATGAATTTTATAAGTTTAAACATCTAATAAATCAAATCTGGATTTTATCTAAAAATTTCAGCCATGTGGCACAATGTCACTGGCCGGTACCGCTTCGCGTGGATCACGCGCGTGCACTATTGGACATAATTCAGATAGCACGGCTCAGATCAAACGATACCCCTTCGCTCTAACTTCTAATCCTAGCCTTTAGATCTAGATCTAGCGACCCAGAGTGCTCTGGCCAGGAACTGGCGGCGCTGATGGTGCGCGTAGCGGTGGCGCGTCGGGCGACGGCGCACCGGCGGTTCTAGGGGTAAGGGAGGGGCACCGGGGCGTTATCGAGGTCGCGTGGACGAGGCGGTTGAAGTGGAGGTCGCACTAGAGCGAGGGGCGCATGGGCTCGTCGGTGATTTCTCGCCGGAGTTGCTCCTGGCATCGATGGTTCATGGGCATAGACGAAGGCGAGCCTACAGGGCACAAGCGAACAAACAGAGGGAATCAGTGGATGCGCCTGAAGACAGCGGAGACAACTGTGCGTGGAAGAGGGCAAGGCGTGGTCGAGGCTCACCGGAATTTCTCCCCGATGTGCGTCGGGGCGGCGGCGGCTCGAGCAGAAATTTGCAGAGCCTGGGGGCTCTCTGGTTTGCTGTGTGAGGGGAAATGGAGACGGGGCCATGGGGGTTAAGTAGCCGGGTCAAAGGGGAGAAATCAAGCCGCGAATCAAGCATATTAACGCGAATTGAATCTGGGCAAGAAATGGCAGTGGAGCAGGCTCGACGCGCGTTGATTTGGGGACGACGACAGTTACGTGGAGGTGGGGGCATGCTGTCAGCGAGCGGGTGCGGGTGTGCACGGTGAGAAAGAAAAAAGGGGGAGAGGGGGAAGCCGGGTGGGCTGGATGGGTCGGGGGTGCTGGGCCACGTCGGTTCAGTGGCATGTATGTTTTTTCCTCTTATTATTTTTGTTTTTCTATTTGTATTTCCTATAAATCATTTGAACTAGCAAAGGATTTCCAAATCAATTCAAACTTTCACCAAATTTTTAGAGGTGAACCTAGTGTTTAGAATTGCATTAAACATATCAACCCACTAATAAAATCATTTTAGGAAAAATATAAATATAAAAACACAAGATCTTCCCTTGCATATAAATGGGGTTTTTTAAATTAGGGTTTTTCTAGGTTTTAATTTTTGGAAATTCTTGTGCAATGCACACATGCAAAGATGATATGAATGCAATGTTGAATATTTTGGTTTGATGAAATTTTTGGATGTTACAAAACCTCAAGCGATCTTCACCCCTGCTCAATTTCGTTCGAATTCCTAACACACAAGTGACTTACGGTATGTTTCTCCTCTGATCTTCCAATTACTTGTTGCAAATTCATCTCTGATCTAGTGTCGTTATCAATCTAGTGTGAGACTTGTTTTCAACTATTTGCCATGATTATCTTGCCTAGATTAATTTGTTGAGGATATTCTTTAGTGTGCTATGATGAGGATTATGCTAGGACTATTAATGTTGGATTAAAAGGTCTTATATTTGTCTCTTTTATTATTTATAGAAGATGAACACGAGGAACCGGACACGTGATTTTGACGCAGCTAGTTCTTCTTGCGCTGTTCTTTAGAAGATGAACACAAAGATTCGATTCAAGAACGAATCCCACCATGATCGTTTGGACAAGATCAAAAACCGAGAAGTCAAGGAAACCAAGTGGGCTTGCCCCGTCACTTTCAACCAACTTGGTATTTTTGATGACTTTAATTTACTTTGCAATAGAGTTGGCCTGCAAACCTTTTTATTCCATGATGCACCAACCTATCGCCGGTTAACCATTGAATTTCTTAGCTCTTTACAAAGCACCATTAAGGCATGGCATGGGGAGGATAAGATTTCTTTCCGACTCATGAACAATAACTATTCTCTAACACTTGATGAATGGTGCAAGTTTTTTGGTTTACCCAACAATGATCCTAATGCTCTGCGTGCATCTTTTACCAACATGGAACCTTCCCTGAACAATGTTATAATAGAATGAGCTTTACTTCTAGAGTTAGTAGAGGGAAGAATATTCAACATCTTGCTATTCTCTATTTGTTCTATGTTATTACTAACACCTTGCAGGCGCACAATGAGTTCACAATACTCAACGAGGAGGACATCTTAGTCCTCGCAAAAGCTTCTTTCAACTATGAAAACTTGTCACTTCACTTGGACGCAATACTTGTGTGCTACTTGGAGTACCAATCCCACCAAAGCCAAGGACCAACCACTTGTGGAGGCGTCATCACCGTGCTTGCCAATGCATTAGGCATCGACCTAGGTGAGTTACAGCTGGTGCTAGGTGAGCGATGTGTTGGTTACTGTACTTTGAGGTCTTGTGGAATGCTTACTAGGAGAGGTGGTGTTTATTTCTACATATTGCTGTAGCTGGGCGTCCCTACCCCGCTCCTTTGCCTAATTATCATTTCTCTATCGAGGAAGGATGCGTGCTTTATGACTTGTAGGTTGAGCAACACCAACCTGAGGAGGAGATTCCGGAGGAGGATGAGGACCAAGAGGAGAAGCAAGAAGTCCCTAATCAAGAGCAGCAGCCACCAAACCGGTTCGCTACATATTAAGATTTCCAAGAACTTGGAGGAACTATGGAGGGAATGCACAATCTCGCCCTGAACCTCTGAGAAACAACAAGTAACCTTTCAACTCAATTTGCGGACTGGAGTTAAAAAATTTTTCCCCCACCACAATGATTTGAAGGGCTTGCAAAATCCTAAGCTTGGGAAGGTTTTCTATCTATTTTATATTTTGTATTTCATTTTCTTTACCTTATTTTTGAGGTTATGCTTTTATTTGAGTTTATAAGCACTCGTGTTGGTTTCCCCAACACTTTATCTTAGTTATTTTATTTTGTTTGAGATTTTCAAGCCAAACTTTGCCGCCAATTTTCTATTCTTTAATCCCCCTTCTCAAAAACCACAAAAAGATTTCTCTGTTTATCTTTATTTTCCCTCTCTCTTTTTCTTTCCGCCTCGAAGTTCTCGTTGATTTGCAGGAGAGTGATTGACTTCGAGTTTCCAAGAAACAAATAAAAATGGAAGAGAGAAGTGGAACCAAACATGAGAGGTATGCCTTATGACTCCCCACTTTTGAAGTTTGAGAAACCCATGATAGTTAGTAGTAATTTTGAGATGTTATATCGGTGGAGTGAGTCTCTATATTGTTGTAAAATTTTGTTTGCATGGGTATTTAATTGGGTACATTTTGTTCTAGATCTTGTAGTTAACCAAGTCTTGCCTAAAAATTTGCTAAACAATTTAAATAAGAAAAAGTCTCACAGTGTTGTAGTTTTAGTCTTGAAAGCTTATTCCTAGAGACACTCAACACCACAGAAAATAATGATTGACTTGATAGTTCTCTTTGAAAAGATTTGTTCAATTGAATTAATGTTTAGCGATTTTTGTGAGCATGCCAAAGTTTGACTTGTAAATCATAATAATGATATAGATTTATGCGTTTAAAACTTCATGGGATGCCAACAACACCGCTGACCTACGAACGATCTTCATGGAGGAAACTCCTATATTTTGGCTATGAGTTGATTAAACATTTGTAGCAGCAATGCTATAATGGGTAAGATTCTTGATACTCTCGGGTATCTGTAACATGATGGAATCACTCCTCTGGCTAATATGAGTAGTCATTATGCAAAAGGAACAAAACCTTAGTGATGCCACAAGTGTCCATCTCAGCCAGATAAACTAATGAAATTTTTTAGCATGCTCTGAATTACTTAAGAACCGAAATTCTTAAAGGACAATGAATAGAAAAGTAGTGCTTTAAAAGTCTTGATTTATTAATGTTGGAGAATTGATACACTCTAGTATATATGTTTTTATGACAATCTCTCACACTCTTAATTCTACATGATTACACTTTATTGTTCAAAGGCAAGCCTATGAGTTAATTACATGACATGTAATAAAGTTTACTCTTTTCAATTATCCATGATTACAATAATTTTGCTAGGCTATAAGGATTCATGAAACCCGTATGATATGCTTGCCCTTACTCTATCTATGCTGAAGTTTTTCAAATTAATAAAGTGGAGGAAAAATGAGACTATCATTCATGAGTAAGATCATCATCTCGTTATTTTAGTTTAAATGCTGAGTTCCCTTTTGATTTTGGTTTTCTTGCTCGAGGATGATCAAGTTTAAGCTTGGGGAGGTTGATGGCTGTGAAATATAGCCATCCATGTCCGCATTTAAACTAGATATTATTCATATATTTGATGAAATATCTCTCTAAAACCAGCCACCAATGCCTACTGATCAAAGGGGTATACAATGCTTTCTTGCTATTTTTTCGTGTGTAGATAATGGCATATTATGAACGGAATCACTACATAAATGCTAAAGATAAGAGATTTCCATCAAGCCAAAGAAACCAGGAGTCGTGAGGAGGAAACTGCAAGTTTAACGCCCAACTATACGGCCCGCCGTCATATATTTGCCGCCGTATAGTTTGCACCGACCTCCTTAGGTCAAAAAGAACAACTTTCGTGAAGGGACCCCTATAAAAAGAGTCTTCAGGCGACGAGAAACCGGCCCCGACTCCACAATATCGCTTATTTTATCCTCAACTCTCCCTGCCATCACGCGAGAGGAATAGATCTAGATCTAAAACTCTAAACACTTCTCCACCACCATAGCCATCTTCCACCACTTGTAATAGTAGATCTCATCTCCAATTGGCGACATTGTAAGACTATTTTTTATCAACTCTATAATCTATATTACAATGTTCATGATTGTCGATTTCATCTCTATGTGCGAGTAATTCTCCTTGGGCTAAGGGCTTTGGCCTATCGATGTAGCTTTTGTGCATGTTATTTAACATAGATTGGATCATGTATTAGTTTGTATGACTTGATGATTGTAGTACCCTCTCTTGCCTCGATCTAAGGACTTGTCAGGTACCCAAGACAGCGAGGATTGATCACGTAAAGATAGTGTGAGTAACGACTGATCTATATGATAGGAATCCCAGTGACAGAAAGGGTAGTATGGCTGTCTGTGAGGAACTTACTTGGGATTAACGATCACATCACTATGCATATCATTAGTTTTGTTTCTTCTATTGATGAGACTAGTAGGTTATTGCCATAAGCGATTGCGGAGGTGATAACATTTATGGATGAACTTCCCACATATAATTATCTTGCTCTAACAATTACATGAGTACTTTATTATTATCTATTATTCCCATCAAATGTTTTGCACAACTACTAGTGAAAACCGACAACCCTAGGCCCCCTCTCTCCATCGTCAACAACAACAACAAAAAGATCGAAACTCTTGGTCCGGTAGAAATGCAATAGGAATTCTAAAACTCTCATAGGTCCGTTAAAGTAATCTCACTTTTCTTTATGCTTCCTGAGGCTTTAATAAACCTAGGTCTATTAGAGAAAAAGAGCTATACTACATCTGTAATCCGGATCGAATGTAT
The DNA here is from genome assembly GCA_916181665.1 of Avena sativa. NCBI lineage: Eukaryota > Viridiplantae > Streptophyta > Magnoliopsida > Poales > Poaceae > Avena > Avena sativa. The sequence goes on from OV702280.1 coordinate 124,296,806, forward strand.
TAGTACACGGGTGGTCATTATGGATATCCAGATCCCGATGTTGATCATTGGTCATAGAGTAGTCTTGGCCATGTTTGTAGTATTCTCGAATTGTTGGTAGCATGCTTAAGGGCTTTATGAAGCTTGGAGATTTTTAATGTCTAGTTTGAATCACTGAAGAATTGAGAAGAGAGAAACCGGAAAAGTTCTGGGGAGATCAGAAGTCGCCCGGAGAAAGAATAAGTAAAAGCCCGAAAAAGGGTTTTTGGATAAATAGTTATTTAAATATGATTATTATATATTTATTATGAATTCGTATATTTTAAAAGAATATTTAAATAAATATTTATAAAAGGTGTCTTAATAGTTAGGAAAAATCCCATAAGGATTTTACCTAAAATGAAACAAACAGAAAAAAGACTAAGGAATGCTATTTTTGAAACAGCCCACATGAGCGGCGAATACTGCATGCCGCACTTGGGAAGCTGCTACTATGTGATACCTGGCCAGAGGCTACCGCCTTGCTGGGCCACTGGGGATGGGGCCGGCCCACCCGGGCTAATGCCGTCATGGGCTATGCTCTGCGCGCGGTGGGCTATGGGTTGGCACCGGCCCATTCGGTCGTAGGAGGATGCTTCTGGTTGCTGTTGGGCCACGGGGGTGGCGCCCCGGCCCACCCGGCTGGAAATCTCCTCTATGTTTTTTATATTGCCTTAGGGAAAAAGTTGGTCCACTAGTTTCGGCCCAACTGGCTGTGTGAATTTTCCTGATTATTTCCACTAGTTTTTAGTCACACATGGGAACCTCAAGGTGGAGGGACCCCTCCCTCCGCCTATATAAAGATGTGCCCATGGGAGTATTAAAACACAACAATTTCCACCTGAAAATCAATAAAAGGCATGTGTTGCCTCTTTCCTCTTTCTCTTGCGACTGTAACATCCCCAAAATATTAAACAAGATTATCAAGTTCCAATCATCCAAGTTTAGGGTTAACAAATAATTTTGTTATTAAAATTAATATGAATGCATGTGTGTCTGTGATGAATGCATGAATGCTTGCAATTCCATGTTTGATTGCTATGAATGCTAAGTATTGGTTTAAAGATTAAAACAAAATCATCTAGATAATTTCCAAGCGGAATCAAATGAAGAGAAAATAAAAAATAAACAAAATAAGCAAATGGTCATTTTGACCAAAGTTAACTACTAGACTACTTTGAGTGTTCATAGTCCAAGTTTTCTAACAGAAACAAATCCAATTATTTTCACCTCTTGCTAGAACAGGTAAAAGTTAACCCAATCCCACTCTGCAAACCAACAGAAACAAACTCCAAATCTATGCAAATGACAATTCAAAATTGAATCCTTAATAGGTACTAAGATCACCATTTCTCAAAAACCACTCAAACCATTTCACCTTGGCAAACCCAAGAACCCTCAGACTACCAAGAATGTGACCAGAGCACTCAGCAAAATTCATCAAAAAATTCAAATTAAAACTTCATGCGCCCATTTCGTCAAACACTGGGTGAGCACAGTAATCACTGCCTAACTATAACTATTTTTGATCCATGCCTTGTACAATTCTTGTCCCCAATTCTCTCGCCTTGTCCCCCCAGTGACTACAAGGGCATTGAACAAGCTACAAACCCTACCCTTGCACTGGTGCCATGCCACCCAAAGCCACCATTGCCAGCCGACCATGGCCAGCACGCACGAGGCAACGTCGCGCCCGTCCACGATGTCCAGGAGGCAGGACACCGTCCACCGCCACCCCCTGTCCAACCCTCGATTGCATCCAGGCCCTAGACCACTAAGAATAGTCGAGCCCATTTCCTCTCGGCCATGCAAGAGCGAGCAAGAGCGTTGCAGCCGACACACGCGCACACACCGCACCTTGCCCTCGTCGCGCATCACTGCACGCGCTATGACCCTAGCTACCCCCAGACATGCCTGTTTGCCGCCGCGCGACCAGTAGCCCCTATACGTCGTCTAAAACGACGTCGGTGCCACTCAGAGTGTCGACCCATTTCGACCGTTCTCGATCGCCCCGTGCCACGCTATTAAGCCCGTGATGATCGCTAGGAGACACCGCACTGGCCTAGTCCCTTCGCCATGCCGTTAGCTCACTACATCGTCATCACCGACGAGATCTGACCATGCCACACTTCCCCTCTTGCCGGTGTATAAACAGAGGACACCCCCGCCTCAATTATTCAAACCACCTCAATCCCCACTCCTCACATACCACCCCTGACCCTTCCCCGGAGCAAGGCGAGCTCCGCATCACCGGAATTTGGCCAGAGTCTGCCGCTGCAGAGGAGGAGCGGAGCCGTTGATTGGAGCCACCCCAGGGGCCGCCGCAACCACTGTTCGAACCGCCATCGTCGACAACATTGTTCGCCCCCATCGCCGACACTAGCTGGAGCCCTGGTAAGCTGCCGCGTACCCCCACCGTTGCCGTTAGGGTTCGGTCTCGTCGGAGCAGGTCAACACAGATGACACACCCCAGCCATAGGATCCTAGTCTAATCGCATGTCTAGATTGAAACATACCCCTTCGCAGGCTGTGCAGCTGGGCCGAGCAAGTAATTTTCCCGCGCGTAGCCTAGTAATTCAAATAGAGATTTTCCATTTTAATTCAAACTCTAGTAAAGTCAGTGACTTTGAAAATCAATTCAAAGAGTTGTACTGAACCAAATTGCAAAAAACGAATTGTGTTAGAAAGGTATTCAAATTATAAATCCAAGCCCATTGGATTCAAACCATTTGGAATTATAGATCACCTATAGCAAAAATAACAAAACAGAGACTTTTCCACATTCAAACATTTTTCAAAAATCAACCATAAATGTTTTTTAGTTGATTCCAACTCTCGAAATCACATTTTACAAGATCTTTCTGAATATGTATAAATATTTAGGTTTGCCTGCAGTAATCTTCGACAAGTATTAAAAGAATTCTACATAGGCATTCATAGTCACTTTAATTATTTAAAATAGTAATGTTAAACCTTATTAAATTGTAACACCACTTTAAATCACATTCCCAAGTATTAAAATATGTGATGATGACATATGTCAACATGATCCCATATTTTAATTGGATAATATTAAATCTTAAGTAGTTTTCAATGAGTAGAAATTAATTTTCTAAAATAAAATAAATAAGACTAGGTATTTAATTAATGTGATGATTGTGATGATGCTAGATCATCTAGTGTGAAACTTTTTCTGCCAAATAGAAGTAGTTAAGTATTGTTTGATGATTATGTACCTCGTATTTATTCATAGACGCTAGTACCGACCAAGGATACAAGGAGGAGGAGTACTACGAAGAAGAAGAAAACTTTAACCACTACACCAATCAAGGCAAGCTACTAACTATGCAAGCTAATCTAAACCATGCAAAGACATATTTGCAAGCTTAAACCTACCAGTTAACCTATGCAAGAGGCAATAGGCATACTTTGGTTATGCAACCTTGATTATACCAAATCCCAGTTTTACTTCCAAGCTTTATTCTTTTATTTCTTTATCAAAGTTCTTTATTACTTTTAGTTAGTGTTTTGTGAGTTTTGGAAAGATATTGTAGGTAGCATAAAGAGCATAAAACTTGGCCTAAGTTAGTTAGAACTAGATGTCATATTGAGGCATGAGATCTAGATTTGGATAAGTCACACTTGATTAGCACCCCTCATTAGTGATTACCCTCATTTTAGTGGCTAGTGCTAAGTATAAAAGTTAATCACTTTAGATGGGAACACTTGGTGAAAATTATTATGAAAACCTTGGAATGATGAGTCATTCTAATGAAATGTTTTGACATGTGTGATGAACACCATATGATCTGATGATGAAAATGTTGAGGCATGAGCCTTGGCCCTTTATAAAAACTGATGATTGGGTTCGGATGCGATGGACAAACGGGGCGAGTAAACCAGATACTCGGAGATATTTTGAGATCTTATGTGTTAGAATATGGATCTAAATGGGAAGACTGTCTGCCTTTCGCAAAATTCTCATACAACAACACTTCCCAAGCCAGTTTGCAAATGGCCCCATTTGAGTTTATGTATGGAAGGAAGTGTCATACCCTGCTGAATTGTTTGGAAGTAGGAGAGAGTTAGATTTTTGGACCCTACAACCTACGAGAAGCCGAAGAGAAAGTTCACAAGATCCGTTAGCACCTTAAGCCCGCACAATCCAGTCAAAAGAGTTATGCCGACAAGAGACGTAGAGACCTATCCTTCAATATCGGAGATTTTGTGTATCTAAAAGTATCACCCTTGAAAGGAATGCAACATTTCCAACTAAAAGGGAAGTTAGCCCCCAGATATATTGGACCCTTCAAGATTTTGAATCGCGGAGGACAAGTATCATATCAACTGGAACTCCTAGAGGAAATGTCAGCCGTGCATGATGTGTTCCATATCGCGCTACTTTGCAAATGCCTAGAAGTCCCGGAGAAGACCGATGTTTTCAACAATATTTATCATAGAACCATAGAGATTAACAAGGACCTAACATATCCTGAAGTACCCATTTGTGTTTTGGAAGAAGCCTTCAGAACCACCATAATCCGGAGTATCAAGTTTCTCAAGATCCAGTGGAGTAACCACACTAAAGAAGAAGCTACCTGGGAACGAGAAGATTACACTAGGACTAAGTTTCCCGATCTCTTCAATTCCTATTTTTATTTTTCTTAAATCTCGGGACAAGATTCTTTTTAAGGAGGGAAGGTTTGTAACATCCCAAAAATATTAAACAAGATTATCAAGTTCTAATCACCCAAGTTTGGGGTTAACAAAAACTTTTGTTATTAAAATTAATATGAAAGCATGTGTGTGTGTGATGAATGCATGAATGCTTGCAATGACATGTTTGATTGCTATGAATGCTAAGGATTGGTTTGAAGATGAAAACAACATCATCTAGATCATTTCCAAGAAGAATCAAATGAAGAGAATATAAAAAATAAACAAAATAAGCAAATGGTCATTTTGACCAAAGTTAACTACTAGACTACTTTGAGTGTTCCTAGTCCAAGTTTTCTAATAGAAATGAATCCAATTCTATTCACCTCTTGCTAGAACAAGTAATAGTGAACCCAAGACCACTTTGAAAACCAACAGAAACAAATTCCAAATCTATGAAAATTACAATTCAAAATTGAATCCTTAATAGGTACTAAGATCACCATTTCAAAAAAACCACTCAAACCAGTTCACCTTGCCAAACCCAAGAACCCTCAGACTACCAAGAATGTCACCAGAGCACTCACCAAAATTTAGCCAAAAATTCAAATTCAAACTTCATGCGGCCATTTCATCAAACACTAGGTGAGCACATTAATCACTGCCTAACTATCACTGTTTTTGATCAATGCCTTGTCCAATTCTTGTCCCCAATTCTCTCCCCTTGTCTCCCCCAGTGACTATCAGTGCATTGAACAAGCTACAAACCCTACCCTTGCACTAGTGCCATGCCACCCGAAGCCACCATTGCCAGCCAAACATGGCCAGCATGCAGGAGGCAACGCCGTGCCCGTCCACGATGTCCAGGAGGCAGGCCACCATCCACCGCCACCCCCTATCCAACCCTCGAGCGCAGCCAGGCCCTAGACCAATGAGAACAACCGCGCCCATTTTCTCTCTTCCATGCCGAGAGCGCGCCAGAGCGCCGCAGCCGACACGCGTGCACACGCCGCGCCTCGCCCTCGCCGCGCATCAATACATGCGCCATGACCCTAGCTACCCCCAGACATTCCCGTTCGCTGTCGCGCGACCAATAGCCCCTATACATCCTCTAAAACGCCGTCGGTTCCACTTACAGCATCGACCCGTTCCGACTGTTCTCGACCGCCCATGCCATACCATTAAGCCCGTGATGATCGCCAGGAGACACCGCACCGGCCTACGCCCTTCTCCATGCCTTTAGCTCACTCCAGCGTAGTCATCGACCAGCTCTGACCATACCGCCTACCCCTCTCGCCGGTGTATAAATAAAGGCCACCCCGCCTCAATTATTCACACCACCTCACTCCCCACTCCTCACAGACCACCCCTGACCCTTCCCGAGAGCAAGCCGAGATCCGCATTGCCGGAATTTGGCTGGAGTCTGCCGCTGCAGATCAGGAGGAGCGTTGCCGTTGATTGGAGCCACCCAGGAGCCACCGCGACCACCGTGCGAACCGCCATCATCGACAACGTTGTTCGCCCCCATCGCCGACCCTAGCCGGAGCCCTGGTAAGCCGCCGCGTACCCCCACCGTCGCCATTAGGGTTCGGTCTCGTCGGAGCAGTTCGACGGAGACGACGCACTCTAGCCATAGGATCCTAGATTAATCACGCGACCCAGATTGAAACACACCCCTTCGCTTAGACTGAACTGCTGATGCCTAGACCCCCTTCTAGCAGCCCGCTGCGTGCGCGCTGTGCAACTAGGCCGGCTCAGTAATTTTCCGACGCGTAACCCATTAATTCAAATAGAGGTTTTCCATTTTAATTCAAACTCTAGTTTAGTGACATTGAAAATCAATTCAAGGAGTTGTACTGAATGAAATTGAATAAAACCAATTTTGTTAGAAAGGTATTCAAATTATTAATCGAAGCCCATTGGATTCCAACCATTTGGAATTATAGATCACCTATAGCAAAAATAACAAAACAGAGGCTTTTGCAAATTCAAATATTTTCGAAAAATCAACCATAAATGCTTTTGAGTTGATTACAACTCTCAAAAATCACATTTGACAAGATCTTTCTGAATATGTAAAAATATTTAGGTTTACCTGCAGTAATCTTGGACAAGTATTAAAAGAATGCTACATAGGCATTTCTAGTCACTTTAATTATTTAAAATAGTAATGTTAAACCTTATTAAATTGTGACACCACTTTAAATCACATTCCCAAGTATTAAAATATGTGGTGATGACATGTGTCAACATGATCCCATATTTTAATTGGAGAATATTAAATCTTAAGTAGTTTTCAATGAGTAGAATTACTTTTCTAAAATAAAATAAATAAGACTAGGTCTTTAATTCATGTGATGATTGTGATGATGCTAGATCATCTAGTGTGAACTTTTGTGTGACAAATAGAAGTATTTTTTTAACCTAAAGACTGTGAGGCAAAAGACCCATAGCAAATTTATTGCTCATACTGAACCAAAAAATTTACAAGATAGAAAAAGAAACAAAACAGAGAACAAATAAAGGAAAAACTACCTGTACATTCTCTACCTGAACCCCTACAAAAGATATCCACAGGACTACTGTAAGATGCCTATCCAGGCCATAAGAGAGGGGTGAAAATTCTTTTTAATCCTATACCCAAGTAAGGACATATCATGCACAAAGTTCCTCTTCCAACCATCAAACGTTGGTCTCTCATGTTGAAAGATTTTCCCATTTCGTTGCTTCCATATATTCCAACATGCCATAATCAGCACCTCCATAAAAAAAGGTTTAGCAAACTCTATCCTTGTTGCATTCGCAGCAACTTGAATATCTTGTCCAGGCGGCCAGTCAATCTGCAAGTAAGTCCAAACTCTTTGACTAAAGTTGCACTCAAAGAACAAGTGCATTCTGTCTTCATTGGATCTAGCTGGGCATAAGACACAATGGCTATCATTGGTGACATTCCAGTGTCTCCTCTTCAAAACATCCCTTGTGTTCAATCTATCATTAAGAAATAACCAGGCAAAGAACTTGTGTCGCATGACACAGCAGGATTTCCATATCCAATTATTCAGTCCCATCACCACAATGTGCTCATGCAAGTGCTGATAATATGCCGATGCAGTATAAGTACTGCCCCAATTATATGTCCATGAATCATTCCCCACTAATAGAGGGTTAGTTCTCATAAGATCTGTCATGATCTGCAGTTCATCAAAAGCTTGTACAGACATTGGTAAATGGAAGAGCTGTGTGATATTCAGCTCACCATAAACCTCTGCAGCTGTGAGCTTCTGAACCAAGGCATAAGAAAACAACATGGGATATCTCTCTGACAATGGTTGGGTGGAGTCATTAAAACGCCACTTGTCTGACCAAAACAAAAATATATCCCCACATCCTGGCAGAAGTATAGCAATAGCACGATACTTGTCCATCAATTGGCAAAGGTCTCTCCACCAGAAAGACCCACACAATTTCTCATCTTGAGGCACAGAAGATTGATAATATGAATGTCATATTAATTTAACCCACGGTATGTCTGCCTTATTAAATAATTTATCCAAGTGTTTTAGCAAAAGTGCATCATTTTGTTTTCGAAGATTAACTATTCCCACACCTCCTCTCTTCTTTGGTTTATAAAGCATCTGCCAAGCCGCCAGGGCCAAATAGAAGTATTTAAGTATTTTTTGGTGATTGTTTACCTTGTATTTATTTATAGATGCTATTATCGACCAAGGCTACGAGGAGGAGTACTACGAAGAAGAAGAAAACTTCAACCACTGTACCAATCAAGGAAAGCTAAACCATGAAAACCATCCTTGGAAGCCTAAACCTACCAGTTGACCTACGCAAGAGGAATTAGGCATACTTTGGTTATGCAACCTTGATTTTACCAAATCCTAGTTTTACTTGCATGCTTTATTCTTTTATTTCTTTATCAAAGTTCTTCATTACTTCTAGTTAATGTTTTGTGAGTTTTGGAAATATATTATAGGTAGCATAAAGAGCATAAAACTTGGCCTAAGTTAGTTAGAACTAGATGTCATACTGAGGCATGATATCTAGATTTGGATAGGTCCACTTGATTAGCACCCCTCATTAGTGATTACTCTCAATTTTAGTGGCTAGTGCTAAGCATAAAAGTTAATCACTTTAGATGGGAATACTTGGTGAAAATGATTATGAAAACCTTGGAATGATGAGTCATTCTAATGAAATGTTTTGACATGTGTGATGAATACCATATGATCCGATGATGAAAATGTTGAGGCATGAGACTTAGCCCTTTATAAAAACTGATGATTGGGTTCGGATGCGATGCCATTCCAATTTTGAGAGTACAACCACAATACCTGAATTGGGTAAGGCTTAACTAGAAGTTTATATATCTTAGTATGGGTTCCCTTGCGGAAGAGGTTTGAGATGAGGCTACCTCGTGATGATTGTCCACCTGTGCAGTTCCCAAGATGACATATGGTCATGGTTGGGAGGCCAAACTCATAGGGGAGGTGCCTATACTAGGGTGTGTAATTGAAAGGTTAGGATTGATTATCCGCATACTGAGTATGGTGATTCAGGGTTGTTCCTAACGGATGTATCGAATGTTGTGGTGAAAGTGTACCACCTCTGCAGAGTGTCAAGCTATTTGAATAGCCGCGTCTGCGGTTATGGATAGTTGGAGTGGCCATACTGTTCTGTCTTCAGATATTTTCAAAATTACTTGTGAAATGAACTGTGACTTTGACTTGACCACAACATGGTTGTGAACATGAAAACTACGTTCCCACTTAGGTGTTGTAAAACATTTAACTAGTTTTCTATACTTCTAAACTCAGTTAGAGATAAATCTGGCTTTTTGCAAAATAAATCTAGAGCTTAAGATTCCTACTCGAATCACCTTACTTGTTAGTATTAGTTTGCGAGTACTTAAAGAGTACTCATGGCTTTGTCCCTGGCTATTACTATGGCCAGACTATGAAGAGGACTACCAGGATGATGGACAGCAGGAAGTCTATGACAACTAGGATCATCTCCCATCTTCAGCATTGCATGTGACCCTGAAGATGGAGCCCCGACGACGCTACCCTTATTATTATTCCGCTGTGTTGATTGTATTAAGACTGGATCATGAGATCCTTTATTGTAAGACCTTTATTATGTTTTGTAATACATGATGATCTATGGTACCAATCTGTTATGTCTCGCAAAAATGGTAATCCTAGGATTGCGATGTATGGCATAACAGGCATCTAGGATTAAAATTTTGGGTGTTCACAGCGACCATGGACCCCTTGTCAGGGTTGTGCAAGAAAGGAGTTCTTCACCGCAGAGCGCCGTCTCTCTGTGGTATTCGGAGCCAGGAGATCTACTTACGCAATCTCGGCTGGATCAGGGAGAAGCGGGGGTCATCGTCAAGCATACGTGTATGACTCCTTCTGGAGGCACCGTGCTTTTGGTGATAGGAGTTTTCGTGGAGCCGCAAGGACATCATGACATTGAGGTCAGCGTCGGGTATCTTGTTCATCCAGTTTCCTCGCAGTATGTTAACCACGCTCGGTCTTCAAAGGTATGAATACCACATCCACTCTCATTACTGCATTAGTAGTAGATAGATCATGGGCTTCCGGGGTTGCCGCATAGTAAAATTGTTGATTTTCTGCACCAAACCCCAACACACCTCTCTAGTCTATCACTGTCCCTACATGAGAACTTCACCTGCCGAAAACAATAAGAGTCCCGGTTGAAGTATGAAGTCTCCTATCAACGGATCCATACCAACAACCAGAAGCAACCAACAGGAAATGAAGACCGAACTTTATTAGCATCGTCCTTACTAGGATCCCCGACCAAACCAAACAACTGCCTACTTTAACTGCCCTTCTTGTCTCGAGAAACTTGAATAATGCTCCTAAAATGAGGCTAGAAGTGCCAAACTTTGGAGACATGAAGACCTGAAGACAATGAATCCACTCGTGAATCGCCCCTGCACAAAGCCAAGAGTTCAAGTAAAGACATCCCCTCTGAAGCTGGAATGCCTCTAATTCTACTACAAGTAGCAAGGAGTGTAGGCAAACGTGTAGCATGCTTGGAGCTAACTTGTTGAACCTTCGATTAGGAAATCATTCTAACAAGATGTTTTTGAAAGGATGCATCCGAAGACCCTGACTCAAGACAGAAGATCTACAATAACCTTCTAGCATCATTCCAAGATGGAAGAGCTATACCTCTTCGATTACCCTTGGTAAAACTCTAAGGTGGGAAGACTGCGTCTTCCCACTCAATCCAAGTGAATCTCCTTTGGAGTATACCCCAGGATTATTTTAAGCCCTCAAACCGTTGACATAACACTAACCCCATCCGAGTATACCCCTCAAGAAGCTTTAGGCAGTTATGGATGAGTACTCGGAAGATACTTTAGGACACTCCAACTCAACCTCCTGCATCAAGCATTGACTTGTGATTCCCCAACAGCGAAAATAAAAATGAATGACCTCATCAACAAATTCAGATGTCTACTTAACCCTCCCTGTACCAAAGTATGCGAGAATACCTAAAGTTGACAAGACTACTCTCCAACGGGTATGGAGCATCGTAAATAATCAGATTGAATAAGGCTCATGAAGCCCCTCATATACTACTACATATGAAGAATTCTACTATGGACAGAAAAATACAACCTCCTTCCAACCTCATCCTACAACTTCAAGAAAGAAGGTATGTGTCTTCTCCATGCACCCTTAGTGTCACCTTAAGGGGGAAAGATGGGTAACCCCCATCAGAAGCGACAACAAGATGCAGACCTCCTCCTTGGGAAGATTCTTTTGAGAAGTCCCAATCAGATGTGCGGCCAACAACATCTCTCGATTCATCCTGTCCAATAGGAAAGGAACATCGACCTATGCAACAAGATCTGAAACTAATTCAACTCTCCATACATCCAAGAAGCCTTAAATGCAACTACTTACAAGGCAACCTCTCTCGAAGATGAAGTTCAACTTACGCCAGCCTCAAGACTATCTTGTCTTGTTTCTTAGTGATACAACATTTTATTTCTTCTTTGATTGTGTTTATGCATCTGAAAATGTAGTAGATGGTGTACTTCTCTACCTCTCTCTCATTTTACACAAAAACTATTTAACAAAACTATGTTAGCTTGTTTTACATATTATCAAATGGTCTAGCATTTCAAAACATGAGCCAATCTTCCTTTACAACAATAATTATTTTCCTAGCTTTTATGAAAAAAATTATGGAGATCTATAAAATATATTCTCCTTATGTTTTCAAGAAAAAACTACCAAATAATCTTACCTCCAGGTTTTCCAAAACCTTTTATGAAATTTTTGAATCCTACTATTGGTAGAAGTACCAAGGGAATCTTACCTTCTTCAAAACTCAAACTGTAGGGGTCCCAACCTAATAAGGTAGAGTCCTCCTGTGTTTACAATGCTAGTCCCTGGATCAATAGCTAGCATCCACAGTTAAGATGTAATATCAAGATACAAAGGTCATAATATAAATTTATAACCAGGAATAACATAAGTTTATTACATCAAACATAGCTCATTTGGCTATTACAATACATTGCAGCGGAATAACTATAAGTATGGGTCCTTCATCTTCAAAGTGCCACAGGCAGATGTTGGTTGTAGACTTTGTAATCCTAATCAAACATTCTTCACTAAAACAATCAACCTGCAACATACAAATTACAGCCACAAAGGGTCAATACATTTGAATTGTATTGGCAAGTGATACTATGGTAGTATAGTGGAATCTATCATCTATATGCATTTGGCTAAGTGGAGTTGAGGCTTGCATTGATCAAAATAGATTTTTCTTATCATTTTGAAAATACTAAGTTTTTGTTTGACAAAATCATTTTTCTCAATCAAAGATTTCAAGATCCTTGTACCAAGCCATCTTTCCATCAATGATTGAAGAATTCAAACAACCCTTGTTCAAACCACAAGATTTTAATTTATAAATTTGAATGATGAGATTCTTGATTGCTTCCATGTCTTGATGCTCAAATTGTCCTTTACCAGGGACATGGCTAAGTACTTAGATTTTTCACTCTGCAGAGGTGGTGCACTTTCCCCACAAGACTTGGTTTCCCAAGACAAAATCTTTCAGAAGCCTTCCCTTAGACCAATATGGACGCATTCCATCCTATCAAACACTACCACCCACTGTCCATATGGCTAAGTTCTTGCAACCTATATGATCATGGCAGAGCCCATATTGCCAAGTGGTTGCACTTGAAGCTTCTCAACATTTGACATCTCAAATCCCTTTGTTTCCTGGGTGGCCATCCACACGTGAGATACACAAGCCAGGTCCATGGTCTTGTGTAACCACTCAACATAACCCAATCCTTCCACTTCGACCCAGGTGATTCATTAACTTAGTTGTTTTATTAAACAAAACCTAAGTCCTCAGACTTAGAATATTTTTCCATAGTGTGAATATATATTCCACCCATGTTTTCTATTAGCTAGGCTAAGCTTGGTAGTAGTAGGAATCTCTAACTTAGGAAATCCTACTAAGGATTCATCTACTAGGTTTTCCTATAGCAAGATCTATACTTAGCAAAATCCATGCAGGTTTACTTAGCAAAATCACTAATGCATAGTGAAAGTATTGGGATAGAAAGTATGAAGCATCACTTGCCTTTTTGGTAGAGTATAGGTTCACTTCTTGATCTTTGCAACAATCACACTCTTCAAGTCACTACAAATCAATCAAGCAAGGCACAAACTCAATCTACCAATCAAGCAAAACAACACACATAAATAACAAAGTCAAAGAAATGCATGCAAGCATGCCAAGCTTTGTTTTGTTTGAAAAAGTGGTTCCTAGTGGGTCATAGTCATTTGGGTACATCTAATGGTCATTTCCTAAAGTGACCAAGTCATTTGCAAAAGGTTTCACTTTAAAACTATTTTCAAAACAAAGTGTTATTTTATGTGGTGTAGAAATATTTTTTTACTAAGGCATTAGCCTATAGGGTTCACCAAATGAGTTGCTATTGCAAAACTTGGTGTTTTTGGGTCAGTAGGTTTGGTCCAAAACATTTCCTTGAAGTTTTCTTTTCATAAACATTTTTATAACAAAAACCATTCTTTTTATTTGGCTAGAAAATGGCTAAGTCAATTAATCTAACCTAAATCTTTCAAAAATCATTTTTAATACCAAGGGTTGGTTTCTAGGGTCAGTAAGATCACAACAATCCAATTTGCAAAGGTTTTATCCCTAAATTCAATTTTAAACAATTTTTATACTCTAAATAAGTACACAAATGTTTCTGCAAATTCAAACAAGCTAACAGCTACTATTTGCCAAACTAAGGGTATGGTTGGCTAGGTCTTGTTCTCCTGAATCCATTGATATAAAATTTGCAAAATTTGGACGTGTGTTTTGAAAGTTACAAAGGTTTGAAGTTTGCAAATAATTCTGTTTTAAAATCTGTTTTTAAACTGAATAAGTGACACGCGGCACACTCTGATTGGATGGTACCGGTTCGGTGTGGATCGCGGCTGTGGCGCGTTGGATCAAACGTGAATCATGCGGCTCAGAATCATCACTTACCCCTTCGCTAACATTCTATCATATCCGTCGGATCGGGATCGGATGGCTGTGGGTGATTGACCTTAGACGAGCGGCGCTGCGGCGGCTGCTGGCGGCGGCGAGGTCAGTCGGTGGCGAAGTCGATGCTACAGGAAGCGAGGAAGGAGGAGAGGGGGCTCACTGTGATCGTCGTGGCACGGGGATGCTCAACCTGCCACTGGTTGATGAAGGGGCGCACTATGCTGGCTTGAATCTCTCGCCGGAGTTCGTGTCCGCATCGGGCTTCTCTGTTCTTCGTCGGAGGTGACGACACAAGCCACGGAAAAGCAAGATAACCGTTGCGTTAGATGCGTACAGGCTCGGTGATCGCGTGTGCACCAACGAAACGGAAGGGTGTGGTATGGTTTACCTGGAGGACTCGCCGGAAAAGTAGCAGACGACGGCGGCGTATAGGTGGAGTTGTTGCCGACGTTTTGGAGCGCCCGCAGGTGAATGGTTGGTATGGACGGATGCGTATGGACGCGTGGAGTATGTGTGCTAGGTCGACGAGGCAAGGGGCGGCGTGTGGCAGCCGGAATCGGCGTCGGAGCGTCGTCGGACACAGAGTGGTTCGGGGAGAAATTAGAGTGGTCTGGGGGCGGGATTGGGGAAGGAAACTGAGGGGAAACGGAGAGGAGTCAGAGGCGAGTTAAAGAGAATAATCATGGTGTATTTGCTGCAGTGTTTATGACGAATTTACTCGGCGAGAATCTGGCAGAAACGGAGGAGAAGAACTGGTCTGCGGGGGGGGGGGGGGTGGGTGAAGGAGACGATGATGTGGCGTGGGCCGTCTTGTCAGTGTTAGAGGAGGAATGGGAGTTGGGTCCACCAGTCATTGTCTACGTGGGTCAATTAGTCGGTGCAGACTGTTTTCTTCGGGAGGAAGAGCTGGGCTGTTGCTGGGCCTATTGGGCTGCCTGGGTTGGGTCTGTTTCTTATTTTTTTCTGTCTAAAACGTTTTTCTTTTTCTAATTCTTTTCTGTTTTGAATTTCAAACAATGTTTCCAAACATTCAAACAATTCAAACCATTCAACCATTGTAATGAGTTTTTGCTTCTGTTTAACATCATAATTCACATTCTATAATAAAATATTATTTTAAATCTTTTTAGGTTCCATTTATTAATTAAATAAATGGATCATTAGTTATTTAATAAAAATAGGGTTTGTTTTAATTAATAAAATCTTCATTTAAAATCCAAATATTTTCAAAACCAAATCAGTGGGTTTTATTTGGGAAATATAGAATACTTGGAAATTTGTTTTAAAATAAAATAACATCTTATTTTAGGGTCCATTATTAATTAAATATAATAGACTTTCATTATTATTTCAAATAGGTTTTATTTTATTGAGATATTTATTTTGAAATCTAAAATAAAGCCAAAACACTTTAGTAGGTTTTATTAGAGAATAATAAATACTTGGAAAACCTATTTAAAATAATTTAATAAGTTTTGATGTTTTAATTAAAATGGTAAAACCTTTTATTTAAATAAAGTTTGGATATTAAATCCTTATTAATTTATTTAAATAAACCTTTGCTAATTTTATTTAGAACAAAATGTTTTAATTCCAAAGCTTGGCCAAGTTTTAATTTGGCTTTATAAAATAATCCTTATTTGTAAATCATCTATTTCATTTGAAAACAAATCCTTTCATTTAATTGTTTCAAAATAGTATTTCCAAATGTTTTTATTTTTCCTTTTATTAAATGTTTATCTTTTTAAATCCCTTTAGGTTTTATTTAATTCAAGTGGGTTTGAAGTTCCAATTGAATTCAAAAAGTTTCTTCTGGCTCTGAAAATCAAACAAAGTTTTTATTTTATTCATTTATTTTCACATTACAAGATTTGGAAAATCTTGGGATGTGACACAAACTCTTCAAAATACTCCTGCCCTCAAGCTAGGATTAATGGTATCCTTATTAGAAGTTTGTTTTTCTTGTTAAGATGAATTTATTTGATTTGTTGTTTGACTGGTTTGTTTAGGAATTATAATGAGCTACCCTAGGAGATCATCCTCTAGTATCAATATTATTTAAGATTACGAACCCTAATCAAGTTTCCCCAAGCTTGACTTCATCTCTAGTAACTAGTGTGACCATCTAATCTATTAACTAGATCAATTTAGATCTAATCCCTTCTAATAGCTTCCAAGCCAATGAAGACCAACTATAAGAATGGATCCCTTCTACATAACCTACTCTTCAACACCATCCTCATTATGATGAGTTTGCAAACTTGAAACCCCTAAAAAAGCATTAGATCTTGAACCCTAGTCAAAATCCTGAAACTACCAAAATATGACAGTCTAGAATCGATATCATGAACACATCTTTGAGTCTCCACCTTTCTAAACCCTTGAACATTTTTGGAAATGAAATTGAACCATCTTGTAAACCATCATAAGTACTTTCAAATCACACTCTTTCCCTTGACCAGATCATCTTTAACCCACCTGCTCCTGATGGTTTTACATGCAAGAAAATAATCTGTCTCTGCAAAACTTATCATCATGCCTACTTTGGCAGAAGACCCCATCTCCATGACATCCATTCTTGACCAAATATTTGCATGGTGATGATCTTCTAAACATGGTCTATCCACTCACACTTCCCTTGTTGCAATTGGAGTCTTGTGCTGCTTAAACCATCATGGTTTTGGAGGCTAAATAATAATCTACTTTGGCACCCTTATTTTCAACAAAGTTCGGCGTCAATTCTAGAAGCCCTTGAACATGCTCAAGCTCAAATATTTATATGATGATCATCTATAACAATTTTTATAGCTATCCATCTAACCCATTATCCAAGGGGTGCTCTGAGCTCCATAATCAGACAAGGTTTTGGTCACATAAAAATATTCTACCCCAAGATCCCTTTTTCCTACTTTGTTTATGGTTCTCTTCAAAATAAAATTTTATTTTCAAAACCCAGGGGTGAAAATGAAAGATACAACATGTAGACATCAACTACCTTGAAGATAAAAATTTAGCAAATATTGTCCATGATTATTTTGGCCCAAAAGCTATTTATTTGTTTTCTTTAATGAAAACCTCAAAACTTCCTCTACAAAGAAAAGTTTGTTTTTTTACAAACCACCTCTCCATCTCTAGGAACATTTGATGCCTATTTTATGTCCCTATAACCCACTTAAAATATATATATTTGTGAAGGGTTTTATTATTTATTTTTGCTAGTTTCTTAAATGGCAGAAATGAGAAAACAAATGTTTTAAATATTTTACTTCTTCAATAAATCTTGGGAAATTTCTCCAAGCTGTGATATGATGTCTAGGATCATCTCACATAAAAAACTCACCTTGCCTAATTCAAAAATATATAATCAATTTAGTAAAACCCTTTTAGCAATTTTTGAATTATTGATATAAAAAGGAACTAAAAACATCAAAAATATCGAAAAATAAATCCTAGGCTACATTTTAACCACACACATAAAATAGAACCATTGCCCCCTCTTTCCAAGTTCAAAAATTAGAACTTTTTCCATGATCATCAAGTATGGCAACATTGGATAATTGAAAACCCTCACCAATCCCTACCCTTGACCACCACGGCAACCATGACTCCTCTCTGGCCGAAGTACACTGAAAAACTACTAAAGAAACCTCCTCAACTTGTCCACTTGTGCTTGGAAGTAAAAGAGGGAGACAGAGAAAGTGGGATCTTGCAAACCTTGCTACATAAGTGTGTTGCACCACCCCCTCTTCTCTCTTTGCCCCTCTACATGCAATAGAGCCCCACCCACTCTCTCTACGCCGCCCACCTTGCCCAACCAGTGGCCATGGGAAAAACCCTAGATCCCATATGCTCTTGGTCCACCATAGATCTCTTCCTTTCGGATAAAAGGCTCGCAACTACTCCAGCCTTCACCTCTGCTCCCATTTCACTCCTCCCCCACCCCTCTCTTTGCCCCCTATCCAGACCCCAAGCTTTCACCTCGAGCTTCCTAGGTGATATCACCTTATCCTTTGGGTATATAATATCCCTTTGAAGATGGCCACTAGTCCTGACCTCCTTTGCCCCTTTTATTTTCTTCATTATGTTTCCCTTGGTCGGATGAATCTTCTCATGTCGCTCGTTTGTCGCAGGGGCGCTGTGCAGTCACCACCGCCACATGGAAGTGGTGAGGCCCTGCCATCAGGACTGACAACCCGGAGCACTACGGCCACACACATCCCTCTCCAGGACTATGTACCTCCTCTACGTCCCCTCCCGCTCCTCCATCATCAACATGTAGCATCTCTAGGAGCTCTCTGTCAAGCTCTAGAACAAGCTCGCCGGCGTGGATGCTCGAAAGTTCTTCCACCAAAGAACCCCTGGCTCCCTCTCCTCTCTAAGATTTTCACCGGATGCCGCTTTTCCTCCACCGACCTCCTCTATCCTCCAGTGAGCATCCCCGTGTGCCGCCCGATCCACTAGCGTTCCACCATCTGTTCTTCGCGATGGAAGGAAGAGGATGACCCATGTTGGCTAGTACCGTTTTACCCTCACTCAGCGGCTGATGGGAAGGCCCCTCCCAGGGCACTTGTAAATACATGTATCATGCTTGGATCCTCCCTGGTGGGTCTAATCTTCCAACTACCATCTCCCTCCAAGATGCAGCCCGCGAGCTATTTTGCCCCGTTTATTTTCTTTTTAATAGTTCTAGATATGATTAAATCACTACAAGATTTAGTTCAAAATAAAAATTAAAATCACCTTACTAATGCCAAATCCAAATTTCTACTTGTAGTCTTGGGGTTCCTCAAACATGCAGAGCCAAACCTAGGCCCAAACAAATTTTCACTATTTTATGACTTTAAATCTACAAAATAGTGTCCATTACAATCAATAAATCCCCAAGTGAGCTTTAAAAATCCAATGAGATGAATCCAACTTACTCTAGAAGGTATTTAAAGTACATATCTTTTGGCCTTGGTCTCATGCCAAAGTGAACAATGATTCCACTATAGTAAAAATAACAAAAAACCCTCAGATCTTTGAGAAATTCTCTAAGTATCTACCACACATTTTGAGTTGATTACAAATCTTAGTGATGTGGTACTTTAAGACCTACCAAACACTGGGAGATCAAGAATTATTGAAATACTAATGAATTATAGGGAATTAAACTTTTATGTGTAGGGTTGTTTCACTGAATATATATTAGAAGAAGTTATACAACTCCAAAATTGATGAATTCAAATTATACTGGAAGGTATTTGTAATACCTATCTATTTCCTTGTCCCCATGCCAATTGGACTTATAAATTAAATCTAATGAAAAAGACAAAATTCTCGCATAACTAATTTTGGGATTTTCCCAAGGGAATTCTATTAATTATTTTTAAGTGAAACCAACTTCGAGTGAACCAGTTCAATAATACCTTCCTAACCCTAAGAGGAATTCAGTTTTGGACTTATAAATCTTTCCTGGTGATTTATCCACCTAAACTAGAGTTATATTCACTAGAAAATACATAAGTAAATAAATAAAATTGATGAAATGGTAAAATCACTTTTGATGGATTTGTTATGTCAAATCCTTTCTAATGATATCATTTTTGTTTTGTATCATAAAAAGCCTAGCCTTTGTATTAAACCCCTTATTCAAGTGTTATCGGACACTTCAATCATAAAAGATGTTCCACAAATGCAATTAATATAAATCCAATTGTTTTGAACTAAACCCTCAAAACCTACTAAAGTGTATTCTTATGTTATTCAAATGCTTTCTATATTCCATTGGTATTTGTATGTATGGTGTTGATGGTGGTATCTTGCTTGTTTGCATGTATGCCTCGTGACGGATAGTTATGATTGTGTTAACATCGAGAGGAAGGGATCATCTTATTATTATTGGTATGCTCATAATAAGTCCAGGGACATATGCTGGTCACAAGAAATCCACCTTCTTATTCATAAGCCTTGTCCTCTATTTTACCATTACATGTTTTATTTACCTATTTATGCAAACTACATTGTTTTATTATATTGCTATCTATAAAGGGTAGTGGATTAGCTCCTCGAAACCATTACTCTATAGTAAAATTTAGTACAAACCTTGTTCACACCTAACCGTCCCCTAGTATGGTAGGTTTGGTGGTTTACATCATAACCACTTGGAAACCCGTTTAGCCAAAGAAAAAATTCTAGGTTGGGAACCTCGAAAATTTTATAACAGGCTTTATGGCAAAACCTCGGTAAGGAGTGCCTTAGCGAGAGGACATTTGAGAAGTGAATAAGTATTCATTTTATAAAGGTCGCTGAAGTAAAGAGGAGGATTTTTTTTACAAAAAAACACCTGGTTCTTTGTAGTTTCCTAGAACAATTAACTCATGCAACCAAATTACCCTAGTATGGGGAAGGTCTTGACTTGAGGATTGTTTACTCTGGTATGGGATACCTTGCAACTTCTCATAAGGTATCATATCCCTCGAATGTCGGCTCCCTTAAGGAAAGGGTCATATGTTAAGGTAATGACCTAGGGGAGATACGAACTGCCCTCTTGAGTACTATGAGCTTCTCAATGAAAGTTTAGGTCACAAGAAGAGGAATGTTCTCCAGTTGTGTTCTAAAAGTACCTAGAGTCCCGGCTTGAGAGGAACGACACATACGGTAGGACCCATACTAGAGTGGCATCCAGAGAGTGTTGATCGGTTACATGACCCACTATACATGCGGGATCAGGGCAGGGTACTCGGATGGTGCCGCACTCATGGAAGGGTGGGAATCTTCACGGGGTTCGTTGGATAGAAAATAAAAAAAATCCTATCGTTTGCAACTGCCAAGATCGAATCATGGCGATACTATGTAACAGTTACAATTGGACTCATCATTGAAGACCGTTAGCGGGTTACCGTTCCTGCAAACAAACGTGGTTGATATAGATGTACACTACCGTCCTCGAGGACAAGCAAATGATTAGCGCCACAAATAGGCAGCATCTCCGTAATCAGTCACACGTATGGTGTGTCGACAACTCCCGAACCCTCGCTCTAGCCGGGTAGTGGAAGTAGCGGATCCCAGGAACTCAAACAGCACTACACCATGGTATAGGTGGTGGTGGAGAATACCTTGAGCAGGGCTTCTCCTAATCACCTTTTCTAGTGGCAATGTACAAGGCTAGCAAGAGGGAGAAGATGTCAACCAGAGGGCATATGAGAGAATGGGCAAGTGCGTGTGAGAGGGAGGATGTTTCCACCTTATTTTATAGGGGAGACGGGGCCAAACCCCCTCCTTGGCCAGTTCCATGGGGTGCCCCTCCCCTCGTATCATTTATGTGGGTGGACTCTCCACTCACACAAAATTCAACCTCCACTTTCTCCATTTATTATCCACTCAAAAACCCAAAGGTCTTTCCATTAAAGCACTTTAATTAACTTGTTTTAATGCAAATCAATTTAATGAAAACTTCATTTAATGAGTACTTCATTTAATAAACAATTAATTTAATGAACATATTAACATTTTGATCCCTTTCTTTGTTTCAATACCCCTAAACCATTTTGGACGATTTGACAGAACAAATTCCTGCAATGTCCATTGTCTTCCCCTGTTTTCCCTATCTAGTCAATTGCATTGACTAAACCTTAAGTGTGTCTCCCTATGGGTTTGAGAATAATGTAGATGATCGAGACTCTCTATGATCAATATTAGCTGGACCTAAAGATCCTTAATGACACCCACTAGTTCCACGAAAATCCAATGATCGTCCAAACCTTTTTCGCTGTAATGAAATTCCTTTTTTCTCGCAATATTTTACTTGTTCGAGATCCAATAACTTGGTATAATCCATAACTTGTTTAATCTCCTTCTCGACAAGAACTCTTTTTCTCATTCCTGTGATATGACATTCTTGTCAGGGTCTTGGCAATCTGGGTGCCATGCCCCCTTGGTTGATGGATCCAGCGTCAGGGTAACGCCTCATCATGAGGCGGTTGCGCCTCCGGAGGTGGCCAAGCCACGTGCACCTCACGAGGCCCCCCTCTTCATGAGGGGATGAACACCGGGGGGGTATGCCTCTACAAGAGACCCTGCTTCTGCGCCTCATCACGTACCAAAGCCTCGGATGCTCTGGTGCGTGTCCCGGGGCTATTCGGTAACTCCGCCCAATAATGCATGAGATGGATCCCGACAAGGGGAGCAGCGCTTCTGCGCTTCCAACCTGCCTTGGTAAAGAAAGACTCATTCCACCCTGCTTTCCTAGAAGGAGAGGACATATGACCTCATGGTGGAAGGCTCCCCCCATTACCGTTTCGGTGAAAGAGGATAAAAGTAGAGACCGCCGGATGAATACAAGTGACGCTAAAGAAACCCACTTTACAGGAGGAAGGTGTGGAGCACAGCGTGCTATGCCTAGTCCACAAAAAGTAGTCTCCTAGATCGGAATCTCGAGGAGCGGCACTGTGGACGCCCTTCTTGCCCAAGGACTGGGGGAAGAGGCCCGACGCCGCCCTATATAAGGGACCCTTTTCGTACCTTAGAACAGTTCGATCCCAGGCAATTTAAACTCTAGACCTGCATCCACCATTGTACCCTCGCGAAGAGTGGGGATTAGGTTTGCCACAAGAAATTTGTATGAACAAATAGCGTAAATCCATAGGTGTTAAAGTACACAAGTATCAACTAGATTATTGACTCCAATGCAAGTGGGATACTGAAGGGAATATGCCCGAGAGGCAACAATAAAATGGTTATTATCTTATTCCATGTTTATGATAAATGTTTATATCTCATGCTAGAATTGTATCAATCAAAAATATTAATAGATGTGTGTTTAATAAACAAACCAATGTTCCTAGTAATTCCCCTCATATTTACTAGCTCGTTGATTATAAATGATCAAGGTTTCCTGATCATGAATTTTGGATGTTGTTAATAACAGAATCATATCATTAGGAGAATGATATGATGAACATAGATCGGAAGTAGATTTAGCGATACCATCTAGTCATTAAGTTTCATTGCTACATCATACATATACAAAGTAGACTTAATCCTTAGACCATGAAATCATGTCAATCGCTAACACTCGAAGAATGCTTTGATTCCATCAAATGTCACACTGTAACAGGGTGACTATAAAGATGTCGTTGTGTACTCTAAAAGTATTAGTTGAGGGTCATGGATTAAGAGTGGGATTTTTCCATCCTAATGACAAAGAGATATACTCTGGGCCCTCTTTGTGATAACACATTAACACTGCTTGCAAGCATGTGACTACGTCATAAGGATGTTGTATCATAGAACGAGTAAAGAGTATATGTCAGGAATGAGATCAAACTAGGGTCTAGTTGATACCTATGATCGGATCTCGGACAAATAAAATATCATGAGACAAAAGGATTTGGTTACGATGTTAATGGTTCACGCGATCACGAGATTCATCATTGAATATGTGGGAGTCAGTATGGATCTCTAGGTCCCGCTTATGATTATTGATAAGGGAGGTGTCTCTATCATGTATGCATCATTCGCGAAACATAGGGTGACACACTTAAGGTTCTCTGACACTAAGTGGTAGATAAAACATATCCGAGAATAAGATGGATAGAGCTAAAATTGTTTCGATGATCACCATAACTGTTTCCAGTCAAGTCGCTAAAAATGGTTTCAGGGGCAATATCGATACAGTGCAAGGGGATTTATGTGATTTTTTGTTAATTAAAGTAATTTAAAAAATTCTGATTAAAAAAATTTATTTAAAGAGGGAAATGCATTTATGCTATGGGCATTTAATGCAATTGAAACAGGGGTTTCACTGACATGAATGAGGGAATGAATGAGGGAAGAGGGGAAGCCTCGTCCCCCTATAAAAGGACCTCCTCTCCTCCTCTCCGTTTGCACTACCTCCTATTGAAGGATCGCAACCCCCTTTAGCAATTCCCCATGGCTTCGGATTAGCAAAGTACATGTTCGGTTGCTTTCTCGGAGTAAGATTTATCTAGTCCTTATGCTTCTCTGCTAGAGTGGAGGAGGGAAGGTTGTCGGTAGTTAAATGTGTGCTCGAGTATGGATTCTCTGCTATTTTGCGGTGCTGTACAACTCGAAATTGAGAGCGGAAAGTGATCGACTACATCTACAAAGAACTCAGGTTTCGTAAAAAGCTTTTAGTCTTCGACGGTGAGTTTTTCTGGACCACCCCTTACTCGTTACTAGCATCTAATAGATCAGATCTTGGCATAATTGGTGTTCTTATCATAGAAATTTTTTGTTTTCTATGTTGCGAACCCTTCACTAACAACAAAAATTATCAGTGAGTATTTGGCAAGTCGAATAAGAACCAATCTGAAAGAAACAAAAAAAATAGAAAACATCCCCAAAACGCATACCTGGAGGACCCAAAATATATAAACTAAGCATAGAACACAACAACCAGGAAATAGGAATAAAAAGATAAACATGAACAAATAGAAAGAAGGAACAACCAAAAAACTTTGCGAATCGATAAACTAAGACGGAAACAAAGAGCACCCAAAATCTGAGTATGAAAGGAAAAAAATAGTAAAACAGAACAAGAAATACAAGCCAGATAACCCAATAAAATACGAGCGTCCTGACCAAACATAGGAAAAGGCAACCACCAAAATCCCCCACAGCGACAAGCCAAGATGAGAGAGAAGTAAGCATTAGTATAAAAATGGTGGTGGCACTTCTCTTGCTAATGAATTAGAATGAGAGTATAATGGACAATATTGTAACTTGAAGTAACCTTTTAATTATCAGTTTCATACAAATACTTTTTTGAGAGAAGGTTATCTTTTAATCAACCATGTAGTTACTTTCTCTGAATAGTTCTTTTGATTCTCTGTCTTTCTTGATTAGGTGAGAATATATTCTGTCCAGTGCGTATATATACTCTCCTGAACTTAGAAACCACTGGTAAATGTGCCCGTGCATTGCAACATGAAGAAACATGTCATGGGCCGTCAAATCAGAAACATGATAGTCAACCTCACCGTAGTTCATCAAGAAAATTTCTCACTATCATCTACTCCTCTCCTGTATTATCCATGTCACGGTCTATCTAATCTCTCAAGTGAATAGACTATGTACCACAGCCCTGCAGCATATCGATGGTATCCAGGAGTAGAGGAATGACATAATTGTCATCATTGGTGTCATTGTTGACCACCGACCAATTTAGATCCAAGAAAGTGTTGGATAATGGTGCATTCAGTCATTGATGGCGTCATCGACCACCAAGAAAATCTACTTCTAGTTCCTCTCAAGAATCAAACATTGTGGAGACATCCCGCATGCTTCGAAATGCACAAATTTTGGTTTGTATGTACCAATCTGTAAGTTCGAAATCTTCAGTTTCAAGGTGGTAATTTGTTTAAGTAATCCCTGATCTTGAATTGGTCTATGCATCCAAGAGGTGGACACATTGAAGGACGTGAAAAACTATCTTCTCGATAGTTGCACTCTATCTGTGTGATGAAGCTAGCATTAAGTAACCTTTGAAGTGATTATCTGGTACCATATCTACATGACTTACCTAGTTCATTTTGTTCACACACATCTAGCTCTTTTGTTTGTCTATGTTGGAATCCACATCGAGTTTCTTATAATGTTGCTCTCGGTATTTACGCTTTCCAAACTGACGTATACACAGTTACACATGGCACATGAAACAAAATTCCACGGGCATGCGCATCTTGATAGCTAGGTTCATGGATCGAGAAACTCACATCCATGCACTCCCTCATGTCTTGGCTCCTGGCTCCCGGACTACCTCTCCTCTTACTCCTTCAAGGCGTGGAAGTGCCGAAGTAGCATCAATGGCATGAGGCAGCCTGCAGTGACCACCGGATGTGCAGACCGCTGGCATACCACGCCTCGGCTGACATTGCACGCTGGCTGGACAGGCCCTCGTTCACGTGTACCTCAGATCTGGCAAGTTTCTCGTTGGCAATCAACATCCCAAAACAGATCCCGCCAGTTTACTAATAAGCACGTTGTTAACTTAGCGATACAACCCTCCAGCCCTACTATCTACATCCTGAGGACCGACCAGCACACTAGAGCTCAGAGCTTCTCGATGCAGTCCAGTATTTCCACCGAGTCTGAGAGGAGGAGATCGAACACCTCGTCAGATGGGAATCGAGGAGATGACATGGCGCGGCAAGGAAGTGGTACCGCACACCGCCACCTATCACCTGCCTCAGCTGGGATGTCATATTCTCCTAGCTCAGTATGGATCCAGTCAAACGTCGACCCGATCTTATGAGGTGTGTGGACAACACATCTGCGCCTGGGCAAGCTATAGGCACGCATGAGCGTACGACCACATAGTGCACACGCCATCCTCTCTTCTCGAGCATCGAGCAGTTTAAAGCAGTCCCGCGCATACCAGCAGGAACATACGCCTCCGAGAAGTTGGTGTAAGTTCACTGGTCTCAGGGCACCTCCACTCGATTACTCGGTGGGAATGATCATCCATGATAGCGCGGGCGTGTTGGAGGAGGACTATAGAGGTCCTAACCTTTAATAAGGCAGAGATCCCTATGTTTACAATTCTAGTCCCTCGATCTATAGATAGCATCCACAGTTAAGATGTAATATCAAGAAACAAAGGTCATAGCACAACTTTATAACCAGAAATAAAATAATTCATTACATATTACATAGCTCATTTGGCTATCTCATTATAATGCAGCAGAAATAACTATATAGCATGGAGTCCTTCATCTTCAAAGTGCCACAAGCAATCATGTTGATTGTAGACTTGTAATCCTAATCAACACACTTCACTAACATCAAACAAACCTGCAACATAATAAGTTACAGCCACAAGGGTCAATATATTTAAATTGTATCGGCAAGTGATACTATGGTAGTATAGTGTTAACTATCATCTATATGCATTTGGCTAAGTGGAGTTTAGGCTTGCTTTGCTCAAAATAGATTTTCCATATCATTTGAAAACACTAAGTTTTTACTTGGAAAAAATCACCCAAGGCATCTACCAATAGACATTGGTGATCCTTTACACTTGTTCAACCACAAGTTTTAACTTATAAATTGGGATGAGGAGATTCTTGATAGCTTCCATGTCTTGATGCTCAAATTGTGCATTGTCGGGGACACGGTTAAGTACTTAGATTTTACTCTCGAGAGAGGTGGTGCACTTTCCCCACAAGACTCGACATGCATCGAGACAAGATCTTACAGAAGCCTTCCCTTAGACCAAAATGGACTCGTTCCCAAACCTATCATCCCCTACCACCAACTGTCCATTTGGCTAAGTTATTGCAACCTATATGATCCAGGTAGAGCCCATAATGCCAAGTGGCTGCACTTGAAGCTTCTCAACATTTGACATCTCAGATATATTTGTTCCTGGGTGGCATTCCACAAGTGTGATACACCAGGGTAGTCAATTGAAATGGGCCCTGAGTAACCACTCAACAAAAATCCATCCATGCAAGTCCCATTCCTCCCAGGTGATTCATTCATATAGTTGTTTTATTACACAAAACACGAGTCCTTGATATTTCATAGCATGAATATAATCCACCCTTGTTTTCTACTAGCTAGGCTAAGCATGATAGTAGTAGGAATCTTAACTTAGGGAAAATTCTACTAAGGTTTCATCTACTAGGATTTCCCATGGCATAGTTAACACTTAGAAAATTCCATGCAAGTTCTACTCAAAACATCACTAATGCATAGTGAAAATAATGGGACAAAAGTATGAAGCACCACTTGCCTTTTTGGTAGAGAACATAAGTTCACTCCTTGATCTTGCAATAGTCACATTCTTCAAATTACACTACAATTCAATCAAGCAAGGCACAATTTCAAAACTAACATTCAAACAATTCAACACATAGAATAATAAAAACAAAGAGATGCATGCAAGCATGACAAATATTGTTTTATTTGGAAAAGTGGTTTCTAATAGGTTATAAACATTTTAACACACCTATTGGACATTTACAAAAGTGGCAAAACCATTTGATATCAAGTTAGTGAAAATGGCCACTTTAAATCATTTTTGTTTTGCTAGAAATGATTTTATTCAAAGAATAATTTCTAGTGTTAGCCAAAATGTTTTTTTAAACACCAATATAGGGTTCACCAAATATATTTTTTAGTCCCAAAACTTGGTGTTTAGGTTCAGATAGTTTAAATCAACCCATTTACAAAAGGTTTTACTCAAAAAGCATTTTTTAAACATAATCAACATTTTTATTTAACTAGAAGTGCTTTAATTATAAGATTTATTCCTTAGCATCACAAAATATATTTTTAAATCCAAAAGTTGGTCTCTACGGTCAGTAGGTTCAAAAAAATCCATTTACAAAAGATTTTACCCTAAAAACATTTTTAGAATGAATTTTATACACAAATTATGCCTACACATGTTTCTGCAAAAACTACTAATTTTCCAGAAGCAAATCATTAAACAAAGTGCATGGTTGAAAAGTACTATTTTTTATGATTCCATGGATATAAAATTTGTAACATTTGGACATGTAGATTTAAAGTTATGAATTTTACAAGTTTAAACATCTAATAGATAAGTTTATGGTTTTAAAACAGATCACTAGACACGTGGAATGATCTTATTGGCTCATACCGGTTCGCGTGGATCAGGCTCTCTAGATTGTCAGATTTAAAGTGCATCGCATGGATCAGATGGATTCGTACTCCTTCACTTAAGTCATCTATCCTATGCGTCGAATCTTGATCTAACGGCCCAAATCGAACAGACCAAAAACGAGCGGCACTGCGACAGTGGCTGGCGGCGGCGCGCTCGGGCAGTGATGCTGCCGGCGATACAGGAAGCGAGGAAAGCAGTGGAGTATCTCACCGAGTTCGGGTAATGTCGCTGATGCTCGAGGTGATCTTCGTTGGCGAAGGGGCGCTCGAGGACGTCAGGAATTCTTCGCCGGAGTTCGTGTCTGCGTCAGGCACGCACTGCCCTGGTCGAAGACGAGCGCCAGGGATGCAAGCGAGAGAGGGAAAGCGTCAGGAAGATGTGCACCAGAACACGCGGGGCGCACAGGGTTGGCGTCAGTAGCTCGCCGGAGTTGGAGCAGGAGGAGGTGGCGTTCTGGCGTTGACGTTGTCGACGATAGGGGGCACGCGCGGACAAGTGGTTGGTGCTGGGAGGTGCGTTGGGATGTGGGGAGTAGGCTCGAGTGGTCGAGGGGGCAAGGGGAGGCGAGGAGCGGCCGGAATTTGGGCGGAGGCTCGTTGGAGCAGAGGATGGTCTCGGGCAAAATCGGAGCGGCCTGGTGGCGATCTGGTGCGAGCGAGAGAGGGGAAATGGAGAGGGGAGACAGGCATTTAGTAAGGCGTGATCGCTGGGTGGGGTTACTGTGCCATCAACGCGAATTAAACTCGCGAAATCAAAGCCTGAAACAGGAGAGAGAGGGAGGAAAAACAGGTCGTGGGGGTGAGAACGACGACTGACGGGTGGGGTCCTTTGGTCAGTGAGAGAAGGAGTTATGTGGTGGGGTCTAGGTGTTAGTGGCAGCGCGGGTGCGGGTCTGAGTAGAAAGAAACAGTTTGCGGGAGAGGAAGTGGGCTGGCTGGGCCTAATGGGCTAGGTTAGCTGGGCTGGACCCTTTTCCATTTTTTTATTCTATTTCTTTTTCCTTTTCTATTTTGATTTTCTGTTTTGAATTTCAAACCACCATTTGAATTCGGATTTCCTTTTTAAATCTTTTCCAAACATTCAGTATGTTTCTATACTATTTGAAATATGTATTTAAAGTCTATTTTAGAATAATTCATTTATTCTTTTGTGGTTTATATTTTATTTAAAATGGCACTTGTCTTTTATTCAAATAAGATTTTATTTATATTTTCAAGCTCTTATTTAAATCTTAATTTCAACCAAACCCTTTTTAGTAGGTTTTATTTATTCATTAGTGCAAATAATTCACTCTGAATTATTTAAAGTATTTCAATATGATTTATTAATCATTCAGATTGGTTAATTGTCTTTATTCAAATAAAGTCCAATATGGTTTTAATTACATATAAATTTTATTTAAATGATCCTTTTATTCTATTTAAGTTAATTAAATAACTTTTATATCCACCTTGGGAACTTCCATTTTTTTATTTTCCCTTGATTTAATTAATCATTTCAGGGATTTTGTCTTTATTCAAATAGAATATAATTTGGTTAATGCCATATTATTTTATTTTGAATATTATTTATCACTTTATTTTATTTGGATTTGGATTTTCTTTGTTCCATTTTCTTAGGGATTTGGCCAAGGTTTAATTTGGCTTTTAAGTAATCCTTATTTATTTATTTATTTCTTTGTCTTATAAAATCCATATCTTTTTATTTGGATTTTTATTTAACATTTGTTTATCCTTTTAAATACTTTTAGGATTATTTTACTCACAATTTTTTATGGATTTTAGATAGGAGCTTTATTAGCTTTAGAATTTTATTTTCTTTCATCTTATTAAATTCATAAGTTTTTATCCATGGTTCCAAATTGAATGAAATCAATTTCTATGATCTTATAATATTTTTGTTTGTCATTTTGAACACTTATAAATATTTGTTGACAAAATTTTATATGGATCAAATCCTTAGTCTTAGAGAGATCTTGGAAATGATTTATTCCATTAGGGTTTTAGGGTTTTGGTTTATTTTCCAAGTGTTTAAATTTCAAGATACATTCCTTGATGAATGCATTTCACTTGATTTTAATTTTATTGGTTTACCTTTTATTCAAAGTTTGTTCAAGATGGGTTTTGATGTTTCCATTTTAAAACAAAAAGTTTCTTTTCACCCTAAATTTCAACAATTTTTTTTCTCACATTTCAAAATTTGGAAAATTTTGGGATGTGAGAAGGACATGTTTAGCGCCCTACCTACGGTGCCAACGATAACCAGTGGCTAGGCTAGGGAGACGCGAGCAATCCATGGAGACGGATTTTTGTCTATTAGGGAAGGAAAGTCGCACGCACGAGCATAATTGAGTCGGTGCGTTTCGTGATAGACGTTCCCTTCCTTTTATCTTACGCCACGTTGGTCGGTAGTTGTCGTGGGAATGGTCACGTACTGGATCTGTAGGGCGCCGTCGCCGGTGGCCGTGATGTTGTCGGCTGCTGTTCGGCCCGCCACGAGGTTGTCCATCCGGGTGGAGAACAGTGGGAGGCCGTTCGCGTCTCGCTCCCGTGAGGAGACTACTATCCGCGGCTGATCCCTGGGGGGTGTGCGGTTGGGTGGAGGTGGGGCGCCCATCGCCGTCGACCCAGGCGGGGGCCGGGCGCTTCCTCCTGGTGGCGCATTCTCGCAAATCGCGCGCTCGGCCACGCGGGCCGGGTCGTTTTCGTCGTCGAAGTTCAGGGCGCGCCCCTGGATGGTGGGGTTCAGGCGCGACCTGATTCGCTGTTGGTGGTAGCGCGATAGCTCCTGCAACGTCACCTGCTCGAGGTGAAATTTTTCGCGCTCGGCTTGCTCCTTGCGCACTGCCTCCGCCAGCTTCAGGTGGAGTTCCTTGACCTCCGTTGCCGTGGTGTTAGGAGGGATCGGGGTGGAGAAGGGATCCTCCGGCGGAGCGGTGCCGCTCTCCATGTAGGTCGCAGCATGGCGACCGGTCCCGTCGCGGAGGTCGGCAGAATTTTCTGACCTGGAGTCGAAGTCGAAGATCCCGAGGATGAAGGGATCTTCGAAGTCTTCCGCGTTGGAGACCTGGGTGATGGAGCCCGCGGGTGAACCCGCGGTGATGGATCCGGCGAGTGACGCCGGGGTCGCCGAGTCGGCATCGTCGTTGAGGGCCGCGTCTTCTGCGGCCATTGAGTTTTCGGCCACGTCACTGTGGGCTGAGTTGTACTCGGAGGCGAGGCAATGGATCGTGCGGATCTGGTTCTCAGAGAGTCGATCGCGTGGCGGCGACTCGCGGTGCGAGCCGAGTCCTCCGAGATGATGACGTCGGTGAGACCGACGAAGAGGCTGATCGTGCCGACCGGCAGGATTACGCTGTGTGTGACGGGTCGCGCCACCAGGACGTAGCTTCTCGGCAAGATTTGGAGCATCTCGCCGATCGCTATCATGCGGCCGGTGGCGACCGTCTCGTTGATGGGCAGATTGGATCTCGCCGCAGAACACCGGCCAGACCGGCCAGGCCCCACGATGGGCGCCACTGTCGTGGGAATGGTCACGGCAGATGCTGCAATCGGCAGCGAGTAGTAGAACGAGGGGCAAGGGCGGCCAGCCATCTGCGGTGCGAGATGAGGGCGGAGACACAGGGTTTTACCCAGGTTCGGCCCC
The DNA here is from genome assembly GCA_916181665.1 of Avena sativa. NCBI lineage: Eukaryota > Viridiplantae > Streptophyta > Magnoliopsida > Poales > Poaceae > Avena > Avena sativa. Next base: position 124,329,342 of record OV702280.1, read on the forward strand.
TCGGAGGGTAAAGACCTACTCCTGCTAGATTGTATTATGATGGTTGTACAATGGACGAGCTCGGCGGCTAGGCGGCGAGTCGCTTGGGTGTATGATGGAACGTCCCTCTACACGCCCCGTAGGGAGGTTTATATAGACTCACCTCCCCTAGGGTTTACATATCTCACCCGAGTCAGGTAGGGCTTCGGTAATTGTTTAACCTAACTCGACTGGGCCTATCTACTCGCCTGGGCCTTCAGCTTCCAGTCGCTTGGATCCACACCGGGCCTTGATCCAGTCGCCGTCTTGGAGTCCCCCTCGCCAATTCCTGGGCCAGTCGGAAACGTCCTGCTGGGTATACCCCGGTAGGCATATCCCCATCAGTAGTCCCCGAGGCCGTCGCTGATTGGGCGTAGGTGGTTGCTGGCAGTCGGAGTATGCGGCTTCAAAGCAGATATCCAGTCGAATCGTCGGCGGGCTCCTAAATAAAGGAAAAGACTAGTCAATCTGATCGCAGCTTTGGCGAGTCGAGTCGGCGAAATACTCAGTCACTGTCGTAGTGATCGGGTCGGCGAGCCGAGTTGCTGAAGTTGGACCGTTAAACACGGTCAAACTAGCAGTTGGGTAATCCAATGGTAACTTTTGGCGTAATCACCGCGTAGTAACGGCTCCCTGATTTGGCGGGTAACAACCACTATATAAGGGGAATGGCAGGCAATCAGAGAACCATCTTCTCGCCATTTCCTCCGATTGCGCGCACTTTCGCCTTCCTTCGCATCGCGATCCAGCCGACCCGAAATCCTCCGACCCCCCACAAATCCTTCCGCCATGGCCCCCTCCACCGAGCCTTGGGGTATATCTAAGTGTACGATGGCGCAACTGGCGTCCTTCGAGGAGGCCGGGATCTTGCGCGCCGTCTGTTGGCGCATCCCCGCGGCCGGAGAGGTGACCCCAAACCCACGCGAGGGAGAATTTATCTGCTTCACCAGCCACCTAGAACGGGGGCTGGGATTCCCTACGTCCCTGTTCTTCCGGCGCTTCTGCGCCTACTACGGGATCCAACCGTCGGACCTGGGTCCACACAGCATCGAGCAGCTCGCCATCTTTGTGGCGTTCTGCGAGTGCTACCTGGGCTGCCGGCCCTACTTCCCTCTATGGCAAGATCTGTTCCACGGACGGATCAGTCACGAGGAAGCGGGCGGCCCAATGCTTGCCGCGGGCGGCCTTACATTCCAGCTGAAGTCGAAGGCTTCGTTCTTTGACATGATGCTGCCTGCCAAGGCGGCGAGCGACTGGAAGAAGTCTTGGTTCTACGTTGCCGAGGCGACCCCGGAGGGCGAGGCGGCGATCCCACGATACTCCGCCAACCGGTCCGAACCGCGCCGACTCCAAGTCGGCAAGCTCCCCACCGACCAGCGGATGGTCGTGGACGAAATGCTCCAAACCATCCGCAGTCTGAAGAAGAAAGGCCTCCAGACAATTAACTTATACAATTGCTGGCTCGGGCGGCGGCTCGTCCCTCTGGCTCGGCGCAACCACTACATGTACCAATACACGGGCCGCGAGGACTCGACGAAGTCCTGCCTCACCGAGTGGAAGGTCGAGGACTACACCCCAGCACTGAAGAAGATCACCCAGGCGGTGTACCTGGACGCAAAGGCTAGGGTCGCCCCTACACCGCAAAGCATCCAGCCCCAACGGTAAATCACCTCGCATCATTCGCAGTCGTAGTTTATGCAGTCGCGGTCATTCTAATTTCATTTTGTACTCATTGCAGCTATTCCAAGTGGTGGAAGGATGGCTACCGCCTTCATACGACGAGAACTCGAGCTTGTTCGTCCAGGACCTGGGCGAATCGCCTCCCTCCAAGGGCGACGCCAAGACCGACGAGAACAGCGACGATGGCGAATCCGAGGAGGAGGTCGCCCCGTTGGTTCGCAAGACCCGCGGGCAGCGTCAGCGTGAGCTTGAGGCAAGTAAAAGCCTTGAGCATCATAATGATGATGATGACGAACTTCCGGAGACCACCTTGCGCCGCCAGGCCACTCCGTCGAAGAAGAAGAAGAAGACGGAGAAGGAGGTGAAGGCCCCTCCGAAGAAGAAGACAAAGCCGGTGAGACCGGCCTCCCCGCCGCACTCGGCGAGCAGCTCCGACGCCACCAGTCTGGCCAAGGGCGAGGCGCCGCCGATGGTAACCGCGCTGGACACGGCCGCTGTCCTGAGCGAGGTGCCACTGGCTTCGATACCTCCGCCATTCGCCCCAGTCCCTGGACTAGGGGCCACTCCGGTCGCGGCGACTTCACCTCGCAAGGAAGCTCCCGCTGAAGATGTCTCAGAGGCTCCTGTCGCAGCCTCGACGACAAAGACACCATCCGTGTCTTGGGCGCACGACGTCTTGGAAATGGGCCTCAGTCGCCGACTGGGCCCCGAACTGGAGAAGCCGGTCGGCATCCGCATGGGGCTACGCTTCATTCCAGTCGCTAAGTGTGTTTGCTCACCTTCTTTCGTCTTTCATTGTAATTGAATTATCATGCTCATGCAATCAATTCGTAGGACCGGAGCAAAGAAAATAGGCCATCCGACCGTGGCCAAGGTGCCACCCGTCGTCAGCGATGAGGATCCCTCCCGGAAGAGGAAGGCGGACGAAGTCGTTGTCCCTGCGGATAGCGCCAAGAAGGCCAAGGGCGACGATGTCGTCACGATCTCCGACGACACGGCGGTCGTGCAGAATGAACACGCAACGCAGGCGCCCGTACCCACGAAGGAGGGTGCTCCCTCGCCTGGGGCGGCCGAGCCAGCCTCCTTTGGTGTCGGTGCCTCTATCGCGACGTTCCCGCGCTTCATGGCTAGAGCGGCTACAGCGAGTGGGACCTCGCCCTCGAGCCGAGCATCTGGGGTCGCCGACGCAGAGGTTGAGCAGCGTCGTGGGCACACGCCGGCTCTCCTCGCATCCGTGGATGCGATACAACTTCATGGCATGCTTGGCGCAGCCATCCAGGTATGTCCAGTCCCCGAGGATCAGGTCGGTGTGTTGCAGCGGTCTGACTCTTTTAGTGTCTTGTTGTTATTTTCCGCGTCTAGTCCCCCAGTGCGCACTCGCTGAATTTCAGCGGGTGGGCACTTAAGATTTTTTGATCGCCAGTCCCCGAGTGCGTACTCGCTGAATTCCAGTGGGTAGGCACTTAGGATTTTTTGATCGCCAGTCCCCGAGTGCGTACGCGCTGAATTTCAGCGGGTGGGCACTTAGCATTTCGCTTTGGTTAACTGTTTGAACTGTCTGCAGGGTCTGCAACGTGAGTCAGCTGACCGATTGGCAGCGAAAAGCCGCGCGGAGAAGGAACTGGCCACCATCCAAGAGGCGAATAAGGGGCTTCAGGCAGTTGCCGCGAAGGCAGAGGAGGCTCGCCAGGGACTTGTCCCATCGGGTGAGTTGGCAGCGGCTCAATCGGCATTGAGCTCGGCTGAGAAGCGGATCGCCGACCTCGAGCGCGAGCTGAGGGAGGCGAGAGAAGAAGCGAGTTCGGCGGATGGTCGAGCCAAGGCCGCCGTTACGGCCGCCGTGGAAGAACGTAAGGTTTCTGACGCCCTTGTTGCCGGGCTTCAGGATGATTACACATTTTTTCAGAGCTTCATCACGGATCTCTCCCGTCCCTTGATTGGTGGGTGTGTCTGCCCCTGCCTATTGCATATGCCTTTTTGTGATGTCCAACATACTCACTGAATTTCTTCTTTTCGCAGGTCGCATCCTTGATAGCGCGGAAGAGGCGAGCTCGTTCGACGCGCGGCACGCTCGTCGACTCGGCGACGTTGTCGGCGACATGCATCCGAGCCTACCTCCAGGAGATATCGCCAACGGAAATAATTCCCAGCGACCTCGTCGAGGTGTGGAAGTACTTGGAGAAGGCGCCGTCGGTCGTTGAGTTCATGACGCGGTCGGCGTTCCGACGTAGAGCGGCGACGGCGCTTAGCCTTGGGCTTGCTCACTTTCCAGAGGATTTCGATCTGGACGACGTGACGAGTGGCTACCCGTCATCGACTAGCGCGGTGGAGATCTCCGAGGTGCTCAAGTTGACGGGTCGCGCCGAGGTGTACTCCGAGCGCGTCTGGGCGATGGGCGACCTCCTTCCTTACCATGAGATGGTCATCGCGCCCAACGACCCCGAGCCGCAGCACCGGGACTTCAACGTCGAGCAGCCCTTTCGTGCGGCGATGGCTGGTGAGCTGACGATGTATCCGTCGAACCCGTACACTCCCTTCATCCACAATCGCAAGGGTTCTGGCGAGTCGTCGTCGAAGCCTGCGGAATAGAATAGTTTGCCCTGGGGCGTTAGTAGCAGATCTGCCGTTTGGGCATATTTTGTATTCTAAGATGATGGCGACATGCTATTAATGAAATATCGTGTTTGTTTTGTGACTTGTCATGTGTTTTCCGATTGAGGGTTGAACGAGTCCCCGAGCGCGTCCGCCCTTTTTGTGGGGTTTACCTCGTGTGTGATGTGTTTGTGGTTTTTGAATGTTTTGTTATTGTGGTCGACTCGCCCGAACTCGGAGAGCCAGTCGCAAGGCGACTCCCTTGAGCGCTCTGTACTTCACCGTTTTCCCTTGCGCGAACGAGGTCGGGTGGCCGAGTCCCCGAGCGTGGTACTTGGTTGTTCTAGGCGCGACTCGAGGGTGGGTGAGGACTTGGCGCGTTAGTTTGAGCGCATCACTCCTGCCTGGCCCGGTGGGTCAGTCGCATGGCGAGTCCTAGGCATGCTCTCATACTTGGCGTTTTCCCGAGCCGCTCGCGCTGAACTGGTCGTCAGTCCCCGAGCGTGGTACTTGGCCGATGCGGAGGATCATGGTCGTTGTAAGAAGCGAAGGCAGTTGTCTTGGCTCGTAGAGCCAGTCGAGCTGGGCGACTCCAATGGGTGCTCCGGGTAGGCGTTTTGCATGGACGATGCAAGACCTGAGGTGACCCAGTGCTCTTGGACCGCACTACTTAGCCGTGCCGATCTCTGTACCAAAGGTTGACTTCTGCGGTTAGCTTGACGCTGTTATTACGAGTGCGAGTGGCACAAGACACGGAGAGTAGGCGCAATTTGCGGTAACTGATTCTTTTTATTTCATAGCGACTGGAGGGTACATATGTGGGGTTCTAGGAGTAGAACTTCCGTAGGAGGTTTATATTCCATGGTCGCTTGACGTCGAGTTTGCCGTCCCCGCGGACGTCGATGAGGTAGTAGGCGTCGTTGCCGAGTACTCGCCCGATGGCGAATGGTCCCTCCCATGGAGGGGAAAGCTTGTGCATGCCCTTCTTGTCCTGGAGGAGGCGCAACACCAGGTCGCCTTCTTGGAAGGTACGAATTTTCACCCGCCGGCTGTGGTAGCGGCGGAGTCCCTGCTGGTAGATGGCGGTGCATGACCGAGCGAGGTCACGTGCCTCATCGATTTGATCGACTCCATCCTGGCGGGCGAGTTCGTTTGCAGCCTCCGTGTAGTGGACGACCCGCGGCGAGTCGTGCTCGAGGTCGGTGGGCATGACTGCCTCGGCGCCGTACACCATGAAGAAGGAGGTGAATCCTGTCGACCTGTTGACCAAGGTGCGGATGCCCCAGATGACGGAGGGTAGCTCCTCGACCCAGCACCCAGCGGTGCGCTCGAGTGGTACTTGGAGTCGCGGCTTCAGGCCGTGGAGGATGCTTTGATTGGCCCGTTCCGCCTGGCCGTTGGATTCCGCGTGGGCGACTGATGCGAGGTCGAGCCGGATGTGGTGTTCTTCATAGAATTCGGCCATGGCTCCTTTTGCGAAGTTGGTGCCGTTGTCCGTGATGATGCTGTTTGGGAACCCGTAGAGATATATGAGCTCGCGTAGGAATTTAGTGGCGGTCTTCCCGTCGCACTTCCGGACTGGTTTGGCCTCTACCCACTTTGTGAATTTGTCGACTGCGACCAGGAGGTGGGTGTAGCCAGAGGGAGCCTTTTTGAAGGGGCCTACCATGTCTATGCCCCACACGGCGAATGGCCAGGTGATGGGGATTGTCTTGAGCTCGGCATGTGCGTCTGGTTTGCGTAATTCTGGCACCCGGTGCACCGCTGGACAATGTCGATGGCATCAGCATGTGCGGTGGGCCAGTAGAAGCCATGCCGCATGGCCTTGGCGACCAGAGAGCGGGCGTCGGCATGGTGGCCGCAGTCGCTGGAGTGGATGTCGTGGAGGATCTTATGTCCTTCGGCGGGTTGGACGCAGCGTTGGAACACGCCGATGACGCTGCGTTTGTGGAGCTCGCTGTCGATGATGGTGTAGGACTTGCATCGGCGTACGATCATCCGAGCGTCTGTCTCGTCTGCTGGCAAGGTACCGGCCTCCAGGTAGGCGACGTAGGGCTTGGTCCAGTCGTCTGGCTCGGTGACGAGTGCGACCAGGGCTGCATCCGGCTGCAGCGGGACTCCGATGTCGATCTCCCTTGGAGGAGAGACTGATGGTTTGGTGATCGTGTCGAGGAAGACGCCGGCGGGTGGTGCGAGTCGAGCCGACCCAATGTGAGAGAGTGCGTCGGCCTCCTTGTTCTTCCGCATGTCAATCCACTCGACAGAGTAGCCTGCGAAGTGTCCGCCTAGCTTGTCCACTGCTTGTTGGTACGCCGCCATGGTGGGGGAGACGGCGTCGCAGGTGCCAGTGACTTGTCCGGCGACGAGGTCGGAGTCTCCGTAGCAGCGTAGGCGGTTGACGTTCATCTCCTTGGCAGCTCGCATGCCGTGGAGTAGTGCCTCGTACTCGGCCATGTTGTTGGTGCAGGGGGTGAAGTCGAGGCAAAGGACGTAACGGAGCTTGTCGCCCTTCGGGGAAGTCAGCACGATCCCTGCTCCTGCGCCGTCCGCGTTCTTAGAGCCGTCGAAGTGCAGGCTCCAGTAATGGAGGTATGGCAGCTTTTCTGGTGGCTGGGCCTCTTCCCAATCGGCGATGAAGTCCGCTAGAGCCTGCGACTTGATCGCCTTTGGCGGCTCGTACTTGATATTGTGGACGCTGATTTCGACGGCCACTTGGAGACTCGCCCAATCGCCTCACGGTTGCGGATGATGTCCTGCAACGGTGCTGAGGAGACGACCGTGATCGGGTGCTCCTGGAAGTAGTGCGGCAGGCGCCGCTGTGCTCTGAAGACCGCGTATACCAGTTTCTGGTACTGCGGGTATCGTTGGCGCGACTCGGTGAGGACCTCGCTGATGTAGTACACTGGTCACTGTATTGGGCGCTCCTTTCCTTCCTCCGGCCGCTCGACGACCGTGACGGCGCTGACGACGCGCTCGGAAGCCGCGACGTAGACCAGCATGGGTTCTTTGTCGGCGGGGGCGGCGAGTAGCGGTGCGGCGAGTAGCACCTTCTTGAGGTCGCGGAGTGCGTCGTCCGCCTCCTTGTCCCACTAGAAGGTGGGGTTCTTGCGCATCAGACGGTATAGGGGCATCGCCTTTTCTCCCAGGCGGGAGATGAAGCAGCTGAGAGCCGCTACTCGTCCGGCCAGCTTCTGGACGTCGCGCAGGCACTCGGGTTTGCCGAGTCGGGCGATCGTGTCAATCTTGGTGGGGTTCGCCTCGATCCCTCACTTGGAGACGACGTACCCCAGTAGTTGTCCTGCTGGTACGCCGAAGGTGCATTTGCCTGGGTTGAGTTTTATCTTGTATTTTCGAAAGTTGGCGAATGTTTCCGCCAGGTCGGCGAGTAGATCACCCTGGCGAGCGGATTTGACGACCACGTCATCGATGTAGACGTGGATGTTGCGGCCAATTTGGCTCGCGAGGCACTCTTGCATGCACCGCTGGTAGGTCGCCCCGGCGTTTTTGAGGCCGAAGGTCATGGCGGTGTAGCAGAAGGCTCCGAATGGCGTGATGAACGCCGTCTTCTCCTCGTCCTCGACAACCATTTTGATCTGGTTGTATCCAGAGTAGGCGTCGAGGAAACATAGCGACTCCGAGCCCGCGGTGGAGTCGTATATTTGGTCATTCCGCGGGAGGACGAACTGCTCCTTCGGGTAGGCGCTGTTCAAGTTTGTGTAGTCGATACACATCCTCCAGGTCCCGTTCTTCTTCTCGACCAGGACTGGGTTTGCTAGCCACTTGGAGTACTTGATTGGCCGGATGAAGCCTGCAGCGAGTAGAAGCTGCACCTCCTTCGCGATGGCTCGGCGGCGCTCTTCATTGAAGGGCCGCAGCGACTGTTTGACGGGTCGCACTTTGGGGTCGGCGTTTAGTTTGTGCTCAGCGAGCTCCCTAGGGACACCAGGAATGTCAGAGGGCTTCCATACGAAGATGTCCCTATTCTCACGGAGGAACTCGATGAGCGCGCCTTCCTAGGCTGGGCTCATTCCTGTTCCGATCGTCACCGTCTGGCTGGAATCGCCTGGGACCAGCTCGACGGTGCGGGTGTGCGTCGTTGCCTCGAAGGCTGAGGTGTTTGCGCCCTCCGAATTGGGCTTCTTGAGTATGGTGGGGTCTTCATTGTTCACCCCGCTCGCGTACTTGGCGAGCTCGTCAGCGTGGTTGGCTTCTGCCGCGATGATGGCATCGGCGAGTTCGGCTCCTTTGGCCTCGCACTCGGCGGCCATGTCTGGGTCGCCGTTGATGGTGATGACGCCGCGCGGCCCGGGGAGCTTCATCGCGTTGTATGCGTAGTGTGGCGCTGCCATGAACTTGGCGAATGCCTGGCGCCCCAGGACGCAGTGGTAGGGGCTGTCGAAGGGCACCAGCTCGAAGATGTTCCGCTCGGTGCGGAAGTTTGCTGGTGTGCCGAAGGTGACTGGCAGCGTGACCTTGCCGATCGGGTACGCCTTCTGACCGGGGACGATGCCGTGGAACGTGATGTGGGTTGTCTCGATCATCGACTGCGGGAGCCGCAGCCGCCTGAAGGTGTCCAGGTATAGGATGTTGATGGAGCTGCCGCCATCCATCAATGTCTTGGGGAGCCAGTAGTCGCCCACCTTTGGCTTGACCACCAGGGCTACTCGGCCTGGGTACTCGATGCGCGGCGAGTGGTCCTGGCGGCTCCAGGTGATGGGCTGCTCCGACCAGTTGAGGAACTGGGGAACCTCCAACTGGGCCACCGTGTTGACGGCAACGGAGTGGGTGATGACCTTCTTCTCGCGCTTCGTGTTGAAGACTGTGAAGGTGTGGAGCGAGCCGACCACGTTGCCGAACTTTCCGCCGTTTGGCGGGTTGTTGTCGGGGTCCTCCCTTGCTCGCCGTGCCTTCTCAATCTCCCTGAGGGTGTGGCAGTCGGCGGTCGTGTGCGTTGCGGGTTTGCCTTCCCTGCTATGAAACGCACAAGGTTGGTTAAGGAGGGCCGCAGGGTCAAACCTTGGCTTGGCCTTGTAGTTGCCGCAGTCGCAGCATTGTCCTCCGTCGCGGCGGAAGCTTTTGGGCTCGCGTTGTGCGTGCCCGGCGTTGGCGAACAAGTCGACTCGCTCGTCACTGCGGCGCTTGCCAGTGAGGCGAGTGTTGCTGTAGCGTAGGTCGGACCGTCGTCCGCTGTCGTTGTTGCTCGTGCGGCGTTGGCCCCCCGACTCGTCGTCGGTTTCCTGGTTTGGATCTTCCTCCGCGTACCGTTTGGCGATCTCGAGGCGGTCCGGTATGTTGTCGAGTGTGCGAGAATGTCACTTGAGCTTGGCGACCAAAGGCTCGTAGCGGCACGAGGTCTTGAAGCAATGGATCGCGGTGTCCGGGTGGATGCCGACCGCGTTGTACCAGAGTTCTTGCCACCGCTGGACCCAGTTGCGGGTCGACTCGCGGGGTCCATGGACGCATCGCTCCAGGTCCTCGATGGTGGTGGCACGGGTGTAAGAGCACTCAAAGTGCCTGACGAAGGCGTCACGCATCTCCTCCCAGGAGTCGATACTATCCTGGGGGAGGGTGTTGATCCACTGCCTGCACGTCCCCTCCATCATCAGGGCGAGGTAACGGGCGGCTAGCAAGTCGGTGTGGCCTGCGATCCCCATCGCCATGAGGTATGTATCGAGCCAGACGGCGGGGTCGTACGAAGGGTCGTATTTTTCTATCTCCTTCGGCGCCTTAAAGTTCGGTGGGTACTTCTCGCCTCGGATCATCGGTCCGAAGCACTTGGGGCCGAGTCGACTTAGCGACCCCATTGGCTCGCCGTCGCGGAGATTGGTTAGGGTGTGTCGCAGGTCGTCGGGCTGGCGTGCGCGCCAGCTTTGTATGTTGATGGTGTGGGTGCGGGCGTCGATGGGTTGACCGTTGGCGGCGACGAAGTTGGTCGCTGGCCTGGGGTCGTTGGTGGAGAGTGCCACGTTCGCGGGTCGGTTTTGGAGCTGCAACGGCTCTGGTGGCGGGCAGTTGAGGGTGTTTGCCTCCATTGGGCGGCCGCTTGAGGTCGCTCTGCTTCCCAAAGAACGCGAGTACACTCGACCCTATGAGTCGGCGCCTGCGTTTTGCTGCTCAACGGCCTTTGCGAGCAGGGCCCTGACGTACTGGATCTGTAGGGCACCGTCGCCGGTGGCCGTGATGTTGTCGGCTGCTGCTCGGCCCGCCACGAGGTTGTTTATCGAGGTGGAGAACAGTGGGAGGCCGTTCGCGTCTCGCACCCGTGAGGAGACTACTATCCGCGGCTGATCCCTGGGGGGTGTGCGGTTGGGTGGAGGTGGGGCGCCCATCGCCGTCGACCCTGGCGGGGGCCGGGCGCTTCCTCCTGGTGGCGCGTTCTCGCAGATCGCACGCTCGGCCACGCGGGCCGGGTCATTTTCGTCGTCGAAGTTCAGGGCGTGCCCCTGGACGGTGGGGTTCAGGCGCGACCTGATTGGCTGTTGGTGGTAGCGCGATAGCTCCTGCGCCGTCACCTGCTCGAGGCGAAATTTTTTGCGCTCGGCATGCTCCTTGCGCACTGCCTCCGCCAGCTTCAGGCGGAGTTCCTCGACCTCCGTTGCCGTGGCGTTAGGAGGGTTCGGGGTGGAGAAGGGATCCTCCGGCGGAGCGGTGCCGCTCGCCATGTAGGTCGCAGCGTGGCGACCGGTCCCGTCGCGGAGGTCGGCGGAATTTTCCGACCCGGAGTCGAAGTCGAAGATCCTGAGGATGGAGGGATCCTCGAAGTCTTCCGCATTGGAGACCTGGGTGATGGAGCCCGCGGGTGAACCCGCGGTGATGGATCGGGCAAGTGACACCGGGGTCGCCGAGTCGGCGTCGTCGTTGAGGGCCGCGTCTTCTGCGGCCATTGAGTTTTCGGCCACGTCACTGTGGGCCGAGTTGTACTCGGAGGCGAGGCGATGGATCGTGCGGATCTGGTTCTCAGAGTCGATCGCGTGGCGGCGACTCGCGGATGCGAGCCGAGTCCTCCGAGATGATGACGTCGGTGAGACCGACGAAGAGGCTTATCGTGCCGACCGGCAGGATTACGCTGTGTGTGACGGGTCGCGCCGCCGGGACGTAGCTGCTCGGCAAGATTTGGAGCATCTCGCCGATCGCTATCATGCGGCCGGTGGCGACCGTCTCGTTGATGGGCAGATTGGATCTCGCCGCAGAACACCGGCCAGACCGGCCAGGCCCCACGGTGGGCGCCACTGTCGTGGGAATGGTCACGACAGATGCTACAATCGGCAGCGAGTAGTAGAACGAGGGGCAAGGGCGGCCAGACATCTGCGGTGCGAGATGAGGGCGGAGACACATGGTTTTACCCAGGTTCGGCCCCCCGGAGGGTAAAGACCTACTCCTGCTAGATTGTATTATGATGGTGGTACAATGGACGAGCTCGGCGGCTAGGCGGCGAGTCGCTTGGGTGTATGATGGAACGTCCCTCTTCACGCCCCGTATATAGACTCACCTCCCCTAGGGTTTACATATCTCACCCGAGTCAGTTAAGGCTTCGGTAACTGTTTAACCTAACTCGACTTGGCCTATCTACTCGCCTGGGCCTTCAGCTTCCAGTTGCTTGGATCCACACCGGGCCTTGATCTAGTCGCTGTCTTGCAGGCCCACTCGCCAATTCCTGGGCCAGTCAGAAACGTCCTGCTGGGTATACCCCGGTAGGCATATCCCCATCAGTAGTTTTTTTGGCAATCAGTTTCTTTTTTATCCTCTCTAGTTGGATTCAAATCGGGACTTGTCTGCAAACGAAACAATGTAGGCCAAGCTGGTCGGACAAACGAAAGCGCACAATAACGTAAGAAGAGAGAAACCTTAGCCTCTTTATTATTAGGTATAGATATTTATGTATTGGACAGTTCCTCAATACAGAGCGGAGCTGCTATTCTTCTAGCAGTCAGTTGGCTTCTGGATAGATCCTTTAGAAGAAACCTCATAAATGGGAGTTCATCCAAGCAATCCCCAAATCGATAAATCTGAGAAACTGCGATGATGCGAAACTGATCTGCAAGAAGAGAATGTTGAAGATTTGTACCATGGAGGAAAGTAGGGTCCAATGAGCACTTGGTTCGAGAAGGGTCTAAACACGCGGTCCCAAGGAGTCTCGGCGAAGATGGCAATGGTAGTGCAAGATCACGACAGAGAGTAGACACGGGGTTTTTTACCCAGGTTCGGGACCATCGTGAGGAGGTAAAGCCTCTACGCCTGCTTTGTTGTATTGCTCATGTGCTTCACGAGGGTACAATGGTGGATGAATGTCTAGGTTTTCAGATCACTGGGATCGGCATGTTCTATGGTTGGAGAAGGGCTCCTTATATAGAGGCGCCGGTCCTCTTCCCCCAATCTTTGGGCGGGAAGGGCTACCACAATGCTGCTCCGCGTGTTCCTAGTCTACAAGACTACTTTGTGTGAACCAAGTCTTAGCGCCAGGGGATTGTCCATCCTTCTGTAAAGTGAGGTTATTTAGCGCCGCTTGTCTTCATCCGGCGCTGCCTGCCGTGTACCTTGCACCACAATGGTAAAGAGAAGGCCTGCATGCGCTGAGGTCGTCTGTCCTTTCCTTGCAGAAAAGGGGCGAACGAAATCCCTTCTTTACCGAGGCAAACCGGGAATAGGGTGCTGCTGCATCCCTTGTCGAGACTCGCCTCGCCTGCAGGCTCCTTAGTGAGATTACCGCTTTGGCCCTGGATACGTTTTGAGGTATGCAAAGCCTTGTGGCCTAGCGGGATCTCGTGCAGGAGTTCTTCTTCCTGAAATGCCCTACCGAGGACGCACGACCGCGAGGCGAGGCTTCGCAAGGGGTCATTTGACCAAGCCACTTCTAAATGTGTCGAATCCTCTCAATGATGTACCTGCCTAGGAGAGGGTCCCGTCGACCGTCGGGACGTAGAACTACGATTGCTAGGGCTCTGACAGTATCCCCCGGGCGCTTGGCTTGCATGTGTCCTTTGGTGGACTCGAAGAAGAAAGGGTCCTTTGACGTTTGATGGGTCCCGACGCCCGTTTGGTCAACTAGGGTCTGCCATGCGCCCATCCTGGACTTGGCATCGAGTTTTCCGGGCGTCACCTACCATATATCTTAGACACGTCTTCTCTTCCCCGGGAGTTGTTCCCACGAAGTGATGTCCCATGGGACTCGATGGTTAATATTGCGTGCTATGCGCAGTGACGGGTGTTTTCAACTGGTCTGGTTGTATCGGGGAACGGGAGTATTACCCCTTCACTCCACACTGCCATCTATTGGATATATGCCCAAGAGGCAATAATAAAGTGGTCATTCTTATATTTTTGTGTTTATGATAAATGTTTACATCCCATGCTATAATTGTATTAACCGAAACATTAATACATGTGTGTTTTGTAAACATAAAAGAGTCCCTAGTAAGCCTCTTGTTGAACTAGCTTGTTGATTAATAAATGATCATGGTTTCCTGACCATGGATATTGGATTTTATTAATAACAAGGTCATATCATTAGGATAATGATGTGATGGACACACACCCATAGTAAGCATAGCATCAGATCAAGTCACTAAGTTTGCTTGCTACATGCTTTTAGATACATATTAACCTAGCCTTCGACCATGAGATCATGTTAATCACCATCACCGAATGAGTACTTTGATGACATCAAACACCACTTCTGTAACTGGGGCCCTCTCGGTGGAATTGGGTATTCTGAAAGTATGTGTTGAAGCACCTACATCAAGAGTGGGATTTTTCCATCCATATGACCGATAGATAAACTCTAGGCCCTCTCGATGGAATGTCATTAAATTGGCTTGCAAGCATGTGACTAGGTCACAAGGGATGTCATATCATGGAATGAGTAAAGAGTACTTATCGGTTATGAGGTTGAACTAGGTATAGAGATACCCACGATCTAACCTCGGATAAGTAAAGTATCAAGAGACAAAGGGATTCGTTATCATATGTAAGTGGTTCATTCGATCACGAAGTCATCGTAGAAATATGTGGGAGACATATGGATTTCCATATCCCTCTATTGGTTAGGTGTCTCGATCATGTCTGCATAGTTCACGAACCGTAGGGAGACACATTTAAGGATTCGATGTTGTTTAAGTAGATATGGAATATGAGTTGGAGACCGAATGTTGTTCGGAGTCTCGGATTGGATCCAGGACATCACAAGGAGATCCGGAATGGTCCAAAAAATAGGATTCATATAAGGAAAGTGGTTTTCAGGGGTTCATAAAAAGTTTTGGTGTTTGACTAGATACTTCTAGATTGTTCTAGAGGGACAACCGGTGGTTGCACCACCCCGAGAGGGGGTCACTTGGAAAGTGGCATGCACTAGGGGTTAGCCGCACCAAACCCTAAAGGGCTAATTCGGCCAACACTAGTAAAAGGGTCAAACCCTAGTTTGAATAGTCAAATCCTAGTTTGAAAAGTCGTGATGTTGGGATTCCAAGGAGATCTACTACCTCTGCATCCACCACCACACCGTCATGCTTTTGGGATTCCAAGGAGATCTACTACCTCCGCTACCTGTTGGAACCGGGAGAGGAAGGTCTTCATCGACTGACTGCAGAATCGCTTCCGGAACACAGCGCCGGAAGGATCGTCTACACGGTCTTGAGATCGGCAAGTGACCGACTACATCAACTACGATAATCCGATCTTGTTAAACACTTTGGATATACGAGGGTTAGTTCTCTATAATCTCGTTGCACCAATCTCGCATATTAGATCTTGGCTTGTCCATAGATTAGATCTTGGTTTTGTGTGTTCTTGTGGTAGAATTTTTTTGTTTTACATGCAAAAAACCCTACAGTGGTATCGGAGCTGACTCTATGCGTAGATCTGCTGCACGAGTAGATCACAATGGTTTTGTGGGCGTTGATGCTTTTGTTGTTTCTTTCTTTTCGTGTACTTTGCATCTTGCGATATGATGGGATGAAGTGGCCCGGGCTAACCTTACATGTTGCCTCACATGAGACTTCCTCCATGCTCAACGTGCAACTTGCATTGCACACGTCGCTTTGCGGGTGTCTGTCTCTCTCACCATAGTTAAGATTCAATTTACAATGGGAACTTGATAACACTTGTATCAGTATTTTGGGTCATGTTCGTATGTATGAACGGTTCTTATTCCAAAGCCCCAAGTCACGTAAAACATGCAAAGAAAGTTATAGGCGTTTAACTTGTTTTTGTAGGGCTTGTGATGTGATATGGTCGTGATGTGATTGTGATTATATTTGATGTATGCAATCCTTATTGTAAGTTGGCAACCGGCAGGAGCCTGATGGTTATCTTTAAATTCATTAAGACTTTTATGCATATTCATCATGTAATAGTGTTATTCCAAGTAGTTGTAATAGTTTTTGTTGGTGATGGACAACCATGAAGCGGCGCCATTGACCTTGACGCCACGCTGGTGATGATGGAGATCATGTTTGTGCTTTGGAGATGGAGATCAAAAGCACGAGAATAAAGGCCATATCATATCACATATTATGAATTGCATGTGATGTTAATCATTTTTTATGCATCTTGTATTGCTTAGATTGTGACGGTAGCATTATAAGATGATCCCTCTCACTAAATATCAAGTATTAAAGTGTTCGTCCTTAGTAGGCACCATTTTTAAGACTCATCGTTTCAAAGCATCTCGTGATGATCGGGTGTGATAGATTCTACGTGTGCATACAACGGGGGTAAGAAAGATTTGCACATGCGAATACTAAGGTTAACCTTGACGAGCCTAGAATGTACAGACATGGTCTCGGAACACGGAATACCAAAAGGTAAAGCATGAGTCATATGGATGATATGATGAATGTGTTGATTGTTTTCCTTTGAAGCTACATTATCTCTCATGATGATCAGACTTGGTCTAGTGGATTTGGTTCGTGCAGTCACTAAGGAAACATGAGGGATGTTGTTTTGAGTGGGAGTTCAAATAATAATATAGTTAAAGTTGAACTCAATCTATCTACTAATTTACACAGAGGTAGGTTCGTCCACCAGAATCTTTGGTTCCGATTTTTCGTTGGACGCTTTTGCCCCTGGCTATTTGAGGATATTACGTGTCCTGCCACCGCCAAGTCTTTACTATAATTGCACAGAAATCCGTCCGAATATTTTTAGACGACTTTGCCCCTGCTTCTTCTAGGTATTTACCCGTCACTGCCACCGCCAAGTTGAATCCTGGTCTGGAAAAAAAATCCAGCCCACCTCCCACATCGCGCTGCTCCGCCTGCCTTCCCGTCCACCTCCCACATCGCGCTGCTCCGCCTGCCTTCCCGTCGCGGTCTTGCAGGAGCAGGAGGCGGCGGCGCGACCTTGATTGCTTCGAACAGAGGGCCTTCCCTCGTGGTCCAGCAGGAGCGGGAGGCGGCGGCGCCGAGGAACAGAGGGCCTTCCCGTCGCGGTCGAGCAGGAGCGGGAGGCGGCGGCGCGACCTCGATTGCTTCGAACAGAGGGCCTTCCCGTCGCGGTCGAGCAGGAGCGGGAGGCGGCGGCGCGCAGGAGCGGGAGGCGGCGGCGCCGAGGCAGCTAGGACGAGCAGGGCGGCCTTGGCGTGCGGGGAGAGGCGATGTAGGCGGCTGGCGCTGTCCCCGTCCCCTGCATCGTGACCGCACCTCCCTCTCCCCATCCCCCGTCCTAATATGGCCTGGGCATGGGCGGCGATGGCGGGATACCGACGAACGAAGGGGACCACGGGCGGTACAAGGGCGGGCATGGACAAGGGCTGGCCACGGGCGTCGAGATGTTTCCCCTCATCTCTTCCGTTCTCTCAGGACTCCTCTGTCTCCTCACCAACAGCGGCCGTGCAATAGGGCCGGCCATAAGACTGAGAGGCGAGCGCAGGACGTGTGTGAATGGCGGTGGTGGATTTCTCTCTCTCCATCGCTCGCTTGCATTGATGGTTCTACTCTCTTTGTCTGATCTATTTTTCACTTTGAAATTCAGTACAAGTACAGGCCAGGACTCAATGGCCGAGCCAGTTAAAATGCCACAACAATGTTGAGAGTCAGTGAGGAAGGTCAATAACAACAGGGGCGGATCTAGGATAAATTTTCAGAGGAGGCAAAACTGTGCTAAGTGGTGCAAATAACTTTGCTAAGTGGGAGAAATGCGTCTTTAGCTTAAGTAATTACAAGGTGATTAAAAATTGAGTGGGGCAGCTGCCCCCATTAGTACATGCTAGATCCGCCCCAACAATGAGGATGATCGTCGATAGAGGTATGCAATAAGGGGAGGAAGACCATCGTCGAGTGCTTAGTGTAGTCCAAATAGAAGAGACCGCATCAGGGAGGAGCGAGGGACAAACTTGACATCCAGAACTCACATATATGTTCAGATATATCAAAGTGAAAATTTTGACGTATCCAAAATTTTAATAACCCGTAGCAACGCCACGGGCATTCAGCTAGTTTATCATAAATTAAATCAAAGTGAATTTTCATAATTGTTGTAGTCATTGGCATCCGTTCACCACCTTAGGCTTAGTTATAATTGAGATTTTAGAACTACAGAATTCTAGGTAGTTACTTTACGAAATGGTATCATATTGTTTTGAGTGTCAATCTAAAGTTTAAAAGTCCTATTGCAAACTTTAAGCAAACTCCATTTACTCCATGAAGTTTAATAATTAGTATTAAATCAAGAGTAACAATTTCAATGTTAGTATCTAAAGTATCATGTTTGCCTCCATGATTCTTTATATTCAAAAGATTGTTTTAATATCAAGGTTATCTAGAAGCTAAAAGAATTGTTTCAGAAACCATCATGTGTGGAAGCTATTGTGATATCTGAAACAATGTTTTGGTTGCAACATGATAGAGTATAATTTTACAAAATATATGTTTTCATATTGGATGAGAATTTCCAAACGTTGGAGACGTTAGTCATCCTAATCCTTCAATAGGATTTTGGAAAGCAACATTATACGCGCAATTCGTCTTTACAAACTATAGTAGCTTGATCATGAAAATTGTCATGATAAGGATGAATAAAAGATGTAGGTAAAATGTTTACTACACTAAAAAATTACTAAATAATGGATTTTGAAAGAACGCCAAATATTTGATGATGGTGATCTACTTCCACGTGCAAGTCCAGAGGTATTAGTACTTGACTATACACGCTTTGGACTATGTGTCATATGTATGGCCCCACTATTGATGTTGATAAATTCTTTTAAAAGGGAAAGGAAAGAGTTTCTCAGAAATATTTGGCAGAAAAAAAAGAATGGAATTGTCCATCTTAAGTATCAGATGATATACATGTTATATATGTATGCTTTGCTTGTTAAACAATGTTATTTTGGGTACTGGATACCGAATTGGTTTGTATGAAATGTCATGAAGTACAACACAATTCATGAACTTCAATGGCCTAAGTAACCAGCAAGAGAATATGTGATGAGGTTCATCAAAAAAAACAAAGTGTTGTTGTGTCTCTCGTGGACATCAAAGCTTACCTTCAAGATTTATTTTAATAATTGTTATTTTGATCAGCTATTATGAGAACAATAGGTTGTTCAAATAATGTGACACCCCCGGGATTAGGGTTAAACAAATCCTAGACCTCCGTCTGAAATAAGCTTAACCTTGAGCTCGAGAATATCCAGTGAAGAATTGTTAACACGGCAGTGACCCTACGACACAAAATTATTACAGCAAGCTCATATCTGAGCAGAGAACCAAATTATTACAAGCAAAGGTCACTGACCACAAAACATCAAACAACGGAAGGAAAATTAATGTTTTAAGTATAGCAAACTTAAGAAATGGCCTAAGAGGCCTAAAGCATAACGATGATGTCCCAGCCCATAGATTCCAGGCTGCCGGCCGGGAACCCCAAGCTACTCGTCGGTGTTGATGTAGTACCAAACTCATCTTCAGGGGAACACTTACTCTCCCAAAAGTATCAACAAAGAAAGGGTGAGTACAGGGTGTACACCGCAAGACTTATGGCTGGTGGAGTTGTTTTGCATAAAGCCATCTTTGTTTATAAAACAAGAGAGAGAGAAGAATCTCGTCTAATCCGAATATCTTAAAAGGGGATAAGAGAGCGACATATCCAAAGTATTGATCATCATCTTTTGATATCCACCAAGTCATCATCATCTGAACTTGGATCACCCCCTCGTACCCATGAGGAAGCATCCTTAAGCACACGAGGATCTATCAAGTTTTACTATTAAGTTCAAGTTCTCTATGATCATCACGTTCGTTCCCAAGTCGTCCATAACCGTGGACACGGCTTTCCGAAAAGATTATTACCCTAGAGGGGTGTACAACTTTACCCACACGTACCAACCGACTCTTAATGCCAGTACATTAGCCCTCTTCCTTGGAAGGCCGGCAGAGGGTGGTTGGCCAGGACCTTTACCTTGCTTTCGCCAAGACCATGATTCACGTAATAAGTATGGTTCCGCCGTAACGGGTCAAATCCCTAAGCCAGTACTTAAAGATGTGAGGCGATGTTGGTGAACAAGGGCTCCATCGACCCCAAGCAACCCCGGCCACGCTTACCTACCTGTTATGAATGCACCAACTTCACCCGGCAAATATTTCAAAAGAATTTCTATGCATATGTCAAATGGAACGCCCGAACTATGTGACTCATGGAATCTACTAGGCAAGTTAGTCACTCGTGGGGTTTTCCAGGCCCCGTGTGGTTGTACGCTCGTCTTGGTTCAAGAGGCAAGAACATCGGGTCCTAGTGGTGGCGAGCATGGGACTAGAAAAACCACATCCTACCATGGCCTCCCAAACAAGCCTTAACATGTTTAACTCATATCACCGATCTCATATCATCATGTTCTCCTGTCATACTAGATTCTCTGCATCTGATACATCATCTGGATGAACCATACTCAACAGCTAAGCATGTCTAAGCAAGACACAGATAAAAGCTTTAGCATTGCACACAAGCCAAACCTAGTTATGCGAGGAGCAATGGATTAGGTAATATAAGCTCAAAGGGAGTATGCAATAGATAGGATACTCTATCTAGAGATAAAAGACCAGAGTAGAATCGTATTCATCATGGCAAGAATTGAAATGCTTTCGAAATCATAGGATTATATCATGGTGGAGCTATGCTTGCCTTTGCCATTTGATAGCAGATAAGAAGATCCTCGGGAGCCTTGTACTTGACTTGATTACAGTTGGTCAAGTATTGTTCGTCGATCTTCGATGGTGTTGTCCTCGGTCTTCGATCTTGATCTCGATATCGTATTCTATAGGGAAGAACCAAACACAGGAAAGAAAGGGGGAAACAATCAACACATGGCATCGATGCAATACTAAAACAAGGATGATGATATGACAAGTTTAAATTGCATTGAACTGTAACCCTAAGGCATGCTCGACAACTTAGTCGGGGTTCTGAAGGGGAGAAACCCTAATTCGGGAAAACTCCGGAATCATATGAGAGGGGTTAACTTTGTTCTCTAATTAAACTTGTCATTTAAGTTGATTAACAATGCATGATTATAGCTTAAGGAGGTATTTCTCATTTTTCTGAACATTTTGATATATTATTCATATTTTTCTGACTTATAAATCATTAGATATTGAATATACAAGTTTATAATAATTTCTGAAATTAAAACAAAAAGGCAATTACTTTTTACACCGGGCAATGCTAACCCACAGTGGTTGACAGAGAGGCCCGAGGCCACCTCAGCTGCCATGCGGACAGACAACGATCGGCACAGGGTCAGGGTATTTTTCTCACTGGGGCAGAGCCTAGCTTCAGAGAGTGACTGGTGGGGCATGGTACACGTCAGCGAGCCATATCGTCGAGGTGGGGCCTGCCACGATGGACTTGTTCTGCCCCTCGCGATGCACGGTGGCCGACACCGGCGACCATCTCGCGGTGGCGCTATGGCGTACGCACGGACGCGGTTTTGGGCATACTAGAAATGCCTCTGCGCGGGCTACCTAACTAGGGTGGAGCCAGGGCCTATGGTGCTCGGAAAACATGCCGGCGACGAGCCTGCATGGCGGCGAACGGTGGCACACGACGGGAGCTCGGTACAGGAAGCAAGCTAATAAGGGGAGGGTACTGGAAGGTGCAAAAGCTCACCCTGAACACGATGGGTCGGTCGGCGAGGTCACATGAGGTCAGAAATGACGGCGATGTCGACAACGGCGTTGGGGAAGGAGGGCTCGATTGAGACGACTGAGACTTTCCCAGCTCAATACCTTTTGGCGAGAAGAGGCAGGGAAGCACGGGGGTTCCGGTGGCATGCTTGGACGAGCACGGGGAGGCGTGGTACGACAACGACCGGCGAGACCTGGTGGCTAGGGTTCGGTCTAGCTGGGAGAAAGAGGGAGAGAGCACGGGGAAGATAGGGATAAGAGCAGAAGAGGGAGATACGTGCACGTCGACGTTCTTATCCTCGCGGGAACCTCAGTGGCGGCACGAACCGTGGCGCGACGACGGCGGACGGCGGCAGAGCAGCCACCGACCTACTTCTCTCTTTCGTTCGCGAGGAAGAAGAAAAGAAGAAAGGGAGCGAAGGGGTATGAGCCAGAGTGGGCCTCTGCTGGGCCACGGAAGAAGGGAGACAGGGAAGGGTTGCTGGGCTACGGACCAACTGCTATTTGGTTCTGTTTTTTATTTCTGAAAACATTTTTCCTTTTCCTGTTTTCATTTCTCTTTTGTTAATTTCATTTTCAAATCTGTTTTGAACCACTCAAAATTACGAGAGTTTTTGTAAGAATATATGATATAATTAGGGGATCCTATAATCCATTTGGGCTCCACACTTTTGTAGTTTTAAAATATTCAAAACCTTTTGAAGGTGTTTCAAATAGAGAGGAAGATTAGGGTTTAGGGTTTGATTATTTTTCTTCAATGCACAATTTAAATGATGATGCTTATGAATGCACAATCAAAACCCTATTATGGATAAGCTAAAACTGGGGTGTTACAGCTCTATCCCCCTTACGAGAATCTCGACCCGAGATTCCAAAGGTAGGAAGAGAGACAGAGAGAGAAAGAAACAGGGTCACTCTAAGGATAAGAGGGAAACACACTAAACGGTACACCGAGCATTTCATGGTCAACTCATGGATAGAGTGTTTAGAAACAACTCTGATATGATAAGCATGAAACACATCAAGGTAGCGGAGGAACAAGAGGAGAAGGTTTCAATGTTTTAGATAAATGGTCTTCATAAGGATTGAGACCATGGAACTTACAGGAGGTTTTGAAGCTTCTGAAGAAGAAAGCTTCCAAAAGAAAAAACATGACCACAGACTTCAAGAGTTGAAACTCTACTAAAAAGCTTAAGTAGAGATTTTAGGTTGTAGAGATGTGGATCAACAAAACCAAGATGTTGAACTACTTTTGACACAGAAGGTTCACTCTTTCATCTAACATAATGTCAAGGCAGAAAGGTGTTTAGTGGAGAGGACTCGTAAGGGACACAAGAACAAGTAACAAGAGGAACTTCTGATTACCAAAATCATAGTCACTCTTAAACATGGCTGAGAAAAAGGAAGGAAACTCTTTAATTCATCCAGGGCTATCAAAATCTCTGCCAGAGATCGTGATATCACTTTACACCACTAGACGAATTGGCAAGAAGATTCCCGATGACACGAGAAGATAGAAACTTCATTCTCAGACTTCAATTATTTGGCACAAGCATACGCGTACCAACATAAAGGGTCTGGAGGATCGACCGAGAGACATTTAACAACACTAATTTAAATGTTCTCCTTGATGTTCGAGATACGAAGCACCAAGTAAAGGTCAGACTTCGGATACAAGGAATTCATAAGCACAACTCCTATAATTAATTATAGAAGAAGCCTCGTGAAGAGTGGTTGTTACTGTTGACTCAAAAGGATATGACAATAGGTCTTTCTGGCTAAGTGTGTCAGCCATTACATCAATCTTGCCAAACTTCAAAGAGATCTATGTCAAAACCTTAGGGAACACCAACCATCATTGCTGCTTGAGATTCAGCTTTGGTTAGGTGGAATGATACTTCAGACTCAGCATGTCCGAATAGAAAGTTCACAACATTTACACAGAGGTAAAGTTACTAGATTCTCAAGATATGGACTATAGTGTCAAGCTCCAAAAGACTAAGATAGTTTGCTAGACTCATGTACTTGGCAACTTGTCGATAGACAACTACACATACAAAAAGTACTAACAATAAACACACATGTATCCTTAAAGGAGAGAGAAAACTCTTCTTGAATCCATGGCGACATCTTTCAACAATTGCACGTGAATCAGAGAAGGTCACTTCTAACATCTGGAACTCATACTTCAAGATAACACGAAGATGGTTCTCGAAATTTTCCAATATTAATGTCAATTGTTCCATACGAATCTTGTCTAGTATGAGGAAGATAAGGATGTCATTGATGGTCTCAACAACAAACTTATCAAAACACTTCAATAAGACAGACTGATATGTCCTATTAACAAGGCAAACTGTTGGTCAGACCAAAGACATGAAGGTGTACCCAAGTGAAACATCATCAAGATAGTCCTTGGAACTGAGTTTGATTTGACAATAACCCAAATCAAATCAAATCAAAGGTGGGGAAGATATCATATCCACGGAGGAGATAATATCTTTCTTCAACACGGACAAAACTAGACAACCCTTTAAGAAGGAACAAAGTTGGATAAAATTTTTGTCTTACAACTCTCCAAGCTGTTGTTCAAGCTCAACCAACTAGTTTAGGGGTATCCAGTACCGATCCTTGGAGAAAGGTGTAGTTCAGAGAACTTTCTTGCTCATGAACCTTACAACTCGGTCATGTGACAACATGGCGATACTTCTAGTAGACATCTAGAATATCACAAACCACCAGTATGTCAATTAGTTCGAGAGGAAACTTGCTTAGTAAGGCAAGAAGACATAGTATCAGAGCTTCGGAACAAACCTAACTCTTTGACAGAAGAGATGTACCAGAATAGCATACTTGGTATCACAATCATCCTTTCCTTGGTGATAAGGTTAACCAATCACACTAAGAATGACACAAATGTCCTTAGAGTTCAAAACAATAATAATTGCTAAGAATCTCAGATAGTCACATTATTATGCACACGCATCACTCACAAGCGCGAAAGCTCGAGGGAGGGTGGGTAAATATGTGTAGGAGGAACACTTAACTAAGGGGTCATGAAACTCGACACGACCTCTTAGTATAAAAGAGTGTGATACTTTAAGGTAGAACAGATGGAAGACAATCAATGCCTCTTGATCTACGGATTACAAAACTTTGACCTGGTCCTAGAAATGAAGAGGTACTGGAGTTTGTTTCTCCTGGACATTCCGAAATGGTTTGTCTTAACGGACCACAAGAGTATCTTACATCGAAAGACAACGATGCACATTTACTACTTGGCTACTAATTGGTAGACAGAGGTCGGAAAACAAAAAGGGGAAAAGAACATGCTCAGGATAGAATCCCAAGATGTGGATGCATAAGTCAACAATCTCCCGAAAACCAATGTAGAGCAGGGGTAAAGTGTGTAAGAGTCACGAGTATAGATGCGAGACTCTCGAGGAGTACACTTGTCGTGATCTATTTTGGTCCATTAAAGAACATCTGCCATAGCATGTGGTAGGGGAAGTCCTTTATCGTCACAATTCAATCGCGACAATAACCACAAGCTTGAAGGCTAGGATTGTAATACCAGCCATCCTGAGGTAATGTGTGAGCATTAACAACAGGGGTCAAAGAAAGGATCTTCAGTTAAAGGTCAGCTTCATGTACAAGATTCACAACACCAGAATCTAGCACAATCAGGGATCTTAGGTTCAAATCCAAGGGTTAAAACCCAAACAAAGGAGTAACTACTACTTGAGTGACATAGTGTACACTGCAAGATAGCATTCACGAGGTAGATTCCAAGAGAAGAAACGACTTCTGAAGTACCCAACAAACAAAAAGGAGGCACACAAGGCGAAAGGAAACCTCAAAGCCTATAACAGAACACTGCAGATCCAACAATATAATATTGTGGATCCGAAGGATAGGGAGATCATGATAGAAAGGAATCTGTCAGATGAACAACAGCAAAGGGGAACAAGGAATTCACAACACACACAACTCTAGAGAATTCAACACTAGGTCAACTGGCTGAGAAACGACATGCCCAAAGGCACCTAAGCTTTGAAAGACTAGGAGAGATATCAAAACTTTTCCAAAATCAACACCAGATAAGATGACCCAGTGTAAGAGCGAAACTGGATAAGGAGAAAATAAGCATACTAGAGTTTTCGCAAATACTTTTCATCTTTAAAATAGTTTTCACAAGCACTAGACTCAACATCGTCCAATAGAAAGGTTTTCCTACGGTCGGTACTTCTATGATACCAAGAACTATGACACCCCCGGGATCAGGGTTAAACAAATCCCAGACCTCCGTTTGAAATAAGCTTAACCTTAAGCTCAAGAATATCCAATGAAGAATTGGTAACACGGCAGTGACCCTACGACAAAAAATTATTAGATCAAGCTCATATCTGAGAAGAGAACCAAATTATTACAAGCAGAGGTCACTGACCACAAAACATCAAACAATGGAAGGCAAATTATGCTTTTAAGTAAAGCAAACTTAACAAATGGCCTAAGAGGCCTGAAGCATAACGATGACATCCCAGCCCATAGATTCCAGGCTGCCGGCCGGGAACCCCAAGCTACTCGTCGATGTCGATGTAGTACCAAACTCATCTTCAGGGGTACACTTACTCTGCCAAAAGTATAAACAAAGCAAGGGTGAGTACAGGGTGTACACCGCATGACTTATGGCTGTTGGAGTTGTTTTTCATAAAGACATCTTTGTTTATAAAACACGAGAGAGAGAAGAATCTCGTCTAATCAGAATATTTTAAAAGGGGATAAGAGAGCGACATCTCCAAAGTATTGATCATCATCTTTTGATATCCACCAAGTCATCGTCATCTGAATTTGGATCACCCCCTCGTAACCAATAGGAAGTATCCTTAAGCACACGTGGATCTATCAAGTTTTACGATTAAATTCAAGTTCTATATGATCACCACGTCCGTTCCCAAGTCGTCCATAACCGTGGACACGGCTTTCCGAAAAGATTATTACCCTGCAGGGGTTTACAACTTTACCCTGCAGGTAAAGTCGGTTGGTACGTGTGGGTAAAGTTGTACACCCCTGCAGGGTAATATTCTTTCGGAAAGCCATGTACATGGTTATGGACGACTTGGGAACGAACGTGATGATCATAGAGAAATTGAACCTAATCGTAAAACTTGGGAACTAATGTTTGTTAAGGATGCTTCCTCATGGGTACGAGGGGGTGATCCTAGTTCAGGAGATGATGATGATTCCGTGGATATCAAAAGATGATGATCAATACTTTGGAGATATCGCTCTCTTATCCCATTTTAAAATACTCTGACTAGACGTCCCTCTCTTGTTTTATCAACAAAAGATGGCTTTATGCAAAACAACTCCACCAGCCATAAGTCTTGCGGAGTACACCCTGTACTCACCTTTGCTTTGTTGATACTTTTGGCAGAGTAAGTGTTCACCCAAAGACGAGCTCAGTACTACATCGACATCGACGAGTAGCTTGGGGTTCCCGGCCGGCAGTCTGGAATCTATGGGCTGGGACGTCATCGTTATGCTTCAGGCCTCTTAGGCCATTTGTTAAGTTTGCTATACTTAATAGCATATTTTTCCTTCCGTTGTTTGATGTTTGTGGTCAGTGACCTCTGCTTGTAATAATTTGGTTCTCTGCTTAGCTATGAGCTTGTTGTAATAAATTTTGTGTCGTAGGGTCACTGCTGTGTTATCAATTATTCACTGGATATTATCGAGCTCAAGGTTAAGCTTATGTCATACGGAGGTCTGGGATTTGTTTAGCCCTGATCCCGGGGTGTCACAGTTTTTGGTATCAGAGCAGTACCGACCGTAGGAAAACCTTGCTATTGGTCGATGTTGAGTCTAGTGTTCGTGAAAACTATTTTAAAAGCTGAAAAGTATTTGCAAAAACTCTAGTATGCTTCTTTTTCTCCTTATCCAGTTTCGCTCTAACTCTGGGTTATCTTATCTGGTGTTGATTTTGGAAAAGTTTTTATATCTCCTCTAGTCTTTCAAAACTTAGGTGCCTTCTTGGCATGTCGTTTCTAAGCCAATTGACCTAGTGTTGAATTCTTTAGAGTTGTGTGTGTTGTGAATTCCTTGTTCCTCTTTGCTCTTGTTCATGTGAGAGATTTATTTTCATCATGATCTCTCTATCTTTTGGACCCACAATATTATATTGATGGATCTTCAGTGTTCTGTTCTAGGCTTCGAGGTTTCCTTTCGCCTCGTGTGCCTCCATATTGTTTGGGTACTCCATAAGCTGTTCCTTCTCTTGGAAGCTACCTCACGGTTACTAACTTGTAGTGTACGCTATGTCACTCAAGCAGTAGCGATTCCTTTCATTGGGTTTTAACCCTTGGACTTGAACCTAAGATCCCTGATTGTGCTGGATTCTGGGTTGTGAATCTTGTACATGAAGCTGACCTTTAACCCAAGATCCCTTTTGTTGAACCCTGTTGTTAATGTTCACACATTACCTCAGGATGGCTGGTATTACAATTCTAGCCTTCAAGCTTGTGGTCTTTGTCGCTATTAAATTGTGACAACTAAGGACTTCCCCTACCACATGCTATGGCAGATGTTCTTTAATGGAACCAAAAAGATCACGACAAGAGTACTCCTCGAGAGTCTCGCATATATACTCGTGACTCTGGCACACCATACCCTTCTCTACATTGGTTTTCGGAAGATTGTTGACTTATGCATCCACATCTCGGGATTCCATCCTGAGCATGTTCTTCTTCTCAAGTTGTTCTCTGACTTTTGTCTACCAGTTTGTAGCCAAGAAGTAACTTGCATTGGTGTCTTTCAATGTAAGATACTCTTGTGGTCCGTTATGACAAACCATTTTAGAATGTCTAGGAGAAACAAACTCCAGTACCTCGTCAATTCAAGGACCAGGTCAAAGTGTTGTAATCCACAGATCAAGAGGCATTGATTAGCTTCTATCTGTTCTACCTTAAAGTATCACACCTTTTATACTAAAGAGGTTGTGCTGAGTTTTATGACCCCTTAATGAACTGATAATTCCACACATCTTTACTCACCCTCCCTCGAGCTTTCGCGCTCGTGAGTGATGCGTGAGCGTAATAATGTGTCCATCTGAGATTCTAGCAACTCTTATTGTTTGAACTCAAAGGACATTTGAGTCATTCTTAGCGTGATTGGTTAACCCCGTCACTAAGCAAAGGATGATTGTCTACCAAGTCCATTATTCTGGCACACTCTTCTCGGTCAAAGAGTTAGGTTTGTGCCGAAGCTCTGAGACTATGTCTTCTTGCCTTACCAAGCAAGTTTCCTCTGGAACTAAGTGACATATCGGTGGTTCGAGATATTCTAGATGTCTACTAGAAGTATCGCCATGTTGCCACATGACCGTGTTGTCAAGTTCTTGATCAAGTAAGTTCTCTGAACTGCTCTTTTCTCCAAGGATTTGTACTGGATACCCCTGAACTAGTTGGTTGAGCTTAAACAACGACTTGGAGAGTTGTAAGACAAAAGTTCTATCTGATCCAGTTCCTTTATAAAGGGATGTCTAGTTTTGTTCGTGTTGAAGAAAGATAGTATTTCCTTTGTGGATATGTTATCTTCCCCACCTTTGATTTGATTTGGGTTATTGTCAAACCAAACTCATTTCCAAGGACTATCGTGATGGTGTTTCTTCTCGTGATGTTTCACTGGGATACATCTTCATGCCCTTTGGTCTGATTAGTATTTTTGTCTTGTTCACGCAACATATGAGTCCATCTTCTTGGAGTGTTTTGATAAGTTTGTTGTTGAGCCCATCGATGACATTCTTATCTTCTCCATGATAGATTGTATTCATATGGAACATTGGGCGTTAATGTTGGAAACTTTCGAGAACCGTATTTGAGTCATCTCGAAGTATGTGTTCTGGATGTTAGAAGTAACCTTCTCTGTTTCACATGTAAATGTTGAAAGATGTCGCAGTGGATTTGGGAAGAGTTATCTTCCTTTCCTTAAGGATACATGTGTCATTTATTGTTATTACTTTATGTGTGTGCAGTTGCCTTTTGACAAGTTGCTAATGCATAGGTCTAGCAATCTAGCTCGTCTTTCGGAGATTGACATTGTAGCCCCTGTCTTGAGAATCTAGTAACTTTACCTCTGTGTAAATGTTGCAAACTATCTATTCGGACATGCTGAGTCTGAAGTATCATTCCACCCAACCAGAGCTGAATCTCAAGAAGCAATGATGGTTGGTGTTCCTCAAGGTTTTGACATAGGTTTCTTCATAATTCTGGCAAGTTTGACGTAATGGTTGACACACCTAGCAGGAAATACCTATTGTCAAGTCCTCTTGAATCAGCAATATCAACCACTCTTCATGAGGAATCTTCTATGAATTATTATAGGAGTTGTTCTTACGGTTCCTTTGTATCCGAAGTCTGACCTTTACTTAGTGTCTGATTTCTCGAACATCAAGGAGAACATTTAAAGTAGTGTTGCTAAATGTCTCTCGGTTAATCCTCTAGACCCTTTATGTTGGCAAGCGTCTTGTCGTTCCAATTAATTGAAGTTTGAGAATGAAGTTTCTTTCTTCTCGTGTCATCAGGAATCTTCTTAAATATTCATCCTAGTGGTGTAAAGTAATATCATAATCTTGGCAAAGATTTTGATAAATCTAGAGGAATAAAGAGTTTCCTTTGCTCTCTCAACCATGTTTTAAGAGTGACTACGATTTTGGTAATCAGAAGTTCCTCTTGTTCCGTGTTCCATGTGACTCCTATGAGTTCTCTCCACCAAAACACCTTTCTGTCTTAAGCCTTCTGTTGGATGGAAGAGTGACCCTTCTGTGTCAAAGTAGTTCAACAGCTTAGTTTTGTTGATCCACATCTTTACAACCTGAAATCTCTACTTAAACCGTTTAGTAGAGGTTCCCTATCGAAGTCTGTGGTCATGTTCTTTATGTTGGAAGCTTTCTTCTTCAGAAGCTTGAAAAACTTTTGTAAGTTCCATGGTCTCAATTCTTATGAAAACCATCTATCTAACAACTTGAAACCATCTCCTCTTGTTTCCTCTGTTACCTTGGTGTGTTTCATGCTCGTCATCTCAGAGTTGTTTCTAAACACTCCATCCATGAGCTGACCATGAGATATTCTATAGTGGTCCCAACCTTTAATAAGATTGATCCCTCCTGTGTTTTACAATGCTAGTCCCTGGATCAATAGCTAGCATCCACAGTTTAGATGTAATATCAAGAAACAAAGGTCATAATATAACTTTATAACCAGGAATAACATAAGTTTATTACATCAAACATAGCTCATTTGGCTATTACATTACATTGCAGCGGAATAACTATAAGTAGGGGTCCTTCATCTTCAAAGTGCCACAGGCAGATGTTGGTTGTAGACTTTGTAGTCCTAGTCAATCAAACAATCTTCATTTTAAAACAATCAACCTGCAACATTTCAAGTTACAGCCACAAGGGTCAATACATTTTGAATTGTATTGGCAAGCTTCACTTTTATGTATAATAAGAGTGGATCCTATCTTTATATGCATATTTGGCTAGGTAGAGGTTAAGGCTTATTTGCATAAAGCAATGTTTTATCCTATCTTTTCAAAAAAAAAAGGTTTTAAGTCCTTTATCAAATTTCTTTTCCAAGTTCCTTGAACTCCTTGGTAGAAACTCAAGTGTTCAAGTCCTTGTGAAAGCCACAATTGGAGAAACATGTTTGATCTCTAAGTTTCCTAGGTGGTTTTCTTTTGGAGCACAACACAAAGTGATTGCCATAGACATGGTCTCCTTTTGTTGCCATCTTCTCCAAAATTCAAAGTATCCTCCACCTAGGTGGTTCATTGAGTCCTTGTTTTATTATGTAAAACACAAGTCCTTTTCTCAATCTTTGTAAATCTCAACATGTATCTCTTTTTCAAATTATAGCATATAGCATGGCTAAGCATGTACAACTTCAATATTTTCACTAAGGAATGTATAGGGAATCCTATTAGGATTGTAGCATAGCATAAGTACAGAAATATCTTTTCATGCATATTTTCAAAATCCACTAAGTATAATAAAATAGTAGGACTTTTGTATGATAGTGTAACTTGCCTTTTGGTAGGGAATGGGGGTTCACTTCCTTGATCTTGCTAGTTTTACACTTTGCTAATTTCACTACAAGTCAATGAAGCAAAACACCAAATCAACTAACATTCCAAACCAAAGTTTAAACAAACAATTTCACACACATAGCAATGGAGTCTAAGTCATGCAAAGGGGGTTCTTTTGCAAGGTTGGTCTCTACTAGGTTTATAAACTTTGTAAGGTCCACATTGGTCATTTACCAAAATGGCAAAGTCATTTGCAATTGGGTTTTATCCTAAGACCATTTTAAAATTCATTTCATCATTTTATGTGGTGAAAATTATTATTATCAAAGCAAAACTTTTAGGTTTTTCACCAAGTGAGTTGCCTTTGGCAAGGTTTGATGTTTTTGGGTCAGTAAGTTTTGGTCCAAAATATTTTCCCAAAGTTTTCCTTGAAAAAACATTTCCATGATAAAATCAATGAGTTTTATTTGGCTAGAAAATGGCTAAGTTAAATAATTCAACTTAAATTTCTCAAAAATCATTTTTAACACTATGGGTTGGTTCCTATGGTCAGTAAGGTCAGTTCAAACCATTTTGCAAAGGTTTTGTTATAAAATTTCAATTTTAAACAATTTTTATACTCTAAACAAGTATACAAATGTTTCTGCAAATTTAATCAAGTTAACAGATACTATTTTAAAAACTAAGGCCATGGTTAGCTAGGGCTTGTTCTCCTGATTTCATTGATATAAAATTTGTCAAATTTGGACGTGTGGTTTGAAAGTTACAAGGGTTTGAAAATGGCATTTAAAACTGTTTTCAAAATCTGTTTTAAACAGACAGGTGACACGCGGCACATTCTGATTGGCTGATACCGGTTCGTTGCGGATCACGCTGTGGAGCGTTGGATCTGATGTGAATCGTGCGGCTCAGATGCTCCTGTACCGTTTCGCTTAAGTCACTCTGTCTACGCCGCAGGATGGGAATCTAACGGTTCTCGTGTGCTTGACTAGAAGCTGGCGGCGCTAGGTCGACGGCGAGCGGCAGAACGGCTAGCTGGCGGCGGCGCTAGTGAAATAGGACGCGAAAAAGAGGGGAAAGATGCTTACCAGGCTCAGGAGAATACGGCGATGCTCAACGTGCGGTTGACGAGGCAAGGGGCGCTCGGGGTCGGGCAGAATTCCTCGCCGGAGTTGGTTCTGGCGACGGACGCGCTCGGTCGAGGTCGAGGACGGCTCTGTGGTTCACGAGAAGACAAACGGAGGGTTGGGTTAGCTGCGTAGGATCATGGCAAAGATGTGCGCGTGATCCAGAGGGTACGGGGTGGTCGGAATTAACCTGTGGGCGTCGTCAGAGTAGAGGCAGACGACGGTGGCGGTAGGAGTGGTCGCTGTAGATCGCCCTAAGGTAATACAGGAGCACATTTAGATGCGCAAGAGCAAGGCGATGCTGGGGGCGTGAACGAGAGAGGTCGGGGCGGTCAGATACTACCTGTGGACTTCGCCGGAGATGAAGCAGACGGTGGCGACGGTGGTCGTTGTCGAAGGCGAGGTTACAGGGTACCCGCGGTCGAGCTGGATGTACTAACAGATGCGCCTGAGAGTGGGGATGCTGTGAGCTTGGTCAGGGGAAGGAGGGGCGGTGAGTCTTGGCCGGAATTGGCGAGGAGGGTCGTCGGAGTAGCAGCGACACAGAGGGAAATTGGGGCGGCCTGGAGGCAGAGGGGAGGCGGTGTCTGGGGGAAAAGAAGGAGGAGGAGCAGGCGGTTAAATGGACGGGGCCGCGACGAGGTTTAATGCGCGGATTAACGCCGATTGATGGAGCTATCAACGGGCAGAAACTGCCGCGCGGTGAGGGGAGAAGGGGTCACGCGGGGAAGAAGAAGGAGGAGGCAGTGTGGGGTCCGCTGGTCAGTGGGAAAAGAAACGAGGGGGAGGTCCACCGGTCATACTCAGTGTGGCTCAGGAATAGGGTGCGAATCGTTTCCCTCGCGGGGTGAGGAGCTAGGCTGTTTCCTGGGCTTGTTGGGCTGCCTGGGCTGGGTCGATTCCTTCCTTATTTTTTTTATTCTGTGTTCTTTTCCTTTTCTATTTTCTGTTTTGAATTTCCAATCAAACAAACATCAACCAAATTTATTCAACACTCAAATTTTGTAATATTGAAATCAATTCTGTTTAGTAATATGGTCAAAAGCCCAAAATAAAATAATAATAACTTTATTAATCCATTCTTTAGTTAAATAAAATGAGGTTTTATTTATTTATCATGGTTTGATTTTAATAACTCCCATTTGAAATCACTTTCAAATCTAAAACAGTAGGTTTATTTGAAAATAAAGAATATTTGAAAGATTTGTTTTAAACAAAATAACCTCTTATTTTTGGGTCCATTAGTAACTAAATAAAATGGGTTTTAGTTATTAAATCAAATAGAGTTTGATTCTATTAATAAAATCTTTATTTGAAACCTAAATATTTTCCAAACCAAATCAGTAGGTTTTATTTGGAAGTATTAAATACTTGGAAAAACATTTTATTATAGAGTCCATTAATATTTAAATATAATAGTCTTTCATTATTAATTCAAATAAGTTTTATTTTATTGATATATTTATTTTGAATCTAAAAATAAAGCCAGAACATTTTAGTAGATTTTATTTGTGATTCACAAATGTTTGGAAAACTTATTTTAAATTAAACAAATAAGTTTTGATGGTTTATAAATGACAGAACTTTTATTAATAACACTTGGATATTAAATCCTTATTATTTTATTTAAGCAATCCTTTATTATTTTTAATTTTGCTATTTTATTTAAAATAAGAATGTTTTAATTCAAAAGCTTTGGTCCAGGTTTAATTTGGCTTTATAAAATATTCTTGATTTATAAATTCATTCTTCTCTTTTGAACACCCAAATCCTTTTATTAAAAGATCTAGAATAGCATTTCCAAAATATTTTATTTTCCTTTATTTAAAATGTTTATCTTTTTAAATCCTTTTAGGATTTTATTTAATTCAAATGTGTTTAGGTTCCAA
Organism: Avena sativa; assembly: GCA_916181665.1. Classification (NCBI taxonomy): domain Eukaryota; kingdom Viridiplantae; phylum Streptophyta; class Magnoliopsida; order Poales; family Poaceae; genus Avena; species Avena sativa. The sequence continues at coordinate 124,363,848 of OV702280.1, forward strand.
TTTGGTTTCAAAAAGTTTCTTCTGGCCTTGAAAATCAACAAAGTTTTTATTTTATTCATTTATTTTCACATTACAAGATTTGGAAAATCTTGGGATGTGACAGGCTACCACCCTTAAAATAAATCTCGTCCCGAGATTTGGGAAGGCTGAGGTTTACAAGCAAGTTCAAACAACTAGGGTACTACCACCCTTAAAATTTTCAAACAAAAATTACATATTGGCCTTCTTGGGTCCTGGAAATCTTCTCTAAGCACTTTTGCTTTATTTCTACACTAGACTCATGGGCCAAGGTTGAGTTTCTCCATAGGCTTGTTCAACTTGTTTTTCATCCTTTCTGGACAGTTGCTTGCATAGTGTCCTGGATTCTTGCAGTTGAAACAATTAATGTCCTTAAGTTCTTTGCGTTGCTCTTGTGGGCAAGTTGCTACATAGTGGCCTGGTTCTTTGCAGTTGTTGCACCACACTTGGTCAATCTCTTTATTCTTCTTGTTCTCTGGGCATCCACTGGAGTAGTGTCCCATTTCCTTACATTTACGACATTGCACAAGGCTCATGTCTTGCTTGGGCTTCTTGATTTTCCTTGATCCTTTGAATTGGGTTGTCTTGTTTGGATGTAGAAGTGGTCCTTTTCCTTTGGTAGACTTGGATCCTTCTTGTTTACTTTGTTCCACCATGGCATAGATAGGACATAGACCTGGAGTATGATCACTTCCTTCACACAGGTAGCAAGTAGCTTGAGAGGTAGGACATTGTCCAACAGGATGATCTTCTTCACAATTGGGGCATTGTCCTTCATGCTCCTTGGAAGTATGATCCTTGTCTCCACAAATAATGCAAGCTGGGGCTCCATCTAGAACAATATTCTTTTCATCCTTGTTATCATAAACTCTCTTTGGATAGCTTTCTTCTATGCTAATCATTTGATTAGTCACCTTAAGCATCAGTTGAGACTGCTCTTCCAAAAACCTTTGGAGTGCTGGATCCTTATCACTATTGTTGACTAGGAACTGAGCTGTTAGTTGGTTCAACTAGTGTTGGGTTGCTATGAGCTCTTTCATGCTATCAGCTTGGTTGGTGTTGGTGTCATCAACCTTGGAGTCCTTTGGAGTAGTCATCTGTTTGGGTTTAAAGGGAGTTTTAGAATAAGCAGGATACTTCTAAAGAATTATTTCTAATCACACACATCACAATTTACACAAACAATGTGCATGCAATCATAAACAAACATTTCACTCAAACAAGGTTCAAGCACCTACTTAGGCAACAAAATATTTTTGTTACACCATATAAGTTGGTGGTTTTGACTTAACTATAAATGGTGGTCCATCTACATGGTTCACTTGTGATCTTTCCTTCCTTCATGATTCTTCTTTCTTGAGACCATGGTTTCCTTGAGGAAAACTCTTGGTCACAATACTTCAGAGTTGTTGATGGCTTCTTCTTATTTTGCATTCCCTCAGTCTCTAAATCTTAAGCAAGATTTCCTTGTTTCACTTGTGGTCCTTAGTAGTTTCCAAGTTGGAAGTCCTTGATGAATATGCTGAAGATGTTGAAGTCATTAGAGTTGAAGATGTTGAAGTCATTAGAGTTGAAGAGGTTGAAGAAGTCCTTTGCATATGATGAAATCTTTGGTCTTGGGGTAGGTTTTTCCATCAAGTTGAAGTAGAAGAGATGTGGAGTTGAAACCAAAATGGTTGAGGAAAGAGTATACAAGTTTGTTTTTTTTAATAAGTTTTGGAACAAAATACAACTCCTATTTTTCTAAGGGGTTTTTGTCCAATCCTAGGGCTTACAAATCCTACAGGCAACACAATGCTCTGATACCATCTATAGTGGTCCCAACCTTTAATAAGATTGATCCCTCCTGTGTTTTACAATGCTAGTCCCTGGATCAATAGCTAGCATCCACAGTTTAGATGTAATATCAAGAAACAAAGGTCATAATATAACTTTATAACCAGGAATAACATAAGTTTATTACATCAAACATAGCTCATTTGGCTATTACATTACATTGCAGCGGAATAACTATAAGTAGGGGTCCTTCATCTTCAAAGTGCCACAGGCAGATGTTGGTTGTAGACTTTGTAGTCCTAGTCAATCAAACAATCTTCATTTTAAAACAATCAACCTGCAACATTTCAAGTTACAGCCACAAGGGTCAATACATTTTGAATTGTATTGGCAAGCTTCACTTTTATGTATAATAAGAGTGGATCCTATCTTTATATGCATATTTGGCTAGGTAGAGGTTAAGGCTTATTTGCATAAAGCAATGTTTTATCCTATCTTTTCAAAAAAAAAGGTTTTAAGTCCTTTATCAAATTTCTTTTCCAAGTTCCTTGAACTCCTTGGTAGAAACTCAAGTGTTCAAGTCCTTGTCAAAACTCCTTGAGCACCTTGGTAACCCCAAGTGCAACAAGTTTTATCAAAACCTCATGAGTTCCTTGGTAACCCCAAGTACATCATGCTCTTGAGCACCTTGGTAATCCCAAGTGCATCAAGCTTAACAAAATCTCTTTGAATTCCTTGGTAGACACACAAGGGCATCAAGTTTTTATATTAGAAGTTGGAATGTCGAGATCTCCCATAGTTCAAACTTTAGTTGCTCAGTATTGTCCATAACCGGGGACACGGCTAAGTACTTAGATTTTATTTACTTCTGCAGAAGGAGTACACTTTACCCACATGACACAATCCCATCTTGTTGCCACCAGTGGCCTACTGGATTAGTGCTCACCAAGATGGAGTACTGGCAGATTGAGAATGTGACGAAGTCTTTCCAAAAGGTCCTCCCATGCATCATTGCTAGCTTTGTCTTCAGCCCCCATGAAGCATTCCAGATCCCCATGTCCAGTAACTAAAGACAATGCATGGGTCTTCCTAATGTAATTGACTAAGCCAGAGCCATAATAGCATGTGGTTGCACACGAAAGCCACAATTGGAGAAACATGTTTGATCTCTAAGTTTCCTAGGTGGTTTTCTTTTGGAGCACAACACAAAGTGATTGCCATAGACATGGTCTCCTTTTGTTGCCATCTTCTCCAAAATTCAAAGTATCCTCCACCTAGGTGGTTCATTGAGTCCTTGTTTTATTATGTAAAACACAAGTCCTTTTCTCAATCTTTGTAAATCTCAACATGTATCTCTTTTTCAAATTATAGCATATAGCATGGCTAAGCATGTACAACTTCAATATTTTCACTAAGGAATGTATAGGGAATCCTATTAGGATTGTAGCATAGCATAAGTACAGAAATATCTTTTCATGCATATTTTCAAAATCCACTAAGTATAATAAAATAGTAGGACTTTTGTATGATAGTGTAACTTGCCTTTTGGTAGGGAATGGGGGTTCACTTCCTTGATCTTGCTAGTTTTACACTTTGCTAATTTCACTACAAGTCAATGAAGCAAAACACCAAATCAACTAACATTCCAAACCATAGTTTAAACAAACAATTTCACACACATAGCAATGGAGTCTAAGTCATGCAAAGGGGGTTCTTTTGCAAGGTTGGTCTCTACTAGGTTTATAAACTTTGTAAGGTCCACATTGGTCATTTACCAAAATGGCAAAGTCATTTGCAATTGGGTTTTATCCTAAGACCATTTTAAAATTCATTTCATCATTTTATGTGGTGAAAATTATTATTATCAAAGCAAAACTTTTAGGTTTTTCACCAAGTGAGTTGCCTTTGGCAAGGTTTGATGTTTTTGGGTCAGTAAGTTTTGGTCCAAAATATTTTCCCAAAGTTTTCCTTGAAAAAACATTTCCATGATAAAATCAATGAGTTTTATTTGGCTAGAAAATGGCTAAGTTAAATAATTCAACTTAAATTTCTCAAAAATCATTTTTAACACTATGGGTTGGTTCCTATGGTCAGTAAGGTCAGTTCAAACCATTTTGCAAAGGTTTTGTTATAAAATTTCAATTTTAAACAATTTTTATACTCTAAACAAGTATACAAATGTTTCTGCAAATTTAATCAAGTTAACAGATACTATTTTAAAAACTAAGGCCATGGTTAGCTAGGGCTTGTTCTCCTGATTTCATTGATATAAAATTTGTCAAATTTGGACGTGTGGTTTGAAAGTTACAAGGGTTTGAAAATGGCATTTAAAACTGTTTTCAAAATCTGTTTTAAACAGACAGGTGACACGCGGCACATTCTGATTGGCTGATACCGGTTCGTTGCGGATCACGCTGTGGAGCGTTGGATCTGATGTGAATCGTGCGGCTCAGATGCTCCTGTACCGTTTCGCTTAAGTCACTCTGTCTACGCCGCAGGATGGGAATCTAACGGTTCTCGTGTGCTTGACTAGAAGCTGGCGGCGCTAGGTCGACGGCGAGCGGCAGAACGGCTAGCTGGCGGCGGCGCTAGTGAAATAGGACGCGAAAAAGAGGGGAAAGATGCTTACCAGGCTCAGGAGAATACGGCGATGCTCAACGTGCGGTTGACGAGGCAAGGGGCGCTCGGGGTCGGGCAGAATTCCTCGCCGGAGTTGGTTCTGGCGACGGACGCGCTCGGTCGAGGTCGAGGATGGCTCTGTGGTTCACGAGAAGACAAACGGAGGGTTGGGTTAGCTGCGTAGGATCATGGCAAATATGTGCGCGTGATCCAGAGGGTACGGGGTGGTCGGAATTAACCTGTGGGCGTCGTCAGAGTAGAGGCAGACGACGGTGGCGGTAGGAGTGGTCGCTGTAGATCGCCCTAAGGTAATACAGGAGCACATTTAGATGCGCAAGAGCAAGGCGATGCTGGGGGCGTGAACGAGAGAGGTCGGGGCGGTCAGATACTACCTGTGGACTTCGCCGGAGATGAAGCAGACGGTGGCGACGGTGGTCGTTGTCGAAGGCGAGGTTACAGGGTACCCGCGGTCGAGCTGGATGTACTAACAGATGCGCCTGAGAGTGGGGATGCTGTGAGCTTGGTCAGGGGAAGGAGGGGCGGTGAGTCTTGGCCGGAATTGGCGAGGAGGGTCGTCGGAGTAGCAGCGACACAGAGGGAAATTGGGGCGGCCTGGAGGCAGAGGGGAGGCGGTGTCTGGGGGAAAAGAAGGAGGAGGAGCAGGCGGTTAAATGGACGGGGCCGCGACGAGGTTTAATGCGCGGATTAACGCCGATTGATGGAGCTATCAACGGGCAGAAACTGCCGCGCGGTGAGGGGAGAAGGGGTCACGCGGGGAAGAAGAAGGAGGAGGCAGTGTGGGGTCCGCTGGTCAGTGGGAAAAGAAACGAGGGGGAGGTCCACCGGTCATACTCAGTGTGGCTCAGGAATAGGGTGCGAATCGTTTCCCTCGCGGGGTGAGGAGCTGGGCTGTTTCCTGGGCTTGTTGGGCTGCCTGGGCTGGGTCGATTCCTTCCTTATTTTTTTTATTCTGTGTTCTTTTCCTTTTCTATTTTCTGTTTTGAATTTCCAATCAAACAAACATCAACCAAATTTATTCAACACTCAAATTTTGTAATATTGAAATCAATTCTGTTTAGTAATATGGTCAAAAGCCCAAAATAAAATAATAATAACTTTATTAATCCATTCTTTAGTTAAATAAAATGAGGTTTTATTTATTTATCATGGTTTGATTTTAATAACTCCCATTTGAAATCACTTTCAAATCTAAAACAGTAGGTTTATTTGAAAATAAAGAATATTTGAAAGATTTGTTTTAAACAAAATAACCTCTTATTTTTGGGTCCATTAGTAACTAAATAAAATGGGTTTTAGTTATTAAATCAAATAGAGTTTGATTCTATTAATAAAATCTTTATTTGAAACCTAAATATTTTCCAAACCAAATCAGTAGGTTTTATTTGGAAGTATTAAATACTTGGAAAAACATTTTATTATAGAGTCCATTAATATTTAAATATAATAGTCTTTCATTATTAATTCAAATAAGTTTTATTTTATTGATATATTTATTTTGAATCTAAAAATAAAGCTAGAACATTTTAGTAGATTTTATTTGTGATTCACAAATGTTTGGAAAACTTATTTTAAATTAAACAAATAAGTTTTGATGGTTTATAAATGACAGAACTTTTATTAATAACACTTGGATATTAAATCCTTATTATTTTATTTAAGCAATCCTTTATTATTTTTAATTTTGCTATTTTATTTAAAATAAGAATGTTTTAATTCAAAAGCTTTGGTCCAGGTTTAATTTGGCTTTATAAAATATTCTTGATTTATAAATTCATTCTTCTCTTTTGAACACCCAAATCCTTTTATTAAAAGATCTAGAATAGCATTTCCAAAATATTTTATTTTCCTTTATTTTAAATGTTTATCTTTTTAAATCCTTTTAGGATTTTATTTAATTCAAATGTGTTTAGGTTCCAATTTGGTTTCAAAAAGTTTCTTCTGGCCTTGAAAATCAACAAAGTTTTTATTTTATTCATTTATTTTCACATTACAAGATTTAGAAAATCTTGGGATGTGACATATTCTATGTGTTGTTTAGTGTATTTCCCTCTTATCTTTAGAGTGACCATGCTCTTTTTCTCTCTGTCTCTCTTCCTAACTTTGGAATCTCGGGTCGATATTCTCGTAAGGGGGATAGAGCTGTAACACCCCAGTTTTAGTTAATCTATATTAGGGTTTGCTTTGTGCATCATGAGCATCATGCCTTAAAATTTGCATGCAAAAAAAATAATAAAACCATAAACCCTAACCTTCTTTCCCTCTTTGAAACATTCAAATAGTTTTCATATTTTTAAAAGTATCAAAATTTATGGGTCCCAAATTGCATAAAGGGGTTCCTACAGTATTTTATATTTTGAAAACCTTCTGGTACTTTTGAAATTATTTAAAAGAGATTTCAAAATGCAATACAAACAGAAAAAGACAAAACAGAAAAAGAAAAGAAGATTTGCAAATAAAAAAAAGCAGCCGCAGCCCAGGACGCTTAGCCCACTCCCTTCTTCGCTTTCTCCCGCACAGTGCGGAACCCCGCAGCCCAGTTGGCCCATACGCGGCCCACCCCTGGCCCGTACCTCTTCGCGCTGTCCCCGTCGTCGTCTTCCTCATCGAGAAGCAGCTGGCTGGCGCAGCGGAGGCCGTTGCCGTGCGCCACGATGCGCGCTGCCGCCACGATACTCACCGCCACCCCCCTAGCGCCTACAAGTACCCCGTGTCGCCGCTCTTCGAACCCTAGCCTCTTTCCTCCCCAATTTTTTCCCTCCGGCCAAACCCTAGCTTCGCAAGGTGTCCTGCCGCCCGCCGTCTCTGGCCTCCCCTCGACCAGTTGTGGGTACCCTCGTGACCCCCTCGCTCTCCTTGTTCATCCCAGACAAGCAGCAAAGCCGGAGAAGCCTCGGATAGGGAGAATCGAGTTGTCATGTCCGACGCCGACCGCCGCTTTCGTCGCTGATTCCAGTCACACCCGACCTCCCCCTGCCTCGACGACCTTCCCACGGGCATCCTGGTGAGCTGGCGGTTCTCCGAAGCCTTCCCACCGTCTTCCTCTCTGTAGCTTGCTCCCGCTGTGCACCGCCGCCCGCCGTCGCAGTATCGCTCGCCGCCGGCGATTCCCACGACCAACTTGCCCAGCGCCGCCAGTTTTTGGCTCCCCGCAGCCTCGCACGTCTAGCGCGCCCGCTCCCCCGGCTCAGCGCGCGTCCCCGCAGACATCCCGTGCTCAACCTAGGAGGCTCACCATCGAGTGACGTCAGCCGTGGTTCTGACCTAGTCAACCAGCCACCCCGATCCCTCTTGCTTGTGCGGCGTGCTGAGGTGGCCAGTACCCCACTGGTCAGTCACAGTGGCTAGGCTCAGTAGCGGTGCAAAAAGTTTAACCCCCTCTGCTGACGTCATAATGATGCAATAACCCTTTTAATAATTCCAGAATTTCATTAAATCTTATAAATTTAATAAGTAATTATTTATAAGTTAGAAAAATATGTATAATATATCAAAATGTTCAGAAAAAGGAAACCTAGCTATCTAAGCTATAATCATGCATTGTTCAACAACTCTCAAGACAAGTACAATTATAAGAACATAGTAACCCCTCATAGGCGATTCCGGAGTTTCTACGAATTAGGGTTTTCACCCCTCAGAACCCCGTTTAATTTGTCGAGCATGCTTTAGGGTTACTTTTCAATACAATTCAATTTGTCATATCATCATACTTGCTTTATCATTGCATCTATGCCATGTTTTGATTGTTTCCCTTCCTTTCCGGTGTTTGCTTCTTCCCAGTAGAATACGATATCGAGGTCGAGATCGAAGACCGAGGTCAACACCAACGAAGATCGAAGATCGACGAACAATACTTGACCATTTATTACAAGTCAAGTACAAGTCTCCCGAAGATCTGCTTATCGGTTATCAACTGGCAAAGGCAAGCATAGCCCCACCATGATATAATCCTATGATTTCGAAAGCATTTCAATTCTTTCCATGATGCATACGATTCTACTGTGGTCTTTTAACGATAGATAGAGTATCCTATCTACTGCATACTCCCTTTGAGCTTATATTACCTGATCCACTGCTCCTAGCGTAACTAAGTTTGGCTTGTGTGCACCGCTAGAGCTTATATCCGTGTCTGCTTAGCCATGCATAGCTTTTGAGTCTGGTCCATCCAGATGATGTATCAGATGCAGAGAATCTATTATGACAGGAGAACGTGATGAGATGATATTAGAGGTGATATGAGATTAAACATGCTAAGGCTTGTATGGGAGGCTACGGTGGGATGTGGTTTTTCTAGTCCCATGCTCGCCACCACTAGGACCCGATGTTCTTGCCTCTTGAACCAAGACGAGCGTACAACCACACGGGGCCTGGAAAACCCCATGATTGACTAACTTACCTAGTAGATTCCATGAGTCACATAGTTCGGGCGTTCCATTCGACATATGCATAGAAGTTCTTTTGAAAGATTTGCCGGGTGAAGTTGGTGCATTCATAACAGGTAGGTAAGTGTGGCCGGGGTTGCTTGGGGTCGATGGAGCCCTTGTTAACCAACCTCGCCTCACATCTTTAAGTACCGGCTTCGGGATTTGACCAGTTATGGCGGAACCATACTTATTGCGTGAATCATGGTCTCGGCGAAAGCAAGGTAAAGGTCCTGTTTAACCACACCCTCTGTCAGCACACCAAGGAAGTGTGTCAAGTGGCATTAAGAGTCGGTTGGTACGTGTGGGTAAAGTTGTACACCCCTACAGGGTAATAATCTTTCGGAAAGCCGTGTCCACGGTTATGGACGACTTGGGAACGGACGTGATGATCATAGAGAACTTGAACCTAATCGTAAAACTTGGCAACTAATGTTTTTTAAGGATGCTTCCTCATGGGTACGAGGGGGTGCTCCTAGTTCAGGATATGATGATGATTCGGTGGATATCAAAAGATGATGATCAATACTTTGGAGATGTCGCTATCTTATCCCATTTTAAAATACTCTGACTAGACGAGATTCTTCTCCCTCTCTTGTTTTATAGTCAAAAGATGGCTTTATGCAAAACAACTCCACCAGCCATAAGTCTTGCGGAGTACACCCTGTACTCACCCTTGCTTTGTTGATACTTTTGGCAGAGTAATTGTTCACCCTAAGACGAGTTCAGTACTACATCGACATCGACGAGTAGCTTGGGGTTCCCGGCCGGCAGCCTGGAATCTATGGGCTGGGACGTCATCGTTATGCTTCAGGCCTCTTAGGCCATTTGTTAAGTTTGCTATACTTAATAGCATAATTTTACTTCCGTTTTTTGATGTTTGTGGTCAGTGACCTCTGCTTGTAATAATTTGGTTCTCTGCTCAGTTATGAGCTTGCTGTAATAAATTTGTGTCATAGGGTCATTGCTGTGTTATCAATTCTTCACCGGATATTCTCGAGCTCAAGGTTAAGCTTATGTCAGACGGAGGTCTGGGATTTGTTTAGCCGTGATCCCGGGGGTGTCACAGTGAGCTCTTGACTCTCCCTTCCCCTACCCTCTTCTCCCTATTCCCGGCCTCCTCTCCCTCTTAGAACAGCTAGGGGATCCTGCCCCTAACCCTAGCGATCTGGCAACTACAGCTATCAGTGGGAGGCAGGGTGCTCAACCATCGGTGGGAGGCAAGGTTCAGCCATCCCCTGTCTCTCCTCTTCAATTTCTTACTGTAGTTATTCCAATCGGAAGCCCCCATATAATATATAGTATTTTGATTTTTATTTGAACTGCGGATTTCGTACAAGAATTAGTAGCACCTTTGTCCAACTGTAATGTTCACATGCGTGAAAAATAATTTATAAACCTTAAATATACAATATACTATTGTGCAACACTTGTAGACAAGTTTATATTTTCAAATTTCAAAAAAATCAATTACATGTTGTGTACATCCAAACATGATTTGGAATTGGGTACTATCATTTGATTCCAATAGAAAATTCCGTCCACATCCAAACGTTGGAATTGGATATCGGGGCCATTTCCTTTCCATCATTGATTTGGAACCTTTGGCCCAATTCAATTCCAAGCTTATTTTCCAACATCCAAACACAGTGTATGTAACACCCCACTTTTAGATAATTATATATTAGGGTTTTGATTGTGCATGGCATAAGCATCATCTCTTAAAAATGCATTGGATAAAATAGAAATGCAAAAACCTAAACCCTAATCCCTCTCTTTCTATTTGCAAACCCATTAAAAATGGTTTTGAATTTGAAAAGTACAAAATGTTTGGAGCCCAAATTGAATAAAAGGGTTCCATTGTATTTTACATATTTTACAACATCCTCTAGTAGTTTTGGATGATTCAAAACAAATTTGGAATTAAAAATACAAAACAGAAAAGAGAAAAGCTTTGCAAAATAAAAACAGAGCTAGACCATTCCAGGCCCAGCCCAGTTCGCATCTCTCTCCCCTTCTTTCCCTGCTGCCCTGTGCAGCAAACCACAGCCCAGCTAAGGCCCAAGCACAGTCCAGCGCAGCCCATACCGCATTGCCCCGTCTTCGTCGTCTTCCTCCCTCGACGCAAGCTGCTGTCTGTCGCCGGTGCCGCCGTCGATCCCGGCGCCTACTCCCCGCCGTCCGTCGCTCCTAGGGAAGGATAAGATCATCGCCGTGACTCCCTGGCCGTCCTCATCCACTCCCCCTCTCTTCCCTGACCTCCCTCTCTCCTCTCTCGTGTGAAGCCGAACCCTAGCTTGTGGATGTCGTCGGCGCCCTGTCGCTGCCGGCCACCCCGAGCCCCGCTGAGCACCTTAGGAGCTCCACCTCGTCTCCCTCTACTTACCCGTCGAAGGAATGAAGGAGGGCCGCCCGTAATCGCCGCCATCGACGTCATCATTCCTTCCTCCGGCTGCCACCTTAAACGATGTTGCCGACACCGTCCGACCTCACCTCGCGTCAATGACCGCACCGCTACGCTCCCCGTGAGCCGCCGGTCCTCCTGGACCACTTCGTTGGCCCCCTCCCTCTTTGTTTCTTGCTCGCATCGATCACCGCCATGCGTCGCCGCTCGGCCTTGTTGCTGGCCAAGCTCCGACGACCCTCCCTTGGCGGCGGCGCCCCTATTAGGTAGCCCGCGTTGAGATGAGTCGAATGCGCGCATCTGTGCTAACCCGCTCGCCCCCTAGCTCTGCCAACCGATGTCGTCTGCAGTGTTCGCCGGCGATCCCGCTTGGCGCCTGCGTGGCTTGCCAACATGGACCAGGCCCCACCCGTCAGCCTCTCTGGCTAGAGCCAGCCCCAGTGAAAAATGCCCCTGACCCCACTTTGCGTGTGTGGCTGCTGACATGGCTTTGGTCCCACACGTCAGCCACTGTGGCTAGCTTTTGCTTCGGTGAGAAAATAATTAGGGTTAGGGTTGGGTGACATCATCCTGATGTAATAAAGGTTTAATAATTTATCAGAAATTGATTTAATCTTATAAAATCAATAACTAATTATCTGTTTATCAGAAAAATACAAATAATATATCAAAATTTTCAGAAAAATGAGATCTAACTATCTAAGCTATAATCATGCATTGTTCAACAAAATTCATATCAAGTTTAATTAGAGAACCAAATGAACCCCCATTGGTGATTCCGGAGTATCCCCGAGTTAGGGTTTGTACCCCTCGGAACCCCGATTAAATGGTCGAGCATGTTTTAGGGTTTCATTTCAATACAATTAAACTTGACATATCACCATACTTGCTTGAGAATTGCATCTATGCCATGTGTTGATTGTTTCCCCTTTATTTTCGTTGCTTGGGTTCTTCCTCGGTAGAATACGAGATCGAGATTGAGATCGAAGCCCGAGGTCAACACCATCGAAGATCGAAGATTGACGAACAATACTTGACCAATTGTAATCAAGTCAAGTACAAGGCTCCCGAAGATCTTCTTATTTTTTATCAACTGGCAAAGGCAAGCATAGACCCACCATGATATAATCCTATGTTTTGGAAAGGATTTCAATTCCTGCCATGTTGCATACAATTCTACTATGGTCTTTTCTCGATAGATAGAGTATCCTATCTATTGCATACTTCCTTTGAGCTTATATTACCCGATCCACTGCTCCTAGCATAACTAGGTTTGGCTTGTGTGCACTGCTAGAGATTATTTGGTGCCTTGCTTACCCATGCATAGCTGTTGAGTCTGGTCCATCCAGATGATGTATCAGATGTAGAAAATCTAGTATGACACGATATCGTGATGAGATGAGATCAATGATATGAGATTAAACATGCTAAGGCTTGTATGGGAGGCCACGGTGGTATGTGGTTTTTCTAGTCCCATGCTCGCCACCACTAGGACCTGAGTTATTTCCTTTGGAACCGAGATGAGCCTACAGCCACACGGGGCCTAGGAACCCCTCGGCTGATTAACTTGCCTAGTAGATTCCATGAGTCACATAGTTCGGGCATTCTATTAGACATATGCATAGAAAACCTTTTGAAATATTTGTCGGGTGAAGGTGCATCATAACAGGTAGGTAAGCGTGGCTGAGGTTGCTTGGGGTAGATAGCGCCCCTGGTAAACCAACCTCACCTCACATATTTAAGTACTGGCTTCAGAATTTGACCCGTTACGGCGGAACCATACTTATTGCGTGACTCATGGTCTCGGCGAAAGCAAGGTAAAGGTCATGGCCAACCACCCTCTACCGACCTTCCAAGGAAGAGGGCTAATGATATGGCATTAAGAGTCGGTTGGTACGTGTGGGTAAAGTTGTACACCCCTGTAGGGTTAAATCTTTTCGAAAAGCCGTGATCACGGTTATGAACGCTTGGTGACCAGATTCTAAGATCATACAGAACATGAACCTAATCGTAAAACTTGGCAATCAACGTATGATTAAGGATGCTTCATCATGGGTACGAGGAGATGATCCTAGTTCAGGAGATGATGATGACTTGGTGGATATCAAAAGACGATGATCAATACTTTGGAGATGTCGCTCTCTTATCCCCTTAAAATACTCTGATTAGACGAGCTTCTTCTCCCTCTTGTTTTATAAACAATAATGGCTTTATGCAAAACAACACCACTAGCCATAAGTCTTGCGGAGTACACCCCGTACTCACCATTGCTTTGTTGATACTTTTGGCAGAGTCAGTGTTCCCTGAAGATCAGTTTGGTACTACATCGACACCGACGAGTATCTTGGGGTTCCCGACCGGCAACCTAGAATCTATGGGCTGGGACGTCATCGTTATGCTTTAGGCCTCTTAGGCCATTTGTTAAGTTTGCTATACTTAATAGCATAATTTGCCTTACATTGTTTGATGTTTGTGGTTAGTGACCTCTGCTTGTAATAATTTGGTTCTCTGCTCAGTTATGAGCTCTAACAATTTTTGTGTCGTAGGGTCACTGATGTGTTATCAATTCTTCACTGGATATTCTCGAGCTCAAGGTTAAGCTTATGTCAGATGGAGGTCTGGGATTTGTTTAGCCCTGATCCCGAGGGTGTCATAGTGTAAATGCTAAAAATGTCGAAATACAAATGATTGAAATATCACTTCAGAAGTGACATCGCCATTTACTCCATGTTGATGGAATTTTGGAGTCTTTTTATTTTTGATCAAATGACTCTTATGAGACTTTCCTAGAGATAATTGAAACTTCATTCAAAGGCCGAAGAAGAATGAACGACTAACTTATTGTAATTTGTACATATTGATGTATGTAGTCCATTATGTGTAGTCGTGAGCAATGGATTTCAGCTTCACAGGCTTTCTCCGGAAATTTGAGTGAATATATGTGTATATTTACTTAATGAGGAAGATGTGTGAAATATTTGAAAATGTTCAAAGAATTTCGAGATAAAGTAGAAAATCATTGTAACAAGAAAATAAAGAGTTTATGATTTGATCATAAAGGAAGATATTTGAGTTACAAGTGTAGCATAACACCAAAGATTTGAGGAATCGTTCCAAGGAGTTGCATTTCCTGAAACACCATAGGAGTATGGAGTGTTCGAGATATATAATGAAACCATGTTTGACATGGTGAGATCAAAGGTGTCATTTATAAAACTTCCATTGTATTTTAAAGATTAAAGCTTTAGTGACTACCACTTTTACACTGAAAAGAGCACCATCGCGATCCGTTGAAATGACACCATATAAGTTATAGTCTGGGATAAAACCCAAGTTGTTCTTCCTTAAATTTTGGTATGCTAGGCATAAGTAAAATGTTTATAACCAAAGTTGGATGACCATGTCTTTGTATATTATTTAGAATAACCATTGGATATTCCTCCATAACATCGAAGAAAAAAGTGTTTGTCGCTTAGAACGTCAAGTTTCTTTAGAAGGAATTTTTCATAATTTAAGTGGGAGGACAATAGAACTTTGATAAGGTTATTTAACCTTTCCTAATATGTGCTGAGTTGTGTAGCGCCAAAAATTGTCCTGGAGGCAGCAACAATGTTCATAGCTCACGTTCCTCAAAGGTTGTGGTCACGGAGGTCTAAGTTCCAATTGAACCAAGTAGGTTAGTTAAAGCAATCAAATACTAAGATTTGAGAGTAAATAATTATTGTTTGACAATCATGAACCGACTACATGCAAAGAAGTGATGGTGGTCCCTAACTCTGTTAAATGGCATGAAGCCATGAAATCTGTGATATTTCCATACAAGAAAAATCATGTTTTTGAACTTGGAAGATCCTCTGGAAAGGTGTAAGACCTATCGGTCATATTTGGATCTATAAATAGACACGGATGTTTCACATGTATGAAATAATCGACATTTCGGTAAAGAGTTTATGAAAACGTTCAAGAAGATGACTATGACAAGATTTGATCTTTCATAGCGATATTTAGTCTGGACGGATTAATATAGCAACCACTATATATAATTTTTTTATATGATAGCTGAACAAAAAAACAAGTTCTTATAATAAAATGGTTACCTAGGACGTGTACATAAGACGATCCAAAGGGTTTTGTTAATTTAAAGGATGCTAACAGGACATGCAAATTTCAATGGTTGAAGTAAGCATCACGGAGTTGGAATATTCACCGTGATGAAACTGTTAAAATTTTTAATTTCATCGGAGATGAAAGATGCTTGCATTTGCAAGAAATTAAGTGGGAGCGCTAAGACATATTTCTAATGCATTATGTGAAAGAGATATTGTTGATTGGAAATGATGTATCTTTTATTGACACAGGTTAAGAATTTCATCTCGATGAAAGACTTAGGAAAAACCCAAATATTTGGCATCAATTCTATATGTATAGATTGAGACGCTATTATGGTTGTGCCGAGAGTATATAGATGAGATATTGAAATAGTTCAATATAGAAACTACAAGAGAGGTTCTTGTCGCACAGGAAGTATTGAATCAAGATTCAAGTGTTTTTGACACTTGGTGAGTGAAATCACAAGAATATTTTGATTAATCATACCATGATATGTACACATCCAGATATGTCCTATGCTATACATGTTATGAGAAGATACCAGAATGATTCATAAGTTAATCATTGGACGATAGTAAGGATATTCTTATGATCTTTGGAAGAACTAAGAATATGTTATTTATGTAGAGGTGAAAATAGATAGATAGTTCATTGTAAAGTCTTACATTGATAATAATTTTGTCACTAGATTCAAATTAAGTTTATCTCAATTTAAACTATGGGTGGCACAATGTAATGGAAAGGAATTTCCATAACTGATTTGGATGAGTTCCAAAATTAAGACATTGTGACAGATACTACAACAAAAGTCTAAGTATATGACTCCCATTGTAGTAGCAAAACAGGGCATTTGTGTCAAGTAGTTTGTTATCAAACTAGGTGTGGTTCACAACGGGCTACTACTATGAAGATATATTGTACGGTAATTGTATCAACATGTTTTAATCCCAAGGAACTAAAGGTCCCACCAAAGGACCAAATTTATACAATGCCATCTCACTGGAGAATGAGTGATGCGTAGAGACACAAAATACATGCAAATACACATGCACCTGGAAGTGTCAGATCCAAAGATTATGTTTACCACTAGAAATCGTGTATATACAACACCTGAAAGCCATAGGTATTGAATACACAAAGTTTTTCCAAACTATATTATTGACTGTAGTGAAAGTGGGAGACTATTGGATATATGGCCAAGAGGCAATAATAAAGTGGTTATTATTTTATCTTTGTGTTTATGATAAATGTTTACATCCCATGCTATAATTGTATTAACCGGAAAGGTTAATACGTGTGTGTTTTGTAAACATAAAAGAGTCCCTAGTAAGCCTCTTCTTAAACTAGCTTGTTGATTAATAGATGATGATGGTTTCCATATCATGGACATTGGATGTTATTAATAACAAGGTCATATCATTAGGATAATGATGTTACAGACACACATTCATAGTAAGCATAACATAAGATCATGTCATTAAGTTTGTTTGCTACAAGCTTTCAGATCAATAGTATCATAATCCTTCAACCATGAGATCATGTTAATCACCATCACCGGATGTGTACTTTGATGACATCAAACATCACTTCCGTAACTGGGTGGTTATAAAGGTGGCATTGGGTATTTTGAAAGTATGTGTTGAAGCACATGCATCAAGAGTGGGATTTGTCCATCCATATGACAGATAGATATACTCTTGGCCCTCTCGGTGGAATGTCATTCAATTGGCTTGCAAGCATGTGACTAGGTCACATGGGATGTCATATCACGCAACGAGTAAAGAGTACTTATCGGTAACAAGGTTGAACTAGGAATAGAGATACTGATGATTCAACCTCGGATAAGTAAAGTATCATGCGACAAAGGGAATCAATATCTTATGTAAATGGTTCATTCGATCACGAAGTCATCGGAGCCATATGGATATCCAGATCTCTCTATTGATTATTGATCGGAGAGGTGTCTGTATCATGTCTGCATAGTTCACAAACTGTAGGGAGACACACTTAAGGATTCGATGTTGTTTAAGTAGATATGGAATATGAGTTGGAGACCTAATTATGTTCGGAATCTCGTATTGGATTCAGGGCATCACGAGGATATCTGGAATAGTCTGAAAAATAAGATTCATATAAGGAAAGTGGTTTCCAAGGTTCGGAAAAAGTTTTGGTGTTTGACCGGATACTTCTAGAATGTTCTAGAGGGACCACCAGTGGTTCCACCACCGTGGGAGGGGGTCACCTGGATAGTGGCATGCCCTAGGGGCTAGCTGCACCAAACCATAAAGGGCCAATTCGGCCAACACTAGTAAAAGGGTCAAACCCTAGTTTGAATAGTCAAATCCTAGTTTGAAAAGTCAAACTCTAGTTTTTGGTAAGAGGGAAGACTATGGGAAAGGTTCCATCTATCCCCTTGGCGGCAAAGTTGGGGGACATGGCCTAGGCTGGGTACCCTTGGCCGGCCACCCTCCCCACCTACATAATGAGGGGTGGGGGCTCACCCCCCACACCCCTTGTCCCTTGGCCCCTAACCCTAGTTGTCGCCTTTCTTCTCACTCGTCCGCCGTCCTGCTCGAGCTTAGGCGAAGCCTTATAGAAATATCTCCTCCTCCACCACCACCACCACACTGTCGTCCTGTTGGGATTACGAGGAGATCTACTACCTCTGCTGCCCAGCTGGAACCAGGAGATGAAGGTCTTCATCGATTAACGTCAATGTGACCGCAAGCGCTGCCAGAACGCAACACCGAAACAATCTTCTACGTGATCTTGAGATCGGCAAGTAATCGACTACATCAACCAAGAGAATCCGATCTCATTAAACACTTTGGATCTATGAGGATTAGTTCTATACAATCTCATTGCACCGATCTCGTAGATTAGATCTTGGCATGTCCATAGATTAGATTTCGGTTTTTTGTGTTCTTGCGGTAGAATTTTTTTGTTTTACATGCAACGAACCCTACACCGTCCCCCTTCTTCCTATTCTACACCCGATACAAGGCCTCTCTGATGGCGCCCAGATGCTTCACCACCGCCGAGAAGGGCAAGGGCATGGTAGTGGAGGGGGACAAGACCCCGCCAGCTAAGCGCGCCTAGGGAAGTCCGCGTGGGAGAGTCTTCGATGTGCGTAGAGGCCACACTGCCTCGGTTGTGGGGTGGATAACTCCCGCGAGACGATGTTGGGTGTGCCCGGGTTGTGGATACCAGAGCCACTATAGCGGGTTGGGTGCCAGCCCGGGATGCGAGCCGTCCTCGTCATCATACTGTCCCTCAACTAGGATCAAGGTTGAGGACGGGTATAGAACCAATAAGGTTACCGACTTCGCCCTCGTACTCAAGGATTACAATTGGTCCACCAGGGTAAAGCTCCCCTCGCAGTGCGGGACCATCTCCAGGAGTCTGTGCGGCTGAGGCACTCAAGAGGTGGCGATAGGTGTATCGTGGCGATCGAGATCCCTACACCGGAGGAGATGTAGTTGACCTCCGGTTGGAAGAGCTTCATCCATGATCACGAGATCAGGAGTGAATCCATGTCGAGGGTCCCCTATGACATCGAGAATGACTTCTCTGTGGCGGTGTATGACCCAATGTCATGCTGCATAGACTACCCTCGCCACCTCTGAGGAGTCCGGGGCACAATATTTGCCCCGGTCGTCGCTGTACCGACGAAGTCGCGGACATTTTGTAAACATAGTCATCGAGATATAGCGCCTCTTTGTTCCCGTCTTGCTAGTAAGAATATAAGGAAGACTTTATGGATCTCTTTAGGCGTATCTCCGTTCTTATTGCCTCCCTTTTCGAATATTTCACTGTAATGCTAGATTTTTAGAGTAACCGCGGCATGACACTAGCTCAATGGAGATGGAGGAGGCCGTCTGCATGGATCTCCTAGGTAGTTAGCATCGCGAGCCTCTCGTGCACCTACCGAGGGGCAGAGGCGTTCTGGGAGATGCATTCACGATAGAGGCGATGGGGCTTGTAGAGGCCGCACCCGACTCGTTCGCTCCCTGAGGAGACGATAGGGAGACGCTGCTCGTGAGGAGTTTCCCGGCTTTATATTGATAATCGTGCTATGGGTTCCACGCAGTGGCCCGTAGGGAATTTTCACGCATTTTTGAGTGAGGGGGAAGCCCCCTCTATTTGTGAAGGATTGTTGGGGCTACTGGCGCAACGTTCCTAGCAAGGACTCTTGAACCGTAGAAAGTTCTAGAGCGCGTTCTTATGAGGGATCCTAACACTGATCTCTGTTTTGAGGGCGCCTAAATCACATGCTCCCGAACCTGATGAGAGGATTGTTCGTAGGCCCAGGATTCGGCGGTTCGAGTGGAGCCACCCTCGTGAGCCCTGCATGCTCTCTTGTTCCTTGTTCATGGAGCAATTTTGTGAGCCACCTTCCAAGGGAAAGGGTGTGAGTCTAGGCGTTTGCTATCGATGCCAGCATTGCCGATATTTAGGCCAGAGACTAGGGCTTATCCCATGGTTCACCCTATAAGCCTCCCGAAGGGAGCGCCATAAGGTAGGTGCCTTACCGTGGGTGAGGTGACTTACCGCTAGTCGTTTTTGGACCGTGTGTTTGGCGATCATGCCGTCGAAGGGTCCTCACCTTGCGTGCCGTCCGAGGATACTCTCAAGGAGATAGCTGTAGGAGAATACACATTCCATGGGGCCCTGATATGCATTTGCGCAAAATGTTCTTTAAATGTCGGGAATCATGGGTGAGGTGACTTACTACCGAAACCAGACCGTAATTTCAGAGCTCGACACTTTAGGTCCTAGAGATTTGGCCGCTGGAGGGAGTGTGCCTCATGAGCCACCCATAGGCCTCTCGAGGAGAATGTCATAGGGAAAATGCTTATCCTGTTGACCCCTTGTAGAGGGGTTATAGGTTCGGCATGTGGGTTTTTAAATACTAGCAACCATGGGTGAGTTCACTTACCACCAAAATTGGTCAGCAAATTCAGAGATCGACACTTTAGGTCTTGATTCTTTGGCCGCTAAAGGGTAAGTGCCTCACGAGCCACCCCATAGGGGAAAAACAAGCACCGTTGAAGTCCCACGCATTTGTCATGCGAAAGCTTTGGGCGCAAGGAACCTTGGGTGAGGTGACTTGTCATCGGAACTAGTCCGTAAGTTCGGAGCTTGACACTTTAGGACCTGCACTTTTTTGGCTGCTGGAGGGAATGTGCGACATGAGCCACCCGTAGGCCTCTCGACGAGAAAACCGTAGGGCAAAGACGTGTGCTACTACTGTTCTATACATGCGTTGTGCGAGGGTCTCAAGCACTAGGAACCAGGGGTGGGGTGACTTATTACCAGATCTATTCAATAAGTTCAGAGCTCGACATTTTAGGCTCTGATGTTGTCAGGGAGTGATCTGGTGATATACATTGTTCCTAGCCCCCCCCGTCGTTTCATGTATGTAAGGTAAATCCTATCGTGTGCGGTTTTGTGAAATGTTTTTCCAAGGGAAAATAAAATAGTATAATGTGCATATAGCACAAGATCAAAAAACCACCAGAAGTTCAAGCTTATTACAACGCCGTTATGGCTCACACAGGGTCTTACAAGAGCTAAAGTTGTAAGGGATGAGAGTTTTGGGAATCACATTCAAAAAGTCGAGAAGTCAGGCGTGCTGTATGAAAAGGATTGTCCACCTTTCACCAACATGATTATTCCGCTCGGCTAATAACTTAGGCGCCATCATGGAGGCAATCGACGTTGTACACTTGCTAGGTGCAATCCATCGGGAAGTTTGGAGCCCCTTGGTCGATGCCTCCCTCGTGAGGCCCTCCCGTGCTCGTAAGGGCAAGTAGAGGTGGCCCGGGGGTCCTCTCGATGGCGCGAGTGCTGGCCGCGACCTGTCCCTCTTTAGGCGGGTATAAGGTGCACTTGACCTCTTTGCTATGGCGGTTTCCTAGGACATTATTTGCTTCCATTTTTGTGCCCCCGATGTAGTCGAGGGCATCCAAGTCCTCAGGGTATATAGCAGCCAAAGTCTTGTAGGCGTACTCAAGGGAGTGCAAGGCCTCAACCTCATCTCAATGGATCATGATGACCTCCCCCAGGAATCTTGACGATGTTGTAGGCGTGGTGGGTGATGACCATGAGCTTGGACAGCGCGAGGTAGCCGACGATGGCGTTGTAGGGGAGGCTAATGTGTGTCACATCAAAGTCGATGACCTCGAGGCGATAGTTGTCACTCTTCCCAAAGGTGATGAGGAGGCACACCTGTCCAATGAATATGGTGGTCCTGTTGGTCACTCTAGAGGACACCATGGTTGGCATTAGCCTGTCATATGGGACCTATAGCTTGGAGAACGTCTCAGTGGAGATCACGCTTAGTCCTTTGGCTCCGTCAATGAGGGTCTTCGTGACTGCGATGTTGTTGATGGTGGGGTTGCCGACCATGGGCAGAGTTCCCACAACTCTAGTGGAACTGGAGTGGTCGCATTGTGACCATTTGAGATTTGGGTACGGAACCCTAGGGATGGCAGCGGCACCTCGCATGTGAGAAGCTTAAAGTGGTGGTTGGATGCTGGATCCTGTGAGCCGCCTAGGATGTAGGCTATAGCACCTTGTGCCTCTTGGTATCCCCCATTTTTCTCCTCTACACGGCCTTTATCCTGGGGTGATGATGCTGATGCATGGAGCTGGCCTGGTGGATAGTCTGGGGAGCATCGTGGCTGCTGGAGTTGTTGTTCTAGCATCCGCTCCCTTGGTTGCCACCTCGTGAGCTGCCTTGCTCGCCGCTCTGCCTTCCCTTTCTCTGGTTGCACGCATGTCGTGGAGCTTCTTGAGCTTTTAGAAGTCATCGATGGGGTGTCCGTTCTTCTTGTGGAGGAGCCAGTACGATCGCTCTTCCCGCCCTTTCTCCATCTCCCTCGCAAGGGCAATTCTGGTTTGGGTCCACGGCGAGGACGACAGCGATCTTGCACTTGGGATCCTTTTCCTTGCTCCTAGACGAACTCGAGGAGTTAGGTGTGGTCTCTGCCTCAGCGAGGCCAAACATCCACTCCGCCTCTGCCTTGGAACACTTTTATGCCATGATGAAGAGTTTTGGCTGCAGTGGTGAAGTTTTCACCCCGGATATTGATCTTCTCCCTCATCTTGACGTCCTTGACACCCTCGGAGAAGGCAGTGAGGACGTTGGAGTCCAAGATCTTGGGGATCTTGTTGCGAACTAGGGTTAAACTATGCAGGAACTTGAAGAGGGTCTCTCCAGGTTGCTGGCGTACCTGGCAGAGGTCGTAGTACGCGAGTGGGCACTCTTAGGTTCCCTTGAAGTTGGCGATTAAGAGGGAGCAGAGGGACGACCACGAGCTGATGGATTACTCAGGAATGTTCATCAGCTAGGTGTTGGCCATGTTCTTCAGGCACAGGGGAACCAATTCGCCATGATGCGGTCATCACCTCCCGTGGCCTCGACACCCGTGGTGTAGAGTTGCAGGAACTCGCACGGGTTGGTCGTCCCGTCATAGCACGAAGTTATCTCTAAGCGGAACTTCTGTAGCCAGACCACGCGGCGGATCTCCCTGGTGAAGGCGAGGAAGCCGTTGGCCTGCACCTCCTTTCCATTGGCGAGGGCCACGCGGTTCTGCTCAACAAGGAGGTTTTTGTGCCCACGCAGCGGTGATGCGACCGCGTTGGGAGAGACGATTTAGTAGATGTTGGCCATTGGTGGAGTGACATTGTCAGGCTTGGGGGTGCTGTCGTGGCGCTGATCCAGGTCCGAGCCCCTAGCCCCCATCGCCATATCCTCGGTCTGAGCCCCTGCCCCTCCAGGGAGAGGGTGGCGATGTCGACGAGCTTGGTTAGCCGGTAGCACAACCTCCCTTTGCCTGGTTCATCCAGCGGGTGGTCCAAGAAATCATGCACCATGCGCTTGATGTCCTCCGATGAGAGGCGCTCGGCGTGTCCGCGCAAAGACACAGTACGAGAGAGCGACGTGGCGCCGCACGAGGAACCTTCGCCTTCTGTCCACGGGGACTCCTCAGAGGTGGTTCGCCATGGGGCTAGCTCTTCTGAGCCTTTCTCGCCACGCGATGAAGAGCGTTCTCAGAACGGATCTCATTGTGAGCCGACATGACTTTGAGTTCAATGAAGGTCTTCAAAGCGTGCCTCAGCCCCCTATCTAGCGTGCCAAATGTCAGAGATTTTTCCCACGAAGGAAAATAGGGTCCAACGAGCCATTGGTTGAAGAGGGGGGTGAACACGCGGTCCCAAGGAGTGTCGACGACAGTGGTGACGGTGGAGCAAGATCACGTCAGAGAGTAGACACGGGTTTTTTTACCCGGGTTCATGACCCTCGTGATGAGGTAAAGCCCCTAATCATGCTTTGTTGTATTGCTTGCGTGGTTGTCAAGGGTACAACGGTGGATGAATGTCTAGGATTTCAAATATCTTGGATCGGCTAGTTCTAAGGTAGGAGAAGGGGTCCTTATATAGCGGACCAGGGCCTCTTTCCCCAATCTTTGGGCAAGAAGGGCTACCACAATGCCACTCCTCGAGGTCCCGGTCTACAATGCCACTCCTCGAGGCGCCAGGGGCTTATCCATCCTTCTGTAAACTGAGCTTATTTAGCGCCACTTGTCTTTATCTGGCACTGTCTGCTATCATGACCCGGGATCAGAGTTAGACAAGTACCAGATCATCATCTGACATAAGCCTAACCCAAATTCCGAAGCGCGCAGGGAATGGTCGGTAACATTACAGAACATACAAACCATACATTAATAAGGTAAACTCTTAAGAGAGTTATAAACCAGACATACAAGCCAGCGTTCAGAGACCCAACATTACAACAAAACAACGGAAGCAAACAAGTTGTTCTAAACAACAAACATAGAAAAGGGCCTAAGAGGCCTTAAACAGAAGTAACGACCCTTCCATAGATCCTAGGCTGCTGCCCGGGAACCCCGACTACTCGTCGACATCGATGTAGAAACCACCTCGATGTACAGGGTGTACTCCGCAAGACTTATGGTTATTGGAGTTGTTCAGCATAAAGCCATATTTTGTTTTCAAAATAAGAAGGATAAGAAGCTCGTCTAGTCAGATCATTTCCAGAGGGAATAAGAAGACTACAACTCTAGCTCTTAGAACCATCTTCGATATCCACCAAGTACCATCATCAACTGAACCTCTCTTCCTAGAATACCCCTCAAAAAACCCCGAGGAAGTATTAGGGATCTCAAATTAGTTGGCCAAGTTTTATCATTCGGTTATAGTTCTCTATGATCATCGCGTCCGTTCCCAAGCTATCCATAACCGTGGACACGGCTTTTCGAAAATATTATAACCCTGCAGGGGTGCACAACTTTTCCCAGACGTACCAACCGAATCTTAATGCCAAATTATTAGCCCTCTTCCTTGGAAGGCTGACAGAGAGTGGTTGACCACGACCTTTACCTTGCTTTCGCCGAGAGAATGAGTCACGCACTAAGGATATTATGCCGAACGGGTCGAGTCCCGAAGCCAGTACCTAATGATGTGTGCAGGGTTCAAGATTAAGGATGCGGTGCATCTCTTGTTCCCGGCCATGCTTCCTACCTGTTATGAATGCACCTCCTTCACATCCATTCAGTAACAAACAAGATGCGTATGTCGAATGGAAAGCTCGAACTATGTGACTCATGGAATCTAGTAGGCAAGTTAGTGAGTCAAGGGGGTTTCCAGGCCCCCGTCTGGTTGTATGCTCGTCTTGATTCAAGAGGCAAGAACTTCGGGTCCTAAGGGTGGCAAGTATGGGACTGCAAAAACCACAACCCACATGGCATCCCATACAATCCTTAGCATGTTTGGTATCCAACTCTGATCATATCACTACAATCTACCATACTAGTTTCATTCGCATCTCCAGTGCATCATCTGGATGATCGGTCTTGGACCACTAAGCATGGCTAAGCTCGACTGAATTTTGGCACTAGCGATGATCATACGCCAAAACCTAGTTATGCTAGGAGCAGTGGATCAGGTATTGTAGTTCACAAAGGGAAACATGCATCAAATAGGATTACTCTATGTACTTATAAAAGACTATTGAATCGTGTGCATATGGCGAGAATGAAATACTTAGTAAACATAGGATTCATATGTATGAGTGGGGCTTTGCTTGCCTTGTCCTTCATTGGACTGGTACCGCACTTCGGTGGTGTTGACTTCAACCTCGGGTCGGGATCCTATTCGAGAAGAACCTACCACCGGAAAAGAAAACCAACATTCAACACATGGCATGTGCAATACTCATACAATATGAATGATATGAGAGATTACATGTAATAGAGTAGCCCTAGGTGCATCATTGATTTAAATGAATTCCAGAATGCCCTAAATAGGAAAACCATCGAACCCATGGTACTCAGGGGGTGTCAGTGTTCCTATAAATAAGTTAGTGTTCAAAGTTGTATGAATGTGGATGCTTACATTTTTAAATGATAGAGCTCATTTTCTGAACATTTTGATATATTATTTGTATTTTTCAGATTTAAAATAAATTAGTTATGAATTTCACCATTTTTTAATTCATTTTAAATAATTTTTGGAATATTAAAATTATTTTACAACTTGGGCCCACGTGTCATAAGTTTAACAATTTCAAAAAACATTTATGTAAAAGATTAAATATCTTACAGGTAGGGCCCACATGGGTTAATATTATTTCCAGGAAATAATTACAAAATAATTTAATAAAATAAAATGTTTATTGCATCAGGCTGACGCCAGCATGACGTCAGCAATGACAGAGATCTCAAGTCGTGCACGGATCTGCCGATCCCGTGCGCGCCTGGACGCGCAAGTGGGGGCGTTGGATAGACGGGACGATGGGGAGGCGATTGGTGGTGGCTCCGCCCCTAACTGGTCACTAGAGCGTCGTCTCCGACGAGCTCCAGCGGCGGCGGGATTGCGCGGGGAGGGCGGTTGAGGGGGAAAGGGAGGAAAAGGAAGGCACCACACGAACAAGAAGCTCACCGTGAGCATGATAGGCTTGATAGCGAGGCGAGGATCGACGGAGACCGACGGTGACCGGAGATCTTGATTCGGCCGATTGGGGTCGCGGGTGAGAGAGAGGAGGGGCTAGGGAGAGAGAGTCGAGCACATGGAGTTCAACGGTGGCGTCGGTTTCGGCTGGGGTGGCCGGAGACGGCGAGGACGACAACGACTACGAGCTAGGGTTCGGTGGCCATGGCGAATCGATAAGGGTGAGAGGGGAACAGGCGTGCTAGGGTTCTCCGGCGGAGACAGCGAGGCTCTTATAGGTGATGGCGAGCGGCAGCATGAATTCTGGCGCGCGACCCGCATCGTGGAGCCGGCGAGCGGCGGAGGAGCTGCCAGGAAGCTACTTCATGTCGGGGACGAAGATGAAAAACTCGACCGAAGCGGTATGGGCCGGTCGTGGGATGCGCTTGGGCCCTGGGTGGGCTGGCTCTGGCTGTAGGCTGCGGGCACGAGCGGCAGAGAGAGAGAGGAGAGAAGCTGGGCTGCGGACCAGTAAGGTTAGGGTAGGTTTTTATTTCCTGAAACATTTTTCTATTTCTATTTTTCCTCTATTTATTTTGTATTTTCAAAATCTTTTCTATTTTTAATATTTCCAAAATACTAGAACTTTTTCCAATCATACTAAAATAGTGTGGGAACCCTTTTAGTTAATTTGGGCTCCACTCATTGCATAGTTTTCAAAATACAAAAATTGGTTGTGTTTATTTTATTGGATGAAATGCTCAAACATTTCGTTATTAATATTACACAAAAGTTTGGTATGTTACAGCTCTACCCCACTACAAGAATCTCGAACCGAGATTCCTAGGTTTTAGAAAAGAAGGCAGGGTTCTCATATCGAAGACGATCTTCGCGTTCCCAGGTTGCTTCTGACTCAGAGTGATGAGACCATTTAACTTTTAGGAAGTTGATGGTTTGGCAACGAGTCTTGCACTCGGTTTCATCAAGAATATGAACAAGGTATTCTCAGTAGGTTAGATCATCTTGGAGATCCATGGTTTCATGGTCCACGACACGAATGGGATCTTTGAAGCAATGCTTGAGTTGAGACACATGAAAGACATCATGAATTTCTCGAAAGATTGAAGGTATATCCAATTGGTAGGAAAGCTCACCCCGCTTGGAGAGAATGCGAAAGGGAGCAACATAGCAAGGAGCCAATTTGCCTTTGATACCGAATCAATGGACACCCCTCAGAGGAGTCACACGGAGGTAAACTTGATCACCAACTTCATAATGAACATCAAGATGATTATGATCATAATTGGTCTTATGACGAGATTGAGCGGCCTTAAAACGCTCTCGAATTATGTGAACTTGATCTTCTGCTTCTTGGATCATATCCGGACCAAAGAATTATCTTTCGCCGATTTCTGTCCAATTCAGCGGTGTCCGACATGTTCTTCCGTTTAGGAATTGGACTAGAAACTGTTGTTGTAGGAGAACTCAGCAAATGGAAGACATTTCTGCCAGTTCTTTCCAACGGATATGATACACACTCTGAGCATGTCTTCAAGAATTTGATTTACTCTTTCGATTTGACCATCGTTTTTAGGATGATAAGCTATACCGAAGGAGACATGAGTTCCCATTTCTTCTTGCAAACTTTTATAGAATTTGGAAGTAAAAAAACTTCCATGATCAGAGATGATCTTCTTTGGGACACCATGAAGAACAACGATCTGAGAGATGTATAAGTCAGCCATTTGACTAGCACGGATATTTTCTCGAACCAGAAGAAAATGAGAAACCTTGGATAACTGAGAAACTATTACCCATATGGCATCATTTCCTGCTTGTGTCCTTGGGAGTCCAGTAATGAAATCCATACCGATTTCATCCTATTTCCACTCACGAATTTTCAATGGCTACAGAAATCTAGCAGGTCTTTGTTGTTCAGCCTTCATGCGGCGACAAACATCGCACTCTCCAACAAAGCAAGCGATTTCTGGTTTCATTCCACTCCACCAGAATCTTTGTTGGAGATCTCGGTACATCTTGGTACCACCAGGATGGATTTACAGAGGGGATTCATGAGCTAGTAGGATTAGATCTTTGATTTTCCGACTGTTTGGCACCACTAGACGGTTACCAAATAGAGGGTACCTTGTTCATTCATGGAGAGACATTTAGCTTCACCGCTTACAACACGTTCTTTGATCTTGGTAACCTCATCATCTCGGTTTTGAGCTTCCTTGATTTGGTCCTCGAGAGAATATTTTATTTCAAGGTTAGCATGGAATCCACAAGGAACTACTTCAAGGTTAAGACGCTTGATTTCCTCATACAGAACAGCTTGGGCTTGTGAAATCATCACATTATTGCAGTAAGACTTCCGACTTAGCGCATCAGCAACGACATTGCCTTTCCCAGATTGATAGTTGAGACCCAAATCATAATATTTGATGAGTTCCAACCATCGTCTTTGACTGAGATTCAGATCTGGCTGGGTAAAGAGATACTTCAGGCTTAGTTTGCAACGGTTACTGATGAGGTAATGTCACCATTGCTTAAGAGCATGAGAAACGACAGTGAGTTAAAGATCATGGTTTGGATAATTTTTCTCATGTGTCTTCAAATGCCGAGAAGCATAGGTCACTACGTGACCATCTTGCATCAACACACAACCGAGCCCTTGAAGGGATGCATCACAATAGATGACGAAATCCTTGCTGGTGTGCGGAAGGACAAGCACGTGAGCAGTGGTCAACTTAGTTTTCAAAGATTGGAAGCTTACTTCTGTGTTTTCTGACCATTCAAACTTCTTAACATTATTAAGAAGATCAGTCATAGCCTTGGCTATCTTGGAGAAGTTCTCGATGAATTGACGGTAATATCTAGCCATTCTAAGAAAACTTCGGACGTGCTTGACTGAAGTAGGTTACTTCCATTCCAGAATGGTCAGAACCTTATCCAGTATGACAACAACACCACCTGCAGACACAACATGACACATGAAGATGAGCTCTTGTACCCAGAACTCACATTTGGAGAAATTGGCGTAGAGGCGATGTTCACGAAGTTTAGTCAATAACAATCGTAGATGTTCGACATGCTCTTCTTCGATTTTGGAGTAGATTAGGACATCATCAATGTATACCACGACGAACTTGTCAAGATATTCCAAGAATACAGAGTTCATGAGCCTCATAAAAGTGGAAGGGGCCTTGGTTAGCCCGAAGGACATCACTGTATACTCGTAAACACCATAACGAGTTGTGAATGCTTTCTTTGGGATATCCTCCTTTCTGATCTTGATTTGATGATACCCTGATCTTAAATCCATTTCGGAGAAGATAGTGGAACCACTTAATTGATCAAAGAGATCATTTATCTAAGGAAAAGGGTACTTATTCTTGATTGTCACCGTGTTGAGTGGACGGTAACCAACAACCAATCTTGGAATATGTGTATCCCGCTTCTGGTAGGGAAACCCCAAGAGGATGTGCTAGGCTGGATGTAGCCTAGCCCTTCTAATTCTTCAAGTTACTTTTTCAACTCCATCAACTCATGAGGAGGCATGCGGTAAGGTCTTTTGGAGATAGGGGCAGTTCCAGGAACTAGCTCTATGACAAACTCCATAGTTCGATCAGGTCGCACGCCAGGAAACTATTCAGGAAAGACATCCGGGAAATCACAGACTACCTGGACATCTTGGACCTCCAGAGTAGGTAGGGCATCCATGGCATATAACTCCAAGAAAGGTTTAAAAACTGTCGATGGAGACTTTGAACCATCAGTCCAGTACTTGACATTTATGCCAGCAGGAGAGGTCACACTAACTGTTCTAAGTGCACATGTCACATCCCAAGATTTTCCAAATCTTGTAATGTGAAAAATAAATAAACAAAATAAATAATTGTTGAAAATTAGGGTGAAAAGAAAAACTTTTGTTTCTAAATGTAAACTTAAAATCCCATCTTGAACAAACTTTGGTTTATGTTTGAATCCAAATAAAATCAAATCAAGTGGAATGCATTCTTCATAAATGCATCTAGAAATTTAAACACTTAGAGAATAAACCAAAACCCTAAAACCCTAATGGAAGAAAATCATTTCCAAGTTATCACCAAGCCTATGGATCTGATCCATATAAAATTTGTCAAGCAAACATTTCAAATGATCAAGAATGATTATTAGAAATATTATAAAACCATATAATTGGTTTCACTTACTTTGGAGCCATGAATAAAATCTTATGAATTTAATAAGGTAAGGAAAAGTAATTTCCAAAGCTAATAAAGCACTTATCTAAAATCCAAACCAAATGGTGAATGAATAATCCTGAATGGATTTAAAAAGATAAACAATTAATAAATAAAGTTATAATAGTTGGAATCACTATTTTTGGGTCTTTAAATAAAAAGATATGATTTTCAAAAGCAAAGGTAGAAATATAAATAAGGACTATTTTAAAAGAGCCAAATTAAATCTTGGCCAAGCTTTTGAAATAAAATATTTCTATTTCATAAAAAGAGTAAAGGTTTATTTAAATAAAATAATGAGGATTTATTAATATCCATTTTTTTATTAAAGTAAAGGCTTTTCCGTTTTAAATAAACACTAAAACTTGTTAATTTATTTTAAATAAGATTTCCATGTGTTTTAGTTTTTCAAATGAAACCTACTGAAAGGATTTTGATATTATTTAGATTTCAAAAAGAGTTTTAAAATAAATTAAAACCTATTTGAATTAAAGACTATGGTCTATTTATTTAATTATTAATAGATCCTAAATGAATAAAAGAATTATTTTATTTTGGACTTTGAAATATGTTGTTAAACAGAATTAAAATTCACCCAAAGTTGGTGGTGATTTCAGTTCAAATGGAGATTGAAAAATATTAATAAATCTTATTTAATTAATACTAGGGCCAATTTTAAATGATTAAAAGACCCTAAAAAGAATAAGATATTTATTCTAAAAATGATTTCAGAATGTATTATTAATCAGTATTAAAATCTACTCAAGGTTTGAGAGAAGTTTGAATTCAAATGGAGGTTTAAATTGCTTAATCAAGATCAAAACAGAATAATAGAAATAGAAAAAGAAAAACAAAACAGTACAAAAAATATGATCTAGCCAGCCCAGCCCACTAAGCCCATCAGCAGCCCACATGTTCGCCCCGCAGTGAAACGTTATACACTCAGAATAGAACCCGCAAGGTCACTGATCAGTGGACCCCACGCCCCTCTCTCTCTCACTCACTGACAACGATGTCCCACCTGTCCGCTTTCTCTCCTACCCCGCGACGACCCCTTATTCCCCCAACGCCGCTGTCGTTGCTGCACTAATTCCTATGCTTAAATCCGCCTTAATGCCGCTGTATTTCCTCGCCGTGACCACGTAGTATTAATCGCCAGGCTCTCCTCTCCCTTTCCCCCCAAACATCACCCCACCGGAGCCCCCATGTTGTCCTAATTAACCCGCACACCGTCACTGTCTCCGACGTCCTCCGGCGGCAATTCAGGCCAGTCGCCGTCGCCCCTCGCTCTCTCGACCATGCAAGAATCATCTCCATCACTCCCAGAACCTCCCAGTGGCCTCAGGTCGGCCGCGCTCGCCCCAGAGCGTCGGCAAGGACGATCACTGCCCGCCACCGTCGTTTGCTACCTCTCCGGCGAAACCTCCTGGTAATTCCTGGCCGCCCCATTCCCTCTGGCTGATACTCCCGTAATCGCCTCTCCCTTGCGAACATAATGGCACTGCTTGTTTGGTTTGGCATGAACCGTAGACCTGCCTCCGACAACGAACAGACGAGCCCATCGCCAGGCATCTCTCTGGCGAGCAATCCTCGTCACCACCGTGCGCCCCTCGACGAACTACCACCAGCTTGAGCATCCCCATGCCACGGTGAACCCGGTGAGCATCTCCTTTCACTCTCTCGCTTCCTGTAGCATCGACACCGCCACCGTCTGACCGCTCCTCCGCCACCTGCCACCGCCAGCGCTGCCACTCGTTGGCAAGCATGCTGAGCGCCGTCCGATCTCGATCTAGTGGCTAGGAAAGAAACTAACCCGAAGGGGTAAGTAGTGCCTCTGAGCCGTGCGATGTCACTTAGATCCAATGCTCCACAGCGATCGATCCGAGCGAAACAGTATCGACGAATAGAATCCTGATGCGTGGCCAGTGTGTTGATTTAAAAACAGAATTAGATCTATTGTATTAGTAAACTTGCAAAATTCATAACTTTCAAACCACACATCCAAATTTTGCAAATTTTAGATCAATGGATTCAGCAAAACAAATACTTTTTGACCATGCACTTTGTTTAGTAAAATGTTTCTGTTAAATTGATTGTTTTTGCATAAACTTATGTAGGCATATTTAGAATAAAAAATTTGTTCTAAAATGATTTTTGAGATAAAACCTTTGGCAAATGGTTTGTTTTGAACCTACTGACCTTAGGAATAAAATTGTGGTTTCAAAAATATATTTGGTGAAGCAAAAGAATAAATCTTTGATTTAAACCATTTCTAGACAAATAAAGATAATGTTTATTTATTAAAAATGCGTTTGGAGGAAAACCTTTGAGAAATGTTTTGAATTAAACTCTCTGACCCCAAGCACCAAGTTTTATGATTTAAAAATGTGTTTGGTGAACCCTATAAAGATTGCTACTTTGATAAAGGCATTTTCAACCACATAAAATAATGATTTGGTTTAAAAATGGTTTATAGGTAAAATCTTTTGCAAATAGTTTTGCCTCTTTATAAAATGACCAATAAGTGTTTTAGAATGTTTATAACCTATTATAAACCACTTTTGTAAATAAAACAAAGTTTGGCATGCTTGCATGCATTGTTTTGATTCTATTAATTTATGTGATGTTGCTTGAATGGTAGATTGAAATTGTGCCCTTGCTTGATTGAATTGTAGTGATTTGAAGAGTGTGATCATTGCAAAGACAAGGAGTGAACTTATATTATCTACCAAAAAGGCAAGTGATGCTTCATACTTTGTCCCATTATTTTCACTATGCATTAGTGATATTTCTAAGTAGGACTTGCATGGAATTTTGCTAAGTATAAACTATGCCATGGGAAATCCTGGTAGATCAAACCTTAGTAGAAATTTCCTAAGTTAAGATTCCTACTACTATCATGCTTAGCTTAGCTAATATAAAACCAGGGTGGATTATATTCATACTATGGAATATTTCTAAGTCAAGGACTTGTGTTTTGTTTAATAAAACAACTAAGTGAATGAATCACCTGGGTGGAATGGAAGGAATGGTTTGTGTTGAGTGGTTCACAAGGCCCATTTATATGGTTTACCTTGTTTATCTCACTTGTGGATGGCCACCCAGGAACAAAGAGATTTGAGATGTCAAATGTTGAGAAGCTTCAAGTGCAGCCACTTGGCATTATGGGCTCTGCCTTGATCATATAGGTTGCAATAACTTAGCCGAATGGACAGTGGGTGGTAGGGGTTTGATAGGTTGGAACGTGTCCATTCTGGTCTAAGGGAAGGCTTCTGAAAGATCTTGTCTTGGTGAAACCAAGTCTTGTGGGGAAAGTGCACCACCTCTGCAGAGTGTAAAATCTAAGTACTTAGCCATGTCCCTGGTAAAGGACAATTTGAGCATCAAGACATGGAAAATTTCTAAGTAAAAACTTGTGGTTGAATAAGGGTTGAAGGATCACCAATTTCTATTGGGAGATGCCTTGGGTGTTTTTGTCAAGCAAAAACTTAGTGTTTTCAAATGATAAGGAAAATCTATTTTGAGCAAAGCAAGCCTAAGCTCCACTTAGCCAAATGCATATAGATGATAGACTCCACTATATTACCATAATATCACTTGCCAATACAATTCAAATGTATTGACCCTTGTGGCTGTAACTTATTATGTTGCAGGTTTATTTGTTGTTAGTGAAGTTTATTGATTAGGATTACAAGTCTACAACCAACATGTCTGCCTGTGGCACTTTGAAGATGAAGGACCCCATGCTATGGTTATATTCTGCTGCATTGTAATGAGATAGATAAATGAGCTATGTAAGATGTAATAAATTATGTTATTCCTGGTTATAAAGTTGTATTATGACCTTTGTTTCTTGATATTACATCTTAACTGTGGATGCTAGCTATTGATCCAGGGACTAGCATTGCAAACACAGGGATCTCTGCCTTATTAAAGGTTGGGAACCTTACAGATGGTATCAGAGCATTGTGTTGCCTGTAGGATTGAAACCCTGGGATTGGACAAAACCCCTTAGAAAAATAGGAGTTGTATTTGTTCCAAAACTTATTTACAATCAATCTTGTAAACTCATTCCTTAACCATTTTTGGTTTTAACTCTACATCTCTTCTAACTCAACTTGATGGATAAAGCCTACCCCATGGCCAAGGACTTCACCATGTGCAAAGGACTTCATCAAACTCAAATGACTTCAACATCTTCAGGTGATTTCAACTTTATTTTCACCAAGGACTTCAACTTGGATATCACTAAGGACTACAAGTGAGACAAGAAATGTTACTCAAGACTTGAGGACTAAGGAAAAGACAACTTGGGAATCATCATCACCTTTGATCTTTTAGAAGCCTTCCCTTAGACCAGAATGGACGCGTTCCATTCTGGTCTAAGGGAAGGCTTCTGAAAGATCTTGTCTTGGTGAAACCAAGTCTTGTGGGGAAAGTGCACCACCTCTGCAGAGTGTAAAATCTAAGTACTTAGCCATGTCCCTGGTAAAGGAAAATTTGAGCATCAAGACATGGAAGCTATCAAGAACCTCCTCATCCCAATTTCTAAGTAAAAACTTGTGGTTGAATAAGGGTTGAAGGATAACCAATTTCTATTGGGAGATGCCTTGGGTGTTTTTGTCAAGCAAAAAATTAGTGTTTTCAAATGATAAGGAAAATCTATTTTGAGGAAAGCAAGCCTAAGCTCCACTTAGCCAAATGCATATAAATGATAGACTCCACTATACTACCATAGTATCACTTGCCAATACAATTCAAATGTATTGACCCTTGTGGCTGTAACTTATTATGTTGCAGGTTTGTTTGATGTTAGTGAAGTTTATTGATTAGGATTACAAGTCTACAACCAACATGTCTGCCTGTGGCACTTCGAAGATGAAGGACCCCATGCTATTGTTATATTCTGCTGCATTGTAATGAGATAGCCAAATGAGCTATGTAAGATGTAATAAATTATGTTATTCCTGGTTATAAAGTTGTATTTATGACCTTTGTTTCTTGATATTACATCTTAACTGTGGATGCTAGCTATTGATCTAGGGACTAGAATTGAAAACACAGGGATCTCTGCCTTATTAAAGGTTGGGAACCTTACAGATGGTATCAGAGCATTGTGTTGCCTGTAGGATTGTAACCCTAGGATTGGACAAAACTCCTTAGAAAAATAAGAGTTGTATTTGTTCCAAAACTTATTTACAAACAATCTTGTAAACTCTTTCCTTAACCATTTTTGGTTTTAACTCTACATCTCTTCTAACTCAACTTGATGGATAAAGCCTACCCCATGGCCAAGGACTTCACCATGTGCAAAGGACTTCATCAAACTCAAATGACTTCAACATCTTCAGGTGATTTCAACTTTATTTTCACCAAGGACTTCAACTTGGATATCACTAAGGACTACAAATGAGACAAGAAATGTTACTCAAGACTTGAGGACTAAGGAAAACACAACTTGGGAATCATCATCACCTTTGAAGTTTTTGTGACCAAGAACTTTCCCAAGGATACAAAGATCTTGTTCAAGAAGAATCAACCAAGAAGGATGGAAAGATCTCAAGTGAACCATATATATGGACCACCATATTTAGTTTAAGTCAAACCCACCAACTTATGTGGTGTAATAAAAATATTTTTGGTTTCCTAAAAATATGCTTGAAACTTGTCGTTTGAGTGGAATGCTGTCACATCCCAAGATTTTCCAAATCTTGTAATGTGAAAAAAATAAATGAATAAAATAAAACTTTGTTGATTTTCAGGGTGAGAAGAAACTTTTTGATTCCAATTGGAAACCTTCAAACCTATTTATCAAATAAAAATCCTAAAGGGATTTAAAAAGATAAATAAACAATAAATTTAAAAATATTTGGAAATACTATTTTGTTTCTTTTAATTAAAAGATTTGGTTTCCAAAAGAAAAGGAAGAATTATAAATAAGGATTATTTTATAAGCCAAATTAAAACTTGGCCAAGCCTTTGAAATAAAATATTTCCATTTTATAAAAATAGCAAAGGTTTATTTAAATAAAATAATAAGGTTTTAATATCCAAGTTTATTAAAAATAAAGGTTTTACTATTTTAATTAAACACCAAAACTTATTTATTTATTTTAAACCAGTTTTCCAAGTATTCTTTATTTTCAAATAAAACCTACTGATTTGATTTTGAAAATATTTAGATTTCAAATGGAGATTTTAAATAAATTAAAACCCATTTGATCTATTAACTAATGTCCATTTTATTTAATTAATAAATGGATCCTAAAAGAATAAAAATATTATTTTTGTTTTTGGGACTTTGGTTTATGTTGTTAAACAGAACCAAAAACTCAATACAAAGTTTGGTGAAAGTTTGATTTGATTTGAGTATTTGGTTGTTGTTTGAAATTCAAAACAGAAAATAGAAATAGAAAAATAAAAAGCATTTGAAAGAAAAAAAATAGAGTCAGACTCGACCCAACTAAACCTGGCCCAGAAGCCCAGTACCAGCCCAGCTATTCCCCCACGCACGAAGCGTTTTCCACCTGAACCCGCACCCGCAGAGCGACTGACCGGTGGCCCCTCTTTCCCCCACTCTCCCTCGCTGACAGGCAGGCCCCACGCTACTATTCGTCGTCTCCACCACGACCCCGTCGCCCCTGCCGTTGCATCTAGTAACGCCGGAGTTGATTACGCGTTGATGGAGGCGTTGATTCCTCCCAATTATCGCGCACATTTAACCGCCCGTGGCCTCTCTCTCATTTCCCCCAGAAAGCTCCCACTCTCTACCTCTAGGCTGCCTCAATTCGAGCCCACACCACCACTGCTCCGGCGAGTCTCACCGAGCGATTTCGGCCAGTAGAGACCGCCCCTCGCCTCCTCGACCAAGATCACGCACTCCCCAGCCTCTGGCGCTTCTGCCTGTGCCTTCCGTTCAACCGCGGGCGCCCCTGAGCCTTGACAGCAACGACTCCAAGCGCCGCCACCGTCTGTTTGCTACTCCGGCGACCTTCCCCTGGTAAGACAGACCGCCCCACGTCCACTCGTTCATGCTCCTGCACTCGCCACACTCGGCTGCATCTAACCGTGCCCTTGTTTTCCCTCGGGGCGAACCGCAGCACCACCCTCGACGACCACCAGACGAACCCGACGCCGCTTGAAGCTCCGGCGAGCGATTAATCCCACTCCAGTGCGCCCCTCACCCAGACAACACCACCTTGAGCTTCCCCAGTACCCTGCGAACACGGTAAGCATCTCCGTTAGCCTCCTTGCTTCCTGCATCGCCGGCTCCGCCGTAGGCAGACACGCCGCCGCCGTCAGCCGCCGTCAGCGCCGCTGCTTTTTGGTCATTGCGTAAGAGCCGTTAGATCTGAATCAGACGCGTAGGATTAGAATCAAGACGAAGGGGTACGAGTGTGTGGCATCCCGCAAAACCACTACTATAAAATCGCGTTGTTTTTGTGCATTGCATCATCATGCCACATTGCATTTGAGCATCGTCATCATCATGCATATTATTTTGCCTAAAATTTTTTTGCGAAAGGCAATCGTTTTCTAAAATTAACCCTCCTTGTATTTCAAATTAAACCCCCGGATGCTTCCGGATATTTTTGTTTGTCTAAAATCTATTTATAAAAGCTTATTGCAAAAATTAAATAAAAATTATATTATTTTAGTGGGGCAGTCGAACGGGCCGAATCGACCCGAACGACCACCCCAGAAATACAAACGGTCCGCCTAAATTCCTAAACATACCCAACCTAATCTACCCACACCCTCCGGCCACCTCACCCCGGCCAATCCCCACCTGCCACCTCACCTCTCCCCTCCCTCTCACCAACCCCACGCAGCCACCTGGCCTTCTCTCCCTCTCTCTCTCTCCCCACTCCCTCACCCTGCCGCCTCCCTGTGCACACGCGCGCGCGGCACCACCCAAAAACCCGGCCCTCTCACTCCACGCACACACAGCAGCCGCACACCCCCTCCCTGCCACCGGGCCCCACCCCGCGTGGCCCCGACCACCCGCTCCCCACCCCGATGCTCTTCTTCCTCCCTGGCCCTCTCTCTCGCGCGCCCCGCCCGCAACCTCTCCTCCCCCCGATCCCCAACCAGCCCCGCCGGCCGCCTCGCCCCTCGCCGGTAGCCGCGGCCGCCTCCTCCCCTCGCCCCGGCCACCCCGCACGCCGCCTCCGCCGTCAGTCTCCGCCACGCCCGCGCAGAGCCCTCCTTGCCGCTTCCGCGCCTCTCTCGCCGGTTCCACCGTCGCCGATGCGCCCCCTCTCGCCTCCCCGAGCCCCGGCGCCGCTCGCCGCCTCGGCCCGACCTCCGCCGCCCTCGCGCTCGCTCTCTGCTGCCGCCGTCGCCTCCCCGGTTCCTCTGCAGGCGCACCGTCGCCGTCCCCTCGCTGTCGCGGGCGAACCCCGCCTCGAGCCCGTGCCCCTGCACCGTGCAGCGCCGCAGGAAGCCCCGCCTAGAGCACCCCTGTGCCGCCCGA
Source organism: Avena sativa (assembly GCA_916181665.1). Classification (NCBI taxonomy): domain Eukaryota; kingdom Viridiplantae; phylum Streptophyta; class Magnoliopsida; order Poales; family Poaceae; genus Avena; species Avena sativa. The sequence continues at coordinate 124,402,893 of OV702280.1, forward strand.
ACCGCCCAGGCCTCGTCCTCTCCCTTCTCTGGCCGGTGCCGCCCTGTCCGCGAGTGCGCTGCCGCCGTGCTTCTCCCCATGTCGCCGCTGTCTGCAAGCCAACGCCTTAACCCCTGCCGCCGTCGCTTGGTGCTTGATGCCATACAGACCGACGCAAGTTGGATGCGACAAGGCCTCCTCGTTGACATGCAACCCGAGTCCAACATCGGCCATCGAAGTGGGAACCCCAAGTACTTCGTCATAGTGACCAAACGCGATGTTGCCAGACCAACAAGATCTTCCTCATGGATTTTGGAGCCCCATCCTCGGATTCGAAGACCTCCAACATGGACACTCTCGGAACCCCGGAAGACCCCGGTGTCAAGCCCCAAGTACGCCTCGGATGATCAAGATGGTACCCGAAGATCTCCATCGTATGTGTCGTGTCCAAGACCAGGGCGATGACAAGATCTACCGATGACCGAGAACCCGGACGCCAAGATCGCCACCGGATACGCCAAGCACTTCGCCGCGGAACGCCAAGGTCTTCATCCCGAACGCCAAGACCGTCAACATGGCCCGACCACCGCGGATGCGACAAGATCTACTTCTGTGTCCGAGACCGAACCCCAGATCCGGACCCTGAGACCGACCCCGAACCCCGGAACCCCAAGTCCGTCGAGACCCCTCAATGTGTGACCCTTATCCGAACCCCTACTTTTATAAATGCTAAACATAAAACCTGTTGCATAGTAAATTGTCATACTCGCATGCATATTTGTGTGGTTTGGGGGCCTTATGCCGATTCACCTCATAATTAAATATGGGGCCCATATGCGGGCAAATCCAGTCTCATATCGGCCTCATTTAAACTTGTGTAGCGAACCGGTGATATATTTTGCCTTGTTAAACAACATTTAAATTGCGGGTAGATAAATAACTTGAACCATCTAATTAATTGTCGGGACCCTGGTTTCGCTTAACCTGACCTAATTGCACCGCACCTTTGCCATGTCATACATCATACATGCATCATGCCGATCTTCTGCCGTTGTATTAAATATTGCATCCGGTGTTTCTTCTAGTGTTTTGCTTCTTCGCGGATAAGGCCGTTGAGTTGATGCGAGTGCCGACCCGATCTTCGGTTGAGCCTTCGGCAATGTTTTCAGGCGAGCATCTCCCCCTTTCTACCTATCTTACTTTTATAGTATTTATTCCTCCTGTTGATCTATTGCTATCTGAGTTGCGATGCTCTAGTTCCCGTACCTGTGACATCCCGTGCAGCCCTATATTGCCTTGGACACACCCTATTACCTGTTGTTTGGTAGATAGTTGGACTTGCGCGTCGTAGTCGCTTGCTCTAGTGCTGTTGCGTGTCGTCAATTGCCACAGTTGTTGGAGTATTGCCGCAAGTTAATTGTTGGAGATGATCATGGTTTTACTTATCATTCACTTTAATTCTTGTTTAACAACTAAAATTGAAGTAAGTAAGCAGAGGCATCGGTGGGTGATAGATAATATTTGGTTTCCGACCGCCCACTTGTGTCCCGTAGGACCCCGAGTACTTGATACCTGTTCCTTGATTTATCGCGCTATCCACGGGGAGTATGGGCCCCCCTTAGCCAGAGCTTGATTCAGTCTTATTTCTTGGGGCCACAAACTAGTTTGAGGTTTTGTTTACTATCCTGTACTTATGCCATGCTACTGTTTATTTATGATTGTGCGAGGAGCACACTGTACTGTTTAGGTAAGCGGAGTGTTTTCGTGGTATCTACAAGCCCCGTTTGGGGTTCCCAGTCGTTTACAGCCATTGACGCAAACCTTGAGTCCGTCTCGGAGCTAGCTTACTTCGTTGCGGGTCTACTCAATGGGGTGGCCCCCTGAAATATTTCTGAATCCTGTGATTGCTTTGTCGTGAAAGCCTCGTTGGGTTTTGATTTGGTTTTTCCGAGGTTGATCGTGTGTGTGTTGCTATTTGTGCACCCCGGCCGGGTTAAAACTTTCTGAAAGCCGTGTCCGCGGTTATGGACGACTTGGAGCACAGTATCTCGATCATAGACAACTATAACTAAAGTAGTGCTATAAATTTGACTTAATCATGACTAGTAATCAGCTTTAACTATAATGGAATGGCTAATTAAAACTGCCAACAATTGCTTGTTTGGGGGTCGCTTGCGACCATTGTACCTGACTAGTAAGTATTGCAATTATAACGGAATGGCCGAATAAAAGTACCAACAACTGTTGGGTTTTGGGTTATCTCATGCTAATTGTATTTGACTAGTAAGTGTCGCAACTACAACGGAATGGTTAACTAAAACGGCCCACTACTTATTTTATCAGAATGATTATCTATAATTGATTAGTAGTTGCTGCAACGAGAACTGAATAAATAAAATTGCCAACTGTGTGAGTTCCTCGGTTGACTTCCTCGTTTGGTCTCGACGGGAAATACCAGGATGGGTTTGTTTTGTGTTAGCTTCAGGTTGGATCCGGATAGGTCATTCTTACCCCTCTCTGATAACCGCCAGTTGTATCGAGTCTCTATAGGTTGTTCAGTGCATGCTGCCGCTGCCGCTCAGTCCACCATACCTATGTAGGCGAGGACCGCCGAATTCTAGTCTCGCCGTGTACTGGCCTCAGTACTGACGCTCCTCTTTTTTCCTTTGCCCTTTGTCGGCACCCCTTTTGTTTAAGCAGGTTTTGAGATCGACGTCGTTAGCAGGGTTACCCTTCCGGCTTGGCCTGGGCAGGGTTATGGACGCCATTGGTTATTCGTCAGGGCTCTTAGCCCCATTTGCATCTTGTCCGTAGTCGGACGCTCTATTATTTTCAAGGTGATTTGGATCTTTGTATATTATCTGCTGTATATATATCTGTTCTGCGGGTCCCATCGAGGACTGTTGTGTAATGTTATTACTTCGTTTTCCACCCGCACGAAAGTGCCTGGTGGGCACCTTTGAATCGTTTCTATGCGGGTTTGGCGGGTTTCGCTAAAACTTGCATAGGGTCGATTCTGAGGGTGTTACAGAGTGGACCTGAGCCGTGCGATTGGACTAAGATCCAACGCACTAGAGAGGCTAATCCGCACGAAGCGGTACCACCCAATAAAAAACGCGACGCATGGCTAGTCTTTGTTTTAAAACAGAATTTGAAATCAGATTGATTTGCAAATTTGAAACCCTTGTAAATTTTGATCCACACGTCCAAAATTTTGCAAACTTTATATCAATGGAATCAGTGGAACAAGCCCTAGCCAACCATGCAATCTGTTTAATAAAAAGTTTCTGTTAGATTGTTTGTTTTTGCAGAAACATTTGTATGCTTGTTTAGGTTATAAAAATTATTCCAAAATGATTTTGAGGTTGAAATATTTGCAAATTGGTTTTTTGTGAACCTACTGACCCTAGGAACCAACCCATGGTTTTAAAAATGGATTTTGTGAAGATTAGGAATAAAAACTTGAATTAGCCTATTTCTAGTCAAATAAAAATATTGATTTTGTTATGGAAATGATTTTGGAGTAAAAAACTTTGGGAAAATGATTTGAATCAAACCTACTGACCCTAAACACCAAGTTTTGAGATTAACAACTTATTTGGCGAACAACATAAAGTTTTTGCTTTGATAAAAACATTTTCCACCACATGAAATAATGATTGGATTTTAAAAATGATTTATAGATAAAACCCTTTTGCAAATGGTTTTACCACTTTGGAAAATAACCACTTGAAACTTTACAATGTGTAGATCCTAGTAGAGACCACCTTGGCAAATAAAAATATCTTTTGCATGCTTGCATGTATGACTTGGTTTCTATTATTTTATGTGTGTCAATTGTTTGAGTATTGGTTGGAATGCTAGTTGATTTTGTGTTTGCTTGATTGATTTGTAGAGAAGTTAGAAAAGTGTGAAACTAGCAAGATAAAGAAGTGAACCAACATTCCCTACCAAAAAGGCAAGTGACACTATCATCTAAAGTCCTACTATTTTCATTACACTTAATGGATTTTGAAACATGCATGAAAAGAATTTCTATACCTTATGCTATGCTAAATCCTAATAGGATACCCTTATATATTCCTTATTGAAAACAATGTAGTTGTAAAATGCTTAGCCATTCTAGATATTTTGAGAAGAGATACATGTTGAGATTTTTATGAAGCTGAGAAAAGGACTTATGTTTTATATAATAAAACAAGTACTCAATGAACCACCTAGGTGGACAAGGATACTCAAGTTTTGGACAAGGTGGCAACAAAAGGAACCATGTCGATGGCAATCTCCTTGTGTTGTGCACCAAAAGAAAACCACCCAGGGACTTAGAGATTGAACATGTTTCTCCAACTGTGGCTTTCGTGTACAGCCACATGCTAATATGGCTCTGGCTTAGTCAACTACATTGGGAAGACCCATGCATTGTCTTCAGGTTACTGAAAATGAGGGAACTCGGAACCCTACATGGGTGCCTGAAGGCAAGCTAGCAATGGTGTATGGGAGGACCCTTTGGAAAGACTTCGTCACATTCTCAATCTGCCAGTACTCCATCTTGGTGAGTACTTATCTAGTGGCCACTGGTGGCAACAAGATGAGATTGTGTCATGTGGGTAAAGTGTACAACTTCTGCAGAAGATAAAAATCTAAGTACTTAGCCGTGTCCCCGGTTATGGACAATACTGAGCAACTAAAGCTTGAAGCTATGGGAAATCTCGACATTCCAATTTCTAAAAGAAAAACTTTAAAGTGACAAAAAAAGACTTGAAGCACTTGGGGGTACCAAGGGGCTCAAGAGATTTTGATAAAAACTTGAAGCACTTGGGGATTTACCAAGGAGCTCAAGAGATTTTGATAAAAACTTGAAGCACTTGGGGATTTACCAAGGAGCTCAAGAGATTTTGACAAAGACTTGAAACACTTGGGGATTTACCAAGGAGTTCAGAAAGATTTGACAAAATATCAAAACCATTTTGAAAAGATAGGATAAATTATTGCTTTCTACAAATGAGCCTAAAACCCTACCTAGCCAAATGTGCATGTAATGATAGGATCCACTTATATTCAACATAGTACTGAAACTTGCCAATACAATTCAAATGTATTGACCCTTGTGGCTGTAACTTGTTATGTTGCAGGTTTGTTTGATATTAGTGAAGTTGATTGAGTAGGATTACAAGTCCACAACCAACATGTTTGCCTGTGGCACTTTGAAGATGAAGGACCCCATGCTTATAGATTTTCTGCTGCAATGTAATGTAATAGCCAAAGAGCTATGTAAGATGTAATAAAATTATGTTATTCCTGGTTATAAAGTTATATTATGACCTTTGTTTCTTGATATTACATCTTAACTGTGGATGCTAGCTAATGATCCAGGGACTAGCATTGTAAACACAGGGATCTCTACCTTATTGAAGGTTGGGACCTCTACAAATGCTTGTTTGTGATTGCTTGCACTTTGCTTGTGTGAATTGTGATGTGTGTGATTAGAATTATTCCCTTAGAAATATTTTGCCTATCCTAATCCCAATCCAACCCAAACAGATGACTTCTCCAAGAGGCTCCAACATCAAGAAGGGTGACATCAACAACCAAGAGATGCACATGAGAGAACTACTACTAGCAAACCAAACCCAGTTGAACCAAGTGACAACTTAGTTTTTAGACAACAACAATGGATTAGACCCAACCATACAAAAGTTTTTGGAAATTCAATCCCAATTGTTGCAAGGGATGGCCACTCAAATGATCAACATGGGAGACAACCTTTCCCAAGGAGTTTGTGACAACAAGGATGTCAAGGATGATAATTTAGAAGGAACCCAAGCTTGCAATATTTGTGGAAACAAGGATCACACTTCCAAGGAGCATGAAGATCAATGCCCCAATTGTGAAGAGAAACATCCAACTAATCAATGCCCCACATCTCAAGCTACTTGCTTCCTATGTGAAAGAAATAACCATGTCCCTATCCAATGCCCCATCTATTCCATAGTTCAACAAAGGAAACAAGGTGTAGTGCATCAACAGTTTGTAAACCCTCATGAAGGAACAACTTCTACCAAGAAGGATGAAGGCAAAGTTAAAACTATGCATCATAAGGCCAAATCCAAAGTGATCACAAAGTGTTGCTACTCTTGTGAAGAAGAAGGCCATATCTCTAGTAAATGCCCCAAGAAGAGAGAAAGATTTCCCACCTTTGTGGTGAAGTATGAAGAGAATGAACTAGAAGAACTCCTAGCTTTGGAGAGACCCAAGAAGAAGAAGAAATGCCCCAACCCTAGCAAGAAGGATATTACCCAAGAGCAATGTTACACTTGCAAAGAGATGGGACACTATGCCAATGAATGCCCAGAAAAGAAGAAGAACCAAGGAAATAAACAAGAAGAATTGATACCAAAGAAGAAGAAGGATAATAGCCAAGTGATGTGTTTCAAATGCAAAGAGCTAGGCCATTATGCAGACAAGTGTCTAGAGAAGCTTCATCAAAATCCCAAGCAAGCCAAGAAGTAATCCAGTTGGAAAAATTTTAAGGGTGGTAGTACCCTAGTTGCTTTGAACCAACTTGTAACCCCTAGCCTCCCCAAATCTCAGGACGAGATTTATTTTAAGGGTGGTAGCCTGTCACATCCCAAGATTTTCCAAATCTTGTAATGTGAAAATTAAATAAACAAAATAACTAATTGTTGAAAATTAGGGTGAAAAGAAACTTTTGTTTCTAAATGTAAACTTAAAATCCCATCTTGAACAAACTTTGGTTTATGTTTGAATCCAAATAAAATCAAATCAAGTGGAATGCATTCTTCATAAATGCATATGGAAATTTAAACACTTAGAGAATAAACCAAAACCCTAAAACCCTAATGGAAGAAAATCATTTCCAAGTTATCTCCAAGCCTATGGATCTAATCCATATAAAAGTTGTCAATGAAACATTTCAAATGATCAAGAATGATTGTTATAAATATTATAAAACCATATAATTGGTTTCACTTACTTTGGAGCCATGAATAAAATCTTATGGATTTAATAAGGTAAGGAAAAGTAATTTCCAAAGCTAATAAAGCACTTATCTAAAATCCATACCAAATGGTGAATGAATAATCCTAAAAGGATTTAAAAATATAAACAATTAATAAATAAAGTTATAATAGTTGGAATCACTATTTTTGGGTCTTTAAATAAAAAGATATGGTTTTCAAAAGCAAAGGTAGAAATATAAATAAGGACTATTTTAAAAGATCCAAATTAAATCTTGGCCAAGCTTTTGAAATAAAATATTTCTATTTGATAAAAAGAGTAAAGGATTATTTAAATAAAATAATGAGGATTTATTAATATCCATTTTTTATTAAAGTAAAGGCTTTTCCGTTTTAAATAAACACTAAAACTTGTTAATTTATTTTAAATAAGATTTCCAAGTGTTTTAGTTTTTCAAATGAAACCTACTGAAAGGATTTTGATATTATTTAGATTTCAAAAAGATTTTTAAAATAAATTAAAACCTATTTGAATTAAAGACTATGGTCTATTTATTTAATTATTACTAGATCCTAAATGAATAAAAGAATTATTTTATTTTGGACTTTGAAATATGTTGTTAAACAGAATTAAAATTCACCCAAAGTTGGTGGTGATTTGAATTCAAATGGAGATTGAAAAATATTAATAAATCTTATTTAATTAATACTAGGGCCAATTTTAAATGATTAAAAGACCCTAAAAAGAATAAGATATTTATTCTAAAAATGATTTCAGAATGTATTATTAATCAGTATTAAAATCTACTCAAGGTTTGAGAGAAGTTTGAATTCAAATGGAGGTTTAAATTGATTAATCAAAATCAAAACAGAATAATAGGAATAGAAAAAGAAAAACAAAACAGTACAAAAAAATATGATCTAGCCAGCCCAGCCCACTAAGCCCATCAGCAGCCCACCTGCTCGCCCCCGCAGTGAAACGTTATACACTCAGAATAGAACCTGCAAGGTCACTGAGCAAAGGACCCCACGCCCCTCTCTCTCACTCACTAACAACGATGTCCCACCTGTCAGCTTTCTCTCCTACCCCGCGACGACCCCTTCTTCCCCCAACGCCGCTGCCGTTGCTGCACTAATTCCTCTGCTTAAATCCGCCTTAATGCCACGTTATTTCCTCGCCGTGACCATGCAGTATTAATCGCCAGGCTCTCCTCTCCCTTTTCCCCCAAACATCACCCCACCAGAGCCCCCAGGTTGTCCTAATTAACCCGCACACCGTCACTGTCTCTGACGTCCTCCGGCGGCAATTCAGGCCAGTCGTCGTCGCCCCTCGATCTCTCGACCACGCAAGAATCATCTCCATCACTCCCTGAACCTCCCAGTGGCCTCAGCTCACCCGCACTCGCCCCAGAGCGTCAGCAAGGATGATCACTGCTCGCTGCCGTCGTCTGCTACCTCTCCGGCGAAACCTCCTGGTAATTCTTGGCCGCCCCATTCCCTCTGGCTAATACTCCCGTACTCGCCTCTCCCTCGCGAACATAATGGCATTTCTTGTTTTGTTTGGCATGAACCGTAGAACTGCCTCCGACGATGAATAGACGAGCCCATCGCCAGGCATCTCTCCGGCGAGCAATCACCGTCACCACCGTGCGCCCCTTGACGAACTACCACCACCTTGAGCATCCCCACGCGGGCAAACCTGGTGAGCATCTCCTTTCACTCTCTCGCTTCCTGTAGCGTCGACACCGCCACCGTCTGACCGCTCTGCCGCCACCTGCCACTGCCAGCGCCGCCACTCGTTGGCAAGCATGCTGAGTGCCATCCGATCTCGATCTAGTGGCTAGGAATGAAACTAACCCGAAGGGGTAAGTAGTGCCTCTGAGCCATGCGATGTCACTTAGATCCAACGCTCCACAGCGATCGATCCGAGAGAAACGGTATCTACGAATAGAATCGTGACGCGTGGCGAGTGTGTTGATTTAAAAACAGAATTTGATCTATTGTATTAGTAAACTTGAAAAATTCATAACTTTCAAACCACACGTCCCAATTGTGCAAATTTTATATCAATGGATGCATCAAAACAAGTACTTTTTGACCATGCACTTTGTTTAGTCAAATGTTTCTGTTAAATTGATTGTTTCTTCAGAAACTTATGTAGGCATATTTAGAATATAAAATTTGTTCTAAAATGATTTTTGAGATAAAACCTTTGGCAAATGGTTTTTTTGAACCTACTGACCTTAGGAATAAAATTGTGGTTTCAAAAATATATTTGGTGAAGCAAAAGAATAAATCTTTGATTTAAACCATTTCTAGACAAATAAAGATAATGTTTATTTATTGAAAATGCTTTTGGAGGAAAACCTTTGAGAAATGTTTTGAATTAAACTCTCTGACCCCAAGCACCAAGTTTTATGATTTAAAAATGTGTTTGGTGAACCCTATAAAGATTGCTACTTTGATAAAGGCATTTTCAACCACATAAAATAATGATTTGGTTTAAAAATGGTTTATAGGTAAAATCTTTTGCAAATAGTTTTGCCTCTTTATAAAATGACCAATAAGTGTTTTAGAATGTTTATAACCTATTATAAACCACTTTTGTAAATAAAACAAAGTTTGGCATGATGCATGCATTGTTTTGATTCTATTAATTTATGTGAGGTTGCTTGAATGGTAGATTGAAATTGTGCCCTTGCTTGATTGAATTGTAGTGATTTGAACAGTGTGATCATTGCAAAGACAAGGAGTGAACTTATATTCTCTACCAAAAAGGAAAGTGATGCTTCATACTTTGTCCCATTATTTTCACTATGCATTAGTGATATTTCTAAGTAGGACTTGCATGGAATTTTGCTAAGTATAAACTATGCCATGGGAAATCCTAGTAGATGAAACCTTAGTAGAAATTTCCTAAGTTAAGATTCCTACCACTATCATGCTTAGCTTAGCTAATAGAAAACCAGGGTGGATTATATTCATACTATGGAATATTTCTAAGTCAAGGACTTGTGTTTTGTCTAATAAAACAACTAAGTGAATCAATCACCTGGGTGGAATGGAAGGAATGGTTTGTGTTGAGTGGTTCACAAGGCCCATTTCTATGGTTTACCTTATGTATCTCACTTGTGGATGGCCACCCAGGAACAAAGAGATTTGATATGTCAAATGTTGAGAAGCTTTAGGTGCAGCCACTTGGCATTATGGGCTCTGCCTGGATCATATAGGTTGCAATAACTTAGCCAAATGGACAGTGGGTGGTAGGGGTTTGGTAGGTTGGAACGTGTCCATTCTGGTCTAAGGGAAGGCTTCTGAAAGATCTTGTCTTGGTGAAACCAAGTCTTGTGGGGAAAGTGCACCACCTCTGCAGAGTGTAAAATCTAAGTACTTAGTCATGTCCCTGGTAAAGGACAATTTGAGCATCAAGACATGGAAGCTATAAAGAATCTCCTCATCCCAATTTCTAAGTAAAAACTTGTGGTTGAATAAGGGTTGAAGGATCACCAATTTCTATTGGGAGATGCCTTGGGTGTTTTTGTCAAGCAAAAACTTAGTGTTTTCAAATGATAAGGAAAATCTATTTTGAGCAAAGCAAGCCTAAGCTCCACTTAGCCAAATGCATATAGATGATAGACTCCACTATATTACCATAGTATAACTTGCCAATACAATTCAAATGTATTGTCCCTTGTGGCTGTAACTTATTATGTTGCAGGTTTGTTTGATGTTAGTGAAGTTTATTGATTAGGATTACAAGTCTACAACCAACATGTCTGCCTGTGGCACTTTGAAGATGAAGGACCCCATGCTATTGTTATATTCTGTTGCATTGTAATGAGATAGCCAAATGAGCTATGTAAGATGTAATAAATTATGTTATTCCTGGTTATAAAGTTGTATTATGGCCTTTGTTTCTTGATATTACATCTTAACTGTGGATGCTAGCTATTGATCCAGGGACTAGCATTGCAAACACAGGGATCTCTGCCTTATTAAAGGTTGGGAACCTTACAGAACAGTCAATGACGGCTTGATACTTGGTTAACCAATCCATGCCCAGAATGACATCAATGTCAGTTGACTTGAGTGCAATGAGAGAACTGGGAAACTTCTGATATGCTATATCTATCTCAACCCCATGAGTAACCCAGATGGTCTGCCAACGAGACCCAGGAGTACTAATCTCTAGAGGAGAGGCCATAGCTTCAAAGGTGATATCATGCATTTGTGCAAAATCTTGTGATATGAATGTATGCGATGATCCAGAATCAAACAAGACTGTTGCTAGAATTGAATTGACACAGAGCGTACCCAAAATGAAGCGTGGATCTTCCCGAGCTTCTTCAACAGTGACATGGGTCAGACGACCACGTCCAGCACCTTGAGACTTGTCATTTTTCTTCGCCGATTGATCATTGCGACCGACAGCCCGTTGGGAACACTCCCTTGAGTAGTGACCAGGCTGACCGCAGGAGTAGCAGGTAACTCTATACTAAGAATCAGCAGGGGGACGATAATTTGCTCCACCAGTATTTGACTGTGGCTTACGAGAAGCATTGCCATAAGACTTGGGTGCATAACGCACGAGGCACAACACTGTATGGAACAAAGACACGGCGTTTCTTGTTACCAGAGGAAAAAGCACGAGAATTTCCTTCTTCACGCTTCTCAGAAACCTCCATATCCTTCCCTCCATGCTCTAGAGTAAGATCCTGATTGTGCAGTTCCTGGAAAGACATGAACTTGAAAGGAAACAACTCATAACAAGTGCAGGGTTAAGTCCCTTACGGAAGAGCTCTTGCTTATCTTCATCATTGGTCAGATCCCTGGTTGCATAAAGAGCCAGGCGAGTAAACTCACACCCATATGTTTCAATATCCCTGCGCCCCTGAGTCAGTTCCAAAAATCCCTCCTTTTGAGATCCATTATGAGCCTAGGGATATAAGAGGCACGGAATGGTGCAACAAACTCTTCCAAAGTAACAACATGTCCCTGAGCTTGCAGATTCAAGAAACCTTCCCACCAAACACCAGCCTCACCTTCCAATTTATAGGTGGCAAAGTTGACGTGGTCATCTGGATGGACATGAAGAGCACTAAACTTGTGATCTACGGTGCGAAGCCAATCATCATCATCATCAAGGGGCTCCTTGGGGTGGGTGAAGATTAGAGGAAAAGATTAGATGAAATCTCCAAGTGTGACACAGTTGTCAGGACGATGTTCAGTGTTCTGCACCACACGCTGAAGGAGGCGTACATTCCTTAGACGGTTGGTCTCAATGTTGTTGAGAACCTCGACCATTGTGGGAGGTGGCAGAAGTTCCTGTTCAGCATTGTTGTTTCCTTGACAGCCAACAGAACCACGAGTACCAGACGACATCCTGAGGAGAAAACAGAAACCATGAGAATGGATTCACCAAAAAGGGTACATCAAAGGATGACATGAACCATGTCGAAAGATCATGGTAGAGATGAACATGTGGATTAAGATTATATCAATGCAATAAGTATGGCAGTAGAACAAGCATATGAAACATATACGCTACCAACTTAGATATAAACCATAACAATGGAATGAAAGCATGATATAATAATTCCAACAAGTCACAAAAGAATAGAGAGTAGGATTACAAGCATCCTTAGCAAATTTGAAAAACAATGCTTCAGATGCACGGATGTATCTTGGACACTCTGAGCCTTACAACCGAGTACGGAGTACTAGGAAAAACAACCCAAACTCGTATATCCTAAAAGTTTGAAATGGTATACGAGAAGTGAAAACTTTGCAAAGCAAATGAGGTAAGATAACTCAGCAATAGAACAACCTTGGATAAGGAGTAAAAAGAGTACTATTCAAAGTTTTACAATAATTTTTATCTTTCAAATATTTTTCTCAAACTCTAGACTCAACATCGACAAGTAAGAAGGGTTTCCTACAGGCATTCCTGCTCTGATACCAAAATCAATCACGACCCGGGATCAGGGCTAGAAAAATACCAGATCTTCATCTGACATAAGCCTAACCTAAATTCCGAAGTGTGTAGGGAATGATCGGTAGAATTACAAAACATACAAAACATACATTAATAAGGTAAACTCTTAAGATAGTTACAAACCAGTCATACAATCTAGGGGTCAGAGACCCAACATTACAACAAAACAACGGAAGACAACAAGTTGTTCTAAACAACAAACTTAGAAAAGGGCGTAAGAGGCCATAAACAGAAGTAATGACCCTTCCATAGATCCTAGGCTGCTGCTCGGGAACCCCGACTACTTGTCGACGTCGATGTAGAAACCACCTTTAATTGGAGTAGCTTCATCTGCAGGAAAACATCAACGAAGAAAGGCTGAGTATAGGGTGTACTCCGAAAGACATATGGCTAGAGGAGTTGTTTTGCATAAAGCCATCTTTTGTTTTCAAAACAAGAAGGAGAAGAGGCTCATCTAATCAGATCATTTCCAAAGGGAATAGGAGCACTACAATTCTAGCTCTTAGAACCATCTTCGATATCCACCAAGTACCATCATCAACTGAACCTCTCTTCCCGGACTACCCCCTCAAATAACCCCGAGGAAGTATTCCGGATCTCACATTAGTTGGCCAAGTTTTATCATTCGGTTATAGTTCTTTATGATCATCACGTCCGTTCCCAAGTTGTCCATAACCGTGGACACAACTTTTCAAAAAGATTATAACCCTACAGCGGTGCAGTGACCCAGCATACCACTGCATTATGTAGTATACTATAGTTGTTGACCTAACACCAATGAAACACCGTTCAGTGTTATTACATCCCTCATGGTGGTACAATAGAAACACAGCAGGTCCAAGACATGGCTAAAGGTTACAACTCGACTCTTTACATAAGATCCAGAGAACACGCTAGGTTAAAGAGAGAGGAAGAAACTTCATATAAATAAGAATCAGAAATAATCAACTCACAACTATTATGCTAATAAGATTAGCATCTAACTATTTGGCTTGCATTACTTCTATAGCAATACTTTACAGAAATACATTCTATGGCTAGAGGTTATATTCTTGTAACATCCCAAAAATACCAAACTTAGATCATCAAACACTAATCATCAAGATTAGGGTTAACAAAAACTTTTCTAAATAAACCCATGAATGCATGTATATGTGTATGCCTGGATTTTTAATTTCTTTAAAAACCACCTTATTTGTGTGATCCATTGATTGTAAAATGTTTCTTAGGTAAAATAAACATCATCTAAAACATTTCCCACACTTTTCCTAAAGACAAGTAAATCAAAACAAATATATTAAGTGAATGGTCATTTTGACCAATTTAACTCCCATGCCTACTTTGGCTGTCTCAAACTTTCAAAACCTAACAGAAACTTTTCTGGATCTTTGCACCCCTTGAATGTACTCATAACAAAGTATCAAGGCCCACTTTGTGATCATCCAGAAACTTTCAAATGCCTAGTTTAAATGACAATTCAAAATTGAATCTTCTTCATATGGGAAGATCCCAGTTTTCCCAAACCCACTCAAACAAGCTCAATTTTCAAAACCCAAGCATCTGCAGACTCACCAGCACGAATCTAGCAAACCCACCAAAAATCATTTCAAAATTCAAAACTTGATTTCATGCGGCCATTTCATCAAACAGGTTGCAGACACAAATCAAACAAAACATAAAACACTATAGTGTGCAGTGATTCTTGCCTAACTTCTTCCCTAGATAGCTCACACACAACTCAATAGATCATCTAGAAAGATTAGCCTAGCACTATCAGCCCTGTGAGCTTGCCATTGCCATTAATGATGAACAGCCGAGCACCTCAATGCCACCCCATAGTCGACAGCAGGCTAGAGGAAGAACTAGCCGTGACAACCTTATCTGGGAGGCAGCCCACCGTCCATCGCCACTCACTGTCCCAACTGCGAGCGTTGCCAAGCCCTGGACCACTCGCACAAGTCGCGCCCAGACCATGCCGCACATGCGCCAGAGCGCCAACCGCGACCAGCGTCCCCAGACCGCGCGCCGCCCTCACCGTGCGCACACACGATCACCACCGACCCAGGAGACCGCCAGACATCCCCGTTTGCCGCCCCGTGCCAGACAGCCACCGCCTGCCGTCGAAGACGCCGCCTCTTCCGCGCAGAGCACCGGCCGTTCCAGACCAAACCACCCCATCCCATGCCTCGCGACCATGTGGTTGAGCACCGCCAGGAGACACAGCACCGTCCCCTACCCATGCCCATGCCATTAGCCGCCTGTAACGTCGCCCCGACGAGATCACCATGTGCCCCGACGGTCCCCGCGCTCGACTATAAATAGAGGCCACCCCCGCATGATTTCTTCACACCATCTCACTCCCCTCTCCTCACTGACCGTGCCACACCATTCTCAGAGCAAGGCGAGCACCACCTCGCCGGAATTTTACCGGAGCCCGCCGCCTCTGGAGAAGAAGGGAGCCAGCGATTGGAGCCGCCCCAGGAGAAGCCAACGGTACCAGGAGGTTCGCCGTCATCGACTTCGTCGTTCGCCCGCCTCGCCGACCCTCGCCCGTACCCCGGTGAGCCCCCAGCACCCCTCACTGGCTGCGCTAGGTTTCGTTCTCGCCGGAGCTGTCTCGCGTCGACGATGACCCCCAGCCGTTAGATTAGAACTAGATCAAACGATCCACGTTGCCCCGTACCGCTTCGCCCAGCCCCGTGTCACTAACGAGTGGGGACACCCACTTAAGCAGCCCGCGGGAGCACTGCGCTTAGCAGGCCGGCCCAGTAACATTTCCCGCGCAGCCCAGCAATTCAAATTAAACCTTTTCTTTTTAAATTGAAACACACTTCTGTACCCAACTTCAAAAATCAACCCAGATCGATTCAGTGCACCAATTTGAATGAAACCAATTTTGTTGGAAAGGTCTGTGAATTCTTAATCCAAGCCCGTTGGATTCAAGTCATTTGGATATGTAGATCACCCATAGTAAAAATAACAAGGCAGAAGCTTTTCTGCATTCAAACATTTTTCAAATTTAAACCATAAAAGCTTTTGAGTTGATTCCAACTCTCAAAAATCATATTTAACCATACCTTTCAGAATATATAAAAATATATAGGTTTACTTGCAGAAATAATGTTCAAGGAATAAAAGAATGCTTCATAAGCATTTCTAGCCACTTTAATTAATTAAAATAAAAGGGTAAAACCTTATTAAATTGTGACACCACTTTAAATCACATTCCCATGGACTACAATATGTGGTGATGACATGTGTCAACATGATCCCATGTTTAGTTTGGAGAATATTAAATCTTAAGTAATATTTTTCAATGAGTAGAAATTACCTTTCTAAAAATAAAAAGATTTAAACCAAGCCTTAACCTTGTAATATTAGAGATGATGCTAGATCATCTATAGGACCCTTGTGTGTGATGATTGCAAGTATTTAAGTATTGTTTGGTGATTGTGTACCTCGTATTTATTCATAGACGCTAGTACCGACCAAGGATATGAGGAAGAAGGAGGATACTACGAAGAAGAAGCCGAGGAGAACTTCAACCACTGCTCTGCACAAGGCAAGCTTATATTGACACTGATGCAAGCTTATATTGACACTGATGCAAGCTGATATTATACCAATACAAGCTAACACTTGCAAGATACTATACCTATGCAAGCTCATACTCATAGTGATGCAAGCTAACCCTTGCCAGATACCCTACTGATGCCACAAACCCATACTTGTGATATGACTACTATATGCCTTAAGCATATGTGATCATACCCATTTGATAAACCAATCCTAGTTTTATGTGCAAGCTTCTTACTTTACTTCTTTATCAAAGCTTACTTAGAGTCTACCTAAGAGTTTGACAGTTGTGCTGAAGGTTGCATAAAGAGCATAAAATTTGGCCTAAGCTAGAAGCCTTGATATCAGCCTAAGATATAAGGTTAGACTTAGTGAAACTCCACTAGTTACCACCCCTCATCAGCACTACCCCCACCTGTAGAGGCTAGTGCTAAGCATAAAACTTGATCAACTTTAGATGGGATTACTTGGTGGAAAAATGGTTATGAAAACCTTGGAATGATGGATCATTCTATTGAAATGTTTTGGACATGTGTTTCCAAACACTTGATGATTCTGGTGATGAAAATGTTAAGGCATGAGCCTTAGCCCTTTTTAAAACTGATGGTTGTCTGGATGCGATACCATTCCAATTTTAGCGTACAACCACAATACCCGAATATTGGGTAGGGCTTGACTGGAAACTTATATTCCTTAGTATTAGTTCCCTCACGGCCAAGGTCTGAGCTGAGGCTACCTTGTGAAGATTGTCCACCTGTGCAGTACCCAAGATGACAGTGGTCATGGTTGGGAGGCCAAACTCACAGGAGAGGTGCTTATACTAGGGCGTGTAATTGAAAGGTTAGGATTGATTATCCGCATACTGAGTATGGTGAATTCAGGATTTGTTCTTGACGGATGTATCGAATGTTGTGGTGAAAGTGTACAACCTCTGCAGAGTGTCAAACTATTCGAATAGCCGCGTCCGCGGTTATGGATAGTTGGAGTGGCCATACTGTTCCCCCGTCAGACTTTTCAAAATGACTTGTGAAATGAATTGAGACTTTGACTTGACCACAACAGAGTTGTGACTTGAATTACAAGATCCCACTTAGGAGTTATAAAATTGTGACTAGCTTTGGAACTTAGTAGAGATAAACCTGGCTTTTCGCAAAACAACCCTAGAGCCTAGTGTCCTATTATTCAAAAAACCCTTACCTGTTAGTATTAGTTTGCGAGTACTTAAAGAGTACTCATGGCTTTGTCCCTGGCTATTCCCATGGCCAGACTATGAAGAGGAGTACCTCGAAGATGGACCCTAGGAAGGTTACGACAACTAGGATCATCTCCCATCGTCAGCATTGCCTGTGACCCCGAAGATGGAGCTTCGCCTACGCTACCGTTACGATTACGTATTCCGCTGCTTGATGTGTATTAAGAACTGGATCCTGAGATCCCTATTTGTGTAAGAACTTATGTATCGTTTGTAATGGATGAAGTACTATGGTATCCAATTATGTTATGTCTCGCAAAAATGGTAATCCTGGGATTGCGATGTATGGCATAACAGGCATCTAGGATTGAAAAATCCGGGTGTTGACAAGTTGGTATCAGAGCCATCCTGACCATAGGAGACCCTAGTTAGATTGGAAGTTGAACCAAAAACTTAGTTTCAAAACCAAAGAACAAAAATATTTACGAAAAATTATTCCCATTCTTACCTCTTTAATTCTTTCATAAAACTTCATGTTCCTCAAAAACTCTTGACAAATATATAAAATTTTGACACACTTGATCACTCTGCTAATCTACTCATCCTCTATTTTTATAGATGGACGTGAAGTACAGTAAGTTTTATCAACTTGGGAATGGAGGAGACCTTATCTTTGAGAGGGATCTGGATCAGCTTTCGGAACTTCTGGAGCGTCCACACCCCGAGTTTTTCGGAGCTTAGCTCAATGATCAAGGAGGAGAAGATCTGCAGTGGCTAATTGTTGCAAGTCTCCGAGGAAAGATTGAACCTCCCACTGCGGAGGGAATTCAGTTTACCTTGAGGGAAAACAACTGGCTCGATGGACTTGCCAGAGCAATGCATGAAGCTCTTTCCCGTCTGTGTGGGCAGAGCATCAATCAGATCAAGGGTACTCGCTTTGAGTTTTGCCCAAGGCGTGATGCAAATGGACAACCACTGGAAGCCCCATACCACCCCGAGCTAAAGACCCAATTGGACCACCTTAGCTTCATGATGTATGATCGTCAGCAGGAATTGGACAACTGCCGTGACTATTGCAAACACAAGTCTGCCATCATCAAGACGAAGGATCAGACCATCGCCATGCTAGTAAAGGATCGCAAGTCTCGTCGCCGTCAGCTTGACAAGAAGGATCGCATTATTGCCCGTCTTCGCCATCGCATCTCATCTCTGGAAGAGACCATCCACGAGAGAGACATGCAGTTAGAAGAAAGGGAGAATGCCGGAGAGGATCTTCGTGGAGACCCTTACTCCTATCTCAGTGATGACGATGATTTTCTGGAGGATTAGGCCATGGACTTCTTCACCGATGAGGATGATTTCGCCTTCATCGATGATGCTGAAGATGATGAAGCCACAAACTCCGAGGAGTAGTAGCACTGAGCACTAGCGTAGTGAGTAGTAGTCGGTCCCACTGTATCGTAGTTTCCAGAATGGTTCTTAAAACCATCTATTTTTCCTTGTTGTGGTTTGTGTTGTACTATGTGCTATGAATGAATGAAAAAGCAAGTTGCTAGAAAAATCTGAGTCAAACTTTTAAAAATTTTCCAAAAACCCAAAACCTTAGAAATTTCCCTCTTTTCTCATGATCTATATCAATCTTCAGATGCCACGTGGAGGAAGTGGTTCAGCCCCGGACCCGATGTTGCAGATCCTGCAAATGTTGACTTCTGATCGCGAAGCTGAAAGAGCGGAATGTCAAGCCAACCTAGCCACTCTGCAACAGATAGCCCAGCTAGCCCATAACAACCAAGGCCATGGAAATCAGGACAACCACGGATCTAAGCTCAAGAATTTTCAGAATACCAACCCACCCGTTTTCACCAAGCCAGAAGAACCCCTAGACGCCGATGATTGGTTGCAAACCATGGAAAACAACTTAGAAGTAGTCGGAGTCGAAGCCAACGAGAAAGTCCTGTTCGCCACCCATTATCTAGCCGGAGATGCCAGGGCATGGTGGAACAGTGTTCGTGCAATGACCGGAGGCTAGATGATGACCTGGGAGGAATTCAAGGTCAAGTTTAGCAGAACCCATGTGCCACCCGGTTTGATCAAGAGAATGAGAGACGAGTTTAGAGAGTTGAAGCAAGGAAGGATGACTGTAGTGGAATACCGTGACAAATTTTGTCATTAGCTAGGTATGCCCCGGACGAGATAGACACCGAAGCCAAGAAGAAAGAAAGATTCCTGAATGGTCTACATGACGAGATGCAGACAGTGTTAGTCAATATTCCCTTTGTTGATATTGAAGCCCTTGTCGACTCTGCTATCCAGATGTAAGGAAAGATCAACCAGGCCAATGAGAACCGCAAGCGTCGCATGATGCATCAACCAGGAACCCATCAAACCCCAAAGTATCGCCCCAACCCATCTCTAGGATTTGCCCCAAGAACCAACACACCCCCTATGACCCGTCCAACCTATCCCAACCGTGGAAACCCTAGACCCGGAGGAAATCACAACAACCCCGGCAACTCTAGCAATTTCACCTGTGCCCCACCCAAGTTCAACACCAACAATGCTACCGCCAACCCCAACGCTGCCCCGAGGACTGGAAGCAATGCTGTGCCTGTCGCATCCAAGGACAAGTCACAAGTGACCTGTTATGACTATGGAAATAAAGGCCACTATTCCAACGAGTGCCCCAATAAGAAGAATGCTACAGCCCCCAACGCCAATGTCCCAGCTCAGCAGCAGCGTCGTGTCCAGCCAGGGAGAAGATTTGCCCCAGGAAATTCACTCAACCGCAATGGCCGTCTTTTTCTCATGCATTCTGAAGAAGCTCAGGAAGTGCCAGACGTCGTGCTGGGTATGTTTTCTGTTAATTCAGTACTTGCAAGAGTGTTGTTTGATTCTGGTGCATCGCATTCATTTGTCACCGAAGAATTTGCCTGCACTAGTAAAATTCAACCAACCAAATTGAAGCATGTGATGATTTTACAAATTCCCGGATCAACCACCAAGGCTAGGCAAATTTGCAAGGCCGTCCCTATCCGAATCAATGGCATAGATTTTTATGCTAACCTGATAGTACTCGGAACTAAAGGTTTGGAAGTAGTACTAGGAATGGATTGGATGTCCAAACATAAAGGATTGATTGACTGTGCCAAGAAAGCCATCACCATGACCAGTACCACCGGGATATCAGTCGAGCATATATCTGAAACCTTACCTCGCCAATTCAAGTGTAACAAGAGTATAGCCCAACCTACCATTGACCAAGTTCGGATAGTCTGCGAATACCCCGACGTATTTCCAGATGTTTTGCCCGGTATGCCCCCAGATCGGGATATCGAGTTTATCATCGAACTAATCCTCGGGACAGGACCAATAGCCCAGAGACCCTATAGTATGAACCCGTCAGAACTAGAAGAACTGAAGAAGCAACTGGATTCCATGTTGGAAATCGTATTGATTCAACCAAGTGCGTTCCCATGGAGATCACCTGTCTTTTTTGTGGACAAGAAAGATGGAGGTAACCGTTTATGTACGGATTATCGGAAGTTGAATGATGTCACCATCAAGAACAAGTATCCCTTGCCTAAGATAGAAGATTTGTTTGATTAGTTGACCGGTGCCTAGGTGTTTTCTAAGATTGATCTTAGGACTGGCTATCATCAACTCAAAATTCGTGCAGAGGATATTCCAAAGACTGCCTTTACCACCAGATATGGATTGTACGAGTATACAGTCATGTCATTTGGATTAACCAATGCCCCTGCGTATTTCATGAACCTCATGAATAAGATTTTTATGGACTTCCTGGATAAGTTTGTCGTTGTTTTCATCGATGACATTCTGATTTAGAACATGAGCTACACCTAAGGACCATTCTTGGAACCCTTAGAGAGCATCAGCTGTATGCAAAGTTTAGCAAATGTAAATTCTGGTTACAGGAAGTAAGATTCCTCGGTCACATTGTATCAGCCGGAGGAATTGCTGTTGACCCTGCCAAAGTGAAAGATGTAGAAGATTGGCAAGCCCCAACCACTCAAACCGAAGTTCGTGCATTTCTCGGATTGGCGGGATATTACCGCAAATTCGTAGAAGGATTCTCGAGTATCGCCAGACCCATGACCCAATTGCTGAAGAAGGACAAGAAGTTTGAATGGACAGACAAGTGTGAAGCGAGTTTTCAAGAACTCAAGAGGAGATTGATCTCAGCCCCAATCTTAATCATGCCGGATATCACGAAGCCCTTCGATGTGTATTGTGACGCATCCAAGATTCGTCTCGGATGTGTGCTAATGCAAGAAGTCAAAGTTATATATTATCTATCGCGACAATTGAAGCAACATGAACAAAATTACCCAACCCACGACCTCGAACTCGCAGCCGTAGTTCTAGCCCTGAAGACATGGAGACACCACCTGATGGGAAACCGTTGTGAGATTTACTCGGATCACAAGAGCCTAAAGTATATATTCACTCAGAAGGAGTTGAATATGAGGCAGAGAAGATGGATTGAGCTAATCAAGGATTACGACTTGGACATTCACTATCACCCTGGTAAAGCCAATGTGGTAGCCGATGCCCTTAGCAGATTGCCGTGCCGCTTGAACTCCATGATTTTGAAGGAGCAACCAAGTTTGCACAAAGAGATGGAAGATTTTCGAATGGAATTAGTAAGTGAAGGATTTTTGGCTAGCATAGAACTTCAGCCCACTTTGATCAGTCATATTAAAGAAGCGCAGAAGGGAAATGCCAGTATCGACGGAATCAAGCATCATATTGGTACAGGCAAAGTACCCGGATTCACCGAGGACCAAGAAGGAGTTTTGTGGTACAAAGGACGCCTTTGTGTACCATCAGATTCTGAGTTAAAAGAAGTTATCTTGAAGGAGGCTCATGATACTCTTTATTCTATCCATCCCGGAGGAACTAAGATGTATCAAGATTTGAAAGAGGAATTTTGGTGGCATAAGATGAAGAGAGAAATCAGAAGCTATATCGCCAAGTGTGATATATGTCAGCGAGTCAAGGCAGGACATCAAAGAACCGCTGGATTGTTGCAACCTTTGCAAATTCCGGAATGGAAATGGGATTCTGTAGGAATGGACTTTATCACTGGACTACCTACTTCTAGTAGGGGAAATGACTCTATTTGGGTCATAGTGGACAGATTGTCCAAAGTCGCCCATTTCTTGCCCGTCAAAACCAGAGTTCGAAGCTAGCGGAGTTGTACATCGCTAGAATCGTTAGTTTGCATGGAGTCCCCAAGAACATAGTATCGGATCGAGGAATCCAGTTTACCTGGAGATTCTGGAAGAAAGTCCAAGAAGGTTTAGGAACCCGCCTAGATTTCAGTACCCCATATCACCCCCAGACCGATGGACAAACGGAGCGAGTAAACCAACTACTCGAAGATATGCTTAGAGCATGTGTGCTAGAATATGGATCCAAGTGGGAAGACTGTCTGCCGTTTGCAGAATTTTCATACAACAACAGTTACCAAGCCAGTTTGCAAATGGCCCCATTTGAATTCATGTACGGAAGAAAGTGCCGCACCCCTTTGAACTGGTCGGAAGTAGGAGAGAGTCAGATTTTCGGACCCGACATCCTACGAGAAGTAGAAGAGAAGGTTCACAAGATTCGTGAGCACCTCAAGACAGCCCAATCCCGACAGAAGAGTTATGCCTACAAGAGACGTCGAGACCTCGCCTTCAACATAGGAGATTTTGTTTATCTGAAAGTGTCGCCATTGAAGGGAATGCAGCGTTTCCAACTCAAAGGAAAGTTAGCTCCCAAATATATCGGACCTTTCAAAATTTTGAACCGTCGAGGAGAAGTATCTTATCAACTAGAACTACCTGATGAGATGTCAGCTGTGCACAATGTGTTCCATATATCATTACTTCGCAAATGTCTCGAAGTCCCCGAGAAGACCGAAGTGTTCAAGAATATCGATCACCGGACCATAGAGATCAACGATGACCTAACCTATCCCGAAGTACCCATCCGCATTTTGGAAGAAGCCTTTCGAACTACTAGAACCCGAAGCATCAAGTTTCTCAAGATTCGGTGGAGCAACCACACAGAAGAGGAAGCTACATGGGAACGCAAAGATCACATCAGAACGGAGTTTCCCGATCTCTTCAAATCCTAGGTAATCTTTACGTCCTTTTTCAAATCTCGGGACGAGATTTTGTTTAAGGGGGGAAGGTTTGTAACAACCCAAAAATACCAAACTTAGATCATCAAACACTAATCATCAAGATTAGGGTTAACAAAAACTTTTCTAAATAAACCCATGAATGCATGTATATGTGTATGCCTGGATTTTTAATTTCTTTAAAAACCACCTTGTTTGTGTGATCCATTGCTTGTAAAATGTTTCTTAGGTGAAATAAACATCATCTATAACATTTCCCACACTTTTCCTAAAGACAAGTAAATCAAAACAAATATATTAAGTGAATGGTCATTTTGACCAATTTAACTCCCATGCCTACTTTGGTTGTCTCGAACTTTCAAAACCTAACAGAAACTTTTTTGGATCTTTGCACCCCTTGAATGTACTCATAAAAAAGTATCAAGGCCCACTTTGTGATCATCCAGAAACTTTCAAATGCATAGTTTAAATGACAATTCAAAATTGAATATTCTTCATATGGGAAGATCCCAGTTTTCCAAAACCCACTCAAACAAGCTCAATTTTCAAAACCCAAGCATCTGCAGACTCACCAGCACCAATCTAGCAAACCCACCAAAAATCATTTCAAAATTCAAAACTTGATTTCATGCGGCCATTTGATCAAACAGGTTGCAGACACAAATCAAACAAAACATCAAACACTATAGTGTGCAGTGATTCTTGCCTAACTTGTTCCCTAGATAGCTCACACACAACTCAGTAGATCATCTAGAAAGATTAGCCCAGCACTAGCACCCCTGTGAGCTTGCCATTGCCATTAATGATGAATAGCCGAGCACCTCAATGCCACCCCATAGTTGACAGCAGGCTAGAGGAAGAACTAGCCGTGACAACCTTGTCTGGGAGGCAGCCCACCGTCCACCGCCACTCAATGTCCCAACTGCGAGCGTTGCCAAGCCCTGGACCACGCGCACAAGCCGCGCCCAAACCATGCCGAGCGTGCTCCAGAGCGCCAACCGCGACCAGCGTCCCCAGACCGCGCGCCGCCCTCACCACGCGCACACACGATCACCACCGACCCAGGAGACCGCCAGACATCCCCGTTTGCCGCCCCATGCCAGACAGCCACCGCCCGCCGTCGAAGACGCCGCCTCTGCCGCGCAGAGCATCGGCCGTTCCAGACCAAACCACCCCACCCCATGCCTCGCGACCATGTCGTTGAGCATCGCCAGGAGACACAGCACCGTCCCCTACCCTTTCCCATGCCATTAGCTGCCTGTAACGTCGCCCCCGACGAGCTCACCGTGCGCCCCGACGGTCCCCTCGCTCGACTATAAATAGAGGCCACCCCCGCACGATTTCTTCACACCATCTCACTCCCCTCTCCTCACTGACCGTGCCACACCATTCTCAGAGCAAGGTGAGCACCACCTCGCCGGAATTTCACCGGAGCCCGTCGCCTCTGGAGAAGAAGGGAGCCAGTGATTGGAGCCGCCCCAGGAGAAGCCACCAATACCAGGAGGTTCGCCGTCGTCGACTTCGTCGTTCGCCTGCCTCGCGGACCCTCTCCCGTACCCCGGTGAGCCCCCAGCACCCCTCACTGGTTGCTCTAGGTTTCGTTCTCGCCGGAGCTGTCTCGCGTCGACGATGACCCCCAGCGTTAGATTAGAACTAGATCGAACGATCCACATTGCCTCGTACCGCTTTGCCCAGCCCCGTGTCACTGACGAGTGGGGACACCCACTTAAGCAGCCCGCGGGAGCACTGCGCTTAGCAGGCCGGCCCAGTAACATTTCCCGCGCAGCCCAGCAATTCAAATTAAACCTTTTCTTTTTAAATTCAAACACACTTCTGTACCCAACTTCAAAAATCAACCCAGATCGATTCAGTGCACCAATTTGAATGAAACCAATTTTGTTGGAAAGGCCTGTGAATGCTTAATCCAAGCCCGTTGGATTCAAGTCATTTGGATCTGTAG
The DNA here is from genome assembly GCA_916181665.1 of Avena sativa. Taxonomy (NCBI): domain Eukaryota; kingdom Viridiplantae; phylum Streptophyta; class Magnoliopsida; order Poales; family Poaceae; genus Avena; species Avena sativa. Next base: position 124,428,723 of record OV702280.1, read on the forward strand.
ATCACCCATAGTAAAAATAACAAGGCAGAAGCTTTTCTGCATTCAAACATTTTTCAAATTTAAACCATAAAAGCTTTTGAGTTGATTCCAACTCTAAAAAATCACATTTAACCATACCTTTCAGAATATATAAAATTACTTGCAGAAATAATGTTCAAGGAATAAAAGAATGCTTCATAAGCATTTCTAGCCACTTTAATTAATTAAAATAAAAGGGTAAAACCTTATTAAATTGTGACACCACTTTAAATCACATTCCCATGGACTACAATATGTGGTGATGACATGTGTCAACATGATCCCATGTTTAGTTTGGAGAATATTAAATCTTAAGTAATATTTTTCAATGAGTAGAAATTACCTTTCTAAAAATAAAAAGATTTAAACCAAGCCTTAACCTTGTAATATTAGAGATGATGCTAGATCATCTATAGGACCCTTGTGTGTGATGATTGCAAGTAGTTAAGTATTGTTTGGTGATTGTGTACCTCGTATTTATTCATAGACGCTAGTACCGACCAAGGATACGAGGAAGAAGGAGGATACTACGAAGAAGAAGCCAAGGAGAACTTCAACCACTGCTCTGCACAAGGCAAGCTTATATTGACACTGATGCAAGCTTATATTGACACTGATGCAAGCTGATATTATACCAATGCAAGCTAACACTTGCAAGATACTATACCTATGCAAGCTCATACTCATAGTGATGCAAGCTAACCCTTGCCAGATACCCTACTGATGCCACAAACCCATACTTGTGATATGACTACTATATGCCTTAAGCATATGTGATCATACCCATTTGATAAACCAATCCTAGTTTTATGTGCAAGCTTCTTACTTTATTTCTTTATCAAAGCTTACTTAGAGTCTACCTAAGAGTTTGACAGTTGTGCTGAAGGTTGCATAAAGTGCATAAAATTTGGCCTAAGCTAGAAGCCTTGATATCAGCCTAAGATATAAGGTTGGACTTAGTGAAACTCCACTAGTTACCACTCCTCATCAGTACTACCCCCACCTGTAGAGGCTAGTGCTAAGCATAAAACTTGATCAACTTTAGATGGGATTACTTGGTGCAAAAATGGTTATGAAAACCTTGGAATGATGGATCATTCTATTGAAATGTTTTGGACATGTGTTTCCAAACACTTGATGATTCTGGTGATGAAAATGTTGAGGCATGAGCCTTAGTCCTTTTTAAAACTGATGGTTGTCTAGATGCGATACCATTCCAATTTTAGCGTACAACCACAATACCCGAATATTGGGTAGGGCTTGACTGGAAACTTATATTCCTTAGTATTAGTTCCCTCACGGCCAAGGTCTGAGCTGAGGCTACCTTGTGAAGATTGTCCACCTGTGCAGTACCCAAGATGACAGTGGTCATGGTTGGGAGGCCAAACTCACAGGAGAGGTGCTTATACTAGGGCGTGTAATTGAAAGGTTAGGATTGATTATCCGCATACTGAGTATGGTGAATTCAGGATTTGTTCCTGACGGATGTATCGAATGTTGTGGTGAAAGTGTACAACCTCTGCAGAGTGTCAAACTATTCGAATAGCCGCGTCCGCGGTTATGGACAGTTGGAGTGGCCATACTGTTCCCCCATCAGACTTTTCAAAATGACTTGTGAAATGAATTGAGACTTTGACTTGACCACAACAGAGTTGTGACTTGAATTACAAGATACCACTTAGGATTTATAAAATTGTGACTAGCTTTGGAACTTAGTAGAGATAAACCTGGCTTTTTGCAAAACAACCCTAGAGCCTAGTGTCCTATTATTCAAAAACCCCTTACCTGTTAGTATTAGTTTGCGAGTACTTAAAGAGTACTCATGGCTTTGTCCCTGGCTATTCCCATGGCCAGACTATGAAGAGGAGTACCTCGAAGATGGACCCCAGGAAGGTTACGACAACTAGGATCATCTCCCATCGTCAGCATTGCCTGTGTCCCCGAAGATGGAGCTTCGCCTATGCTACCGTTATGATTACGTATTCCGCTGCTTGATGTGTATTAAGAACTGGATCCTGAGATCCCTATTTGTGTAAGAACTTATGTATCATTTGTAATGGATGAAGTACTATGGTATCCAATTCTGTTATGTCTCGCAAAAATGGTAATCCTGGGATTGCGATGTATGGCATAACAGGCATCTAGGATTGAAAAATCCGGGTGTTGACAATTCTTGTCTAATCATCAACTCCGTCTTCACTTTAATTGATGTATATGTTGGCTTCCTTGACTTCAATGAAGAGCTTGAGCTATTGATGAAGATTCCCTTGACCATAAGTTGATGTAGACTTCGTCTGTATTGGCTTTAGAATCTAGCAAGGGTTAAGAAGATACGTTGAGTTCGAGCGTACTCAGCAAGTTCACTAGAAAAGGAGTATTTAATGCACTATATCTACAGCCACAGACCATAGGTCATAGGCAATGCAAGTTTTTGTAAACATTTCATCAAAGATTGCTTTTATTCTAAAAAACTATGTCCGTCAGCCTTCACGGGTTTACCAAAACTTTCATGGAGTTCCTTTCCTGCCGCGTTCGTAGCTCCTTCGTAGAACAGGGAGTAACAAGTTACAGTTCTTACACTCTGCAGAGGTGCGTTACCGTACCCATGAGAGATCAACTATTTGTTGCACAACCAGGCATCTTATTCCCGTCCACAATTCTTGTGATGTGGGGCCTAGAAGATGAACCAAGCCAATCATTACCCCCTTCGTGACCCTGCTTGTCTCCTTGGTGTACACCATGCCCACCCATTGAATTACGGCAATGGTTTGTACAGACCATTAGATGCTAGAACTACCGTGGGACGTTGAGGGCTCCCACCCATATGCTGCCTATCCTCTACAAATTACCAAATAATGCACGCTACGAGGATAACATTCACGACCTGCACATCCGGCTACATGTGAGAGGAACAGCTGACTTCTCCGTCCCATTCCAAATATCATGGTTAACGCATGATATACGGCGCAAGAATCACTGGCGACATTGGTTGTTAAGTCCTAGATGATATGTTCCTTTACCATCGGAACTTTCATAGTAGATTATTACCTCATGGTAAATAACATATACTCATATTATTATGAAAATAGTGTTTTCTGACCCTTTTGAAATGCACAAGTTAACAACACGGGATTTGCAAAATATTTTACAAAAAATTACCAAAGGACATGAGCATGTGTGAACTTGCCTTTTATGATTGCAATATTGTCCACTCACGGTCTTCAAGATAATATAAGATCCAATATCTGAAATGAGCATCATTGGTCCGGTAAGAACTAATGTTTAAAAAAGCATGATGCTATTATGCATAAGTAATTTAATGTAATTTGGTAAGTTTGTATCCCCATAATAAGCGTTGATCTAGGGTTTGGAAACTGGAAAGGTTTCTTTAGATTGTGTTATACTTTTAGATAATTTTCGTACTTGTGCTTCTTATTAAGGCTCGTGAGAGTGTGAAACAACGTGTAATTAAAATACCATACAACCAATAAGGTATACAAATGAGGAATGCTATGTAAAGTTTCTCATATAAGAATTGTTCTATCTTTAAATTTTACTTTACTATTAATGACATTTATAAGGAACTTAAGTGTTAACAATCCTAATTATATAAGTAATGTTTAAAAACAATGTGATTATTATTAATTGTTATCTGTTGACTATGATGAAAGGACTTGAGTTTAGTTGTTCAATGTTGGAGATATTATGTTAAGATTAGTTGTTTAAAGTGGCAAAATGAATAACATTTTAAGAAAGGATTTCTTTGGTAAGGTTTAAACAATCCTTATAGCTTTTAGAATATGATGGATAGAATGTGATTGATGTTGTCTACGCTTGCTTGAATAGTTTCGATTTGAGATGCTTTACGACTTAAATTAAAACAGACCAAAGTTAACTATAAAACACATAACAAAGTCTTTAGCATTATATTTAAAGTCTTATAGACTTGAAATTAGTTTTAAGAACATAGATGGACTTAATGTGTAATGCTTATGATATATGTACTTGTTCCTTTTATAATGTTTCTTTAAAGTTACTTAAGAGTGATATTACTTTTTATTTGAGTAGTGGTTTCTTAATATTACAGTGGACTAGAAACTTTTATCTACTTATGAATTCACTATAGTGTCTTGGTATGTTGATAACTTGTGGTTAAAGTAAAGGACTAAGTTTTATTTAGCAATAATTTATTCTTGAAGATCTTATATTTGATAAGGATGTTATTTAAAGATATTTATACACTTCTGGTGGAATGATATCCAATAATATTATATTTAAAATTTGTGGAACCACTTTGACTTCATAATATCAATATTTAAGACTAATACTATTCATTAGACCTCAATTGGCTAATTTTAGAAATATTAGCAAATTTTATTTACCCTAATACGAATTATCAATTAAGTAAATTAGATTTAAATTCAAGTTATTAGGGTATTAAGTTTTTTATTTACTTAAAAAGTGGAATGTTATATTTTTAACATGTAAATATTATTTTTCTGATCATTTTTGTATATTACATTTATTTTTATGCTTTATAAATAATAATATATGATTTTTATAAGGTATATTATTTTATAAACACTTACTAAATAATATATATTTAATTAAGTGAAATAATATTACATTATTATATTATTAAGTTATAGTTCTTATTTTTCTAAGAATTTTGGTATTGTATTTATTTTTTTAGCATTTACCAATATTAAATTATGAATTATCAAAGTACTATTACTTATAAAATCTTTATAAAATAATATTTATTTAAATAGTTAACATAATAATGTTTGATCATGGTTTTAAGTAATAGATTTTATTTTTCTGAAAATTTTCATATATTAAACACATTTTTCTAAATAATAAAACAAAAGATATTGATTTTATAAAGCTTATACATTTCATAAATTATATTGTAAATAGGGAATTAGATTTTATACCCAGACTCCATCTACCCTCAGTCACAGACAGGTGGGGTTGGACCACGTTGGCATGCCACCTAGGCATGGACCAGTCAATTGGGTGGACCAGGTCAAAGGTGACCAGTGCATGACGTCATGATGACGACAGCACGACCCCACTTCGCCGGACACCCCCAGATGGTCATCGGAGCAGGCGTTCGCGAGCGCGCGCAGCCGAGTGAGACTACACGTTCGAACAAGTAGAGCATGGGGATTCTAATATTGGTTGCGCCACCCTCGATTTGTCATCGGAACTACTGTAACGAAGACGACTGAAAGTGGCATATAGCAGCGCTACGGTGCAAGCAGGCCAGAGAGCACGATAGGGATAGAGGAAAGATGCTTGAGGATCAGTGACTCACCCTGGTTGCAGTGGTGGTGTCGGTGAGGACAGACACGGTCAGAGCCGATCTCTCCGACGAGGATTCTGACGAACCACGGCGGAAGGAAACATCAAAATTCACCCTCCCCGGAGCTCTCCTTGATGCTGAACTCCACCCAGAGGATCTACGGAGCACGATGCTTCTCCGGGGCTGCTTGGAAGGGAGCGGAGAGGTGTGTCACGACGGCGAGGTTAGCTAGGGTTTCGGCCCCGAGGAATAAATCAAGAGAGAGAGCTTCAGAGGGAGAGGGAGTGGATGAGGATGAAGCAGTGTGGTGTCGTCGTGGCCTGCTTATCCCCTCCGGTTGTCGGCAGCACGAATCTCCACGCCGGCGAGCGGCAGCGCTGCTACCAGTGAGCTGCTTCGGGACGAGCACGAGGTAGACGACGGCGATTAGATGGATAAAGGGGTACGCGGGCCTTGGCCGGTGTTGGGTTGTGGTGCAGCGAGCAGAGAGATCTGGCTGCGGCTCGCGAGCGACGGATAAGCAGAGGAAATGCTGGGCCGGCCTACTGCTCGGGCCAGATTACTTTTTATTTCTATTTTCCTTTACTATTTTCTATTTCATTTACAAATTTGTATTTTACATTTGTTTTGAATCTTTCTCTATAGAATTTATTTGCTAAATACATGCAGCATAAATAAAGTGTATTTAGAATCCTTTTTTTGGTGAGCTTTTATTATATAATGTTTAGAGTTCCTTTAATTTCTTATATAAGTACTTTTCCTTTTTATATATGTAGCACTTTTATTATGAATTCAATTTATATAATATATTATAAACCTTTTAAAAGATGTACTACTACTGATTTGCGAGATGTAGGTGAGAAAATAATTAATAATTTTTGGGTTAAAGAATTTGGTTCTTATTTGGAAACTTTCTTTAAGTTATGCTTTTAGTTATTTATGAATTAATGTGGTTTTATAACAACTATAGAATCATTATAAAGGCCTCATATAATAATTATTATATATAGTTAATGCCTTAATATTGTGGTGAATAATGTTTGAATAATATTGGTTATGACATTATTGTAACATCCCAGATTCTGTGTTTGGATGTTATTAGTGTCATGCATCATCCTTGCATCATTTGCATCCTATATTTGAAACATTGCAATTACAAAAATCATAACACATAAACCCTATTCAATATTCTTATAAGTGAGCACCCTTGGTGTATTAGTTTGACCCTTCAAAAACATGGTAAAAACAGTAAGCCATGGTCCTATGTTGACCACCTCATTTTTATGAAAATTTAGAAACAAATTTCGTCAAGTTTTGACTTAGTATGCAAAAGCTACAAGTGAATTAGTAAAACAGAATTGGAAAAAGGAAAAGAATAAAAAAAAACTAACAACCTAACCTGCCGGGCCAGCAAACCAGGCCCAACTGCCTGTCTACCGCCCAGCGCAGCAAGCTGCTTCGGCCAGCCCGCACCGCTGCTGCCACCGACAGGTGGGGCCGGGCTGTCATCCCCCACCTCTAGTCAGAATCCATGAAGAACACGGTTCTGGATTCAAATCCGCGCGTCGATCCGTTCTGCGTTCGAATTCGTGCCCCCTACGACACGAAATCCTTCCTCTTATACTGCCGCATTGGCCCCCCTCGTTGCCCTCGTTTTTCTCAAGCCCTAGCCCCGTTTTTCGCAAGCTTCCGATCTCGCCGGAGGGGCCCGCTAACAGAGCTCGAGGTTGGCGACCCACCAGAGCACCTCGAGCCTTGTTCTACCCCCCATGCTACTCGCCACGACCTACTCTACCCTCCCACCTAACTCGTTCCTTCCGAATCGCAGGGGGTCACCGGCAATTGCTCGCCGGAGCCCGTCGGGTCCGAGAGAAGGAACGGCCAACCGCGGGAGAAGGAGGAGGAGAGGGACCGCGTTGAGATCATTGGCAGATTCGCCGTCGACGGGCGCATCGGGGGCCATCTTCGTCGCCTCCACTAGGGCTGCCAGGACCTCCGACCACCGTCGACTCCGCCGTCGCCGCTGTCGTCTCCATCGCCGCCACCACCACAGGTCAGTAGAGCCGCTCGGCCATCCGATTGAAATCATGTGGACCAGATTAGAAGAGAGGGCGAAGGGGTATCGGCCAACCACGTTGCGCCGCGTGGCAAACCGCGTGGCGAGCGCGTTGTCCCCACGCCGCGTCACCCGCCCGGCCAAGTGGACCAACCAGGCGCTGCCACTTGGCGCGTTTCGAGTTAGGGTTAAGATTGTTTGGTTTGAATTTGGCAGATTTGATTTAAACATTGCGAAAATCATATAAAATTGAATATTTGGCAAAATTTAGCTTATAATATACCGTTGGATTCATAATTTTATGTAGAATCCAGATCTGCAATAAAAATCTGAGTTTACCGAAAGGTTTTAGGTGTAGAATTTAATCATTAGATTAGAGTGTTTATCCTATAGAAAAATAATTAAAATTCTGTTTTAGTTGATTCTTGTTGCAATAACTTTGTTTCCACAATACCTACTGAACAAAATCATTAAAGTTTGCTTAGGATCATTAGATCTATCTTGGGGCTAACTAGTTGGTTGATCTCCTTATAATCCTAGGATTTGTTTAGTGACACTATAGTAGATCTAAACCTTTGGAAAATAATCCTAGTGACACCCCTACACTATCACAACACAAACTTGCTACCTCGACCAATTTAACCAACCTTGCATAAACTACCATGTTGCATGCATGCATGTTTTCCTTTGTGTATGCTTTGAGCAAGTTGTGATCAAATCTATGTTTATGATTTGTTAGATTGCTCGGAGTGCGCTAAGGAGTGCTGTTGTGTAGAGTGCTGCTCGGATCAAGGCAAGTTACACCACTTGTTCATAATTTTTGTCCCAGTTTTGGTTCTATGCATGTGATCTTCAAAACTCTATAGTATGCATGTGTAGGATGATCTAGTAGAGTTTTCCTTAGTATTATTTTGCAAGTGCGATGATTTTTTTTAGAATGCCATGAGTAGCTCTATACTTAGGATTTCCCATCCTAATAGGTTACCCCTGTTTTTGCTAATTATTGCTTGCTATGCTATATATAAAAAAGTACCGTTGGGGGGTTCGAAAGACAAAGAATTTTCTAAGTATAAAGGCTCTCTAGAGCAAACTTTTCCTCTCAAATCCACTTCAAAATAAAACTAAGTTTTCTTCTGGGCGGAATGGTTGTCGGGTCAACGAGTGTGATTTTGGTGGAGGACGGCCGCCCAGGAATCAAAGAAGTCTGCCATGTTTCAGAATTCAGAAGCTTCCAGTGCAACCACAATACATTATGGGCTCTGTCTTGGCCTAGTACTTAGTGGGAAACCTCACCTGGGTACCAACATTTGGAGGTTCTTGGCACGGTTGGATCCGGAAGGTAGAGGGGCTACTAAGGGAAAGCCTCGCCATGGTCTTGTCTGTAAAAGGGCTTGATCGTGGATTGTGGGTAAAGTGTACAAACTCTCGAGAGTATTGCAATCTGATCGATCAGCCGTGTTCACGGTAACCGAACAACAATGAGCGTCTGAAGGATGGAGCCTCTGAAGGATCTTCCTCTCTCTTTTCTAAAACAAAGTTTTGAAACCCCATGGCGTGCGTAATATCGCTAATGGGTGGGAATTTGGGAAACTTGGTGTGTAATATCCAAGTGACGCTTGGTGCGTAATATCCAAGTGTTTGGTTGTTTGGACACTTGGTGCGTAATATCCTCGTGTGCCACTCGACCTTATTTTATCTAAGCAAATGTTTACAAAGTAGGGCAATCCTCTCTTCTTCTCTCTACTTAAGAAAAATTAGCTTTGAGCAAATGAACTCTACAGCCTATGCCAGCCTTGCATGTAGAGATAGTCTTTTCTCTCCTTGGTGTAATTTGCCAATACATTCAAAGTATTGACCCAACTTGTTGGCTGCACGTCTTATGTGCAGAATCCGAAGATTGAAAGGTGCGTAGGGATCGCGGGTCTACACTCGACAAGCCTAGGCGTTGATGGACTCATGCTGCTTTTATGTTTCCGCTGTTATTTGAGCTAGCGTAATGCTAAGCAATTTCTGTAATAATTTCATACTCTGGATTCTTCGTGTAATAAAGACTTTATGTTTTACATGGTATTTCATCGACTGTGAGTGCTAGCTATTGATCCAGGGACTAGCATGTTAATCACAGGGACTTAGGATCCTTACAGATCCAAGTTTACTACAGATGGTATCAGAGCACATCGTTGCCTGTAGGACGTGACCCTAGGATTGGAACCACCTCTAATTTTAGTACCTTACTTGTTTCCTACTAAGTTATTTTTCCACACATCTAGTATCTGCTTTCCTCTACTTGTTTAAGTATCTAACCCTCATTCTTCTAACTCAAGATGACAAGCTTCCTCTACGACACCGTCGCGGACATCGAGCCCCTTCGCTTTGGAGGATGCCTCATGGATCTACTCACGCGTTTGGATCTTCCTCTCCCAACAATCCAAGGGAGTACAATGAAGAAACTCCACAAGGACGGCTGTTGGGGAGTCAAGGTCATCCAGCCAGGAAAAGAGCGAGGCAAGAACCTGGAGGAAGACATAGCAATACACATTGTTAGCGATTCCAAGGAGAAGGCCCTTAGCATTAGCTTGCAGCAACTCATTGGTTCCCTATGTGGACGTCATCATGAAGCTCTCCAAGGACACTGCAGCGGTCTCTTTGGAAGAAGAGATGAGGAAGGAATTCCCATGGAGTTAACCTTTGAGGAAAGAACTTCTACCAAACGCCGAAGAACACAATATCAAGACTTGGAGTGCCACATCCATGACCTTGAAAAGGGTACCTTCCTCGAGATGTTGAAGAACGACGAGCTATGCGCCCTCATCAAGGAGAAGGAAGAAATGATCAAGCAGTAGGAAGAGGCAATGAAGCTCCAAGAGATAAAATTTCAGGACCAAGAGAAGAAGTTCGCTAACCAAGAGAAGAGGGTGATAAATAAAAACAAGAGAATTAGGGAACTCAAACAGCAGATCGATGGAGATGAAGTGCACACCGAAGGCCTTTGCAAGATAATCAATGATGTGCGTGCTTCCAAGAGGGACTTGGCAAAGCAACTTGAAGCCGCAATGAAGACAAGTTTAGTGGAGGATCTGCAAAGCGAGAAGGAGGGACTTCAGGAACAGCAGGAAGCCACTACCAAGAAGCTGCAAGATGAGATAAAGGACCTCCAAGAGAAGCTTGAAGCCACCACAAAGGAGATGGAGTTGTACAAGACAACTCTAGAGCAAGAAGGTTACTCATTCGAGGACGAGGAAGAGGAAGGCGTGGAGGATGTGTAGTAGTTGGACCACCTTTAATTCTATAGTAGAACGTTATTCGCAAATGTAATAAATACCAAGACAAGTTTGGTTTGGTTATACTTGGTTGTTCCCTGTGTTAAATTTGTGTTGTTATGCCTTGTGTGCCTTGTGTGCTTGATGTGTTTTCATAAGGGTAGGAGTTTACTACTTAGTCTTTCTGTCTATTTCTTAACTATTCTCTTAAACCCCACAGATGCCGCCAAGATGTGCGAACCCCGAAATTCCGCCAGAAATAGCAGAACTTTTGGCCACACAGAACCAGCTGATCCAACTACTCACTCAGAACATGCAGAACAACAACAACAACAACAACCCACCACCACCACCTCCGCCACCTCCTCAACAGGATCGCTTGACTCGGTTTTTGAGGCTGAACCCACCTACCTTCACTAGCAGCACTGAACCAATCATCGCTGATGACTGGCTGCGTACAATCAACAAGAAGTTAGACACCGTGCAAGCTGTCGGAGACGACAGGGTGCGTTATGCCGCACACCATCTTGAGGGACCTGCTGCAGAATGGTGGGATAACTACCAAGTCACCCACCCGGACATTGATGCTATCACTTGGGAACAGTTTGAGTTAGCTTTTCGTACTCATCATGTGGCTGCTGGTGTCATGGCTCTGAAGAGGCGCGAGTTCCGCGACCTACACTAGCTGCACCGTTCTGTCACCGAGTATGGTGAGCTTTTCAATAAGCTAGCCCGTTATGCACCCGATGATGTTTCCACTGATGCCAAGAGACAAGAGGAGTTCTTAAGAGGTCTCAATGATGAGATATCCATTCAGCTTGTGGCTCAGAAATTTGACAACTTTTAGGAACTCTTGGACAGAGCCATTGTGGTTGAATCAAAGAGGAAGAGCATAGAAAATCGGAAGAGGAAATCCAACCCTCACAAACACTCTGTTCCATACCAGAAGCAGCGCAATTCCTCACCACCACCTTATAACAATAATGGCCACAACCATAACGGTCATAACCATGGTGGCCACAAACACAATGGGCACAAAAGCCGCAATGGCAATGGCGGCAATGGAAAGGATCTCAGTGAGGTGACATGCTTTAAGTGCAACAAGACAGGGCACTATGCAACCTCTTGCCCCGAGAGGAAGAATGGCAATAGCAATGGCAATGGGAATAGTAATGGACACAACCATGGCAATGGGAACAGGAAGAAGCCAAATCCGTTTGTCAAATCCACGGTGAATCATGTTTCTATGGAGGATGCTTGTGATGCGCCAGACTCTGTGATTGGTAAGTTCAAACTCAATTCTATTCCTGCAGTTGTTCTTTTTGATACCGGTGCATCGCATTCATTCATATCAAGGGTATTTGTGGATAGAGGCAAGATACCAACGGAAACTATAAACTTTCCTCTAAGGGTAAGTTCTCCTGGGGGAGAAATAGTGGCAAACTCCGGTTGCCGGGATTTAGAACTAAGGATTGGGACACACATTTTTCCCACCAGTCTAGTAGTTCTAGAATCACAAGGATTAGACATAATCTTGGGCATGAATTGGATGAACGAATATGAAGGAGTCATAGATTGTGCCAAGAGGACTGTCATGCTCACAACACCGGAAGGGAAGAGGATTCATATCAAGTCGAATTTCGCACTTAAAGAAGTCATGGTGAACTCTCTTAAGGAGGTTAGCTTGGAGGAGGTACCTATTGTAAAGGAATACCCAGATGTCTTCCCAGAAGAGCTACCCGGAATGCCACCCGACCGTGATATCGAGTTTCTCATTGACTTAATGCCAGGAACGGGGCCGATAGCTAAGAGACCGTACAAGATGGATGTGGACGAGTTAAAGGAACTCAAGAAATAGCTTAGGGAACAGTTGGACAAGGGGTTCATTCAACCCAGCGCGTCGTCTTGGGGAGCACCCGTCCTATTTGTGGAAAAGAAAGATAAGACCAAGAGGCTGGTTGTGGACTATCGCTCGTTGAACGAAGTGACGATTAAGAATAAGTATCCTCTGCCCAACATCAAAGACCTGTTTGACCAGCTAAAAGGAGCCAGTGTGTTCTCCAAGATCGATCTACGATCGGGCTATTTTCAGCTAAAGATTCGAGAACAGGATGTGCCCAAGACAGCATTCACCACAAGATACGGATTGTATGAGTACACCGTGATGTCTTTTGGTCTAACCAATGCCCCAGCATACTTCATGACCATGATGAACAAGGTGTTCATGGAATACTTGGACAAGTTTATCGTAGTATTCATAGATGATATACTCATATACTCAAAGGTTGAGAAGGAACATGAGAAACATCTGCGCCTTATTATGGAGAAACTAAGAGAACACAAGTTGTATGCCAAGTTCAGCAAGTGCGAGTTCTGGTTAAAGGAAGTGGGATTCCTTGGTCATGTTGTGTCAGCTAAAGGAGTTGCCGTAGATCCTAGCATGGTAGCTTCCGTGACGGAATGGGAGTCACCCAAGAATGTGGGAGATATTAGAAGCTTCCTGGGCCTCGCAGGATATTACCGGAGGTTCATCGAAAACTTTTCCAAGATAGCAAAACCCATGACGGAACTATTAAAGAAGGAAAAGAAATTCCTATGGACCGAGGCATGTGAAGCAAGTTTCCAAGAATTGAAGAAACGACTGGTAACGGCACTGGTTCTGTGTCTGCCTGATATCCAGAAGGATTTCAAGTCTATTGCGACGCTTCTCGACAAGGACTTGGAAGTGTATTGATGCAGGATGGGAAAGTGGTATCCTATGCCTCCCGACAACTTAAGAACCACGAACACAATTACCCCACGCATGATTTGGAACTTGCATCTGTGGTTCATGCACTCAAGGTATGGAGACACTACCTCATGGGCAAGCATTGTGATGTGTTCACAGATCATAAAAGTTTGAAGTACATCTTCACCCAAAAGGAGTTGAATATGAGACAACGAAGGTGGCTTGAGCTAATTAAGGATTATGACTTGGATTTACAGTACCACCCCGGAAAGGCAAACGTGGTGGCTGATGCCTTAAGTCGAAAGGTATATGTAAATGGACTTACCGCAGGGGAACTTCCAGAGGATTTACGCAAGCAATTCAGGCACCTCAGGCTTGAGATAGTCCCGAAAGGACACGTAGCGACTATGGAAATAGTGTCCACCTTCCAAGAAAGAATCCAAGAAGCACAAAAGGGGGATAAAGAGTTGGAAGAAATAAGAGTCAGGATAAATGAAGGAAAGACTAAAGAATTTCGTCTGGACGAACAAGGAACCCTCTGGTATGGGAAGCATTTGTGCGTTCCCAATGACCCCGATATCAGGAAGATGATTTTACAAGAAGCTCATGATTCGCCATACTCAATTCATCCTGGTAACACAAAGATGTACATGGATGTGAAGGATAGATTCTGGTGGAATAATCTAAAGAGAGATATCGCAGAGTATATTTCTCTGTGTGATGTGTGCAACAGAGTTAAAGCTGAGCATCAGAAACCGGCAGGATTACTACAACCACTACCTATACCCGACTGGAAGTGGGACAAGGTAGGCATGGATTTCATCACGGGATTACCCCGGACTCGTTCTGGATTTGATTCTATCTGGGTAGTGGTGGACCGCTTCACCAAGGTGGCTCACTTCATTCCCGTAAAGACCACATATACAAGTGCTAAGCTTGCTAAGATATACATGTCAAGAATTGTAAGCCTGCATGGTGTTCCCAAGGGAATTGTGTCAGATAGAGGCACCCAGTTTACTTCAAAGTTTTGGCGACAACTTCATGAGTCTCTTGGAACCCGACTAGATTCAGTACTGCCTTCCACCCTCAAACAGATGGCCAAACAGAAAGGGTGAATCAAATTTTGGAAGATATGTTGAGAGCTTGCGCACTAGACTATGGGTCTAGTTGGGACGATAACCTGCCATATGCTGAGTTCTCATACAACAACAGCTACCAGACAAGTATCAAGATGGCTCCGTTTGAGTTCCTTTATGGCAGGAAGTGTAGGACTCCATTGCTATGGAATGGAGTTGGAGAACGCAGTCTTTTTGGACCTGACTTGATAAAGGATGCCGAAGAAAAGGTGCGACAGATACAGGATAGGCTAAAGGTAGCCCAATCCCGACAGAAGAGCTACGCTGATTACAAACGCAGAGACGTGGCTTATGAAATAGGGGACCGTGCGTACCTCCGAGTTTCACCCCTACGTGGAGTTAAGAGGTTCGGAATCAAGGGCAAATTAGCCCCACGATTCATAGGACCATATAAGGTTCTGGCCCGTAAAGGAGAAGTTGCTTATCAGTTGGAGCTACCGGAAGGACTGACTGTTCATGATGTGTTCCATGTGTCACAACTAAAGAAGTGTCACCCGGAGATGGCTGAAACACCGCTAAGAGACACCGTTCCCCTAGATGAGGTTCAATTGGAGAATGACCTTACCTATGAGGAAAAACCCATCAGAATACTAGAAACAGCCGAAAGGGTTACCCGCACTAAGACTATAAGATTCTGCAAGGTACAATGGAACCACCACTCCGAAGAAGAAGCTACGTGGGAACGTGAAGACGACATGAGAACGGAGCACCCACACCTATTTGCTAGCCAACCCAAATCTCGAGGACGAGATTCTTCTTAAGGGGGGTAGGTTTGTAACATCCCAAATTCTGTGTTTGGATGTTATTAGTGTCATGCATCATTTGCATCCTATATTTGAAACATTGCAACTACAAAAATCATAACACATAAACCCTATTCAATATTCTTATAAGTGAGCACCCTTGGTGTATTAGTTTGACCCTTCAAAAACATGGTAAAAACAGTAAGCCATGGTCCTATGTTGACCACCTCATTTTTTTGAAAATTTAGAAACAAATTTCGTCAAGTTTTGACTTAGTATGCAAAAGCTACAAGTGAATTAGTAAAACAGAATTGGAAAAAGGAAAAGAATAAAAAAAACTAACAACCTAACCTGCCGGGCCAGCAAACCAGGCCCAACTGTCTGTCTACCACCCAGCGCAGCAAGCTGCTTTGGCCAGCCCGCACCGCTGCTGCCACCGACAGGTGGGGCCGCGCTGTCATCCCCCACCTCTAGTCAGAATCCATGAAGAACACGGTTCTGGATTCAAATCCGCGCGTCGATCCGTTCTGCGCTCGAATCCGTGCCCCCTACGACACGAAATCCTTCCTCTTATACTGCCGCATTGGCCCCCCTCATTGCCCTCGTTTTTCTCAAGCCCTAGCCCCGTTTTTCGCAAGCTTCCGATCTCGCCGGAGGGGCCCGCTAACGGAGCTCGAGGTTGGCGACCCACCAGAGCACCTCGAGCCTTGTTCTACCCCCCACGCTACTCGCCACGACCTACTCTACCCTCCCACCTAACTTGTTCCTTCCGAATCGCAGGGGTCACCGGCAATTGCTCGCCGGAGCCCGTCGGGTCCGAGAGAAGGAACGGCCAACCGCGGGAGAAGGAGGAGGAGAGGGACCGCGTTGAGATCATTGGGAGATTCGCCGTCGACGGGCGCATCGGGGGCCATCTTCGTCGCCTCCACTAGGGCTGCCAGGACCTCCGACCACCGTCGACTCCGCCGCCGCCGTCGTCTCCATCGCCGCCACCACCACAGGTCAGTAGAGCCGCTCGGCCATCCGATTGAAATCGTGTGGACCAGATTAGAAGAGAGGGCGAAGGGGTATCGGCCAACCACGTTGCGCCGCGTGGCAAACCGCGTGGCGAGCGCGTCGTCCCCACGCCGCGTCACCCGCCCGGCCAAGTGGACCAACCAGGCGCTGCCACTTGGCGCGTTTCGAGTTAGGGTTAAGATTGTTTGGTTTGAATTTGGCAGATTTGATTTAAACATTGCGAAAATCATATAAAATTGAATATTTGGCCAAATTTAGCTTATAATATACCGTTGGATTCGTAATTTTATGTACAATCCAGATCTGCAATAAAAATCTGAGTTTACCGAAAGGTTTTAGGTGTAGAATTTAATCATTAGATTAGAGTGTTTATCCTATAGAAAAATAATTAAAATTATGTTTTAGTTGATTCTTGTTGCAATAACTTTGTTTCCACAATACCTACTGAACAAAATCATTAAAGTTTGCTTAGGATCATTAGATCTATCTTGGGGCTAACTAGTTGGTTGATCTCCTTATAATCCTAGGATTTGTTTAGTGACACTATAGTAGATCTAAACCTTTGGAAAATAATCCTAGTGACACCCCTAGACTATCACAACACAAACTTGCTACCTCGAACAATTTAACCAACCTTGCATAAACTACCATGTTGCATGCATGCATGTTTTCCTTTGTGTATGCTTTGAGCAAGTTGTGATCAAATCTATGTTTATGATTTGTTAGATTGCTCGGAGTGCGCTAAGGAGTGCTATTGTATAGAGTGCTGCTCGGATCAAGGCAAGTTACACCACTTGTTCATAATTTTTGTCCCAGTTTTGGTTCTATGCATGTGATCTTCAAAACTCTGTAGTATGCATGTGTAGGATGATCTAGTAGAGTTTTCCTTAGTATTATTTTGCAAGTGCGATGATTTTTTTTAGAATGCCATGAGTAGCTCTATACTTAGGATTTCCCATCCTAATAGGTTACCCCTGTTTTTGCTAATTATTGCTTGCTATGCTATATATAAAAAAAGTACCGTTGGGGGGTTCGAAAGACAAAGAATTTTCTAAGTATAAAGGTTCTCTAGAGCAAACTTTTCCTCTCAAATCCACTTCAAAATAAAACTAAGTTTTCTTCTGGGCGGAATGGTTGTCGGGTCAACGAGTGTGATTTTGGTGGAGGACGGCCGCCCAGGAATCAAAGAAGTCTGCCATGTTTCAGAATTCAGAAGCTTCCAGTGCAACCACAATACATTATGGGCTCTGTCTTGGCCTAGTACTTAGTGGGAAACCTCACCTGGGTACCAACATTTGGAGGTTCTTGGCACGGTTGGATCCGGAAGGTAGAGGGGCTACTAAGGGAAAGCCTCGCCATGGTCTTGTCTGTAAAAGGGCTTGATCGTGGATTGTGGGTAAAGTGCACAAACTCTCGAGAGTATTGCAATCTGATCGATCAGCCGTGTTCACGGTAACAGAACAACAATGAGCGTCTGAAGGATGGAGCCTCTGAAGGATCTTCCTCTCTCTTTTCTAAAACAAAGTTTTGAAACCCCATGGCGTGCGTAATATCGCTAATGGGTGGGAATTTGGGAAACTTGGTGTGTAATATCCAAGTGACGCTTGGTGCGTAATATCCAAGTGTTTGGTTGTTTGGACACTTGGTGCGTAATATCCTCGTGTGCCACTCGACCTTATTTTATCTAAGCAAATGTTTACAAAGTAGGGCAATCCTCTCTTCTTCTCTCTACTTAAGAAAAATTAGCTTTGAGCAAATGAACTCTACAGCCTATGCCAGCCTTGCATGTAGAGATAGTCTTTTCTCTCCTTGGTGTAATTTGCCAATACATTCAAAGTATTGACCCAACTTGTTGGCTGCACGTCTTATGTGCAGAATCCGAAGATTGAAAGGTGCGTAGGGATCACGGGTCTACACTCGACAAGCCTGGGCGTTGATGGACTCATGCTGCTTTTATGTTTCCGCTGTTATTTGAGCTAGCGTAATGCTAAGCAATTTCTGTAATAATTTCATACTCTGGATTCTTCGTGTAATAAAGACATTGTGTTTTACATGGTATTTCATCGACTGTGAGTGCTAGCTATTGATCCAGGGTCTAGCATGTTAATCACAGGGACTTAGGATACTTACAGATCCGAGGTTACTACAATTATATACATACATTGATAATTATGATTGAAATAGAAGTTAGGGTTTAGAATTATAACTATTTACCATCTGTTTTTAGGAGACCTAAATTTATTCATGATCTGATAGATAGGAATAACATTTAGGGTTTAAGAAATATTGTCTTTATGCTTATGATTGGAAATGATATCATTATTTAAGGTAAAGTAATAGAGTTTGTTCTTGTTAGAATGGCTTAAGAATAAGGGTTGATAATTATAGTTTCCTAAGCACTTATTATTTTAATGTTTTGAAATGACAAATATATGCTTAAGTAATTTGCTATAGGAAAATATTCCTATAAGGTATTGTGGAAATAGGATGATGGTTCAATCATATGAAATGGATATTATGTTTGGTTAAAGATTTAAAGCTGAGTGTCTATCAAGAATTCCTATCTCTCATAATTATTGACTTCTAATCAAGGAATTCCATTCCTATACATAATACTACTTTCATATCCATCATGATGTGTTAACATGATGAGCTTTACTTCACAAAAATATTCTTCTCAACACTTCCTCATAAATCTATTTTTAAATCCAATGAGCTTGACACTAAAGCTCAATATGGTCTCCTCATAGAGATAATTCTTATCTCTAGAATGCTTCTAATGAACCCAATTCCATTTGAAGGATTATTCTCTTTCTTCAAACATTATTTTGTAATCACACTTACAATTCTCAAAAGCTTGTCACTGAAGTTTTCCATAACTTTCTCATATCTATACTTGGTTATATCAACTACTCTACTGCTGACAACCTCCAATCCAACAAGTAGTTACTTCTAACTCCACTCATACTCTTCCTTAATTACACATCACTAATGTTACACAAATAGATGTATATTTCATATTCTACTTTCCTCAAAATCTTACTATCCTTTAAGAGGAATAACACTACTTCAAAAACTACATGCTACTCTAGCTTCAACTTAGTCATACTTTCTTATCTCTACTTATCTCCAGTATCTTATATTCCATCTTCCCAATATATCACTATGACTTGTCATTACAATCAAGGGTAATCATATCTATACTAGGGTTTAATCATGTTATATCCACAAATGTCACTTATATATGATATAATCATTCACTCTCAGTGACTTGAGCATGATCATTATAATTCATTGATCATTGATGGCTTAGGTGTCTAGTTGGCTAATCAAGGTTTCATCAATACAACATCATAGTTGTATTATAATAATCTGCCTAATATTTCCATCTGACTAAGAGATATTATTCATTGACTATGCCTACTTAATCCAATAAGATTACTCCTAGTAACTATCTTCAATATTCACCCTTTTAATCTTCTTTGTCACCATATTATTATATATTCCAAATAACTCTTCTACCAATTCAGGAGTGAGTTGACCCATAAATTATCATATTGATTTGATTCTCTTCCAACTCTTCCATCCTATAGATGATATTTAAATCTAACATTACCACCTACATCTTATTACTTCTTTCACTAAAGGACTTAAGTGAATTTTATGATAAGTTCAGGGGTTAATAGATCAAGATTTGATAGGTTGAAAATTGGTGAATCAATAGTTACTCAACATTGATGAACAACATATATTAGGATAAAACTTAATAGAGATGATAAAGATGAATATGGAAAGAAAGATATATGGTGAATGATCTTTTCTTGGTTACTTTCCTACTCAACCTCACTTAAGAGTTAAGGTTTGGAATTACCATGATACTCATGGTATAAGTAGATACGATTATGATAAGTCAAAATTTAGTTCTTACATTCCTATTACTTAAGTTATATTCTTAACTTGGTATCCATTGGTGGTGTAAGGAATACTAGGATATAATCTCTTAAAGGTTAACATCAAACATTAAGTAATATGTTGGTGGTTTAGTTCTAGTACATTTGATCCACCCTTAGATCAATTCATGTTTACTCTAAACAAGGTTTAAGCAAAGGTCATATTGAAACTTATCGCAGTCAACTTGATGATCTACTTCAATTCCATCAAGTCGAGAGAAGCTTCAATCACTTTGACAAGTTTTGATCAAAAGAACGAAATTATTCGGATTTTCTATGCATGAATGCAATGCACACATCAGTGTTCAACTTATTTTTAAGATCTAATGTTGGGATGTTACAAGGGGTGCACAACTTTACCCACACGTACCAACCGATTTTTAATGCCAAATTATTAGCCCTCTTCCTTGGAAGGCCGACAGAGAGTGGTTGACTAGGACCTTTCCCTTCCTTTCGCTGAGACCATGAGTCACGCACTAAGGAGATGCCACCGTAACGGGTCGAGTACCGAAGCCGGTCCCTAATGATGTGTGCAGGGTTCAAGATTACGGATGCCGTGCATCTCTTGTTATCGGCCATGCTTACCTACCTGTTATGAATGCACCTCCTTCACCTCCATTCAAGAACAACCAAGATGAGTCGAGGGGGTTTCTAGGCCCCCTTGTGGTTGTACGCTCGTCTTGGTTCAAGAGACAAGAACTTTGGGGTCCTAAGGGTGGCAATTATGGGACTTCAAAAACCACAACCCACGTGGCCTTCCATACAAGACTTAGCATGTTTGGTATCCAACTCTGATCATATCACAACATTCTATCATACTAGGTTCATGCACATCTCCAGTGGATCATCAGGATGATCGGTCTTGGACCACTAAGCATGGCTAAGCTCGGCTTAATTGTGGCACTAGCGATGCTCATAAGCCAAACCCTTGTTATGCTAGGAGTAGTGGATCAGGTATTATAGTTCACAAAGGGAAACATGCATCAGATATTGTCACACCCCCGGGATTAAGGCTAGACAAATCCCAGAGCTTCGTCTGAACATAAGCCTAACCTAATCTCAAAAGTGTACAGAGAGAAAATCGGTAACACAACAGTGACCCTACGACACAAAATTTATTACAACGAGCTCATAACTGAGCAAAGAACCAAAATATTATAAGAAAAGGTCACTGACCACAAACATCAAACAACGGAAGGCAAATTATGCTATTAAGTATAGCAAACTTAGCAAATGGCCTAAGAGGCCTGAAGCATAATGATGACGTCCAATCCACAGATTCCAGACTGCCGTCTGGGAACCCCAAGCTACTCGTCGATGTCGATGCCATAAAGAACCCATCTTCTATGGTAACACTTACTCTGCTGCAAAAGTATCAACGAAGCAAGGGTGAGAACAGGGTGTACTCCGCAAGACTTAAGGCTGGTGGAGTTATTTTGCATAAAGCCATTTTTGTTTGTAAGAGAAGAGGGAAAAGAATATGGACTAATCATAATATTTTAAAGGGTATAAGAGAACCGATATCTCTAGATTTGATCATCTTTTGATATCCACCAATTCATCATCAACTGAACCTATCTAGGATCACCCCCTCGATCCCTGAGGAAGCATTCTTAATCACACATTACTTAACTTGCCAAGTTTTACGTTTAGGTTCAATTTCTCTATGATCATCACGCCCGTTGCCAAGTCGTCGATAAGAGCGGACGCGGCTTTTCAAAAAGATTTAACCCTGCAGGGGTGTACAACTTTACCCACACGTACTAAACTTATCTTAATACCACTAGATAAGCCCTCTTCCTTGGAAGGCCTGCAAAGGGTGGTTAGACACGACCTTTACCTTGCTTTCGCCGAGACCATGAGTCACGCACTAGGGAGATACCGCCGTAACAGTCAAGTCCCGAAGCCAGTCCCTAATGATGTGCACAGGGTTCAAGATTACGGATGCCGGGCATCTCTTGTTACCGGCCACACTTACCTACCTGTTATGAATGCACCTCCTTCACCTCCATTCAAGAACAACCAAGATGTGTATGCAGAATGGAAAGCCCGAACTATGTGACTCATGGAATCTACTCAGCAAGTTAGTTGGTCTAGGGGGTTTCCAGGCCCCGTGTGGCTGTATGCTCGTCTTGGTTCAAGAGGCAAGAAATCAGGTCCTAGTAGTGGCAAGTATGGGACTGCAGAAACCACAACCCACCGTGGCCTCCTATACAATCCTTAGCATGTTTAAATTTCATCTCTGATCGTACCACTAGGTTCATTTGCAACTCTGATTCAGCAACCGAATGGACCAGTGGTAATTGCTAAGCATGGCTAAGCACAACAGATGTAACAGCTCTAGCAATGCCATAAGCCAAACCCTAGTTATGCTGGGAGCAGTGGATCAGGGAATATAGGCTACAAAGGAAACATGCATTAGATAGGATTACTCTATTTATCGATAAAAGACTTTAGGATCGCATGCGCATGGCATGAATTTAAATACTTTGAAAGCATAGGTTTATATCATGTGTGGGGCTTCGCTTTCCTTTGCCTGTTGATATCCAGAAAGCAGAGTTCCAGACACCTAGTACTTGACGTTATTACAGTTTGTCAAGTATTGATATTCGGGCTTCGACGGTGTTGATCTCGATCTTCATTCTTGGACTTGATCTCGATTCCGGTATCGTATTCTACCGAAGAAGAACCAAATGCCGGAAAGGAAGGGAAACAATCAACACATGGCATCGATGCAATGCTCAAGAAAGGATGATGATATGACAAGTTAATTTGTACTGAAATGTAACCCTAAGACATGCTCGACAGTTTAATCGGGGTTCTGAGGGGTGCAAACCCTAACTCGGGGAAACTCCAGATTCATATGAGAGGCGTACATTTAGTTCTTCTAATTAACTTGCAATTGAAGTTATTGAACAATGCATGATTATAATTCTATGATATAGATCTCATTTTTCTAAACATTTTGATATCTTATTTGTATTTTTATAATTTAAAATGAAATAGTTATGAATTTCTCCAATTTTAATTCATTTTAAATCATTTTTGGAATATTATAAAATTATTTACATTTTAGAATTACTTTTACATTTTTATTAATCAGAAAACATTTCTGAAAATATTTATCTCACTTACAGCAGGGGCCCACATGTTAGTTATTTTCCTTTAGTGAAAAAATTGCAGAAATATATAAAATAATTAATAAAAGGTGATATGACACCAACATGACATCAATCTGATGTCATTAATGGGGATGCTCCCAGGCCGAGCTCGAATCTAGCGATTCCGTGCATGCCTGCACCCGTGGTTGCGAGAGTTGGATAGAGGAGACAGAGGGGAGGCGACTGGTGGTCGCGCCGCCCGGAAATGGTCACCGGAGCACCGGCATCAACGACGAACAGCGGCGGCGAGTGGTGGTGCCCGGCGGGGGGGAGCTAGAGAGAAAGATGAAGTGAACGGAGGGGCGCGTTAGAACCATGGTCTCACCAGGAAGACGATGGAGGGATCGGGGAGGCGAGGCGAGCACGGACGGCGACGAATCGGCGGTGGCAACAACGGCGGCCGAAGGTGGTTCGAGCTTGATTCAGGTGAGAGGAGGCCGTCCCACCTTGCACGCTTCACAGAGTAGGTCGAGGAAGACAAGGCGATCACATTGGTGGCCTCGGCTTGGCCCGGGGCGACCAGAGACGACACAGCTCGTCAGCGTATGCGCGGCTAGGGTTTCGGGTACGCGATGAGGAAGAGAGTGAGAGGATAGTGCTTTCCCACGGCGGCGCAGGGGATGTTGTAGACATCCGGTGCGACGACACGAATCGCGGCGCCGGCGGGCATCGTAGCGACGGCGAGTGGCGGAGCGGGCGACACGGAGCCGCTTCCATCGCTGGGGAACACGACGCGAAGGGTTATGGGCCGGTAGTGGGCTGCGCATGGGTTGGTTGCGGGTGCGCTGAAGCACGCTGAGCGGCAGAGAGAGTGGAAGAGAGAGATCGGTTCGACCCAGTATCTAGGTTCACTTATTTTTTTCCAGAAAAGTTTTTTTCTTTTTCTGTTTTCTGATTTTTCTTTTATATTTGAACTTCAAACCTGTTTTGAATAGTTTCAAAAATACCAGAACTTTTATAAACACTTTAAATACTTCAGAAACCTTATAATCCATTTGGCCTCACTTTGTTTTGGTAGTTTTCAAATATTTTAAAACCATTTGAAGGGTTTCAAAGGGAGATGGTAATTAGGGTTTAGGGTTTTTGTGATTATTTTCTTTCATGCATTTTAAGATGATGCTCATGAATTCACATACAAATCCTAATTACCATTTAGAAAAACTAGGGTTGTTAGAGATATGATTACTCTATCTACTGATAAAAGACCGCATTCATATGGCGAGAATGAAATACTTAGTAAACATATGGTTCATATTTATGAGTGGGGCTTTCCTTTCCTTGTCCTTCTGTTGGACTGGTACTGCTCTTCGGTGGCGTTGACTTTAGCCTCGGGTTCGGTTTCTATTCACGAAGAACCATCCTCCGGAAAAGAAAAGAAACATTCAACACATGACATGTGTAATGCTCATACAATATGGATGGTATGAGAGATTACATGTAATAGATTAGCCCTAGGTGCATCATTGATTTAAATGAACTCCAGAATGCCCTAAATAGGCAAACCATCAAACCCATGGTACTTTGGGGTGTCGGTGTTCCTCTAAATAAGTTAGTGTTCAAAGTTGTATTAATGTGGATGCTTGCATTTTTAAATGATAGAACTCATTTTTCTAAACATTTTGATATATTATTTTATTTTTCTGATTGAAAATGAATTAATTCTAAATTTCTCCATTTTTAATTCATTTTAAATCATTTTTGAAATATTTAAATTATATTCCAACTTGGGCCCACATTTCATAAGTTTAACAATTTCAGAAAACATTCATTAAAAAGATTAAATATCTTACAGTTAGGGCCCACAGGGGTTAATATTATTTCCAAGAAATAATTAAAAAATAATTTAATAAAAGAACATGTTTATTGCATCAGGCTGACACCAACATGATGTTCGCAATGGCAGAGCTTTCAGGTCGAGCACGGATCTGTCGATCCCGTGCGCGTCTGGACACGCAAGTGGGGGCATTGGACAAAGGGGACGATGGGAAGGCAATTGGTGGTGGTGTCGCCCCTAAATGGTCACCGAAGCGTCGTCTCCGACGAGCTCTAGTGGCAGCGGCGTCGCGCTTGCGCAGGGAGGACGGTACAGAGGCACCACACGAACGGGAAGCTCACCGTGAGTGAGATGGGCTTGACGGCGAGGCGAGCCCCAGGACAGCGAGCATCGACGGAGACCGACGGTGGCAGAGATCTCAATTTGGCCGATTGGGGTCGCGCGCGCGAGAGAGAGAGAGGAGGGGCTAGGGAGAGAGTCGAGCACGGGGTGTTCAATGGTGTCGTCGGCTTGGGATGGGGTGGCCGGAGACGGCGAGGACGACGACGGATGTGAGCTTGGGTTCGGCAGCCATGGCGAATGGATAAGGAGAGAGGGGAATTGGCGTGCTAGGACTCTCCGGCAGCGACAGTGAGGCACTTACAGGTGACGGCGGGCGGCGGCGCGAATCCTGGCGCGCGACGCGCATCACGGCCCCGGCGAGCCACGGAGGAGCTGCCAGGCAACTGCTTCACGTCGGGGACGAAGACGATATACATGAGCGAGGCGGTAAGGGCTGGCCATGGGCTGCGCTTGGGCCCTGGGTTTGGTGACTCTGGCTGCGGGCTACGACACGCGAGCGGCAGAGAGCGAGAGGAGATAAGCTGGGCTACGGCCCAGTAAGGTTAGGGTAGGTTTTTATTTCCTGAAACATTTTTCTATTTATGTTTTTCCTCTATTTATTTTGTATTTTCAAATTCTTTTTTGTTTTGAATATTTCCAAAATACTTGAACTTGTCCAAACATACTAAAATAGTGTGGGAACCCTTTTAGTTAATTTGGGCTACACTCATTGGGTAGTTTTTAAAATACAAAAACCATTTGATTGGTTTAGAGAGGGAGAAGTTTAGAGTTTTGTTTATGTTTATTTGATTGAATCAAGGTGCAAGTGTAATACATGCATGTAATGGTCAAATATGGCGTTATTAATATTACACAAAAGGTTGGTATGTTATATCTATCGTCTACCTTGCACCACAACGACAATGAGAAGACCTGCATGCGCTGAGGTCGCCTATCCTCTCCTTGCAGAAAAGTGGGCAGGATGAATCCCTTCTTTAACGAGGCAAAGAGGGGACGGGGTGTTGCTGTGTCCCTTCTCGGGACTTGCCTCACCTTCCGTCTCCTTAATGAGATTACCGCTTTGGCCCTGGGCATGTTCCGAGGTATCCAAAGCCTCGTGGCGTAGCAGAATCCCATGTAGGAGTCCTTCTCCCTGACATGCCCTCCCGAGGCCAGACGGCCGCAAGGCAAGGCCTCGAGAGGGGTCATCCGACCAAGCCGCTTCTGAAGGCGTCAAAGCCTCTCGAGGATGTACTTGCCTAGAAGATGGGCCCGGTTTCCAGGCCCTCGACAGAGACCTCCCATCAAGATCAACATGGACAGGATAATGATTGTAAGTAAAATGGAAACTACAAAAAAATATCGCAACATGTTGAACACACTAACAAGTAAACCTTCCATAGTAACATGCATATACAACATGGATTAATTAAGAGGGTGACATGTACCAAAACTACGATAGAACTAGGCAAGACTAAAAAGTAGGGATGGCAATTTTACCCATGGGTATTGTACCCGTATGGGTAGGGTATGGACATATTTTTATACGTATTGGTAATACTCATGTCCTACCCATTAAGTCACGGTACGGGAACATGTATAGACTTGTACCCATAGGTATACCTATACCCTGCCCGTTTAAAATGACATGTCAAATTTACCTATAGAGTTTCAACCTATGCAGCCAAAAAACCTCGAGTATGAGATGGCGACTCCTAAACTTTAATTTGATACTTTCATGTACTCGTCGCAACTAGTAAGTAAAAATTATTGTATTTTTCAAATATGATATTGATAAAAGTAAAATTTTGAATAACTTATATACTATAGGATATACCCGCCGGATATGGGTATGGGTAAATTTTATATACGTGGGTATACGTATGGGTAAGTACATGTATGTTGGGAACATGCCGTAGAGGCAATCATGTATGATGACATTTCCTATTGTATTCATAAAGATATTAAGTTGTCCATGTATAAACATCTGATTTGTATCATTGAATATGTGATTCGGTTGTGGAACTATACATTCATGTTGTTTGTACTAAATATCCTTGGTCATTGAGGTTGTGCTGGACACACAACTTAGACCAATGTGAAAGTTGTCTTGATGACTCGGTTCCACTTGTCATGGGCATGGAGATGCTATTCCAACTTACATAGATTTGTCTAAAGAGTTTAGTGAGTCAGATTGACCCATATTAAGGTACAACGAACAAGTTGTCATTTATATATCTCAATCAATGTAATCCTTAGACCTGAGGTTGTTGCATAGTCCGAGTTGAGGATCACCGACTTAGGTTCAGTCGAACACTGATCCGTAACTGGGCAGTTATAAAGGCAGAATTTGGGTCAACTAAGAATCAAGCTGCGTGATGTGAATAACCAAGATGATATTTTGCCCCTCCACTTGGAGAGATATTCTATGGGCCCTCTAGGATGATATGATTCGGAAAGCATGGCCATGCACGACTCGATTAAGTGTTAACCGAGGCCATTGACTAAGAATTAGTCGGGTGAATCACTTATCTCGGATAGAGAAGAGAGTCAGACTATTTAAGGGATGACAATTATTCTCCTATATTCTGACAAGGTATATCGTGAGGCAAAAGGGACTCGGACGTAAGTCGCATTAGAAAGGAAAGTCGTCATGACTCTTTGGTACTTGGGAGTCGGCAGGTTCTTCTAGGAGCCGCTACCGACCGATCGATCGAGAGTCGGGCTCTAATGGCCTCCAAGTAGCCATGAGCCTGCGAGGTCGCACACTTAAGAGCGGGAGCAAGTTCGGATTGGATATGAACTGGAAATCTGGTTGGGTTGGACCCGAGCCTGATTTGGACTGAGTCAGTGAGTCGGACTCACATGGACTCATATTATATGGGCTTTAGTGAATGGGCCGCGCGAACAGAGCCTGTTCACTCCCTATATATAGTGGAGCACCGTAACCTAGAAAGGTTAACCGTTGATCGGTTAGGTCATTCCATGTGTTGGAAAACCTAGCTCCACAGTAGTTCTGCTGTCGTATCGAACCTAGCACTTCACCGCCGGTGCTCCTCCTTGTACGTTTGGATAAGAGCAGAGGTGTTGTATGATCAGCACCAGGACGATCGGATCGCAAAGGACTGCACTGCATCAATCGACGCGCTTCATCAGTAATCCGCAACTGCGCGTCTAGTGGTACACCTCGTGGCCTTCTACCTCGAATAGTTCTTGGGATCACCACGTTAGAGGAAAAAGTTTTGTTTTATCTTTGCATGGCTCAACAGTGGTATTAGAGCGATAGCTTCTGGTTTTAGGCTTGAGATCTCGCATATGTGATGTGCGGTTGGCTGTAGATAAGATCTATGTGCTGTGTTTGGTGGTCGATCTATGAGATAGATCGGTTTTGTACGAGGTTGATTGGATCAACTGTACTCAGGGAATGGTAGATCTTATTTCCGTGATCATACTGCTGAGGTCGTGGAATGACATACCCCTACCGGTCGGCTTCCGCCATCTGGGTAGACTGTGACACGTAAATCCAGAGGCGGTGATCGAAGATCAAAAGGTTTGATCGAATCCGAACAATGGTCGAAATCCATGTCCGGATCATAGCGCCTCAGATGTCGTTGCGAGTTTCACAACGCCGGTAGATATTGTATCTATGCATGACTTGTTTTTGCAGGAAGTTGTGAATGGTATGGTTCATGTGCATGTGATGTATGTGTGTAATCCATACGTGATCTGCGAATCACGGTTTTGTCAGCCGGCTCGAGCCTAGGTGCTGTCATTTTATTGTATAACGACCTGCGTGTCGGATTCTCCTTGTAATTTACTTTACTAAGCTAGTGTAGCTGTTTGGAGAATCTGGATGACATGCAAGGCGATGTACATGTCGGCGACATGGAGTAACACGGCAAGTGACAAGAGTTAGCACGAGTCGGATTACAGGCTTTGTGGAGATGGAGATCGCCATGAAGAGGGCCATACCATTTCACATTATAATTGCTTTATTCTGTGTTATTGTTATGTCTCTGTTTTACCTCTATTAGGTAGTCGGTAAAATTTAATCCCTCAAAGAAGGTCTAGTCGGTTTTCCCGCCAGTGTTTGCACCATCACAAGTCGGACATTTTTGGTAGTGGGCTCATAAAATTGAGGTGCTGCCAATTCTTTCCGACTAGGTGGGTTCGAGTCGGACTCTTACTGCAGAAACACTCGGTAAGCTAGACGGGTCTATCACAACGGTTGTGGGGCTAGGGGAAAAGTCGGATGGGAGCCGGGGCATGTGATGCCACCCGTCCAACAGGAGTCGTATGAGATGCGATTGACAAGGAGTTGTCTACCTAGATCACTTGGCGGCTAGCGGTAATGCTAAATCTCACTAGCCGACTTGCGTATTTAGGGTCCTGAATCACTAAGCAACCATCGGAGGGGTGTTGGTTCTAGTAGGAGCATAAAGTATTAAAATGTTTAATATGCTTGCTCTTTTATGAATACATGTCTTAAGTATTTTGCACATTTCTGTTGTAGATCATGGCACCAAGTAGCAGTCACTCTCAGATATCCGGTTTTGCATTGAGAACCATTCTTGACAAAGATAAACTGAACGACACTAATTTTACCAACTGGTATCGAAATCTGAGAATTGTTCTCAAACAAGAAGGACCATGTCCTAGAAAACCCACTTCCAGATGATCCAAAGTAGAATGCGACTGTCACTGCCACCAATGCCTACCATCGGGCTAAGGATGAGTCCACGGATATTAGCTGTCTTATGCTTGCTCACATGGAACCGGACTTGCAAAAGCACTTTGAGCATGTTGAGGCCTACGATATGATCGAAAGCCTCAAAAGTATGTTCCAGGCTCAGGCGAAGATTGAGAGGTATCAAGTCTCTCAGGCTTTGCTAAGTTGCAAGCTTAATGGTGATCCACTGAGTCCGCACGTGCAGTCTCTGGAGAGGATTGGCTACCCCATTATCGAAGAGTTCGCTATGGATATAATTCTGAACTCTCTTACTAGTGCATATGGGCAGTTCATTTCGAACTACCACATGCATGGTATGGATAAGAAGCTCACTGAATTACATGGGATGCTCAAGCAGACAGAGGCGGATCTCAAGAAGGGCACCAGTCAAGTATTGATGGTGCAGAATAAGGCTAAGTTCAAGAAGAGTTCTTGGACTAAGAAGAAGGCTAAGTCAGGAGGAAAGCAGGCCCAGGACCCAGTCCCAAGCACTTCCTCAGGGACTAAGCCATCTCCTTCAGCCGAATCCACTTGCTTCTACTGCAAGGCGGATGGCCATTGGAAGAGGAACTGCAGCAAATACTTGGCCGACAAAGCCAAGAGTGGAGGTATGACTTCCGACTCAGGTACACTTGTTGCAATGTTATAGACATATATCTTGCTGATGCACCTAATAGTTCTTGGGTATATGATACCGGATCAGTTATTCACATCTGCAAGTCGTTGCAGGGACTGGTAAGAACTAGGAGCGTAGCAAGAGGCGAGGTTGATATTCGAGTCGGCAAAAAAGCAAGAGTTGTTGCGTTGGAAGTTGGCACGATGCAACTTCATTTACCTTCCGGATTCATTATGGAATTGGATAATTGTTATTATGTTCCAGTGCTTAGTCGAAGCATTATTTCTGCTTCATGTTTGATGAGGCAAGGCTATGAGTCGAATATCAAGAATAATGGTTGTTCTTTATATTTGAATGATATGTTTCACGGCTTTGCACCCGTCCAGGACGGGTTATTTATTTTGAATCTTGATGGTGAGTCGGTTTATAACATAAATGTTAAAAGGTTGAAACCAAATGATCTGAATATGACTTACTTTTGGCACTGTCGGCTTGCTCATATAAGTTGGAAACGCATGAAGAAGCTCCATGATGATGGACTCCTAACTTCGTTCGACTTGGAGTCGTCCGAGACATGCAAATCTTGCCTACTCGGCAAAATGACCAAGACACCTTTTGCAAAGAGTTGTGAAAGGGCGTCCGACTTGTTGGGGCTAGTACATACCGATGTTTGTGGACCAATGAGCACGACATCCAAGGTTGGTTATGAGTACTTCATTACCTTCACTGGTGATTTGAGTAGGTATGGATATATCTACTTGATGAAACATAAGTCGGAAGCCTTTGAAAAGTTCAAAGAATTCCAGAATGAAGCACAGGATCAAGTCGGCAAGAAAATAAAGTTTCTTCGGTCGGACCGAGGAGGTGAGTACATGAGCCATGAGTTTGATGACCATCTGAAAAGTTGTGGAATAGTTCCCCAACTTACTCCGCCAGGAATGCCGCAAAGGAACGGTGTTTCGGAAAGGCGGAATCGGACCTTGTTGGACATGGTACGATCAATGATGAGTCGGACAGATCTGCCTTTATCATTTTGGGGTTATTGTCTAGAAACAGCGGCGTTCACACTAAATAGAGTACCATCAAAATCGGTAGAGAAGACACCGCAAGCGATGTGGACATGCAAAAAGCTGAGTTTGTATTTTCTTAATATTTGGGGTTGTGAAGATTTTGTCAAGCGACTTCAGTCGGACAAGCTTCCGGCCAAGTCGGATAAGTGTATTTTCATGGGGTATCCGAGGGAAACTTTGGGTTACTACTTCTACAACCGAGAAGAGGGCAAAGTGTTTGTCGCTCGGAACGGTGTCTTCCTTGAGAAAGAGTTTCTCGGTCGGGGAGTAAGTGGGAGCACGATGCAGCTCGAAGAAATTCAAGAGGAACCAGCCAGTAGCGAGTCGGCAAAAACCTTGGAGGTTGAGCCGGTCGTGGTAGCTGAGCCGACAGAAGCACATGTACTATGAAGATCGACGAGATTACGAAGTGTTCGGAAGCGATGGTGGGATCTGATTCCGAGTCATGGCTTAGAGCCATGAGATCCGATCTAAAGTCTATGGATGAAAATCAAGTTTGGAACTTGGTTGATCTGCCTGACGGTGCAAGACGCGTCGAGTGCAAATGGGTCTTTAAGAAAAAAACTGATATGGATGAAAATGTTTCCGTCAATAAAGCATGCCTTGTCGCGAAGGGGTTCTGACAAGTTCAAGGAGTTGATTACGACGAGAATTTCTCGCCTGTAGCGATGCTTAAATTAGTTCGGATCATGTTAGCGATAACAGCCTATTTTGACTATGAGATATGGCAGATGGATGTCAAAACGGCTTTCCTTAAAGGAAATTTAACCGAGGACGTGTATATAATACAGCCCGAGGGTTTTGTCGATCCGGCTAATGCTGACAAGGTATGTAAACTTCAGAAATCCATTTATGGGTTGAAGCAAGCATCTCGGAGTTGGAATATTCGCTTTGATGAGGTAGTCAAATCGTTTGGCTTCATCAAGAGTGATCATGATTCTTGTTTATACAAGAAGTTTAGTGGGAACAAAGTAAACTTTCTAATCTTATATGTGGATGACATATTACTGATTGGAAATGATGTCCAGATGTTGCAAGAAACCAAGGAATCATTGGAAAGGAGTTTCTCAATGAAAGACTTGGGTGAGGAAACATACATCCTCGGAATCCGGATCTATAGAGATAGATCAAGGAGGCTTATTGGATTGAGTCAGAGTACTTATTTGGACAAAGTGTTGAAGAAATTCAACATGGAATCGTCTAAGAAGGGGTTCTTACTGATGTCCCATGGTGTAAAACTTAGAAAGTCTCAGTGTCCTTCGACAACTGATGAGCGAAGTCGGATGAGTGCAATTTCGTATGCTTCTACAGTCGGATCCATCATGTATGCCATGATTTGTACTAGGCCGGATGTTTCATATGCTCTGAGTGTTGTGAGCAGATACCAGGCTGATCCTGGAGAGATCCACTGGACAGCGGCTAAAAATATCCTAAAGTACTTGAGAAGGACTAAGGATATGTTCTCGGTTTATGGTGGTGAAGATGAACTCAGTGTAAAGGGTTACATGGATGTGAGTTATCTTACCAACTCTAATGATTCTCGTTCGCAATCCGGATACGTGTTTATAATAAACGGAGGTGCTGTGAGCTGGAGGAGTTCCAAGCAAGAGACTGTGTCTGCATCTACAACAGAGGATTAGTATATTGCCCCCTCAGAGGCAGCAAGGGAAGTTGTTTGGATGAGGAATTTCCTCATGGATCTTGGTGTGGTTCAGGTCTCCTCGAATCCGTTAGACGTGTATTGTGACAACAATGGTGCTATTGCACAAGCCAAAGAACCTAGACAACACCAGAAGAACAAGCATGTACTCATGCGGTACCACCTGATTCGCCAGTTCGTGGATCAGGGTGATATCAAGTTATGCAAGGTACACACAGATGCAAATATTGTGGATCCGTTGACAAAGCCGTTACCACAGCCAAAGCATGAGGCGCACCTAAGAGCTATGGGCATTAGATGCCTAGACATGTGATGTCGGAAGATTGACTCTAGTGCAAGTGGGAGACTATTGGGAATATGCCCTAGAGGCAATCATGTATGATGACATTTCCCATTGTATTCATAAAGATATTAAGTTGTCCTTGTATAAACATCTGATGTGTATCATTGAATATGTGATTCGATTCTGGAACTATACATTCATGTTGTTTGTACTAAATATCCTTGGTCATTGAGGTTGTGCTGGACACACAACTTAGACCAATGTGAATGTTGGCTTGATGACTCGGTTCCACTTGTCATGGGCATGGAGATGCTATTCCAACTTACACAGATTCTTCTAAAGAGTTTAGCGAGTCGGATTGACCCATATTGAGGTACAACGAACAAGTTGTCATTTGTATATCTCAATCAATGTAATCCTTAGACCTGAGGTTGTTGCATACTCCGAGTTGAGGATCACCGACTTAGGTTCTGTCAAACGTTGATCTGTAACTGGGCAGTTATAAAGGAAGAGTTTGGGTCGACTGAGAATCAAGCTGCGTGATGTGAATAACCAAGATGGGATTTTGCCCCTCCACTCGGAGAGATGTTCTCTGGGCCCTCTCGGATGATATGATTTGGAAAACATGGCCATGCACGACTCGGCTAAGTGTTAACCAAGGCGATTGACTAAGAGTTAGTCGGGTGAATCACTTATCTCGGATCGAGAAGAGAGTCAGACTATTTAAGGGATGACAATTATTCGCCTATAGTCTGACAAGGTATATCGTGAGGCAAAAGGGACTCGGACGTAAGTCGCATTGGAAAGGCAAGTCGTCATGACTCATTGGTACTTGGGAGTTGGCACGTTCTGCTAGGAGCCGCTACCGACTGATTGATTGAGAGTCAGACTCTAATCGTGTCCAAGTAGCCATGAGCCTACGGGGTCACACACTTAAGAGCGGGAGCAAGTTCGGATTGGATCTGAACTGGAAATCTGGTTGGGTTGGACCCGAGCCTGATTTGGACTGAGTCAGTGAGTCGGACTCACAGGGACTAATATTTTATGGACTTTAGTGAATGGGCCGCGCGAGCAGAGCCCATGTTCACTCCCTATATATAGTGAAGTACCGTAACCTAGAAAGGTTAATCGTTGATCGGTTAGGTCATACCATGTGTTGGAAACCCTAGCTCCACAGTAGTCCTGCTATCGTATCAAACCTAGCAGTTCACCGCCGGTGCTCCTCCTTGTACGTGTGGATACCAGCAGAGGTGTTGTACGATCACCACCAGGACGATCGGATCGCAAAGGACTGCGCTGCATCAACCGACGCGCTTCATCAGTAATCCGCAACTGCGCGTCTATTGGTAAACCTCGTGGCCTTCTACCTCGGCTAGTTCTTGGGATCATCACGTTAGAGAAAAAAGTTTTGTTTTATCTCTGCGTGGATCAACAATGTATCCATTGAGTATACAGGTATGGATATGATATTGCACTACCCTTCTCATACTATGCCCATTGCCATCCTTACTAAAAAGTAACAAAGAGAACAAAATTCCTTTTTTATCTCAGTTTAAGGGAGTAACTCATGGTAAATTTACATAAACGGTGCTCATTCCTTCAATATATTTACCTTATATTGTATATAACATATGTCTAATATCCTCCGCTATTCTCTTTTCCATCAATCACACAAGTCCTTGCTACTCTAAAATAGTTTATGTTGAGATATAGGGTTGCGAGATTCTCGCTGAGCCGATATATTCTTTATCGTACAAAAATGGAATATGAATGGTTGCAATTAAAATGTTAAGGTGTGTCTTGAGTGCTCTTAAGTACGTACGTTTTAAGCCTTCATTACAGACGTTTTAAGCCTATGTTTATGTATTAGAGAGATCACTCCTCTTTGAGATATAGAATAGAACCACTGCCTCCATGAACGAGTGCCCCTGTCGTTTCTTTCACTACTGCTGCCGTGGGTGATCCCATCCCATCCACCGCGTAGACGACAGAATAGGCCTCTGAATCTCCGCCATTCAAGATCTGGTACGAGAGAGAGGTGATTATGTTATTGGAGAGCGTCTTATATATGAGTGCTCTCTTTGGATCAATTGCATCCACTACTTTCATGCCTTTCTCATCACCATGGCCACCAACGCTGACAGAGCTGCTACCAAACAGGCCGCTGCTAACAAGAGGACAGCTAACGAGGCTGCAGCCGCTGCTGCCTCCAGTGCTACTATGGCCAACTTCCCTAGTGAAGGGTATAATATGTTTTCTTTCTCCTATTTATTTCTTTGTGCAAAGTATTAGTGATTTGTGTAGATGATTCTATGATCTGTCTAGTACTAAACGATTGCATTATCAAATATCATTATATCCATATCACGCTCATGATTTATTCATGGACAAATATAATTAAAAAATTGCCTTGATTCTTAATAGTTTATTCTGAACTTAAATATCACTCATCCAAGAAGCAAATGCCAAATGTTTTTTCTCGAAAAGATACTAAGCAGGAGTGAGCAATAAAATGAACACCATATATCACGTAATTTTCATCCATTGTCTAAGGATATAAATAACAAACAATTGGGTTCCCTTCGCACGTAGAATTTTTTTACAGTGGCGAATGAACCAAAATATCATCAAAATAAAGCTGTAGTTTGACGACGGATCCCAAACTAGTACAACTGTGCCTAAACTTCAAAAGAATATGGAATTACGTATTATCCTGCTAATAGTTACACGGGACTGAATTGGATAAGTTACTATAGTACATAACCAGCCAAGAAAGAAATGCAACAAATAAAGTTTCATGATTAGAGACAAGAAGCAACGATGCTATAACCCGCCAAGAAAGGACTGTAACAAAGGAAGTGCCACAAGAGCACCATACATGGAAATATTTACTACAGACCTGGATTACATTTTGTACAATGGAAATTAGCGTGCGGGCCCGTCTTCCGAACTGGTATCATCGCTAAGAACTTCTTTATCTGGTATGCTGAGAGTGACATTATCACATTATACGACTTTGTATAGTTGTATCCGAACTTGTACTTGACCCCACCTGTAACTCTTGTTGATATATATAATGAAAATACCAGGAGACTTTGTATAGTTGTATCCTAACTTGTACTTGACCCAACTGTAACTCTTGTTGATCTATATAATGAAAATCCCAGGATCCCACGCTGTGTGCGTTGAGGTATCCCCAAAATATTGTGTCCCTCTTGTTTTACATGGTATCAGGCAGACCCCGGTTCTAAACCCTAGCCGCCTCCAAGATCGCCGCCACCGTCATGGGATCTTCCGCTGCCTCCACGAGATCTGCTCTCTCCTCCCTTGTCCCCTCTTAGTGCTACCGCTGTCCGCGAGCGCGTCTACCCCCCCTTCCGTCGCCTGTCCACTTCGGGAATCAGATCACCGTCAAGCTCTCCGCCGCTAATCACCTATTCTGGTGTGCGCAACTCCAGAGCCACCTGCTTCGTGGCTATGTCAAGGGCACATTGAAGTGTCCCGCCTCTCATGTCTCTGTCGCTGTGACGGACAGAAATCCCGCTGGCCAGGTCATCAACCCAGCCTATGCGTCTTGGATCCAAAAGGACGAGGCGATCATGAGCGCCTTCCTCGCCTCTTCGTCCGTTTAGGTGGGCAGCATGATAATGTTTGCCAAATCCTATCGGGAGGCGTGGGTCACCATCGAGAACACCTTCGCTGCTGTCAACACCCGGATTTTTAATCCCAGATGCATGTTATGCCTTACATCGCAATCCCATGACTACCATTTTTGCAAGACATAACAGATTGGATATCACAGTACATCATCCATTACAAACCATACATAAGGTCTTACACAAATAAGGATCACATGATCCAGTTCTTAATACATTCAAGCAGCGGAAAAATGTAATAATAACGATAGATTAGGTCAGGCTCCATTTCATGGTCACAGGCAATGCTGACGATGGGACATGATCCTAGTTGTCGTAACCTTCCTTCTGTTCGTGCAACTGATAGTCCTCTTCATAATCTGGCCACGAAAATAAACAGGGACAAAGCCATGAGTACTCTTTAAGTACTCGCAAACTAATACTAACAAGTGGAGTGGTTTTGAGTAGGAAATACTAAGCTCTAGGTTGTTTTGCAAAAAGCTAGATTTATCTCTACCGAGTTCAGAAGCAAAGAAAACAATTTGAAAGTTTTATAACTCCTAAGGGGGAACTTGCATTTCATATCACAACTCTGTTGTGGTCAAGTCAAAGTCATAAATCATTTCATAAGTCCTTTTTAAAACATCTGACAACAGAATAGTATAGCCACTCCAACTGTCCATAACCACAGACGAGGCTATTCGAATAGTTTGACACACTGCAGAGGTGGTACACTTTCACCACAACATTTGATACATCCGTCAGGAACAATCCTGAATCACCATACTCAGTATGCTTATAGTCAATCCTAACCTTCCAATTACACGCCCTAGTATAGGCACCTCTCATGTGAGTTTGGCCTCCCAACCATGACCAACTGTCATCTTGGGTACTACACAGGTGGACAATCTTCACAAGATAGCCTCAGCTCAAACCTTGGCCGCAAGGGAACCCGTACTAAGGTATATAAATTTTCAGTCAAAACCTACCCAATTTTCGGGTATTGTGGTTGTATGGTAAAATTGGAATGGTATCGCATCCAGACAACCATCAGTTTTATAAAGGGCTAAAGCTCATGCCTTAACATTTTCGTCATCAAAGTCATCTGGTGTTCAAGAACACATGTCAAAAAATTTCAGTAGAATGACTCATCATTCTAAGGTTTTCATAATCAGTTTCACCAAGTATTCCCATCTAAAGTTGATCAAGTTTTATGCTTAGCAGTAGCATCTACAAGTGGGAGTAAATACTAATGAAAGGTGGTAAACAAATGTATCTTATCTAATTTCAGTCTCATGCCTCAGGATGACATCAAGGTTATCTTACTTAGGACAAGTTTTATGCTCTTTATGCTACCTTCATATATCTTTCTAGAATCTACAAGTGACTAACTAAACTCTAAGAGAAAGCTTTGATAAAGAAATAAAATACTAAGCTTGCAAGTAAAACTAGGATTGGGTATCAAGTAAGGTAAGCTTGCAAGGATTATCTTGCTCTGTTAATTTGTATAGTGAGGATTGCAAGTTTGCAAGTATAGGCTTGCCTTGTGCAGAGCAGTGGTCCTCGGCTTCCTCTTCGTAGTAACCTCCTTCCTCCTCGTATCCTTGGTCGTTATTAGCGTCTATAAATAAATACGAGGTACACAATCACCACACAATACTTTACAAGTTCTATTTATCACAACAAGGTTTTCACTAGATGATCTAGGATCATCACAAACATTACCATCATAAGCAATTGTATTATTTATTTGATTTTGGAAAAGTAATTTCTACTCAATAAAAACTACTTAAGATTTAGTATTCTCCAACTAAAACATGGGATCATGTCGACACCTGTCATCACCACATATTTCAGTACTTGGGAATATGATTTAAAGTTGTGTCACAATTTAATAAGGTTTAACCTTTTTATTTCAATTAATAAAAGTGACTAGAATGGCCTATGAGGCATACTTTTATTGCTTAACCATTATTTCTACAAGTAAACCTATATATTTTTATATATTCAGAAAGGTAGAGCTAAATGTGATTTTTGAGAGTTGGAATCAACTCAAAAGCTTTTGTGGTTGAATTTTGAAAAATGTTTGAATGCAGAAAAGTTTCTGCCTTTTTATTTTTAGTATAGGTGATTTACAATTCCAAATGAATTGATCAAATGGGCTTGGATTAATCACTCCAGTACCTTTCTAACAAATTTGGTTTCATGCATTTTGGTTCAGTGAATCGACCTGGGTTGATTTTTGAATCTAGGTACAGAACTGAGTTTGAAACTAAAAGAATAAACCTAAATTTGAATTACTGGGTCGCGCGGGATGTGAACTGGGCCGGCCCACTACGCACAGCATGCACGGGGGATGGTTTATGTGGCTGTCTCCACTCGTCAGTGAGACAGAGAGGTGCGAAGCTGTACGGGACGATTAGGGTCACACGATCAAACTCTAATCCTACGGCTGTGGTTCATCGTCCACACCTAAACAGGACGCGGCGAGGTTGAACCCTAGCGCGGCCAGTGGGGTCGTTGGAGGCTTACCGGGGCTCAGGAGAGATTCGGCGATGGGGGCGAACGACGAAGTCGACGACGGCAAACCTCCTGGTACCGGCCGCTTCTCCTGGGGTGGCCCCAATCAACGACGGCCTTCTCCTGGAGCAGCGGCAAATTCTGGACAAATTCTGGCGATGTGCTGCTCGCCTTGCTCCGGGAGTGAGGTGGGGTGCTTCTGAGAGAGAGAGAGGAGTGAGATGGTGTGAAGAATTCATGACGGGGTGGCCTCTATTTATAGTGCCAGAAGGGGACCGAATGGCGCGGGCGGAGCTCGTCGGTGTCATCATTACAAAGAGCTACGGGCATGGGCAAATGTAGGGGACGGTGCGTTGCCTCCTGGCGAAGCTCAGCGGCTTGATGGCGAGGCGTGGGGCGGTCCGAGGCGGTCGGAACGTCGCGGTGCTCTGTGCGGGTCCGACTGCAATTTTAATGGCGCACAGGTGATACGGGTCGCACGACGATCCTGCTTGCACGCGGCGAGGGCGGCGCGGGGTATGTGGGTGTGTGTCGCGGGTGGCTCTCTGGCGCGTTCTCGGCACGCTCGCAGAGAGGCTTGGCATGCTTGGGCTATGTGGTCCAAGGGCTGGATGCGCTCGAGGCTTGGACAAGGGGTGGCGGTGGACGGTGGAGAGTGTCTCAGACAAGGTTGGCAAGGCTAGTGCTTCTCCTACCTCGCTGGCGACATGGGGGTGACAATGTTGCTCTCGGCCTACTTGCCATTTCTGGCCTGGTCTGCTTTACAGTTAGCTAGAGAGGTTAAAGCAGTTAGATGATCTACTGAGGGTGTAGTGTGAGCTAGATAGGGAACAAGTTAGGCACTGATCACTGCTCATACTAGTGTTTGTGGTTTGTTTGATTTATGTTTGCAAGGTGTTTGATGAAATGGCCGAAAGAGATTCAAACTTGGTGGATGTGTTGGTTACATACTAGGGAGCCTCTAGTTAGTGGGATTGGTCAAGTGGAATTGGTTTGGGTGGTTTTTGAAAAAGGGGTGATCTTCACATATGAATCAGATTCAATTTTGAAATGTGATTTGAATCTAGTTGCCAAATGTTTCTGCAGGTTTGAAAGGTGGGCTTTGATTCACTTTTACTTGGTTTTGCAAGGGGTGAAGAGAAATGGAAAAGTTTATGTTTGAAATCTTGGACTAGAAACACTTAACGTGGCCTAGTGAGCAAGATTCGCAAAAATGACTATTTGCTTTATTTGCTTTATTTGTTTTGTTTTTGATTTTCTCTTGTTTTGTTTCTGCTTGGAATTGTTTTAGATGATGTTATTTTCATCTTTAAACCATTCCTTGCTATTTAGATCAATCACACAAGTCCATTCATGCATTCATACAATCATCACATACACACATGCATTCATTTGATTTTTATTTAATAAAAGTTTTTGTTAACCCAAATTTTGGTGATTAGATTCTTATAATCATGATAAATATTTTTGGGATGTTACAAACGTTCCCTCCTTAAACAAAATCTCGTCCCGCGATATGAGAAAGAAGAAAAAATATTACCTAGGATTTAAAGAGATCGGGAAACTTCGTCTTGATGTGATCTTCTCGCTCCCAGGTAGCTTATTCTTCTGTGTAGTTCCTGCACTGGATCTTGAGAAACTTGATACTTCGGGTCCTGGTGGTTCTGAAATCTTCTTCTAAAATACGGATGGGTACTTCAGGATACGTCAGGTCATCGTTGATCTCTATGGTGCGGTGATCAATGTTCTTGAAAACTTCAGTATTCTCCGGGACTTCAAGGCATTTGCGAAGCAATGATATATGAAACACATTGTGCACTGCTGACAACTCTTCCGGCAGTTCCAGTTGAATGATACTTCTCCTCGACAATTCAGAATCTTGAAAGGTCTGATATATCTGGGGGGTAACTTTCCTTTGAGATGGAAACGCTGCATTCCCTTCAAAGGCAACACTTTGAGATAATCAAAATCTCCGATATTGAAAGCGAGGTCTCGACGTCTCTTGTCGGCGTAACTCTTCTATCTTGACTGGATGGTCTTGAGGTGCTCACGGATCTTGTGAACTTTCTCTTCTGCTTCTCGTAGGATGTCGGGTCCAAAAATCTGACCCTCTCCTACTTCCGACTAATTCAAAGGGGTACGGCACTTCCTTCCATACATGAATTCAAATGGGGCCATTTGCAAACTAGCTTGATTACTATTGTTGTAAGAAAATTTTGCGAAAGGCGGACAATCTTCCCATTTAGATCCATACTCTAGCACATAGGCTCTCAACATATCCTCGAGTATTTGATTTACTCGCTCCGTTTGAGGGTGATAAGCTGTGCTGAAATCTAGTCTTGTTCCCAATCCTTCTTGGACTTTCTTCCAGAATCTCGAGGTAAACTGAGTTCCTCGATCTGACACGATGTTCTTGGGGACTCCGTGCAAACTGACGATTCTAGCGATGTAGAAATCCGCTAGCTTTGAACCCTGGTAGGTGGTCTTGACAGGTAAGAAATGGGCTACCTTGGACAATCTGTCAACTATGACCCAAATAGAGTCATTTCCTCTACTAGAAGTAGGCAATCCGGTGATCAAGTCCAATCCAAATGAATCCCATTTTCATTCTGGAATTTGTAATGGTTGCAACAGTCCTGCGGGTCACTGATGTCCTGCCTTGACTCTTTGACAAATGTCACACTTGGCGATGTAGCTTCCGATTTCTCTCTTCATCTTATGCCACCAAAATTGCTCCTTCAAATCCTGATACATCTTCGTTCCTTCGGGGTGGATTGAATAAAGAGTATCATGGGACTCTTTCAAAATAACTTCCTTTAACTCTGAATTTGCTGGTACACAGAGACGTCCTTTGTACCATAGAACTCCTTCATCCTCGGTAAATCCAAGTACTTTGCCTGTACCGATGCGACGTTTGATTCCGTCGATACTAGCATTTCCCTTCCGTGCTTCCTTGATCTGACTGATCAAAGTGGGTTGAAGTTCTATGCTAGCAAAAAATCCTTCACTTACTAATTCCATTCTACATCCATCTCCTTGTGCAACCTTGGTTGATCCTTCAAAATCATGGAGTTCAAGCGGCACGACAATCTGCTAAGGGAATCTGCTACCACATTGGCTTTACCGGGGTGATAGTGAATGTCCAGATCATAGTCCTTGATTAGCTCGATCCATCTTCTTTGCCTCATATTCAGCTCCTTCTGAGTGAATATATACTTCAGGCTCTTGTGATCCGAATAAATCTCACAACAATTTCCCATCAGGTAATGCCCCCATGTCTTCAGGGCTAGAACTACGACTGCTGATTCAAGATAATGGGTAGGATAATTCTGTTCATTTTGCTTCATTTGTCGGGATAGATAAGATATAACTTTGCCTTCTTGCATCAACACACATCCGAGACTAATCTTGGATGCGTCACTATACACATCAAAGGGCTTTGTGATATCCGG
The DNA here is from genome assembly GCA_916181665.1 of Avena sativa. Lineage (NCBI taxonomy): Eukaryota > Viridiplantae > Streptophyta > Magnoliopsida > Poales > Poaceae > Avena > Avena sativa. Next base: position 124,472,160 of record OV702280.1, read on the forward strand.
CATGATCAAGGTTGGGGCTGAAATCAATCTCCTCTTGAGTTCTTAAAAACTCGCTTCACATTTGTCCATCCATTCAAGCTTCTTATCCTTCTTCAACAATTGGTTCATGGGTCTTGCGATACTTGAAAATCCTTCTACGAACTTGCGGTAATATACCTCTAATCCGAGAAATGCACGAACTTGGGTTTGAGTGGTTGGGGCTTTCCAATACTCAACATCCTTCGCCTTTGCATGGTCAATGGCAATTCCTCTGGCTGATACGATATGCCCGAGAAATCCTACCTCCTGTAACCAGAATTCACATTTGCTAAACTTGGCATACAACTAATACTCCCTAAGGGTTCCAAGGATGGTCCGCAGGTGTATCTCATGTTCTTCTTCTGATTTGGAATAGATCAGAATGTCATCGATGAAAACAACGACAAACTTATCCAGGAAGTCCATAAAAATCTTATTCATGAGGTTCATGAAATAAGCGGGGGCATTGGCTAATCCAAAATACATGACAGTGTACTGGTATAATCGATATCTGGCGGTACAGGCAGTCTTCGGAATATCCTCTGCGTGAATCTTGAGTTGATGGTAACCAATCCTAAGATCAATCTTAGAAAACACTTTGGCACCAGTCCACCGATCAAACAGGTCTTCTATCTTCGGCAGTGGGTACTTGTTCATGATGGTGACATCATTCAACTTCCGATAATCCGTACACAAACGGTTACCTCCATCTTTCTTGTCCACAAACAGGACAGGTGATATCCATGGCGACGCACGTGGAAATTGATTATAACCCCCCTTGTTGGTGCGCTTGGGCAACCTAAGCCCCTTTCTTTGTCTTCCTCCCTTCTAACCCCCCTAGTATGGTTCTCTGTACCTGATGCCCCCCTTTGGCTTGCTTAGCACGTTTGTAAACATAATACTAACAACTAAGCAGATGAATACACAGAATTACCTCTCCAAAAAAATTCTGTCAAGATGTGCTTTTCTTCAAACAAAAAAAAAACTGCTATAACTTACCTGCAATACAAGAACATTTTCATGCAAACTGACAACACATAGAGAATATAAGTTCACAAATCTCACAAACTGACAGCACATGAGAATAATTTCACGCAAACTGACCAATAAAATAGTTCCACACTCATTCAAACTAGTAGCATAGAGAATTAAGTTCAACAAAAGGTCTAAAGTAGTTCTTGACAACAAAATAACAGTGAGTTTGCATCTCCCGGTACACCACAAACTAAAGTGCACTTGACAGCCACAAACAAGTTCACAATTCACTTAATTTCTTCTTCTTTGGAGTCTTCTTCTTCTTTCCTTTTGCTGGAGACTTTGGTGGTGGTGGTGTAGTATCTTGGGATGCAACTTGGCTCCTTGTGATAGGTCCTGGGCTCGCACTTGTGGAGGAATTCATGCTCTTGGTTGGTGTTGATCGGAGTACGCTGCTAACGGAAACATCAAACTATGGATTGACTAGAACCATGCACAAACATTGCATTAGTCCTAATCAAGATCAGAGAAAAAAAAACAGAGATCACACACCAAAATGCAGCAGTATATCAAACAGATCAGGGGGATATGATGTTACCTTTTCAGATCCATCACACCCCTTCGTCAATCCAAGAGCCCCTCAAATCCCCATGCCAATCTCCCTCCACATCTAGGGTTTCAGCGATTTAGACCAGCGGTAAATAGGATGCAAGCAAAAACAGAGAAAGAATGGAAGGGGAGAAGCTTGCCTTACCGGGGGCAGCACTTGAGGGAGGCGAACGATGGCGGGAGGCGGCAGAGCGTCTCCGGCAGCTCGGTCAGGGACGTGGGTGAGCGGACAGAACGGGGAGAAGGAAAAGTGCGGGCCGTCTCTCCAGCTCATGCGATTTAGAGAAATTGGGTGAGGGCAGTCTTGTCATTTCGGAAATAATTAGACTAGTAATACTAGATTAGTATCTTAATGAAGAGTTAAACAGAGACAAAGGGGCAATTAGAAACAAGAGAACCGTACTAGGGGGGTTAGAAGGGAGGAAGACAAAGAAAGGGGCTTATGTTGCCCAAGCGCATCAACAGGGGGGGTTATAATCAATTTCCCTGTGATGCACTTGGTTGGATCAGTACTATCTCTATCATAGCATCCAATTGCTTCTTCAGCTCTTATAATTCAGACGGGTTCATACTATAAGGTCTCTAGACTATGGGTCCAGTTCCAGGGATTAGTTCAATGATAAACTCGATATCCCGATCTGGGGGCATACCGGACAAAACATCTGGAAATACATCGGGGTATTCACAGACTATTCTTACTTGGTCAATGGTTGGTTGGGCTATACTCTTGTTGCACTTGAATTGACGGAACAAGGATTCAGATACATGCTGGACTGATATTCCGGTTGTACTGTTCATGGTTATGGATTTGTTGGCACAGTCGATTAGTCCTTTATGTTTCGACATCCAATCCATTCCTAGTACTACTTTCAAACCATTAGTTTTGAGTGCTATTAGATTAGCATAAAAATCTATGCCATGGATTCAGATAGGTACGGCCTTGCAAATCTATCTATCTTTGGTGGTTGAACCAGGTATTTGAACTATCATAACATTCTTCAAATTGGTGGGTTGAATCTTACTAGTGCATGCAAATTCTTCGGTAACAAACGATTGCAATGCTCCAGAATCAAACAACACTCTTGCAAGTACTGAGTTAACAGAAAACATACCCAGCATGACATCTGGAGCTTCTTGGGCTTCTTCAGCATGCATGAGAAAGAGACGGCCGTTGCGGTTGAGTGAGTTCCCTGGGGCAAACCTCCTTCTGTGCTGAACACGACGCTGCTGCTGAGATGGGGCATTGTTGTTGTTGAACTTGGGTGGTGCACGGTTGAAATTGCTGGGGTTCCCGGGGTTGTTGTTGTTGTGATTTCCTCTGGGCCATGGGTTTCCTCCTCCATGGTTGGGGTAGGTCGGACGGTTCATCGGAGGTCTGTTGGTTCTTGGGGCAAATCCTGGAGGCGGGTTGGGGAGATACTTTGGGGTATGGTGGGTTCCTGGTTGATGCATCATCGACGCTTGCGGTTCTCATTAGCTTGGTTGATCTTGCCTTCCATCTGAATGGCGGAGTCAACTAAGGCTTCAATATTAGCAAATGGGATATTGACTAACACTGTCTGCATCTCATCATGCAGACCATTCAGGAATCTCTCCTTCTTCTTGGCCTCAGTGTTGATCTCATCAGGGGCATACCTGGACAGAGATAGGAATCTGTCACGGTACTCTACCACAGTCATTCTTCCTTTCTTAAGCTCCTTGAATTCATCTCTCATCCGCAGAATCAAACCGGGTGGCACATGGGTTCGGCTGAACTTGAGTTAGAATTCATCCCAAGCGATCATATGTCCTCCATTCATGGTGCGAACGCTGTTCCACCATGCCCTTGCATGTTCGGCCAGATAGTGGGTGGCAAACAGTACTTTCTCATTAGCCTCTACTCCAGTGACTTCCAAGTTGTTCCCCATGGTTTGCAGCCAATCATCGGCATCTAGGGTCTCTTTAGACTTACTAAAGATCGGTGGGTTGGTGTTCTGGAAATTCTTGAGCTTGGATCCATGGTAGTCCTGATTTCCATGGCCCTGATTGTTGTTGTTGGCCATCTGAGTGATGTGCTGAAGGGTGTCTAAGTTGGCTTGGCGTTAGGATCTTTCAGCTTCATGGTCAGAAACCAACATTTGCAAGATTTTCAACATCGGGTCTGGGGATGAACTGCTTCCTCCGCGAGGCATCTGAAGATTGAGATAGATGATGAGAAAAGAGGGAAATTTCTAAGGTTCGAGGTTTTTGGAAAGTTTTTAAAGTTTGAATCATATTTTTCTAGCAACTTGCTTTTCATTCATTCATCACACATCATACAACACACCACAACAAAGGAAACATATGGTTTTAAGAACCATTCTGGGAAACTACGATACAATGGGACTGGATACAACTCACTAATGCTAGTGCTCAAGTGATACTACTCCTTGGAGTCGGTGTCCTCCTCATCCTCATCATCATCATCAATAAATGCGAAATCATCCTCATCGGTGAAGAAGTCCATTGCCTGATGCTCCAGAAAGTGATCATCATCACTGAGATAGGAGTAGGGGTCTCCACGAAGGTCTTCCCTAGCATTCTCCTTTTCCTCCAGCTGTATATCCCTCTCGTGGATGGTATCCTCCAAGTCTGTGATCATGTGGCGGAGACGGCAATGATGCGCTCCTTCTTGTCGAGCTGACGGCGATGAGACTAGTGATCCTTCACCAGCATGGCGATGGTCTGATCCTTCTGAATGGTAATGGCGGACTTGTCGTTGGCGTAGGAACGGGCATTGTCCAACTCCTTCTACCGGCCATAAATCATGAAGCTGAGGTGGTCCACTTGGTTCTTCAGCTCAGGGTGATATGGTGCCTCCAGGGGTTGTCCCATAGCATCACGCCTTGGGCAGAACTCAAAGCGGGTACCCTTGATCTGATTGATACTCTGCCCACACATACGGGCAAGAGCTTACTGCATGGCCCTGGAAAGTCCATCAAGCCAGTTGTTCTCTCTGATGGTGAACTGAATTCCCTCTATGGTGGGGACTTCAATCTTTCCTCTAAGACTTGCAACAATTAGCCATTGCAACTCCTCTCCTTCCTGATCATTGAGCTGAGCTCTGAAGAACTCGGGGTGCGGACGCTCCAACATCTCCGACAGCTGGTCCAAGTCACGCTCAAAGATGAGGTCTCCTCCATTCCCCAACTGATAAAACTTGCTATACTTCACGTCCATCTATAAGAATATAGGATGAGTAAGTTAGTAGAGTGATCAAGTGTGTCAAATTTTATATAAGTTTGTAAGAATTTTTGGGAGAATATGAATTTTCATGAAAGATTCTAAGTGATAAGAATGAGAATAAGTTTTCATAAATACTCAATTCCTTGGTTTTGAAACTAAGTTTTTGATTCAAGCGTCCATTCTAAACTAGGGTCTCCTGTGGTCAAGATGGCTCTGATACCAACTTGTCAACACCCGGATTTTTAATCTCAGATGCCTGTTATGCTATACATCGCAATCCCAAGGTTACCATTTTTGCGAGACATAACAGATTGGATATCACAGTACATCATCCATTACAAACCATACATAAGGTCTTACACATATAAGGATCACATGATCTAGTTCTTAATACATTCAAGAAGTGGAAAAACATAATAATAATGATAGCTTAGGCGAGGCTCCATCTTCATGGTCACAGGCAATGCTAACGATGGGAGATGATCCTAGTTGTCGTAACCTTCCTGCTATCCGTCCTCCTGATAGTCCTCTTCATAGTCTGGCCACGGGAATATCCAGGGACAAAGACATGAGTACTCTTTAAGTACTCACAAACTAATACTAACAAGTGAACTGGTTTTGAGTAGGAAATACTAAGCTCTAGGTTGTTTTGCAAAAATATAGATTTATCTCTACTGAGTTCATAAGCAAACAAAACTAGTTGAAAGTTTTATAACTCCTAAGGGGGAACTTGCATTTCATATCACAACTCTCTTGTGGTTAAGTCAAATTCATAAATCACTTCATAAGTACTTTTGAAAACATCAGACGACGAAATAGTATGGCCACTCCAACTGTCCATAACCGTAGACGTGGATATTCGAATAGTTTGACACACTGCAGAGGTGGTACACTTTCACCACAACATTTGATACATCCGTTAGGAACAATCCTGAATCACCATACTCAGTATGCGGATAATCAATCCTAACCTTTCAATTACATGCCCTAGTATAGGCACCTCTCCTGTGAGTTTGGCCTCCCAACCATGACCAACTGTCATCTTGGGTACTACATAGGTGGACAATATTCACAAGGTAGCCTCAGTTCAAACCTTGGACGGAAGGGAACCCATACTAAGGTATATAAATTTCCAGTCAAGCCCTACGCAATTTTCCTTTATTGTGGTTGTACGGTAAAATTGTAATGGTATCGCATCCAGACAACCATTAGTTTTATAAAGGGCTAAGGTTCATGCCTTAACATTTTCGTCATCAAAATCATTTGGTGTTCAAGAACACATGTCAAAACATTTCAGTAGAATGACTCATCATTCTAAGGTTTTCATATTCAGTTTCACCAAGTATTCCCATCTAAAGTTGATCAAGTTTTATGCTTAGCACTAGCATCTACAAGTGGGGGTAAATACTAATGAAGGGTGGTAAACAAATGTATCTTATCTAATTTCAATCTCATGCCTCAGGATGACATCAAGGTTATCTTACTTAGGCCAAGTTTTATGCTCTTTATGCTACCTTCATATATCTTTCTAGAATCTACAAGTGACTAACTAAACTCTAAGAGAAAGCTTTGATAAAGAAATAAAATACTAAGCTTGCAAGTAAAACTAGGATTGGGTATCAAGTAAGGTAAGCTTGCAAGGATTAGCTTGCTCAGTTAATTTGTATAGTGAGGCTTGCAAGTTTGCAAGTATAGGCTTGCCTTGTGCAGAGAAGTGGTCCTCGGCTTCCTCTTCATAGTAACCTCCTTCCTCCTCGTATCCTTAGTCGGTACTAGCGTCTATAAATAAATACGAGGTACACAATCACCACACAATACTTAACTAGTTCTATTTATCCCACCAAGGTTTTCACTAGATGATCTAGGATCATCACAAACATTACCATCATCAAAGCAATTGTCTTATTTATTTGATTTTGGAAAAGTAATTTCTACTCATTGAAAAACTACTTAAGAGTTAGTATTATACAACTAAAACATGGGATCATGTTGACACCTGTCATCACCACATATTTCAGTACTTGGGAATGTGATTTAATGTGGTGTCACAATTTAATATGGTTTAACCTTTTTATTTTAATTAATAAAAGTGACTAGAATGGCCTATGAGGCATTATTTTATTGCCTAACCATTATTTCTGCAAGTAAACATATATATTTTTATATATTCAGAAAGGTAGAGTTAAATGTGATTTTTGAGAGTTGGAATCAACTCAAAAACTTTTGTGGTTGAATTTTGAAAAATGTTTGAATGCAGAAAAGCTTCTACCTTTTTATTTTTTCTATAGGTGATCTATAATTCCAAATGAATTGAATCAAACGGTCTTGGATTAAGCACTCCGGTACCTTTCTAACAAAATTGGTTTCATGAATTTTGGTTTAGTGAATCGACCTGGGTTGATTTTTGAATCTAGGTATAGAAATGAGTTTGAAACTAAAAGAATAAACCTAAATTTGAATTACTTGGTCGTGCGGGATGTTAACTGGGCCGGCCCACTGCGCACAGCACACACGGGATGGTTTAAGTGGCTGTCCCCACTCGTCAGTGAGACAGAGGGGTGCGAAGCGGTACGGGACGATTAGGGCCACACGATCAAACTATAATCCTGCGGTTGTGGTTCATCGTCCAATCAACGGCACCCTTCTCCTCCAGCAGCGGCAAACTCTGGCAAAATTATGGTGATGTGCTGATCGCCTTGCTCCGAGAGTGAGGTGGGGTGCTTCTGACAGAGAGAGGAGTGAGATGGTGTGAAGAATTCGTGATGGGGTGGCCTCTATTTATAGTGCCAGAAGGGGACCGAATGGAGCTGGCGGAGCTCGTCGGTGTCGTAGTTACAGCGAGCTATGGGCATGGGCAAAGGTAGGGGACGGTGCGTTGTCTCCTGGCGAAGCTCGGTGGCTTGATGGCAAGGTGTGGGGTAGTGCGATGCGGTCGGAACGTCGCGGCGCTCTAGGTGGGTCCGACGACAATTTAAATGGCGCACAGGTGATACGGGTCGCATGGTGGCGAACGAGCGTGTCTGTGGTGTTGCTGGGGTGCTGGCGATCCTGCTTGCATGCGGTGAGGGTGGCGCAGGGTCTGTGGGCGTGTGTCGCGGGTGGCGCTCTGGTGCGCTCTCGGCACGCTCGCAGAGAGGCTTGGCATGCTCGGGCTGTGTGGTCCAGGGGCTGGCTGCGCTCGAGGCTTGGACAAGGGGTGGAGTTGGACGGTGGAGAGTTTCTCAGACAAGGTTGGAGAGGCTAGTGCTTCTCCTAGCTCGTTGGCGACATGGGGGGTGGAAATTTTGCTCTCGGCCTGCTTGCCATTGATCTCCTAGTCTGCTTTACAGTGAGCTAGAGAGGTTAAACAAGTTAGATGATCTACTGAGGGTGTAGTGTGAGCTAGATAGGGAACAAGTTAGGCACTAATCACTGCTCACAATAGTGTTTGTGGTTTGTTTGATTTCTGTTTGCAAGGTGTTTGATGAAATGGCCTAAAGAGATTCAAATTTTAATTTTGGATTCAAACTTGGTGGATGTGTTGGTTACGTACTAGGGAGCCTCCGGATAGTGGGATTGATCACGTGGAATTGGTTTGGGTGGTTTTTGAAAAAGGGGTGATCTTGACATATGAATCAGATTCAATTTTGAAATGTGATTTGAATCAAGTTGCCAAATGTTCTTGTAGTTTTTAAAGGTGGTCTTTGATTCACTTTTACTTGGTCTTGCAAGGGGTGAAGAGAAATGGAAAAGTTTCTATTTGAAATCTTGGACTAGAAACACTCAAAGTGGCCTAGTGAGCAAGATTGGCAAAAATGAACATTTTCTTTATTTGTTTTGTTTTTTATTTTGTCTTGTTTTGTTTCTTCCAGGAATTGTTTTTGATGATGTTATTTTCATCTTTAAACCATTCCTTGCTATTTAGATCAATCACACAAGTCCCTTCATGCATTCATACAATCATCACATACAAACATGCATTCATTTGATTTTTATTTAATAAAAGTTTTTGTTAACCCTAATTTTGGTGATTAGATTCTTATAATCATTATAAATATTTTTGGTATGTTACAGCTGCTCAGTATTTGGTGTGGGCTACGCAACTACGTGATCAGCTGCGCGGGACACACAAGCTGAACTAGCCCACGGCTGTCTACTACAACAAGGTGAAGACGACCACCGACACACATGCGTCGATCGGCCAACCCCTCCGTCCCGAGGAATTCGTCTCTGCCATTCTTGCGGTGACCCAGCATACCACTACATGATGTAGTACACTATAGTCGTTGACATAACACCAATGAAACACCGTTCACTAGTATTACATCCCTCAGAGTGGTACAACAGAAACACAGTAGGTCCAAGACATGACTATAGGTTACAGCTCAACTCTTTACAGAAGATCCAGAGAACACTCTATGTTAAAGAGAGAGAAATAAACTGCTTACAAAGAAGAATCGGAAATAATAAACTCTTAACTAATATACTAATAGGATAGTATCTGAACTATTAGGGCTTGCATTACTACTATTGCAATACTCTACAAAAGTAGGTTCTATGGCTAGAGATTATATTCCTATATAATCAACAACTTCGTCTTTACTTTAATTGATGTATATGTTGGATTCCTTGACTTCATTGAAGAGCTTGAGTTGTTGATCAAGATTCCTGGAGCATAAGTTGATGTAGACATCGTCTGAATTGGCTTCAGAATCTATAAATTGTTGAGAAGATACGTTGAGTACGATCATACTTAGCAAGTTCACTAAAAAGGAGTCTTTGATGCACTATATCTACAGCCACAGACCATAGGTCTTAGGCAATTCAGGTTTTCATAAACATTTCTTCAAAGGTTGCTTTTATTTTGAAAAGATATGTCCGTCAGCCTTCACAGGTTTACCAGAACTTTCATGGAGTTCCTTTCCTGCCGCGTTCGTAGCTCCTTCCCGGAACAGGACGTAACAAGTTACTGTTCTTACACTCTAAAGAGGTGCGTCACTTTACCCATGAGAGATCAAATCCTTGTTGCACAACCGGGTGATCTTTCCCGTCCACATTTCCTATGGTGTGGGGCCTATTAGATGATCCAAGCTAATCATTGTCCTTCTCTGCGACCTCGCATACCCGATGGATTGCACATCAAGCCTAGGATAAAACTTGTTTCCAATAGCAGCCTAAGGTGTACAACCCTCATAGATACCAAAAGCCGTGGGACGTTGAGGGATCCCACCCATAACCTGCCAACCCTCTATAAGAGTAGTTACAGCAACGGGTCGGTCACTCGTTGGTATGCGAAAGGGAGCTGATCCAGCTGACTTCTCCGTCCCATTCCAAATCTCATGGTTAACGCGTAATATATGGCGCAAGAATCACTGGCAACAGTGGTTGTTAAGTCCTAGATAATATTTTCCTTTACCACCGGTACTTTCATAGTAGGTTAATACCTCATGTTAATAACCTATAATCATATTATTTTGAAAATATTGTTTTTTGAACTTTTTGAAATGCAGGTGATGACAACACTGGATTTGCAAAATACTTCGCAGAAAATAATCAAAGGACATGACAAAGTGTGAACTTGTCTTTTGTGATTCCAAGATAATGCACTCACGGTCTTCGAGACAATATAAGATCAAATATCTGAAATCAGCATCATTGGTCCAGCAAGGACTAATGTTTAAAGAAGAAGGATGCTATTATGCATAAGTAATGTAATGCAATTATATAGACTCGAATCCCCCGAATAAACGTTGTTCTAGGGTTTGGATACTGGAAATGGTTTCTTTGGAATGTGTTGCCTTTTTAGATTAAGTTTCACACTTGTGCTTCTTATTAGGGCTTGTGAGTGTATGTGAAACAACATGTAAACATAATAAGTAACATATAGTAATAAAGCATGCAAGTGTGGAATGGTATAAGATAACTCCTTATATGAAGGTTGTTACTTAAGTAGATTAATTCTGGAATGCTTAAGAATTACTTTTAGTGTTTCTTTAAAAGAATAACTTTTGAAGAAAAGTTTTCTTACCTAAACAAAAGCATTTAAACATTAAGTATTAACATTCTAAAATATATAAGTAGTGTATTAAGTAATGTGATTATTTTTAATTGTCATCTGGTGTCTATGATAAAATTCCTTGGATTTAGTTGTTAAGAGTTGGGGATATTATTATAAGATTTGTGGTTTGAAGTGGCAGAAAGGATAACCTTCGAAGAAAAGGTTTATTTCCTAAGGTTTAAACAATCTTTATGGTTAATAGAATGTGATCGATGTCTTTTGGTGTTACTCGGTTAATTTGACCTTGAAATGCACCAAGTCTTAATTAAAACAGACCAAAGTAAACTATAAAATAAATAATAAAGTCTTGATCGTAATGTTTATAGTCTTGCATAGTAAAGTTTAACTTTAATGACATAGATGGACTTAAGATGTAATGCTTATGATATTTGTATTTTGTTTACATCATAATGATTTATTAAATTTACTTTAAGAGTGGTATTAATTCTATTTGAGTAGTGGTTTCTTAAAATTATAATAGAATCACTTATGTCCTTATAAATTTGTTGTTATGGTTTGTGTATAAGTAAGCAATATTATTTAACTACTTACGAATTCACTATAGTGTTTTGGTATGTTTATAAACTTGTGGTTGAAGTAAGGGAAAAGGTTTTATTGAGTCACAAATTATTCTTGAAGCTTTTATATTTGATAAGGGTCTTTTAAGAAAATAATCTGCACTTATGGTTGAATGATAATTCAATAAGATTGTATTTGAAATGTGTGGAACCATTTTGACTTCATATTATCAATATTTAAGAATAATACTATTTATTAGACCTCAATTGACTAATTTTAGAAATATTAACAAATTTTATTTACCCTTATAAGAATTATCAATTAGGGAAATTAGATTTAAATTCAAGTTATTAGAGTATTAAGTTTTTACTTACTTTAAAAATCGAATGTTATATTTTTAACATGTAAATATTATTTTTGTGGTCATTTTGGTATATTATATTTATTTTTGTGATTTATAAATAATAAGATATGATTTTTATAAGATTTATTATTTTATAAACACTTAATAAATAATAGATATTTAATTCAGTGAAATAATAATACATCATTATGGTATTAAGTTATAGGTCTTAGTCTTGTAAGAATTTTGGTATATTATTTATATTTTTAACATTTAACATTATTAAATTATGAATTATCAAAGTTTTATTACTTATAAAACCTTATTAAATAATATTTATTTAAATCGTTAACATAATAATGTTTGATAATAAAGTTAAATTATAATATTTAATCATTTTCTTATTAAATTCTAAATGGGTAATTACTTTTTACACCGATACTAAACCTAGACCCATTCACTGACTAGTGGGCTCAGGGCCACGTCGGGAGCCATGCGGGACAAAGACTTGGTAAACTGACGTTGAGGTGATGGGGTGACACCAGCATGACGTCATGCTGGCGTCAATGCAGCTTCCACCACTAGATCATGGTTGTCGGCGGAGATCTATGGTGTTTCAGCTAGCGCGGTTAGGTCCGTTGGAGAGAGAGTGATGGGGCGAGTTCATAGGTAGCAGTGCCGCCCGCTATTAGTCACCGGAGCATGACTGGTGGCGAGCTACAATAGCGGCAATATCGGGCTCATGGGTACGGAATGCTACAGACAGCTAGGAGCAAATAGGAGAGGGCCACGAGGCTCGTGTGCTCACCAGGAAGCTTGTAGATGCGACGGCAAGGAGATGAGAGATCGGACAGCATCACCATGGTCGACGGCAAGCGGCGGACAGATGAGGTCGATGTGCTTGATTTCGGTCTCCCTGGCTTGATTCCTTCACCGTGCAGACGAAGTTCACCACGGCAGAGCTTGTGGAACCTTCAGTTGGCCTTGGGGTGGTCACAAATGGCGACGATAAGCAGCTCCGGTGAGCTAGGGTTTCAGTATAGAGGGGAGAATGTGGAGGAGAAGAAGATACGGCTCTCCGGCGCAATGGAGGTCTTCTTATCGGCAACGAACAGCGGCGGCGCGGATCTTGACATCTGCGTGCATCGCGGCGATGGCGGACAGCGAAGAGACGGCCACCGAGGTGCTTCCAGTAGACGAGGAAGACAACGATGGGAGTTTTGCAGAAAACCCCTCGACATCCTTCTATCTCCAACCGCAGTCCTTCCTCGGTCCCATCAGTCAGCCAGAGAGGGAAGCAATTCGGGCTAGTTGTTGGGATGGTTTGGCTGGGCCGATGTGTCGGCTGCTGCTGGGTGCTTATGGGTGACAAATACGCAAGTGAGTGAGTGGGCCGTGGGCCAACGATGACTGTTGCTCCTTTTCCTTTCCCTTTTCTATTTCTTTTCTATTTTGGTTTTGTTTTCTAATTTTGTATTTGCACATTTGTTCAAATATTTCTTTATAGAAATTACTTGTTAAATAACTGCAGCAAAAATGAAGTGTATTTCAAATCCTTTTTGTGAGCTTTTATTATATATTGTTTAGAGTTTCTTTATTTTCTTATATAAGTACTTTTTCTTTTAATATTAGTAAGGGCTTTTGTTATGAATTCAATTTGTCTAATATATCGTAAACCTTTCAAAGGATATACTACTACTGATTTGTGAGATGTAGGTGAGAAAAATAATTAATAACTTTAGGGTTTAAGATTTTGTTTCTTATTTATAAACTTTATTTAAGCTATGCTTTTATTTATGTATGGATAAATGTGGTTTTATAATATCTATAAAATCATTATAAATGCCTCATATAATATTTATTATATATAGTTAATGCCATAGTATGGTGGTGATATTGTTTAAATAATATTGGTTATGACATTATTGTTGGGAATATGCCCTAGAGGCAATCATGTATGATGATATTTCCCATTGTATTCATAAAGATATTAAGTAGTCCTTGTATAAACATCTGATGTGTATCATTGAATATGTGATTCGGTTGTGGAACTATGCATTCATGTTGTTTGTACTAAATTTCCTTGGTCATTGAGGTTGTGCTGGACACACAACTTAGACCAATGTGAAAGTTGGCTTGATGACTCGGTTCCACTTGTCATGGGCATGGAGATGCTATTCCAACTTACACAGATTTGGCTAAAGAGTTTAGAGAGTCGGATTGACCCATATTGAGGTACAACGAACAAGTTATCATTTGTATATCTCAATCAATGTAATCCTTAGACCTGAGGTTATTGCATAGTCCGAGTTGAGGATCACCGACTTAGGTTCTGTCAAACGCTGATCCGTAACTTGGAAATTATAAAGGAAGAGTTCGGGACGACTGAGAATCAAGCTTCGTGATGTGAATAACCAAGATGGGATTTTGCCCCTCCACTTGGAGAGATATTCTCTGGGCCCTCTCGGAAGATATGATTCGGAAAGCATGACCATGCACGACTCGGTTAAGTGTTAGCCGAGGCGGTCGACTAAGAGTTAGTGGGGTGAACCACTTATCTCGGATCGAGAAGAGAGTCGGACTATTTAAGGGATGACAATTATTCGCCTATAGTCTGACAAGGTATATCGTGAGGCAAAAGGGACTCGGACCCAAGTCGCATTGGAAAGGCAAGTCGTCATGACTCATTGGTACTTGGGAGTCGGCACGTTCTGCTAGGAGCCACTGCCGACTGATCGATTGTGAGTCAGACTCCAATCGTGTCTGAGTAGCCATGAGCCTGCCGGGTCACACACTTAAGAGCAGGAGCAAGTTCGGATTGGATCGGAACTTGAAATCTGGCCGGGTTGGACCCGAGCCGGATTAGGACCGAGTCAGTGAGTTGGACTCGCAGTGACTAGTGTTATATGGGCTTTAGTGAATGGGACACGAGAGTGGAGCCCACGTTCACTCCCTATATATAGTGGAGCACAGCAACCCAGAAGGGTTAATCATTGATCGGTTAGGTCATTCCATGTGTTGGAAACCCTAGCTCCACAACTTCCTGCCGTCGTACCAAACCTAGCAGTTCACCGCCGGTGCTCCTCCTTGCACGTGTGGATACCAACAGAGGTGTTGTATGATCAGCACCAGGACGATCGGATTGCCAAGTACTGCACTGCATCAACTGACACACTTCATCAGTAATCTGCAACTGCGCGTCTAGTGGTAAACCTCGTGGCCTTCTACCTCAGCTGGATCTTGGGATCACCATGTTAGAGGAAAAAAATTGTTTTATCTCCGCGTGGCCCAACAGTGGTATCAGAGGGATAGCTTCTGGTTTTAGGCTCGAGATCTCGCATATGTGATATGCGGTAGGCTGTAGATGAGATCCATATGCTGTTTTGGTGGTCAATCTATGAGATAGATCGGTTTTGTACGATGTTGATTGGATCAACTATACTCGGGGAATGGTAGATCTGATTTCCGTCATCATACTGCTGAGGTCATGGAACGACATACCCCTACCGGTCGGCTTTGGCCATGGGGGTATACTGTGACACGTAAATCCAGAGGCGGTGATCGAAGATCAAAAAGTTTGATCGAATCAGAACAATGTTCAGAATCGGAACAACTGGGACTGCCGGCTTCACCCTGTCGTAGCGCCTTAGATGTCGTTGTGAGTTTCACAATGCCGGTAGATATTGTATCTATTCATAACTTGTTTTTGCAGGAAGTTGTGAATGGTATGGTTCATGTGCATGTGATGTATGTGTGTAATCCATACGTGATCTACGAATCACGGTTTTGTCAGCCGGCTGGAGCCGAGGTGCTGTCAT
This sequence comes from Avena sativa, assembly GCA_916181665.1. NCBI lineage: Eukaryota > Viridiplantae > Streptophyta > Magnoliopsida > Poales > Poaceae > Avena > Avena sativa. Next base: position 124,487,683 of record OV702280.1, read on the forward strand.
TTTATTGTATAACGACCTGCGTGTCGGATTCTCCTTGTAATTTACTTTACTAAGCTAATGTAGCTGTTTGGAGAGCCCGGATGGCATGCAAGGCGATGTACATGTCGGCGACATGGAGTAAGACGACAAGTGACAAGAGTTGGCACGAGTCGGATTACAGGCTTTGTGGAGATGGAGATCGCCATGAAGAGAGCCATACCATTTCACATTATAATTGCTTTATTTTGTGTTATTGTTATGTATCTGTTTTACTTCTATTAGATAGTCGGTAAAATTTAGTCCCTCAAAGAAGGTCTAGTCGGTTTTCTCGCCAGTGTTTGCACCATCACAAGTCGGACATTTTTGGTAGTGAGCTCATAAAATTGAGGTGCTGCCAATTCTTTCCGACTAGGTGGGTTCGAGTCGGACTCTTACTGCGAAAACACTCGGTAAGCTAGACGGGTCTATCACAACGGTTGTGGGGCTCGGGGAAAAGTCGGGCGGGAGCCGGGGCATGTGATGCCACCCGTCCAACAGGAGTCGTATGAGATACGATTGACAAGGAGTTGTCTACCTGGATCACTTGGCGGCTAGCGGTGATGCTAAAGCTCACTAGCCGACTTGCTTATTTAGGATCCTGAATCACTAAGTAACCATCTTAGGGGTGTTGGTTCTAGTGGGAGCATTAAAATATTAAAGTGTTTAAAATGTTTGCTCTTTTATGAATACATGTCTTAAGTGTTTTGCATATTTTCTGTTGTAGATCATGGGACCAAGTAGCAGTCACTCTCAGATATCCGGTTTTGCGTTGAGAACCATTCTTGAGAAAAATAAACTGAACGACACTAATTTTACCAACTGGTATCGAAATCTGATAATTGTTCTCAAACAAGAAAATAAGGACCATGTCCTAGACAACCCACTTCCAGATGAGCCAAATGAGAATGCGACTGTCGCTGCCACCAATGCCTACCGTCAGGCTAAGGATGAGTCCACGGATATTAGTTGTCTTATCCTTGCTCACATAGAACCGGACTTGCAAAAGCAGTTCGAGAATGTTGAGGCCTACGATATGATCGAAAGCATCAAAAGTATGTTCCAGGCTCAAGCGAAGACTGAGAGGTATCAAGTCTCTCAAGCATTGCTGAGTTACAAGCTTAAGGATGGTGATCCACTAAGTCTGCATGTGATCAAAATGGTTGGTTACATGTAGTCTCTGGAGAGGCTTGGCTACCCCATAAGCGAATAGTTCGCTACGGATATAATTCTGAACTCTCTTCCTAGTGCATATGGGAAGTTCATTCGGAACTACCACATGCATGGTATGGATAAGAAACTCACTGAATTTCATGGGATGCTCAAGCTGGCAGAGGAGGATCTCAAGATGGGCGCCAATCAAGTGTTGATGGTGCAGAATAAGGCTAAGTTCAAGAAGAGTTCTTGGACTAAGAAGAAGGCTATGTTAGGAGGAAAGCAAGCTCAGGACCCGGTCCCAAGCACTTCCTCAGGGACTAAGCCATCTCCTTCAGCCGGATCCACTTGCTTCTACTGCAAGACGGATGGCCACTGGAAGAAGAACTGCAGCAAGTACTTGGCCGACAAAGCCAAGAGTGGAGGTATGACTTCCGACTCAGGTACACTTGTTTGCAATGTTATAGACATACTTCTTGCTGATGCACCTAATAGTTCTTGGGTATATGATACCAGGTCAGTTATTCACACTTGTAATTCGTGGTAGGGACTGGTAAGAACTAGGAGCGTAGCAAGAGGCAAGGTTGATATTCGAGTCAGCAACAAAGTAAGAGTTTCTGCGTTGGAAGTCGGCGCGATGCAACTTCATTTACCTTCCGGATTCATTATGGAACTGAATAATTGTTATTATGTTCCAGTGCTCAGTCGAAACATTATTTCTGCTTCATGTTTGATGAGGCAAGGCTATGAGTCGAATATCAAGAATAATGGTTGTTCTTTGTATTTGAATAATATGTTTCACGGCTTTGCACCCGTCTAGGACGGGTTATTTATTTTGAATCTTGATGGTGAGTCGGTTTATAACATAAACGTTAAAAGGTTGAAACCACATGATCTGAATATGACTTACTTTTGGCACTATCGGCTTGGTCATATAAGTTGGAAACGCATGAAGAAGCTCCATGATGATGGACTTCTAACTTCGTTCGACTTGGAGTCGTTCAAGACATGCGAATCTTGCATACTTGGCAAAATGACCAAGACACCTTTTGCAAAGAGTTGTGAAAGGGTGTCCGACTTGTTGGGACTAGTACATAGTGATGTATGTGGACCAATGAGCACGATAGCCAGGGGTGGTTATGAGTACTTCATTACCTTCACTGATGATCTTAGTAGGTATGGATATATCTACTTGATGAAACATAAGTTGGAAGCCTTTGAAAAGTTCAAAGAATTCCAGAATGAAGCACAGAATCAACTCAGCAAGAAAATAAAGTTTCTTCGGTCGGACCGAGGAGGCGAGTACATGAGCCATGAGTTTGATGACCATCTGAAAAGTTGTGGAATAGTTCCTCAACTTACTCCACCAGGAACGCCACAAAGGAATGGTGTTTCGGAAAGGCGGAATCGGACCTTGTTGGACATGGTACGGTCAATGATGATTCAGACATATCTGGCTTTATCATTTTGGGGTTATTGTCTAGAAACAGTGGCGTTCACACTAAACAAAGTACCATCAAAATTGGTAGAGAAGACACCGCATGAGATGTGGACAGGCAAAAAGCCGAGTTTGTATTTTCTTAAGATTTGGGGTTGTGAAGCATTTGTCAAGCAACTTCAGTCGGACAAGCTTACGGCCAAGTCGGATACGTTATTTTCATGGGATATCCTAGGGAAACCTTGGGTTACTACTTCTACAACCGAGAAGGGCAAAGTGTTTGTCACTCGGAACGGTGTCTTCCTTGAGAAAGAGTTTCTCACTCGGGAGTAAGTGGGAGCACGGTGCAGCTCGAAGAAATTCGAGAGGAACTGGATAGTAGCGAGTCGGCAAAAACCTTGGAGGTTGAGCCGGTCATGGTAGCTGAGCCGGCAGAAACAGCTGTATTACGAAGATCGGCGAGATTACGAAGTGTTCGTGATGTATTACTGTTAGACAGTGATGAGCTGGCAAATTATTCGGAAGCGATGGTCGGATCTGATTCCGAGTCATGGCTTGGAGCCATGAGATCCGAGTTAAAGTCCATGGATGAAAATCAAGTTTGGAACTTGGTTGATCTGCCAGAGGGTGCAAGACCCGTCGAGCGCAAATGGGTCTTTAAGAAGAAAACTGATATGGATGGAAATGTTTCCGTCTATAAAGCACGTCTTGTCGTGAAGGGGTTCCGACAAGTTCAAGGAGTTGATTACGACGAGACTTTCTTGCCCGTAGCGATGCTTAAATCAGTTCGGATCATGTTAGCTATAGCAGCCTATTTCGACTATGAGATATGGAAGATGGATGTCAAAACGGCTTTCCTTAACGGAAATTTAACCGAGGACGTGTATATGATACAGCCCGAGGGTTTTGTCGATCCGGCTAATGCTGACAAGGTGTGCAAACTTCAGAAATACATTTATGGGTTGAAGCAAGCATCTCGGGGTTGGAATATTCGCTTTGATTAGGTAGTCAAATCATTTGGCTTCATCAAGAGTGATCATGATTCTTGTTTGTACAAGAAGTTTAGTGGGAACAAAGTAAGCTTTCTAATCTTATATGTGGATGACATATTATTGATTGGAAATGATGTCCAGATGTTGCAAGAAACCAAGGAATCATTGGAAAGGAGTTTCTCAATGAAAGACTTGGGTGAGGCAACATACATCCTCGGAATCCGGATCTATAGAGATAGATCAAGGAGGCTTATTGGATTGAGTCAGAGTACTTATTTGGACAGAGTGTTGAAGAAATTCAACATGGAATCGTCTAAGAAGGGGTTCTTACCGATGTCCCATGGTGTAAAACTTAGCAAGACTCAGTGTCCTTCGACAACTGATGAGCGAAGTCGGATGAGTGCGATTCCGTATGCTTCTGCAGTCGGATCTATCATGTATGCCATGATTTGTACTAGGCCGGATGTTTCATATGCTCTAAGTGTTGTGAGCAGATACCAGGCTGATCCTGGAGAAATCCACTGGACAGTGGCTAAAAATATCCTAAAGTACTTGAGAAGGACTAAGGATATGTTTTTTGTTTATGGTGGTGAAGATGAACTCAGTGTAAAGGGTTACACGGATGCGAGTTATCTTACCAACTCTGATGATTCTCGTTCGCAATCGGGATACGTGTTTATTATAAACAGAGGTGCTGTGAGCTGGAAGAGTTCCAAGCAAGAGACTGTGTCCGCATCTACAACAAAGGCTGAGTATATTGCCGCCTCAGAGGCAGCAAAGGAAGCTGTTTGGATGAGGAATTTCCTCATGGATCTTGGTGTGGTTCAGGGCTCGTCCAATCCGTTTGACGTGTATTGTGACAACAATGGTGCTATTGCTCAAGCCAAGGAACCTATACAACACCAGAAGAACAAGCACATACTCATGCGGTACCACCTGATTCGCCAGTTCGTGGATCAGGGTGATATCAAGTTATGCAAAGTACACACAGATGCAAATATTGCGGATCCACTGCCAAAGCCGTTACCACAGCCGAAGCATGAGGCGCACCTGAGAGCCATGGGCATTAGATGCTTAAACATGTGATGTCGGAAGATTGACTCTAGTGCAAGTGGGATACTGTTGGGAATATTCCCTCGAGGCAACCATGTATGATGATATTTCCCATTGTATTAATAAAGATATTATGTAGTCCTTGTATAAACATATGATGTGTGTCATTGAATATGTTATTCGGTTGTGGAACTATGCATTCATGTTGTTTGTACTAAATGTCCTTGTTCATTGAGGTTGTGCTGGACACACAACTTAGACCAATGTGAAAGTTGGCTTGATGACTCGTTCCACTTGTCATGGGAATGGAGATGCTATTCCAACTTACACAGATTCGGCTAAAGAGTTTAGCGAGTCGGATTGACCCATATTGAGGTACAATGAACAAGTTGTCATTTGTATATCTCAATAAATGTAATCCTTAGACCAGAGGTTATTGCATAGTCCGAGTTGAGGATCACCGACTTAGGTTCTATCAAACGCTGATCCGTAACTAGGCAGTTATAAAGGCAGAGTTCGGGTCGACTGAGAATCAAGCTGCGTGATATGAATAACCAAGATGGGATTTTGCCCTCCACTCGGAGAGATATTCTCTGAGCCCTCTAGGAATATATGATTTGGAAAGCATGGCCATGCACGACTCGGTTAAGTGTTAATTGAGGCGTTCGACTAATATTTAGTCGGGTGAATCACTTATCTCGGATTGAGAAGAGAGTCAGACTATTTAAGGGATGATAATTATTCCCCTGTAGTCTGACAAGGTATATCGTGAGGCAAAAGGGACTCGAACGCAAGTCATATTGGAAAGGCAAGTCGTCATGACTCATTGGTACTTGGGAGTCGGCACGTTTTGCTAGGAGTCGCTGCCGACTGATCGATGATGAGTCGGACTCCAATCGTGTCCGAGTAGCCATGAGCCTGTTGGGTCACACACTTAAGAGCGGGAGCAAGTTCGGATTGGATGAACTAGAAATCTGGCCGGGTTGGACCCGAGCCGGATTAGGACCGAGTTAGTGAGTTGGACTTGCGGTGACTAGTGTTATATGGGCTTTAGTGAATGGGCCACGAGAGTGGAGCCCACGTTCACTCCCTATATATTGTGGAGCACGGTAAACCAGAAGGATTAATTGTTGATCGGTTAGGTCATTCCGTGTGTTGGAAACCCTAGCTCCACAACAGTCCTGCCGTCGTACCAAACCTAGCAGTTCGCCGTCGGTGCTCCTCCTTGCATGTGTGGATACCAGCAGAGGTGTTGTACGATCATCACCAGGACGATCGGATCGCAAAGGACTATACTGCATCAACTAACGCGCTTCATCAGTAATCCGCACTGCGCGTCTAGTGGTAAACCTCGTGGCCTTCTACCTCAGCTGGATCTTGGGATCACCACGTTAGAGGAAAATTTTTGTTTTATCTCCGCGTGGCCCAACAATTATATATATACATTGATATTTATGATTGCAATAGAAGTTAGGGTTTAATTTAGAATTATAAATGTTTACCATGGTTTTTTGGAGATTTAATATACCTATATCCTTGGATAGGCATGGATAAAGATTAATGGTTAAGACATATTGTCTTCATGTTTGTGATCTTGAATTATATCACCTTTGAAGATAGTAAGGTTGTTCTCTGGAATGGGTTATGAGATAGAATTGATAATTATAGTTTCTAGGCACATGTAATTTTGAATGTTTAGAAGTGGCAAAGATATGCTTAAGTGATTTGCTATAGGAAAATATTCCTATAAGGCATTGTGGAAATAAGATGATTAATCATACAGATGAAATAGATATTAAGTTTGATTGTATATTTGATGGGATATGCCGAGTGGGGTATACCCAGCAGGACGTTTCCCACCGGCCCATGCTGCCAGCGAGTGGGCCTGCAGGACGGCGACTGGATCATGACCCAGGGAGAAGTCAGGCGATTGGAAGCTGAAAGCCCATAAGCGTAGCTAGGCCTAGTCGGATTAGGTCAAAACACCCTCCGAGTCCTTATCCAACTCGGTTGTCAATTTGTAAACCCTAGCGAGGTGACCCTATATAAACCTCCCTAGGGCAGGCATAGAACTTATGTTCCATCATACACCCCCTGCGACTCGTCGCCTAACCGCCGAGCTCGCCCTTGTACTCTCTCATCAATACAATCTAGCAGGAGTAGGTCTTTACCCTCCAGGGGCTGAACCTAGGTAAAACCCATTGTCTTTGCCCACATCTCACACCGCAGATGGCTGGCCGCCCTTGCCCCTCGTTCTACTACTCCCTGTCGATTGCAGCATCTGCCGTGGCCATTCCCACGATAGTGGTGCCCACCGTGGGGCCTGGTCGGTCAGGCATGTGTTATGCGGCGAGATCCAACTTGCCAATCAACCAGATGATCGCCACCAGCCGCATGATCGCCATCAGCGAGATCCTCCAGATCTTGCCAAGCAGCAACGTCCCGGCGGCACACCCCGTCATGCACAGTGTGATCATGCCAGTCGGCATGATTAGCCTCTTCGTCGGCTTCACCAACGTCATCGCCTCAGAGGAATCGGCTCGCATCCGCGAGTCACCACCATGCCATCGGCTCTCTAAGAGTCAGGTCCGCACTATCCATCGCCTTGCCTCCGAGTATCGCTCGTCCAATAGCAACGTGGCCGAGACCAGCGTGGCCGCGGATGACGCGGACCTCAACCACGACGCTGACTCGGCAACCACGACGTCAATCGCCGGATCCATTTTCACCGCATCACCCGCGGGCTCCATCACCCAAGTCTCCAACATTCGAGGATCCTTCCATCCTCGGGATCTTCGACTCCGATTCCGGATCGCATAACTCCGTCGACTTCCACGCTGGGTCCGGTCGCTTTGTCACGACCTACATGGAGAGCGGCGCGAGGGCCCCACCAGACCCCTTCTCCATACCGATCATGCCGACCGCGACAAATTTCGCCTCGCCTGGAGGAGGCGGTTTGCAAGGAACAAGCCAAGCACGACAAATTTCGCCTTGAGCAAGCAACGACGCAGGAGATCTCGCTCTACCACTAGGGCCGCATCAGGTCGCTCCTGAACCCCACCGTTCAGGGTTGTGCCCTGAACTTCGACGACGAGAACAACCCGGCCCGCATGGCCGAGCGCGTGGTCTGTGAGAACGTGCCACCAGGAGGAAGTGCACGGCCACCACAAGGAGCAAAGGCGAACGGTGCTTGCCCCCCACCGCCCGGTCACACGCCGCTCCCGGACCAGACAAGGATCATGATCTCCCTGCAAGAGCGGGACACGAACGGCCTCCCGTTTTTCTCCAATCCGATGGACAACGTCATCGCAAGTTGAGCCGCGGTCGCCAACCTCAACGTGATGGGGGAAGGCGCACTGTAGATCTAGTACTCCAAGGCCCTACTCACCAAGGTCGTCGAGCAACAAACCGCAAGATACGACTCACGGGGGCACATGTACTCCCGCTCGTTAGGAAGCAGGGCGGCCTCGAGCGGCCGCCCAATGATGGAAAATACTCTCAACTTCCCACCACCTGAGCCCCTGCAGCTCCAACCACGACCCGTGCATGCGGCACTCTCCACCAACGACCCGCGGCCGACGAACAACATGGTCGCTGCCAATGGGCAGCCAGTCGACGTGTGGACCTACGTCATCAACAACCAAAGATGGTGCACACGCCAGCCCGACGACCTGAGGCACACCCTCACGAACTTCCGTGACGGCGAGCCAAGGGGCTGGGTCAGCCGAGTTGGCCCCCAATACTTCGGAGCAATTATCCGAGGCGAAAAATATCCGTCAAACTTCAAAGCGCCAAAGGAGATCGAGAAGTGCGATCCCTCGTACGACCCGTCCGTGTGGCTGGACTCGTACCTTATGGCGATGGGAATCGTCAGCCACACCAGCCTACTCGCCGCTCGCTACCTGCCCCTGATGATGGAGGGAGCAAGCCGGCAATGGATCAATACCCTCCCCATGGACATCATCGATTCCTGGGAGGATATGCGCGACGCCTTCGTCAGGCACTTCGATGGTTCCTACACCCGCGCCACCAACATCGAGGACCTGGAGCGATGCGTCCAAGGACCCCGCGAGTCGACCCGCAGCTGGGTCCAACGATGGCAGGATCTATGGTTCAATGTGGTCGGCATCCACCCAGACACGACGATACACTGTTTCAAGACCTCGTGCCGCTAAGATCCCTTGGTTTCCAAGCTCAAGAGGGTGTACAAGACACTCGATAACATCCCAGACCTCCTCGAGATTGCCAAGAGGTATGCAGAGGAGGACCCAAACCAAGAAACCAGCGACGAGTCGGGTGGAAACTGCGGCCCAAGCGGCCACAACAACGGGAGGCGAACCGATCTACGCTACAGCAACACTCGCCTCACTGGAAAGCTCCACGGTGACAGGAGAGTCAACTTCGTTGCCAATGCCGCCTACACGTCATGAGACCCCAAGAGCTTCCGCCGCGACGGAGGCCAACGACGCGACAGCGGAAACTACAAGGCGATGCCGAAATTTGACCTCGCGGCTCTCCTTAACCTGCCCTGTGTGTTCCACAACAGGGAGGCGAAGCCCGCCACGCACACGATGGCCGACTACCACTCCCTGAGGGAGATCGATAAAGCATGGCGCGTACGGGAAGACCCCAAAAACCAAGCGCCAAACGGTGTGTCATTCAGCAACGAGGCCAGTTCACTCCACACCTTCATCGGGTCCAGCACCAAGCGCGAGAAGAAAGTCATCACCCGCGTCGTCGCCATAAACGCGGTGTCCCAAGTCGAAGTCCCCCACTTTCTCAACTGGTCCGAACAGCGGATCACCTGGAGACGCGAGGACCACTGGCCACATATCGAATATCCGGGGCGAGTCGCCTTGGTGGTCAAGCGCAAAGTAGGAGACTACTGGCTCCCCAAGACGTTGATGGATGGCGGGAGATCCATCAACATCCTCTACCTGGACACGTTCAGGCGACTGCGGCTCCCGAAGTCGATGATCGAGATGACCTACACAACCTTCCACGACATCTTCCCCGGTCGGAAGGCGTACCCGATCGGCAAGGTGACGCTGCCAGTCACCTTCGGCACACTAGCGAATTTCCGCACTAAGTGGATTGTCTGCGAGGTGGTGCCCTTCAACAGCCCCACCATTGCGTCTTGGGGCGTCAAGCATTCACCAATTTCGTGGCGGTGCCACACTACGCGTACAACGCGATGAAGCTCCTAGGGCCGTGCGATATCATCACCCTCCAGGGTGACCCCAACATGGCCGCGGAGTGCGAGGCAAAGGGCACCAATCTTGTCGATGTCGTCATCGCCGCAGAAGCCAACCATACGGAGGAGCTCGCCAGGTACACGAGCGGGGTCGACAATGATGACCCCACAATACTCAAGAAGCCGAACTCGGAGAACAGCGGCTCGACCGCGTTCGAAGCCACCACGCACACGCGCTCCGTCGAGCTGGTCCTAGGCGACTCCAGCCAGACGGTGATGATCGGTACAGGCATGAGCCCAACATAGGAAAGCGCGCTCATCGAGTTCCTACGTGAGAATCGCGACATCGTCCTATGGAAGCCATCTGACATGCCTGGTGTCCCGAGCGAACTCGCTGAGCACAAACTCAACGCCGACCCCAAGCGCGACCCGTCAAGCAGTCACTATGGCCCTTCAATGAAGAGCGCTGCCGAGCAATCGCTGAGGAGGTGCAGTGTCTACTCGCTATAGGCTTCATACGGCCAATCAAATACTCCAAGTGGCTGGCAAACCCACTCCTGGTCGAGAAGAAGAATGGGACCTGCAGAATGTGTATCGATTACACAAACCTCAACAGCGCCTGCCCAAAGGAGCAGTTTGTCCTCCCGCGGATCGATCAAATCATCGACTCGACCGCGGGCTCGGAGTCGCTGTCTTTCCTTGACGCCTACTCCGGTTACAACCAGATCAAAATGGCAGTCGAGGACGACTAGAAGACGACATTCATCACGCCATTCGGAGCATTCTACTACACCGCCATGACATTCGGCCTCAAGAATGCCGGAGCGACCTACCAGAGGTGCATGCAGGAGTGCCTTGCGAGCCAAATTGGCCGCAACATCCACGTCTACATTGACGATGTGGTGGTGAATTCCACTCACCAGGGTGATCTAGTCGTCGACCTGGCCGAAACCTTCGCAAATCTGCGGAGGTATAAGATCAAACTCAATCTAGGAAAGTGCACCTTCAGTGTACCTACTAGACATCTGTTAGGGTATGTAGTCTCCAAACGAGGCATCGAGGCGAACCCCACCAAGATCAACACGATCACCCAGCTCGGCAAACCCGAGTGCTTGCGCGACATACAGAAGTTGGCCGGGCGAGTCGCGGCTCTCAGTCGCCTCATCCCCCGGCTAGGCGAGAAGGCAATGCCTCTCTACAAAATAATGCGCAAGAACCCCACGTTCTAGTGGGACAAGGAGGTGGACGACGCAATCCACGCACTCAAAGAAGTGCTACTCGCGGCCCCGCTGCTCACCGCCCCCACCGACAAGGAACCCATGCTCATCTATGTCGTGGCATCCGAACGTGTCGTCAGCGCCGTCATGGTCGTCGAACGACCAGAAGAGGGCAAGGAGCGCCCGGTGCAGCGACCTGTCTACTACATTAGCGAAGTCCTCGTCGAGTCGCGACAACGCTACCCGTAGTACTAGAAGTTGGTATATGCGGTCTTCCGAGCCCAGCGGCGACTGCCGCACTATGTCTAGGAGCACCCAATCACGGTCGTCTCCTCAGCATCGTTGCAGGACATCATCAGCAACCGTGAAGCGACTGGACGAGTCGCCAAGTGGACTGTTGAGATCGGAGTCCACAGCATCAAGTACGAGCCACGCAAGGCAATCAAGTCGCAGGCCCTGGCTGACTTCCTCGCCAACTGGGAGGAGGCGCAGCAGCCGGAGAAGCCGCCGTACCTCCATTACTGTTTGCTCCACTTCGATGGGTCCAAGAACGCAGACGGTGCAGGGGCAGGGATCGTCCTCACGTCCCCCAAGGGCGACAAACTGCGTGACGTACTGTACCTTGACTTCACCTCCTACACCAACAACATGGACGAGTACGAGGCCCTCCTTCATGGCATGCGAGCGGCCGAGGGGATGAACATCAACCGTCTGCGCTGCTACGGCGACTCCGACCTTGTCGCCGCACAAGTCGCCGGAACCAGCGACGCCGTCTCCCCCACCATGGCGGCATACCGCCAAGCAGAGGACCAGTTGGGGGCCACTTCGCTGGCTACTCCATCGAGTGGATCGACCGGCGAAAGAACGAAGAGGCCGACGCCCTCTCTCGCATTGGGTCGGCTCGCCACACGCCACCCACCAGTGTCTTCCTCGACACCATCACCAAGCCATCTGTCTCTCCCCCGAGGAGATCGACATCAGAATACCGCTGCAACCAGAACCAACCCTGGTCGCCATGATCTCGGAGCCAATCGACTGGACCGCTCCATACGTCGCCTACATGGAGGGAGTGACCCTACCCGCAGACGAGACGGAGGCCCGCATGATAGTGCGCTGTTGCAAGTCCTTCGTCATCATCAATGGCGAGCTCCACAAGCGCAACATGACCGGCGTGTTCTAACGCTGCGTACAACCTGCGGAGGGTCGTAAAATCCTCCAAGACATCCACGCCGGCGACTGCAGCCACCATGCTGGCGCCCGATACCTGGTCGCCAAGGCGATGTGACATGGCTTCTACTGGCTCACCGCACACGCCGACGCGGTCGACATTGTCCAACGCTGCGTCGGGTGTCAGAAGTACGCCAATCAGATCCACATACCAAGCTCGGCGCTCAAGACCATCCCCGTCACCTGGTCATTCTCCGTATGGGGCATGGATATGGTGGGCCCTTTCAAGAATGCCCCTTCCGGCTACACCCACCTCCTGGTCGCAGTCGACAAATTCACAAAGTGGGTGGAGGCCAAGCCAATCCGCAAGTGAGAAGGGAAGACCGCCACCAAGTTCCTACGCGAGCCCATCTATCACTACAGTCCCCGCACAGCATCATTAAGGACAACGACACCAACTTCACCAAGGGAGCCATGGCCGAATTCTGTGAGGAGCACAACATACGGCTCGACCTCGCCTCATTCGCCCATCTGGAGTCCAATGGCCAGGCGAAACATGCTAAGCAGAGCATCCTCCACGGCCAGAAGCCGTGACTTCAAGTTCTCCTCGAGCAAACTCCGGGGTGATGGGTCGAAGAACTCCCCTCCTTCATCTGGGGCATCCGCACCTCCATCAACAGGTCGACTGGGTTCACCCCCTTCTTCATGGTTTACGGCGCTGAAGCCGTCATGCCGACCGACCTCGAACATGACTCGCCTCGGGTCGTCAACTATGTGGAGGCCGACAACGAGCTCACACGCCAAGACGGAGTCGACCAGCTCGACGAAGCACACGACCTAGCTTGCTCCTGCACCGCCATCTACCAGCAAGGACTCTGCCGCTATCACAGCTGCCGAGTCTGAACTCGCACCTTCAAGGGAGGCGACATGGTCCTACAACTGATCCAGGACAAGAAGGGCATGAACAAGCTCTCTCCCCAGTGGGAGGGACCATTCTCCATAGGGAGTCATGGGCAACGACACCTACTACCTCATTGACATCTGAGGCGACGGACAGCTCGACGTCAAGAGGCCGTGGAATGAAAACCTCCTAAGGAAGTTCTACACCTAGAACTCCAACATGTACTCCCCCGCTATGAAATTAAGAAGATCGATTCACACAAAATGTGTCTACTCTCCATATCTTCTGCCACTCGCACTCGAACGGTCAAGTACCACGCTCGGGGACTAACGCCAGACCAAACCCATGCGGCTAGGCAAAACACCAAATATGAGAGCGCTTCCAGGACTCGCCACGCGACTGATTCTCCGAGTCAGGTGGAGCGACGCGCCAAATATAACGCGTTTCATCCTCACCTACCTTGGCCATGCGACTAACATGGCTAAGTACCACGCTTGGGGACTCGCCAAACCGACCCCATTCGCGTCCGGGAAAACAGCTAAGTATATAGCACCCCTTGGGGTCGCCATGCGACTGGCTTTCCAAGCCATGACGAGTCGACCTAAACTAACTAACATTACAATAACAAACATACACACAAAAAAACAAGGTAAAACCCACAAAAGGGCGGACGCGCTAGGGGACTCGCACAACCCAAAAAATCAAAGTCAAAACAAAACTGACAAAAGCATCCATGCATTCCTTATGTTAACAAAATTTGTTCGCTTACAAGGGCAGGGATAAAATATTTAAAACTAACGCCAATCAGCAAAGTGGTCTACTCCGAAGGTTTCGACGTTGACGAGCCACCACCACCGCGTACACGTATGAAAGGAACCCACAGGTTCGACGGATATGTCGTCAAGGCGCCCTCCATCACCGCTCGGAACGGCTGCTCCACCTTGAAGTCGCGGTTCACTGGCTCGGGTTCATTCGGGGCAACAATCGTCTCCTGACATGGAAGAAGATCGCCCATCGCCAACACTCAGTCGGAGTAGACCGTGGCCCGGTCGGTCATCTTCATCACGTCGGAGATCTCGACCGAGCCAGTCGACGAGGGGTACCCGCTAGTGACGTTGTCGAGGTCGAAGTCGTCAGGGAAGTGCGCGAGCCCAAGGCTAAGCGCTGTTGCAACCCCACGGCGGAAAGATGACCGCGACATGAACTCCACAACCGTTAGAGCCTTCTCCAGGTAGCGCCATACTTCAGTAAGTTCACTAGGGATCACCTCCGTCGGCGAGATATCCTCAAGATATGCCCGAATACAAGTGGCCGAAAGAGCGGCAGAGTCCACCAGTGTGGTGACACACTGCGGTGCATCGTACGACTGCGCCTCGGTCTCGTTGTCAAGAATCTTACCTGCGAAGCGCAGACAGTTCAAAGTTAGAAGGATGCACAAACGCAAAGTCGACCCTCATGCTCGGGGACTCGCCAAACCAACGAAAACACAAGATAAAGGGACTCACCAATCAAGGGAAGACAACGCCCCGTAACGAAGTCCTGATGCTTCGACAAGTCAGTCTGCAGCCCAGCGACGAGAGCATCCGACACCTTCCGCTTTTCGGTCGCGGCAGCGACAGCCGCTTTAGCTCTCTCGTCTGCCATGCTCGCCTCTGACTTCACAGCCCTGATCTCTCGCTCTAGCTTGGCCACTCGCTTCTACGCCATGGTCAAATACGACTGGGCAGCCGTCAAGTCGCTAGCAGGGACCAAACCCTCGTGAGCCTTCGCCATCGTGGCCGAGTGACCCTCTGTAGCAACGTGAGTGTGAGTATAAAATAAAAAAAACAAGACGGTTGTGGGAAAGGGCACCTCGAAGACCTACCGGTAGTCGCTTGCAGTTGTTTGTTCACCTCTTGCACGGAGTGGAATTCTTTCTCCAAATGCTCCTTGGCGGCCAATCGTTCCGCCGACTCGTGCTGGAGGCCCTGCATAGACATGGCAAACGTCAGCCAACATTGAAAAAATTCCTAAGTGCCTAGCTGTTGAAATTCAGCGACCATCCACTCGGGGACTGGACATTGCAAAATTTCCTAAGTGCCTAGCCGCTGAAATTCAGCAAAAAGCCACTCGGGGACTAGACACTAAAAAACAATAAGAATGTACTCTCTGAAATTCAGTGACCAGATCCTCGGGGACTGGACATACCTGGATAGCCACACCCAGCATACTGTGCAGCTCGACTACATCCATTGACGGGAGCACAAGAGGTGTGCTCCCGCGATGCTGCTAGACCTCCGAGCCCAGAACTTCGGGCGCTTGGGCCGACTGCACCGATGCGCTCACGGTGGAGGCCTTCGCCACGAAGCGAGAGAAGGTCGCCATCGCCGCTATCCCGACACTCGCTGACGGTCCCGCCGCCCCGATCAATGTTGCAGGCTCCACCTGCTGCGACCCCGCGTACACTACGGCCTCCACGGCCACATACGCTACAATCGGAGCGTAACTAGGGGCGTCGATTGGCTCGTCCGAGATCATGACGACCTCGTCACCCTTCGCCTTCTTCGCGCCCTCAACAGGCGCCTCGGAGTCATCGCCCTTCCTCTTCTTGGAGGGATCAGCCTCCGCCCCTGTGGTGCCTACTGGAACTTTAGCCACCGAGGGGTGACCGATCTTCTTCACGCCATACATGAAAAACACAGTCATCAGTGAGCTCGCCCGACAAATACAAGCCAATAACTCAAAAGAACACGCCAAAAAAATTACTTGGCGAATAGGATGAAGCGTAGGCCAGTGTGGATATGTGTTGGCTTCTCCAACTCCGGGCCCAGTTTCCAGCTAAGGCCCGTCACAAACAGGCTCGGATCCCACGATACGGAGGGCTTCTTCGAGGATGAGGCTGCGGAAGGAGGCTCCCCTCCGATCGACGTGGCTGCCTCCCTTGATGGTGATGCCCTCGCGGGTGGAACGGCCCCAAGGCCGGTGATTGCGGAGAAGGGCGATGGAAGCGATGCCAATGGCACCTCATCTTCCACCACGGTCGCGCTGGCTGTCGTAGTTGCCTACACCAGCACGCTGGCCCCGGCCTCGCCGGCCACGCTGGTCGCTTCAGAGCTAGTCGCAGATCGAGGCGGCGACACCGCTTTGGCCTCCCTCTTCTTCTTCTTTGCCGATTTCTTCCTCGAAGGCGTAGCTACGCGCCGTGAAGTGTGTTCGAGGGCCTCATCGTCTCCCCCGTTATGAGCCTCGAGGCTCTTGCTAGACTCAAGCTCGTGCTGCCATTGCCCGTGGGTCTTCCGAACCGCGGGTGCGGCAACCTCTACGGCTTCGTCATCATCATCATGGTCATCGTCGCCTCCGACATTGTCCTTGTCGGAGGAGGATTCGCTCTCGTCCTCAATGGACTTGTTCGAGTTTTCCTCATCAGCGGGCAGAAGCCAACCTTCCACCACTTGGAACAGCTACACAAATGGAGCACGATTTGTAAAGCCGCGACTGCGTGTCTGCGACTGCGAAATGGACAAGGAAGAGTATACTCACCGGTGGCGCCTTGCGCTTCATGGTGTACGGGGGA
This sequence comes from Avena sativa, assembly GCA_916181665.1. Lineage (NCBI taxonomy): Eukaryota > Viridiplantae > Streptophyta > Magnoliopsida > Poales > Poaceae > Avena > Avena sativa. Next base: position 124,504,368 of record OV702280.1, read on the forward strand.
ATCTCGGCCTTCGGATTGAGATATTCTGCATCAGTGATCTTCTTTAGCGCGAGGGCGTAATCATCACCGCCCCACTCAGCGGTGCAGGACTTGCCCATGTACTCATACATCCAGTGGGCACGGCTGGCCAGAGGCACCAGCCGCCCCCCGAGCCAGCAGTTGTAAAGGTTGATGGTTTGAAGGTTGTTCTTCTTCAGTTGACGAATTGTCGTCAACATTTCGTCGGCCACCATCCGTTGGTCGAGCGGAAGCTTCGCTACTTGAAGCCGGCGTGGCTCGGGCCGGTCGGCGGAGTACATCGGAAGTGCCACAGCGCCGTCCGGCGTCGATTGAATGATGTAGAACCAATCCTTCTTCCACTCGCTCGCCGCCTTCTTCGGCAGCATGAGGTCGAGGAAGGAGGCCTTGGACTTCAGCTGGAAGGTGAGGCCGCCCGCAGCTAGCATCGGGCCGCCTGCCCCTTCGTGTCTGACCCACCCATGGAATAGTTCCTGCCCTAAGGGGAAGTACGGGCGGCAGCCCAGATAGCACTCGCAAAACGCCATGAAAATTGCGAGTTTCTCGATGCTATGCGGCCCCAGATACGATGGCTAGATGCAGTAGTACGAGCAGAAGCGGTGGAAGAAGATCGAGGTGGGGAAGCCGAGCCTCCTCTCGAGATGGTTGGTGAAGCAGATGAATTCCCGACCGCGAGGATTCGGATCCACTTCTCCGGCCGCGGGGATTCGCCATATCCCGGCACAGAGGAATCCCGAATCCTCGAAGGACTTTAGAAGCACCTTCGTGCACTTGGATCTCCCCCACAAATCTTTTGGTGGTACCATCGATCGGAGGATCTGAGGTTACGGGGTCGCGACAGAATTGCTGGATCGCTCTGACTCGGTCTGGAGGAGATGAAAGATTGGGAAACGCGCAAGGTCGGAGGAAATGTTGGAATGATTGCTCCTCGCCCGTCACTCTCCTTATATAGAGGTTGGTGCCCGCCATTTTCGGGGAGCCGTTACCGCGCGGTGATTACGCAGATATTACCGTTGGATTACCCAACGGCTAGTTTGACCAGATTGACGGTCCAACTTCGCCTACTTGACTTGCCAGCTGTAGCGACTCGACCACTTGCCGACCCGTTCGTCTTAGCTCCGATTCAACCACTCGCTGACCCGTTCGCCTTAGCTGCGATTCAACCACTCGCCCACAAGTTCGCTTTAGCTGCGATTCAACTACTCGCCGACTATTCGTCAGATTGGCGATTCGACTGGTCACCGTTATTGCGACTGAGGAAACATGCCGAAGGTTCTTACTTTCATTAAAGGTGTCCACTGCCGATTCGACTGGGCCTCCAAATTGGACCCGAATACTCTGACTGCCAAGGAACACCTACGACGAATCAATGACGGCCTCGGGGACTACTAATGGGGATATGCCGAGTGGGGTATACCCAGCAGGACGTTTCCCACTGGCCCATGCTGCCAGTGAGTGGTCCTGCAGGATGGAGACTAGATAATGACACAGGGAGAAGTCAGGCGACTAGAAGCTGAAGGCCCAGAAGCGTAGCTAGGCCCAGTCGGATTAGGTCAAAACGCCCTCTGAGTCCTTCTCCAACTCGGTTGTAGATCTGTAAACCCTAGCGAGGTGACCCTATATAAACCTCCCTAGGGCACGCATAGAACTTACGTTCCATCATACACCCCCTGCGACTCGCCTCCTAGCCACCGAGCTCGCCCTTATACTCTCTCGTCAATACAACCTAGCAGGAGTAGGTCTTTACCCTCCGAGGGGCCGAACCTGGGTAAAACCCTGTGTCTTTGCCCTCATCTCGCACCGCAGATGGCTGGCCACCCTTTCCTCTCGTTCTACTACTCGCTGCCGATTGCAGCATCTGCCGTGGCCATTCCCACGACAAGATTTAAGGTTGAATGTTTACCAAGAATTCCTATCTTCCATACTTCATAATTCTGGACTCCTAATTAAGGAATTCCTGTTGGGGTTCCAATCTTTAATAAGATAGAGCCCCCTGTGTTTACAATGCTAGTCCCTGGATCAATAGCTAGCATCCACAGTTAAGATGTAATATCAAGAAACAAAGGTCATAATATAACTTTATAACCAGGAATAACATAAGTTTATTACATCAAACATAGCTCATGTGGCTATTACATTACATTGCAGCGGAGTATCTATAATTATGGGTCCTTCATCTTCAAAGTGCCACAGGCAGATGTTGGTTGTAGACTTTGTAATCCTAATCAATCAATCTTCAATACAAACAATCAAACCTGCAACATACAAGTTACAGCCACAAAGGGTCAATACATTTGAATTGTATTGGAAAATGATACTATATTAGTATAGTGGAGTCTATCATCTATATGCATTTGGCTAAGTGGAGTTGAGGCTTGCATTGCTCAAAATAGATTTTTCCTTAACATTTGAAAATACTAAGTTTTTGCTTTGACAAAATCATTTTTCTCAATCAAAGATTGAAGATCCTTTAACCAAGGCATCTCTCAATCAAATATTGAAGATTTCAAACAACCCTTGTTCAAACCACAAGATTTTAACTTAGAAATATGAATGATGAGATTCTTGATTGCTTCCATATATTGATGCTCAAATTGTCCTTTACCAGGGACATGGCTAAGTACTTAGATTTTACACTCTGCAGAGGTGGTGCACTTTCCCCACAAGACTTGGTTTCCCAAGACAAGATCTTTCAGAAGCCTTCCCTTAGACCAAAATGGACGAGTTCCAACCTATCAAACACTACCACCCTCTGTCCATATGGCTAAGTTCTTGCAAGCTATATGATCATGGCAGAGCCCATATTGCCAAGTGGTTGCACTTGAAGCTTCTCAACATTTGACATCTCAAATCTCTTTGTTCCTGGGTGGCCATCCACAAGTGAGATACACAAGGTAAACCATAAACATGGGTCTTGTGAACCACTCAACCAAAAACCACCAAGCAAGTCCCATTCCACCCAGGTGATTCATTAACTTAGTTGTTTTATTAAACAAAACTCAGGTCCTCAGACTTAGAATATTTTTCCATAGTGTGAATATATATTCCACCCATGTTTTCTATTAGCTAGGATAAGCTTGATAGTAGTAGGAATCTTAACTTAGGAAGATTCCCACTAAGGTTTCATCTACTAGGTTTTCCTATAGCAAGGTTTATACTTAGCAAAATCCATGCAAGTTTTACTTAGAGAAAATCACTAGTGCATAGTGAAAATAATGGGACAAAAAGTATGAAGCATCACTTGCCTTTTTTGTAGAGGGTATAAGTTCACTCCTTGTCCTTGCAACAATCACACTCTTCAAGTCACTACAATTCAATCAAGCAAGGCACAAGTTTAATCTACCAATCAAGCAAAACAACACACACAAAATCATAGAATCAAAGTAATGCATGCAAGCATGCCAAGATTTGTTTTGTTTGAAAAAGTGGTTCCTAATGGGTCATAGACATTTGAATACACCTAATGGTCATTTTGTAAAGTGGCAAAGTCATGTACAAAAGGTTTCACTTCAAAACCATTTTCAAAACAAAGTATCATTTTATGTGGTGTAGAAATATTTTTACTAAGGCATTTACCTATAGGGTTCACCAAAACATTTTCAAATCACAAAACTTGGTATTTGGGGTCAGAGAGTTTAAAACAAAACATTTCCCAAAGGTTTTCCTTCAAAATCATTTTTAATAAATAAACCATTTCTATTTGACTAGAAATGGTTTTAAATCAAAGAATCATTATTTTGTTTCACCAAATACATTTTTGAGTCCACAAAGTGTTTCCTATGGTCAGTAGGTTCAAAGCAATCCAATTGCAAAATATTTTAACCCCAAATTCATTTTTAAACAATTTTTACATCCTTAACAAGCATACAAATGTTTCTGCAAATTCAAACAAGCTAACAGATACTATTTGCTAAACAAATTCCATGGTGGGATAGGGTTTGTTCCACTGATTCCAACGGTATAAAGTTTGCAATTTTTGGACGTGTGGATCAAAAGTTACAAAGGTTTGAAATTCACATTCTATTCTGATTTCAATCTGTTTTTAAACTGAACTCGTGACACGCGGCGCTTCGCTATTCGCTGGTACCGCTTCGGTGTGGATCACGCTGCAGACCGTAGGATCTAATCAAATCGTGCGATCCAGAAAGTGTACCCCTTCGCGGTTAAGTGGTCTAATCTTGCTCGCCCGATCTAGATCGAACGGCTGTCATCGCATTGACCAAACTCGGGCGGCGCAGCGACGGTCGCTGGCGGCGGCGAGGTCAGACGGCGGCGGCGCTGGTGAAATAGGAAGCGAGGGAGGAGGGGAAGGTGCTCACCTCGTTTGCTGAACGATGCTGATGCTCAACGTGGTACTGGTTGGTGAAGGGGCGAACGGGTTCATCTTCAATTGCTCACCGGAGTTGTTCTGGGCCTCGGTGCGGTCAGACGTCGACGGCGGCGAGGCTAGGGGGCACCCTAGGACAAACAGGAGGCACTGTTAGATTCACAAGAGCATGGAGATCGTCACCGTGTCCACGAGGAAGAGAGGGGAGGTCTGGTTTACCGGGGAGACGTCGCCGCAGTTGGAGCAGACGGCGGCGATGGCTCAGGAAGACGTTACCGACGCTCAGGGATGCGCGCGAGCAAGCTGCGGCTGCAGAAAGGTCCGCTGGGGGATGCTGATCACAGCTACGTGCTCGAGGGGCAAGAGGTGGCGTGTGCTGGCCGGAATTGGCAAGGGAGGTCGTCGGAGACAGAGGTGCTCGGGAAGGAATTGGGGCGGCATGGGGGCGTGCTACTGCGGGGTGACAGGGGGAAAACAGAGAGGAGGGGCGAGCGCTTTAAGGTGCGTGGTCAAGGTGAGTGATGGTGGCCGCGTTAAGATGAATTAAGGCCACGGAGTCTCTGCAGGTAACGGCGACGAGGGAGGGAGAAGAGGTCGCGCGGGTGAGGAGGATGAACAAGAGAGTGGGGTCCAGTCGTCAGTGGGAAAAGGAGTGAGGGAGAGGTCCACCAGTCAGTCTCTTTGCGGGTCTGGAAGTGAGTGGAAAACGTTTCGTCGTGGGAGGGGGAGCTGGGCTGTTTGATGGGCTTGTGGGCTTGGCCGGCTGGGCTGGGTCTGGTTCTATTTTTTTTTCCTGGAACCTCTTTCTTTTTCTATTTTCCAATTCTGTTTTGAAATTTCAAACAACCAAACAATGTTCAAATCCATTCAAACTTTCACCACACCTTGCAGCTTTGAATTTGGTTCTGTTCAGTAACATAAACCAAAATCCAAAATAAAATAATATTTTTATTCTTTTTAGGATCCATTCATTTATTAAATAAAATGGACCATGGTTTATTAATCAAATAGGGTTTGGTTTATTTAATAAAATCTCTATTTGAAATCTAAATATTTTCAAAACCAAATCAGTAGGTTTTATTTGAAAATAAAATATATTTGGAAATCCTGTTTAAAACAAAATAACCTTTTATTTTAGGGTCCATTAATAATTAAAAACAATAGACCCTCATTATTAAATCAAATAGGATTTGTTTTATTAAAATATTTATTTTGAAATCTAAAATAAAACCAAAACACTTCAGTAGGTTTTAGTTGAGAATATAAAATACTTAGAAAGCTTATTTAAAATAAATAAATAAGTTTTAGTGTTTATTTAAAATGGGAAAAGCCTCTACTTAAATAAAATTGGATCTTAAATCCTCATTATTTTATTTAAAGAAACCTTTACTATTTTTATCAAAACAAACATTTTATTTCAAAAGCTTGGCCAAGGTTTAATTTGGCTTTATAAAATAATCTTTATTTATAAATCTATCTTTTCCTTTGAAAACCAAATCCTTTTATTTAAAGATCCAAAATAGTAATTTTAAATATTTTGAAGTTTAATGTTTATTTATCTTTTTAAATCCCTTTACGATTTATTTGATCCAAATTGGTTTGAAGTTCCAATTGAATTCAAAAAGTTTCTTCTGGCCCTGAAAATCAACAAAGTTTTATTTTATTCATTTATTTTTCACATTACAAGATTTGGAAAATCTTGGGATGTGACAATTCCTTTCCTAGATATTCTACTTCTTCATATCCATCATCATGTGTTAATATGATGAGATTTACTTCACAAATATGTTCTTATCAACACTTCCTCCTTCTAAATCTATTTTTTAAATCCAATGAGCTTGACACTAAAGCTCAATATGATCTCCTCATAGAGATAATTCTCATCTCTATAATGCTTCTCATGAATCCAATTCCATTTGAAGGATTATTCTCTTTCATCACAATTTACTTTGTAATCACACTTATAAATGTCAGAAGCTTGTCACTGAAGCTTTTCATAATCTTCTCATATCCATACTTGGTTATATCAACTACTCTACTAATGATAACTTCTAATCAATTACATGGTTAATTTTAACTCCATTCATACACATCCTTCATCATCCATCACTAACATTACTCTAATAGATGTATATATCAAATCCTACTTCACCTCAGGTGTTTACTATTCTTTAAGAGAAATATAATACTTCTATAACTCAATGTTTCTCTAGCTTCAGCTTAGTCATACTGTCTTATCTCTACTTATCTCCAATAACTCATACACCAACTTCTCATTATACCATTGTAACTTGTCATGACTAACCTAGGATAACATATTTATAGTAGGGTTTAATCATGTTATATCCACCAATGTCACTTATATATAATATACTTATTCACTCTTAGTGACTTAAGCATGATCATTATAATCCCTTGATCATTTATGGCTTAGGTTTCCAGTTGGCTAATTAAGGCTTTAATCAATACATCATTACAATTGTATTATAATTATCTTCTCAGTGTATCTATCTGACAAAGAGATATTATTTATTGACTATGCCTACTTGATCCGATAGGATTACTCCTTGGTAACTATCTTTACAATTCATTCTTGCAATCTTATTTGTTACCACATATTTTTATCTCAGATAACTCTTCTATCCATTCAGGAGTGAGTTAACTCCCTCAATTATCATATTGATTTGATTCTCTTCAAACTCTCATATCCTATAGATGATATCTAAATCTAGCATTACCACCTACCTCTTATTACTTCTTTCTTTATAGGATTAAAGTGATTGTTATGGTAATAACAAGAGTTGATCGATCAAGAATTGATAGGCTAAGAATTGGTGAATCAATAGTTGATTACTCAACATTGATGAACAACAGATAGTAAAATAAGATTCCATAAGGATTAATATGGAAAGGAAGATATGTGGTGAATTGCCTTGAATTGGTTTCCTCCCTACTCCATATAACTAAAGAGTTAGGGTGAAGTATTACCATGATACTCATTGTATAAATAGATAAGGATAAGATAAGTCAAGATTTAGTTATAAAATTCTTGTTACTTGAGTTATATCCATAACTTGGCATTCATGGGTTAGTGTAATGAATACTATGATATGATATCTTAAGGATCTAATATTAATCATTGAACAATGTGTTGTTGTTCAATTTATTATATGTGATCTACCCTTAGATCAAATCATATTTACCCAAAAAATATAGCAAATGTCATATTGAAACTTCTCGCAGTCAACTTGATGATCTGCTTCAATTCCATCAAGTTAAGAGAAGCTTCAATCACTTTGACAAGTTTTGTTTAAAAGCGCAAAAATTATTCAGATTTTCTATGCATGAATGCAGTGCACACATCTGGTTTCAGCTTATTTCTAAGCTCTAATGTTGGGATGTTACAAACGCTCCCCCTTAAAATAAACTTCTTCCTCGAAGTTAACATACTCTCATGTTTCGGAATGAGGAATTGTCTTGTATTAAGTACGACACATCTCAGCTCCATGGTAACCTCAATGGGAATAATTGTAGTATCCCATATCTAGATCTTTTCCTTGAATTCATATCATACTTGGCAATCTTCAACTTGTTGTCTTCAATACCCCAAAGTTATTTTTACTTTACCCCCTTAGGAATATGTCCCTAGTATGAAATCCTTAATTTGGGGTCTCTTATTTAGTTTATCTCCATGATTAGGTATCCTAATTGAACTCCTTTATTTGATCATCGAATTTTCCTTAATATACTATGTAAGGTCTAGGAAGTCTCACTACAATATGGTTTTTCAGTTTTGTTAGACAATAGTTGTGGCCAAAAGACTATATTTGGTCCGTCTTTAAATGGTTTATACTAAGAGCCTTTCCAAAGATTGGTGTTGAACACGTTTAATCCATTCCTATCAGAATTTCGTGTTTCTCTACACATGTCCAATTGGATGTGCTTTACTACTTCTTAATGATCATTTAAGAGTTGTTTACTCTAGAATTAGTTTGTTAGAATTAATCTATTCTACCACCGTCAAGCTTTTACCTTATCATGCTTTTAGACAATCTTTTGTTATCACCTTAAGTACTTCTTCAACTTCATTTGTTAATTACCTTAAGGTCTAAGCACTACTTTCTTGAAGTAAACTTCTATCTTTCACCACACATACTTCTAAAAGTACTTTTACAATAATGACTTCTTTCAACCTTATGAAAATAAGGCTTAATGTTGTCCTAGTTTAGTACTTTTCTTCTCCAAACTTTATCCAAAGGATCATAGAACAATACTTCCATTTTATTGTTTACTCTCCCCTTTGGGGTTTACTAATGGTCTCTGAACTGCCTATATGGTAAACATTGCCTTTATAACTAGAATGTTGGTCGTTGTCAAGCTTATACTTTACCTTTTTAATGTTTCATGAAAGAACTTACGGTGTATGAGCTTGGGTTTTGGAGAAGATGGGGATGTTGGAGATCACGAAACGGTTAGCAAACAAGCAATGCGGGGACACGAGGTTACCCAGGTTCGGGCCCCCGGAGCGAAAACCCTACTCCTGCTTGTCTGCTCTTGATTACGGCGGAACCGAAAGTTACAGGGGTGCGCAGATGTAATCTGGCATGGAGGTGTGTATGTGGTGGTATGTGAGGTAGGCAGGTCCCGGGCACAGATCGAGTCGGTTACAAGATTTAGTGTTTGCCCCTTTGAATATTCTATCTAATCTAGTCCTGCTCTCCAAGGATCCGAAGACGTCATGGGCTTGGGCCACCCGAAAGTATTCATCAGCTGTGTTCAGTCGAATCGTAGATTCGGCTGAGGACTCTTCAATCTTTTGGGTGTAGCTATTTTCTGTTCATCAGGGAATGAGTTTAGTATGTAGGGATTGTTGATGCGTGTGCCTGACTCTCCCGACGGATCAGGGCCAGTTAACTGTCTTAGGACAAAACAACACGATCTTCTTCAGATTCGTGTCCCTCGACTCGAAACCGGAACAAATGCTAGGATAATTCAACTCAGGCCATTGAGGACTTACAGGAGTAGAATTCTAGTAATTTTCGAATGATGTACCCAACGCGTCCGTCGGGATTTTCATCGCGCCTGCTGGCACGGATCATTACTAGAAGAGCGCAGTCGTATGCGTTTGGCCGAACAGCTTCACTGTAAGTTTCTTTGAGCTGCTGCTTATTTTTGGATGCGCCTGTTGGCTTGTCATCTTACTTTGTAGGTGCTGCAGGTGCTAACCTTGTTCCTAGGGAGGAAAATGAGCGTGTTGCTGTTCGGATCAATTGCTTGACGCATCAAGATATGGAAGCTGGTGAGTTTTTCTGGATGGACCGCGATCATGCCCTGGTCCTTGCGACTATGCAGGATTGTGTCCATCAGGTGTCGCGGGTGCTGCGGAAAGTGAAGACTTCCCTGGCGTCAATTCTGCACGTAATGTTTCCCCTGGATGAGGCACCATCGACTCTCTGGGCTTGCTGGCGAAGTTTCGAGATGTGCATCATGTCAGGGAGCTGGTACGGCATCAGATGGTTGCAGGGGTGAAGGCTGCGCTTTCCCTCGTGTAACTGCATCGGCCTGATGTACGTCTTGCTGCTGTTGCGGCTGGGCCGCCTCTTCCGCCAGATGGTGGTATGTGGGACATGCATCTGCACTATGCGGCTATAAGGCAGTATGCCGAACAACTTGTAGATCTCTTTGAGCATCGTGCGCAGGTGATTCTTCAGAATAGGTAGGACCTATAAAAAAGATAGATGTAAAACTTGCATGTATTCGACTGGGCGTGTTATGCCCCTTGCTGTAAAGGTTGATTCTTTTTAGCATGTGGTGCATTGTTTGTATGCATGCCCTTTTCGTTAGCCTGACGTGATCAACTACTCAGGTGTACACGTGTTATCCTCAGCCGACGAAGTCGTGAGGTGAGGGGAGCCCCCGAGTGTGTTGTAACATGAAGAAAATGCAAATAAGAGATAAATTTTTGGGGTGAGACACTTAGCTTTATTCATATCATAATGAGGAGGTACATTGTTCGGCTGAGTAGCCTTGGCTGAATAGCCTTATTTAAAGTAAAAGGAGGGGGTAGCTAGGGGTAGAAGCGTCGCAGTTGTGCGACGTGCCATGGGTTGGAGTATGCCACTCCAGACTCCACGTGCTTGAGGCGTTAGGCGCCACCTGGGATGACTTCGCTGACGACGTAGGGTCCTTCCCAGGGTGACTCGAGCTTCTTCGGTCTCTCTTGCTTGAGTCGTAAGACTAGGTCTCCTTCGACGAAGGACCTTGGGCGCAGCCGACGGCTGTGATAGTTGCGGAGGCTTTGTTGATAGACCGCCGATCTAGCCGCGGCTATATTGTGTGCCTCGTCGAGTGTCTAGATGGTGTCCTCGAGTGCGGCCGTCGATTCGGCTTCACTATAGGCGATGACCCATGGGGCCTTGTGGCATACTTCTATAGGCAACACGGCTTCGGCTCTGTGCACCATGAAGAAAGGCGTGTAGCCGGTTGAGCTATTTGTCGTTGTGCGCAGGCTCCAAAGGATGGAGGGTAGTTATTCTGGACAAGCTCCCGCAAGTCGCTGAAGTGGGCTCATCAGGTGTTTCTTGATGCCGCCGTCGACGAGGCCGTTGGCCTTTTCGACCTGCCCATTCGTTTGAGGGTGCGCCACTGAGGCGTATGTTATGTTGATCCAAGGCCTTTGCAGAAGTCCTCGAATTGTTTGGAGATGAATTTCGACATGTTGTCGGTGATGATGCTGTGCGTTACGCCGAACCTGTAGACTATGGATTCGTACAATTTCACGGCCGTTTTCCCTTTTGATTAGTAACGGGCATGGCCTCGATCCACTTCTTGAATTTGTCGATTGCGACCAGGAGGTAGATGTGGCCTCCTTTCGAGGACTTGGGTAGTTTGCCGATCATGTCGAGGCCCCATTGGGCGAAGGGCCAGGCCAAGGGTATGGGCCTGAGCTCCGATCCTAGTGCATGCAGTTTATCTGTGAACCTCTGGCACCCGTTGCATCTTTGGACGATGTCTTTGGCATCGTTCATGGCCATTGGCCAGTAGAACCCATCTCGTAGAGCTTTGGCGACAAGGGCGCGGCTGCCCGAGTGATGGCCACAGATGCCCTCGTGGATTTCTTGGAGAATAGTTTTGCCGTCACCGATGGTGAAGCACCTTTGGAGTACACCCGAAATCCTGCGCTTGTACAGCTCGCCATTGATGATGGTGAAGGCCTTGTACCGGCGAGATATGCTCCGGGGATATGTCGGGTCATCAGGCAGTTCTCTGTCTATCAGGTATCCGAGATATGGCTGTGTCCATGTTTCTTCGACTTCCATGACCTGCATCAGGTTGACCACTACAACCTCTATGTCGAGTTTTTCTGGTCCTGCCTGTCCTTCAGGTAGCGCAGCCCCCGAGTGTTCTGCTTCTTCGGGTGATCCCTTGGGGAATTCTTTTGATGGATGTCACGCAGATCTGTTCGAGTAACACACCTGGTGGCACCCGCGCGCAGGTGGAGCCGATGTTAACGAGTCTGTCGGCCTCTTTGTTACTTTCTCTTCCAACGTGCCGGATCTCGCAGCCGTCGAAGTCTCCTTTGAGTGAGTTGTAGAGTGCACGGTACGCAATCATGTTGGCGGCATGCACATCGCACTCGTTCATCGTCTGCTGGACGACGAGATTTGAGTCGCCGTAGATGACTAGGCGCGTTGCGCCGCAGATCTTGGCCATCCTCATGCCGTGGATGAGGTCCTCTTATTCGGCTTCGTTGTTGGAAGCTCGAAATTTCATCCGGAGGACGTACTTCATCTTGTTGCCCTGGGGGGTGTTAGGATGACCCCAGCTCCTGCTCCTGCCTCGCACTTGGAGCCGTCGAAGTGCATCGTCCATGACTGGGTCATGTCCGGGGTATCCGGCAGCTGCATTTCCATCCAGTGGACGAGGAAGTCGGAAGGACCTGGGACTTGATCGCATGGCACTTCTCATAGACTATGTCTAGAGGTGATAGCTCGATGCCCCACAGGGCCACGCGTCCTGTGGCCTCCGGGTTGTTCAGAATGTTGTTCAGGGGTGCTTCGTTGATGACCATCACCTGATGCTCCTGGAAGTAGTGGCTCAGCCGACGAGCCGTCATGAACACGGTGTAGGAGAGTTTCTGGTAGTGAGGGTACCTCTGTTTTGTACCCCATGGGTCTTTCCATCTTCGGGTCGTTCGACCACGAGCACGGTGCTTACCACCTGGTGTGTAGCTGCTATGTATAGCAGTAGAGGCTCGCGCTCCTTTGGTGTGACCAAGACATGCGAGGTGGAGAGCAGCCGCTTCAGATCTTCGAATGCGTCGTCTGCTTCGGGCGTCCATTTGAATTTGTCTGCCTTGCGTAGCAGCTGATAGAAAGGCAGGGCTTTTTCTCCCATGCGGCTGATGAACCTGCTTAACGCCGCGATTCGCCCAGCGAGCTGCTGGACTCCTTTGAGATTCTTCGTCTTCTCCATGGCCATTACGGCTCGGATTTTCTTCGGGTTTGCCTCGATCCCTCGCTGGGAGATGAAGTAGCCGAGCAGTTAACCAGATGGGACGCCGAAGGCGCACTTTTCTGGGTTTAGCTTGATCTTGTATCGATCAAGGTTGTCGAACTGTTGGAGATATGCCCTAGAGGCAATAATAAATATAGTTATTATTATATCTTTGTGTTTATGATAAATGTTTACATTCATGCTATAATAGTATTAACAAGGAAACATTAATATTTGTGTGATTTGTAAACTTAAATTTAAGTCCCTAGTAAAGCCTCTTCATAATACTAGCTTGTTGGTTAATAAATGATTATGGTTTCCCTATCATGAACATTGAGATGTTATTAACAACAAGATCATATCATTAGGAGAATGGTATGATGGACATACTCCTATACATAAGCGTAGCATAAAGATCAAGTCATTTTAATAGTTCAATTGCTATATGCTTTCAGATACATAGTAACCTAATTCCTTCGACCATGAGATCATGCTTATCACCTTCACCGGAAGGATGCTTTGATGACATCAAACACCACACCGTAACTGGGTGGCTATAAAGGTGGCATTGAGTGTTCGGAAAGTATTGGTTGAGACACATGGATCAAGAGTGGGATTTGTCCATCCATATGACGGATAGATATACTCTGGGCCCTCTTGGTGGAATGTCATCCATTTAGCTTGCAAGCATGTGACTGGCTCATAAGGGATCACATATCACGGGAACGAGAAAAGAGTACTTATCGGTAACGAGGTTGAACTAGGTATGCAGAGATACCGACGATCAAAACCTCGGATGAGTAAACTATCATGAGATAAAGGGAAATTGGTATCGTATGTAACTGGTTCATTCGATCGCAAAGTAATCGTAGAAATATGTGGGAACCATATGAATTTCCAGATTCCTCTATTGGTTATTGTTCGGAGAAGTGTCTCGATCATGTCCGCATAATTCACGAACCGTAGGGAGACACACTTAAGGATTCGACGTTGTTGAGTAGTTATGGAATGATGAGTAAGATACTGAATGTTGTTTAGAGTCTCGGATGGAATCCGGGATATCACGAGGAGATCCGGAATGGTCCGGAGAATAAGATTCATATAAGTAAAGTCCTGTTTCGGGGTTGGAGAATGATTCCGGTGTTTTCATCGGGAATGTTCTAGAAGATTCCAGAATGTCCGGCACTCCGGAGAGAAAGGGTACATGAATGTGTCATAACAAGTTGGAACGGTTGCATCATGTACTAGGTGTCATCTCTGAGTGAAATAAAGGGATAATTCAAATCCTAGTTTGAAAAGTCAAACGCCAATTTGAAAAGTCAAACGGCTATTTTGATTGGTGGAGGGAGAGTAGGAAACCTACTTGGGGAGGAAGTCCCTCTCCTTTCGCCGCCAGCCTTGGAAGCCGAGTTGGGGAGGGACTCCTCTCCCCTTGGCCGGCCCCCTCCACCTATATAAGGAGGGGCAGGGCTGCCCCTCCAAGCACACAACTTGCACCCTACAAACCCTAGCCCCAAGCCGCCGGCGCCGCCACCTCCTGCTGCCGCCGCCTAGGGCTAAACCCTAGCCGCTGAGTTGGGGCATCCTCTTGCCCTAGCCGCCGGCCTAGCCTCTCCTCCTTGGTGCGTCTAAACCCTAGATCACCGAGGCTCTCTCATAGTCCACCATACTCGCTCCGGCTTAAGGCGAAGCCCTGCGAGATCTCCCCTCTACTTCCGGTACCACGCCGTCGTGCTGCCGGAATCGCGAGGACAGTGCTACAACCTCCTCTGCTGCTGGAACAAGGGAGAGGAAGGTCTTCGTCGAGTACCGAACGTGTGACCGACTGCGGAAGCGCTGCCGGAACGCAGCGCCGGAAGGATCATCTACGCGATCTTGAGATCGGGAAGAGTACGACTACATCACCCACGAGAATCCGCTCTCGTTAAACACTTTGGAATCTTCGAGGGTGAGTTATTCTATCGACTCGTTGCTACAATCTAGTAGATAGATCTTGGCTTGTTTGTTTGTATGCGGTAGAAAATTTTGTTTTCCATGCTACGAACCCCTACAGTGGTATCAGAGCCATGTCTATATGTAGATCTGTTGCACGAGTAGAACACAATGGTCATTGTGGGCGGTGGCTTTTATTATCAATTGCTTCTTATGTACTTTGCATCTTGCGGTATGATTGGATGAAGCGGCCCGGGCTAACCTTACATGACATCGTTCATGAGACTTGCTCCATGCTCAACATGCAACTTGTATTGCATAAGTGGCTTTGAGGGTGTCTGTCTCTCCCATTATAGTAAAGATCCAATTTACAACGGGCACTTGATAGTTCAAACATCAACGTTGTGGTTCTTGTTCGTAACTTAGATCGACACTTATTGAAAGCCCCAAACCACATAAAACATGCAAAGAAATTAGTGGCGTCTAACTTTGCTTTGCAGGGGTGTGCTGTGATGTGATATGGCCATGATTGTGATTATATTTGATGTATGCAATGTTCCTTATTGTAAGTTGGCAACCGGCAGGAGCCATATGGTTGTCTTTAATTTCTGTTAAGACCCGCGTGTCTATTCAAAGTAGTTGTAATAGTTGAAGCCGGTGGACGACAACCATGGAGCAGCGTCATTGACCTTGATGCAATGCCGGTGATGATGGAGATCATGTTCGTGCTTGAAGATGGAGAGCGGAATCACAAAGAAGAAAAGCCATATCATATCACATATTATGAATTGCATGTGATGTTAATTGTAACATCCCAGATTCTGTGTTTGGATGTTAATAGTGGCATGCATCTTCCTTGCATCATTGGCATCCTACATGTGAAAAATATTGCAACAACAAAATCCTAACACATAAAACCCATTTTAAAACCTATTTAATATTCCCATAAGTAAGCACCCTTGTTATAGTAGCATGACCCCTCTAAAAACCTTGTAAAACATTAAACTATGGCCTAAGTTGACCACCTTATTTTTATGAAAATTTAGAGGCAAGATTCATCACTTTTGGACTTAGTTTGCAAAAGCTAGAAGAGTTTTACTAAAACATAAAAAGGGAAATTGTTAAACAAAAAAAAAGAGAGAAGGGGCCAACAGCTAACCCTAGCTGGGCCGGCTCGCCAGCCAGCCCACCCCGCCCCAGCGCCCGCGCAGCAGGGAACCTGCCCGCACCCGTCGGCCCACCTTTCCCCCCTGCCACCGACAGCCCTACCCCACCTGTCATCCCTCTCCTCTCCCCAACGCGAACGGGACAGAGTCCCCGTCGGCCACGACCTCTGCCCCTCCCTCGTATCCGGCCAGGACTCCCCAGGCCGCATATATATGCCAGCCGCACGACCACCCCCTCCGTTCCCAGGCTCGCAAAACCCTAAAAGCTTCCCCGATTCCGCTGGTACAGGCCGCCGCCGACCAGGTGAGTTGCGCCGATGCCGAGCTTCCCCTCCACCTGTTCTTCTCCCTGGGATGATCCCCGCGTTCGACTGGTTCGCCTCACCTGCCTTGCCCATTGTCTGCCGCAGTGTGCCATCGCCAATCGCTCGCCGGAGCTGCGGGAGAGAACCTGCCAGCGCCACCGTTACAGGAAGAGGGGGACGAAATCAAGGCGACAGACGGGTCCGCGAGAAGGAGGCGAGCACCAGCGGCAGATCTTTCTTCCTCGAAGTGCACCCGAGCGCCGCCGCCGTCGCCACCGACACCGCCGCCGCCCACCGCCGCCGTCGACGCATCTGTAAGTCACCGAGCCACCCGATCCGTTCGATCTGCAACCTGTGGCTCGGATTAGTCCTTGACCCGAAGGGGTATCAGCCAATCACGCAGCGCCGCGTGGCAAGCGCGTCGTCGCCACGCCGCGTCGCCTGCCTGGCCAGCTGGCCCAACCCGAGGCCGCCACCTGGCGCGATCTGGGCTAGGGTTTAGGCTGGATGCTTTGGTTTTTGCAGATTAGGTTTAATATTGCGAAAATCATAGAAAAATAAGTATTTGTCCAAATTTAGCTTGTAATATAGCGTTGGATTCCTAATTTTATGTAGTATCCAAATATGTAATAATATTGCAGGTTTACAGTAATGTTTTAGTTGTAGATTTTAATCATTAGATTAGAGGGTTTAATCTATAGAAAAATAATTAAAATTCTATTCTATTTGTTTCTTGTTGCTATAATTTTGTTTCCACAATACCTACTGATCCAAATCATTAAGCTTTGCTTAGGATTATTAGATCTAACGTGGGGCTATCTAGATGGTTTGATCTCCTATAGTCCTAGGAATT
Source organism: Avena sativa (assembly GCA_916181665.1). Classification (NCBI taxonomy): domain Eukaryota; kingdom Viridiplantae; phylum Streptophyta; class Magnoliopsida; order Poales; family Poaceae; genus Avena; species Avena sativa. The sequence continues at coordinate 124,521,465 of OV702280.1, forward strand.
GTTTTAGTGATTCAAATTAGATCTAAACCCTTGGAAATAAATCCTAGTGACACCCTTACACTATCACAACACAAACTTGCTACCTCGATCAATTTAACCAACCTTGCATAAACTACCATGTTGCATGCATGCATGTTTTCCTCTGTGTATGCTTTGAGCAAGTTGTGATCAAATCTATGTTTGTGATTCGTTAGATTGCTCGGACTGCGCTAAGGAGTGCTATTGTGTAGAGTGCTGCTCGGATCAAGGCAAGTTACACCACTTGTTCATAATTTTGTCCCAGTTTTGATTCTATGCATGTGATCTTCAAAATTCTGTAGTATGCATGTGTAGGATGTTCTAGTAGAATTTTTCCTTAGTATTATTTTGCAAGTGCGATGATTTTGTAGTATGCCATGAGTATCTCTATACTTAGGATTTCCCATCCTAATAGGTTACCCCTGTTTTTACTAAGTATTGCTTGCTATGCTATATATACAAAGTACCGTTGGGGGGTTCGAAAGACAAAGAATTTTTCTAAGTATAAAGGCTCTCTAGAGCAAACTTTTCTTCTCAAATCCACTTCAAAATAAAACTAAGTTTTCTTCTGGGCGGAATGGTTGTCGGGTCAACGAGTGTGATTTTGGTGGAGGACGGCCGCCCAGGAATCAAAGAAGTCTGCCATGTTTCAGAATTCAGAAGCTTCCAGTGCAACCACAATACATTATGGGCTCTGTCTTGGCCTAGTACTTAGTGGGAAACCTCACCTGGGTACCAACATTTGGAGGTTCTTGGCACAGTTGGATCCGGAAGGTAGAGGGGCTACTAAGGGAAAGCCTCGCCATGGTATTGTCTGTAAAAGGACTTGATCGTGGATTATGGGTAAAGTGCACAAACTCTCGAGAGTATTGCAATCTGATCGATCAGCCGTGTTCACGGTAACAGAACGACAATGAGCGTCTGAAGGATGGAGCCACTGAAGGATCTTCCTCTCTCTTTTCTAAAAATAAAGTTTTGAAACCCCATGGCGTGCGTAATATCGCTAATGGGTGGGAATTTGGGAACTTGGTGTGTAATATCCAAGTGACGCTTGGTGCGTAATATCCAAGTGTTTGGTTGTTTGGACACTTGGTGCGTAATATCCTCGTGTGCCACTCGACCTTATTTTATCTAAGAAAATGTTTACAAAGTAGGACAATCTTCTCTTCTCACTACTTAAGAAAACTAGCTTTATGCAAATGAACTCCAAAGCCTATACCAGCCTTGCATGTAGAGATAGTCTTTTCTCTCCTTGGTGTAATTTGCCAATACATTCAAAGTATTGACCCAACTTGTTGGCTGCACGTCTTATGTGCAGAATCCGAAGATTGAAAGGTGCGTAGGGATCGCGGGTCTACACTCGACAAGCCTGGGCGTTGATGGACTCATGCTGCTTTTATGTTTATGCTGTTAATTGAGCTAGCATAATGCTAAGCAATTTTTGTAATAATTTCATACTCTGGATTCTCCGTGTAATAAAGACTTTGTGTTTTACATGATATTTCATCGACTGTGAGTGCTAGCTATTGATCCAGGGACTAGCATGTTAATCACAGGGACTTAGGATCCTTACCGATCCGAGGTCACTACAGATGGTATCAGAGCACATCTTTGCCTGTAGGACGTGACCCTAGGATTGGAACCACCTCTAACTTTAGTTCCTTACTTGTTTGTCTACTAAGTTATTTTCCGCACATCTAGTATCTGCTTTCCTCTACTTGTTTAAGTATCTAATCCTCATTCTTCTAACTCAAAGATGACGAGCTTCCTCTACGACACCGTCGAGGACATCGAGCCTCTTCGCTTTGGAGGATGCCTCATGGATCTACTCACACGTTTGGACCTTCCCCTCCCAAAAATCCAGGGGAGCACAATGAAGAAACTCCACAAGGACGGCTGTTGGGGAGTCAAGGTCATCCAACCAGGAAAAGAGCGAGGCAAGAACCCGGAGGAAGACATAGCAATCCACATTGTTAGCGATTCCAAGGAGAAGGCCCTTAGCATTAGCTTGCAGCAACTCATTGGTCGCCTATGTGGACGTCATCATGAAGCTCTCCAAGGACACTGCGGCGGCCTCTTTGGAAGAAGAGATGAGGAAGGAATTCCCATGGAGTTAACCTTTGAGGAAAGAACTTCTACCAAACGCCGAAGAACACAATATCAAGACTTGGAGTGCCACATCCATGACCTTGAAAAGGGTACCTTCCTCGAGATGTTGAAGAACGACGAGCTATGCGCCCTCATCAAGGAGAAGGAAGAAATGATCAAGCAGCAGGAAGAGGCAATGAAGCTCCAAGAGATAAAATTTCAGGACCAAGAGAAGAAGTTTGCTAACCAAGAGAAGAGGGTGATAAATAAAAACAAGAGAATTAGGGAACTCAAACAGCAGATCGATGGAGATGAAGTGCAAACCGAAGGCCTTTGCAAGATAATCAATGATGTGCGTGCTTCCAAGAGGGACTTGTCAAAGCAACTTGAAGCCGCAATGAAGACAAGTTTAGTGGAGGAGCTGCAAAGCGAGAAGGAGGGACTTCAGGAACAGCTGGAAGCCACTACCAAGAAGCTACAAGATGAGATAAAGGACCTCCAAGAGAAGCTTGAATCCACCACAAAGGAGATGGAGTTGTACAAGACAACTCTAGAGAAATAAGGCTACTCGTTCGAGGACGAGGAAGAGGAAGGCGTGGAGGATGTGTAGTAGTTGGACCACCTTTAATTCTATAGTAGAACGTTACTCGCAAATGTAATAGATACCAAGACAAGTTTGGTTTAGTTATACTTGGTTGTTCCCTGTGTTAAATTTGTGTTGTTATGCCTTGTGTGCCTTGTGTGCTTGGTGTGTTTTCATAAGGGTAGGAGTTTACTACTTAGTCTTTCTGTCTATTTCTTAACTATTCTCTTAAACCCCACAGATGCCACCAAGACGTGCGAACCCCGAAATTCCGCCAGAAATAGCAGAACTTTTGGCCACTCAGAACCAGCTGATCCAACTTCTCACTCAGAACATGCAAAACAACAACAACAACCCGCCACCACCACCCCCTCCGCCACCTCCTCAACAGGATCGCTTGACTCGGTTTTTGAGGCTGAACCCACCTACCTTCAATAGCAGCACTGAACCAATCATCGCTAATGACTGGCTGCGTACGATCAACAAGAAGCTAGACACCGTGCAAGCTGTCGGAGCCGACAGGGTGCGTTATGCCGCACACTAGCTTGAGGGACCTGCTGCAGAATGGTGGGATAACTACCAAGTCACCCACCCGGACATTGATGCTATCACTTGGGAACAGTTTGAGTTAGCTTTTTGCACTCATCATGTGGCTGCTGGTGTCATGGCTCTAAAGAGGCGCGAGTTTCGCGACCTACACCAGCTGCACCGCTCTGTCACCGAGTATGGTGAGCTTTTCAATAAGCTAGCCCGTTATGCACCCGATGATGTTTCCACTGATGCCAAGAGACAGGAGGAGTTCTTAAGAGGGCTCAATGATGAGATATCCATTCAGCTTGTGGCTCAGAAATTTGACAACTTTCAGGAACTCTTGGACAGAGCCATTGTGGTTGAATCAAAGAGGAAGAGCATAGAAAATCGCAAGAGGAAATCCAACCCTCACAAACACTCTGTTCCGTACCAGAAGCAGCGCAATTCCTCACCCCCACCTTATAACAATAATGGCCACAACCATAACGGTCATAACCATGGTGGCCACAAACACAATGGGCACAAAAACCGCAATGGCAATGGCGGCAATGGAAAGGATCTCAGTGAGGTGACATGCTTTAAGTGCAACAAGACAGGGCACTATGCAACCTCTTGCCCCGAGAGGAAGAATGGCAATGGCAATGGCAATGGCAATGGGAATAGTAATGGACACAACCATGGCAATGGGAACGGTAAGAAGCCAAATCCGTTTGTCAAAGCCACGGTGAATCATGTTTCTATGGAGGATGCTTGTGAGGCGCCAGACTCTATGATTGGTAAGTTCAAACTCAATTCTATTCCCGCAGTTGTTCTTTTTGATACTGGTGCATCGCATTCATTCATATCAAGGGTATTTGTGGATAGAGGCAAGATACCAACAGAGACTATAAACTTTCCTCTAAGGGTAAGTTCTCCTGGGGGAGAAATAGTGGCAAACTCCGGTTGCCAGGATTTAGAACTAAGGATTGGGACACACATTTTTCCCACCAGTCTAGTAGTTCTAGAATCACAAGGTTTAGACATAATCTTGGGCATGAATTGGATGACCGAATATGAAGGAGTCATAGATTGTTCCAAGAGAACTGTCATGCTCACAACGCCGGAAGGGAAGAGGATTCGTATCAAGTCGAACTTCGCACTCAAAGAAGTCATGGTGAAATCTCTTAAGGGGGTTAGCTTGGAGGAGGTATATTGTAAAGGAATACCCAGATGTCTTCCCAGAAGAGCTACCCGGAATGCCACCCGACTGTGATATCGAGTTTCTCATTGACTTAATGCCAGGCACGGGGCCGATAACTAAGAGACCATACAAGATGGATGTGGACGAGTTAAAAGAACTCAAGAAACAGCTTAGGGAACAATTGGACAAGGGGTTCATTCAACCCAGCGCGTCATCTTGGGGAGCACCCGTCCTATTTGTGGAAAAGAAGGATAAGACCAAGAGGCTGGTTGTGGACTACCGCTCGTTGAACGAAGTGACGATTAAGAATAAGTATCCTCTGCCCAACATCAACGACCTGTTTGACCAGCTAAAAGGAGCCAGTGTGTTCTCAAAGATCGATCTACGATCGGGCTATTTTCAGCTAAAGATTCGAGAACAGGATGTGCCCAAGACAGCATTCACCACAAGATACGGATTGTATGAGTACACCGTGATGTCTTTTGGTCTAACCAATGCCCCGGCATACTTCATGACCATGATGAACAAGGTGTTCATGGAATACTTGGACAAGTTTATCGTAGTATTCATAGATGATATACTCATATACTCAAAGGATGAGAAGGAACATGAGAAACATCTGCGCCTTATTATGGAGAAACTAAGAGAACACAAGTTGTATGCCAAGTTCAGCAAGTGCGAGTTCTGGTTAAAGGAAGTGGGATTCCTTGGTCATGTTGTGTCAGCTAAAGGAGTTGCCGTAGATCCTAGCAAGGTAGCTTCCGTAACAGAATGGGAGTCACCCAAGAATGTGGGAGATATTAGAAGTTTCTTGGGCCTCGCAGGATATTCCCGGAGGTTCATCGAAAACTTTTCCAAGATAGCAAAACCCATGACGGAACTATTAAAGAAGGAAAAGAAATTCCAATGGACCGAGGCATGTGAAGCAAGTTTTCAAGAGTTGAAGAAACGCCTTGTAACGGCACCAGTTCTGTGTCTGCCTGATATCCGGAAGGATTTTCAAGTCTATTGCGACGCTTCTCGACAAGGACTTGGAAGTGTATTGATGCAGGATGGGAAAGTGGTATCCTATGCCTCCTGACAACTTAAGAACCACGAACACAATTATCCCACGCATGATTTGGAACTTGCATCTGTGGTTCATGCACTCAAGGTATGGAGACACTACCTCATGGGCAAACATTGTGATGTGTTCACAGATCATAAAAGTTTGAAGTACATCTTCACCCAAAAAGAGTTGAATATGAGGCAACGAAGATGGCTTGAGCTAATTAAGGATTATGACTTGGATTTACAGTACCACCCCGGAAAGGCAAACGTGGTGGCTGATGCATTAAGCCGTAAGATATATGTAAATGGACTTACCGCAGGGGAACTTCCAGAGGGCTTATGCAAGCAATTCAGGGATCTCAGGTTGGAGATAGTCCCGAAAGGACACGTAGCGACTATGGAAATAGTGTCCACCTTCCAAGAAAGGATCCAAGAAGCACAAAAGGGGGATAAAGAGTTGGAAGAAATAAGAGTTAGGATAAATGAAGGAAAGACTAAAGAATTTCGTCTGGACGAACAAGGAACCCTCTGGTATGGGAAGCATTTGTGCGTTCCCAATGACCCCGATATCAGGAAGATGATTTTACAAGAAGCTCATGATTCGCCATACTCAATTCATCCTGGTAACACAAAGATGTACATGGATGTGAAGGATAGATTCTGGTGGAATAACCTAAAGAGAGATATTGCAGAGTATATTTCTCTGTGTGATGTGTGCAACAGAGTTAAAGCCGAGCATCAGAAACCGGCAGGATTACTACAACCACTACCTATACCCGACTGGAAGTGGGACAAGGTAGGCATGGATTTCATCACGGGATTACCCCGGACTCGTTCAGGATTTGATTCTATCTGGGTAGTGGTGGACCACTTCACCAAGGTGGCTCACTTCATCCCCGTAAAGACCACATATACAAGTGTTAAGCTTGCTAAGATATACATGTCAAGAATTGTAAGCCTGCATGGTGTTCCCAAGGGAATTGTGTCAGATAGAGGCACCCAGTTTACTTCAAAGTTTGGGCGACAACTTCATGAGTCTCTTGGAACCCGACTAGAATTCAGTACTGCCTTCCACCCTCAAACAGATGGCCAAACGGAAAGGGTGAATCAAATTCTGGAAGATATGTTGAGAGCTTGCGCACTAGACTATGGGTCTAGTTGGGACGATAACCTGCCATATGCTGAGTTCTCATACAACAACAGCTACCAGAAAAGTATCAAGATGGCTTCGTTTGAAGTTCTATACGGCATGAAGTGTAGGACTCCATTGCTATGGAATGGAGTTGGAGAACGCAGTCTTTTTGGACCTGACTTGATAAAGGATGCCGAAGAAAAGGTGCGACAGATACAGGATAGGCTAAAGGTAGCCCAATCCCGACAGAAGAGCTACGCTGATTACAAACGCAGAGACGTGGCCCGACTGCGGAAGCGCTGCCGGAACGCAGCGCCGGAAGGATCGTCTACGCGATCTTGAGATCGGGAAGAGTACGACTACATCACCCACGAGAATCCGCTCTCGTTAAACACTTTGGAATCTTCGAGGGTGAGTTATTCTATCGACTCGTTGCTACAATCTAGTAGATAGATCTTGGCTTGTTTGTTTGTATGCGGTAGAAATTTTTTTTTTCCATGCTACGAACCCCTACAGTGGTATCAGAGCCGTGTCTATATGTAGATCTGTTGCACGAGTAGAACACAATGGTCATTGTGGGCGGTGGTGCTTTTATTATCAATTGCTTCTTATGTACTTTGCATCTTGCGATATGATGGGATGAAGCGGCCCGGGCTAACCTTACATGACATCGTTCATGAGACTTGCTCCATGCTCAACATGCAACTTGTATTGCATAAGTGGCTTTGAGGATGTCTGTCTCTCCCATTATAGTAAAGATCCAATTTACAACGGGCACTTGATAGTTCAAACATCAACGCTGTGGTTCTTGTTCGTAAGTTAGATCGACACTTATTGAAAGCCCCAAACCACATAAAACATGCAAAGAAATTAGTGGCATCTAACTTTGCTTTGCAGGGGTGTGTTGTGATGTGATATGTCCATGATTGTGATTATATTTGATGTATGCAATGTTCCTTATTGTAAGTTGGCAACCGGCAGGAGCCATATGGTTGTCTTAAATTTCTGTTAAGACTCGCGTGTCTATTCAAAGTAGTTGTAATAGTTGAAGCCGGTGGACGACAACCATGGAGCAGCGTCATTGACCTTGATGCAATGCCGGTGATGATGGAGATCATGTTCGTGCTTGAAGATGGAGATCGGAAGCACAAAGAAGAAAAGCCATATCATATCACATATTATGAATTGCATGTGATGTTAATTGTAACATCCCAGATTCTGTGTTTGGATGTTAATAGTGGCATGCATCATCCTTGCATCATTGGCATCCTACATGTGAAAAATATTGCAACAACAAAATCCTAACACATAAAACCCATTTTAAAACCTATTTAATATTCCCATAAGTAAGCACCCTTGTTATAGTAGCATGACCCCTCTAAAAACCTTGGAAAACATTAAACTATGGCCTAAGTTGACCACCTTATTTTTATGAAAATTTAGAGGCAAGATTCATCACTTTTGGACTTAGTTTGCAAAAGCTAGAAGAGTTTTACTAAAACAGAAAAAGGGAAATTGTTAAACAAAAAAAAGAGAGAAGGGGCCAACAGCTAACCCTAGCTGGGCCGGCTCGCCAGCCAGCCCACCCCGCCCCAGCGCCCGCGCAGCAGGGAACCTGCCCGCACCCGTCGGCCCACCTTTCCCCCCTGCCACCGACAGCCCTACCCCACCTGTCATCCCTCTCCTCTCCCCAACGCGAACGGGACAGAGTCCCCGTCTGCCACGACCTCTGCCCCTCCCCCGTATCCGGCCAGGACTCCCCAGGCCGCGTATATATGCCAGCCGCATGACCACCCCCTCCGTTCCCAGGCTCGCAAAACCCTAAAAGCTTCCCCGATTCCGCTGGTACAGGCCGCCGCCGACCAGGTGAGTTGCGCCGATGCCGATCTTCCCCTCCACCTGTTCTTCTCCCTGGGATGATCCCCGTGTTCGAGTGGTTCGCCTCACCTGCCTTGCCCATTGTCTGCCGTAGTGTGCCATCGCCAATCGCTCGCCGGAGCTGCGGGAGAGAACCTGCCAGCGCCACCGTTAGAGGAAGAGGGGGACGAAATCAAGGCGACAAACGGGACCGCGAGAAGGAGGCGAGCACCAGCGGCAGATCTTTCTTCCTCGAAGTGCACCCGAGCACCACCGCCGTCGCCACCGACACCGCCGCCGCCCACCGCCGCTGTCGACGCATCTGTAAGTCACCGAGCCACCCCCTCCGTTCGATCTGCAACCTGTGGCTCGGATTAGTCCTTGACCCGAAGGGGTATCAGCCAATCACGCAGCGCCGCGTGGCAAGCCACGTGGCAAGCGCGTCGTCGCCGCGCCGCGTCGCCCGCCTGGCCAGCTGGCCCAACCCGAGGCCGCCACCTGGCGCGACCTGGGCTAGGGTTTAGGCTGGTTGCCTTGGTTTTTGCAGATTAGGTTTAATATTGCGAAAATCATAGGAAAATAAGTATTTGTCCAAATTTAGCTTGTAATATACCGTTGGATTCCTAATTTTATATAGTATCCAAATATGTAATAATATTGCAGGTTTACAGTAATGTTTTAGTTGTAGATTTTAATCATTAGATTAGAGGGTTTAATCTATAGAAAAATAATTAAAATTCTATTCTATTTGTTTCTTGTTGCTATAATTTTGTTTCCACAATACCTACTGATCCAAATCATTAAGCTTTGCTTAGGATTATTAGATCTAACTTGGGGCTATCTAGATGGTTTGATCTCCTATAATCCTAGGAATTGTTTTAGTGATTCAAATTAGATCTAAACCCTTGGAAATAAATCCTAGTGACACCCTTACACTATCACAACACAAACTTGCTACCTCGATCAATTAAGCAACCTTGCATAAACTACCATGTTGCATGCATGCATGTTTTCCTTTGTGTATGCTTTTCGCAAGTTGTGATCAAATCTATGTTTGTGATTCGTTAGATTGCTCGGAGTGCGCTAAGGAGTGCTATTGTGTAGAGTGATGCTCGGATCAAGGCAAGTTACACCACTTGTTCATAATTTTGTCCCAGATTTAATTCTATGCATGTGATCTTCAAAATTCTGTAGTATGCATGTGTAGGATGTTCTAGTAGAATTTTTCCTTAGTATTATTTTGCAAGTGCGATGATTTTGTAGTATGCCATGAGTAGCTCTATACTTAGGATTTCCCATCCTAATAGGTTACCCCTGTTTTTACAAAGTATTGCTTACTATGCTATATATACAAAGTACCGTTGGGGGTTCGAAAGACAAAGAATTTTTCTAAGTATAAAGGCTCTGTAGAGCAAACTTTTCTTCTCAAATCCACTTCAAAATAAAACTAAGTTTTCTTCTGGGCGAAATGGTTGTCGGGTCAACGAGTGTGATTTTGGTGGAGGACGGCCGCCCAGGAATCAAAGAAGTCTGCCATGTTTCAGAATTCAGAAGCTTCCAGTGCAACCACAATACATTATGGGCTCTGTCTTGGCCTAGTACTTAGTGGGAAACCTCACCTGGGTACCAACATTTGGAGGTTCTTGGCACGGTTGGATCCGGAAGGTAGAGGGGCTACTAAGGGAAAGCCTCGCCATGGTATTGTCTGTAAAAGGACTTGATCGTGGATTGTGGGTGAAGTGCACAAACTCTCGAGAGTATTGCAATCTGATCGATCAGCCGTGTTCACGGTAACAGAACGACAATGAGCGTCTGAAGGATGGAGCCTCTGAAGGATCTTCCTCTCTCTTTTATAAAAATAAAGTTTTGAAACCCCATGGCGTGCGTAATATCGCTAATGGGTGGGAATTTGGGAACTTGGTGTGTAATATCCAAGTGACGCTTGGTGCGTAATATCCAAGTGTTTGGTTGTTTGGACACTTGGTGCGTAATATCCTCGTGTGCCACTCGACCTTATTTTATCTAAGAAAATGTTTACAAATTAGGACAATCTTCTCTTCTCACTACTTAAGAAAACTAGCTTGATGCAAATGAACTCCAAAGCCTATACCAGCCTTGCATGTAGAGATAGTCTTTTCTCTCCTTGGTGTAATTTGCCAATACATTCAAAGTATTTACCCAACTTGTTGGCTGCACGTCTTATGTGCAGAATCCGAAGATTGAAAGGTGCGTAGGGATCGCGGGTCTACACTCGACAAGCCTGGGCGTTCATGAACTCATGCTGCTTTTATGTTTCCGCTGTTAATTGAGCTAGCATAATGCTAAGAAATTTTTGTAATAATTTCATACTCTGGATTCTCCGTGTAATAAAGACTTTGTGTTTTACATGATATTTCATCGACTGTGAGTGCTAGCTATTGATCTAGGTACTAGCATGTTAATCACAGGGACTTAGGATCCTTACCGATCCGAGGTCACTACATTAATCCTTTATGCATCTTGTATTGCTTATTTAACGATGGTAGCATTATAAGATGATCCCTCATGCACATGAATTTCAAGTTCTAAAGTGTTCATCCTTAATAAGCACCGTTGCTAAAGCTTGTTGTTTCGAAGCACCACGTGATGATCGGGTATGTTAGATTCTGCAAGTGTATACAACGTGAGCAAGCCAGATTTGCTCAGGCGGAAGAAAGGTTTGATCTTGACGAGCCTAGCATGTACAAACATGGTCTCGGAACACGGATCACTGAAAGGTAAAGCGTGAATCATATAGTAGATATGATGAACATGTCGATTGTTCGCCATTGAAGCTACATCAACTCTCGTGATGATCGGTTTTGATGTGGTGGATTTGGTTCGTGTGATCACTAAAACAATGTGAGGGATATTGTTTTGAGTGGTAGTTCACCTAGATTAATTTAACTATTAATTAGAACTCAATTTGTCATAAACTTAGTCTAAACTATTGCAAATATGTTCTAGATCAATGGCGGCCCCTACCATCAATTTTAATGTGTTCCTAGAGAAAGAAAAGTTGAAAAACAATGGAAGCAACTTCGCGGATTGGTTCTGCAATTTGAGGATTGTCCTCAATGCTGGTAATTTGACCTATGTGCTGGATGCACCGCTGGGTGACCCACCTGCAGCTGATGCTACCGATGAAGTAAAGAATGTTTACCTTGCTCGGAAGACTCACTACGCCACAGTTCAGTGTGCTATCTTGTATGGTTTAGAATCGGAGCTTCAGAAAAGGTTTGATAATTCAGACCCACATGATATTGTCCGTGAACTCAAATTGATCTTTGAGACTCACGCGGCAGTTGAGAGCTATGAGGCTTCTGAAAAGTTCTTTAACTGCAAGATGGAAGAGGGCAGCTCCGTCAGTGAGCATGTGCTTAAGATGTCTGGGCACGCAAACAAACTCCAAAGCTTGGGTATAGTGATTCCTAATGCTTTGGGGATTTACCGTGTCCTCCAATCACTACCACCAAGTTACAAGAACTTTGTGATGAACTACAATATGCAAAGCATGAACATGCAATTGCCAGAACTCTTCTCCATGTTAAAATCTGCAGAAGTGGAGATCAAGAAAGAGCACCAAGTGTTGATGGTCAATAAGACCACCAAATTCAAGAAAGGCAAGTCTAGGCAAAAGGGACACTTCAAGAAGGGTGGTAAGAAAGTTACCGCACCGACAAAGAAGACCAAGGCTGGACCTAAGCCTGATACTGAGTGCTTTTACTTCAAGGGAGAAGGTCACTGGAAGCGGAATTGCCCAAAGTACTTGGCGGATTTGAAGAACGGCAACATCAAGAAGAAAGGTATATCCGATATACATGTTATTGATGTGTATCTCACTAGTACTCATAGTAGTGCCTGGGTATTTGATACTGGTTCGGTTGCTCATATTTGTAACTCGAAACAGGTGTTGCGGAATAAACGGAAGCTAGCGAAGAACGAGGTGACGATGCGCGTGGGAAATGGATCAAAGGTTGATGTGATCGCGGTCGGCACGCTACCTCTTCATCTACCATCAGGATTAGTTTTATACTTAAATAATTGTTATTTGGTGTCTGCGTTAAGCATGAACATTATATCGGGATCTTGTTTATTGCGAGACAGTTACTTGTTTAAGTCCGCGAATAATGGTTGTTCGATTTATATGAGTAATATGTTTTATGAACATGCACCTTTGATAGATGGTCTATTCTTATTGAATCTCGATAGTGGAAATACACATATTAATAACATTGAGGCTAAACGTTTGAAAACGAGCGATAACTCGACCTATATGTGGCACTGTCGTCTTGGTCACATTGGAGTGAAGCGTATGAAGAAACTCCATTCCGATGGACTTCTTGAATCACTTGATTTCGAATCACTTGAAAGATGCGAAGCATGTCTGATGGGTAAAATGACTAAGACTCCATTTTCTGGTATGATGGAGCGAGCTACAGACTTATTGGAAATCATACATACCGATGTGTGTGGTCCAATGAGTGTAGCATCGCGCGGTGGTTATCGTTGTGTTCTTACCTTCACGGATGACTTGAGTAGATATGGGTATATCTATTTCATGAAACATAAGTCCGAAACTTTCGAGAAGTTTAAGGAATTTCAAAGTGAGGTTGAGAATCGATGTAACAAGAAGATTAAATTTCTACGTTCTGATCGTGGAGGTGAATATCTAAGTTACGAGTTTGGCGAGCATTTGAAGAAATGCGGAATACTTTCACAATTGACACCGCCGGGAACACCACAGCGTAATGGTGTGTCTGAACGTCATAATCGAACTCTCTTAGATATGGTTCGTTCTATGATGTCACTTATAGATTTACCGCTATCATTTTGGGGTTATGCATTAGAAACAGCCACATTCACTTTAAATAGGGCACCATCTAAATCCGTTGAATCGACACCGTATGAATTATGGTTTGGGAAGAAACCTAAATTGTCGTTCCTTAAAGTTTGGGGTTGTGAAGCCTATGTAAAGAAGTTACAGCCGGACAAGCTTGAACCCAAAGCGGAAAAATGCGTCTTCATAGGATACCCAAAGGAAACTATTGGGTATACCTTCTATCATAGATCCGAAGGCAAAATCTTTGTTGCCAAGAATGGGTCCTTTCTAGAGAAGGAATTTCTCTCGAAAGAAGTGACTGGAAGGAAAGTAGAACTCGACGAGGTTGTCGAACCTTCTCTCGAACTTGAGAGTAGCGCAGCACCGGAATAAGTTCCTGTGGTGCCTGCACCAATAAGAGAGGAGGCTAATGATGATGATCATGAAACTTCGGTTGTAGTTGCTACAGAGCCTCGCAGGTCAACGAGAACTCGTACCACTCCTGATTGGTATGATCCCGTTTTGAGTGTCATGTTGGTGGACAACATCGATGACCCTGCGACATATGAGGAAGCGATGATGAGCCCAGATTCCAATAAATGGTAAGAAGCCATGAAATCCGAGATTGGATCCATGTACGAAACCCAAGTATGGACTTTGGTGGACTTACCGAATGGACGGAAGGCTGTCGAGAACAAATGATTTTCAAGAAGAAAACAAATGCTGATGGTAATGTTACTGTCTATAAAGCTCGACTTGTCGCAAAAGGGTTTCGACAAATTCAAGGAGTTGACTACGATGAGACCTTCTCACCAGTAGCGAAGCTAAAGTCTGTGAGGATTATGTTAGCAATCGCTGCATATTATGATTATGAGATATGGCAGATGGATGTCAAAACAGCGTTCCTCAATGGAGACATTGATGAAGAGTTGTATATGATGAAACCTAAAGGTTTTGTCGATCCTAAAGATGCTAACAAGGTATGCAAACTTCAATGGTCAATTTATGGATTGAAGCAAGCATCCCAAAGTTGGAATCAACATTTTGATAAGGTGATCAAAAGTTTTGGTTTTATACAAACTTATGGAGAAGCTTGTATTTACAAGAAAGTGAGTGGGAGCTCTGTAGCATTCTTAATACTATATGTAGATGACATATTGTTGATTGGGAATGATGTAGACCTTCTTAATAGTGTCAAGGAATATTTGAATAATAGTTTTTCAATGAAGGATCTTGGCGAAGCAACTTACATATTAGGCATAAAGATTTATAGAGATAGATCAAGATGCCTAATATCATTGTCACAAAGTACATATTTGGACAAAGTTATAAAGAGGTTTGGAATGGAAGATAGCAAGAAAGGGTTCTTGCCCATGTTGCCCAATATGACGTTGAGTAAAACTCATGTTCCAACAACGGCAGAAGATAGAGAAAGGATGAGTAAAACTCCCTATGCCTCAGCCATAGGATCTCTAATGTATGCCATGCTATGTACTAGACCCGACATTTCATATGATGTTAGTTTGACTAGTAGATATCAAAGTGATCCAGGAGTGAATCATTGGACAGCGATCAAAAACATCCTTAAGTACTTGAGAATAACTAAGGATATGGTTCTTTCTTATGGAGGTGATGAACAGCTCGTTGTTAATGGTTACACTGATGCTAGTTGGAACACCAATCAGGATGATTCTAAATCACAATTTGGATACGTATTTACTTTGAATGGTGCGACAGTAAGCTGGAGAAGTGCAAAGCAAAGCGTTGTGGCGAGATCTTCAACTGAATCGGAATACATGGCTGCTTCGGAGGCTTCACAAGAAGCGATATGGATGAAAGAGTTCATTACAGAGCTCGGTGTGGTTCCAAGTGTGTTGGACCCAATGTCTATCTACTGTGATAACATGGGCGCCATAGCCAATGCGCAAGAACCAAGGTCACACAAGAAGCTGAAGCAAATCAAGCTATGTTTTCACGCTATTCGAGAACATGTCCAAGATGGTGACATAAAGATTTGCAAAGTACACACAGATCTAAATGTGGCGGATCCGTTGACTAAACCTCTCCCGAGGGCAAAACATGACCAACACCAAACTTCCATGGGTGTTCGGTATATTACCATGTAATCTAGATTGGTTGACTCTAGTGCAAGTGGCAGACTGTTGGAGATATGCCCTAGAGGCAATAATAAATATAGTTATTATTATATCTTTGTGTTTATGATAAATGTTTACATTCATGCTATAATAGTATTAACAAGGAAACATTAATACTTGTGTGATTTGTAAACTTAAATTGAAGTCCCTAGTAAAGCCTCTTCATAATACTAGCTTGTTGGTTAATAAATGATTGTGGTTTCCCTATCATGAACATCGAGATGTTATTAACAACAAGATCATATCGTTAGGAGAATGGTATGATGGACATACTCCTATAGATAAGCGTAGCATAAAGATCAAGTCATTTTAATAGTTCAATTGCTATATGCTTTCTGATACATAGTAACCTAATTCCTTCGACCATGAGATCATGCTTATCACCTTCACCGGAAGGATGCTTTGATGACATCAAACACCACACCGTAACTGGGTGGCTATAGGTGGCATTGAGTGTTCGGAAAGTATTGGTTGAGACACATGGATCAAGAGTGGGATTTGTCCATCCATATGACGGATAGATATACTCTGGGCCCTCTCGGTGGAATGTCATCCATTTAGCTTGCAAGCATGTGACTGGCTCACAAGGGATCACATATCACGGGAATGAGAAAAGAGTACTTATCGGTAACGAGGTTGAACTAGGTATGCAGAGATACCGATGATCAAAACCTCGGATAAGTAAACTATCGTGAGACAAAGGAAATTGGTATCGTATGTAAGTGGTTCATTCGATCGCAAAGTAATCGTAGAAATATGTGGGAGCCATATGAATGGGATCCGGGATATCACGAGGAGATCCGGAATGGTCCGGAGAATAAGATTCATATAAGGAAAGTCCTGTTTCGGGGTTGGAGAATGATTCCGGTGTTTTCATCGGGAATGTTCTAGAAGGTTCCGGAATGTCCAGCACTCCGGAGAGGAAGGGTACATGAATGTGTCATAACAAGTTGGAATGGTTGCATCATGTACTAGGTGTCATCGCTGAGCGAAATAAAGGGATAATTTGAATCCTAGTTTGAAAAGTCAAACGCCAATTTGAAAAGTCAAACGGCTATTTTGCATGGTGGAGGGAGAGTAGGAAACCTACTTGGGGAGGAAGTCCCTCTCCCTCCACCTCCGGCCTTGGAAGCCGAGTTGGGGAGGGACTCCCCTCCCCTTGGCCGCCCCCTCCACCTATATAAGGAGGGGCAGGGCTGCCCCTCCAAGCACACAACTTGCACCCTGCAAACCCTAGCCCCAAGCCGCCGGCGCCGCCACCTCCTGCTGCTGCCACCGCCGCCTAGGGCTAAACCCTAGCCGCCGAGTTGGGGCATCCCCTTGCCCTAGCCGCCGGCCTAGCCTCTCCTCCTTGGTGCGTCTAAACCCTAGATCACCGAGGCTCTCTCATAGTCCACCATACTCGCTCTGGCTTAAGGCGAAGCCCTGCAAGATCTCCCCTCTACTTCCGGTACCACGCCGTCGTGCTGCCGTAATCGCGAGGAGAGTGCTACAACCTCCGCTGCCTGCTGGAACAAGGGAGAGGAAGGTCTTCGTCGAGTACCGAACATGTGACCGACTGCGGAAGCGCTGCCGGATCGCAGCGCCGGAAGGATCGTCTACGCGATCTTGAGATCGGGAAGAGTACGACTACATCACCCACGAGAATCCGCTCTCGTTAAACACTTCGGAATCTTCGAGGGTGAGTTATTCTATCGACTCGTTGCTACAATCTAGTAGATAGATCTTGGCTTGTTTGTTTGTATGCGGTAGAAAATTTTGTTTTCCATGCTACGAACCCCTACACGAACGTCTCGCGGAGATCGTCAATTAGTGTCTTGGCCTCCCTTGTTTTGATTACTATGTCGTCGACATAGACTTGTATGTTGCGGCCGATCTGGTTCTTCAGGCATGCCTGCATGCACCTCCGGTACGTGCCACCTGCGTTCTTTAGCCTGAAGGGCATTGTGTTGTAGCAGAACACTCCGAACGGCGTGATGAACGCCGTTTTCTCCCAATCTTCGACCTTCAGCCGAATCTGAATGTAGCCTGAGTAGGAATCGAGGAAGGAGAGATTCTCACATCCTGCAGTCGAATCGATGATCTGATCGATCCAAGGAAGAGGGAAGTGATCCTTCGGGAAGTGCTTGTTCAGCAATGTGAAGTCCACGCATGTAGGATGTTTGTGTCCTTTTTAGGGACCATCACGGTGTTGGCCAGCCACTCGCTCTCCTTGATCTCTCTGATGAAGTTAGCGTCGAGCAGTATGTTGACCTCGACTCCGATGGCTTCAAGCCGTGGCTCGGATAGTCGTCGGATGGACTGTTTGACGGGCTTGGCGACTGGAAATACGTTAAGTGCGTGCTCGGAGAATTCCCTGGGAACTCCTGGCATGTCCGCAGGACACCAGGCGAAGATTTCCCAGTGCTCACGGAGGAATTCGATGAGCGCGCTTTCCTATGCGGGGCTGAGGTCGTTGGCGATCAGCGCCGTCTTAGAGGCGTCTGTAGGGTGGACCTACACCTTCTTAGTATTGACCGTTGAGTCGAAGTACATGTCAGGTGCGTTCTTCCTTGAGACTGGGGGTGCCCCGTTGTCTGTCACCTCTCGGAGCCTTATGAGCTCCTCCTGCATGCCGAATGACTGGGAGATTCTATTGAAGTCCCTGTCGCAGTGATCCGATCGGGTGAAGCTCCCGTGGACCGTGATGACGCCCCTAGGTCCTGGCATCTTGAGTAGCAGGTACGCGTAGTGCGGTACTGCCAGGAACCGTGCAAATGCCACGCGCCCGAGGATGGCGTGGTATTGTGATGGCCAGTCCACCACTTTAACTCGAGTCGCTCGCACCAAAAGTTATTGAGCTTGCCGAAGATGACGTCGAGCCATATCTTTCCCAAGGAGAATATGCCCTTCCCTGGAACGATGTCGTGGAACGTTGTGTCGGATTGTTCCGGGCTGCATAGCGGGATCCACATTGCTGCTAAGGTGATAGCGAACGTCATATTGATGCCGCTGCCGCCGTCCATGAAGACGCAGCTCATATTGAACCCTCCGATCTGCGCCTCGAGCACCAGGGCAGCATGACCTGGGCGAGGGATCTGGCGGGGGTGATCCGAACGGCTGAACGTGATGCAAGACTCCGAACCGCTGAGGTACTCAGGGATGGCGGGTGGAGCGGTCATGGCCAAACTGACCTGACGGGTGATTTTCTTTTACATCCTGTTTGTTGGGCGCCCTTTTTGGATCATCAGTGACCCTTTCGGCACGGGGTACCCATTTCCGTTGTTGGTCTGCGCAGGTGCGATTGGGTGATTTGAAGGTCCCATGGGTGGTGGTGGAGGAGCTCCGTGGGCGATGTCACCTGGTGTGGGTGCGTTCCCATACCCAGGGTTCGGGGCTTGTTGCCTCACCTGGGACATGCTCTCGCTGAGTTTCTGGAACTCGCGGCAGTCTTTGACCATGTGGATTGCCTTGTTTTTACCATCCTGCTTGTCGATGTAGAAGTGGAAGGTGCATGGGCCCGAGAACTTGTCATATGCCGAGGGTCCGTCGTCGCGGCCGCGGCGTTGCCATGACTGCGCTGGCCGTCCTCCATCGTGGAAGTTGTTTCCACGGTATCCACCGTTTTTGCGGTTGCCTTTGCTGCAGCGGTCGGCGTAGCCAGCCGCGACCATGTTGGGTCCATCGCGATCGTCATAGACACGCAATCTTCGTTTGCTACGGTGTTCATGTCGATGGCCGTAGTCATCTTCCTCCTCCGAGTGTGCTCGGTGGACGGAGTCCTCACCATCTACCCACCTATTGGCGATGTCCATGAGGTGGTCGAGTGTCTTGGGCTTGACGCGCCCAAGTTCTTCCTTGAAGTCTTGGCATTTGACGCCGTCCTTGAAGGCGTCGATTGCTCTCTCCTCAGAGATATGCTCCGCGGAGTTCTTGGTGTTGGACCAGTGTAATATATACGAGCGAATGGATTCACCCGTTTGCTGGGTATAGGCCCTCAGCTCTTCGATCGAGGCTGGCCTCTTGCTGGTGCCCTTGAATTTTCGAATGAAACTGTACGCTAGTTCCTCCCAGCTTCGGATGGATCCCGAGGATAGGCTGCTGAGCCAGATCCGGGCTGCGCCTGTCAGCTGCAGCTGAAGGCATTGCAGGGAGGTGTTTTTTTTTCCACCGTGTAGCTTGACTGACGACAGGTTGTCGCTGAGCCATGCCTTGGGGTCCTGTGTGCCATAAAACTTCAGAGTGTCCGAAGGGAGCTTGAAGTTCCTTGGCATCCGTGTCTGTCGAATAGATCTGCTAAAGCATCAAGCCCCGCAGAGTTCTCCTTCATCGTCATCCTCTTCGGATTTGGATGAGCATACGCGCTTGGCGTGTGCCTTGTCGATCTTGCGTTGGGTGAGCTCGCTTCGAGCGTCGTAGTCGCGGCTGCGATGTCGCGAGCTCTTGTGCCTTCGAGGTAGGTCGTGTTCTTCCTCGTCAGATGAAGGTGCGGGGCTGCGGTTGAACCTGACCACAGCCTTCTTTTTTTGGCTCCGTAGGAGCTTCTCCGTGGAGCGCAGCTCCAATGAGTCCGAGTCCGGCTAGTGCGGAGTTGTGCATGGACCTTTTCAGGTCCCCCACCGGAGGTGGATGGGACGCAAGGTATGTGGTGTCCGCCATGATCGCGGCTTGCGATGTTTTCGGGATGACGTTGCCATTGGGATCCATCTCCATGAAGGACGTGTTGAGGGTTTGGGTCACCTCGCGACGTGCAGTGGGGTCCATGTTCTCTACACGAGAATGTTGTTTGATGGTGTTGTTGCCGTGCGATCTGGAGCCGCCCATGGCGGAGAGCGCAGCTCGCCGCGCACTAGACTCTGAGTCCGCTTTCTTGCGTTTGTCAAGCACCTCTTGCATCTTCACCTGCTTTTTGTGCTCTTCGACGAGGAGAAGGTGGTACACCATCAGTAGGTCCCGTGAGGCACCCACAGGCAGGATCTTGTTGCCTGCCACGGCTTCGTGTGCTTGGGTCCATCCTTCCTCGCTGAGGTGGATTACCCGATTGGGATCGGTGTCCTCCTCGTTGGGCGGGGGGATTGGTTCCTCCTGTTTTCGCCGTTTCTACCCTACGAGTTGGGTGGCGGGTTGGGTTGCTCCTGATCCACATCACTCTAGATGACTGTGGCGCATTAGTAGCGTTCGTAGGTTGGATCGTTGCTGTCACAACTTTCGGATCCGGAACCATAGGTCCCTTCATCTGATGGCGGATCGCACAGATCTGAGTTGCAGCTGCTGCTGTCATAGGACTCATCTATCGACGGTGATGTGCGTAGCACGGGATGCGGAGCCCACGAGGCAGGCCTGATCGATGGAAGGGGCACTCGCTTTGGGAGGGGGAGAGTACCGGTCTGCCCCACCTAGAAGCAGAAGCTCCCGAACAGGATCTCGAGCCCATCGCCAATGGGCTCGAAGTCATTCAGAGTGGATGGCGAGTGGGTGGTGAAGTCGAAAGCGCCGAAGAGGAGATGGCTCTCCGTCGCTGAAGAGTTGGAGATCGCTTTGGTTGGTACTGTCACGATCGCACAATCAGCGCCCCCAGTTCCCACAGACAGCGCCAATTGACGAGGTTTAATCTCGTCCATGCCCATTGTTATGAGCTTGGGTTTTGGAGAAGATGGGGATGCTGTAGATCACGGAACGGTTTGCAAACAAGCAATGCGAGGACACGACGTTTACCCAGGTTCAGGCCCCTGGAGGGAAAACCCTACTCCTACTTGTCTTCTCTTGATTACGGCGGAACCAAAAGTTACAGGGGTGCGCAGATGTAATCTGGCGTGGAGGTGTGTATGCGGTGGTATGTGAGGTGCCCTCCTCATCGTGCCCTCCTAGCCTTTATATAGAGGTAGGCAGGTACCGGGAACAGATCGAGTCGGTTACAGATTTAGGGTTTGCCCCTTTGAATATTCTATCTAATAAAGTCTTGCTCTCCAAGGATCCTAATACGTCATGGGCTTGGGCCACCCGAAAGTCTTCATGGGCCGTGTATATTCTCGTGGGCCTTCCTTGGGATGGACCAGGTATGCTAAGGTCGTGTAGCCGTGGGGTATAACCATGTCAACTGTTTGGACATTCCATCTTTGGTAGGTTTGTTTTCGTGAAGCGTCTCTAAAGGCGATCGTTTTAATTTACATACTCCTTTATGTCCGACTTAACTTAGGCCAAGTTTTATGATATTTATGCAATACTAAAATGATCTGGTTAACTAAGTCAACCAAATACCAGCTGCGGATAAGATACCAGCTACGAACCATCCTAGGGTGTATGAATTACCCTACGGTTTCCGACATACTACTGGCATTCTCTCTGAATTGTCAGAGCTTGGATACCATTTTGCTCCAAAGCTTCTTCTTTGCACTTATTCATGATACTTCCATGATCTTGATATTACTATTCCATTAACTTCCTAGCAACATCACTTATTTTGGTTGAACTTAAGTTCATCACTTCTTGTTGCTCCATACATCTTCTTCACTAATTTTCCTTCTTATTGTTGGCTAATAATGATCTAAACTTGATCCATCCATCAAATTGTGTTGATATTGCTAATACTTGCTTAATTCTGCATGTAAGTCTTCATCTTGGTCTTTGGAACTCGTCACTCCCGTACGCGAATTCCCTTTCTCTATCTAGGTCTATATCATCAAGTAGTAATTGGATGTTGCAACATGCATTTGCAAACCAAGTCAAACTTCATGTACAGATATAGTCAATCAAGAACATTCAAGAAATGCCAATAAATCCAAATATGGTACATATAACACATAATATTCTAAGCCTGGAATATAGTAGTTGAGTATAATATCTCTAGAATTTGGGCTTAGTTGTGTAGTATATGACACCTCCTCATATAGGTTTACATTGTGATACTTAGCACTTAGGGTCAAACTATTACTTTGTTTCAATATTTACCCAAATTGCTCAATTGCAACAAGATAATTTTAAACAAAGTGGTATCAATTTGGTTTTAACTAACCTTTTTTCTCACTTTTGGAATGATTAACTATAACCAACCTTTCTTTATTTAATAAACTAACCTCTCATGATCTCCAAGTGACTAATAGGTTTCTGCTGAACACCTAGAACTAAGTTTTATCAGGAATTATGACACCTATGACTTCTATCATAGTTCTACCATGCTATTTTCTTACTTCTACTTCACAATGATTTACTAATTACTTGTCATATTTACACTTATATCATGGTTGTAGAGCTAATATCACCATTATCTTGTTATGCTTTACCTATTCAACATGATTTAAGAGCTAATCACACCATGATGACTTTACTTCTCATTATGATATCACTGATCTATAACATAATTTCACTCCTTCACGTAGAATTCTCAAGTGAATCCCACATGATTAACTACCCACTACAACAATACATGCTCTAATGGTCTTCATTAAGCTATCTATTGTTTCCAATTAACAGTAAGATTTTACTGCCTTACTTGAATTCTATAGTTAGGCTACACCATTTGTATTACTTTAGTTGACATACTAAACTTAATTCAACTCTACTGCGACCAATTGGCTTTCCTAAAGTATCTTGGTGGGTTATGTCTCCTTCTGAAGACACTAAATAGCACTTCACTGAGATAAGATGGATAACTATTTCTGAGAACCATGATTTATACATCGTGTGACAAAGTTATCCTCAAGTGAATTCTTATCACAAGTTATAAGAACTTCCGGTTTAGATAATATGGCTTCTATAGTCACTATCCAACCTACAGATCTTCCTAAAAGGGTTTTAATCCTAAGGTCAAAGCATATGCTCTGATACCAGCTGCGGTGACCCAGCATACCACTGGATGATGTAGTACACTATAGTCGTTGACATTACACCAATGAAACACCGTTCACTAGTATTACATCCGTCAGAGTGGTACAACAGAAACACAGTAGGTCGAAGACATGACTATAGGTTACAACTCAACACTTTACAAAATATCCAGAGAACACTCTAGGTTAAAGAGAGAGAAAGAAACTGCATACAAAGAAGAATCAGAAATAATCAACTCATAACTAATATATTAATAAGTTAGTATCTGAACTATTAGGGCTTGCATTGCTTCTATTGCAATACTCTATAGAAGTTGGTTGTATGGCTAGAGATTATATTCCTATCTAATCAGCAACTTCGTCTTTACTTTAATTTATGTATATGTTGACTTCCTTGACTTCATTGAAGAGCTTGAGCTATTGATGAAGATTCCTGGAGCATAAGTTGATGTAGACGTCGCCTGAATTCGCTTCAGAATCTAGCAAGGGTTAAGAAGATACGTTGAGTATGAGCGTACTCCGCAATTTCACTCAAAAATGAGTGTTTGATGCACTATATCCGCAATTTCTTAGGCAATGTAGGTTTTCATAAACATTTCTTCAAAGGTTGCTTTTATTCTGAAAAGCTATGTCCGTCAGCCTTCATAGGTTTATGATAACTTTCATGGAGTTCCTTTCCTGCCGCGTTCGTAGCTCCTTCCTAGAACAGGGAATAACAAGTTATAGTTCTTACACTCTGCAGAGGTGCGTTACTTTACCCATGAGAGATCAAATCCTTGTTGCACAACCGGGCGATCTTTCCCGTCCACACTTCCTATGGTGTGGGGCCTAGTAGATGATCCAAGCCAATCACTGTCCTTCTCCGCAACCCCGCATACCCGACGGATTGCACATCAGGCCTAGGATAAAACTTGTTTCCAATAGCAGCCTAAGGTGTACAACTGTAACATCCCAAAAATATTAATCAAGGTTATCAATTTCCAGTAACCCAAATTTAGGGTTAATAGTAACTTTTGTTAATTAAAAATCAATATGAATGCATGTGTGTGTGATGAATGCATGAATTCTTGAATGGACTTGTTTGATTGTTATGAATGGAAAGGATTGGTTTAAAGATGAAAACAACATCATCTAAATCATTTCCAAGCAGAGTCAAATCAATAGAAATTCAAAAACCAATAAAATAAGAAAATTGTCACTTTTTCCAATCTTGCTCACTAGACCACTTTGAGTGTTTATAGTCGAATATTTCAAACATAAACAAATCCTAATATTTTCACCCCTTGCTAGACCAAGTAAAAGTGAACCCCATCCAACCTTGCAAACCAACAAAAACATTTGGCAACCCTATTCAAATGACATTTAAAAATTGAATCTAGTTCATATGGTAAGATCACCATTTCTCAAAACCCCACCAAACCAGTTCACCTTGACAAATCCAATCAACCAGATACTCCCTAGTATGTGCCCAGTACACTCACCAAGTTTCATCCAAAAATTCAAATATGAATTTCTTGCGGCCATTTCATTAAACACCTGGAGACACAAACCAAATTCTGCCAAACTTCACTGTTTTGAGCAGTAATCTTTCCAAACCTTGTTCCCCATTGATCACCCTTGTCTCCCTAGTGACAACCAGTAATTTAAACCAGCCTAGACCCCTACCATCGCATCATGCCGTGCATGCCCGAGCAAACCCTTTCTAGCCGACCATGGCAAGCTAGAACGAGCCAGCGCCGCACCTAGCCACCATGTCCAGGAGGCACGCCATCATCCACTGCCACCCCCTGTCCACCCCTCAAGCCTTCACAAGCAGTGGACCACTGAGAACACAGGCGCCCAATTTGTCTCTGCCATGTCGAGAGCGCGCCAGCTCGCCGCGCTCGACACGCTCGCATAGACCACGCCTCACCTTCGCAGGAGACCACCAAACATGCTCGTTCGCCGCCTCGCGACCTGGAGCGCCTATGTGTTGTGAAAAACGTCGTCGGTGTCGCTCAGAGCACCAGCGTGTTCCGACCAAACCGCACCGTCCCTTGCCGCGCCATCAAGTCGTTGAGCACCGCCAGGCGACCGCGCACCATCCCCTAGCCTCAGCCATGCCCCTAGCTCGTTGTAACACCGACCCCGACAAGCACTGCCCATGCCGCTCGGCCTCTGTCCTCGGCTCATTTTCTTCACACCAGTTCAGTCCCCACCTCTCACTGATCCTTCCCACCTCTTCCTGGAGCAAGTTGAGCTCTCCCTCGCCAGAGCCTGCCGCTGCTAGAGGAGAAGGGCATTGTCGATTGGAGACACCCCAGGAGGAGCCGCTAGTACCAGGAGAACCGTCGTTGTCGACTTCATCATTCGCACCCATCGCCGACCATCGCATGAGCCACGGTGAGCTGCCCCAGATCCCCACTGGCCGCGCTAGGGTTAGCCCCCGCCTTGTTCTGTTCGACTAGGACGACGGTCGTGAGTCGTTGATCCTTAGTCTAATCCTACGGTTGTAATCGCCCCGTACCCCTTCGCACCCATGTCTCACTAATGAGTGGGGACACCACTTAACCAGCCCGGCCGTGCGTTGTGCACAGTGGGCCGGCCCAGTTAGAATTCCCGCGCGACCCAGTAGTTTGAATTTAGATTTGTCTATTTAGTTCAAACCCTAGTTTTGTCTATTGATTCAAAAATCAATTCAGAGAGTTTTACTGAACCAAATAACATGAAACCAATTTTGTTAGAGAGGTATGGAAATTCTTAATCCAAGCCCATTGGATTCAAACCATTTGAAATTATAGATCACCTACAGTAAAAATAACAAGGCAGAGACTTTTATGCATTCAAACATTTTTCAAAATTCAACCACAAATGCTTTTGAGTTGAATCCAACTCTCAAAAATAACATTTAATAAGACCTTTCTGAATATATAAAAATATCTAGGTTTACTTACATTAATAATGAACAAGTAATAAAAGAATGCCCCATAGGCATTTCTAGACACTTTAATTAATTAAAAAAATAAAGTTAAACCTTATTAAATTGTGACACCACTTTAAATCACATTCCGAAGTCTTAAAATATGTGGTGATGACATGTGTCAACATGATCCCATGTTTTAATTGGAGAATATTAAATTTTAAGTAGTTTTTCAATGAGTATAAATTACTTTTCTAAAATAAAATAAACAAGACTATTGCTTTAATTCATGTGATGATTGTGATGATGCTAGATCATCTAGTGTGAGCCTTTGTTTGCTAAATAGAAGTAGTTAAGTATTGTTTTTTGATTTTGTACTTCGTATTTATTTATAGACGCTAGTACCGACCAAGGATACAAAGAGGAAGGAGACTACTACGAGGAAGAAGCCAAGGAGAACTTCAACCACTACACTGCACAACGCAAGCTACCACTTGCATGTTACCTCTACAAGCCATCCTAGCAAGCTACCACTTGCATGTTACCTATGCAAGCCATCCTAGCAAGCTATCTAAGCATTCTAGAACTTTGCAAGTTAACACTTGCATGATAACTATGAAAACTAGATGCCTTAGGCATATGTGATTATACCCCTTTGATTACACCAAATCCCAGTTTTACTTGCAAGCTTTATTATTTTATTTCTTTATCAAAGCTTTTTATTTATGATTACTTAGTGACATGTGAAGTTTTGGAAAGGTATTATAGGTAGCATAAAGAGCATAAAACTTGGCCTAAGTTAGATATAATTAGATGTCATCCTGAGGCATGAGATTAGACTTAGATAAGTCACACTTGATTATCACCCCTCATTAGTGTTTACCCCCAACTCTAGTGGCTAGTTCTAAGCATAAAACTTTATCACTTTAGATGGGAATACTTGGTGAAAATGATTATGAAAACCTTAGAATGATGAGTCATTCTAATGAAATGTTTTGACATGTGTTATGAACACCAGATGATTTTGATGATGAAAATGCTGAGGCGTGAGCCTTAGCCCTTTATAAAACTGATGGTTGTGTTTGGATGCGATACCATTCCAATTTTACCGTACAACCACAATACCCGAATTTGGGTAGGTCTTAACTGGAAGTTTATATACCTTAGTATGGGTTTCCTTGCGGACGAGGTTTGAGATGAGGCTACCTCATGATGATTGTCCACCTGTGCAGTTCCCAAGATGATAGATGGTCATAGTTGGGAGGCCAAACTCACAGGAGAGGTGCCTATACTAGGGTGTGTAATTGAAAGGTTAGGATTAATTATTCGTATACTGAGTATGGTGAATTAGGGATTGTTCCTTAAGGATTTATCGATTGTTGTGGTGAAAGTGCACCACCTCTGCAGAGTGTCAAACTATTCGAATAGCCACATCCACGGTTATGGACATTTGGAGTGGCCATACTGTTCTATCGTCAGATGTTTTCAAAATGACTTGTGAAATGAATCATGACATTGACTTGACCACAACAGGGTTGCGAACATGAAAACTAAGTTCCCACTTAGGTGTTATAAAACCTTAAACTAGCTTTCTTTGCTTCTAAACTTAGTTAGAGATAAACCTGGATTTTTGCAAAACAACCTAGAGCTTAGTATTCCTACTTGAACCACTTTATTTGTTAGTGATAGTTTGCTAGTATTTAAAGACTACTCATGGCTTTATCCCTGGCAATTCCCGTGGCCAGAATATGAGGAGGACTATCAAGAGGATGGACCGCAGGCTACTACAACTAGGATCATCTCCCATCGTCAGCATTGCCTATGACCATGAAGATGGAGCTTCGCCCATGCTATAGTTATTATATTATTCCGCTGCGTTGATTGTATTAAGACTAGATCATGAGATCCTTTATTTGTATAACCTTTATTATGGTTTGTAATGGATGATGAACTATGGTACCAAATCTGTTATGTCTCGCATAAATGGTAATCCTGGGATTGCGATGTATGGTATAACAGGCATCTGGGATTAAAAATCCGGGTGTTGACAACAACCCTCATAGATACCAAAAGCTGTGGGACGTTCAGGGATACCACCCATAACCTGCCAACCCTCTATAAGAGGAGTTAAAGCAACGGCCCCGTCATCCGTTGGCATGCAAAAGTGAGCGGATCCAGCTGACTTCTCCGTCCCATTGCAAAACTCATGGTTAACGCGTAATATACGGCGCAAGAATCACTGGCGACATTGGTTGTTA
Organism: Avena sativa; assembly: GCA_916181665.1. Taxonomy (NCBI): domain Eukaryota; kingdom Viridiplantae; phylum Streptophyta; class Magnoliopsida; order Poales; family Poaceae; genus Avena; species Avena sativa. Next base: position 124,549,859 of record OV702280.1, read on the forward strand.
AGTCCTAGATAATATGGTCCTTTACCACCGGAACTTTCATAGTAGGTTAATACCTCATGGTAATAACCTATAATCTTATTGTTTTTCTGACCTTTTTGAAATGCAGGTGATGACAACACTAGATTTGCAAAATACTTTACAAAAAATAATCAAAGGACATGAGCAAGTGTGAACTTACCTTTTATGATTGCAAGATTATGCCCTCATGGTCTTCGAGACAATATAAGATCCAATATCTGAAATCAGCATCATTGGTTCGGTAAGGACTAATGTTTAAAGAAGCAGGATGCTATTATGCATAAGTAATGTAATGCAATTTGATAGACTCGAATCCCCAGAATAAACGTTGTTCTAGGGTTTGGATACTGGAAATGGTTTCTTTGGAATGTGTTGCCCTTTTAGATTAGGTTTCACACTTGGGCTTCTTATTAGGGCTTGTGAGTGTGTGTGAAACAACATGTAAACATAATAAGTAGCATATATTAATAAAGCATGCAAGTGTGAAATGGTATAAGATGACTCCTTATATGAAGGTTGTTACTTAAGTAGATTAATTCTGGAATGCTTAAGAATTACTTTTAGTGTTTCTTTAAAAGAATAAATTTTGAAGAAAGGTGTTCTTATCTACACAAAAGCATTTAAACTTTAAGTATTAACATTCTAAAATATATAAGTAGTGTATGAAGTAATGTGATTATGATTAATTGTCATCTGGTGTCTATGATAAAAGCACTTGGATTTAGTTGTTAAGAGTTGGGGATATTATTATAAGATTTGTTGTTTGAAGTGGCAGAAAGGATAACCTTTGAATAAAAGGTTTCTTTCCTAAGGTTTAAACAATCTTTATGGTTAATAGAATGTGATCGATGTCTTTTGGTGTTTACTCGGTTAATTTGACCTTGAAATGCAAAAGTCTTAATTGAAACAGACCAAAGTAAACTATAAAATACATAATAAAGCCTTTATCGCAATGTTTATAGTCTTGCATACTAATGTTTAACTTTAAGGACATAGATGGACTTAAGATGTAATGCTTATGATATTCGTATTTTGTTTACTTCATAATGTTTTCTTAAAGTTACTTTAAGAGTGGTATTACTTCTATTTGACTAGTGGTTTCTTAAAATTATAATAGATTAGAATCACTTATCTCCTTATAAATGTGTGGTTATGGTTTGTGAATAAGTAAGCAATATTATTTAACTACTTACGAATTCACTATAGTGTTTTGGTATGTTTATAAACTTGTGGTTGAAGTAAGGGAAAAGGTTTTATTTAGTCACGAATTATTCTTGAATCTTTTATATTTGATAAGGGTCTTTTAAGAAAATAATCTACACTTATGGTTGAATGATAATTCAATAATATTGTATTTAAAATGTTTTGCACCATTTTGACTTCATATTATCAATATTTAAGACTAATACTATTTATTAGACCTCAATTGACTAATTTTAGAAATATTAGCAAAATCCTTTTTGTAAGCTTTTATTATATATTGTTTAGAGTTTCTTTATTTTCTTATATGAGTACTTTTTCTTTTAATATTAGTAAGGGATTTTGTTATGAATTCAATTTATATAATATATCATAAACCTTTTAAGGGATATACTACTACTGATTTGTGAGATGTAGGTGAGAAAAATAATTAATAACTTTAGGGTTTTATATTTTGTTTCTTATTTAGGAACTTTCTTTAAGCTATGCTTTTATTTATTTATGGATAAATGTGGTTTTATAATATCCATAAAATCATTATAAAAGCCTCATATAATAATTACTATATATAGTTAATGCCTTAATATGGTGGTGAATATTGTTTAAATAATATTGGTGATGACATTATATATATACATTGATAATTATGATTGCAATAGAAGTTAGGGTTTAGAATTAAAAATGCTTACCATGGTTTTTAGGACATTTAATATACCTATATCCTTAGATAGGCATGGATAAATATTAATGGTTAAGACATATTGTCTTCATGTTTGTGATCATGAATGATATCACCTTTTAAAATAGTAAGGATATTCTCTAGAATGGGTTATGAGATAGAATTGATAATTATAGTTTCTAGGCATATGTAATTTTTAATGTTTAGAAGTGGCAAAGGTATGCTTAAGTGATGTGCTATATGAAAATATTCCTATAAGCCATTGTGGAAATAAGATGATTGATCATACAAATTAAATAGATATTAAGTTTGATTATAGATTTAAGGTTGAATGTTTACCAAGAATTCCTATCTTCCAGACTTCATAATTCAGGGCTTCTAATGAAGGAATTCCTTTCCTAGATATTCTACTTCTTCATATCCATCATCATGTGTTAATATGATGAGATTTACTTCACAAATATGTTCTTATCAACACTTCCTAATTCTAAATCTATTTTTTAAATCCAATGAGATTGACACTAAATCTCAATATCATCTCCTCATAGAGATAATTCTCATCTCTATAATGCTTCTAATGAATCCAATTCCATTTGAAGGATTATTCTCTTTCTTCAAGCTTGTCACTGAATCTTTTCATAATATTCTCATATCCATACTTGGTTATATCAACTACTCTACTAATGATAACTTATAATCAATTACATGGTTACTTTTAACTCCATTCATACACATCCTTCATCATCCATCACTAACATTACTCTAATAGATGTACATATCAAATCCTACTTCACCTCAGGTGTTTACTATTCTTTAAGAGAAATATACTACTTCTATAACTCAATGTTTCTCTAGCTTCAGCTTAGTCACACTATCTTATCTCTACTTATCTCCAATAACTCATACACCAACTTCTCATTATACCACTGTAACTTGTCATGACTAACCTAGGATAACATATCTATAGTAGGGTTTAATCATGTTACCACCAATGTCACTTATATATGATATAATTGTTCACTCTTAGTGACTTAAGCATGATCATTATAATCCCTTGATCATTTATGGCTTAGGTTTCCAGTTGGCTAATTAAGGCTTTAATCAATATAACATTACAGTTGTATTATAATTATCTTCTCAGTGTATCTATCTAACTAAGAGATATTATTCATTGATTATGCCTACTTGATCCAAAAGGATTACTCCTTGGTAACTATATTTAGAATTCATTCTTGCAATCTTATTTGTTACCACATATATTTTTATCTTAGATAACTCTTCTATCCATTCAGGAGTGAGTTAACTCCCTCAATTATCATATTGATTTGATTCTCTTGAAACTCTCACATCCTATAGATGATATCTAAATCTAGCATTACCACCTACCTCTTCTTACTTCTTTCTTTATAGGCTTAAAGTGATTGTTATGGTAAGAACGCGATTTGATCGATCAAGAATTGATAGGCTAAGAATTGGTGAATCAATAGTTGATTACTCAACATTGATGAACAATAGATATTAAAATAGGATTCCATAAGCATTAATATGGAAAGGAAGATATGTGGTGAATTGTGTTGAATTGGTTTCCTCCCTACTCCATATAACTAAATATTTAGGGTGAATTATTACCATGATATTCATGGTATAAATAGGTAAGGATAAGATAGGTCAAGATTTAGTTATTAAACTCTTGTTACTTGAGTTATATTCATAACTTTGCATTCATGGGTAATTGTAATGAATACTATGATATGATCTCTTAAGGATCCAATATTAATCTTTAAACAATGTGTTATGGTTTAATTTATTATATTTGATCTACCCTTAGATTAAATCATCTTTACCCAAAAAATAAGGTTTTAGCAAAGGTCATATTGAAACTTATCGTAGTCAACTTGATGATATACTTCAATTCCATCAAGTTAAGAGAAGCTTCAATCACATTGACAAGTTTTGCTTACAAGCGCGAAAATTATTCAGATTTTCTATGCATGAATGCAATGCACACATCTAGTTTTAGCTTATTTCTAAGCTCTAATGCTGGGATGTTACAATTCTTCATGGCCTCGACGAGTAATACGACTCCTTGTCCGAGGTCGTTAAGCATCACGCGGCTCTGATGCCCATGCACGATCTATATGCGTGGCTGATGTCCACCAGGAAGTGCAAGGAGGGGCGCCACTCAACTGTTGTCGAAGGTGTCCACTCCGCCAATGCTGCCAAGACAGGCGGGTACAAGCCTTCCCGCCCACTGCATCGCCTCCGCCGCCTTCCACCTACTTTCCTCCCTCTAGGCCCGGGTCGGGTGCTCGGCCTCCTGCTCCAGGAGGCACTGGTGGTGGCTCCTATGGCCGTGGCAATGGACCGCGGCCCCACTGTGAACTATGTGATGAAGTGGGTCACCTTGCTGCACGCTGCTTGAAGCATTTCCAAAAGTCGTTTCTTAGTGTGGGCAATGACGGTCGCTTCCTTGAGCGCCAACTTACTCAGGCCAACTGGAGAAGCTAAACATGCAGGAGCCATACTAGGGACATGAGCAAGTTCACACAACCAACAGGGAAGGTATGCGTATTTCTTATATTGGTCAAGCTCTAATTTCCACTCCTTCATATAGGAATCTCCATCTTCGTAATATTTTACATGTCCCTAGTGTCACCAAAAATCTTCTCTTTGTTCATGAATTTACTTCTGATAATCATGTTTACAGTGAGTTCCATCCTAATAGTCTTTTTGTAAAGGACCTGCTTACGGGGGCATCCTGCTTAGAGGCTGAGTTCGCGGTGGCATGTACACACTCGGCGCGCCACCAAACACCCCACTTCTCAAACAAGTCTTCAGCGCTTTTAAAGCTTCCTCTACTCGGTGGCATGCTCATTTAGGCCATCCGGCTATGTAGGTTGTGCAACAAGTCCTTCATCATCATCAATTACCATCAGAGTCCAATAAAGTAGTGTCAGTTTGTGATGCCTGTCAACATGGAAAGAGTCATCAGTTACCTTCTCCTATTTCAACTCATGTAATAAACTCTACTTTGGAGCTTATTTATTCTGATGTCTGGGGTCCTGCCCAGCCATCTGTTAGTGGTCACACTTATTATGTCAGTTTTGTGGATGCTTATAGTCGTTTTACATGGCTTTATTTGATTAAGCGCAAGAATGATGTCTTTGAGGTGTTTCGTCAGTATCAATCTCATGTTGAGCGTCTTCTTGGCTACAAAATTAAACATGTTCAATCTGATTGGGGTGACTACATTAAGTTAAATGAGTGTTTTCAACAACTTGGTATTAACCATCGTGTGTCATGTCCTCACACCCACCAGCAGAATGGTAGTGTTGAGCGCAAGCACTGTCACATCGTTGAGACATGCATTACTCTTCTTGATCTTGCATCTCTTCCTTTTTGGTATTGGAGTGATGCCTTTACCACTGCTTGTTTCCTCATTAATCGCATGCCCACTCGAGTTATTGATATGCACACTCCTATTGAATGTTTGTTGGGTGAAGTTCCTGATTATACCTTTTTACGGTCTTTGGGTGTGCGTGTTGGCCCAACCTTCGCCCCTATAATAAACACAAACTAGAGTCTCGTTCCAAAAAGTGTGTGTTCCTGAGTTAGAGTCCTCTTCACAAAGGGTACAAGTGTCTTCATGTCCCTAGTAATCGTTTCTATATTAGTCGTGATGTTGTCTTTGATGAGAACGTGTTCCCATTTTCTAATCTTCCATCCTCCACATCCACACATTTGTCGTCGTCTTTACCCACCTCACTTGACCAATTTGAAGATATTGCGCATGCACCTGTTCTGCTCTCTAACCATGGTGCAGGTACTGGTCATGGCGCTCGCCTTGATGTGCTCTCGGAGTCACCATCATCGTCGGAGGGAGACTCCTTCCCAGCATCATCCGCTCCGTCATCGGCGTCGGACGTCGATCGCATGCACTCGACGCCTCTGCGTCGCCCTGCTCCTACGCCCGGTCTAGTGGACGGCCCGGCTGCCCCAACGTGTGATCACATGGACCAGCTACGGCTCACGTACGAGCCGGCTTCACTAGCGGCGTCGACTTCCCCCACCATGCCTTCACCCGTGTTGCCGACCGCCTCGGCCTCCCTAGCCCCGACTGCTTCTCCTGTGTCGACCGAGCTGTCACCTGCGGGTGCAGGATCTTCTCCAGGATATGTGCCCAGATTCCCTGCGCCGAGTCCTCCATCGGCTGATCCTGTGCAGCCGGATCCTCTGCGTCCTGTGACTCGCCTCTCGCATGGTATGCGTCAGCCCAAACATCGGACTGATGGTAAAGTTGCTTGGATGGCCGCATGCATGGCTGATGCTGCTGCAGACCCCATGTCTGAACCACGTCATTTTTCGAGATGCTCTTGGTGTTCCTCATTGGCCTGCTTCCATGGAGCAAGAGTTTGAGGCCTTGCTCCGTAATAACACCTGGCATCTTGTTCCACCATCTTCTCGTGTCAATGTCATCGATTCAAAGTGGATTTTTAAAGTCAAGCGGCATGCCAATGGTCAAGTTGAAAGGTATAAATCTTGTTTGGTCGCCAAGGGATTTAAACAGTGCTATGGTATAGATTACGAAGATACATTCAGCCCAGTGGTCAAACCTGAGACAATTCGTCTCTTTCTCTCTATTGTTGTTTCTCGTGGCTGGTTTCTTTGTCAGTTGGATGTACAAAATGATTTTATCCATGGCGTTCTCGAATAGGAGGTGTTTATGAGGCAACCTCCTGGGTTTGAGGATCCTGAGCGTCCTCATTATCTGTGTCGATTGGACAAGGTGTTATATGGTCTCAAACAGGCTCCTCGAGCGTGGCATGCTCTTCTTGGGGTTGTCCTTCGTCAGCATGGGTTCTACCCGTCTACTGCTGACACGTCTCTGTTCATTCTTCAGCGACCTGACATTACTACTTATCTTCTGGTATATGTTGATTACATCATTGTGCTTAGCTCCAAGTCCATGGCCATTGATCAGTTGGTCCTTGGTCTCCGTCAATAATTTGCTGTAAAGGATCTTGGTACCCTCCATTACTTTCTCGGGCTGGAAGTGGCTCAGTCTTCTGCTGGCCTTCGCATTACTCAACACAAGTATGCTACCGACTTGCTTAAACGTGGTGGTCTTCTTAAGTGCAAGTCTGCGACTACTCCTATGTCGGCCACAACCAAGCTTTTCCAGTCCGACAGTCCATTTCTTGAGTCTGATGATGCTAAATATTATCGAAGTATTGTTGGGGGGCTCCAATATCTCACTTTGGCCAGGCTTGATATCTCTTTTTCGGTAAATTGAGTTTGTCAATTTCTGCACTCTCCTACTGAAGATCACCTTGCTTCCGTCAAGAGAATTCTTCTGTTTGTGAAACATACTATTGGTCATGGTTTGCTTCTACGCCCCTCCACTTCTCCTGCCATCTCTGCCTTCTCTAATGCTGATTTAGCTGGAGATGTGGATGACCGTCGATCCACAGGGGGCTTTGCTGTTTTCTATGGAGGTAACTTGGTTGCGTGGAGTGCTCGCAAACAGGATATAGTGTCACGCTCTTCTACAGAAGCAAAATACAAGGCGGTTGCTAATCCAACTGCTGAAGTCATTTGGATTGAGGTGTTATTGAAAGAACTTGGTATTCGACAGCAGTCCCCACATGTTTTGTGGTGTGACAACATTGGTGCTACTTATCTCTCATCAAATTCAGTCTTTCATGCAGGGACAAAGCATAATGAAATTGATTTTCACTTTGTTCATGACAGGGTGGCTCACAAGCTTCTGCAAGTTCGCTTTGTGTCTTCAAATATCAGCTTGCATATATATTCACTAAACCTCTACCTCTTCCTTTATTTGATGAGTGTAAACGCAATCTAAACATGTCCCTTGTTGAGGTTGAGGGGGGCAGTCAGAATACGTAACATTATAGGACTGTGTATAGTTGTATCCTAACTTGTACTTGACCCCATCTATAATTCTTGTTGATCTATATAACGAAAATCCCAGGATCCCATGCTTTGTGCATTGAGGTATCCCCAAAATATTGTGTCCCTCTTGTTTTATAGACATCACCACGACATTGTTACCAAGGTCTAAGAAGCAATCAAATTCGCTCACTGCTTATTTGGGATTATTACTCCAACACACTAGCTTCGGCCCTCATCAAGAATGTTGTGTCCAGTCGTTAGATAAATACATGACCACTACTATTTAATACAATCAACTAAAATGTTGATTCAACATGGAAGAAAATCCCAGATTTTTTAATAAAATAATCTGAATTCTTGAACACGTGTAACAAATCAGTATCTAGCCTACTTAAGAAAGAGCTAGTTACATAAAAATATATCTAAATGAGAACTAATTAAGATGCTCCTATGTTAGTATTAATGATAAGAGTTTTTCATATTATGAAAGCACAGTTACAAACCAATAATCAGTATATATGGAAAGAGATCACTCATTCAGACTTAGCAAGGGTAACAAGTATACCGAACTACTATTTACACATACTAGGAAACATGCCCGTGCGATGCAACGGGAGAGAAAAAATTGGGTCATCGAGACACAAAATATATTTTTCTTGACAGTCATTGCATGTCACAAAAATCAACCATCTTTTGCACCTCCATGACACACATTGCTATTAGGCATGCCATGTCATGCAAAATATTGGTACTCGAAATCATTTATTTCTTTCATTTCCTTCCATCTCCAAATAATCAAGACAAGACCCAACAATCATAACAACAAAATCAACACAAACACACTACCAATCCTCTCTATCTTTCGCTCATTTCCTCTTTTCAATATGCAAAGAAATATATCAAATTTCTCAAAAAAATTACCCCACGTCAGTAGATGCAAACAAGCAAGAACTTGCGCATACACAAGTCCGGAAGAAATTCCATGCCTGTGACATTCGTATTGTGTCAGCGATCACATGTATAATTTATAGAGAAGATTCCAGCTAGACAACATAGCATTATTTGCCTTAATTTGAATTATTCCCATCATCATAATCAACTAACTGAATAGACATGTGTGTTGTGTAGTAAATTTCATACATAAATGCATCTCATTTGGTTACGTTACATACTAACCAGTGCGTAATAGTTACATACTAACATACCTTCTTACATCAATATAATTACTTGTTAGACTGAATAGAAAAAACATAGAAGCCATGAGATATAATTAGCCGGTAGGTATAATTTATCGTTATTCTTACAACACCAGTAATTTACTTCTTTCACTCCTTGTATCTGATTCATCCAAGTACCTGTCTAAGCAGAGAAAGCTAGTAAATTAGACCTCTTTTGTTACTGGGGACTACAAATGAACGATTGTAATAGTTAGCCAAATAAAAAGCAAGAACATGTGGAGATTATCGGAACGACTCTAACTACAGAGAGGAGCAGGGCAGTGTGGTGCGGATTTACATTATGTTAGTACTATTCGTGAATACAAACGATCATTGCTATCAAATCGTAGAAGGTATATGTGCATGCAGTAGTAATCAAACTATGATGTGAACGGTTCGTCTATTGGCAGGTAGCATTGTGAGCAACACTCAGATGCCGTAACGTTGGACAATGGAACCACAGTCAATAACTACATGTGATGTCACATCCAACAGACTAAAGAAGCATGATAGGGATGTCGTCAACTATATATATGTAATATAAATACTGAAGTGTTGCAGCAATGATGGTAATTTAAAATACCAAATCAATTTTTTATGCTGAAAACTGAATAGATGCTATAGTAAGTTATTAATTACTTCTCTTTGCTAGTTTTCATATCTATGCAACCCCACAAAAGTTTTGGAGTAACCAAACAATACACACTTGAACCTATAATAGATCTTCGGTACAACTAAGCATGCAAACAAAGATACATGCAGAGAAAGATATTAATAATAATGATTTCACGAAGGTGCCGGCTTGTCACACAACATTCCATGGGAAGATCCTGAAAACCATGACCAGTACCTAACAAAATCACGGTAGGTATTTCTATTGATCAAGGATGAGGCATGGGTTTCTACAAATTCGTTTATTTATTTTTGTAAGATAGATGAAGTTTTTTCTTCCAGTCATTTTACGTTAAAAATTTAGAGAATGGACGGTCAGAGAGTCACTAATGGAAATAATGCCCTACCTAGAAAGAACAAGCACACTTAGCACTATGTTGGGCATTCCGGTTTGATTCTGGTCGTTCTTGGAAAAAGTAATTCTCACCAACAGAAGGTTCTGAACATCAACTCCTTTTTAAGATCAACTATTTTAATATATATTGCTAAATCTCTTTTTTGATGGTTGATGTTATATTCCTATTGAAGATCCGAACCTCCTTTATTTCCTCCTTTTCTCTCGAGTCTCGGATTTGCAAAATTTACCAAGTTAAAAACCAACATAATTTCCAAATTTCAAACTGCATTTAGAGTAAACTCAGTTCACAAGTGCTTTAATACATACAATAAGTATATTTGAGTTGTTTGACGTTTGCTAAATTCTAAACTTCTCGCTATTTACATGAAACAAGCACATCTCACCATATGCTACAAACAGAAGTGCAAGAAAAAAGACACCTCGCATATCGAATAGTAACTCGAGAGGAGGGCACACCTACTTTGATGAATTACTAGAAGCCTCTTGTATAGCCCGAGTAAATTTTTGAAGGCGCGTGTCTGGACAGGCTAGCCATGGTAGAATACACAAGTAACTAAACACTCGGAAGGTGGGGAATAAGCCAAAGATGTAGTTTGATGCTTGGCTAGAAAAATAGCATTGTGTTATTCAAAATGTATTGTCTAAGCTTTCGAGCCTATGCAATTGATATTTAATTAATATCAAACTATATTTTTCAATCTTGTAAGCCTTTGGTGTGTACATGCCTCGGAACAGAACATTTAATCTTGCAAAACAAGTCTGAACCCTGTTCTATCATGCACACATAAAAAGAATACATGAAAGTTTACATCTCAAAACATATTTGTAAGGAAAGAATGAACACAAAAATATGAAAGGGTGATTGTACATATCTATGAAAGGTTTATTGTACATGTATACTTATGAAATCATCAGCATACCTCTCGCAATAGCATGTCGACTATTTAGGGTATAACCTGATAAATTGGATGTTGATCTACCAAGCAAAGATGTGCCGATGGAAAAGCCACTTGATATAGGCATCACCAAAAAAATCTTAACGCCAAAGAAAACTACTGGAAAGGGTCAAATTACAACACATGCATGGTTTTAAAGACATCTTAGGGGGTGCTCTGACGCCTAGGTGGGCGCTTTGTATGCCTAAGCGCATAAAGCGATCAATTTTCCAAGGCGAAGGGTTAGTGCCTTGACGCCTAGGTGACGCCTAAACCATGAACACATGTATCTGTGTATATGTGATATGATAGGGTTCAACACAGATATCCAAAAAATAAATGACAATAATTTGATAGGCCTACTAATTTTTAACTTTGTTAATACTGAAGACCACTAATTTGTAATTTATTCTGGCTTTTCACTAAAGAATCTAGGAAGTACCAATCTTCCCTCACCACAAACTGCATGGAACTGAAAACAACTTTTTTTGTGCAAAAATTAACAAATAAATGAACCAAAAACTTTGTTATGAGTTGCACTTTACAGAGTACCCTAAAAAATAAACCATGTAGAAATTGAAATATTTTTGCAATAGAGGACGACATACCAGTTCCCCCTAGAACACCTTTCTTCATTTGATTTAGACACCCTAACTCAATCTAAATATTGTTGCATTCATGTGCTTCCTTCATTATGAAACTCCTATTGTGAAAGGACAATGCTGGTATGTCCATGATGGATAGCCTCTTCTTCTGGAGTAACAGGTGATTCAATCATTCTCAATCCTTTTAGGAGATTGTCCGCTTGAATAAATTTGAAAAGTTTCCTCACGACAGATGGTATTCAGAGATAAACTACCATTGATTCTCTATGGTGCAAGAATAATGCCACCTGAAACACATTGAATCACATCATCTAACCAACCATATGAGAGCCAAGTTTTATAGAAATAGCAAATACTGGTAATTTCTAGCCTAATTTACCTAGACATTAATTCAACGCAAGCATAATAAATCTAGATTGATAGAAGCTCAATAAATCCAGATACATTGTGCATTTGAGATAAATTGTCTATGTCTATTTCTATGAGTAATTTATCTGTAGCAAAGAATTTGAGGATACAAAGTTTCTTTCCTGGTGAGTGTTTGTAGGAAGCTGAGAAGTGTTGATGTCACCGGCAGTCTGCCAACGTCTTCCTCGCGGCAACCTAACAGACGGTGGTGGCCACCCAATCTGCTTCAAATACCTGGTACATTTCCTCCTCTAACTCTAAGTCAATCGTCGTGGGCTAAAATCATGTATTGGAATCTACATGCTGTTTTGTTCAAAATTTGGAGAGGAATGCGTTTGAGAGGTGCACATGCTAGATAGGATCATACCTTTTTGACTGCATCAATTCCATGATGGGGATGGAACACAAAATACAATTGTAGAAAAAACGCATCTAACCGAGTAGCCGGAAGGTGAGGTAGATCAGTGGTAAGCCTGATGATGCCACAAGCTCCGCGGCCTGAATCTGGACCTGCGCAGATGCCCGAACCCTCGTCCGGAGCCATATTCTACATATTATACTCAAATTTTAAAACCTTTTTTTCTATAAAATATAAGTAGCGAAAGAGTTCAGTACAATAAAAAATCAGCGACTTCGGACAAATTGCAGTACAAGCAGAATTGCAGAAGCGAGTTAAGTTCAAGGAAAATTCTATCTTTTACACCAATCAAAAACTATGAAGAAATTGAATAGCCCATGAATTGAGTTATTCATCACAGGGCCACCATTACACTATTGAAATGAAGTGCAATTTGACAAGATACACCGCCAAATATTATTTTATGTGCTACCTGTGAATGGCAGAATGCATATTTTGTAAAACCATGGCTCCTACAAAAGCGAAAATTAGTTGGAGGTGTAACAAGAATAACCAGAAACCAAATTCAAACAAGTGCGGGTCTTTATCACCAGGATCCTCTACTTCGGTATTTTCTGCAATGTCACTGTCGTTTCTGAATCATGTTCCATCTTACGCCTCCCTGTACTTCTCCTTAGTCACTGCTTGTTAGGTGCCTAGCTTCATCCGGTCCGTCCAGGAGAGAGCAGGCCAGGAGACGTAAGAGATAAAAGCCTTTCACCGTTTTCTCAACTCCAATTGGTTGCTTGGATTAATTTTTGGCAAATAATTGATCAATCAAGTGCAAGAGATAAAAGCGTTTCACCGTTTTCACAATGTTTAGTTCAGGTACTTGCAGGTTTGTTTAGGCCGGAGGCAAATCCAATCTCTTGTTATATAAATTGGTTACTTGGATTAATTTAGGCAAAAAATTGATCAATCAAGTGCAAGAGATAAACCGTTTTCACTGTTTCCTAAATCAAGATTGATGACCATATATATTTACGGATTCGTTTAGTTCATGTGCTTGTAGGTTCTCGGGACAAATCAAAACTCAGGTTATACAAATCGATATAAAAAAGTTATAATTAGTGAGGCACTAATTTAGCAAGATCAATCCCAAATTCAGTATGAACAGCCGACCCCTAACAATGACGAGAAACACAAAAAGAATAGTTTCAAGTAGAAATTTTACCTACATTCAGGAAAGAATACGTTCGAGTAGAAATTTTACGCAGAAAGAACAGTTCGCAGGGAGCTCCGGAAAACAACCAATCTCGGTGTGGAAGCCGCACCACCTTGTCGCAGAACCGTAGCAACTATCTCGATCGATGACAATATAGGCCCCGTCCACATTGACTTGGATATGTATGGCCCTCATGTCCCTCCCCTTGGCGCTTTTCTGCACGGGCATGTCGATGCATCAGGTCTCGACATTCACGGAGATGGCGGCGATCTTGGCGAGCGGGCGACGCCCGATCATGGTCATATACCTGAACTGCGTCCTCTCATCGTTGGTGGAGTCGGGGGATGGAGCCTTGGAGCGCGCGTCGACGGCGGCTGGTGCGGAGACAGGAGGTGGTCGGCGGGGGCGAACAGCATGAGGGCATGTTTAACGCTGGCCTCTTAGGTGGACGCTTAAATAGACAAAACTAATTAGTTATCGTAAATTAAATAGATAAGTGTCTAAACCTGCAACCGTGGGCGCTAATTTGGGGCGCTAAATACTTTTTTTTTCCTGCTGGGCGAGACGTTTTTCACCAAAACGAACTGGAGCGTCGACGCTCCTTCTTTCGTCGACGCTAGCCAAAATCCAGGGAATATAACATAACGGCCGGGAATCTAATCCCTAGCGTCTTCGTTAGCGGCTGCGATGTACGTGCCCTGAGACGTGGACGATAGCAGCGGGTCTCGAGCTAGGCGAGCGCAGGAGACGATGGAAGTGTTCTCGTGAGATCCGATCCAGGGGACGGATTTTGTGGCGACGGTTTCCTGTTTCGGAAGAAGGACGGTGTTTTCTTTCGCGCGGGATGCGCGACGAAGGGAAACAACGTAGTGGAATGGGCAGAAAACGGAACACTCATTTTCTTTTTTAGATAGTAGAGATTTTCAAAAAAAAAATACTATTTACACAGATTTTCTGCACATAAATTATCTGGCATAGTGCGATTTTCTTATGCAAGGAAACAAGCTCAATAGAAACAAGAAAAGAATGAACTCGGCTGGGCTACATGAGCTGATTGCACACTCTTTTTCTTGCAGCAAGCACCATAAAGGTGATGTTCTGGTTTTCTTGTGGGAAGCCAAGTGTTACGAACAAGATCTCTGGATAAGAGGGGTTGGAGAGGGAGATTGGATTCGGAAAGTAGATGGAAGCAATTTAGGGATCAGGGAAAAGATTTCATTACATGCATTTAATTCTTTCTTGCCTCAATAGAGGACTTGTCTATCTACTTATACAAATCATCCATTGTCACACCGGACTGGGCACCCAGCCTAGAGCCCATTACAATAACAGATGCAGCTCAGCCACACGACATACGTGACATTACCCTCTGAAAGAACATTTCATGATCCCTAGTGCTTTAGTGTTAGATAACAATACCAAGGATTATGTAATGTGTGTTGCAGTGCTGCAGATCTTATCAGTGAAAAGGATCTTCAAAGTGATTTGGGGGGGGGGGGGGGGGGCGGATAATCCGCCCCTACCAGGGGCTAGATAGTCCGCCCCTCCCCAATATCAAAAGGGCGCAAGGGCGCTACCCACTGTATGGGGGGGGGGAATATCTCCCGAATTTTCCGGCCAGGGCTGGAGTTTTTGCCCAGGCCAGATAATCCGCCCCTCAAGGGGGCCGGATAGTCCGTCCCCCTGGATTTTTGCAAAGGTTGCCTCGGCGTGACCCACAATGTGGGGGGCGGAATTTCCCCCGGACGTTCCGTCTCTGGGGCAGGTTTTTCCCCAGGGGAGGATAGTCTGCCCCTTGAGGGGGCGTATAATCCGCCCCCGCAAGGATTTGCACCAAGTCAAGCTCGGCGTAACCCACTGTGTCGGGGGGGGGGGGGCAGATTTTCCCCCAGACTTTTCGTCCAGGGGGCGGATTTTTCCCCCAGGGCGGATAGTTCGCCGCTAGTTGGGGGCGGATAATCCGCCCCCAAAATTCTCCAACGGCCAATTCTGGGCAGGGATATTTAAACCCATCATCCCCCTGATGCCATAAATCTTGGTTCATTCGAAAACTACAAGATCTACTCCTCAAGTTCCATCCAAGAGATCTCCACCTTCATCCACCCAAAGGCCCGGTTCCTTGGGGAATTGAAGGAGGAGGGCTCGATCTTCATCAACAGCAATCAAGCGCATCTCCTCTCCATTCATTTGGAAAATCTTTGATCTACTTGTTGTCATGACGGGAGCCTCCAATTCGGTTGTGGATGTGTGCCCCGCTAGAGTTGTAAAGGCACCGGTTCCCACCTCGAAGGGTACCAATAGTGGAGAAGGTGGATCAGGCCTTTCGTGGCGAGATCCATCAGAGAATAGGGTGAGGCCTATTGTGGTGTGGTGGTCTTAGCACCGCCCACCCCTCCAACGCATATGTACTTCCCTTAACAAGGAAGGAACTATGGTAAAACAAATCCGTGTGTCTCTGCATGCTCCACTACGGTTTCCTTGCTCCTCACTCTACGTGCTTAGTAGCTAGGGTTGCATATAGGGAAATTCTCGTAGTTGCATATCTATAGAATTTACTTTGTGTCAAGCCTAAAACTGAAAAAGAACTAAAAAAATTGAGTAGCACCTATTCACACCCCTCTAGGTGCCCATACGATCCATTTCAATTGGTATCAGAGCCCCGACTCTTATTTCGGGCTTAACCGCCCAAGAGAATTATGGGTTCCAAGGGATATGGGAGTGATGCTCCGGAAGTAGTCACCATGAACGATCTCAAGACGTCGGAAACAACCTTGATTAGTTCCATGGAGGCTAAGATGGAAGAGATGCGTCAAATGATAATGCATCTCTCCCCATCCGCAACATCACCTCCATCTGCCTTCGAGGCTACCACTCTGCAATCCAAGGAAATGGGTAAAACCGATTCCAAAGAGAATGAGATGGTTGGTGATGGCACTAGTAAGAGCTCCTCCTCGAAAAATGATAGTTGTAAGGAAGGATACAATGAGGTTTCCCATGTGTATTCACCTGATCCACCTATCCCACATCCTCATATACATAATAGGGGTGATCCACCCAAACTTTCAGCATCTACTTTTAATCAATGGCAATTTTTTATGAAGTCTCATGTGTGCAGCTCCTCCATTGAGTTGTGGAAAATCATAGAGAATGGTGTTCATGTTGGAGATCCTAACAACCTAATAAGAAGAGAGGTTATAGACAATCAACTCAATGTAACGGCTCTACACATGATTCAGCTTGGTGTGGGTACCAAAGACATGCCACACATAGAGCATCTCAACATAGCTAAGGAAGCTTGGGATGCCCTCACCAATCTCTTCATTGGAAATGAAAGCATGAGAAGAAATAGCTATGATGCATTGAGTAATCAAGTTGAAGGATTCTATATGTTGGATGGAGAAGATCAAGAGAACATGTATAGGTGACTCAAGTCAATAGCCACAACTTTCAGAAATCATGGTGCCTCTCATGTCGATGACGCTTGGATCAAGCGTAAGTATGTTAGTGCTCTTATGCCTTTTGAGCCCACATATTTGAAGAGTCTCCAAGGAAGGCATAACTACCACCTAATGACTTCCAATGAGGTAATGCAAGAAATGGCAGCTTCCAAAGTGGCTACCAAGAATACCGAAGATGCATGTGCACGAGCCATTGGAATGCTAAAAGGGGTCAACATGGCCTTGAAGACAAGTGTGGCTGATCAAGATGAAGATGACAGAGAAGATATGGACTGTCCCAAGGATGTAAAAAGAGCTCATGGACAATACATGGCCTTCATGCTAGAAACTTTTGGAAGGATCCAGGTGTAACACCCTCAGAATCGGACCTATGCAAGTTTTAGCGAAACCCGCCAAACCCGCATAGAAACGATTCAAAGGTGCCCACCAGGCACTTTCGTGCGGGTGGAAAACGAAGTAATAACATTACACAACAGCCCTCGATGGGACCCACAGAACAGATATATATACAACAGTGACTCCATGAGTCAAGAATACAGAGATACGGTACAAAGATCCAAATCACCTGTAAAACGATACAGCGTCCGACTACGGACAAGATGCAAATGGGGCTAAGAGCCCTGAAGAATAACCAATGGCGTCCATAACTCTGCCCAGGCCAAGCCGGAAGGGTAACCCTGCTAACGACGTCGATCTCAAAACCTGCTTAGACAAAAAGGGGTGCCGACAATGGGCAAGGGAAAAAGAGGAGCGTCAGTACTGAGGCCAGTACACGGCGAGACTAGAATTCGGCGGTCCTCGCCTACACAGGTATGGTGGACTGAAGCGACAGCGGCAGCATGCACTAAACAACCTATAGAGACTCGATACAACTGGCGGCTATCAGAGAGGGGTAAGAAAGACCTACTCGGAACCAACCTGAAGTTAACACCAAACAAACCTATCCTGATGTTTCCCCCTCGAGACCAAATGAGGAAGTCAACCGAGGAACTCACACAGTTGGCAGTTTTATTTATTCAGTTATCGTTGCATCAATTACTAGTCAGGTATAGATAATCATCCTGATAAAATAAGCAGTGGGTCATTTTTAGTTAACCATTCCGTTGTAGTTGCAACACTTACTAGTCAGATGCAATTAGCATGAGATATCCCAAAACCCAACAGTTGTTGGTACTTTTACTTAGCCATTCCGTTGTAGTTGCAATATTTACTAGTCAGGTACAATGGTCGCAAGCGACACTCCAAGCAAGCCATTGTGGGCAGTATTATTTAGCCATTCCATTATAGTGAAGCTGATTACTAGTCATTATAAAGTCAAATTTATAACAATAAACTTTAGTTATGCTTGTCTATGGTCGAGATACTGTGCTCCAAGTCGTCCATATCCGCGGACACGGCTTTCAGAAAGTTTTACCCGGCCGGGGTGCACCAATAGCAACACACACTCGATCAACCTCGGAAAAACCAAATCAAAACCCAACGAGGCTTTCACGACAAAGCAATCACAGGATTCAGAAATATTTCAGGGGGCCACCCCATTGAGTAGACCCGCAACAAAGTAAGCAAGCTCCGAGACGGACTCAAGGTTTGCGACAATGGCTGTAAACGACTGGGAACCCGAAAGTGTGGCTGGGCTTGTCGATACCGCGAAAACACTCCGCTTACCTAAACAGTACAGTGTGCTCCTCGCACAATCGTAAATAAAGCAGTAGCATGGCATAAGTACAGGATAGTAAATAAAACCTCAAACTAGTTTGTGGCCCCAAGAAATAAGACTGAATCAAGCTCTGGCTCAGGGGGGTCCCATATACCTCCCGGATGTGGTTAGCGCGATAAATCAAGGAACAGGTATCAAGTACTCGGGGTCCTACGGGACACAAGTGGGCGTTCGGAAACCAAATGTTATCTATCACCCACCGAGGCCTCTGCTTACTTCAATTTTAGTTGTTAAACAGGAATTAAAGTGAACGAAAAGTAAAGCTATGATCATCTCCAACATCAAACATGCGGCAATACTCCAACAACTGTGGAACTTGACAACACGCAACAACATTTGAGCAAGCGACTACGACGCGCAAGTCCAACTATCTACCAAACAACAGGTAATAGGATGTGTCCGAGGCAATATATGGCTGCAAGGGGATATCACGGGTACGGAAACTAGAGCATCGCAACACAGATAGCAATAGATCAACAGGAGGGAAGTAAATACTATAAAAGTAAGATAGGTAGAAAGGGGGGAGATGCTCGCCTGAAAACATTTTCGAGGGTTCAACCGAAGATCGGGGCGAATCTCACATCAACTCAACGGCCTTATCCGCGAAGAAGCAAAACACTAGAAGAAACACCGGATGCAATATTTAATACAACGGCAGAAGATCGGCATGATGCATGTATGATGCATGACATGGCAAGGTGCGATGCAATTAGGCCAGATTAAGCGGAACCGAGGTCCCGACAATTAATTAGGTGGTTCATGTTATTTAGCTACCCCGCAATTTAACTGTTGTTATAACATGGCAAAAGATCGCACCGGTTCGCTACACAAATTTAAATGAGGCCAATATGAGATTAGATTTGCCCGCATATGGGCCCCATATTTAATTATTAGGTGAATCGGCATAAGGCCCCCAAACCACAGATATGCATGCGAGATGTCAATTAAATATGCAACAATTCATATAGTTGACCATTTATAAAATAGGGTTCTCGGAAGGGGGTTCACACATTAGGGTTCGGCGAGCTTGGGTTCCGGGGTTCGGGGTCGGCCTCGGGGTTCAGGGTTCGACGGGATCGTTCTCGGATAACAGAGGTAGGTCTTGGCGCATCCGTGGTCTTCGGGTCATGTTGTCGGTCTTGTCGTCTCTCGCGGGGACCTTGGCGTTCCGGGAGGGCGTACTTGGTCTGGCGTCGGGGCATCGGACTCGCCCTGGCCGGTGTCGAACTTGTCGGGTCCTCGTGTCGGTTCGGTCTTGGCATTCGGGGTGAAGTTCTTGGCGTTCCTTGTCTTGTCGAAGGCCTTGTTGCTCTACGGCGAAGAACTTAGCGTCATCGGGGTCCGAGAAGGAGATCTTGGCGCGGCACCGGGTACGGGATCGGTCTTTAAATTCCAAGTGGACGGTCTTGGCTAACATGGCTCTTCGGGATCGGTCTTCGGTCCGCGGAGGAGATCTTGTCTATGGATCCTCGGGTTCATGCGGCTCCTCGAGGCGAACTTGTCGATGCGGTCCTGTTAGGTGGTCGCGAGCGACTTGGCGGTACTTGGGGTCTAACGAAGGTCTCTGAGATGCCAACTTGTGTCGAACATGCTACAGACGAGCACTGGGCGGCGGCCCACGCGCTGGAGGCGGAACGCGGGGCGGCGCAGGGGCTCGGGGCGAGCTCGGACGACGACGGCGGGGAGAGGCGGTGGCCGAGGATGGCAGGGCCCGGCGGCGGAAGGAGGAGGCCCTGGGCGGCGCGGGAAGACGGGGGTACTGGCGGCGAGGGGGGGTCCGCGGGTCGGCGGCGAGGCCCTGGAGGCGGCGGCGGAACCGAGGCGAGCGGCGGGCGCGCGCTGGCGAGGTGCTGCGGTGGGCCGGCGGAGCAGGCGACGCGGGGCCCGCTGGCGGCGGCAGCTCGCCGGAGGAGGCGGACGGCAGGGTCGGCGAGGTCAGAGAACAGCGGCGGAGGCGGGCTTGGAAGGGGTGGCTCGACGAGCTCGGTGGAGGTGCGGCGGAGGTCGACGGGGGAGCGGGACGGAGGCCGCGGCCGGAGCTGGCGGCGAGGGAGCTCGGGGCGAGGCGCGGCGGCGCGGGGTCGGGCCGGAGCATGCGGAGGACGGCGAGGCGGAGGCGTCCGGCGGCGAGGTCGCCCAGGCGGCGGGGCGGACGGGTCGGGGAGGCCTCAGGCGGGGCGGTCGCTGACGGGAACGAGGGGAGAGGGCGCGGCGGCGGAGAGGCGGTGTGGAGCCGGGGCGGTGGTCCGGCAAAGGGCGCGGAGGCGGTTGGCCGCAGAGGCGAGCGCGCGAGGGAGGCGGTCGACGGCGGAGCGGCGAGCCAGTTGGAGGGCTCGCCGGCGACGGTGGGCGACGGAGAGGAGGGAGGAAGGGAGAGAGGCGGGACGGGCACGTTGGGGAGGAGGGGTGCGGAATCGTGGGGAAGAAGCACAGGGGAGGAGCGGGGACGGGGGGTCTCGGGCGCGTGGGCCGGGATCTGCGGGGCCAGGTGGGGCAGGGGGAACGTGGGGCCCAGGTGGCAGCGGGACAGGCAGGTGTGGGTGCGTGCGTTTGTGTGTGTTGTGCGCAGGGTGGTTGTGGCGTGGAGTGTGTGTGGTGTGAGCTGAGGGGGAGAGAGAGGAGAGGCCAGGGGGTGACGTGGCGGCACGGGATTGGTAGAGGGGGGGAAGAGGGTGAGGTGGCAGCGGTCTATTGGGTGGGGTGAGGTGGAGGGGGTGTGTGGGTAGATAGGTTGGTAGCTTAGGTTTTTTTGGGATGGACCGATTTAGGTTCTGGGGGTGGTCGTTCGGGTCGGGTCGGCCCGTTCGACTGCCCCCACTAAAAATACTTTGTTATTTTATTTGTTTTAAACACGGCTTCTGCAACCCAATAGCAGGCAAACAAAATAATCCGGAGACCCGGGTTTTGCATTTAAATAAAGACGGGGCGTTTTAGAAACACAAAATAGGTTTTTCTGTAAATAGTTTTATGCAAGCAAATGCAAGATGATGACGATGCTCAAATGCAATGTGGCATGATGACATGAGCATGTGGTCATGATGATGCAATGCACAAAAACAACGCGATTTTCTAGTAGTGGTTTTGCGGGATGCCACAATTCGACACCACTAACAATGGATCTCTCCCTCGAGATCCGCCTCATGGTACCGGAAGAAGGTCGGTGATCTGCGTCTTCTCGCTTCGGTAGATCCTCGCGACACCACTAACAAGAGGTCGTTGTCCGTGATCGCCGAGAGAACACTCCGGTAACAAAAGGTCGAAGGTAGGGGCATCAACAAATAAAGCCACCCCTAACTTCGATGGGAAGAGGGAACCGATGCATTCTCATCCACTTCAATGTACAAAAGCGAATAGAAGGGGTAGTCGGCATGGGGGCCAATCCATCACGCACCCAAACTATTACTCTGCACAATCAGTAGAAACGAGTGCAACCATTCTCGGAAACAGACTGAAGATCTCGACAAGCGAGGTTCGGAAACAAAGGAGTGATGCAGACTCTGCATCGGATCTGGCGTAGATGATGTTGTCGCACGGATAACACCGGAAGGCACGAGAAGGAACAAAGAATGGTACCACAGATAAAGGATTCCTCGGATAGCATGAAGACCAGATGTAGCAACACCGTTACCAAAGGAGGAAGCGAAACCCTGAAGGTACGACGGAATCCCAACCGAGAGAAATCCTGGACTCGAAGAAAGGGAAGAGAGCGGATTCAAAACACGTAGAGGTAAGAGGAGAATAGCAGGGGGTAAGGAGTAAAATCAGACCTAATCAGAACTATCCAACCGATTTTGCAAAAATAGTTTGACACTCTACTTCGGCCGTTAGCTAGGTTATCCTACAGGCTGGACTTGTGGGGTATCGCAACTGCTGAGCTCTGATACCACTCTGTAACACCCTCAGAATCGGACCTATGCAAGTTTTAGCGAAACCCGCCAAACCCGCATAGAAACGATTCAAAGGTGCCCACCAGGCACTTTCGTGCGGGTGGAAAACGAAGTAATAACATTACACAACAGCCCTCGATGGGACCCATAGAACAGATATATATACAACAGCGACTCCATGAGTCAAGAATACAGAGATACGGTACAAAGATCCAAATCACCTGTAAAACGATACAGCGTCCGACTACGGACAAGATGCAAATGGGGCTAAGAGCCCTGAAGAATAACCAATGGCGTCCATAACCCTGCCCAGGCCAAGCCGGAAGGGTAACCCTGCTAACGACGTCGATCTCAAAACCTACTTAGACAAAAAGGGGTGCCGACAATGGGCAAGGGAAAAAGAGGAGCGTCAGTACTGAGGCCAGTACACGGCGAGACTAGAATTCGGTGGTCCTCGCCTACACAGGTATGGTGGACTGAAGCGACAGCGGCAGCATGCACTAAACAACCTATAGAGACTCGATACAACTGGCGGCTATCAGAGAGGGGTAAGAAAGACCTACTCGGAACCAACCTGAAGTTAACACCAAACAAACCCATCCTGATATTTCCCCCTCGAGACCAAACGAGGAAGTCAACCGAGGAACTCACACAGTTGGCAGTTTTATTTATTCAGTTATCGTTGCATCAATTACTAGTCAGGTATAGATAATCATCCTGATAAAATAAGCAGTGGGTCATTTTTAGTTAACCATTCCGTTGTAGTTGCAACACTTACTAGTCAGATGCAATTAGCATGAGATATCCCAAAACCCAACAGTTGTTGGTACTTTTACTTAGCCATTCCGTTGTAGTTGCAATATTTACTAGTCAGGTACAATGGTCGCAAGCGACACTCCAAGCAAGCCATTGTGGGCAGTATTATTTAGCCATTCCATTATAGTGAAGCTGATTACTAGTCATTATAAAGTCAAATTTATAACAATAAACTTTAGTTATGCTTGTCTATGGTCGAGATACTGTGCTCCAAGTCGTCCATATCCGCGGACACGGCTTTCAGAAAGTTTTACCCGGCCGGGGTGCACCAATAGCAACACACACTCGATCAACCTCGGAAAGACCAAATCAAAACCCAACGAGGCTTTCACGACAAAGCAATCACAGGATTCAGAAATATTTCAGGGGGCCACCCCATTGAGTAGACCCGCAACGAAGTAAGCAAGCTCCGAGACGGACTCAAGGTTTGCGACAATGGCTGTAAACGACTGGGAACCCGAAAGTGTGGCTGGGCTTGTCGATACCGCGAAAACACTCCGCTTACCTAAACAGTACAGTGTGCTCCTCGCACAATCGTAAATAAAGCAGTAGCATGGCATAAGTACAGGATAGTAAATAAAACCTCAAACTAGTTTGTGGCCCCAAGAAATAAGACTGAATCAAGCTCTGGCTCAGGGGGGTCCCATATACCTCCCGGATGTGGTTAGCGCGATAAATCAAGGAACAGGTATCAAGTACTCGGGGTCCTACGGGACACAAGTGGGCGTTCGGAAACCAAATGTTATCTATCACCCACCGATGCCTCTGCTTACTTCAATTTTAGTTGTTAAACAGGAATTAAAGTGAACGAAAAGTAAAGCTATGATCATCTCCAACATCAAACATGCGGCAATACTCCAACAACTGTGGAACTTGACAACACGCAACAACATTTGAGCAAGCGACTACGACGCGCAAGTCCAACTATCTACCAAACAACAGGTAATAAGATGTGTCCGAGGCAATATATGGCTGCAAGGGGATATCACGGGTACGGAAACTAGAGCATCGCAACACAGATAGCAATAGATCAACAGGAGGGAAGTAAATACTATAAAAGTAAGATAGGTAGAAAGGGGGGAGATGCTCGCCTGAAAACATTGTCGAGGGTTCAACCGAAGATCGGGGCGAAGCTCACATCAACTCAACGGCCTTATCCGCGAAGAAGCAAAACACTAGAAGAAACACCGGATGCAATATTTAATACAACGGCAGAAGATCGGCATGATGCATGTATGATGCATGACATGGCAAGGTGCGATGCAATTAGGCCAGATTAAGCGGAACCGGGGTCCCGACAATTAATTAGGTGGTTCATGTTATTTAGCTACCCCGCAATTTAACTGTTGTTATAACATGGCAAAAGATCGCACCGGTTCGCTACACAAATTTAAATGAGGCCAATATGAGATTAGATTTGCCCGCATATGGGCCCCATATTTAATTATTAGGTGAATCGGCATAAGGCCCCCAAACCACAGATATGCATGCGAGATGTCAATTAAATATGCAACAATTCATATAGTTGACCATTTATAAAATAGGGTTCTCGGAAGGGGGTTCACACATTAGGGTTCGGCGAGCTTGGGTTCCGGGGTTCGGGGTCGGCCTCGGGGTTCAGGGTTCGACGGGATCGTTCTCGGGTAACAGAGGTAGGTCTTGGCGCATCCGTGGTCTTCGGGTCATGTTGTCGGTCTTGTCGTCTCTCGCGGGGACCTTGGCGTTCCGGGAGGGCGTACTTGGTCTGGCGTCGGGGCATCGGACTCGCCCTGGCCGGTGTCGAACTTGTCGGGTCCTCGTGTCGGTTCGGTCTTGGCATTCGGGGTGAAGTTCTTGGCGTTCCTTGTCTTGTCGAAGGCCTTGTTGCTCTACGGCGAAGAACTTAGCGTCATCGGGGTCCGAGAAGGAGATCTTGGCGCGGCACCGGGTACGGGATCGGTCTTTAAATTCCAAGTGGACGGTCTTGGCTAACATGGCTCTTCGGGATCGGTCTTCGGTCCGCGGAGGAGATCTTGTCTATGGATCCTCGGGTTCATGCGGCTCCTCGAGGCGAACTTGTCGATGCGGTCCTGTTAGGTGGTCGCGAGCGACTTGGCGGTACTTGGGGTCTAACGAAGGTCTCTGATATGCCAACTTGTGTCGAACATGCTACAGACGAGCACTGGGCGGCGGCCCACGCGCTGGAGGCGGAACGCGGGGCGGCGCAGGGGCTCGGGGCGAGCTCGGACGACGACGGCGGGGAGAGGCGGTGGTCGAGGACGGCAGGGCCCGGCGGCGGAAGGAGGAGGCCCTGGGCGGCGCGGGAAGCCGGGGTACTGGCGGCGAGGGGGGGTCCGCGGGTCGGCGGCGAGGCGCTGGAGGCGGCGGCGGAACCGAGGCGAGCGGCGGGCGCGCGCTGGCGAGGTGCTGCGGTGGGCCGGCGGAGCAGGCGACGCGGGGCCCGCTGGCGGCGGCAGCTCGCCGGAGGAGGCGGACGGCAGGGTCGGCGAGGTCAGAGAACAGCGGCGGAGGCGGGCTTGGAAGGGGTGGCTCGACGAGCTCGGTGGAGGTACGGCGGAGGTCGACGGGGGAGCGGGACGGGGGCCGCGGCCGGAGCTGGCGGCGAGGGAGCTCGGGGCGAGGCGCGGCGGCGCGGGGTCGGGCCGGAGCATGCGGAGGACGGCGAGGCGGAGGCGTCCGGCGGCGAGGTCGCCCAGGCGGCGGGGCGGACGGGTCGGGGAGGCCTCAGGCGGGGCGGTCGCTGACGGGAACGAGGGGAGAGGGCGCGGCGGCGGAGAGGCGGTGTGGAGCCGGGGCGGTGGTCCGGCAGAGGGCGCGGAGGCGGTTGGCCGCAGAGGCGAGCGCGCGAGGGAGGCGGTCGATGGCGGAGCGGCGAGCCAGGCGGAGGGCTCGCCGGCGACGGTGGGCGACGGAGAGGAGGGAGGAAGGGAGAGAGGCGGGACGGGCACGTTGGGGAGGAGGGGTGCGGAATCGTGGGGAAGAAGCACAGGGGAGGAGCGGGGACGGGGGGTCTCGGGCGCGTGGGCCGGGATCTGCGGGGCCAGGTGGGGCAGGGGGAACGTGGGGCCCAGGTGGCAGCGGGACAGGCAGGTGTGGGTGCGTGCGTTTGTGTGTGTTGTGCGCAGGGTGGTTGTGGCGTGGAGTGTGTGTGGTGTGAGCTGAGGGGGAGAGAGAGGAGAGGCCAGGGGGTGACGTGGCGGCACGGGATTGGTAGAGGGGGGGGGGAAGAGGGTGAGGTGGCAGCGGTCTATTGGGTGGGGTGAGGTGGAGGGGGTGTGTGGGTAGATAGGTTGGTAGCTTAGGTATTTTTGGGATGGACCGATTTAGGTTCTGGGGGTGGTCGTTCGGGTCGGGTCGGCCCGTTCGACTGCCCCCACTAAAAATACTTTGTTATTTTATTTGTTTTAAACACGGCTTCTGCAACCCAATAGCAGGCAAAAAAAATAATCCGGAGACCCGGTTTTTGCATTTAAATAAAGACGGGGCGTTTTAGAAACACAAAATAGGTTTTTCTGTAAATAGTTTTATGCAAGCAAATGCAAGATGATGACGATGCTCAAATGCAATGTGGCATGATGACATGAGCATGCGGTCATGATGATGCAATGCACAAAAACAACGCGATTTTCTAGTAGTGGTTTTGCGGGATGCCACACCAGGCAATGCCAAATCTGAACTAGAACGCAAGAGTGGAACAAATGGAAGAAGGGAGAATGGTCCCAAGCTAAGAACATGTTCAATTGTGGAGACCGGCTGCACTTTGTAGCTGAGTGTCCTTACCAAGGTAGAGAAGATAATGGAGGAAGACCCATTCTCAAAGAGAAGTCAAAGGCTCCATGAAAGAAGCAATTTGTGAAGAAGAATGCTCCATTCAAGAAGCAACCAAAGATAGTGTAAGTAGCTCAAGAGGAGTATACTTCGGGAAGTGAAGATGAAGATGAGGATGATATCTCACGAGAGGTGGCTTCTATAGTCACCACATCTACACCAACATCTCTCTTCCACACTCCGAACGAAAACATCATCAACAAGAACGCTACTTG
The DNA here is from genome assembly GCA_916181665.1 of Avena sativa. Classification (NCBI taxonomy): domain Eukaryota; kingdom Viridiplantae; phylum Streptophyta; class Magnoliopsida; order Poales; family Poaceae; genus Avena; species Avena sativa. The sequence continues at coordinate 124,577,347 of OV702280.1, forward strand.
TCTCATGGCAAGAGGTTCCGAGGTATCATCTTCTAACACTTCTTTTCCTAAGGCTATGATTGACATGAATGATCCTACTAGTCTTAAGGTTAAAGAAGAAATTATTGCTCTGGACTATTTTATCACTAACTTGCAAGGTGAGAACAAAATACATTTTGAGGCTTTCATGGACCAGCTGGCCCAAAATGAAGTGCTTCTTGAAGAAAAGGGCAGGATTGAAAGGGAGGATGCAATGGAAATTGCATCCTTAAAAAATGCTCTAGAAGAAGTGGAAGAGGCTTGTGTTTCTCTTGAAGAGAGACTTGAGTCTATTGAGGTGTCACATGAAGAAGTGTTGACAAAGCGTGTTAAGGAATGTGACAATGTAGTAGCCAAAGCAAAGAAACTAAAGAAAGAAAAGATTGACTTTGGGGCTGCTCATGCTAGACTCTCCGAGAAATTGGAGAAACTTGACATTGCTCACAAGGCTTTGAAAAATGAATTCTCTATTCTCAATGAGTCACATGATCATCTCCGAATTAGATTTACCAAATAAGATGTTCCTAGAACATCTAAATCAACATATATTCACAAGGAAAATGCTAGGGTGGAAGATGAGCTTGTCAAAGACTCCACTCCCAAAGCTAGGGGTGTTCTTGATGATATTCTTGACAAGCAAAGATCAAACCTTGGAAAAGAAGGACTTGGCTATGTTTACACGTCCAAGAAGAAGAATAACAAGAAGAATAAGACCAAGAGTGAATAAGAAAAGACAAGCACCATTGAGAAGAACATCACAAAGGACAAAACTAACCATATTGGTTTTGCAGGGTCTAACAATCATAATTATGAACTATTTTGTGATTACTATGGTGATGTCTATGCAAATTATGTTGGTCCTTTTGATGAATATGTTGCTTGGTCTATTTCCAAAGACCCTTGTTACTAACATGAGAGAACCCATTGAAAAATGGGTACCTAAAACCAAGAAGTAATTCTCTTGCAGGGCTATGCTTCTGGTGGTTCTAAATGAGTGTTGGACATTGGGTGCACTAGTCATATGACCGGAAGCAAAGAGATCATCACGGATATGAGAACCAATCATGATCATATTATAGTCTCCTATGGTGATAAGTCTAAATCTGAGTTATTGGGTCTTGGAAAGGTTGTAGTTGCCCACGATATCTATCTCGTGGACGTCATGCTTGTTGAGACCATTGGTTACGATTTACTTTCTGTTTGTGCCCTTGGTAAGATGGGCTTTGCTGTTTTCATTGATGGTGATTTAGTGGTACTCTTGTGGAGAAAGTCTCTAAAGGCTGCTTTTGTTGGGTACGTCGAGAATGACCTGTATGTGGTGGACTTTTCGGGGATAACCGCTGCAGGTCCGATGTGCTTATTCAGAAAGGTCGACGTGGGCTAGTTATGGCATCGCCTTCTAGCCCATGTCAACATGAGAGCTTTGCAAAGCCTTCACAAGGGTGGCCACATCCTTGGACTAAAATACAATGTTTCCTTTGCCAAATATCGTGTTTGTAGGGCTTGTGTTGAAGGCAAGAAGCATGACTCTCCCCACAAGAGGAAAACTATTGTTTCCTCAAAGAGGATCTTGGAATTACTTCATGTGGACTTATTTGGTCCTCCATCTCATGCTAGCCTCGGTGGGAAGAAATATTTCTTGGTGATAGATGATGATTACTCAAGATAAACTTGGGTCTATTTCTTCAAGCTAAAGAGTGAGACTCAACAAACTTTCACTGACTTCGCTAATGAGATTCAGCGTCAACACAATGTCCCCATATTGGCAATAAGAAGTGACAATGGCTCCGGGTTCAAGAACTACACATTAAATGAATTTCTGAGTGAAGAGGGGATAAGACATCAATATTCCTCTGCGTACACCCCTCAACAAAATGGTGTAGCTGAGAGGAAGAACCACACTTTGATGGATATGGCTAGATCATTGTTCGCTGAATTCAAGTCACCATACAAATTTTGGGCTGAAGACATATCTACCGCTAGTCCTCATAAAATCGGCTCTACCTCCACAATATTTTGGACAAAACACCATATGAAATACTTACCGGTAACAAGCCCAACATATCTTTTTTCCGGGTATTCGGTTGTAAGTGTTTCTTTCTCATCAAATGAGTTATCTTGTCTAAATTTGAGTCTAAGGCTTTAGAAGGTATTTTTGTTGGTTTCGGTGCAGAATCCCACACTTATAGAGTCTACAACAAGCTCTCCGGAATTGTTGTAGAATCTTGTAGTGTGGAATTCAATGAAAATGATGGCTCCCATGTGGGGCAAGTTGATGTTTGTGATGCAGATGTTGAAATACCACAAGATGCCATAAGAAGAATGGGCCTGGGATTTTTTCGCCCCACTGAGGAACCCCTTGTGGCAGACCGAGAAGGACAATGCTCCACTCTAGTGGAGCCCTCATCTACACAAGATCAACAAGCCCCTACTGCTGGATAAACTTCTGCACCAACACCACAACCTAATGAAGATCATCTGTCTTCTGGGAAAAATGGTAGTCACAGGACGGACTATCCGCCCCCTCGAAGGGGCAAACTATCCGCCCATGGCACTCCAACTCGCTCCAGTGGTAATCAAGAAGAGCAGGAAAGTTCAGAAAATCCCAGGCCGGATTCTCCAGCCCAAAGGAGCGGATTATCCGGCCCTAGCACTCCAAGTTCTATCAGGGAGATTCAGGAAGAAGAAATTGTAGCCGCATCTCCCAGGCCGGTTTGTCTGGCCCCACCCAGGGGCGGATTGTCTGGCCCTGAAGATCCAGAACAGCAACAGTCTCCTGTTATGAGTTCAAATCAAGATCATGGTCAAGGTAGTGGCCAAGACAAGGATCCAAATGTTGAAACAACTCCTCCAAGAAAAAATAAGGAAATTGAAGCTCGTCACAAAGCTTGTGCTGATCCGAACCTTGAGTTAAGGGTCCACACTCTTGACAAGGTTGTAGGTGATCTAAGAAGAGTATCTACTAGAAGAGAACTTGCTAGCTTCTGTGATAATCAAGCACATATATCAATGGTTGAACCAAAGAAGGTCTTTGATGCTCTTGAAGATCCTGATTGGGTGGTTGCAATGCACGAAGAATTGAATAACTTCGAATGCAACAAAGTCTAGAAACTCTTAGAGAAACCCAAAGAGTGCCGCAATGTTATTGGCACAAAGTGGATTTTCAAGAACAAGCGAGATGAAAATGGCATTGTTGTAAGGAATAAGGCAAGGCTTGTGGCTCAAGGATTCCCTCAAGTGGAAGGCATTGATTTTGGAGAAACCTATGCTCCTGTGGCTCGCCATGAGTCCATCAGTATCCTTCTTGCTTATGCTGCTCATCATAATTTTAAATTATAGCAAATGGATGTTAAGAGCGCTTTTCTTAATGGTCCTCTACATGAGTTGGTATATGTCAAGCAACCCCCGGGATCTGAGTATCCCAAATTTCCAAACCATGTATACAAACTTTATAAGGCGCTCTATGGCCTTAAACAAGCCCCACGTGCGTCGTATGAGCACCTTAAAGAGCTTTTGTTAGACTGTGGATTCGAAGTTGGGCAAATCGATCCCACTCTTTTTACTAAGAAGGTTAATGGGGATCTTTTTGTATTCCAAATATATGTAGACGATATTATTTTTGGCTCTACTAACCAAGTTTTTAATGATGAATTTTCAAAGCTTATGACTGACAGGTTTGAGATGTCTATGACGGGAGAATTAAGGTTCTTTCTTGGATTTGAGATCAAGCAACTTAGATAGGGAACCTTCATTAATAAAGCTCAATACATCCAAGATATGCTCAAGAGGTTCAAGATGACGGATCTCAATGGAGTTGCTACTCCAATGCAAACTAAATGTCATCTTGAGCTGAATCCAAAGGGTAAAGATGTGGACCAAAAGGTATACTGATCCATGATCGGCTCTATCCTTTACCTTTGTGCATCTAGACCCAATATTGTTTTGAGTGTAGAAGTGTGTGCAAGGTACCAAGCCGCTCCTAAAGAAAGTCACTTGGTGGCGGTCAAGAGAATCTTCAGATATTTGGTTCATTCCGCAAATTTTGGTTTATGGTATCCCAAAGGCTCTAGTTTCTCTCTATGTGGTTACACTAATTCAGATTGGGCTGGTGACAAGGATGATCAAAAATCAACTTCTGGTGCATGTCAATTCTTGGGCAGCTCTCTATTGTGTTGGTCTTCGAAGAAACAAAATTGCATATCACTCTCAACCGCCGAAGCTGAATATGTTGCTGCTGCAAGTACTTGTACACAATTATTATGGATGAGGCAAACTTTAATGGAATATGGTATCAATTGTGATAAAGTTCCTCTTTTATGTGACAATGAAAGTCTATTAAAATTTCTTACAGTCCAGTGCATCATACAAGGACAAAACAAATTGAGATTCGCAATCATTTCATTCGGGATCATGTTGCTCGTGGTGTTATTGAGCTATATTTTGTGAGAACGAAGAACCAACTTGTTGATATTTTCACGAAGCCACTTGATGAAGCAAGGTTTAGTTATATGAGGAATGAGCTAAATATCATAGATTCAGGGAGCTTGGCTTGACTACCCTTGCATACTCACTTGCACTTCCTCATGTATTTGGTTTATATGCAGGCATAGACATAGGGGAGTGTGGTCCTAATTTATTGGGCCAACCCTGTAACATCCAATTTCAGCAACCCTGATTAAATATTCAAAAGGCAAAAATCAAGGGGAACAAAAACTTTTTCTAGTTACAAGTGCAATGTTTGTTTACTTTCTTGCTTGTGTTCTTGCAACTGATTGTGTATTAGGTGCCATACTTCTCATCTCAACACTAGTTGACAAAAGCTATTTTACAAAAGAGATGTCTTGGCTCATCTTTCATATTCTCAAATGTTCTGGCATTTCAAAACCCAAGCCATGATGTCTTTGACAAAACAAAAATATTTTACTAGTTCTATTAACAAAACTATGGGGAACTAAAATATACTCCCCTCATGTTTTCAAGACATAACTCTCAACTACTCTTACCCCTAGGTTTCCAAAACCTCTATTCAAAAACTCTTCATTCCAATCTTGGTAGAAATGCCAAGAGGTACTGATCTTACTTCGTAAACATAACCAATTCAAAATACCAATCCCTACGTCAAGCTAGGCTTTATGGTAACCCTAATAGTAGTTGGATAAGTTTGATAGGATGAATTGCCTTGATCTGCTGTCTGATGAATTGCCTTGATCTGCTGATTGCATGCTTGCTTAGGAACTAGAGTGACCTAATCTATTAGCTCATCCCTTAGGAACCAATCTATGCTTGTGATCATCAACCTCATATCAAGCATCCAAGTCTGGATCTATCCTAAGCCACTAAGGTGATCATCTCCCCTCCTACTCAGATCAATCCAAGGATAATCCCTTCTAATCGTTCCAACTCAGTGAAGACCCAATCTAAGAATGGATACCATCTACTTAGTTAACACTTCAAAATAATCTCCTTGATCATGAGTTTGGAACCTAGAATCCTCTCAAAATCATCTACACGTGCAATCTAGTCAAAATCTGCAAAACTGCCAAAATGGCTAAGGCTGGATTTCTTATCTAGATTCAATCTTTGGAGCTCTACCTTTTCCAACCTATGTGCATTCTTGAGAATGTACTTGAACCAACTCGTAGTACATCATTAGTACTACCAAAGCTCATTCTTTACCTTGGCTAACACATTCTATGTCCCACTCATCCATGATAGTTTTGTAGCCAAGATAATAATCTTGCCTGCAAATCTTATCATCCTGCCTACTTTGGCAGAAGCTCACATCTATATGCCACCTCCCCTTGACCAAATTTTTTCTTGATTATGATATACTAATCATGGACTATCAACCCCACTTCACTTGTTTCCATTGGGGCCTTGTGCTTCTTGAACCCACATGGTTTAGGAGGCTACCTGATGTATCTGCTATGGCAACCTTATTTTCAACAAAGTTTTACATCTCGTATAGATCACCTCAAATGCAACCAAGCCCAAATCTTGCTTCCATGATCATATATATCTATATGACATGTTCTATCCATCCATATATCCCTTGTACCAAGGTGAGCTCTGAGCTCCCTAATCCAACTCTGTTTAGGTGGCATCAAAATAACAAAACCCTAGATTCCCAAAAATCAAGTTTCTTTCCGTTGCACCAAAATTCTTCAAAAACCAAGTGGACAATGATGTATAAATCAAGCTTACAGAATATAGCTTTCTTAAGATAATTCCCCAAATAATTCTCATAATTATTTGGAGCCTAAAACTAATTAAATTCCTTAAATGGCAAAATCCTAAAAACCTTGTCTATGAATGCAAGTTTGATTTTATCCAAATCACATTGCCAACTCAAGTAATATTAGAGCTCTATATATCATACCCTATATTACAAACTCAAAAACAAATATTTTCTTGATTCGTTATTATTTCTTTTTGCCCTTTTTCTTAAATGGCAAAAACAAGAAACAATTCCTTAAAAATACTTCTTCATCTCAATAAATTCTCCAATGTGTAATATGGTACTCATAACCATTTCACATCAAAAAACAACCTTGCCTAATGTAAAAATATTACATTAGCTTCCATAATCTACTTTTGCCCTTTTTGAATTAATGCAACTAAATGGGGTTTTAATCATCTGAAAAATCCCAAATAATTCTTGGTGGTACAAAATGACCATATATAACTTCCAGTACCCTTTACCCATCTTGGCCAATGTAAATCTTTGGACTTCTTTCATAACCCAATTTTTTATCAAATATGGCAAACTAATCAAAACCATTATCCAAACCCCATCAAAGCTTGTCTAATACACCACCCCAGCACACCTCCCTCTCCCTGGTCGACCACCACTACAACAACTAGCCCACTCAAAACCTTGTCTCTAGTGCTTGTTTGACTTGAAAAGTTACCTCATGTGAAACTACCCTTACCTATACATGTTACCACCCTCCCTCTCTGCCATAAACCAAACCAAAAACCACCTAGGACCCCTCTCTCATGCCAACAGCAAACCAGCCCCTGGTTTTGCCCTTCCCCTCCATAGGCCATGTCCACCATGAGCCATATATCCCTTGGTTTATAAGTAAATAAACCAGCACAACACTCATCTCTCTGCCTCATTTGCTCCCAACCACTCCCACACACACCCCAGAGCTCCACTATCCTCTTCCGTGCTCTGCGCCGCTCGAAGGAGAGGAGAAGAGAAGTTCGGCCATAGCTCAAAAGTTGAGCATAGCTCTTTCACCTTCCCCCTCTCCCTCTGCATGTTGAATTTTCTGGTACCCCCTCCTCCCTCTAAATATAACCCCACCCTTCTTCTTGCTCAGGACCGCCCCTGCAGGTTAGCTCGACGAGCTCCGGTGAAGCTCCCCTTTGGCCACCACTGCGCGAGCAACCCCGGCACCGATACCGCCTCTTCCGCCCATCTCAGGCATCATCGTCGCACCCCGCGTCCGCCTGGACCCTCCCTGGCATCTCCCTGCCCTCCGGTGAGCCTCCCTAGCCCGCCACCCATCTACTATGGTTTCCCCTCCCCGTGCTTGACCAGGGGAGGAAGACGCCCTCTGGCCGTCGATTCCGGTTTCATCGAATGGCCAGAGCGCTTCCTTACCCCTTCGGCCTCCCCTGGGCCATCGGGCTGCAGGCCACAATGCCCCTAGCCTCGCCGTGAGCACGGGATAAGCGGGCCGGCCCAATATCGAGCCCACGCCCCTCTAATCCTCTTTAGTCTATTTCCTTTTTTTGTAGATCTGAAAATCCCTGTTCAGTTTAAATCATTGAGAAAATGAAAAGTTTTTAGTTTGGCCCCTTTAATGTTTTTGTCAAGCTCCTGTGTGTATTGCCAAGCAATCAGTGCAAGAATTGGACCAAAATCACATTTGGATTATTCATATTAAATCCTCTACCATATATGTGTTCTTTACCTTAATAATCTCTTACAAGGAGTTTCATAACTCTAAATGGATTAATTCCAATTGGCACTGTAAGTTATTAGCCATACCTTGCCTGTCCCTCTGGTCCCACTTAAAAAGGCTTCCTGGTTTACCCACAACAAAAATAACAAAAACAATGATTTTCTGACTTTAGAATTTTCTTTAGGTCAAACAAAATGAGGTAATGACCTAATTACAACTCCCAGTAAACCTATATAACCCTAAGTACCAAAACCCAGGAGCCCAATATTTATTGATCCTTTATTTAATTATGGTGGATTAAACAATTTTGTGCATAGTTCATTCACTATTTAAATCACCAAAATAGTTCTGTAACTCCAAAAATCGTGATTACAATTTCTACGGAAATATATTTCCAGTACCTAACCAGTGCCCTTAGAATCACATCAAAAGTTTCTGCATATTCAATGTGATGAAAAAGACAAATCTCATCTAGTACTGTTTTTGGAAATTTCTCAAGGGAATTCTGTTATTTTTTTTGGGGTGATTCCAACACCTCTTAAATAAGTCCACTAAATTCTTCCTAATCACCAAAGTAAATAATTTTTGGAGCTCCAGATTATGTCTGGTGAATTATTTCCTAAAACTAGAGTTTTAATCACTATAAAACCCATTATTAATCAAGGGAAATTGATAAAATAGTGAAACCACTTTTGTTGGCTTCATTTTATTAATACCTATCTGATGGTATCATTTTTATACAATGGTAGCGTATAGATCAGGCCCTTGGTCAAAAACCTCTCTTAGTTAGTTCCTAGGCTTCAAATCCAAAGAGGACCCCTCCTTCCTATGTCTCCAAATCTTCTCCCAATCCACTCAAATCAAACCTCCAACATCTTACTGATGTTTATCATGTATTATCCCTTGCTTGCTGTATGGTTTGCTACTTGGATGACTTGTATTGATTGTGGGTTGTTGTTTGTTTGCATGTATGCTCGATAACGACGATAGTTGCGATTGTGAGACACCGAGAAGAAGGAAGCATCGGGTTTCTCGTATTATTATTATACTTGGTATTCGGGTTTTCTAACGCCGTCACTGGAAATCTTGTCGGTCACAGGCAAGCCACCTTCTTGCTCATACACCTTGACCTATTATTTTAACTATGCATGTTTTATATACCCGTTTATGCAAATTGCATTGTTTTACTATATTATGCTATGTGGGGAAATGTGTGGCTCCTCCGAACCATTACCACTTCTGTGAGGACCGGAATTTAACATCCAGACCTCCTGTGCATCTCGTTAATCCCAAGATCAAGTTGACGACACAGCGAAATGAATACCATTGCATAACGTTCAAAATAATTATTACAAAGTTTGAATAGCAATAGCCACATAGTATAATGTCTTGTGACATTTATTACAACCAGAAACACAGCGGAAATAAAGTACGCAGTGACTCCATCTCAGCCATAGGCAGTCGATGTAGTCCACGAGGCCTCACTCATCAGCGTCATCATAGTAGTCGTAGTCCTCCCCTTCATAGTATTCTGGATTTCAACAAAAGTATTTCGATGAGTACATAGAGTACTCAACATACCCCTTATGCAAAACCTGATATAACTACATGTGGCTTTATGTGGAGGTCATATGGTTCTTTTGCATAAAAGCCAATTTTATTTGCAACTCATAGTGGTTTTGATAAAAGCAAGTTTTGACAAAAACAGGTTTTATCATAAATGTGGTGTTTCTCATCATTGTGGTTGTCCTCGACAACTCACCTACTTCATCAGATTCCAAGAAAAGGATAGAGGCAAAGAGGGAAGTAGCAAGACAGGTTGCTGTATGTCAAGAAGGATTCATGTGTTGTCCATGACCGTGGACACGGTTATTCGAATAGTTTTAACTCTGCAGAGGTTGTACACTTTTCCCACACGACACAACCCCGTCTTGTTGCCCACCAGTGGCCGCTGGTTTAGTACACACCATCTGGTGTACCGGCAGATCAGAATCGTGACAAGGTCTTTTAGTTAGATCCCCCAAAGATGTGACGAGCCCACCGGGTCTGGCGCACGGAACTGAGAGTATGTCCCCAAACCGGTCCCCCATCTGTGCCGAAGGCTCCCCCGTAGGCAGACACCTCATCAGCGGTACGGCGACATCGACACCTAAGGCTGACTAACCTACTTAACCAAGCCAGTGCCCATTATAGCATGTGGTCGTACGGTGGTCACAATCTTCAAATCCAAGACTTATTAGGCCCTCATGCGGTACGGACGACGGATTGCTCCCTTCGTCTAGTCAAGGGCAGCCAATCGCTCCTTACTTTGATCCAGCTGTCGCCAGCGCCAGTGTTTAGGTGGTAAGTTTCACCCAGAGTAGAACAGAGTAGAAGGAAGCAACATCGGCTAGCTCAGCGAGCTCAACAAGTTTCAAAAGTGTATATGCGACCCGAGGGTCATCCAATTCCTTTGAAAAGGGAAGATCAAGGATCATAAATATTATTGAGCATGGCTAAGCAATCTACTCTATCATGATTACTATATAATCTCTACTCAGGGTAGTGTATGGCGACAGGTGTATCAAGGTATGTGTGTAACCAAAATAGCAGTAATATTTGTAAAACAATAAATAACATGCACTTGTAAAACATAGGATAATTATGAAAGGGGCATGCCTTCGTTGTTGTTGTTGTTCTGCTCTTCCTCGTAGTCTTGATTCTGATCGAACTCGTCACTCCCTACTCGTCATAACGATAAACCACACATAAATACAAACTCCGAATAACCACAAATAAAATCCAAACAGACAGATCCAAATAAAAAGATCCAAGTTCGCTGGCCACGTTGAACGGTCGGGGTATAAGGGTCGGTCTATCGTTCTCGACTAATAATAATACCAGGAAAATAATATAATTTTAATATAGCCCATATAGCTGGCATAGATATAAACATGCCATGCACAACCATGTCATATGCTAGTTATTGCATACACGTGAACTAAGAGAACATGTCAAAAGCTACTGTGATTGCATACATGCAATAATATCACACGTAAGATCAACTAGAATTAGAATATTTCTACATACAATACTAAGCATACCTAACATGCAAACAATACTAACTGTATCCCGGTATTATTATAAAACTAGATTATGCCAACTACAGACCCACCTGTTAATTTAATAACCAGCACGATGGGTAAACAGTGCGAGTACAAAACTTATATTGTCATGTACAAGTATGACAAGCAAGCAACACTGATGAAGACGTACAAGCGTCCTGGCCATGCTCTACTGATAAAATCCAATTAGCTAAATCCTGCAATATAAAAGATATACGTATGGTAGCAAAACTCTAACAATCGGTCCTACAGCTGGGCATGTATAACCAGTAGCAGCAGCAGTACCTGGTTGTATACTCGGACTAAGCTGATCTAACACTGAAATCACCTAGCAGCAGTACCTGGTTGTATACTCTACCGGAGCAAACCGCGTGCACGACCTTATACATATGTATCAAATAATTTGATTAGCCAAACATTATAATCTCAATCTGAAGTAGCTGCTGGGTTCCTAAGGCTCTTTGGAAGGTTTTCTACGTTGGGCTCGAGACCATAAAGCGTATCCATGGTCGTCTAATATGTTCATGCCACCGGGCGGCATTCGGTTCACCGGCAACCGCGCAAACTACAAAACTAGTACCAGCGACTATGTCTAAGAGGTAGGTCGCATCTAGACTAACGCGTGTGTGCAAGGATTTCTATTGGAGCTTACCAAGCGCGACACGATCGTCCGCGGAAGGCGATGAACCGAACTGGAACGGCGGGCGAGTACGTCGAACGTGATCCGCGGCTTGTCCTTCTGGTTCCACGAATCATCCCTCCTCCTCCTCTTGTTCCTTGCGGCACAGCTGCTCCTTCTCCCGTGGCCGGATTCGTTGGGAACGCGAGCGGCGTTCGGCGGCGGCCTCGCGGAGCTTCACGAGATTAGATCTGTTTTTCGAGCTAGGGTTCTAGGTGGCGGCGGTGGGGTGGAAGAGAGGAGACGGGGACGATCTGGGGCTTTTGTAGGTAGACGCGATTCTGTTTGCGGCAGCGGAAGAATCGGAGACGGGAGTCGCACGCAGCAGCGCTGTACGTATGCTACACGAACTCCTCTCGTGCGAGTCGGTCGAGCGCTGGCATTGAGCTGGATTGGTTGGGCCTCGATGGTCTGCTAGGCTGGGCTGTCTACCTAGCTGGGCTGTGCACCGGCAGGCAAAACATGAAAAGAAATCGACGAGCAAGAGATAGTACCGCATCGTTCTATACAGGAGATAAGAGATACAGGAGAGAAGAGATACACGACATGCTAGTGCTGCCATGCATGGCATGCATGCACGTGCATGTGTGTGGCCATAACCCAAAATCCAAATAGAAAATCAAAGGGCTACTTTAGAAACGATTTTGCAAATCAAAACCAGATCCAAATATTCTCTTGGTTAAATTAATTCCAAATAGTTTGGAATTAAATTCTAGAAACTCCAAATAAAATATTCTCTTATTTATTATAGTGCAATATCCTTCGTTTAAAAAAAATTGAAACCCGTAAAATTGAGGATGTTACAATTCTACCCCCTTACAAAGAATCTCGACCCCGAGATTCGTCCTAAGAGAATAGATTTGGGAATTCTTCGCGGAGAGCATCTTCTCGTTCCCATGTCGCTTCCTCCTCGTTGTGATTGCTCCATTGGACTTTGCCGAACTTGATAACATTCCTTCTAGTTGTCCTTAACTGTTCATCGAGAATTTTGACTGGATACTCTTCATAAGTGAGATCATCTTGAACATCTATTGCCTCTAAAGAGGTTTTTCGAGCCTCTTCCTCCGGCTTAGCAAAACATTTCTTCAACTGAGACACATGGAACACGTTATGCACCTTGGATAATTTCTCCGGTAAGTCCAACTCATATGAGACCTCACCACGACGGGCTGTGATTGTAAAGGGTCCAATATATCGTGGTGCCAACTTTCCCGTGAGTCCGAAACGGCATATTCCGCGAAGTGGGGATACCTTCAAGTACACATCATCACCCTTCTTAAATGCCAAATCTTGACGACGTTTGTCGGCATAAACTTTCTGTCTAGATTGGGCAGCTCGTAGCCTTTCCTGAATCATCCTTACTTGCTTGTCTGCCTCTCCCAGGGTATCGGGTCCAAATACCTGGTTCTCTCCCACATCATGCCAATTGAGTGGAGTGCGGCACTTCCGTCCATAAAAAAATTCAAATGGAGACATTCCCAAGCTTGCCTGAAAGCTGTTGTTATAAGAGAACTCTGCATACGGCAAACTCTTGTCCCAAGTGCGCTGACAAGTCAATGCACATGCTCTAAGCATGTCTTCCAAAATATGGTTCACTCGTTCAGTCCGTCCATCTGTCTGCGGGTGATAAGCCGTGCTAAAATTCAATTGTGTCCCTAGGACCTCATGTACCTTCTTCCAAAACCTGGAGGTAAATTGGGTACCCCGATCAGACACTATTTTTTTAGGAACTTCGTGTAGGCAGACAATTCTGGCCATGTATAATTCGGCCAATTTCTCACCATTATATGTAGTCTTCACTGGAATAAAATGAGTTGACTTGGTTAATCGATCTACGATGACCCAAATAGAATCATATCCTGACGATGTCCTAGGAAGTCCTGTAATGAAATCCATCCCGATTTCTTCCCATTTTGACTCAGGAACCTTGAGTGGTTGAAGTAATCCTGCAGGCTTATGATGGTCAGCCTTGACTCTTCGACATACATCACACTGAGACACATATTCCGCAATCTCCCGCTTCATGCTAGACCACCAGAAACTGTCTCGAAGATCATGGTACATCTTCGTACTCCCCGGGTGTATGGAGTATGCTGATTCATGTGCTTCCTTCATAATCGAATCCTTAAGCTCCGTTTGGTCTGGTACCAACAGACGATTTCGAAACCAAATGCTTCTTTTTTCATCCTCCTTGTATTCAGGTGTTTCCCCTAACTTGATCTTCGCTCGAATCTCTTCAATTGCCTTGTCATTTTTCTGAGCTTCTCTAACTTGATTTGCTAGAGTGAACTTCACTTCTAGCACCTGTTCATTCTCAGCAAGGCTAACATTCAGGTTCAACTTTCTGAATTCCTCATGCAACTTTGGTTGAGCTTTCTGAATTGTCAGGTTATTGCAATAAACCTTTCTACTCAACGCATCCGCTACGACATTGGCTTTACCAGGGTGGTAATTGACGCCAATGTTATATTCCTTGATTAATTCCAACCATCTCCTCTGTCTTAGATTCAAATCAGGCTGAGTGAAAATATACTTTAAGCTCTTGTGGTCCGTATATATCTCGCAACGATTACCAATAAGGTACTGTCTCCAAATCTTCAGGGCATGCACTACAGCAGCCAATTCCAAATCATGGGTAGGATAGTTCACCTCATGCGGGCGTAACTGTCTCGATGCATAGGCCACCACTTTGCCTTGTTGCATGAGTACACAACCCAAACCTTGCTTGGAAGCATCACAATAAACTTCAAAATCCTTCCGGATATCAGGCAAGATCTGAACTGGAGCAGACGTTAATCTCTTCTTGAGCTCTTGAAAACTAGTCTCGCAAGCTGGTGTCCACTCAAATTTTTTGTCCTTCTTGATCAACTGTGTCATCGGGCGTGCAATCCTCGAGAAATATTCTATGAAGCGGCGATAGTATCCGGAAAGTCCGAGGAAGCTACGTATCTCTGACACATTCTTTGGTTGCCCCCAATTAAGTACCGACTCCACTTTAGCTGGATCAACTGCTACTCCTTCAGCTGAGATGACATGACCAAGAAAGTCCACTTGCTTCAACCAAAACTCACATTTGCTAAACTTGGCATAGAGTTGATGTTCCCTAAGCCTTTCGAGAACAATCCGAAGGTGTTTCTCATGCTCTTCTTCATATGAGAGTAAATCAACACATCATCAATGAACACCACAACGAACTTATCTAAGAAGTCCATGAACACTTTATTCATCAAATTCATGAAGTAAGTTGGTGCATTTGTGAGCCCAAATGACATCACTAGAAACTCATACAGACCATACCGAGTCACAAAGGCTGTCTTAGGTATGTCTTGTGGTCGGATTTTCAATTGATGATATCCTGACCTGAGATCTATCTTCGAGAACACTGAAGCTCCCTTCAACTGATCGAATAGATCATCAATCCTTGGCAAAGGGTATTTATTTTTGATGGTTACTTCATTTAGGGCATGGTAATCCACACACATGCGCATGGTACCATCCTTCTTTTTCACAAACAACACTGGTGCTCCCCAAGGTGAGGTGCTCGGTCTAACATATCCCTTCTCCACAAGCTCCTGAATTTGCTTCTTCATCTCAGCTAGCTCATTTGGCGGCATTCTATACGGTCTTTTTGCAATAGGTGCGGTGCCTGGAACTAGATCAATAGCAAACTCTATCTCACAGTCTGGTGGAAGACCTGGTAACTCATCTGGAAAAACATCTGAGTATTCCCTGACCACTCTAACATCAGACACGTCCATCTCCTTCAAGCTGTTCAGTATACTATCCACTGCGGTTTGGGATGCTAACTCTGGTTTATAGTCCACTACAGTTCCATTAGGACTGGTCAGTGTTACCGCTCTAAGGCCACAATCTAGCATAGCCTTGTGTCTTGTTAACCAGTTCATGCCTAGAATGACATCTAACCCTTTAGAGTCTAACACTATGAGGTTTGCTAGAAACTCTACTCCTTCGATCGTTATGATCACTTTAGGACACCTTAAACCTGTCCTAAGAATTCCCCCAGGTGATTGTACTGCCATCTCCTGACTCATACCCTCAGTTTTCAAATGATGTTTTTCAACAAATTGCTTGGAAACAAACGAATGGGAAGCTCGAGAATCAAAAAGTACTGAACCATAGCATGAGTTGATTGGGAACATACCAAGAACAACATCTGAGGCTTCATGAGCTTGTTCGGCCGTGACATGGTTAACTTGACCACGCCCTGGCTGTCCTGACGCGTGAGTTGCGCCTCCTGGGGTAGGCAGTATGCCTCGTCCACATCCCGCTGCTGGTGTCTTGGCTGCAGACCCCAAATTGAACTTCACTGGTGTCGGCCCCGTGTTCTTCTTGCTCGGGCATGCTGCAGCAAAGTGTCCCTCCACGCTGCAGCAAAGTGTCCCTCCACGCCACAGTTGTAGCATGCTTTTCCAGCAGTGTTGTCATGGTTTCCTCCGACTTCATCTCTCGGAGTACGATATGCATTGTGCGAATAGTTGTGATTAGTATTTGTCGGCTTGGGAGCTGGTGCACGATAACCTGGGTTGTTATTGTTCTTCTAGCGTGAGCTCCCTGCCCCATGACCCTGTGGTGCCTTGCGCTTGCGGTGTTCCTCCAGTTCCCTCTTGGAGTTCTCTTGCAGAAGTGCCTTATTGACCAAACTCTGGAAGCTGGGGAAATCATGAGACACCAGCCTATCCTTCAGACCTGGGTTCAAACCCCTCAAAAACCTTGCAGTCTTGTCTGCTTTAGTAGGGATATCCGCCTTCCCATAGCGAGATAACTGTGTGAATCTGTCCCAGTATTCAGAAACTGACATCTTTCCCTGAACTAGAGCTCGGAATTCATCCCGCTTCAGTTCCATGAGACCAGAAGGAATGTGCGTAGTGCGGAAAGCCTCTGCAAACTCATTCCAGGTGATCCCCTCAGCATCATCATGTGCATCATAATAGTTCTCCCACCAATCTGCGGCGACTCCCTTGAGTTGGTGGGCAGCAAACCTCACACGGTCTTGAGCATTGACATTCACCAGATTGAGCTTCCGACGAATGTCCTTCAACCAATCATCAGCCTCAATAGGGTCAGCCGACCCCCCAAATGTAGGCGGCTTTGTCCTCATGAACTCAGCTATCTTGGACTGTGGCGGCGGCTGGTTCTGGTTCTGATTCTGGTTGAGGTTCTGATTCTGGTTCTGGTTTTCCAGATTAGCGGCCATCTGCTGCAATAACTGGGTCTGCATCAACATCACTTGCGCCATGTCCGGTGGTGGCGGCTGGTTTCCCTCATCCTGTTGTCGTTCACATTAGGATTAGATAAGAGGGAATATTGACTAACCCACAACAATAATTTCAAACATGGCAGAGATACAAATAGAACCACAAAACTCCAATCCAAAAGCAATAATTTCATAGCTCACACACGATGGTTTAAACGAGCAAAGAGAAATTAGCTACACCACATGCATAATGCATAGATCGGTAGTCTACTAGCACACCCAAGTATATAGATAAAATAGCTAACGAGTTCTCACACTTATTTAATAATAACTCAACAAAGGTCTTCTCTCATGGTCCCTATATTAATACTTGTCCATGTAGGCACTCCGGGTATCACATGTGGTTGTCCCGTTGCTTCCATGGCTACGGGTCAAAAGTTTCATCTGTGGACTCCTCCTCCGAGCTAGCGGGAATTCGCTCGTCTGGCTCCGTCTCTTCCTGTGAACTGTTAGCTGGACCTTGTTGTGCAGACGCCGGTGCTGGCAGAGCGAGAAACGGCGCCACGATAGACCGACGCTTGATGCAACGCTTCTGTGCACGCAGGCTCTTCTTCGTCCGAGTGACCATCATGCGAGGATGATTTCGGGCTCTGCGCTGCGGGGCTTGAGGCGCCGGTTGTTGTAGTTCTGGTCCCTGTCCTTCGCCGCCATGGACTGCCAGCGCGGTCGCCGTAGCGTCCTCGGCCTCCTGCACTGCCACGATGGCATCCTCCGTGGTAGCTTCAGCAATGTCACGAGCAACTTCAGCAGCGTCACGAGCAGCATTAGCCGCGTCCAAAGCTGTGTTGGCATCGGCGAGCTGCTCCCGTAGAGTGTCAATTCGATCGTGGTAGCGGTGGCCACGGAGAATTGCTTCATCTAGCATCCTTGTGGTGATGACCAACTGGCGTTCTAGTCCGAAGTTCAGTGATGCCATGTGAATGATCGTGGTATCATCCTCCTCCTGACAGTACCTCTCGTCTTGGCGTAGTTGTCCTCCATCGTTCCGATAGGCGAAGTAACGAAACGGAGTGTCACGGAGCTTCTCCCTGTAATCCCATGC
Organism: Avena sativa; assembly: GCA_916181665.1. Taxonomy (NCBI): domain Eukaryota; kingdom Viridiplantae; phylum Streptophyta; class Magnoliopsida; order Poales; family Poaceae; genus Avena; species Avena sativa. Next base: position 124,595,381 of record OV702280.1, read on the forward strand.
CAGCTTATGTAGTGCCTCGTGAATGGTGCCAATGGTGCCCTCTGCGAAGTCCTCTCCGATCGCATTGAACGTGTACCCTCTAAGTCTCTCACGACGTCCAGGCGAGGTTAGACTAGGGTACACCACTAGAGTCACCCTCACGTATTCCTCATCCCAAAGTGACTGTCGGGTACGTTCAGTAGCCTCCGGGTCACGCTCATAGCCCAAATGGGTGAGCATGTCACGAAACTCCCGTCCCAGGTTGCCGAAGTCTTCAATCCTGCGGGTCGAGAAAATGGCCATCTACGAATATTTGAATAAGACAAGTATGATCAGTATCAAAATTTTGTAGAAGCCAAAATAAGATAGACAAGTTATAGCAAGAAACCTATTTTTATTTGTAACATATATCTTTAGTATAAAGTAGGATACTAGGGCTTTCCATTCTATCTAAGGCCACGCGACTAGGTCAACGTCGGCTCTGATACCACTTCTGTGAGGACCGGAATTTAACCTCCAGACCTCCTGTGCATCTCGTTAATCCCAAGATCAAGTTGACGACACAGCGAAATGAATACCATTGCATAACGTTCAAAATAATTATTACAAAGTTTGAATAGCAATAGCCACATAGTATAATGTCTTGTGACATTTATTACAACCAGAAACACAGCGGAAATAAAGTACGCAGTGACTCCATCTCAGCCACAGGCAGTCGATGTAGTCCACGAGGCCTCACTCATCAGCGTCATCATAGTAGTCGTAGTCCTCCCCTTCATAGTATTCTGGATTTCAACAAAAGTATTTCGATGAGTACATAGAGTACTCAACATACCCCTTATGCAAAACCTGATATAACTACATGTGGCTTTATGTGGAGGTCATATGGTTCTTTTGCATAAAAGCCAATTTTATTTGCAACTCATAGTGGTTTTGATAAAAGCAAGTTTTGACAAAAACAGGTTTTATCATCAATGTGGTGTTTCTCATCATTGTGGTTGTCCTCGACAATTCACCTACTTCATCAGATTCCAAGAAAAGGATAGAGGCAAAGAGGGAAGTAGCAAGACAGGTTGCTGTATGTCAAGAAGGATTCATGTGTTGTCCATGACCGTGGACACGGCTATTCGAATAGTTTTAACTCTGCAGAGGTTGTACACTTTTCCCACATGACACAACCCCGTCTTGTTGCCCACCAGTGGCCGCTGGTTTAGTACACACCATTTGGTGTACCGGAAGATCATAATCGTGACAAGGTCTTTTAGTTAGATCCCCCAAAGATGTGACGAGCCCACCGGGTCTGGCGCACGGAACTGAGAGTATGTCCCCAAACCGGTCCCCCCATCTGTGCCGAAGGCTCCCCCGTAGGCAGACACCTCATCAGCGGTATGGCGACATCGACACCTAAGGCTGACTAACCTACTTAACCAAGCCAGTGCCCATTATAGCATGTAGTTGTATGGTGGTCACAATCTTCAAATCCAAGACTTATTAGGCCCTCATGCGGCACGGACGACGGATTGCTCCCTTCATCTAGTGAAGGGCAGCCAATCGCTCCTTACTTTGATCCAGCTGTCGCCCGCGCCAGTGTTTAGGTGGTAAGTTTCACCCAGAGTAGAACAGAGTAGAAGGAAGCAACATCGGCTAGCTCAGCGAGCTCAACAAGTTTCAAAAGTGTATATGCGACCCGAGGGTCATCCAATTCCTCCGAAGAGGGAAGATCAAGGATCCTAAATATTATTGAGCATGGCTAAGCAATCTACTCTATCATGATTACTATATAATCTCTACTCAGGGTAGTGTATGGCGATAGGTGTATCAAGGTATGTGTGTAACCAAAATAGCAGTAATATTTGTAAAACAATAAATAACATGCACTTGTAAAACATAGGATAATTATGAAAGGGGCATGCCTTCGTTGTTGTTGTTGTTGTTGTTCTGTTCTTCCTCGTAGTCTTGATTCTGATCGAACTCGTCACTCCCTACTCATCATAACGATAAACCACACATAAATACAAACTCCGAATAACCACAAATAAAATCCAAACAGACAGATCCAAATAAAAAGATCCAAGTTCGCTGGCCACGTTGAACGGTCGGGGTATAAGGGTCGGTCTATCGTTCTCGACTAATAATAATACCAGGAAAATAATATAATTTTAATATAGCCCATATAGCTGGCATAGATATAAACATGCCATGCACAACCATGTCATATGCTAGTTATTGCATACACGTGAACTAAGAGAACATGTCAAAAGCTATTGTGATTGCATACATGCAATAATGGCACACGTAAGGTCAACTAGAATTAGAATATTTCTACATACAATAATAAGCATACCTAACATGCAAACAATACTAACCGTATCCCGGTATTACTATAAAACTAGATTATGCCAGCTACAGACCCACCTGTTAATTTAATAACCAGCACGATGGGTAAACAGTGCGAGTACAAAACATATATTGTCATGTACAAGTATGACAAGCAAGCAACACTGATGAAGACGTACAAGCGTCCTGGCCATGCTCTACTGATAAAATCCAATTAGCTAAATCCTGCAATATAAAAGATATACGTATGGTAGCAAAACTCTAACAATCGGTCCTACATCTGGGCATGTATAACCAGTAGCAGCAGCAGTACTTGGTTGTATACTCGGACTAAGCTGAGCTAACACTGAAATCACCTAGCAGCAGTACCTGGTTGTATACTCTACCGGAGCAAACCGCGTGCACGACCTTATGCATATGTATCAAATAATTTGATTAACCAAACATTATAATCTCAATCTGAAGTAGCTGCTGGGTTCCTAAGGCTCTTTGGAAGGTTTCTATGTTGGGCTTGAGACCATAAAGCGTATCCATGGTGGTCTAATATGTTCATGTCACCGGGCGGCATTCGGTTCACCGGCAACCGCGCAAACTACAAAACTAGTACCAGCGACTATGTCTAGGAGGTAGGTCGCATCTAGACTAACGCGTGTGTACAAGGATTTCTGCTGGAGCTTACCGAGCGCGACACGATCGTCCGCGGAAGACGATGAACCGAACTGGAACGGTGGGCGAGTACGTCGAACGTGATCCGCGGCTTGTCCTTCTGGTTCCACGAATCAGCCCTCCTCCTCCTCTTGTTCCTTGCAGCGCAGCTGCTCCTTCTCCCGTGGCCGGATTCGTCGGGAACGCGAGCGGCGTTCGGCGGCGGTCTCGCGGAGCTTCACGAGATTAGATCCGTTTTTCGAGCTAGGGTTCTAGGTGGCGGCGGTGGGGTGGAAGAGAGGATACGGGGACGATCTGGGGCTTTTGTAGGTAGACGCGATGCTGTTTGCGGCAGCGGAAGAATCGGAGACGGGAGTCGCACGCAGCAGCGCTGTACGTATGCTACACGAACTCCTCTCGTGCGAGTCGGTCGAGCGCTGGCATTGAGCTGGATTGGTTGGGCCTCGATGGTCTGCTAGGCTGGGCTGTCTACCTAGCTGGGCTGTGCACCGGCAGGCAAAACATGAAAAGAAATCGACGAGCAAGAGATAGTACCGCATCGTTCGATACAGGAGATAAGAGATACAGGAGAGAAGAGATACAGGACATGCTAGTGCTGCCATGCATGGCATGCATGCACGTGCATGCGTGTGGCTATAACCCAAAATCCAAATAGAAAATCAAAGGGCTACTTTAGAAACGATTTTGCAAATCAAAACCAGATCCAAATATTCTCTTGGTTAAATTAATTCCAAATAGTTTGGAATTAAATTCTAGAAACTCCAAATAAAATATTCTCTTATTTATTATAGTGCAATATCCTTCGTTTTAAAAAAAACTGAAACCCGTAAAATTGAGGATGTTACACTTAGTACCATTAGGTACAACCCATCTTGATGATACCTACCTGTCCCTTAGTATGGTAGATGGTGTTCAACACCATAACCCCTTGGAGACCCTGTTTTAGCCTAAGCAAAAGTGTAGGATGGGTAGATCCCGGGAAAAGACTTACAAAAATATTTTATGAGAAAACCTTGGTGAGGCTTGGCCTACCAAGTGATTTGGAAAATGAGAAAGGTTTTGGTTTTACAAAATGGTCTACCAACGGATGGAGGAAAATGTTTACGAAAACAGGCTGGGCTGTATAGTTTACTATGCTGGAACAATTAACACGTGCAACCACATTACTCTAGAATGGGACGGGGCTGGGATAGAAGTTTGTCTAATCCGGTATAGGTGTCTCAAACTACTACGGGGAAGAAAAAATTCCCGGAGCCTGGGCTTTCCCCTGTAAAGGCCCATGTGAAACATCGGTCTGGGTTGGTAAATACCGTCTAACTGGCGGCCAGACAATACTATGAGCCCCTCATTGAAAGTGCACACCCTGCGGGGTGCAAAACGCGCTCCGGTTGGCTTGTGACTATATAGGGCGTCCCAGTTTTGAGGGGATTAACCTCATAGGTAGGCACTTTTATCGGAGAGGGCATTCAGAAGGTCTTGACCGGTTATTCGACCCATGATCGGTGTGGATCAGTGACGGGTAATAAGATGGTGTGTGTATAGTGTACAACCTCTACAGAGTGTAAATCTATTCGAATAGCCGAGTCCTCGGTCATGGACGGTTATGTTGGCGGCTGTACGGCGGGTGATGGTTTTAGTTTTCAAAAAGGACTTCGAAAAATCAATGGCTTGGAAAGGTTTTTGACCTTGGGATGGTCGGAAAAAGGAGGAAGGAGTTTGTTCATGAGATGACCGGAAGGAAAAACAAATGGGTGACCCAATCCTAGAGTTTTCTTAAAAATTTTCAAAAAGGTTTTCCAAATGCTTTACAAATGTTTTTCAACAAAGATATAGAGACATGCTATATCTAAAAGAGAAACTAGTTTATAAAATAACCTCTCATGGAGCCATCCTACCACAGCCATATTGCATATCCTTTATTATTGTTATCTTAAGGTGGTTTGCGAGTACATTCAAAGTACTCACCGGCGTTGTCCCTGGCTATTTACTTGGCCAGACTTTTCAGAAGCAAGAGGAACGATGGTGTTTGCTGACGTCTATGTGAGCTAGGCTGTCTTCCCAGTCAGTCGTCTGTAGGTTAAGGCATGATATGGGCTCTGTGCCTGAGGACTTCCGCTATTGTTGTTGTAATCGCTATATTGGCCATATTGTAAGTACTTGTATTCTTTAAATTCTTGGATATTGTGATGATACTTGTCGGTTATGCTCACGGCTCACTTATCATGTGAACCTGAATTGTAGGCATAACAGGTACTCTCGGACCGTAAATCTGGGGTGCCATAGACTTGGTATCAGAGCCATCCTAACTGTAGGAGACCTTAGTTAGCATGGACGTTAGACAGGACAACCCCTATTTCTAAAAATACCCGGCTTTCGAAAAATATTTTCTCAAAAGCTTTTTGAAAGATTTCTTATCTTATCTTCTCTGTTTTAAAAGAATAAAAAATGGATTACTCTATGTCTCGTCTACTTCAAACTATCCTGTTTTCAAAAACAAAGCCTAACCTGGAGACTACGAAGACGGAGATCCCGGAATGAAGAGACACCAGGACAAGCTAAACAAAGGAGCTACCAACGACGAAAGACACTACAAAATCGCCCTCCCCACGGAGTCCTTCATCGCCCCCAAATCAATCAAGTACGGCACCGACAACAACAGATAACAAGATACAAGTCAAGAACCCCGTAACGTCCGTACTTAGGATGAACATCCCTAATATATGATTCCCCTTATGGCGTGTAGTCACCCCTTAGTACCTACGGTACGCCTTATTTGCTTGTCATATGCTCATGTGATGCTTGAGGATGTGTTGCTTGTCTGCCTCGGATCGCTTGATCCTATTGTATGACCACCTTGTTTGTGTATCCCGATGCTAACCCTCTCAACCCCATAGCTGGAACCTCTCCTCAGCAGGACGGCCACCTAAAGAAATCCCTGACAACTCCTACTCGTGCCTTAGTTCTAATCTCCCCAAAAGAGAAACAATCATAATAAACAATACGCCAAATCAACGTGAAGTTTTCGCCAAAAAGCCGGAAGATAAGAAGGCCTGAAGAAAACGAGTCTACTCCGTCATCGAACCAAAGCTACACAACGAGTTCAAGTAAAGACAACCCATCTGAAGCCAAAATGCCTCCACATCGACTAAGGACTCGTAAGAAGCGTCGCTAACCGCTAAAACTACCCCGAGATAACCCATACGGCTTCATTAGGTAATAACCATATGAAGGTAGTCGCAATAAGGTGGCACTCAAAGACCACAACTCCTGTATCACGCCAATGATCCAAGACAAAGGATCTACCCCAACCTCACCGACCCCAAGTACAGTTCTAAGGTGCGTATTTCCACTCTATTCCAGAAGACCGACCATGAGAAGATAATGCCAGAAGATCTCCAATCCCAGAACCTGCCCCAAACCCCCACCCCAAGAGTCGTGAGAGGAACAGAACACAAACATCATCAACAATCTCCATAAATCTGATCGATCCTCCCCAACAACCAAGACATTCAAAATTAAGACGACAAGACTACCGACGCCGCCAATAATACTCCCTAAGGAGTAGAAAGAAACCGAAGACATCCCGTTTCTCTAAAGACTTCGTGAAGTCCCTTCTCTGCTTCTGCTACTAATGACCCACCGAAAAGGACCTCCGAGTCTGCAAACCCCGAAATAGAGAATGAAGAACTGTCCCCTTAAGAAGTATCAACCCCTCCTCAAGTCACCACCCTGGAAGATCCACTTTTCAGAGCAAGACCTTATAAAAAAGCACTACCCTCGCTATCGAAGAGCTGAAGGTCCCTCAGACCCTGAGTAAATATAGTAACCAAAGTTGGAACCCAACCCTAAGGATGGCTACAAGGTTCACGGAGCACTCTCGACCTAGCCCTTCGTACCCTACCCACTTACTCTACTAACCTTTAGCAAGTGATTGATCGTCTCGAAACCTGGTCAGTAAGGCGTCATGTACCTTCGCCATTGGTCGGCAAATCCGTCGAATTAGGGATAAACCCCGTTGGATGATATGCAGGAGTAATGTTGTTCTTTGCATGTTTTAGCCACGACGTTGCATCAGACTGAACCTGAAACAACCCCCTATCTAAGGAACCGCGTTCCGAGACCGCCAACAGCCAACGACGATATCCAACCCATTGGACCCCTACTTAGCTCAGAACTAACTCATTGGAAGCTAGTTAAATGCCTCTCCCGCTACGACTATTACTCCAAGAAGTGGCATCAACGCCATTCCCCAGCTTCATCTATGACTCCAATAAAGAAAGCCTACGACTCCACCAAGAACCCCTGTTGTCACTCTAAGGGGAAAAGAACGCTTCTTTCCTGCCCAAAAACCCGATAAAATCCTAGAGTCGAACACTAGTTATCGTTAAGTGATGACCACCCCTACAAAATCTAAATCAACGACCCAGCAAGAAATATGAAAATCGGCACCTCTCCAGAATCAGAAGGTACTTCAGGAAAGATCTCCATTGCAGAGTCGACAACCCAGCCACCACCTCCGACGTTTCAAGATCTCCAAGAGAGAAAAGTCGACCACGAGGATAAGGAACAAAGAAGACTCAACTCACCGTCTCGCCTCAAGAAGGAAGTACCCCGTAGAAGCCAAACCGACCTAGACTTGTCCTAAGGGGAAAAGATTCCGTCTTTTCCCACTCGCTTAATCTAAACGCCCCAAACCCGAAGCCGCTCAGCTCAGAACCGTACCTGGCCCTGCCTGCTTTATGAAGACCTGCTAACACCCTATACTTTCCTCCCCTGAAATTGTTAAGTGGATGTTATCACCCTAACCCTACTCCTCCCTAATCTCGGGACGAAATTATTTTAAGGGGGAAAGGTCTGTAACATCCCAATTTAAGCAACCCTGATTAAATGTTCAAAAGGCAAAAATCAGGGGGAACGAAATGTTTTCTTGATGCAAGTTCAATGTTTGTTTACTTGCTTGCTTGTGTTCTTGCAACTGATTGTGTATTAGATGCCATACTTCTCATCTCAACACTAGTTGACAAAAGCTATTTTACAAAAGAGATGTCTTGGCTCATCTTTCATATTCTCAAATGTTCTGGCATTTCAAAACCCGATCCAAGATGACTTTGACAAAGAAAAAATATTTTACTAGTTCTATTAACAAAACTATGGGGAACAAAAATATACTCCCCTCATGTTTTCAAGACATAACTCTCAACTACTCTTACCCCTAGGTTTCCAAAACCTCTATTCAAAACCTCTTCATTCCAATCTTGGTAGAAATGCCAAGAGGTACTTATCTTACTTCAAAAACATAACCAATTCAAAATACCCATCCCTACCTCAAGCTAGGCTTGATGGTAACCCTAATAGTAGTTGGATAAGTTTTATAAGATGAATTGCCTTGATCTGCTGATTTCATGCTTGCTTAGGAACTAGAGTGATCTAATTTAGTATCTCATCCCTTAGTAACCAATCTATTCTTGTGATCATCAACCTCATCAGCATCCAATTCCGGATCTATCCTAAGCCACTAAGATGATCACCTCCCCTCCTACTCAGATCAATCCAAGGATAATCCCTTCTAATCGTTCCAACTCAGTGAAGACCCAATCTAAGCATGTATCCCATATACTTAGTTAACACTTCAACATCATCTCCTTGATCATGAGTTTGGAACCTAGAATCCTCTCAAAATCATCTACACTTGCAATCTAGTCAAAAACTCCAAAACTGCCAAAATGGCTAAGGCTGGATTTCTTATCTAGATTCAATCTTTGGAGCTCTACCTTTTCCAAACTGTGTGCATTCTTGAGAATGTACTTGAACCATCTTGTAGTACATCATTAGTACTACCAAAGCCCATTCTTGACCTTGGCTAATCCATTCTATGTACCACTCATCCATGATGGTTTTGTGGCCAAGATAATTATCTTTCCTGCAAATCTTATCATCCTACCTACTTTGGTGGAAGCTCACATCTATATGCCACCTCCCCTTGACCAACTATTTGCTTGATTATGATCTACTAATCATGGCCTATCAACCCCCACTTCACTTGTTTCCATTGGGGCCTTGTGCTTCTTGAACCCACGTGGTTTAGGAGGCTACCTAATGTATCTACTATGGAAGCCTTATTTTCAACAAAGTTTGACATCTCTTCTAGATCACCTCAAATGCAACCAAGCCCAACTCTTTCTTCCATGATCATCTATATGACATTTTCTATCCATCCATATACCCCTTGTACCAAGGTGAGCTCTGATCTCCCTAATCCAACTTTGTTTAGGGGGCATCAAAATAACAAAACCCTAGATTCCCAAAAATATAGTTTCTTTCCTTTGCACAAAAATTCTTCAAAATCCAAGTGGAAAATGATGTATAAATCAAGCTTACAGCATATAACTTGCTTAGTATAATTCCCCAAATAATTCCCATAATTATTTGGAGCCTAAAACTAATTAAATTCCTTAAATGGAAAAACCCTAAAAACCATGTCTATGAAGGCAAGTTTGATCTTATCCAAATCACTTTGCCAACTCAAGGCATATTTGAGCTATATATATCATACCCTATCTTTCCAACTTAGAAAAAATATTTCTGAGATTCTTTATTATTTCTTTTTGCCCTCTTTTCTTAAATGGCAGAAACAAGAAATAATTCCTTAAAAATACTTCTTCATCTCAATAAATTCCAAATAAATTCTCCAATGTGTAATATGGTACTCAGAAACATTTCACATCAAAAACCAACCTTGCCTAATGTAAAAATATTACATTAGCTTCCATAATCTACTTCTGCCCTTTTTGAATTAATGCAACTAAATGGGGTTTTAATCATCTGAAAAATCCCAAATAATTCTTGGTGGTACAAAATGACCATATATAACTTCCAGTACCCTTTACCCATCTTGGCCAATGTAAATCTTTGGACTTCTTTGATAACCCAATTTTTTATCAAATATGGAAAATTAATCAAAACCATTATCCAAACCCCATCAAACCCCATCAAAGCTTGTCTAATACACCACCCCAGCACACCTCCCTCTCCCTGGTCGACCACCACTGCAGCAACTAGCCCACTCAAAACCTTGTCTATAGTGCTTGTTTGACTTGCAAAGTTACCTCATGTGAAACTACCCTTACCTATACATGTTACCACCCTCCCTCTCTGCCACAAACCAAACCAGAAACCACCTAGGACCCCTCTCTCATGCCAATAGCAAACCAGCCCCTGGTTTTGCCCTTCCCTCCAAATGCCATGTCCACCATGAGCCATATATCCCTTGGTTTATAAGTAAAGAAACCACCACAACACTCCTCTCCCTGCCTCATTTGCTCCCAACCACTCCCACACACACCCTAGAGATCCAATATCCTCTTCCGTGCTCTGCCCCGCTCGAAGGAGAGGAGAAGAGAAGTTCGGCCATAGCTCAAAAGTTGAGCATAGCTCTTTCACCTTCCCCCTCTCACTCTACATGTTGAATTTTTCGGAACCCCCTCCTCCCTCTGAATCTAACCCCACCCTTCTTCTTCCTTAGGACCGCCCCTGCAGGTTAGCTCGACGAGCTCCAGTGAAGATCCCCTTCGGCCAACACTGCGCGAGCCAACCCCGGCGCTGATACCGCCTCTTCTGCTAGTCTCAGGCATCGTCGTCGCATCCCGCGTGCGCCTGGACCTTCCCTGGAACCTCCCTGCACTCCGGTGGGCCTCCTTAGCCCCGCCACCCATCTTCTTGGGATTCCCCTCCCCATGCGTGACTAGGGGAGGGATACACCCTCTGGCCATCAATTTCGGTTTGATCGAACGGCCAGAGCGCCTCCTTACCCTTCGTACTCCCCTGGGCCGTCGGGCTGCAGGCCGCAATACCCCTGGCCTCGCCGCGACCACGGGAGAAGCGGGCCGGCCCAATATCGAGCCTGCGACCCTCTGGTCCTCTTTAGTCTATTTTCTTTTTTTTGTAGATCTGAAAATCACTATTCAGTTTAAATCATTGAGAAAATGAAAAGTTGTTAGTTTGGCCCCTTTAAAATTTTTACCAAGCTCCTATGTGTATTACCGAGCATTCAGTGCAAGAATTGGACCAAAATCACATTTGGTTTATTCATAGTAAATCCTCTACCATGATATGTGCTTAACCTTAATAATATCTTACAAGGAGTTTGGTAAATCTAAATGGATTAATCCCAACTGGCAACGCAAGTTATTATCCATACGTTGCATGTCCCACTGGTCCCACTTAAAAATGCTTCATGGTTTACCCACAATAAAAAAAAACAGAGATTTTCTGACTTTAGAAATTTCTTTAGGTCAAACTAAATGAGGTAATGACCTAATTCCAACTCCCAGTAAACCTATATAACCCTAAGTACAAAAAAAGAGGAGCCCAATATTTATTGAGCCTTTATTGAATTATGGTGGATTAAACAATTCCATGCATAGTCTATTCACTATTTAAATCACCAAAATAGTTTTGTAACTCCAAAAATGGTGATTCCAATTTCTATAGAAATATATTTCCAGTATCTAACTAGTGCCCTTGGAATCTCATCAAAATATTCCATGGAATAAATGTGAGGAAAAAGACAAATCTCATACAGTACTGTCTTTGGGAATTTCTCAAGGGTATTCTGTTAATTTTTTTGGGGTGATTCCAACACATATTGAATCAGTCCACTAAATACTACCTAATCAACCAAGGAAATAATTTTTGGAGCTCCATATTATGTCTGGTGAATTATTTCCTAAAACTAGAGTTTTAATCACTATAAAACCCATTATTAATCAAGGGAAATTGATAAAATAGTGAAACCACCTTTGTTGGATTTATTTTATTAATACCTATCTAATGGTATCATTTTTATATAATGGTAGCATATAGATCAGGCCCTTGGTCAAAAACCTCTCTTAGTTAGTTCCTAGGCTTCAAATCCAAAGAGGACCCCTCCTTCCTATGTCTCCAAATCTTCTCCCAATCCACTCAAATCAAACCTCCAACATCTTACTGATATTTATCATGTATTTATCCCTTGATTTTTGTATGGTTTGCTGCTTGTATGACTTGTATTGATTGTGGGTTGTTGTTTGTTTGCATGTATGCTCGATAACGGCGATAGTTGCGATTGTGAGATGCCGAGAAGAAGGAAGCATCGGGTTTCTCGTATTATTATTATACTTGGTATTCTGGTTTTCTAACGCCGTCACTGGACATCTCGCTGGTCAAAGGAAAGCCACCTTCTTTCTCATACACCTCGACCTATTATTTTACCTATGCATGTTTTATCTACCCGTTTATGCAAATTGCATTGTTTTACTATATTATGTTATCTGGGAAAAGTTTGGCTCCTCCGAACCATTACCCATTAGTACCATTAGGTAAAACCCATCTTGATGATACCGACCTGCCCCGTAGTATGGTTGATGGTGTTCAACAGCATAACCCCTTGGAGACCCCGTTTTAGCCTAAGCAAAAGTGTAGGATGGGAAGACCCCGGGAAAAGACTTACAAAAATATTTTATGAGAAAACCTTGGTGAGGCTTAGCCTACCAAGTGATTTGAAAAATGAGAAAGGTTTTGGTTTTACAAAATGGTCTGGCAACGGATGGAGAAAAATGTGTAGGGGTTCGTAGCATGGAAAACAAAATTTTTCTATCGCATACAAACAAACAAGCCAAGATCTATCTACTAGATTGTAGCAACAAGTCGATGGAATAACTTACCCTCGAAGATTCCAAAGCGGTTAACGAGAGCAGATTCTCGTGGGTGATGTAGTCGTACTCTTTCCGATCTCAAGATCGCGTAGACGATCCTTCCGGCGCCACGTTCTGGCAGCGCTCCCGCAGTCGGTCACACGTTCGGTACTCGACGAAGACCTTCCTCTCCCTTGTTCCAGCATGCAGCGGAGGTTGTAGCACTCTCCTCGCGATTCCGGCAGCACAACGGCGTGGTACCGGAAGTAGAGGGGAGATCCCGCAGGGCTTCACCTTAAGCCGGAGCGAGTATGGTGGAGTATGAGAGAGCTTTAGTAGTCTAGGGTTTAGACACACCAATTAGAAGGCTCTAATCCGAAGGCTAGTGCAATTAGAAGCTCTAAACCAAAGCGGCTCTAAACCGGAGTCTAGGGCTAGGATTTAGATTAGAGGATAGGAACTTGTGTGTCTAGAGGAGGAGGCCCTGCCCCTCCTCTTATAGGTGGGAGGTGCGGCCAAGGGGAGGGGAGTCCCTCCCCAAGTCGGTTTCAACCTCCTCTTGCTTGTTTCCCACAGTTTCCTGTTTTAGCCGTTTGACTTTCAAACTGGCCATTTGACTTTTCAGTTTTAGGATTCAATTTAATCCTTTATTTGGAACAGCGAGAACACTTAGTACATGATGCAATCATTCCAATATGTAATGACACATTCATGTACCCCTTCCCCCCCGGAGTGCCGGACATTCCGGAACCTTCTAGAACATTCCCGATGAAAACACCGGAATCATTTCCGAACTCCGAAACGGGACTTTACTTATATGAATCTTATTCTCCGGACCATTCCGGATCACCTCGTGATATCCCGGATCCCATCCGAGACTCCGAACAACATTCGGTCTCTTTATCATAATACCATAACTACTCAAACAACGTCGAATCCTTAAGTGTGTCTCCCTACGGTTCGTGAATTATGCGGACATGATCGAGACACTTCTCCGAACAATAACCAATAGAGGAATCTGGAAATTCATATGGCTCCCACATATTTCTACGATTACTTTGCGATCGAATGAACCACTTACATACGATACCAATTTCCCTTTGTCTCACGATATGTTACTTATCCGAGGTTATGATCGTCGGTATCTCTGCATACCTAGTTCAACCTCGTTACCGATAAGTACTCTTTTCTCGTTCTCGTGATATGTGATCCCTTGTGAGCCAGTCACATGCTTGCAAGCCAATTGGATGACATTCCACCGAGAGGGCCCAGAGTATATCTATCCGTCATATGGATGGACAAATCCCAATATTGATCCATGTGTCTCAACCAATACTTTCCGAACACTCAATGCCGCCTTTATAACCACCCAGTTACGGTGTGGTGTTTGATGTCATCAAAGCATCCATCCGATAAAGGTGATATGCATGATCTCATGGTCGAAGGAATTAGGTTACTATGTATCAGAAAGCATATAGCAATTGAACTATTGAAATGACTTGATCTTTATGCTACGCTTATCTATAGGAGCATGTCCATCACATCATTCTCCTAATGATATGATCCTGTTGTTAATAACATCTCTATGTTCATGATCAGGAAACCATGATCATATATTAACCAACAAGCTAGTTTAACAAGAGGCTTTACTAGGGACTCTTATTTTAGTTTACAAATCACACAAGTATTAATGTTTCCGGTTAATACAATTATAGTATGGTATGTAAACATTTATCATAAGTGTGAAGATATGATAATAACCACTTTATTATTGCCTCTTGGGCATATCTCCAACAGTCTCCCACTTGCACTAGAGTCAATAATCTAGTTTCAAACCTTTGTGTATTCAACACCTATGGCTTTCCGGTGTTGTATGTACACGATTGCTAGTGGTCAACTGATCTCCGGATCTGACACTTCCAGGTCCGTGTGTAATTGCATGTCTTTGCGTCTCTACGCATCACTCATTCTCTAATGAGATGGCTTCGTACAAATTTGGTCCTTTGGTGTGACCTTTAGTTCTTTTGGGGTTAAAAACATGTTGATAATATTGTCGTACAATATATCTTCATAGTATTATCCCACTGTGAACTACACCTAGTTTGATAACAAACTACTTGACACAAATGCCCTCTTTTGCTGCTAAAATAGCAGTCATATACTTAGCCTTTTGTTGTAGTATCTGTCACAATTTCTTAACTTTGGAACTCATCCAAATCCATTATGGAACTCACTTTCCATTATATTGTGCCACCCTTAGTTTAGATTGAGATAAACTTAATTTGTACTTTGTGACAAAACTAGTATCAATGTAGTACTTTTACAATGAACTAACCATCTATTTGTCACTTCTACAAATAATATACTCTTAGTTCTTCCAAAAGATCATAAGGATATCCTTACTATTGTCCAAAGATCATCTTATGAATCATTCTGGTATATGCTCACAACATTTAGAGCATAGGACATATCTGGATTTGTACATATCACAGTATGATTGATATAAATACTCTTTGTGATTTCATACATCAAGTATCAATCTATACTTGAATCTTTGTTTCACTTACCAAGTGTCAATACACTTGAATATATCATCAATATTGAACACATTCAATCGTTTCTGTGCGACAAGAACCTCTCTTGTAGTTTCTATATTGAACTCATTCAATATCTTGTCTATGTACTTCTGGCACAACCATATTAGCGTCTATTGATGCCAAATATTTGGGTTTTGCCTAAGTCTTTCATCGGGATGAAATTCTTAATATGTGTTAATAAAAGATACATTATTTCCAATCAACAATATGTCTTCCACATAATGTATTAGAAACATGTCTTAGCGCTCCCACTTAATTTCTTGCAAATGCAAGCATCTTCATCGTCTCTAATGAACTTTTAAACTCCTTTAACAGTTTCATCACAGTGAAGATTCCAACTCCGCGATGCTCACTTTAACCATTAAAGTTTGCATATGCTTTTAGCATCCTTTGAATTAACAAAACCCTATGGACCGTGTTATGCACATGTCCTAGGTAACGATTCTATTAGAAGAACTTTTTTTGTTTATTCAACTACCATATAATAAATTATATGTAGTGGTTGCTACATTAATCCGTCTAGACTTAATATCACTATGAAAGATCAAATCTTGTCATAGTCAACCTTTGAAAATTGTTGTGAACTCTTTCCCAACATGTCGACTATTTCATAGATGTAAAACATCCATGTCTATTTCTTTATAGATCTAGACACAACTGTAAGGTCTTACACCTTTCTTGAGGGTCCTTCAAGTTCAAAACTTGATTTCTCATGTATGGAACTATCACGGATTTTATGGCTTCAAGCCATTTGACGGAGTCAGGGCTTATCATCGCTTCTTTGCACATAGTCGGATCATTATTGTCAAATAATGATTTAACTCTCAAATCTTGGTATTTGATTGTTCATCCAACCTACTTGTTTCAATAGGAACTTAGATCTCCGTGACCACAACCTTTGAAGTACGCGAGCCATGAGCATTGTTTGCTAACTCCGGAACACTTTTCGGCGCTGCGCAACTTTGCACATATAGCTAAGGTTCTTTTAACCTTATCAAAGTTCTATTGTCCTCCCACTTAACTTTTCACGAAAAATTCCTTCTCAAAGAAACTTGACGTTCTAAGCGACAAACACTTTTGTCTCTGGTGTTTATGGAGGAATACTTTAACAGTAATACAAAGACAGGTTCATACGACTTTGGTTGCAAACATCTTTCTTATGTATAGCATACCAATGTTTAAGAAAGGACTACTTGGGTTTTATCCCAAACCATAACTTTATATGGTGTCATTTCAGCGAATTATGATGGAGCTCTTTTCAGTGGAAAAACGGTAATCTCTAAAGCTTTTAATCTTTAAAATACAATGGCAGTTTTATGAATTACACCTTCGATCTTACCATGTCAAACAAGGTTTAATTACATATCTCGAACGCTCCATACTCTTATGGTGTTTCGGGAAATGCAAATCCACGGAACGATTCCTTAAATCTTAGGTATTATGCTAAACTCGTAACTCAAATATCTTCTTTTATGATCTTATCATAATCTATTTATATTCTTGTTACAAATGATTTTGTACTTCATCTTGAAAGTCTTTGAACTCTTCAAATGTTTCATACTTCATCCTTATTAAGCAAATATTCATATATTCACTCAAATTTTCGGAGAAAGCATATGAAGTTGAAATCCATCGCTCTTGACTACACATAATGGATTTCGTACAACAATATGTACAAGTTCCAATAAGCTAGTCATTCGTTCCCTTTTGGTCTATGAACGAAGTTTTAATTATCTCTAGGAAAGTTTCACAAGCGTCATTTGATCAAAATCAAAAGACTCCAAAATTCCATCCACATGGAGTTTCTTCATGTTTTCTTTCCAATATAATTTAAACGGCGATGTCACTTCCTAATTGATCTTTCAATCAATTTGTCCTTCGATATTTTTAGCACTAGTTTTATGGATGTGATTTCTCCAACGAGATTTGTGAATCATCCATCTTTTATGGATTACGGCAATTATTTGAACAACCCTTTTGTTCTCATAATACCTGATAAAACAAATCTTGAAGGCAAACTTTGATGTTTAACGAGCAACACAATAACCCTTTATTTGTTCTCGATGAACATCATCACATATTCTTTTGCTAGTTACTTAGGCCATTGTAGTTCATGAATTTTGTTGTTTCGTATGACGATTCATACCAACAAATTCAGTATCAAATACTTGAGAACCACATTGTTTAATAAGCAAAGAATATATCCATAACATGTATATCATCTATATACTTAAGCTGAACAATTCTAGTCTTTTCCTTTCTGCCATATACTTATGAGATTTTCTTTCAATATTTCCTTTTCTGTTTGAAAGAATCTATCAACATCAATAGTGGAGTCATACATATGACATATAGTCCAAAGCGTGTATACGTGTATAGTTAAATACCAATGTCTTTGGACTTGCACTTTGAAGTAGATCACCATTATCAAATGTTTGGTGTTCTTTCAAATTCCTTTCTTTAGTAATCTCTTGGTGTAGTAAATATTTTACCTACATCAAATATTCACCCTTATCATGGAATCGTCCATGATCAAGCTACTTTTAGCTTATAACGATGAATTATGAGTATAATGTTGCTATCCAAAACCTTTTGGAGGATTAGGACAACAAGTGTCTCCAACCTTTTGCAAATTCTCATCAAAATATGAGAACATGAACTTTGCCATATTATACTCTATCATGTTGTAACCAAAACTTCGTTTCAGATATCACAATATCTTCCACACATCATGGTTTCTGAAACAACTCTTTCAGATCCTAGATAACCTTGATATTAAGAGAATCCTTTGAATATCAAGAATCATGGAGACAAACATGATACTTATATACTAACACTTGGAATTGTTACTCTTGATTTAATACTAATTATTAAACTTCATGGAGTAACCGGAACTTACTGAAAGTTTGCAATAGGACTTTTAAACTTTAGATTAACACTTTGAAACAATACGATACCAGTTCGTAAAGTAACTAACCGGAATTCTATAGTTCTATCATCTCAATTATAACTAAGCGCAAGGTGGTAAACGGATGCCAATGACTACAACAACTATGCAAATTCACTTTGATTTAGTTTATGATAAATTGAGTTCTAATTAATAATTAAATTAATCTAGGTGAACTCCCACTCAAAACAATATCCCTCACATTGTTTTAGTGATCACACGAACCAAATCCACCACATCAAAACCGATCATCACGAGAGTTGATGTAGCTTCAATGGCGAACAATCAACATGTTCATCATATCTACTATATGACTCATGCTTTACCTTTCGGTGATCCGTGTTCCTGAGACCATGTCTGTACATGCTAGGCTCGTCAAGATCAAACCTTAGTTTCCGCATGAGCAAATCTGGCTTGCTCACGTTGTATACACTTGCAGAATCTAACACACCCGATCATCACGTGGTGCTTCGAAACAACAAGATTTAGCAACGGTGCTAACTAAGGGTGAACACTTTATGACTTGAAATTCATGTGCATGAGGGATCATCTTATAATGCTACCGTCGTCTACTAAGCAATACAAGATGCATAAAGGATTAACATCACATGCAATTCAATATATATGTGATATGATATGGCCTTTCTTCTTCGTGCTTCCGATCTCTATCTTCAACCACGAACATGATCTCCATCATCACCGGCATTGCATCAAGGTCAATGATGCTTCTCCATGGTTGTCGTCCACCGGCTTCAACTATTACAACTACTTTGAATAGACACGCGGGTCTTAACAGAAATTAAAGACAACCATATGGCTCCTGCCGGTTGCCGACTTACAATAAGGAACATTGCATACATCATATATAATCACAATCATGGCCATATCACATCACTGCACACCCCTGCAAAACAAAGTTAGACGCCTCTACTGTCTTTGCATATTTTACGTGGTTTGGGGCTTTCAATAAGTGTCGTTCTAACTTACGAACAAGAACCACAACATTGATACTAGTATTGTTAATCACCCATTGTAAATTGGATCTTAACTATGCTAAGAGAAACAGGCACCCGCAAAGCCACTTATGCAATACAAGTTGCATGTCAAGCGTGGAGCAAGTTTCATGAACGATGTCATGTAAGGTTAGCCCGGGCCGCTTCATCCCAACATACCGCAAGATGCAAAGTACACAAGAAGCAATCAACAATAAAAGCATCAACGCCCACAATGACCATTGTGTTCTACTCGTGCAACAGATCTACATATAGACACGGCTCTGATACCACTGTAGGGGTTCGTAGCATGGAAAACAAAATTTTTCTATCGCATACAAACAAACAAGCCAAGATCTATCTACTAGATTGTAGCAACGAGTCGATGGAATAACTTACCCTCGAAGATTCCAAAGCGGTTAACGAGAGCAGATTCTCGTGGGTGATTTAGTCGTACTCTTTCCGATCTCAAGATCGCGTAGACGATCCTTCCGGCGCCACGTTCCGGCAGCGCTCCCGCAGTCGGTCACACGTTCGGTACTCGACGAAGACCTTCCTCTCCCTTGTTCCAGCAGGCAGCGAAGGTTGTAGCACTCTCCTCGCGATTCCGGTAGCACAACGGCGTGGTACCGGAAGTAGAGGGGAGATCCCGCAGGGCTTCGCCTTAAGCCGGAGCGAGTATGGTGGAGTATGAGAGAGCTTTAGTGGTCTAGGGTTTAGACACACCAATTAGAAGGCTCTAATCCGAAGGCTAGTGCAATTAGAAGCTCTAAACCAAAGCGGCTCTAAACCGGAGTCTAGGGCTAGGATTTAGATTAGAGGATAGGAACTTGTGTGTCTAGAGGAGGAGGCCCTGCCCCTCCTCTTATAGGTGGGAGGTGCGGCCAAGGGGAGGGGAGTCCCTCTCCAAGTCGGCCTTGGTTGGCGCGCCGGCTTGGAGAGGAGGGACTCCTCTCCAAGTCGGTTTCAACCTCCTCTTGCTTGTTTCCCACAGTTTCCTGTTTTAGCCGTTTGACTTTCAAACTGGCCATTTGACTTTTCAGTTTTAGGATTCAATTTAATCCTTTATTTGGAACAGCGAGAACACTTAGTACATGATGCAATCATTCCAATATGTAATGACACATTCATGTACCCCTTCCCCCCCGGAGTGCCGGACATTCCGGAACCTTCTAGAACATTCCCGATGAAAACACCGGAATCATTTCCGAACTCCGAAACGGGACTTTCCTTATATGAATCTTATTCTCCGGACCATTCCGGATCACCTCGTGATATCCCGGATCCCATCCGAGACTCCGAACAACATTCGGTCTCTTTCTCATAATACCATAACTACTCAAACAACGTCGAATCCTTAAGTGTGTCTCCCTACGGTCCGTGAATTATGCGGACATGATCGAGACACTTCTCCGAACAATAACCAATAGAGGAATCTGGAAATTCATATGGCTCCCACATATTTCTACGATTACTTTGCGATCGAATGAACCACTTACATACGATACCAATTTCCCTTTGTCTCACGATATGTTACTTATCCGAGGTTATGATCGTCGGTATCTCTGCATACCTAGTTCAACCTCGTTACCGATAAGTACTCTTTTCTCGTTCCCGTGATATGTGATCCCTTGTGAGCCAGTCACATGCTTGCAAGCCAATTGGATGACATTCCACCGAGAGGGCCCAGAGTATATCTATCCGTCATATAGATGGACAATTCCCAATCTTGATCCATGTGTCTCAACCAATACTTTCCGAACACTCAATGCCACCTTTATAACCACCCAGTTACGGTGTGGTGTTTGATGTCATCAAAGCATCCATCCGGTAATGGTGATATGCATGATCTCATGGTCGAAGGAATTAGGTTACTATGTATCAGAAAGCATATAGCAATTGAACTATTGAAATGACTTGATCTTTATGCTACGCTTATCTATAGGAGCATGTCCATCACATCATTCTCCTAATGATATGACCTGTTGTTAATAACATCTCTATGTTCATGATCAGGAAACCATGATCATATATTAACCAACAAGCTAGTTTAATAAGAGGTTTTACTAGGGACTCTTATTTTAGTTTACAAATCACACAAGTATTAATGTTTCCGGTTAATACAATTATAGCATGGTATGTAAACATTTATCATAAGTGTGAAGATATGATAATAACCACTTTATTATTTCCTCTTGGGCATATCTCCAACAAAATGTTTATGAAAACACGTTGGGTTGTACAGTTTATTATGCTCGAACAATTAACCCGTGCAACCACATTACTCTGGAATGGGACAGGGCTAGGCTGGAAGTTTGTCTAATCCGGTATAGGTGTCTCAAACTACTATGGGGAAGAAAAAAATTCTGGAGGCTGGGCTTTCCCCTGCAAAGGCCCATGTGAAACATCGATCTGGGTTGGTAAATACAGTCTAACTGGTAGCAGACGATATTATGCGCCCCTCATTGAAAGCACACACCCTGCGGGGTGCAAAACGCGCTCCGGTTGGCTTGTGGCTATATAGGGAGTCCCGGTTTTGAGGAGATTAACCTCATAGGGTAGGCACTTGTATCAGAGAGGGAATTCAGAAGGTCTTGACCGGTTATTCGACCCACGATCAGTGTGGATCAGGGATGGGTAATCGGATGGTGTGGGTATAGTGTACAACCTCTAAAGAGTGTAAATCTATTCGAATAGCTGAGTCCTCGGTCATGGACGGTTGTGCTAGAGGCTATACGGCGGGTGATGGTTTTAGTTTTCAAAAATGACATAGAAAAATCAATGGCTTGGAAAGGTTTTTGACCATGGGATGGTCGGAAAAATGAGGAAGGAGTTTGGTCATGAGATGACCGGAAGGAAAAACAAATGGGTGACCTAATCCTAGAGTTTTCTTAAAACTTCTCAAAAAGGTTGTCCAAATGCTTTACAAATGTTTTTCAACAAAGATATAGAGACATGCTATATCTAAAAGAGAAACTAGTTTATAAAAGAATCTCTCATGGAGCCATCCTACCACAGCCATATTGCATATCCTTTATTATTGTTATCTTACGGTGGTTTGCGAGTACATTCAAAGTACTCATCGGCGTTGTCCCTGGCTATTTACTTGGCCAGACTTTTCAGAAGCAAGAGGAAGTATGGAGTTTGCTGACGTCTATGCGAGCTTGGCCGTCTTCCCAGTCAGTCGCCTATAGGTTAAGGTATGACATGGGCTCTACGCTTTAAGACTTCCGCTATTGTTGTTGTAATCGCCATATTGGCCATATTGTAAGTACTTGTATTCACTAAATTCTTGGATGTTGTGATGATACTTGTCGTTTATTCTCACGGCTCACTGATCATGGGAACGTGAATTGTAGGCATAACAGGTATTCTCAGACCGTAAATCCGGGGTGCCGCTAACCCTCCCCCGATAATGCCGAAAGCAAGATAAATCCTTTTCCTTAATATCATTTTGTGATATGTGGGTCATCGATGAGAATTGGTTTTGAACTCAAGATACATCTTCGCGGGGTGTCATGGCATGCGCTCCAACATGGTGGCTTCGGCCACTGCCCTCTTCGTGAGAAGAGTTGGTTTCTATTGGCTCTTTTTGGATATTCTTGCATATCTTATGTTCTTATGGAAAACACACTCAATCTTGGCTTTTAGTTGTTTTTTTCTTGCAGTTTTGGGTGTGTAGTACCATCTTAGTTTGGTGCTCTAGCATGGAATGATCTTCTGGGGTGCTAGCATCGCTCTTCTCCCTTTTTGGCATTTCGATGATAAAGAGGGAGAAGTAGTTCTATTAGGTCTTAGATTTGCATGGGTTGGGCGCAAGCATTTGCTTCTTTATCATTCGTTTTCTCCATCGGTTGCTTGTGACCTTTTAGTGTTGAACTTATTTGTTCTTGGTTTGTATAAGACTATGTCGTGTATGGTACTATTTGTTCACTTGTGTGGAATTCTAGAATTCTGGATTTATCTTGTGGAACTATCCGTATGGAATTATGGATTTATCTATGGAGTATGGAATTATCTTAATGTCATATGGAATTATGGAGTTATCTATTGATTGCATCAATATGGTGGGATGTGTTCGAGGACTAATATTCTAATTGTTCACTTTGGCTATTTCACATCTCGGTGGTATGACTTATGTTTCCTAACTCATCCTTGTTATAGTTGTCAATTTTATGAAGTAGCACCTACTCACCCCCTCTAGGTGCCCATACGATCCATTTCACTATCCCCTTTTGAACACCGCTTGTCCCCAAGCAGGGGCTGTAGGATACTTGCGACAGAGAGCGTCTTGATCCTCCCAGGTAATGAGTGATGGTGCAGAACCAGAGCACCTGACTTGCACCTGCGCAATAGTGTATTCACCACGAGACACAAGTGCATTATCAAGGAACTGAATCGGGAATACAACAGACTGAGTATCATTAGCAAACAGGCTCAATGGGGTGTGTACCTTGGTAACTGCTGGTACTTGTCGCTTCGGTTGGGAGACATGGATCACACGATGGACCTGGCTAGTAGCTGGTAACTCCAGTTTATATGCTACCTCTCCAATACCATGCAAAATTTTGTATGGACCAAAATAAGACAAGGCTAATTTCTGAGTTCCACGAGCTGCCATATGGCTATAACTTGAGAAAAACCATATCACCAACTTGGAATGAACGCTCAGATCTCTTCTAGTCAGCCTGGTGCTTCATGTGTTGCTGAGCTCGGACCAAATGTTGTTGCAATAAGATAGTGATGGTAGCACGCTCATGTAACTAACTTTCCAGGTTTGTGGAAACACAAGAATCTACATCAATACCAAAGTTGTGAGGTTTATGACCATACAGAACCTCCAATGGCGTATTGACGAAAGCTGAGTGATATGTCGTGTTATACCAATATTCTGCCAAACACGGCCATTCATACCATTTCTTTGGGCAAGCATGGACGAAGCACCTTAGATAAGCCTCTAGACACTGATTCATCCTCTCTGACTGGACGTTAGTTTGTGGGTGGTACGCAGAGATCATGTGCAATGTGGTATCTAAAAGTTTGAATAGTTATTGCCAGAGTCGACTCGTGAAGATACGATCTCTATCCGAGATGATGACCTTGGGCAAACCATGGAGTTTGTACACAAAATTCATGAACTGATTTGCCACAACTGATTCAATAAAGGGATGGCGTAGAGGGACAAAATGTGCATACTTAGTGAATTTATCAATCACCCCTAAAATGACATTGTAGTTATGAGACATGGTAGGACCTTGATGCAAATTACCTTGCAGGCACAATTCGGGACAAGCGAGGGTTGCATTAATCCTGATACCTTGGTGTGTTTGGGTTTGTCTTATCGACAGGTTTGACAACCAGCCACATATGCTTGAACAGTTTGTTTCATGTGTGGCTAGGAAAAATATTGCTTCACACGATGGTAAGTGGCGTGCACACCTGAATGACTACCAATTCCACTACTGTGAAAAGCTTGCATAATGTGATTCTGAGCTAACTCATTGTTGCCTACCCAGATGCGGTCATGATGACGAAGGAGACCATCTCGCATGGAAAAAACTTTGTCATTATGTTCAGATACACTGATTTCTTCAATCAGTTGTTTGTCCTAAGCATCATCCTCATAGCCTGCCTGAATTCGATCAAGACAAGATGGATGAGGCGTAGATGTGGCCATGACATCACACTCCTAAAATTTTCTGGATAGAGCGTCAGCTACCTCATTCATGCTCCCTTTCTTATACTGAAGCTTGAACTGTAAGCCCATTAACTTGACAAACGCCTTATGTTGCAAAGAAGTGTGGAGGCGTTGATCTGACAAATGGAGGATACTTTTGATGTCTGTGTGAATCACATATTCGCGGTGTTGGAGATAGGCGCGTCATTTGTCAATTGATAGAAGAATGGCTAGGACTTATTTCTCATAAACAGAGAGCGTATGATTGCATGACCCTAGCGCCTTACTGATAAAAGCGATAGGATGATCTTATTGCATTAGGACAGCACCAACACCATTGTGTAACACATTTGTCTTCGGGACAAACGACACATTGAAATCTCGAACTGTTAACACAGGTGCAAACACCATGGAATCTTTGAGAGTTTGAAAAGATGTCTGCTGAGCCAGCCCTCAAATGAATAGAACTCCCTTGTTCAGTAATTGCGTAAGAGGTTGTGCTATCACCACATAGTGGCGGATGAATTCCCGGTAATATCCAGTAAGACCGAGAAATCCTCGCAAACCCTTCAACGACGATGGTGCAAGCCACTCTTTAACAGCTGCCACCTTGGAAGAATGAGTAGACACCCCATAGGTGCCAATCACGTTCCCTAGATACTCTAATTCTTGAAAGGCGAAGGAACATTAGCTCTTCATCATCAACAGCTGGTGTTTGTCGAGCAGGAGGAACACTTCCCGAAGATGAATCAAATGCTCATCGAGAGTGGAGCTATAAATCAGAATGTCATCGACAAAGACGAGCACACTTTTTTCGCAAGAGATGGGCGAAGACTTGATTCATTATGCTTTGGAAAGTCGCTGGCGCATTTGTCAGGCCAAACGGCATGACCATGAATTCATACAGGCCCTGATGCGTGTGAAATGCCGTCTTGTACTGCTCATCGTTCGCTAATCAAATATGACACTAGTAGGAAAATGGCTATAGGTAATCAGCACATTCGTGGCTCACATGGTTGAAGTGCCCCACGGCTAAAACAGGGGTGGCTCACCTGTGGGCAGTGCCCTACTAGTAACTAGAACAACCGTGGCACACATGGTCGTAGTGCGTCACAGATATGTGTGGGCCAGGGCCCTGCTGGTCGCACGCCAGATACCCGTAGCGCACATAGGGTAGGTGCGCTACGCTTGTTAGTGTTAACCGTGGCGCACATGGAGGGGGTGCGCTACGCCTAAGCGCACGCCCCTCTACTCTGTAAAATGGGCAGACACATCCGTGGCGGACTTTGGCATGTGCGCCACGGATGTGGCGACTCTTTTTTTGGCAGCTCCACTTTGTGCACATGTGTGATCATCCACCACCCCACACTTCACTTCCCCTTCTTCTTCCTCCTTATATGTAGTCGGGATCCTTATCCTTCCCACCTCAATTTCTCCAATCATTCACCATGTTTAGCATGTTCAACTTGCCTTGGATGTTACATACGTAATAGAGGAAGCTCTCCGGTATCTCATCTCCTTCTCCGGTCTCGCGCGCACCTCTCCTTTCCATCTTCTCGCGATCTGTCTCTCATCTCGGTAAGTTGTCCATGTAAGGATGTGTTCATGTGTATATGGATGATATGCTCATATGTATGTAGATGATCGATGCTCATGATGTGTGTATGGAGAGGATCGATGGTCATGTGTGTGTATATGGAGAGTATCGATGATGCTCATGCATGTGTGTATGGCGGAGAGGATAATGATATGTTCATGTGTGTATGGATCGGTCTCTCTCTCTTGTGTTTGTATGTGAACAAGTTGCCATTTTTTTGCCAAAATGTTGATTCATTTCCATTTTGGCAAGACTTTGGCAATTCGCAAAGGTCCTAATTTTAGGATAGGTCATGCCGAAATTTTCTATCGACTATTGCATGCATGCATTGATTATGTGGTTCTAATAGACTTCTAATTGTACCGTGTACACAGTGCAAGCAAAAATGGTGCTCATAATGAGCAAAGACATTGTGGCTAGATTTTTGAAATGTGCGACGGCCGACATGATATGAAATAACAAGACGGATATAAGATGTTCGTGCAGAAGATGCAAACTCAACTGGGTGATCGACCCAGATTCCGGGAATCTGCAGGCGCACCTGCTCCACCATGGTTTCAAGGATGGATACACTCGTTGGATAAGCAATGACGAAGACGATGGAGACGGTGAAGGTGGGAAACATGACGATGATCATGACGGTGAGCACGGGCGAGATGATGAAGAGTCTCCTGGAGATGGTGAAGGTGCGGAAGCAGACCGGGATGATGATGATCTAAATGCTGGAGGAGCAGACGACGATGGAACAACGTCAGGCTGGGTGCGGGACCCTTATGTGCAAGAGCTGATTCTCAAGCAGACGAGTAACGCCAGGGCTGCCGCTAGAGATAAAGCCAAGATTGCGCAACTTGAGAAAGATGCGGTTACTCCATTGTATGAAGGATGCAGGCCCGATGATACCCGGTTGAATGTAACGCTCAAGGCTATGGAGATGAAGGCAAAACACAAATTGAGTGACGCAAGCTTCTACGATATGATGGCATTCTGGCACGATCGTCTCCCGGAGGGGAACACATGTCCAACTAGTATCGAGGACGCCAAGAAAATCATCTGTCCTCTCAATCTACTGAACGTTAGATATCACGTATGCATCAACGATTGCATCATTTATCGGGGCAAGGACGTGGAGAAAACCACATGTCCGGTGTGCGGCGTGAGTCGATACAAGAAAGGGAAGAAAGCACCTCGAAAGGTGGTATGGTACTTTCCTATCACTCCTCGTCTGCAGCGCTATTTCGCGGACCCTAAGGAAGCGAAGCTCATGCGATGGCATGCGGAAAGGAAGAAGCCAGGAGATGACGATGATGACCCTGAAAAGGATGAGCTGCTGACGCACCCTTCAGATGCTAGCCAGTTGAAAGCATTGGACCTCGACTTCCCAGAATTCGGTGGAGATTCGAGGAACATCAGGCTTGGTGCAAGCACCGATGGACTCAATCTGTTCGGTAGCTAGAGCAGCACGCACAACACTTGGCCCGTGTTTGTATGGATGTACAACCTCCCTTCCTGGTTGTGCATGAAGAAGAAGTACATACAAATGAGTATGCTAATTCAAGGGCCAAAACAACCTGGTACCGACATCAATCTGTATCTCGGGCTGTTGAAAGAGGAGATAGCCACGTTATGGGAATCTGGAGCCAATACTTACGACACTGTCGCACAAGATTATTTCACTATGAGAGCCGCGTTGGTCACTACGGTGCAAGATTATCCAGGTTGCGGGTATATCTCGAGGCAGGTTATCCAAGGATTCTGCGCATGCGTTAGGTTCATGGATAACACAAGCTATCTCCAACTAGAGAAAGATCCAGGGTCTTCAAAAACCATGTTCATGGCGCACCGAAGGTGGCTCGGCAAGAATGATCCATGGAGAAAACGTGGAGACCTGTTCGATGGCAAATCCAAGACCCGAGGAATCCCAGAGTGTAGGAGCAGCGAAGAAGTGGAAGAGTTGCCGAAAAACTGGAAAGATTGTCTTAAGCCTAGAAAGAAGCGAAAGAGGTAGCAAGACAAGCCGCTGATGAAGGTATGGAAAACAAGGTCTGTTTTCTGGGAGTTGCCATACTAGAAGTTTCTCCGCATGCCTCATAGCCTCGACATCATGCATATCACGAAAAACGTGTGCGAGAGTCTGGTCGCCACCATAATCAACATGCCAGATAGGACGAAAGATGGTCCAAAAGCAAGGCACGACCTGATATTCATGGGTATCCGGAAGGAGCTTCACGGAGGACGCACTACTCCTGATGATCAGGAATATGACGATGATCATGAGTCGGAGACGACACAAGGTCGTCGGAAGGGTAAAAAGTTCAAGAAGAATGAATATTACTGCCATCCTTCTTGCTTCACTCCAAGCCAGGATGAGATCAAATAGTTTTTCAAGTGCCTTCTAGGAGTCAAATTTCCTTACGGCTACGCGGGAAAGATAAGCAGATACCTAGATGAGGCGAAGAAGAGGTTTAGTGGCATGAAGTCTCACGACTGTGTCATGCTAATGACGCAGGTACTTCCGGTTGCACTAAGAGGGATAATGGACGAGCACGTCCGTGAAACGTTATTTGGCCTCTGCAAGTTTTTCGACATCATCTCTAGGAAGTCGATTGGCGTGAATCATCTCGGGAGGCTACAGGAGGAGATCATGGTGATACTATGCGAGCTTGAGGTCTACTTCCTACCCGCATTCTTCGACATTATGGTGCATCTGCTGGTCCATGTCGTGGAGGACATCGTCCAACTCGGGCCGATGTTCCTCTGTAGCATGATGGCGTTCGAAAGGATGAACGGACACATCAAAGGATACGTTCGCAACAGGTCCCATCCAGATGGAAGCATAGCCAAGGGCTTTCTAGCCAAAGAGTGCATCTCTTTCTGCACGAATTATCTAGACATCGAGAACCCTGTCGGTCTTCCCGTCAACAGGAACCTTGTCAAGCTCGACGGATCTGGTCACCGAGAGGGTCGTCGCATACTGCATGCAGACTTCGATTTTCGTCGCGCAGACTTTGATCGAGCAAACCTCGTCGCGCTACAGCATTTAGAACTGGTCGATCCTTGGGTACAGAAGCACAAAAGGTTAATCGAGAAGAAGTACAGTGACCGGAGCATACAGAGGACACAGGGAGAAATAATCAAAGAGCACAACTCAGATTTCACGCGTTGGTTCAGGCAGACGCTCCTTGATAATCCCCGCGATCGCATTCTTCTGACACGGAAAATATCATATTCACCTTGTCGCAGGGACCGATGCAAAACCTGGTGACCTATCAGGCGTATGATATAAATGGCTACACATTCTACATGGAGGAAAAGGACAACAAGTGTGATTATGAGAACTCAGGTGTAACGTCAGAATTCTACACCGATGACAATGTGAATGAAAGATTCTACGGAAGAATCGAGGAGATCTGGGAGCTCGACTAATGTGGAGAAAAGGTGCCGATGTTCCGTATCAGATGGGCAAAGAGCGTCGAAAGAGAAGACCGGTATTTCACAACCATGGTTATACCCGAAGCAGCCAAATCCAAGGCCGCCGGTGCGAACGTGGCCGCGAAAAATGAACCGTGGGTACTGGCTACCAAAGTGGACCAATGTTTTTTCATTACCGACCCGACAAAGACTAGCCGTGTTGTCGTGAGGAGAGGAAAAAGAAACATCATCGGACTGGATGGAGTCGCCAACGAGCAAGACTTCGACCAGTACGGCGATCCAAAGATTGAAGATGACGACAACTACGATGCAACAACATACATCACAAGAAGAAAAAGGACAACCCTACCCAAAAAAAGGTAGCCTGTTTGAAAGAAGAAACATTAAAGTGCCGGGGCTAAATTATTCAACCGCGACAAAGAAGGGAAAAAAGATTGTAATAAAATGCTAGCTCAAAAAATATTATAAAACGCGTGCTCGAAAAAGATTGTAATATTCATGGACAAATTATTATGAAATTTAGTTATACTTTGAATCATATTTGTACCACTTTGATGACATATACTATCACTTTTGGGCATTTTTGGAATATTTAAAAGTATTTTAAAAAATAAAACAAAACTTGTATGGCATATATCACCACTTTTGGGCATATTTTGGAACATTTAAAAGTATTTTTAAAATAAAAATAAAAAAGGGGGGCACCATGATTCGAACCTGGGTGCTCACAAGTTTAGAATAGAGTAGTGGGCAGAACCAGTGGGATAGGCAAGTGTAGTTGCTAGAAGGAGTGATGCAGCGTTGTTATATAATGGTTACAACCCAAATAGGCATAGCGCACTAGCCCAAGTGCGCTATAGATATCCGTAGCGCACTATGGCATAGTGCGCTACGCCTATCTGGGTTGTATCCACATCATCATTCCCAACTCTCCCCCATCTCACACACTCATCGATCCCCATCTCTCCCAGCGCGCTCGATCCCCCCCCCCCGCCGCCGCTGTGCTCGATCCGCCAGCCGCCGCCGCCGCCACACTCCATCCCCCCAGCAGCCACCGCCAGCCGCCGCCGCACTCGAGGAGGAGGCTGTGGAGGAGGATCCTCGCCAGCGTCCGAGGAGGAGGCCCACGCGCGTGTTCGAGGAGGAGGAGGAGGTCGCCCGTGTCCGAGAGGAGGAGAAGGCCATCGTTCGCTCGTCGTCGTTCGCCCGCCAACGTCATCCTCGTCTTAGAGGTTAGCCCCTCCCCTCTCTCCCTATCTCCATGTCTCCCTCTCTCCATATCTCTTGTAGTTGCCAACTTCATTCACACGCGTGTCCGAGAGGAGGAGATCCTGAGTGATGAACCCTAGAGAATTTGAGAAGGAAAGACATACTAGAATAAAAAAATATGCAACTGTGCTTGCGTCCAATTTGCTTAGGAATTTGCTATTGCAGAAGTATGATATAGTGTGACCTACTGTTTAATTTTGGTTAGGAATAAATATAGCAGTTGAGCCTAAGATCTTGATGATTTTTTCAAGGGCAATGTAGCACTTTAATTTAATCTTTACCAGATTTTTTTATTCTTAGTTGAACCCGAATGATTACTCTTATGTAGAATTACATCACATTTGTTGGTATTAGATCAAACATAATGCATGAGATAGTTCTCACCTTGGATTTGGAAGTCATGATTTCCCCAAATCAGAAGCAAAAGTAATCAGTATTCTGTGAATTAAAAGATCAGATGTCGATATTCAGGTTCCAGTATGAACAAATAATATATTTGTAATTTATATCAACATTTAAATAATCTGCTTATTTCGTTCATGCTATACTAAGTTTTTATTGATGTAGCTAAACATAAGATGGGCTTTACTTTACCCTATCCAGGTTTTGTACTTCTCAGAATTTTCTGGATACACTGAAATGCTCCCCATTATATCTTGGCTATCTACTGTTACAAATATGAAATCAAGAAACCCTGAGCACATAGTGGACCAATAATAAAGATAATCCAGAACTGATAGCCTTGTGATATGCTAGCTTTAGTACTTTTATCTGTCAATATTGATGGTTTCTACTATGATGGGTGTAGGTTTAGATGGTAGATACTCAATATCACTTTTACTGTGTAGGGTGTAGTTTTTTATCTCATCACATAAGCATACTCAATATCACTACATAGTGTTAATATTATTTGATGGTTTATACTACTCAAAATGTTGTAGAACATAGTAGTACTGTATGTGCTGCTACTATATGTGCAAAGCTACTGTTTTGCAAAGCTACTGTTTTTGCAAAGCTATCTGGAGCTACTGCTTTTGCAAAGCTACTGTATGTGCTGCTACTATATGTGCTGCTGGTTGCTACTACTATATGTGCTGCTGGCTACAAAAAACTACTCTGCTGCTACTACTATATGTGTTGCTGGATCTGGCCATTTATTATGTCGTGTATGCAGGTTCTTGTATGAAATGAGTCCCGATTTTTGCCGTAATGTTGATTAACTTCCATTTCGGCAGAAATCGGGCACTCCTAGTTTAAGAAAATTAGCAAAGGTCATGCCGGATTTTTCCGTGCATTTAACCAATTATTTGTTTTTTATTAGTGCAAAGATGTGTGACAACGACGAGGCTGGATGTTCTAAGCGCATCAGCGCTGAAGGAGAACTCAGACCTCCGAATAAACAATTGACATTCTGGGAGGCGGCCTAGCGGCTAGAAGACGATGAAGAATACCATCCTTCGGAGAGCGAGGATGATGAGATGGAAGACGCGGAGAAGAAGCCGAAGGAACGGCGGGTGATGAAACCACTGATGGCGGAGAGGGCATAGGGAGTGGTAGCAATCCTCCTAAGAAGAAGAAGCCGAAGGAACGGCGCCCGAATACGGTCGGCACCGTCAGGGAGGAAATTACCGAAGTGAGCCCATCAGGGGTTCCTTTGGAGCCCGCCCTTGTTGTCAAAGGGTACGGTGGGCAAGTGGCGGCGATCACCCGGAAAACTATCTCGATCAACACTGAGAATCTCCGGCATAAAGATAATGGCCACTTGCGCACACTCCTCTTTGAGAAGCTGCACGCAACATACAAGTTCCCCGCTAAGTATCAAAACACAAATTATCATGGGGACAAAGTAAACAAATCCGCCCTCACAAAGATGAGCACCGCCCTGGACAGCTGGAGAACCCGGATAAAGAAGAAGATCTATAAAGAAGGCAAAAGTCTCGAGGAGATCCAGAAGATTGACCCGCAGATCATTGAAGATCAGTTCCGGGAGTTCAAGGAGAGGTGTGAATCCGAAAGATCCGTCACCAATAGTAATCGGGGAAAGGTGCTGCAAGCGATGAATATAGGTTATCACCATCTCGGATCTGGTGGATATAGAACCGCGGAGGCCAAATGGAATAAGGAGGACGAACAATATTTATCCAAGGGGATAGAAAACCCCTTTGCGAAGTTCGAACCCGGGCAGGTTTGAAACTTCATCAGGGCCCGTTACCATGTGGACCCAAAAACCAAACAACTCACCGCGGATCCTGCGGTGAAGGAATTCGAGGAAATTATGGTAAGTAATCTAATTACCGCGGATCAACTCGATTGCATTCTAATCGATGATCTAAACTATTCACTATTACTTCTTCTGTAGGAGGAGGAAAATGTTGCTAGTCATGGATCCCAGGGTTCCTCATCCCAGGGGTCGACGGCGGCCACCCGGTGGGATAACCATTTTAACAGGGGGATGAAACGGGCCAAGAAAATAGAGCCAGTTACGAAGAAGTCATCGTCGGCTGGCCATCTGTCCGGCCTCGGGGGTAAGAATTGGGTGGATCATTTTGGTCCACCGCCAAGGACGCATTTAGCACCGTCGGGAAGGAGCGAGGAGGAAAACCGCGAGGTTCAAGAACTTAAGGAACAAGTGGCGTGGATCCCACAGATCGTCCAAGACAACCTGGAAATCACCCTCACGTCCTTCCTGCCTACCTTGGTGGAGTCAATAGCGAACTGGAGTGCGGGTGGTCGAGTAGGTCCGTGCCCGATTCCAAGCATGGCAGCAGCCACTCGTAACGCGGTGCCGACGAATCAGGCAAACTACGTGTTCGTGACCTCACCCTCTAGCACCGCAGTGCCGCAAGTGTTGGTGATTCCCCCTGCCATCACCGCGGCGCGACATGTTGGTGGCCCCCCCGCCATCATCGCGGCGACACCGGAGCTCCAAGCACCCGGTAGGGAGAATACAGCGGCGGCCAGCACCGCGCCATCAAGCAGCCCTTCCATCTCTTGCACGCCCGTCGCTGTATGCGGTTCCTCGACATTAGCCGATCTCGACGCCATCATGGTAAACAAATTGCTTTACCGCCTTTCACGCCATCTATTACTCTTATGGCATCTCTGACGACGCCGTACATGTTTTCCGCAGACGGATGTTCCTTGCACTCTCTTATGCTACGTGAACAAGCTGAGGGATGTTGCCAAGGGTACCATCGTTCAACCCTTGCAGCGCATGTTCCACTCAAGGCCGATGCCAGATAGCGTGCACAGGGTTAAAATTAGTCGGCTGCTAAGGGGCTGCGACGACCTGGAACCTCCCATTCAACCCCCAGGAGCGGATGAAGAAGAGACGGCTGACCTCAGAAGTTGCTTCGGCTTATTATTGCAATGTCCAAAGAGCATGATCCATTTGGGGACGGCGGGGGCCATCACGCCACAGACAACAACACCGCATGTTGTGCCAGCGACAAGCGGTGTTCGGAACTGCAGAGTGTGCATGATGGCGTGCTGACGATAGAGGGACGCCTTCTATCGGAGAAAGATCCCTCGCACCCGGTATTCGTGGTTAAGGTGCCACCAGGCTTGGGCTTCGTTGACAATGCCCCTGCGGATCTGTTCTTCCTGCGGTTCGACGACATCTTCAATATGTTCCACCTATACCCGTTGCACTATACCATGGTCCACCTGTTTTCTCTCAGCCTGGCCATGCAGATCATTAGAGAGAACACACCGGGAATCACTATAGTGGACCCCTACTACATGTGTGACGGCTGCTTGGGTTCCCCCGCTGAACGACGTATCGTGGCCTTGTGCCTTACTTTCCCGAGTAAGTCGTTATTCACTCGCCACCGTCGATTGGCTTTATTAGATTATCATCATTCTTTTTCCAACACATTCATTTTGAATTTTTTGCGCAGAGATGAAGACTGCACGCTCATCTCCTTATCTCCGAAGCATTCCCACGCCACGTATTTCGACTCGGGGAGTCTAGAAAAGAAGAAACACTACAACAAGATCAAGGAAGTTCTGGATGATGCTCTCACTGGCTATGCCTCGACGGAAGGCACCACCTTCGTGCGTACGAAGGTCAAGTTCGGTAGGCACATCTTCAACCACGTAACGGAGTTCCCCTGCATGAAGCAGTCGGAAAACAGTAAGAAGGAAGCCTACTACGCACTCCATCACATGAGGGCGTTCCTACTTGACCAGCAAAATTCTACGCTGCCAAATCATCTCAAATAGTGGGCCGAAGCAAAGGCCAAGATCACTGATTCAGATATTAGACAAGAGATGTATCGCATCCAGCAGCAGTTTGGGGCAATCATCTTTCGTGATGTCATGACTTTGGGGGGGGGGGGGTCTTCTACGGAGGAAATATCCCGAATAACCATGACATAGAAGATCGCCTAGAGATGCAGGGTGACTATAGGAAGTTCATGACGAGACAAGGCGTCCTCCCATTCCCTAAGCCGAGCCAGAAGGCTTGATGTTGGCCTAGTTGTAGTTACAAACTATAGATTACCTTTGTGTGTATGTGGACAAGTGTACATGCTACTATAATTATCTTATTAGGTTTATGAATCGTCGCTTACTTCTTTTGCTTATTATTATTATATATCAATCAATGCTTGGTTTTTTTTCTGGTCCTTTGCTCATTTTGGTCCTTCTTTTTTTCCTTACTTTATTAGTCTTTTTTCGAGAATAATATCGATGATTGAAATGTCGTGGCACAATATATATGTGAATGTGCTACGTTGGGATTGTGAGTCTTGTGATATGCACAAGTCCAGGTGTTGTGCATCCTACTTGACTCACAGTTCCATCGTAGCATATTCCTATGTCCAACAACCTATGTATATATATATGAGGCATTTTTTTTGATTTACTTTGGTCTTTTTCGAGAATAATGCCGATGATTGAAATGTCGTGGTACACTATATATGTGAATGTGCTGTGATGGGATTGTAAGCCTTGTGTTATGCACAAGTCCAGATGTTGTGCATCCTACTTGGCTTACGGTTCCATCACAGCATATTCCTGTGTCCAACGACCTAGCTAGTTATATATGAGGCATTCTTTTCGAGTTACTTTGGTCTTTTTCGAGAATAATGCCGATGATTGAAATGTCGTGGAACACTATATATGTGAATGTGCTGCGATGGGATTGTCCGCCTTGTGCTATGCACAGGTCCAGATGTTGTGCATCCTACTTGGCGGACAGTTCCATCATAGCATATTCCTGTGTCGAACAACCTAGTTATATATGAGGCATGCTTTTTGAGTTTGGTCTTTTTGATTTAGGAGTACTTTCTATAAGTGTATCTTCATATGCGACTTTAGTTATATATGTTTTTTTTCAATCACCGGTTAATTATTATTGTCAACTTCTAGATGACGTGGTACGTCGTGTACAAGGGACGGATTCCCGGAGTCTACGATGATTGGGAAGACTGCCGAAAACAGGTGCACCATTTCAGCGGCAATAGCTACAAAGGGTACAACACTATGGCGGAGGTGGAAGCTAGATACACGCGCTATCTAGCGGAAGTTAGGACGAGCTAGTTTAGATGTCTAGGCGAGCTTCCGAGCTCTAACTTGTTCGATCGACACATGTATTCGCATGTCACCAACTACTTTGTAACTTGATCGAAACAATGTATAACTTATGTATTCATGTATGAGACTTGTCTGTATATATTTGTTTCAATCTTGTTTTGCGAATTGTGTATTTATATATATAACTATATATAT
Source organism: Avena sativa (assembly GCA_916181665.1). Lineage (NCBI taxonomy): Eukaryota > Viridiplantae > Streptophyta > Magnoliopsida > Poales > Poaceae > Avena > Avena sativa. Next base: position 124,632,275 of record OV702280.1, read on the forward strand.
TATATATGTGTGTATATATGGCTATAATTTTGTATATAATCTGTATTGTATATCATCTGGCCCTGAAATTAAAAAAAAAGACACCCGTGACGCACATGGCACAGCTTCTGTGGCGCACTGTGTCTAAAACGCACCTGCGCAGGATAGTGGCGCACTAACACATGCGCCACAGAAGATAAGTCTTGTAGCGCATCTGGACAGGTATCCGTGGCACACTGGCATGTGCGCCACGCCTATCTCGACACATGCGTGGCGCACCAGGCAGTGCGCCACGGCTAGGAGATATCCGCAGCGCAAGCCTATTGGCGCACGGGCAGTGCGCCACGGATGGCTTTTCCACCTCCGCTACTAACTGAGTGTTTTCCTAGTAGTGTGATGATAGCCGGATCGGAGGTCGAGCTTAGTAAAGAAATGAGCTCCAGCCAATTCATCAAGCAATTCGTCAATTACTGGTAGAGGGTGCTTGTTCTTCACAGTGGGAGTGTTCAATTGTCGATAATCAACGCAAAATCTCCATTGGACATCTTTATTCGTCACTAACAGCACATGCTAGGCAAAGGCGCTGGAACTGCGAAAAATGATGCCATTGTAGAGCATGTCATAAACTTGCCTCTCGATTTTGTCCTACTTTTTTGAACTGTATCGATAGGGTCGTACCTTAAATGGCGAGCACTAGGTATGAGTGGAATCGAAGGATCCTGGGGTCGCTCAGGTGGCAAGATTTTCGGTTCTTGGAACAGATGAGCAAACTCCTGCATGATGGGTTGCAGTGCATGATGAATATCTAGAGGAATCGTGGCTGTATCAGTGCATCAATAGCAGTCACTGTGTCCTCGTTAACCGATTGAACTAACACTAGTTGCTCAACACTGTTACGTTTCAGCAACCCCTTGAGTTTATGCACACTAACACTTTTACATTTAGTCGTTTTACTCTGAACTCCTCAAATTGTGATGTGCCTTTTGTTATGTGTGGAACGCATCACTTTCCTGCACCAATGAACCCACATGTGACTGTGTAAATCAAGCCAGTCTGCTCCGAGTATCATATCATAGCACCCAATGTTCAAGACATGAACAGAGTGAGTGAAAGTATGTCCCAGAACTCCCCATTCAAAATATGTCGCAAAGGAATTGCAGTAAATAGGGTGGCCATCACTAACTGTGAATTCTCTGTCATGTATTGTTTAAGTGACACACTGTAGTTATGTTTCCATTTTGGTGCTGAGGAAAGAAACTACACTTTCTGAGTCAATAAGAATCAATTGATCTTTGCCCACAATGACTTGCAACCTGATGGTGTGTTTATTTCAGCTAGATTTAGTGTGGTGGCATCAGACAACAACATTAGATCATCAGTGTCCGAGGCCTCCTCACTATTTTCATCCTTAGCATTAGTAGATATCGGTAGAATTTCCATAAGTTCTTCAATGACATGTTGGTGCACCTTGTTGGGACATTTATGGGTTCTACTCCAACGATCACCACACGTAAAACAGAGCCCCTTAGATCTTCTGTAAGATTTCAGAGTGTCCAAGCGCTCTTCCCATTTGGTAGGTTCTTGTCTCTTGCCCTCGTCCGCTTTACTGGCAGATTTTTCCTTGCCAATAGTAACTTTGTCATTTGGACTGTAAGAGGAACGAGAACTGTATTTGGAATATGTTGGAAATAAATTAGCTGTTTTCAGTGTTTTTCAGTCATTCAGAGTAGTGTTCTCTGTCAGGTCTAGCTATTAGCTGTTTTTCAGTGTTTTCTGTTATAGACTCGATCAGCTCCGTGTTTGTACGAGCTGATCCTAGTTTTTAGCTGGGCGAGGACCTGTTCCTGGACGTGGGATGGCACGTCCTGGTAGGTGGACACGTTCCTCCGCTTATCTTTGTAATCGCCAGAATAAAAGGAAAGCAAGAACAGAAAACGCGGTCAGTTGATCACCGCACAAAAATCTCTCTGTCTCTGTCTTCTTCTCTACACAGATCGTCGTTCATCCACTCATAGTCCACATCTGGTATCAGAGCCTTGTGTGAGAGATCCTCGTCGGGATGAGTGGGAAGACGGACAACACCGGGAAGAGGAAGAATGATGGAGGCGATGGCACGTCGTCTCAGGGCGGCGGGCAGACACCTCCACCTGCATCACCTGCTAGGCTCACCGGCAACGACGCAGTTGCGGCGGGAGGGGCCACACAGCAGCGCCTGATGCGCAGCGACGGAGGTAACTGGCCGCAGCTCACGCGCACAAATTACGCGGACTGGGCAATTCTGATGCAGGTGATGCTCGAGGGCCGGTTCCTGTGGGACGCGATCGAGAACGGAACCACTGTGCGTTCCGACGATCGCCTTGCCCTCGAGGCAATCCTCCGCGGCGTGCCGCCGGAGATGATGGCGACCCTCGCTGCGAAGGGGTCGGCCAAGGGCGCATGGGACGCGCTGAAGACGATGCGGCTCGGTGTCGCCAGGGTTCGCGACGCAAGGGCCGACACGCTCAACAAACAGTTCGCCTCCATCACGTTCAACGATGGGGAGAGCGTCGATGACTTCGCCATCCGTATCACCTGTTTGGTGAACCAGATGGCGCTCCTCGGTAAGGTCATCCCTGAGGGGGAGACGGTGCGCAAGATGCTGTCGGTGCTCCCGCGCCGCTACGGCCAGATCGCCATGTCCATCGAGACGTTGGTCGATCTGGACACGCTCTCGATCGAGGAATTGGTGGGGCGCCTCAAGGCCGCGGAGGAGCGGTACGCGATCGACCACGAGCTCGCTGCCGGCATGGGGGAGCTGCTCCTCACCGAGGAGGAATGGCGCTCACGCACAAAGGGCCGGGGCGGCGGTGCACCTGGTGGTGGATCCAGCGGCGGTGGCTCGGGTAGCGGAGACCGCCGACGCGAGAAGGGCCGTGATCGCGCCAAGGAGGGTGCGCGCAAGGACGGGGCAAGACTGGAGCCGCCCGCGACGACGCGTGCCGCTACTGCGGTAAGAAAGGTCACTGGGCTCGTGAGTGCAGGAAGAGGCAGCGTGACGAAGCGCACCTCGCTCGCGACACGGGTGACCAAGGCGACGAAGAAGACCCCACCCTGCTGATGGCGGTGGTCACCACGGCGTCGCTGGAACCTGAGCACGTGGGAGGACAGGTCTTCCTCAACGAGACACGTGCAGAGGCAAACCTCGGCACCGAGGGGGAGCCCTGCGACGGTCGCTGGTACCTCGACACGGGCGCGTCCAACCACATGTCCGGCGACTGCGCAGCGTTCGCGGAGCTGGACAGCGGAATCACAGGCAGCGTCAAGTTTGGCGATGGATCGACCGTCGCCATCCAAGGGCGGGGGACGGTGACGTTCACCATTCGCTCCGGCGACCAGCGAGCGCTCACCAACGTCTACTACATTCCCCGCCTCAAGACCAGCATCGTCAGCCTCGGCCAACTGGACGAGAACGGCTGCGACACTGAGATCCACAGTGGCGTAATGACGCTCTATGATCGCCGTGGCAAGGAGCTCGCCCAGGTGCGGCGAAACGCACGGCGACTGTACGTCGTCAAGTTGGAGCTCTCGCCTCCCGTGTGCCTGGCAACGCAGCATGGCAGTGATGCTTGGCGCTGGCACGAACGCCTCGGGCATCAGAACTTCGAGGCCCTCAGACGCATGGCCAGAGAGGGCCTGGTGCGTGGCCTACCCGGCATCGAGCACGCCGAGGAACTGTGTCGGGCGTGCCTCGTCGGAAAGCAGCGCCGACCCCCTTTCCCGCAGAAGGCCGTGTACCGAGCCACGGACACGCTCGAGCTGGTGCACGCAGACCTCTGCGGCCCGATCTCTCCGCCCACGCCTGGTGGCCGCAAGTACTTCATGCTGCTTGTCGACGACGCAAGCCGTTACATGTGGGCAGTGCTCCTGACCTCCAAGGAGGTGCAGAGGATGCCATCAAGAAGTTCAAGGCCACCGTTGAGAAGGAGTCCAAGACGCCCCTCCGCACGTTCCGCACTGATCGGGGCGGCGAGTTCACCTCGGGTGCGCTTGTCGAATACTTCGCCACACAAGGGGTGCAGCGGCACCTCACAGCTCCTTACTCGCCGCAGCAGAATGGGGTGGTCGAAAGACGCAACCAGACTGTGGTTGGCATGGCGCGGAGCATGCTCAAGGCAAAGGGCATGCCGAACCGCTTCTAGGGCGAGGCGGTCACGACGGCGGTCTACATCCTCAACCGTTCATACACGAGGAGCCTGCCATAGATGACTCCCTACGAGGCGTGGCACGGGTACAAGCCCGACGTCGAGCACCTGCGGGTGTTTGGCTGCGTCGCACACGCCAAGGTAACACGCCCAGGCCTAAAGAAGCTTGATGACCGTAGCGTGCCCATGGTCTTCCTCGGGTACGAGCCGGGCTCCAAAGCTTACCGGCTGTACGATCCTACTGCGAACTGTGTCGCGGTGTCGCGTGATGTGGTCTTCGACGAAGACTCCAGCTGGGACTGGGGCACGGCGTCAGGGACATCTGAGGATGACGAGCCTCTCGTCGTTGAGTACATGGCGCACGGGGGCATGCCTGCACCGTCAAATGCCCCTGCGGCAGGGCCCCGTCCTGCAACACACGCCTCAGCGACAGCTGAGACGACGCCAGCACAGACCGTGGCAGCGACACCATCGGCATCGGCATCAGGGGGAGCATCGACTCCTGCCATAAGCTCGGCTGCAGTGGGTGCCTCGCCGACAACCCCTGTTCGCCACGTCACACCGCCCACCTCATTCGCTGAGCAGCTGGACGCGGCGTGTGACTCTGACGGGAAACTCCGGTTCCGCCTTGTCTCCGATCTGATCGACAAGGACGCGGCCGTGCCTGCACGCCCGGAGCGGCTGTTTTTCGTTGAGGAGCCAGGCACGTTCGCAGAAGCTGAACCCCACGAGTGCTGGCGCGTGGCGATGCTGGACGAGCTCAAAGCCATCGAGGACAACGCCACTTGGACGCTGACGGAGCTGCCTGCTGGGCACCGTCCGATAGGCCTCAAGTGGGTGTTCAAGACAAAGAAGAACGAGGCTGGTGCTGTGGTGAAGCACAAGGCGCGCTTAGTGGCCAAGGGCTAGGTGCAGCGCGAGGGTGTCGATTTCGACGAGGTCTTCGCGCCCGTCGCTCGCCTTGACTCCGTGCGGGTACTGGTGGCCATAGCTGCTCAGCAGGAGTGGCAAGTGCATCACCTCGACGTGAAGTCGGCGTTCCTGAATGGAGACCTCCACGAGGAGGTGTATGTTGCGCAGCCTCCGGGCTTCGAACGCGACGGCGAGAAGGGCAAGGTATATCACCTCCATAAGGCGTTGTATGGCCTCCGCCAAGCTCCTCGTGCGTGGAACCACAAGCTCGACACCACGCTCAGACAACTAGGATTCAGCAGCAGCCCCTCAGAGCACGCTATGTATGCCCGTGGGCAGGGGCGTGCACGTCTCCTGCTCGGTGTGTATGTGGACGATCTGATCGTCACTGGAGCTGACGCTGTGGAAATTGAGCGCTTCAAGCAGGAGATGAAGGACAAGTTCATCATGAGCGACCTGGGGCCTCTTCGTTTCTATCTTGGAATCGAGGTCGGCCAGAGCTCGAGCGGCATCACTTTGTCGCAGGGCGCGTACGCGAGGAAGCTACTGCAACTCGCTGGCATGGGCCAGTGCAATCCAGCGCAGGTGCCTATGGAACCAAGGCTCAAGCTGAGCAAGGCAAGCAAAGCACAGGCTACCGATGCCACCTTCTACAGGAGCGTCGTGGGATGCTTGCGCTACCTGGTGCATACACGACCCGACATCTCCTTTGCCGTCGGTTACGTGAGTCGCTTCATGGAAGCGCCCACCATCGAGCACCTCGCCGCCGTCAAGCATCTGCTAAGGTACATTGCTGGCACGACTGATCTTGGTTGCAAGTATACGGTGGAAGGAGATGAGAGACTGACAGGGTTCAGTGACTCAGACATGGCCGGTGATGTGGATGATCGGAAAAGTACCTCCGGTGTCCTCTACATGCTGGGCCGTAATCCTATCACCTGGCAGTCTGCAAAACAGAAGATTGTGGCCTTGAGCTCCTGCGAAGCTGAGTATGTTGCTGCAACTACTGCAGCCTGTCAAGGGGTGTGGCTCCAACGTCTGATGCAGGACTTGGTCGAGAAGAGCCAAGACACTATGACCATCCACATTGACAACAAGTCAGCGATTCAATTGTGCAAGAATCCAGTCTTCCATGATCGGAGTAAGCACATTGAAGTTCGTTACCATTTCATTCGCGAGTGCATCACGGCAGGAAAAATCAATGTCGAATATGTTCGCACCGATGAGCAGCTCGCAGACATCCTTACCAAGTCACTTGGGCGCATCAGGTTCCTGGAGCTCCGCACGAAGATTGGCATGGTGAAGGTGAAGTAGAGATCACGGCTAAATTAGGGGGAGTTTGTTGGAAATAAATTAGCCGTTTTCAGTGTTTTTCAGTCATTCGTGTTCTCTGTCAGGTCTAGCTGTTAGCTGTTTTTCAATGTTTTCTGTTATAGACTCGATCAGCTCCGTGTTTGTACGAGCTGATCCTAGTTTTTAGCTGGGCGAGGACCTGTTCCTGGACGTGGGATGGCACATCCTGGTAGGTGGACACGTTCCTCCGCTTATCTCTGTAATCGCCAGAATAAAAGGAAAGCAAGAACAGAAAACGCGGTCAGTTGATCACCGCACAAAAATCTCTCTGTCTCTGTCTTCTTCTCTATACAGATCGTCGTTCATCCACTCATAGTCCACAGAATATTGCTTTGAATCAGCTCGAAGAGTGGAATTGTTCTTGTTGTTCTCCAACTCTTCTTCCTGTAACAGAGCCAGAAGACATGCAGTATCCAGATCGTGGGGGCAATGTAGATGAATAGCAAAACGAATGTCCTCTTTAAACCATGCATAAATTCTTCTACAAAGAAAGTATCATCTAATGAAAAATTATATAACAACAACTGATTACGCAACACTTCGTACTGGTCATAATCTTCATTAACTGTTCCAATATGATGCAAGGCACGCATCTGATGCCTATATTTCAGGTATTTGTTCTTACCAAATTTCTCATGAACTAATCTACATATTTCACCCCAAACATCTAGACGACCCTTAGCTTGGACATTGCGCAGCCACAAAGCAGCAGTGCCCCTGAAATTCAGTGTGGCATATCTAGTACGCAAATTATCCTTAACATGGTAGAGCTCAAAATATGTTTCACAACCAGCTACCACACCTTAGGATTTCCCCCTTAAAGCATGGGAAATTCATCTTCGGTGTAGCCCGATGCCCCTCCTGAAGCTTTGTTCGGTTTCTAGGAAACAAACCCCTGCAGGGATCCGATTCACACAGGAATTGGGTGATCCCCTCGTGTCACCCAAATCCCCATTTAACCCCTCCGTTAATCCCACCAATCCCCGCTGCTGCTTTGGTCTGTTCGGTTAAGCCCCAAAGAAATGCACGTACCAGAAGCTCTAGTTTAGCGCCAGACCGCCAGTGCTCTGTTATTTCGGATGGCATGCACAATGTGCAGCATCCACTTATCTAGACCAATCCTATTATTCTGCTGTATCATCTCATGAACTTGATTGAATTCTAAGGAGAATCACAAAATCTAAAGAACATACAAAAACTTGGCCTCTCTCCACCTGTATTAACTTTTCCACAATGCAGAATTATCGATGTTTCATACATGAACCGCACTAGATCTTCCGGAGGTTCCAGAACAAAAAATCAGAATAAACATATTCCTTTTCACATCAGTTAAACTCATGTTTTTATGTCATGTTTGCATAGACGAATTCTGAACTTAACTAGTCACTCTAGCCAAGAGCTTTTCCAACATCAATCCTGATGGAGGTAGCAATTGCAACCAGCGCACCCCGAGTCTTCTGTCATCACTCTATCTATCTTCCTCCACATTACATGTCCATGATATTTCTGAAATCATAGCCACAAACAAAAGATTTAAATATGATTATGTGAGATACTCATGGAGTCTCCTTCGGAAGTCAAATACATATGTTATTTTAAAAAATATCATTTGCTTAAATACTGTACTAAAAACAGATAAGGACACATCGAATAAGAAAATCCATGTACCAGATCAAGGATATGTTGTATGCAAGTCCAAGTGAATGAATAAAAAATTGACTTGTTGATTTGAAAATAGAAGGGAAAGAAAAATCATTATCTACAACTGAAACTGAAGCAAACGGGAACATGTGTTTCACAAACAAGACAGGTACTCCCTCCATTTAGAAATATAAGATGTTTTAGGTTTGTGGAGGAGATATATCTAGACACCTTTTAGTGTATAGTTTCAAATGAATCTAGACACTAAAAGGTGTCTAGATACATCTCATTCACAAACTTAAAACATCTTATATTTCCAAACGAAGGGAGTATTTCACAAATCGGAACATGAAACAACCACCAACAAAACTAAAGCACCATGATAGATGGTAGTACTGTTACAGCTACAACCAAAAATATACAACACTACTTCTCCACTTTATCTTACAGGAAGGTCCAAACACAAATTATCGAAATAATCATCTACAACATTTCCTTATGGTCGAGATTTTTTTTTGCAGTACTGAAACTCTAAAATATTTGGAAACTCAGTTGATATGAAGGAAGCTTGGTAACTAACTGAAAGATTATCTCAATTACTACTGAAATATGAATCCACATAGGATTAGCAACTGGTTTTCTCAATTTCTATGGGTTATACCTTATTTCGACTTCGCCAAAAAACAATTTGTACCAAAAACTACAGAACCGAAAGTAATAGACAGATCAAACAGAATCGATCTTCCTCTCCATTGCATTTGCACAACAATCCATCATATCGATCAAGAGAAAGAGCAAGAACATGTAAAAAAAAGCTCAGCTAGCAAAGAACCAGCAACATGGTGCGATTTTCTTTCCTTTTTTATACATCCATGTAGTTTGTGCATGTTATTTATCATAGATGGGATCATGTATTAGTTTGTATGACATGATGATTATTGTACCCTCTCTTGCCTCAATCTAAGGACTTGTCAGGTACCCAAGACCCCAAGGATTGATCTAGGTATAGAGAGTGTGAGTAATGAATAATCTGCAAGATGGGAATCCTAGTGACAGAAAGGGTAGTATGGCTGTATGTGAGGGATTTACTTGGGGATTAACGGTGATGTCACTGCGCATATTATTAGATATCTTTCTTCTATGGATGAGACTAATAGGCTATTGCTATAAGCGGTTGCAGAGGCGATATCAGCTATGGATGCACTTCCCACATATAATTATCTTTCTCTAATGATTACATGCATACTTTATTATTATCTTCTATTCCCATCAGATGTTTTGCATAGCTACAGGTGAAACCGAACACACCAGGCCCTCTCTCTCCATCATCAATAACAATAAAAGATCACAAACTCTTGGTCTGGTAAAACACTAATAGAATTCTAAAACTACCGAAGGTCCGTTAATGTAACTTTACTATGCTTTCTCCTTCCCGAGGATTCGATAACCTTGGTCTACTAGGGAAAAAGAGCTATACTACATCCGTAATCCAGATCGAAGGTATCACACCAAGAGATAAATACCCATCTCCCGGGAATGGCCATGCCATGGTGTAGCATGCGTGAAAATTACCTCAGGCCCCTAGGCGCGACCTAATCTTGCACCTCCTCTGGGAAAATAACGGTTTTTCGGGTTCAGAAAATGAAAAGTCAAGATTTCTCCAAATGACCACAAAATCTCTAGTTGGAGAAGTTTCTTGCGATGACGAGAGGGAGCTAAGTGCTGGGTTTAGGCTCAATCCATGGAGGGGTTCCATATTCTAGGCACCGAGGGGGGAATCTAGGGTTGATAGCCATGTTAACTCACACTCGATAGACATCCTAGTGGTGCCTTGGGTGCCAAAGGATCGGGTATGCCTTGCTTATGATTTTATGAGGGCAGTGGGTCACATGGAAGGGCTCCAAGAGCTAATTTCACATTTTTTTTATTTTTTTAGATTTTGTTTGGTGCTGCCCAAAAAAAGGCGCAATCCGTCGGCGGCCACGGCAACGCAAGGTTCGGTGCAATCTTGGACCCAGGCATGCATCCATCCTTGGTACCCTATGGGGCACCCCAAACCATTTTGCATGAATTGAGAGTGTCTTATCGAGTACCTAAAATAAGAAACCGCATCTACCGGGCCGTAACTCGAAAAAATGAAGTATATGCTTGTGATGAGTGCATATTTGCATCATGTTTTAGATCATTATTTTGCATTATAGTTATAGGATCTTGGTATTTTATGGCGTTCGCACACACCTTTTATGTTTATTTTCACCAGGATCGGGACAGATGATGGATCAAATCTTGGACCAGTTATATTGGAGTGAAAAGGAGCCAAAAACTATGTAAATTGCTTATTTGGGGCATACAGAAGGCTTAACGACCAACTATACTACGGGAGAACTTTTCTGGCCAAATAGTTCCCGCTGTATAGTTGGTGCCGACACCGCCTTCTCAAATAGTTTCACCCCGTGCAACTGGATCGGAAAGACGACATACAGAACACCCAGAAATCATCGAAAACGTCACCTCCGGAAGGGATATGAAGGGGGAACTTGACCTAGGGATCCATTTTTGCCCTAAGAAGATCTAGGAGGACAAGGCATCAATCTCCATCTTCATCAACCGTTGCATCTCCATCCATCATCTCCATCCATCCCATCTAGATCTTGTTGTAATTCTTGCACTAGGTGTTGATTTATACAAGTATTATTCATCGATAATCATTTCCATTACCATTGGCATGATGCTGTTTGCCTCCATGTCTGAGTAGATCATTAGTTCTTGGGGAGATGGAGAAACCCTAGTATATGATTGAGATGAAATAGGGTTTATTATGTTATACATTATTATATTTATGTGTTAATTGTCTTCATCTTTATGTTGGGAGTTGTGGAGATCCTTAATATTTGCCTCTCACGGGGACTGGATGAAGGGGATTACTTGTTGGTAGACGGAGGGATGATAGCACTTACTGTGACTATAAAGTCGTTGTGATCCTTTACGTACAAACTTGGGGAAGCAAGGAGAACTCATTAAGCCATGTCCATGCTGCGTGAAGATCTCTTAATAGCGGGATAATATTATTGATGTCGTTTATATGCAGCTGTGGTTATGAAGGATGGTGTGAGAAGTGGTTGCTGCCTAATCATCCATATATGGAGCTCCTCCCACATACATGCATCTCATGAGAATATTCGTTATAATAAACTTGACCACTTAGTCTAATTTGCTAGCGGTGTATCCACCACTCCCTGAGAACGCCTTTCCCCTATTGCAGTTTCAATCTTTCTTACACACTTGTACTACCTTCTGCATTAAGTTTGACGTTACGTTACTTTACTGTTTCAGTCAACCAAAAACCCCAAAACAATCCTACTTTTCTTGCATCTATGAATTATTCCTTAAGTACTATGTTTAGTTTTAATTAAGAGCATTTTAGTCTTTCACCTACTGCTCCCTGTGGGATCGATATATTTATTTCAAAACTAGCTACAAACTATCTGTGCACTTGCAATCATCAAGCTATTTTCTGGCACCGTTGCCAGGGAGCTTAGCTCTATAAGTCACTTTACTTTTAGTTATTTATTTTTGTTGTACTAATTTTTGATTTGAGTTGCAGGACCATAACAATAGACAACACTCAGCATTTAATGCAGCTTGAGGCAGTAAGGAATATGGGTTAGCCCATGGACGCTTTTATAACTATCAGTAGAAGAATAAACCCCGATGGTATTGAGATCCATCCCTTATTATTTGAGTTACTTAACTCTAAGAAGTTTTCATGGACCAATCAAGAGAGTCCATATGGACACTTAGAATTCTTTGAAGATGCTTTTGGTTCCTTCATATTTGATGATTGTGACCTTGACAAGGTTAAAATCTAGTTGTTTAGACAAACTCTCTCTAATAATGTTTGCAACTGGTATAGATCCTTTTGTGTAGAAGCTCCAAGGACATGGATGGATTTGACAACCAATTTCTTGTCAAAATATTACTCAGAGAGCAAAGCTCACAGGATGAGAGGTATTATTATTAGTTTCAAAAATAATTCTTATGAGAGTTCATATGAAGGCTATTTGAGGTATAAAAGCTATCTAGATAATTGCCCCCATCACCGTTTTCCTGATTGGTTAATCACCCATACTTTCTATGGAGGGCTTAATAATAAAAACATAACGAGCCTGGATACCGCTTCTAATGGTAGTTTCCTATCTTATATCTATGATGAAGATTGAAAATTAATAATGTAAATGAAAGAAACAACGGAAAATCTTAAAAATGAGGAGAGCAATATGAATAGTTCTTCTGAATATGCTTATGTTAACGACTTTCTTGCAGATGAAAGGACTTGTGCAATTATTAAAACCCTTGGTATTGATTCTTATTCGGTAAAGAAAATTATTGAGAATTATGCAGGGCATCTACAGGTACCTATAGGATGGGAACCTCACAAACCTCTCAAAGAAAAGAAGCGAGCAAGAGAGAACGCATCATTGGTAGAATTTTCCTCTGAACCTATTCAAGAGAATATTAAGAAAAAGTGCAGGGAGGAAGAATGTATAAGGAGAAGATCAAAGAAACCAAAAAAGAACCCCAATTCTACCAATGCAAATATTGTTATATTTAAGGATCTTATGGAGGCAAGAATCATGGAAAATGAAGTATTTATGCTAGATTTTGAAACTTCAGACTTCATTTCAGGTAACATACAAGGTAAAGAAACTTCTAAACCTATGACTCCTATATACTATGGAGAAACTTCCTTATACGGAATTTGTGAGACGATTTCCATAATAAATATTATGCCTTCATCACCTTATGAAGAACTTCGGTACAATCTAAGTAATCCAGTTGTAGAATTGGTAGACACTACTATTATATTGTCTAATAGAACTAATATAAAACTGGAAGGTGTTATTCGAAATTTTTATATTTTTATTGGACCACTCATGTACCCTCTCGATTTTCATATTGTTTATATGCCGCGAGATACTTTTTGTCCTATTCTTTTAGGTAGGCCTTTTGTCTCTATAACCAAAGCTCGAATTGATAATAAGGAGGATACTATTTCCATGATGTTTGGAGGGGAGGAAATGACATTCCACATCCCCAAACTTAAAAGAGGCCATATGAAATAGAAGATATCAAGGAAGAGAAAACAATTGACGAGCTAGCCGCAATTCATTTCAGCACTCCCCAAGATGAATTAGAAAGGAGCTTAGTTAATTGGGAAGAGGCACTAGATGATGAGGAAACAGAAGACATGGATGATTACCTTGACTCCATTCCAAAAGCACAAACCCACATGATTAACTAGTAAGAAAAGGTGATGAAGAACCTCCGCCAATTGAACTGAAAAGACTTCCAAAAAATATGAGGTATGAATTTTTAGATAATGAAAATAAATGTCCTGTTATTATTAGTAAAAATTTATCAAAAAATGAAAAAAAAAACTTATTTCAGTTTTGATCAAACATCGTAAAGCATTTGGGTATACTCTAAGTGATATTAAAGGAATATATCCATCCATTGTGACACATAAGATTACCATGCTTGAAGATGTTGTACCTCTAGTTGACACACAAAAAAGGCTTAATCCAAAAATGAAAGAAGTAGTAAGAAAAGAAGTTATACGATTATTAGATGCCGGCATAATATATCATATTTCTGGTAGTAAGTGGGTTAGCCCAGCTCATTTCATACCAAGACATGGGGGTCTTGATGCCGCTATGAATGAGGATGGTGAGCTAGTACCTATAAGTCCTATTGTGGGGTATCGCGTGTGCATCAATTTTAGAAGACTAAACCATGAGACACAGAAAAATCATAAACCTATACCATTCATGGATAGAATTTTAGAAAGACTAAGCAATAATTCTTATTTTTATTTTGTTGATGGTTATTCCGGTTATTCTCAAATTGCTATACAGCCCGAAGATCAAGAGAAAACAACTTTCACATGTCCTTATGGTACTTATGCTTATAGATTAATCTTGTTTGGCTTATGTAATGCAGATGCAACCTTTCAAGAGTGTGTTTGAAAAATCTTTGAAGATATTGTTGAGAAGACTATGGAAGTTATAACAAATGATTTCATTGTTTGTGGAACAACATTTGATAATTGTCTCTACAATTTGACCAAAGTTTTGCAGATATGGAGGCAATCAAATTTAGTTTTCAATTGGGAGCAATGTCGATTCATGGAAAGATAAGGTAAAGTTTTTGGACATAATGTTTCAGAAAAAGGTATAGAAATAGATATGACTAATATAAGTTCTATAGAGAATCTTCCCATACCCCAAGACATTAAAAACTTAAAAATGTTTCTCGGATATGTAGCTTTGTCAAGTGTTTTATAGAGGATTTTGCCAAAATAGCTATGCCTCTCACTAACCTTCTTGAGAAGGGAAACTCCGTTCTACTTAGACCAAGACTGCATTGCAGCTTTTGAAAATCTTAAAAACAAATTAGTTTCAGCACCTATCACGCAATCTCCAAAATGGAATGAACCCTTTGAAATCAAGTGTGATGCTAGTGACTATGTTGTAGGAGTTGTGCTAGGACAGCGAGACAGGAATAATTTAAATGTTATTCACTATGCTAGTAGGACATTTAATAAGATTCAGAATAATTATGCTACTACCGAGAAAGAGTTCATAGCTATAATTTTTGCTTGTGATAAATTTAGATCTTACATTATTAATTCTAGAGTAATAATTCATACAGATCACCAAGCTTTGTGTCACCTTATTGTGAAAAAGGATTCAAATCCCAGGTTCATTAGGTGGGTGTTATTACTACAAGAATATGATTTGCAAATAGTAGGTAGCAGGGGTAAGGATAATCCAGTAGCAGATCATCTATCGAGGATGGAGGGAATAATTACCGACCCTGTACCTATAAATGAGTCATTTCCGGGAGAATACTTAGAAAAAATTGAAGTTGTTGATCCATGGTATGCAGATTATGCTAATTATCTTGCAGTAAAATTTTTACCTCCTGGTATGACAAGAAATAAAAGAATGAAATTATTTAATGATCTCAGACACTACTTTTGGGATGATCCATTTCTTTATCGTCATGGACCCGATGGAACGATTGAAAGTGTGTTCCTAACCATGAAATGAATGCAATTTTGCAAGCTTTTCAAGGCAGCCCGTATGGAGGACATCACGCAGGCAGGCGAACTGCAGAAAAGGTACTTGAGTCTGGATTCTGTTGGCCCACCTTGTTCAAGGATGCACAAAGGTTTGTGGAATATTGTGATTCTTGCTAGAGAAGAGGTAATATGGCAGAAGACAAGAGATGGCAATGAATTATAGTCTTATAATCAAACCATTTGATGTATGGGGAATGGATTACATGGGACTCTTTATAGAATCAAATGGATACACTCATATTCTTGTTGATGTCGATTATGTTACTAAATGGGTTGAAGCTATCCTAACTAATAATGCAGATGCAGGTACTTTCGTGAAGATGATCAAGGATGTCATATTTCCCAGGTTTGGAGTTCCAAGATTTTTAATTACTAATGGTGGTTCTCATTTTATGAAATGAACTTTTAGGAAAATCCTCAGCAAATATGGAGTAACTCACTGTGTTGCTTCACCATATCATCCTCAAACGAGTGGTCAAGTGGAACTCTCTAATAGAGAACTGAAGACCATACTCGAGAAGACGGTGGATAAATCAAGAAAAGATTGGTCATACAAGCTAAATGACACTCTTTGGGCCTACCGAACTACATTTAAAAATCCGATGGGTATGACACCATATAAAATGGTATATGGTAAGGCGTGCCACCGACCTTTAGAATTGGAACATAGAGCCTTTTGGGCAATCAAGAACTTAAACTATGATCTTAAAGCAGCAGGAGAAAAAAGTTTATTAGACATACATGCTTTAGATGAGTTTAGGAGTGAGGCTTATAAAAATGCTAGATTGTTTAAGGAAAAAGTAAAAAGATGGCATGATAGAAAAATAGAGGATAAAGTCTTTAAAAATGGAGATAAAGTTTTTTCTCTATAACTCCCTCCTTAAGATGTTTCCAGGAAAGCTCAGATCAAAGTGGGAAGGCCCCTATATAGTTGAAGAGGCTTATGCATCGGGAGCAGTGAAGCTCCAGGGGAAAACACCCTCTCTTTCATGGATAGTGAATGGACAATGCTTGAAGAATTATTGTGAAAAACAAGATATAAATGAAATCACTTTACGAATAATTACACCAGAAGACTTGATTGAGCAAAAATATAGAAGGAATGGTAACTAGAAGAATGACAAGATCGAGACGAAGTGAGCAACGCTTTGTTCAAGCTATAGACCATAAAAGTGCACTTCATGGGAGACAACCCATGTGAAATAAAGGGACAAGTATGTTTTAAATTTTCAAGAAAGTTTTAGCTAGGTTTGATATTGAATAAAGGAACACTTGAAGCTCTTGTGAAATAAAAGAAATTTGGTCATGATAAAATTCTCGTTCAATGAATGTTAATGTTGGTTGAAAATTTAAGTTGTCATTTTTCTATCAAAACTTGGTTTTTCATTAAGTTTTAGACTAAAAATTAATTCCCAAAGAAATAGATAAATTTTGATGTATACTATAACCTTAACAAACAACTATATGGCGGGGATTAAATTTCCAGCCATATAGTGGCGGCCGTATAGTTATTCATCTCATCACCAAATTTTTATGCCAGGATACAGAGAGTTTAACGACCAACTATACGACGGGAAGAAATATTTCGGCTGTATAGTTGCGGCCGTATACCGCCGTGGATAATAAAAAATCTATATTCGGTTCACAATTATACGGCGGGATCTATACGATCCGCGCCCGTATAGTTGCTCGTTAAGCCTGGCGGCTAGGGTTTTTGACCTCCCCTTTTAAAGATGGTTGCATCTAACCTTTTTCATTAAGTTTTCGCAGAGCTATAGCCTACAGCCTCAAAAAACCATCTTCATCTCCCTACACGCCCCTCTAACAACATCTATGGAGATGCCATGCAGCCTTTCCATGTCAACAAGATTTAGAGGAAGAAGGAAGAGAAGCCCGTGAAGAGGATCGAGGAGGTGGAACCAAAAGAAGCATCATCGTCATCGAGCTCGGAGATCAAGCCTCTCCCAAATTGGGAGGACATGTTCCCGCAAAGGATGGAGATGATGAGGCAAGCAGATCAGGGAAATAGCAAAATGAGTATCTCCCTAATCCTTACCGTCACAACATAGGATCTTATTATAAACCTCCTCTTTATCCGCCACCTCTTACACCCAAAAAGGTGCGTCAAGATGAGATTCATGATAAGATCTGTCAATTTGAAAAAGCTTCAAAGGCATGTGTTGAAACTATTGGAGAAGGGATTGACTCCTACTGGATGATAAGCAAAGACCTTGAGAAAAAGATCAATGACATCGATGGTAGAGTTGGTTTCTTGATTAAAACTATTTTTGAGTTGACATATGAGAAGAAATTCCTTCAGGGGAAAATTTTGAAGCTTCAATACGACATGGCCAAGCTCAGCATCCGCCTCGCAAGCGTGGCTAAATTTAGCAACCCAGGAGAGGAAGGCAATTCTCTTCCTACCTAGGAGGAGGAATAGGTACCAGCAAGGAGTTATTTGATCCCGCCTGGTTTGATTCCAAGCTTGGGGAGATCTCTAAAACCTTGTAATCAATCTTATAAGTTTATTACTTTTAGTTTCGCATTGGTTCGAGTTTAGAAATAAAGATTGCATCATTAGGATTCCCTTCAGGAATAGTTGATCCTATTTATGAGTTTATTATAATATATGGAGCATTATTGAGTTCAAGTTTGTCTTATTGGATATACGATTGGATTGAGTATGATTTTACTTGCACTTGATGATAGTAATAGGAGTCTTCCACACCATTGGCATTAACAGAACATACAAAGATAATTTGATCAATATGTTGTAGATCAATGGTTCGATTTACAAAAAGTAAAGATGATCTAGTTAATTAATATGAAAAAGAAAAACATTGAACAAAGGGGAAATTATAAGTGCTATCAAATAGAGTGAGAACGAGTTGAGGTAGAATACTCAAGTTATAAAGATGCTTCATATATATTTGGAATTTGGTAATTGAGATTGTTAAACTTTGAAATTCCTACATGAAGTAGAATGAATGGCTATCTCCTTTGGACAGCACTTAAAAAAGTGTGAGCACAAATATATATATAAAAAGAAGAAAAATAAAGATGAAGAAAAAGAGTGAATGTGCAAAGAGAAAATATGCATATGCCACTATATTGTAGTAAGACAAAAAGACGTTCGAGATTTTAAATCCCAAGTCAGTACGTTAATCCTAAAAACACTTGGGACTGGCTCACTAACTCATTCGGTTGAACCGAATACTTTTACACCATGTTGATAATAATCTTTCGTGAACTGTTAATCACTAAAGGTGTGGAAGCCTGCTAAAATTATTTGGATGGTTCGAGTAAGGTACTATTCATGAACTTATTTATATGCATCCTTTATGATAAACACATGCTGCAACTGCCTCATTTATTTTCTCGACTCAGCTTCATGAATATGAGGATCACATCCATTAAGCTAAACTTGCTTGGGACGAGCAAGAGTCTAAGCTTTGGGAAGTTGATGAGTGCATATTTGTATCATGTTTTAGATCATTATTGTGCATTATAGATATAGGATCTTGGTATTTTATGGCGTTCACACGCACCTTTTATGTTTATTTTCACCAGGATCAGGACTGATGATGGATCCGATGAACACAATTCTTGGACCAGTTATATTGGAGTGAAAAGGAGCCAAAAACTACATAAATTGCTTATTAGGGAAATATTAATAACACCAGAAGAAAACCTGAAGCAATTGATGTGTACAGAAGGTTTAAGGACCAACTATACAGCGGGAGAACTTTTTCGGCCGTACAGTTCCTGTCGTATAGTTGGCACCCTATGCAACTGGATCGGAGAGACGACATACAGAACACCCAAAAATCACCAAAAAACTCACCTCCGGAAGGGATATGGAGGGGGAACTTTCCCTATCAACAACTACATCTCCATCACCACCATCATCTCCGTCCATCCCATCTAGATCTTGTTGTAATTCTTGCACTAGTTGTGGATTTATACAAGTAGTATTCATCGATAATCATTTCCATTACCATTGTCATGATGTTGTTTGCCTCCAAGTCTGAGTATATCATTAGTTCTTTGGGGAGATGGAGAAAGCCAAGTATATGATTGAGATGAAATAGGGATTATTATATTATACAACATTATATGTATGTGTTAATTGTCTTCATCTTGATGTTGGGAGTTATGCACCTCCGTAATATTTTCCTCTCACGGGGACTCGATGAAGGGGATTACTTTTTGGTAGACGGAGGGATGATAGCACTTATTCTGACTATAAAGACGTTGTCATCCTTTACGTACTAACTTGGGGAAGCAAGGAGAACTCATTAAGCCATGTGTTGGGCCACGCAGAGATAAAACAAAACTTTTTCCTCTAACGTGGTGATCCCAAGATCTAGCTGAGGTAGAAGGCCACGAGGTTTACCACTAGACGCGCAGTTGCGGATTACTGATGAAGCGCGTCAGTTGATGCAGTGCAGTCCTCACGATCCGATCGTCCTGGTGCTGATCGCACAGCACCTCTGCTGGTATCCACACGTACAAGGAGGAGCGCCGGCGGCGAACTGCTAGGTTCGTTACGGCGGCTGGACTGCTGTGGAGCTAGGGTTTCCAACACATGGAATGACCTAACCGAACAACGATTAACCTCTCTGGGTTACGGTGCTCCACTATATATAGGGAGTGAACGTGGGCTCTGCTCACGCGACCCATTCACTAAAGCCCATATAACACTAGTCACCGTGAGTCCAACTCACTAACTCAGTCCTAATCTGGTTTAGGTCCAACCCAACCAGATTACAGATTCGGATCCAATCCGAACTTGCTCCCGCTCTTAAGTGTGTGACCCCGGAGGCTCATGGCTACTTGGACACGATTAGAGTCCAACTCACAATCGATCAATCGGCATCGGCTCCTAGCAGAATGTGCCGATTCCCAAGTACCAAAGAGTCATGACGACTTGCCTTTCCAATGCGACTTACGTCTGAGTCCCTTTTGCCTCACGATATACCTTGTCAGACTATAGGCGAATATATGTCATCCCTTAAATAGTCCGACTCTCTTCTCGATCCGAGATAAGTGATTCACCCGACTAACTCTTAGACGATCGCCTCGGTTAACACTTAACCGAGTCGTGCATGGCCATGCTTTCCGAATCATATCTCACGAGAGGGCCCAGAGAATATCTCTCCGAGTGGAGGGGCAAAATCCCATCTTGGTTATTCACATCACGCAGCTTGATTCTCAGTCGACCCGAACCCTGCCTTTATAACTGCCCAGTTACGGATCAGCGTTTGACAGAGCCTAAGTCGGTGATCCTCAACTTGGACTATGCAACAACCTCAGGTCTAAGGATTACATTGATTGAGATATACAAATGACAGCTAGTTCGTTGTACCTCAATATGGGTCAATCCGACTCGCTAAACTCTTTAGCCGAATCTGTGTAAGTTGGAATAGCATCTCCATGCCCATGACAAGTGGAACCGAGTCATCAAGCCAACTTTCACATTGGTCTAAGTTGTGTGTCCAGCACAACCTCAATGACCAAGGATATTTAGTACAAACAACATGAATGCATAGTTCCACAACCGAATCACATATTCAATGATACACATCAGATGTTTATACAAGGACTACTTAATAACTTTATGAATACAATGGGAAATATCATCATACATGATTGCCTCTAGGGCATATTCCCAACAGTCTCCCACTTGCACTAGAGTCAATCTTTCGACATCACATGTCTAAGCATCTAATGCCCATGGCTCTCAGGTGCGCCTCATGCTTTGGCTGTGGTAACGGCTTTGTCAACAGATCCGCAATATTTGCATCCGTGTGTACCTTGCATAACTTGATATCACCCTGATCCACGAACTGGCGAATTAGGTGGTACCGCATGAGTATGTGCTTGTTCTTCTGGTGTTGTCTAGGTTCCTTGGCTTGTGCAATAGCACCATTGTTGTCACAATACACGTCCAACGGATTGGACGAGCCCTGAACCACACCAAGATCCATGAGGAAATTCCTCATCCAAACAGCTTCCTTTGCTGCCTCCGAGGCGGCAATATACTCAGCCTCTGTTGTAGATGCAGACACAGTCTCTTGCTTGGAACTTTTCCAGCTCATAGCACCTCCGTTTATAATAAACACGTATCCGGATTGCGAGCGAGAATCATCAGAGTCGGTGAGATAACTCGCATCCGTGTAACCCTTTACACTGAGTTCATCTTCACCACCATAAACCAAGAACATATCCTTAGTCCTTCTCAAGTACTTTAGGATATTTTTAGCCGCTGTCCAGTGGATCTCTCCAGGATCAGCCTGGTATCTGCTCACAACACTTAGAGCATAGGAAACATCCGGCCTAGTACAAATCATGGCGTACATGATGGATCCGACTGCAGAAGCATATGGAATCGCACTCATCCGACTTCGCTCATCAGTTGTCGAAGGACACTGAGTCTTGCTAAGTTTTACACCATGGGACATCGGTAAGAACCCTTTCTTAGACGATTCCATGTTGAACTTCTTCAACACTTTGTCCAAATAAGTACTCTGACTCAATCCAATGAGCCTCCTTGATCTATCTCTATAGATCCGGATTCCGAGAATGTATGTTGCCTCACCCAAGTCTTTCATTGAGAAACTCCTTTCCAATGATTCCTTGGTTTCTTGCAACATCTGGACATCATTTCCAATCAGTAATATGTCATCCACATATAAGATTAGAAAATTTACTTTGTTCCCACTAAACTTCTTGTATAAACAAGAATCATGATCACTCTTGATGAAGCCAAACGATTTGACTACCTCATCAAAGCGAATATTCCAACTCCGAGATGCTTGCTTCAACCCATAAATGGATTTCTGAAGTTTGCACACCTTGTCAGCATTAGCCGGATCGACAAAACCCTCGGGCTGTATCATATACACGTCCTCGGTTAAATTTCCGTTAAGGAAAGCCGTTTTGACATCCATCTGCCATATCTCATAGTCGAAATAGGCTGCTATAGCTAACATGATCCGAACTGATTTAAGCATCGCTACGGGCGAGAAAGTCTCGTCGTAATCAACTCCTTGAACTTGTCGGAACCCCTTCGCGACACGGCGTGCTTTATAGACGGAAACATTTCCATCCATATCAGTTTTCTTCTTAAAGACCCATTTGCACTCGACGGGTCTTGCACCGTTTGGCAGATCAACCAAGTTCCAAACTTGATTTTCATCCATGGACTTTAACTCGGATCTCATGGCTCCAAGCCATGACTCGGAATCAGATCCCACCATCGCTTCCGAATAATTTGTCGGCTCATCACTGTCTAACAGTAACACATCACGAACACTTCGTAATCTTGCCGATCTTCGTAGTACAGGTGCGGCTATCGGCTCAGCTGCCACGATCGGCTCATCCTCCAAGGTTTTTGCCGACTCGCTACTTGCCGATTCCTCTCGAATTTCTTCGAGTTGCACCGTGCTCCCACTTACTCTCCGACTGAGAAACTCTTTCTCAAGGAAGACACCGTTCCGAGCGACAAACACTTTGCCCTCTTCTCGGTTGTAGAAGTAGTAACCCAAGGTTTCCCTCGATACCCCACGAAAATACACTTATCCTACTTGGCTGTAAGCTTGTCCGACTGAAGTCGCTTGACAAATGCTTCACAACCCCAAATCTTAAGAAAAGACAAACTCGGCTTTTTGCCTGTCCACATCTCATGCGGCGTCTTCTCTACCGATTTTGATGGTACTCTGTTTAGTGTGAACGCCGCTGTTTCTAGACAATAACCCCAAAATGATAAAGGCAGATCTGTCCGACTCATCATTGATCGTACCATGTCTAACAAGGTCCGATTCCGCCTTTCCGAAACACCATTCCTTTGTGGCGTTCCTGGCGGAGTAAGTTGAGGAACTATTCCACAACTTTTCAGATGGTCATCAAACTCATGGCTCATGTACTCGCCTCCTCGGTCCGACCGAAGAAACTTTATTTTCTTGCCGAGTTGATTCTGTGCTTCATTCTGGAATTCTTTGAACTTTTCAAAGGCTTCCGACTTATGTTTCATCAAGTAGATATATCCATACCTACTCAAATCATCAGTGAAGGTAATGAAGTACTCATAACCACCCCTGGCTGTCGTGCTCATTGGTCCACATACATCACTATGTACTAGTCCCAACAAGTCGGACGCCCTTTCGCAACTCTTTGCAAAAGGTGTCTTGGTCATTTTGCCGAGTAGGCAATATTCGCATGTCTCGAACGACTCCAAGTCGAACGAAGTTAGGAGTCCATCATCATGGAGCTTCTTCATGCGTTTCCAACTTATATGACCAAGCCGACAGTGCCAAAAGTAAGTCATATTCAGATCATTTGGTTTCAACCTTTTAACATTTATGTTATAAACCGACTCACCATCAAGATTCAAAATAAATAACCCGTCCTGGACGGGTGCAAAGCCGTGAAACATATCATTCAAATACAAAGAACAACCATTATTCTTGATATTCGACTCATAGCCTTGCCTCATCAAACATGAAGCAGAAATAATGTTTCGACTGAGCACTGGAACATAATAACAATTATTTAGTTCCATAATGAATCCGGAAGGTAAATGAAGTTGCATCGTGCCGACTTCCAACGCAGCAACTCTTGCTTTGTTGCCGACTCGAATATCAACCTCGCCTCTTGCTACGCTCCTAGTTCTTACCAGTCCCTGCAACGAATTGCAGATGTGAATAACTGATCCGGTATCATATACCCAAGAACTATTAGGTGCATCAGCAAGATATATGTCTATAACATTGCAAACAAGTGTACCTGAGTCGGAAGTCATACCTCCACTCTTGGCTTTATCGGCCAAGTACTTGCTGCAGTTCCTCTTCTAGTGGCCATCCGCCTTGCAGTAGAAGCAAGTGGATCCGGCTGAAGGAGATGGTTTAGTCCCTGAGGAAGCGCTTGGGACCGGGTCCTGAGCCTGCTTTCCTCCTGACTTAGCCTTCTTCTTAGTCCAAGAACTTTTCTTGAACTTAGCCTTATTCTGCACCATCAACACTTGACTGGTGCCCTTCTTGAGATCCGCCTCTGCCTGCTTGAGCATCCCATGCAATTCAGTGAGCTTCTTATCCATACCATGCATGTGGTAGTTCGAAATGAACTGCCCATATGCACTGGGAAGAGAGTTCAGAATTATATCCGTAGCGAACTCTTCGCTAATGGGGTAGCCAAGCCTCTCCAGAGACTGCACGTAACCAACCATTTTGATCACATGCGGACTCAGTGGATCACCATCCTTAAGCTTGCAACTCAGCAGAGCCTGAGAGACTTGATACCTCTCAGTCTTCGCCTGAGCCTGGAACATACTTTTGAGGCTTTCGATCATATCGTAGGCCTCAACATGCTCGAACTACTTTTGCAAGTCCGGTTCCATGTGAGCAAGCATAAGACAGCTAATATCCGTGGACTCATCCTTAGCCCGACGGTAGGCATTGGTGGCTGCGACAGTCGCATTCTCATTCGGCTCATCTGGAAGTGGGTTGTCTAGGACATGGTCCTTCTTTTCTTGTTTGAGAACAATTCTCAGATTTCGATACCAGTTGGTAAAATTAGTGTCGTTCAGTTTATCTTTCTCAAGAATGGTTCTCAACGCAAAACCGGATATCTGAGAGTGACTGCTACTAGGTGCCATGATCTACAACAGAAAAATGCAAAACACTTAAGACATGTATTCATAAAAGAGCAAGCATATTAAACATTTTAATATTTTATGCTCCCACTAGAACCAACACCCCTCCGATGGTTACTTAGTGATTCAGGATCCTAAATAAGCAAGTCGGCTAGTGAGCTTTAGCATCACCGCTAGCCGCCAAGTGATCTAGGTAGACAACTCCTTGTCAATCGCATCTTATGCGACTCCTGTTGGACGGGTGGCATCACATGCCCCGGATCCCATCCGACTTTTCCCCGAGTCCCACAACCGTTGTGATAGACCCGTCTAGCTTACCGAGTGTTTCTGCAGTAAGAGTCCGACTCAAACCCACCTAGTCGGAAAGAATTGGCAGCACCTCAATTTTATGAGCCCACTACCAAAAATGTCCAACTTGTGATGGTGCAAACACTGGCGGGAAAACAGACTAGACCTTCTTTGAGGGATTAAATTTTACCGACTATCTAATAGAGGTAAAACAGAGACATAACAATAACACAAAATAAAGCAATTATAATGTGAAATGGTATGGCTCTTTTCATGGCGATCTCCATCTCCACAAAGCCTGTAATTCGACTCGTGCCAACTCTTGTCACTTGTCGTCTTACACCATGTCGCCGACATGTACAACGCCTTGCATGCCTTCCGGGTTCTCCAAACAGCTACATTAGCTTAGTAAAGTAAATTACATAGAGAATCCGACACGCAGGTCGTTATACAATAAAATGACAGCACCTAGGCTCCAGCCGGCTGACAAAAACCGTGATTCGCAGATCACGTATGGATTACACACATACATCACATGCACATGAACCATACCATTCACAACTTCCTGCAAAAACAAGTTATGTATAGATACAATATCTACCGGCGTTGTGAAACTCGCAACGACATCTAAGGCGCTACGACAGGGCGAAGCCGGCGGTCCGAACATGGATTCCGACCATGGATTCTGATTCGATCAAACTCTTTGATCTTCGATCACCGCTTCTGGATTTACGTGTCACAGTCTACCCCGATGGCGGAAGCCGACCGGTAGGGGTATGTCGTTCCACGACCTCAGCAGTATGATCACGGAAATCAGATCTACCATTCCCCGAGTACAGTTGATCCAATCAACCTCGTACAAAACCGATCTATCTCATAGATCGACCACCAAACAACACATAGATCTCATCTACATCCTACCGCATATCACATATGCGTGATCTCGAGCCTAAAACCAGAAGCTATCGCTCTGATACCACTGTTGGGCCACGCAGAGATAAAACAAAACTTTTTCCTCTAACGTGGTGATCCCAAGATCTAGCTGAGGTAGAAGGCCACGAGGTTTACCACTAGACGCGCAGTTGCGGATTACTGATGAAGCGCGTCAGTTGATGCAGTGCAGTCCTCACGATCCGATCGTCCTGGTGCTGATCGCACAGCACCTCTGCTGGTATCCACACGTACAAGGAGGAGCGCCGGCGGCGAACTGCTAGGTTCGTTACGGCGGCTGGACTGCTGTGGAGCTAGGGTTTCCAACACATGGAATGACCTAACCGAACAACGATTAACCTCTCTGGGTTACGGTGCTCCACTATATATAGGGAGTGAACGTGGGCTCTGCTCACGCGACCCATTCACTAAAGCCCATATAACACTAGTCACCGTGAGTCCAACTCACTAACTCAGTCCTAATCTGGTTTAGGTCCAACCCAACCAGATTACAGATTCGGATCCAATCCGAACTTGCTCCCGCTCTTAAGTGTGTGACCCCGCAGGCTCATGGCTACTTGGACACGATTAGAGTCCGACTCACAATCGATCAATCGGCATCGGCTCCTAGCAGAACGTGCCGATTCCCAAGTACCAAAGAGTCATGACGACTTGCCTTTCCAATGCGACTTACGTCTGAGTCCCTTTTGCCTCACGATATACCTTGTCAGACTATAGGCGAATATATGTCATCCCTTAAATAGTCCGACTCTCTTCTCGATCCGAGATAATTGATTCACCCGACTAACTCTTAGCCGATCGCCTCGGTTAACACTTAACCGAGTCGTGCATGGCCATGCTTTCCGAATCATATCTCACGAGAGGGCCCAGAGAATATCTCTCCGAGTGGAGGGGCAAAATCCCATCTTGGTTATTCACATCACGCAGCTTGATTCTCAGTCGACCCGAACCCTGCCTTTATAACTGCCCAGTTACGGATCAGCGTTTGACAGAGCCTAAGTCGGTGATCCTCAACTCGGACTATGCAACAACCTCAGGTCTAAGGATTACATTGATTGAGATATACAAATGACAGCTAGTTCGTTGTACCTCAATATGGGTCAATCCGACTCGCTAAACTCTTTAGCCGAATCTGTGTAAGTTGGAATAGCATCTCCATGCCCATGACAAGTGGAACCGAGTCATCAAGACAATTTTCACATTGGTCTAAGTTGTGTGTCCAGCACAACCTCAATGACCAAGGATATTTAGTACAAACAACATGAATGCATAGTTCCACAACCGAATCACATATTCAATGATACACATCAGATGTTTATACAAGGACTACTTAATAACTTTATGAATACAATGGGAAATATCATCATACATGATTGCCTCTAGGGCATATTCCCAACACCATGCCCATGCCGCGGGAGAGATCCCTTAATAGAGGGATAATACGATTGATGTCGTTTATCTGTGAGCTGTGGTTATGAAGGATGGTGTGAGCAGTGGTTGCTGCCAAATCATCAATATACGGAGCTCCTCACACATACATGCATATCATGAGAATATTCATTATAATAATCTTAATCACTTAGTCTAAATTGCTAGCGCTGTATCCACCACTCCCTGAGAACGCCTTTCCCCTATTGCGGTTTCAATCTTTCCTACACACGCGATTACAACTTTCTGCATTAAGTTTTACTTTACATTACTTTATGGTTTCACTCAACCCAAAACCCAAAAATAATCCTACTTTTCTCGCATCTTAGAATTATTCCTTAAGTACTGCGTTTAGTTTTAATTAAGAGATTTTTAGTCTTTCGCCTAATGCTCCCTGTGGGATCGATATCTTTATTTCAAAACTAGCTACACACGATCTATGCACTTGCAGTCATCAGCTTGCACCACGAGATAAATACCCACCTCCCGGGAATGGCCATGCACCATGGTGTAGCATACGTGAAAATTGCCTCGAGCCCCTAGGCGTGCCCTAATCTTGGATCTCCTTTGGAAAAACACCGATTTTTCGGGTTCAGAAAATGGAAAGTCAAGATTTCTCCGAATGACCATGAAATCTCAAGTTGGAGAAGTTGCTTGCGATGCCGATTGGGATCTTGGTGCCAGGTTTGGGCTCAATCCATGGAGTGGTTCCATGTTCTGGGCAGCGAGGGGGGATCTAGGGTTGAAAGCCATGTTAATTCACACTTGATAGACATCCTGGTGGTGCCTTGGGTGCCAAAGGAACTGGTATGACTTGCTTATGATTTTATGAGGGAAGTAGGTCACATTAAAGTGCTCCAGGAGTTGTTTCACATATTTTTTTATTTTGTTTGGTGCTGCCAAAAAAAAAACGATGAAAGCCACCGACGGCCACGGCAACACAAGGGTCGGTCTAATATGATCAGGAAACCATGATCATATATTAACCAACAAGCTAGTTTAATAAGAGGTTTTACTAGGGACTCTTATTTTAGTTTACAAATCACACAAGTATTAATGTTTCCGGTTAATACAATTATAGCATGGTATGTAAACATTTATCATAAGTGTGAAGATATGATAATAACCACTTTATTATTTCCTCTTGGGCATATCTCCAACAAAATGTTTATGAAAACACGTTGGGTTGTACAGTTTATTATGCTCGAACAATTAACCCGTGCAACCACATTACTCTGGAATGGGACAGGGCTAGGCTGGAAGTTTGTCTAATCCGGTATAGGTGTCTCAAACTACTATGGGGAAGAAAAAAATTCTGGAGGCTGGGCTTTCCCCTGCAAAGGCCCATGTGAAACATCGATCTGGGTTGGTAAATACAGTCTAACTGGTAGCAGACGATATTATGCGCCCCTCATTGAAAGCACACACCCTGCGGGGTGCAAAACGCGCTCCGGTTGGCTTGTGGCTATATAGGGAGTCCCGGTTTTGAGGAGATTAACCTCATAGGGTAGGCACTTGTATCAGAGAGGGAATTCAGAAGGTCTTGACCGGTTATTCGACCCACGATCAGTGTGGATCAGGGATGGGTAATCGGATGGTGTGGGTATAGTGTACAACCTCTAAAGAGTGTAAATCTATTCGAATAGCTGAGTCCTCGGTCATGGACGGTTGTGCTAGAGGCTATACGGCGGGTGATGGTTTTAGTTTTCAAAAATGACATAGAAAAATCAATGGCTTGGAAAGGTTTTTGACCATGGGATGGTCGGAAAAATGAGGAAGGAGTTTGGTCATGAGATGACCGGAAGGAAAAACAAATGGGTGACCTAATCCTAGAGTTTTCTTAAAACTTCTCAAAAAGGTTGTCCAAATGCTTTACAAATGTTTTTCAACAAAGATATAGAGACATGCTATATCTAAAAGAGAAACTAGTTTATAAAAGAATCTCTCATGGAGCCATCCTACCACAGCCATATTGCATATCCTTTATTATTGTTATCTTACGGTGGTTTGCGAGTACATTCAAAGTACTCATCGGCGTTGTCCCTGGCTATTTACTTGGCCAGACTTTTCAGAAGCAAGAGGAAGTATGGAGTTTGCTGACGTCTATGCGAGCTTGGCCGTCTTCCCAGTCAGTCGCCTATAGGTTAAGGTATGACATGGGCTCTACGCTTTAAGACTTCCGCTATTGTTGTTGTAATCGCCATATTGGCCATATTGTAAGTACTTGTATTCACTAAATTCTTGGATGTTGTGATGATACTTGTCGTTTATTCTCACGGCTCACTGATCATGGGAACGTGAATTGTAGGCATAACAGGTATTCTCAGACCGTAAATCCGGGGTGCCGCTAACCCTCCCCCGATAATGCCGAAAGCAAGATAAATCCTTTTCCTTAATATCATTTTGTGATATGTGGGTCATCGATGAGAATTGGTTTTGAACTCAAGATACATCTTCGCGGGGTGTCATGGCATGCGCTCCAACATGGTGGCTTCGGCCACTGCCCTCTTCGTGAGAAGAGTTGGTTTCTATTGGCTCTTTTTGGATATTCTTGCATATCTTATGTTCTTATGGAAAACACACTCAATCTTGGCTTTTAGTTGTTTTTTTCTTGCAGTTTTGGGTGTGTAGTACCATCTTAGTTTGGTGCTCTAGCATGGAATGATCTTCTGGGGTGCTAGCATCGCTCTTCTCCCTTTTTGGCATTTCGATGATAAAGAGGGAGAAGTAGTTCTATTAGGTCTTAGATTTGCATGGGTTGGGCGCAAGCATTTGCTTCTTTATCATTCGTTTTCTCCATCGGTTGCTTGTGACCTTTTAGTGTTGAACTTATTTGTTCTTGGTTTGTATAAGACTATGTCGTGTATGGTACTATTTGTTCACTTGTGTGGAATTCTAGAATTCTGGATTTATCTTGTGGAACTATCCGTATGGAATTATGGATTTATCTATGGAGTATGGAATTATCTTAATGTCATATGGAATTATGGAGTTATCTATTGATTGCATCAATATGGTGGGATGTGTTCGAGGACTAATATTCTAATTGTTCACTTTGGCTATTTCACATCTCGGTGGTATGACTTATGTTTCCTAACTCATCCTTGTTATAGTTGTCAATTTTATGAAGTAGCACCTACTCACCCCCTCTAGGTGCCCATACGATCCATTTCACTATCCCCTTTTGAACACCGCTTGTCCCCAAGCAGGGGCTGTAGGATACTTGCGACAGAGAGCGTCTTGATCCTCCCAGGTAATGAGTGATGGTGCAGAACCAGAGCACCTGACTTGCACCTGCGCAATAGTGTATTCACCACGAGACACAAGTGCATTATCAAGGAACTGAATCGGGAATACAACAGACTGAGTATCATTAGCAAACAGGCTCAATGGGGTGTGTACCTTGGTAACTGCTGGTACTTGTCGCTTCGGTTGGGAGACATGGATCACACGATGGACCTGGCTAGTAGCTGGTAACTCCAGTTTATATGCTACCTCTCCAATACCATGCAAAATTTTGTATGGACCAAAATAAGACAAGGCTAATTTCTGAGTTCCACGAGCTGCCATATGGCTATAACTTGAGAAAAACCATATCACCAACTTGGAATGAACGCTCAGATCTCTTCTAGTCAGCCTGGTGCTTCATGTGTTGCTGAGCTCGGACCAAATGTTGTTGCAATAAGATAGTGATGGTAGCACGCTCATGTAACTAACTTTCCAGGTTTGTGGAAACACAAGAATCTACATCAATACCAAAGTTGTGAGGTTTATGACCATACAGAACCTCCAATGGCGTATTGACGAAAGCT
The DNA here is from genome assembly GCA_916181665.1 of Avena sativa. Taxonomy (NCBI): domain Eukaryota; kingdom Viridiplantae; phylum Streptophyta; class Magnoliopsida; order Poales; family Poaceae; genus Avena; species Avena sativa. Next base: position 124,663,616 of record OV702280.1, read on the forward strand.
GAGTGATATGTCGTGTTATACCAATATTCTGCCAAACACGGCCATTCATACCATTTCTTTGGGCAAGCATGGACGAAGCACCTTAGATAAGCCTCTAGACACTGATTCATCCTCTCTGACTGGACGTTAGTTTGTGGGTGGTACGCAGAGATCATGTGCAATGTGGTATCTAAAAGTTTGAATAGTTATTGCCAGAGTCGACTCGTGAAGATACGATCTCTATCCGAGATGATGACCTTGGGCAAACCATGGAGTTTGTACACAAAATTCATGAACTGATTTGCCACAACTGATTCAATAAAGGGATGGCGTAGAGGGACAAAATGTGCATACTTAGTGAATTTATCAATCACCCCTAAAATGACATTGTAGTTATGAGACATGGTAGGACCTTGATGCAAATTACCTTGCAGGCACAATTCGGGACAAGCGAGGGTTGCATTAATCCTGATACCTTGGTGTGTTTGGGTTTGTCTTATCGACAGGTTTGACAACCAGCCACATATGCTTGAACAGTTTGTTTCATGTGTGGCTAGGAAAAATATTGCTTCACACGATGGTAAGTGGCGTGCACACCTGAATGACTACCAATTCCACTACTGTGAAAAGCTTGCATAATGTGATTCTGAGCTAACTCATTGTTGCCTACCCAGATGCGGTCATGATGACGAAGGAGACCATCTCGCATGGAAAAAACTTTGTCATTATGTTCAGATACACTGATTTCTTCAATCAGTTGTTTGTCCTAAGCATCATCCTCATAGCCTGCCTGAATTCGATCAAGACAAGATGGATGAGGCGTAGATGTGGCCATGACATCACACTCCTAAAATTTTCTGGATAGAGCGTCAGCTACCTCATTCATGCTCCCTTTCTTATACTGAAGCTTGAACTGTAAGCCCATTAACTTGACAAACGCCTTATGTTGCAAAGAAGTGTGGAGGCGTTGATCTGACAAATGGAGGATACTTTTGATGTCTGTGTGAATCACATATTCGCGGTGTTGGAGATAGGCGCGTCATTTGTCAATTGATAGAAGAATGGCTAGGACTTATTTCTCATAAACAGAGAGCGTATGATTGCATGACCCTAGCGCCTTACTGATAAAAGCGATAGGATGATCTTATTGCATTAGGACAGCACCAACACCATTGTGTAACACATTTGTCTTCGGGACAAACGACACATTGAAATCTCGAACTGTTAACACAGGTGCAAACACCATGGAATCTTTGAGAGTTTGAAAAGATGTCTGCTGAGCCAGCCCTCAAATGAATAGAACTCCCTTGTTCAGTAATTGCGTAAGAGGTTGTGCTATCACCACATAGTGGCGGATGAATTCCCGGTAATATCCAGTAAGACCGAGAAATCCTCGCAAACCCTTCAACGACGATGGTGCAAGCCACTCTTTAACAGCTGCCACCTTGGAAGAATGAGTAGACACCCCATAGGTGCCAATCACGTTCCCTAGATACTCTAATTCTTGAAAGGCGAAGGAACATTAGCTCTTCATCATCAACAGCTGGTGTTTGTCGAGCAGGAGGAACACTTCCCGAAGATGAATCAAATGCTCATCGAGAGTGGAGCTATAAATCAGAATGTCATCGACAAAGACGAGCACACTTTTTTCGCAAGAGATGGGCGAAGACTTGATTCATTATGCTTTGGAAAGTCGCTGGCGCATTTGTCAGGCCAAACGGCATGACCATGAATTCATACAGGCCCTGATGCGTGTGAAATGCCGTCTTGTACTGCTCATCGTTCGCTAATCAAATATGACACTAGTAGGAAAATGGCTATAGGTAATCAGCACATTCGTGGCTCACATGGTTGAAGTGCCCCACGGCTAAAACAGGGGTGGCTCACCTGTGGGCAGTGCCCTACTAGTAACTAGAACAACCGTGGCACACATGGTCGTAGTGCGTCACAGATATGTGTGGGCCAGGGCCCTGCTGGTCGCACGCCAGATACCCGTAGCGCACATAGGGTAGGTGCGCTACGCTTGTTAGTGTTAACCGTGGCGCACATGGAGGGGGTGCGCTACGCCTAAGCGCACGCCCCTCTACTCTGTAAAATGGGCAGACACATCCGTGGCGGACTTTGGCATGTGCGCCACGGATGTGGCGACTCTTTTTTTGGCAGCTCCACTTTGTGCACATGTGTGATCATCCACCACCCCACACTTCACTTCCCCTTCTTCTTCCTCCTTATATGTAGTCGGGATCCTTATCCTTCCCACCTCAATTTCTCCAATCATTCACCATGTTTAGCATGTTCAACTTGCCTTGGATGTTACATACGTAATAGAGGAAGCTCTCCGGTATCTCATCTCCTTCTCCGGTCTCGCGCGCACCTCTCCTTTCCATCTTCTCGCGATCTGTCTCTCATCTCGGTAAGTTGTCCATGTAAGGATGTGTTCATGTGTATATGGATGATATGCTCATATGTATGTAGATGATCGATGCTCATGATGTGTGTATGGAGAGGATCGATGGTCATGTGTGTGTATATGGAGAGTATCGATGATGCTCATGCATGTGTGTATGGCGGAGAGGATAATGATATGTTCATGTGTGTATGGATCGGTCTCTCTCTCTTGTGTTTGTATGTGAACAAGTTGCCATTTTTTTGCCAAAATGTTGATTCATTTCCATTTTGGCAAGACTTTGGCAATTCGCAAAGGTCCTAATTTTAGGATAGGTCATGCCGAAATTTTCTATCGACTATTGCATGCATGCATTGATTATGTGGTTCTAATAGACTTCTAATTGTACCGTGTACACAGTGCAAGCAAAAATGGTGCTCATAATGAGCAAAGACATTGTGGCTAGATTTTTGAAATGTGCGACGGCCGACATGATATGAAATAACAAGACGGATATAAGATGTTCGTGCAGAAGATGCAAACTCAACTGGGTGATCGACCCAGATTCCGGGAATCTGCAGGCGCACCTGCTCCACCATGGTTTCAAGGATGGATACACTCGTTGGATAAGCAATGACGAAGACGATGGAGACGGTGAAGGTGGGAAACATGACGATGATCATGACGGTGAGCACGGGCGAGATGATGAAGAGTCTCCTGGAGATGGTGAAGGTGCGGAAGCAGACCGGGATGATGATGATCTAAATGCTGGAGGAGCAGACGACGATGGAACAACGTCAGGCTGGGTGCGGGACCCTTATGTGCAAGAGCTGATTCTCAAGCAGACGAGTAACGCCAGGGCTGCCGCTAGAGATAAAGCCAAGATTGCGCAACTTGAGAAAGATGCGGTTACTCCATTGTATGAAGGATGCAGGCCCGATGATACCCGGTTGAATGTAACGCTCAAGGCTATGGAGATGAAGGCAAAACACAAATTGAGTGACGCAAGCTTCTACGATATGATGGCATTCTGGCACGATCGTCTCCCGGAGGGGAACACATGTCCAACTAGTATCGAGGACGCCAAGAAAATCATCTGTCCTCTCAATCTACTGAACGTTAGATATCACGTATGCATCAACGATTGCATCATTTATCGGGGCAAGGACGTGGAGAAAACCACATGTCCGGTGTGCGGCGTGAGTCGATACAAGAAAGGGAAGAAAGCACCTCGAAAGGTGGTATGGTACTTTCCTATCACTCCTCGTCTGCAGCGCTATTTCGCGGACCCTAAGGAAGCGAAGCTCATGCGATGGCATGCGGAAAGGAAGAAGCCAGGAGATGACGATGATGACCCTGAAAAGGATGAGCTGCTGACGCACCCTTCAGATGCTAGCCAGTTGAAAGCATTGGACCTCGACTTCCCAGAATTCGGTGGAGATTCGAGGAACATCAGGCTTGGTGCAAGCACCGATGGACTCAATCTGTTCGGTAGCTAGAGCAGCACGCACAACACTTGGCCCGTGTTTGTATGGATGTACAACCTCCCTTCCTGGTTGTGCATGAAGAAGAAGTACATACAAATGAGTATGCTAATTCAAGGGCCAAAACAACCTGGTACCGACATCAATCTGTATCTCGGGCTGTTGAAAGAGGAGATAGCCACGTTATGGGAATCTGGAGCCAATACTTACGACACTGTCGCACAAGATTATTTCACTATGAGAGCCGCGTTGGTCACTACGGTGCAAGATTATCCAGGTTGCGGGTATATCTCGAGGCAGGTTATCCAAGGATTCTGCGCATGCGTTAGGTTCATGGATAACACAAGCTATCTCCAACTAGAGAAAGATCCAGGGTCTTCAAAAACCATGTTCATGGCGCACCGAAGGTGGCTCGGCAAGAATGATCCATGGAGAAAACGTGGAGACCTGTTCGATGGCAAATCCAAGACCCGAGGAATCCCAGAGTGTAGGAGCAGCGAAGAAGTGGAAGAGTTGCCGAAAAACTGGAAAGATTGTCTTAAGCCTAGAAAGAAGCGAAAGAGGTAGCAAGACAAGCCGCTGATGAAGGTATGGAAAACAAGGTCTGTTTTCTGGGAGTTGCCATACTAGAAGTTTCTCCGCATGCCTCATAGCCTCGACATCATGCATATCACGAAAAACGTGTGCGAGAGTCTGGTCGCCACCATAATCAACATGCCAGATAGGATGAAAGATGGTCCAAAAGCAAGGCACGACCTGATATTCATGGGTATCCGGAAGGAGCTTCACGGAGGACGCACTACTCCTGATGATCAGGAATATGACGATGATCATGAGTCGGAGACGACACAAGGTCGTCGGAAGGGTAAAAAGTTCAAGAAGAATGAATATTACTGCCATCCTTCTTGCTTCACTCCAAGCCAGGATGAGATCAAATAGTTTTTCAAGTGCCTTCTAGGAGTCAAATTTCCTTACGGCTACGCGGGAAAGATAAGCAGATACCTAGATGAGGCGAAGAAGAGGTTTAGTGGCATGAAGTCTCACGACTGTGTCATGCTAATGACGCAGGTACTTCCGGTTGCACTAAGAGGGATAATGGACGAGCACGTCCGTGAAACGTTATTTGGCCTCTGCAAGTTTTTCGACATCATCTCTAGGAAGTCGATTGGCGTGAATCATCTCGGGAGGCTACAGGAGGAGATCATGGTGATACTATGCGAGCTTGAGGTCTACTTCCTACCCGCATTCTTCGACATTATGGTGCATCTGCTGGTCCATGTCGTGGAGGACATCGTCCAACTCGGGCCGATGTTCCTCTGTAGCATGATGGCGTTCGAAAGGATGAACGGACACATCAAAGGATACGTTCGCAACAGGTCCCATCCAGATGGAAGCATAGCCAAGGGCTTTCTAGCCAAAGAGTGCATCTCTTTCTGCACGAATTATCTAGACATCGAGAACCCTGTCGGTCTTCCCGTCAACAGGAACCTTGTCAAGCTCGACGGATCTGGTCACCGAGAGGGTCGTCGCATACTGCATGCAGACTTCGATTTTCGTCGCGCAGACTTTGATCGAGCAAACCTCGTCGCGCTACAGCATTTAGAACTGGTCGATCCTTGGGTACAGAAGCACAAAAGGTTAATCGAGAAGAAGTACAGTGACCGGAGCATACAGAGGACACAGGGAGAAATAATCAAAGAGCACAACTCAGATTTCACGCGTTGGTTCAGGCAGACGCTCCTTGATAATCCCCGCGATCGCATTCTTCTGACACGGAAAATATCATATTCACCTTGTCGCAGGGACCGATGCAAAACCTGGTGACCTATCAGGCGTATGATATAAATGGCTACACATTCTACATGGAGGAAAAGGACAACAAGTGTGATTATGAGAACTCAGGTGTAACGTCAGAATTCTACACCGATGACAATGTGAATGAAAGATTCTACGGAAGAATCGAGGAGATCTGGGAGCTCGACTAATGTGGAGAAAAGGTGCCGATGTTCCGTATCAGATGGGCAAAGAGCGTCGAAAGAGAAGACCGGTATTTCACAACCATGGTTATACCCGAAGCAGCCAAATCCAAGGCCGCCGGTGCGAACGTGGCCGCGAAAAATGAACCGTGGGTACTGGCTACCAAAGTGGACCAATGTTTTTTCATTACCGACCCGACAAAGACTAGCCGTGTTGTCGTGAGGAGAGGAAAAAGAAACATCATCGGACTGGATGGAGTCGCCAACGAGCAAGACTTCGACCAGTACGGCGATCCAAAGATTGAAGATGACGACAACTACGATGCAACAACATACATCACAAGAAGAAAAAGGACAACCCTACCCAAAAAAAGGTAGCCTGTTTGAAAGAAGAAACATTAAAGTGCCGGGGCTAAATTATTCAACCGCGACAAAGAAGGGAAAAAAGATTGTAATAAAATGCTAGCTCAAAAAATATTATAAAACGCGTGCTCGAAAAAGATTGTAATATTCATGGACAAATTATTATGAAATTTAGTTATACTTTGAATCATATTTGTACCACTTTGATGACATATACTATCACTTTTGGGCATTTTTGGAATATTTAAAAGTATTTTAAAAAATAAAACAAAACTTGTATGGCATATATCACCACTTTTGGGCATATTTTGGAACATTTAAAAGTATTTTTAAAATAAAAATAAAAAAGGGGGGCACCATGATTCGAACCTGGGTGCTCACAAGTTTAGAATAGAGTAGTGGGCAGAACCAGTGGGATAGGCAAGTGTAGTTGCTAGAAGGAGTGATGCAGCGTTGTTATATAATGGTTACAACCCAGATAGGCATAGCGCACTAGCCCAAGTGCGCTATAGATATCCGTAGCGCACTATGGCATAGTGCGCTACGCCTATCTGGGTTGTATCCACATCATCATTCCCAACTCTCCCCCATCTCACACACTCATCGATCCCCATCTCTCCCAGCGCGCTCGATCCCCCCCCCCCCCCGCCGCCGCTGTGCTCGATCCGCCAGCCGCCGCCGCCGCCACACTCCATCCCCCCAGCAGCCACCGCCAGCCGCCGCCGCACTCGAGGAGGAGGCTGTGGAGGAGGATCCTCGCCAGCGTCCGAGGAGGAGGCCCACGCGCGTGTTCGAGGAGGAGGAGGAGGTCGCCCGTGTCCGAGAGGAGGAGAAGGCCATCGTTCGCTCGTCGTCGTTCGCCCGCCAACGTCATCCTCGTCTTAGAGGTTAGCCCCTCCCCTCTCTCCCTATCTCCATGTCTCCCTCTCTCCATATCTCTTGTAGTTGCCAACTTCATTCACACGCGTGTCCGAGAGGAGGAGATCCTGAGTGATGAACCCTAGAGAATTTGAGAAGGAAAGACATACTAGAATAAAAAAATATGCAACTGTGCTTGCGTCCAATTTGCTTAGGAATTTGCTATTGCAGAAGTATGATATAGTGTGACCTACTGTTTAATTTTGGTTAGGAATAAATATAGCAGTTGAGCCTAAGATCTTGATGATTTTTTCAAGGGCAATGTAGCACTTTAATTTAATCTTTACCAGATTTTTTTATTCTTAGTTGAACCCGAATGATTACTCTTATGTAGAATTACATCACATTTGTTGGTATTAGATCAAACATAATGCATGAGATAGTTCTCACCTTGGATTTGGAAGTCATGATTTCCCCAAATCAGAAGCAAAAGTAATCAGTATTCTGTGAATTAAAAGATCAGATGTCGATATTCAGGTTCCAGTATGAACAAATAATATATTTGTAATTTATATCAACATTTAAATAATCTGCTTATTTCGTTCATGCTATACTAAGTTTTTATTGATGTAGCTAAACATAAGATGGGCTTTACTTTACCCTATCCAGGTTTTGTACTTCTCAGAATTTTCTGGATACACTGAAATGCTCCCCATTATATCTTGGCTATCTACTGTTACAAATATGAAATCAAGAAACCCTGAGCACATAGTGGACCAATAATAAAGATAATCCAGAACTGATAGCCTTGTGATATGCTAGCTTTAGTACTTTTATCTGTCAATATTGATGGTTTCTACTATGATGGGTGTAGGTTTAGATGGTAGATACTCAATATCACTTTTACTGTGTAGGGTGTAGTTTTTTATCTCATCACATAAGCATACTCAATATCACTACATAGTGTTAATATTATTTGATGGTTTATACTACTCAAAATGTTGTAGAACATAGTAGTACTGTATGTGCTGCTACTATATGTGCAAAGCTACTGTTTTGCAAAGCTACTGTTTTTGCAAAGCTATCTGGAGCTACTGCTTTTGCAAAGCTACTGTATGTGCTGCTACTATATGTGCTGCTGGTTGCTACTACTATATGTGCTGCTGGCTACAAAAAACTACTCTGCTGCTACTACTATATGTGTTGCTGGATCTGGCCATTTATTATGTCGTGTATGCAGGTTCTTGTATGAAATGAGTCCCGATTTTTGCCGTAATGTTGATTAACTTCCATTTCGGCAGAAATCGGGCACTCCTAGTTTAAGAAAATTAGCAAAGGTCATGCCGGATTTTTCCGTGCATTTAACCAATTATTTGTTTTTTATTAGTGCAAAGATGTGTGACAACGACGAGGCTGGATGTTCTAAGCGCATCAGCGCTGAAGGAGAACTCAGACCTCCGAATAAACAATTGACATTCTGGGAGGCGGCCTAGCGGCTAGAAGACGATGAAGAATACCATCCTTCGGAGAGCGAGGATGATGAGATGGAAGACGCGGAGAAGAAGCCGAAGGAACGGCGGGTGATGAAACCACTGATGGCGGAGAGGGCATAGGGAGTGGTAGCAATCCTCCTAAGAAGAAGAAGCCGAAGGAACGGCGCCCGAATACGGTCGGCACCGTCAGGGAGGAAATTACCGAAGTGAGCCCATCAGGGGTTCCTTTGGAGCCCGCCCTTGTTGTCAAAGGGTACGGTGGGCAAGTGGCGGCGATCACCCGGAAAACTATCTCGATCAACACTGAGAATCTCCGGCATAAAGATAATGGCCACTTGCGCACACTCCTCTTTGAGAAGCTGCACGCAACATACAAGTTCCCCGCTAAGTATCAAAACACAAATTATCATGGGGACAAAGTAAACAAATCCGCCCTCACAAAGATGAGCACCGCCCTGGACAGCTGGAGAACCCGGATAAAGAAGAAGATCTATAAAGAAGGCAAAAGTCTCGAGGAGATCCAGAAGATTGACCCGCAGATCATTGAAGATCAGTTCCGGGAGTTCAAGGAGAGGTGTGAATCCGAAAGATCCGTCACCAATAGTAATCGGGGAAAGGTGCTGCAAGCGATGAATATAGGTTATCACCATCTCGGATCTGGTGGATATAGAACCGCGGAGGCCAAATGGAATAAGGAGGACGAACAATATTTATCCAAGGGGATAGAAAACCCCTTTGCGAAGTTCGAACCCGGGCAGGTTTGAAACTTCATCAGGGCCCGTTACCATGTGGACCCAAAAACCAAACAACTCACCGCGGATCCTGCGGTGAAGGAATTCGAGGAAATTATGGTAAGTAATCTAATTACCGCGGATCAACTCGATTGCATTCTAATCGATGATCTAAACTATTCACTATTACTTCTTCTGTAGGAGGAGGAAAATGTTGCTAGTCATGGATCCCAGGGTTCCTCATCCCAGGGGTCGACGGCGGCCACCCGGTGGGATAACCATTTTAACAGGGGGATGAAACGGGCCAAGAAAATAGAGCCAGTTACGAAGAAGTCATCGTCGGCTGGCCATCTGTCCGGCCTCGGGGGTAAGAATTGGGTGGATCATTTTGGTCCACCGCCAAGGACGCATTTAGCACCGTCGGGAAGGAGCGAGGAGGAAAACCGCGAGGTTCAAGAACTTAAGGAACAAGTGGCGTGGATCCCACAGATCGTCCAAGACAACCTGGAAATCACCCTCACGTCCTTCCTGCCTACCTTGGTGGAGTCAATAGCGAACTGGAGTGCGGGTGGTCGAGTAGGTCCGTGCCCGATTCCAAGCATGGCAGCAGCCACTCGTAACGCGGTGCCGACGAATCAGGCAAACTACGTGTTCGTGACCTCACCCTCTAGCACCGCAGTGCCGCAAGTGTTGGTGATTCCCCCTGCCATCACCGCGGCGCGACATGTTGGTGGCCCCCCCGCCATCATCGCGGCGACACCGGAGCTCCAAGCACCCGGTAGGGAGAATACAGCGGCGGCCAGCACCGCGCCATCAAGCAGCCCTTCCATCTCTTGCACGCCCGTCGCTGTATGCGGTTCCTCGACATTAGCCGATCTCGACGCCATCATGGTAAACAAATTGCTTTACCGCCTTTCACGCCATCTATTACTCTTATGGCATCTCTGACGACGCCGTACATGTTTTCCGCAGACGGATGTTCCTTGCACTCTCTTATGCTACGTGAACAAGCTGAGGGATGTTGCCAAGGGTACCATCGTTCAACCCTTGCAGCGCATGTTCCACTCAAGGCCGATGCCAGATAGCGTGCACAGGGTTAAAATTAGTCGGCTGCTAAGGGGCTGCGACGACCTGGAACCTCCCATTCAACCCCCAGGAGCGGATGAAGAAGAGACGGCTGACCTCAGAAGTTGCTTCGGCTTATTATTGCAATGTCCAAAGAGCATGATCCATTTGGGGACGGCGGGGGCCATCACGCCACAGACAACAACACCGCATGTTGTGCCAGCGACAAGCGGTGTTCGGAACTGCAGAGTGTGCATGATGGCGTGCTGACGATAGAGGGACGCCTTCTATCGGAGAAAGATCCCTCGCACCCGGTATTCGTGGTTAAGGTGCCACCAGGCTTGGGCTTCGTTGACAATGCCCCTGCGGATCTGTTCTTCCTGCGGTTCGACGACATCTTCAATATGTTCCACCTATACCCGTTGCACTATACCATGGTCCACCTGTTTTCTCTCAGCCTGGCCATGCAGATCATTAGAGAGAACACACCGGGAATCACTATAGTGGACCCCTACTACATGTGTGACGGCTGCTTGGGTTCCCCCGCTGAACGACGTATCGTGGCCTTGTGCCTTACTTTCCCGAGTAAGTCGTTATTCACTCGCCACCGTCGATTGGCTTTATTAGATTATCATCATTCTTTTTCCAACACATTCATTTTGAATTTTTTGCGCAGAGATGAAGACTGCACGCTCATCTCCTTATCTCCGAAGCATTCCCACGCCACGTATTTCGACTCGGGGAGTCTAGAAAAGAAGAAACACTACAACAAGATCAAGGAAGTTCTGGATGATGCTCTCACTGGCTATGCCTCGACGGAAGGCACCACCTTCGTGCGTACGAAGGTCAAGTTCGGTAGGCACATCTTCAACCACGTAACGGAGTTCCCCTGCATGAAGCAGTCGGAAAACAGTAAGAAGGAAGCCTACTACGCACTCCATCACATGAGGGCGTTCCTACTTGACCAGCAAAATTCTACGCTGCCAAATCATCTCAAATAGTGGGCCGAAGCAAAGGCCAAGATCACTGATTCAGATATTAGACAAGAGATGTATCGCATCCAGCAGCAGTTTGGGGCAATCATCTTTCGTGATGTCATGACTTTGGGGGGGGGGGGGTCTTCTACGGAGGAAATATCCCGAATAACCATGACATAGAAGATCGCCTAGAGATGCAGGGTGACTATAGGAAGTTCATGACGAGACAAGGCGTCCTCCCATTCCCTAAGCCGAGCCAGAAGGCTTGATGTTGGCCTAGTTGTAGTTACAAACTATAGATTACCTTTGTGTGTATGTGGACAAGTGTACATGCTACTATAATTATCTTATTAGGTTTATGAATCGTCGCTTACTTCTTTTGCTTATTATTATTATATATCAATCAATGCTTGGTTTTTTTTCTGGTCCTTTGCTCATTTTGGTCCTTCTTTTTTTCCTTACTTTATTAGTCTTTTTTCGAGAATAATATCGATGATTGAAATGTCGTGGCACAATATATATGTGAATGTGCTACGTTGGGATTGTGAGTCTTGTGATATGCACAAGTCCAGGTGTTGTGCATCCTACTTGACTCACAGTTCCATCGTAGCATATTCCTATGTCCAACAACCTATGTATATATATATGAGGCATTTTTTTTGATTTACTTTGGTCTTTTTCGAGAATAATGCCGATGATTGAAATGTCGTGGTACACTATATATGTGAATGTGCTGTGATGGGATTGTAAGCCTTGTGTTATGCACAAGTCCAGATGTTGTGCATCCTACTTGGCTTACGGTTCCATCACAGCATATTCCTGTGTCCAACGACCTAGCTAGTTATATATGAGGCATTCTTTTCGAGTTACTTTGGTCTTTTTCGAGAATAATGCCGATGATTGAAATGTCGTGGAACACTATATATGTGAATGTGCTGCGATGGGATTGTCCGCCTTGTGCTATGCACAGGTCCAGATGTTGTGCATCCTACTTGGCGGACAGTTCCATCATAGCATATTCCTGTGTCGAACAACCTAGTTATATATGAGGCATGCTTTTTGAGTTTGGTCTTTTTGATTTAGGAGTACTTTCTATAAGTGTATCTTCATATGCGACTTTAGTTATATATGTTTTTTTTCAATCACCGGTTAATTATTATTGTCAACTTCTAGATGACGTGGTACGTCGTGTACAAGGGACGGATTCCCGGAGTCTACGATGATTGGGAAGACTGCCGAAAACAGGTGCACCATTTCAGCGGCAATAGCTACAAAGGGTACAACACTATGGCGGAGGTGGAAGCTAGATACACGCGCTATCTAGCGGAAGTTAGGACGAGCTAGTTTAGATGTCTAGGCGAGCTTCCGAGCTCTAACTTGTTCGATCGACACATGTATTCGCATGTCACCAACTACTTTGTAACTTGATCGAAACAATGTATAACTTATGTATTCATGTATGAGACTTGTCTGTATATATTTGTTTCAATCTTGTTTTGCGAATTGTGTATTTATATATATAACTATATATATTATATATGTGTGTATATATGGCTATAATTTTGTATATAATCTGTATTGTATATCATCTGGCCCTGAAATTAAAAAAAAAGACACCCGTGACGCACATGGCACAGCTTCTGTGGCGCACTGTGTCTAAAACGCACCTGCGCAGGATAGTGGCGCACTAACACATGCGCCACAGAAGATAAGTCTTGTAGCGCATCTGGACAGGTATCCGTGGCACACTGGCATGTGCGCCACGCCTATCTCGACACATGCGTGGCGCACCAGGCAGTGCGCCACGGCTAGGAGATATCCGCAGCGCAAGCCTATTGGCGCACGGGCAGTGCGCCACGGATGGCTTTTCCACCTCCGCTACTAACTGAGTGTTTTCCTAGTAGTGTGATGATAGCCGGATCGGAGGTCGAGCTTAGTAAAGAAATGAGCTCCAGCCAATTCATCAAGCAATTCGTCAATTACTGGTAGAGGGTGCTTGTTCTTCACAGTGGGAGTGTTCAATTGTCGATAATCAACGCAAAATCTCCATTGGACATCTTTATTCGTCACTAACAGCACATGCTAGGCAAAGGCGCTGGAACTGCGAAAAATGATGCCATTGTAGAGCATGTCATAAACTTGCCTCTCGATTTTGTCCTACTTTTTTGAACTGTATCGATAGGGTCGTACCTTAAATGGCGAGCACTAGGTATGAGTGGAATCGAAGGATCCTGGGGTCGCTCAGGTGGCAAGATTTTCGGTTCTTGGAACAGATGAGCAAACTCCTGCATGATGGGTTGCAGTGCATGATGAATATCTAGAGGAATCGTGGCTGTATCAGTGCATCAATAGCAGTCACTGTGTCCTCGTTAACCGATTGAACTAACACTAGTTGCTCAACACTGTTACGTTTCAGCAACCCCTTGAGTTTATGCACACTAACACTTTTACATTTAGTCGTTTTACTCTGAACTCCTCAAATTGTGATGTGCCTTTTGTTATGTGTGGAACGCATCACTTTCCTGCACCAATGAACCCACATGTGACTGTGTAAATCAAGCCAGTCTGCTCCGAGTATCATATCATAGCACCCAATGTTCAAGACATGAACAGAGTGAGTGAAAGTATGTCCCAGAACTCCCCATTCAAAATATGTCGCAAAGGAATTGCAGTAAATAGGGTGGCCATCACTAACTGTGAATTCTCTGTCATGTATTGTTTAAGTGACACACTGTAGTTATGTTTCCATTTTGGTGCTGAGGAAAGAAACTACACTTTCTGAGTCAATAAGAATCAATTGATCTTTGCCCACAATGACTTGCAACCTGATGGTGTGTTTATTTCAGCTAGATTTAGTGTGGTGGCATCAGACAACAACATTAGATCATCAGTGTCCGAGGCCTCCTCACTATTTTCATCCTTAGCATTAGTAGATATCGGTAGAATTTCCATAAGTTCTTCAATGACATGTTGGTGCACCTTGTTGGGACATTTATGGGTTCTACTCCAACGATCACCACACGTAAAACAGAGCCCCTTAGATCTTCTGTAAGATTTCAGAGTGTCCAAGCGCTCTTCCCATTTGGTAGGTTCTTGTCTCTTGCCCTCGTCCGCTTTACTGGCAGATTTTTCCTTGCCAATAGTAACTTTGTCATTTGGACTGTAAGAGGAACGAGAACTGTATTTGGAATATGTTGGAAATAAATTAGCTGTTTTCAGTGTTTTTCAGTCATTCAGAGTAGTGTTCTCTGTCAGGTCTAGCTATTAGCTGTTTTTCAGTGTTTTCTGTTATAGACTCGATCAGCTCCGTGTTTGTACGAGCTGATCCTAGTTTTTAGCTGGGCGAGGACCTGTTCCTGGACGTGGGATGGCACGTCCTGGTAGGTGGACACGTTCCTCCGCTTATCTTTGTAATCGCCAGAATAAAAGGAAAGCAAGAACAGAAAACGCGGTCAGTTGATCACCGCACAAAAATCTCTCTGTCTCTGTCTTCTTCTCTACACAGATCGTCGTTCATCCACTCATAGTCCACATCTGGTATCAGAGCCTTGTGTGAGAGATCCTCGTCGGGATGAGTGGGAAGACGGACAACACCGGGAAGAGGAAGAATGATGGAGGCGATGGCACGTCGTCTCAGGGCGGCGGGCAGACACCTCCACCTGCATCACCTGCTAGGCTCACCGGCAACGACGCAGTTGCGGCGGGAGGGGCCACACAGCAGCGCCTGATGCGCAGCGACGGAGGTAACTGGCCGCAGCTCACGCGCACAAATTACGCGGACTGGGCAATTCTGATGCAGGTGATGCTCGAGGGCCGGTTCCTGTGGGACGCGATCGAGAACGGAACCACTGTGCGTTCCGACGATCGCCTTGCCCTCGAGGCAATCCTCCGCGGCGTGCCGCCGGAGATGATGGCGACCCTCGCTGCGAAGGGGTCGGCCAAGGGCGCATGGGACGCGCTGAAGACGATGCGGCTCGGTGTCGCCAGGGTTCGCGACGCAAGGGCCGACACGCTCAACAAACAGTTCGCCTCCATCACGTTCAACGATGGGGAGAGCGTCGATGACTTCGCCATCCGTATCACCTGTTTGGTGAACCAGATGGCGCTCCTCGGTAAGGTCATCCCTGAGGGGGAGACGGTGCGCAAGATGCTGTCGGTGCTCCCGCGCCGCTACGGCCAGATCGCCATGTCCATCGAGACGTTGGTCGATCTGGACACGCTCTCGATCGAGGAATTGGTGGGGCGCCTCAAGGCCGCGGAGGAGCGGTACGCGATCGACCACGAGCTCGCTGCCGGCATGGGGGAGCTGCTCCTCACCGAGGAGGAATGGCGCTCACGCACAAAGGGCCGGGGCGGCGGTGCACCTGGTGGTGGATCCAGCGGCGGTGGCTCGGGTAGCGGAGACCGCCGACGCGAGAAGGGCCGTGATCGCGCCAAGGAGGGTGCGCGCAAGGACGGGGCAAGACTGGAGCCGCCCGCGACGACGCGTGCCGCTACTGCGGTAAGAAAGGTCACTGGGCTCGTGAGTGCAGGAAGAGGCAGCGTGACGAAGCGCACCTCGCTCGCGACACGGGTGACCAAGGCGACGAAGAAGACCCCACCCTGCTGATGGCGGTGGTCACCACGGCGTCGCTGGAACCTGAGCACGTGGGAGGACAGGTCTTCCTCAACGAGACACGTGCAGAGGCAAACCTCGGCACCGAGGGGGAGCCCTGCGACGGTCGCTGGTACCTCGACACGGGCGCGTCCAACCACATGTCCGGCGACTGCGCAGCGTTCGCGGAGCTGGACAGCGGAATCACAGGCAGCGTCAAGTTTGGCGATGGATCGACCGTCGCCATCCAAGGGCGGGGGACGGTGACGTTCACCATTCGCTCCGGCGACCAGCGAGCGCTCACCAACGTCTACTACATTCCCCGCCTCAAGACCAGCATCGTCAGCCTCGGCCAACTGGACGAGAACGGCTGCGACACTGAGATCCACAGTGGCGTAATGACGCTCTATGATCGCCGTGGCAAGGAGCTCGCCCAGGTGCGGCGAAACGCACGGCGACTGTACGTCGTCAAGTTGGAGCTCTCGCCTCCCGTGTGCCTGGCAACGCAGCATGGCAGTGATGCTTGGCGCTGGCACGAACGCCTCGGGCATCAGAACTTCGAGGCCCTCAGACGCATGGCCAGAGAGGGCCTGGTGCGTGGCCTACCCGGCATCGAGCACGCCGAGGAACTGTGTCGGGCGTGCCTCGTCGGAAAGCAGCGCCGACCCCCTTTCCCGCAGAAGGCCGTGTACCGAGCCACGGACACGCTCGAGCTGGTGCACGCAGACCTCTGCGGCCCGATCTCTCCGCCCACGCCTGGTGGCCGCAAGTACTTCATGCTGCTTGTCGACGACGCAAGCCGTTACATGTGGGCAGTGCTCCTGACCTCCAAGGAGGTGCAGAGGATGCCATCAAGAAGTTCAAGGCCACCGTTGAGAAGGAGTCCAAGACGCCCCTCCGCACGTTCCGCACTGATCGGGGCGGCGAGTTCACCTCGGGTGCGCTTGTCGAATACTTCGCCACACAAGGGGTGCAGCGGCACCTCACAGCTCCTTACTCGCCGCAGCAGAATGGGGTGGTCGAAAGACGCAACCAGACTGTGGTTGGCATGGCGCGGAGCATGCTCAAGGCAAAGGGCATGCCGAACCGCTTCTAGGGCGAGGCGGTCACGACGGCGGTCTACATCCTCAACCGTTCATACACGAGGAGCCTGCCATAGATGACTCCCTACGAGGCGTGGCACGGGTACAAGCCCGACGTCGAGCACCTGCGGGTGTTTGGCTGCGTCGCACACGCCAAGGTAACACGCCCAGGCCTAAAGAAGCTTGATGACCGTAGCGTGCCCATGGTCTTCCTCGGGTACGAGCCGGGCTCCAAAGCTTACCGGCTGTACGATCCTACTGCGAACTGTGTCGCGGTGTCGCGTGATGTGGTCTTCGACGAAGACTCCAGCTGGGACTGGGGCACGGCGTCAGGGACATCTGAGGATGACGAGCCTCTCGTCGTTGAGTACATGGCGCACGGGGGCATGCCTGCACCGTCAAATGCCCCTGCGGCAGGGCCCCGTCCTGCAACACACGCCTCAGCGACAGCTGAGACGACGCCAGCACAGACCGTGGCAGCGACACCATCGGCATCGGCATCAGGGGGAGCATCGACTCCTGCCATAAGCTCGGCTGCAGTGGGTGCCTCGCCGACAACCCCTGTTCGCCACGTCACACCGCCCACCTCATTCGCTGAGCAGCTGGACGCGGCGTGTGACTCTGACGGGAAACTCCGGTTCCGCCTTGTCTCCGATCTGATCGACAAGGACGCGGCCGTGCCTGCACGCCCGGAGCGGCTGTTTTTCGTTGAGGAGCCAGGCACGTTCGCAGAAGCTGAACCCCACGAGTGCTGGCGCGTGGCGATGCTGGACGAGCTCAAAGCCATCGAGGACAACGCCACTTGGACGCTGACGGAGCTGCCTGCTGGGCACCGTCCGATAGGCCTCAAGTGGGTGTTCAAGACAAAGAAGAACGAGGCTGGTGCTGTGGTGAAGCACAAGGCGCGCTTAGTGGCCAAGGGCTAGGTGCAGCGCGAGGGTGTCGATTTCGACGAGGTCTTCGCGCCCGTCGCTCGCCTTGACTCCGTGCGGGTACTGGTGGCCATAGCTGCTCAGCAGGAGTGGCAAGTGCATCACCTCGACGTGAAGTCGGCGTTCCTGAATGGAGACCTCCACGAGGAGGTGTATGTTGCGCAGCCTCCGGGCTTCGAACGCGACGGCGAGAAGGGCAAGGTATATCACCTCCATAAGGCGTTGTATGGCCTCCGCCAAGCTCCTCGTGCGTGGAACCACAAGCTCGACACCACGCTCAGACAACTAGGATTCAGCAGCAGCCCCTCAGAGCACGCTATGTATGCCCGTGGGCAGGGGCGTGCACGTCTCCTGCTCGGTGTGTATGTGGACGATCTGATCGTCACTGGAGCTGACGCTGTGGAAATTGAGCGCTTCAAGCAGGAGATGAAGGACAAGTTCATCATGAGCGACCTGGGGCCTCTTCGTTTCTATCTTGGAATCGAGGTCGGCCAGAGCTCGAGCGGCATCACTTTGTCGCAGGGCGCGTACGCGAGGAAGCTACTGCAACTCGCTGGCATGGGCCAGTGCAATCCAGCGCAGGTGCCTATGGAACCAAGGCTCAAGCTGAGCAAGGCAAGCAAAGCACAGGCTACCGATGCCACCTTCTACAGGAGCGTCGTGGGATGCTTGCGCTACCTGGTGCATACACGACCCGACATCTCCTTTGCCGTCGGTTACGTGAGTCGCTTCATGGAAGCGCCCACCATCGAGCACCTCGCCGCCGTCAAGCATCTGCTAAGGTACATTGCTGGCACGACTGATCTTGGTTGCAAGTATACGGTGGAAGGAGATGAGAGACTGACAGGGTTCAGTGACTCAGACATGGCCGGTGATGTGGATGATCGGAAAAGTACCTCCGGTGTCCTCTACATGCTGGGCCGTAATCCTATCACCTGGCAGTCTGCAAAACAGAAGATTGTGGCCTTGAGCTCCTGCGAAGCTGAGTATGTTGCTGCAACTACTGCAGCCTGTCAAGGGGTGTGGCTCCAACGTCTGATGCAGGACTTGGTCGAGAAGAGCCAAGACACTATGACCATCCACATTGACAACAAGTCAGCGATTCAATTGTGCAAGAATCCAGTCTTCCATGATCGGAGTAAGCACATTGAAGTTCGTTACCATTTCATTCGCGAGTGCATCACGGCAGGAAAAATCAATGTCGAATATGTTCGCACCGATGAGCAGCTCGCAGACATCCTTACCAAGTCACTTGGGCGCATCAGGTTCCTGGAGCTCCGCACGAAGATTGGCATGGTGAAGGTGAAGTAGAGATCACGGCTAAATTAGGGGGAGTTTGTTGGAAATAAATTAGCCGTTTTCAGTGTTTTTCAGTCATTCGTGTTCTCTGTCAGGTCTAGCTGTTAGCTGTTTTTCAATGTTTTCTGTTATAGACTCGATCAGCTCCGTGTTTGTACGAGCTGATCCTAGTTTTTAGCTGGGCGAGGACCTGTTCCTGGACGTGGGATGGCACATCCTGGTAGGTGGACACGTTCCTCCGCTTATCTCTGTAATCGCCAGAATAAAAGGAAAGCAAGAACAGAAAACGCGGTCAGTTGATCACCGCACAAAAATCTCTCTGTCTCTGTCTTCTTCTCTATACAGATCGTCGTTCATCCACTCATAGTCCACAGAATATTGCTTTGAATCAGCTCGAAGAGTGGAATTGTTCTTGTTGTTCTCCAACTCTTCTTCCTGTAACAGAGCCAGAAGACATGCAGTATCCAGATCGTGGGGGCAATGTAGATGAATAGCAAAACGAATGTCCTCTTTAAACCATGCATAAATTCTTCTACAAAGAAAGTATCATCTAATGAAAAATTATATAACAACAACTGATTACGCAACACTTCGTACTGGTCATAATCTTCATTAACTGTTCCAATATGATGCAAGGCACGCATCTGATGCCTATATTTCAGGTATTTGTTCTTACCAAATTTCTCATGAACTAATCTACATATTTCACCCCAAACATCTAGACGACCCTTAGCTTGGACATTGCGCAGCCACAAAGCAGCAGTGCCCCTGAAATTCAGTGTGGCATATCTAGTACGCAAATTATCCTTAACATGGTAGAGCTCAAAATATGTTTCACAACCAGCTACCACACCTTAGGATTTCCCCCTTAAAGCATGGGAAATTCATCTTCGGTGTAGCCCGATGCCCCTCCTGAAGCTTTGTTCGGTTTCTAGGAAACAAACCCCTGCAGGGATCCGATTCACACAGGAATTGGGTGATCCCCTCGTGTCACCCAAATCCCCATTTAACCCCTCCGTTAATCCCACCAATCCCCGCTGCTGCTTTGGTCTGTTCGGTTAAGCCCCAAAGAAATGCACGTACCAGAAGCTCTAGTTTAGCGCCAGACCGCCAGTGCTCTGTTATTTCGGATGGCATGCACAATGTGCAGCATCCACTTATCTAGACCAATCCTATTATTCTGCTGTATCATCTCATGAACTTGATTGAATTCTAAGGAGAATCACAAAATCTAAAGAACATACAAAAACTTGGCCTCTCTCCACCTGTATTAACTTTTCCACAATGCAGAATTATCGATGTTTCATACATGAACCGCACTAGATCTTCCGGAGGTTCCAGAACAAAAAATCAGAATAAACATATTCCTTTTCACATCAGTTAAACTCATGTTTTTATGTCATGTTTGCATAGACGAATTCTGAACTTAACTAGTCACTCTAGCCAAGAGCTTTTCCAACATCAATCCTGATGGAGGTAGCAATTGCAACCAGCGCACCCCGAGTCTTCTGTCATCACTCTATCTATCTTCCTCCACATTACATGTCCATGATATTTCTGAAATCATAGCCACAAACAAAAGATTTAAATATGATTATGTGAGATACTCATGGAGTCTCCTTCGGAAGTCAAATACATATGTTATTTTAAAAAATATCATTTGCTTAAATACTGTACTAAAAACAGATAAGGACACATCGAATAAGAAAATCCATGTACCAGATCAAGGATATGTTGTATGCAAGTCCAAGTGAATGAATAAAAAATTGACTTGTTGATTTGAAAATAGAAGGGAAAGAAAAATCATTATCTACAACTGAAACTGAAGCAAACGGGAACATGTGTTTCACAAACAAGACAGGTACTCCCTCCATTTAGAAATATAAGATGTTTTAGGTTTGTGGAGGAGATATATCTAGACACCTTTTAGTGTATAGTTTCAAATGAATCTAGACACTAAAAGGTGTCTAGATACATCTCATTCACAAACTTAAAACATCTTATATTTCCAAACGAAGGGAGTATTTCACAAATCGGAACATGAAACAACCACCAACAAAACTAAAGCACCATGATAGATGGTAGTACTGTTACAGCTACAACCAAAAATATACAACACTACTTCTCCACTTTATCTTACAGGAAGGTCCAAACACAAATTATCGAAATAATCATCTACAACATTTCCTTATGGTCGAGATTTTTTTTTGCAGTACTGAAACTCTAAAATATTTGGAAACTCAGTTGATATGAAGGAAGCTTGGTAACTAACTGAAAGATTATCTCAATTACTACTGAAATATGAATCCACATAGGATTAGCAACTGGTTTTCTCAATTTCTATGGGTTATACCTTATTTCGACTTCGCCAAAAAACAATTTGTACCAAAAACTACAGAACCGAAAGTAATAGACAGATCAAACAGAATCGATCTTCCTCTCCATTGCATTTGCACAACAATCCATCATATCGATCAAGAGAAAGAGCAAGAACATGTAAAAAAAAGCTCAGCTAGCAAAGAACCAGCAACATGGTGCGATTTTCTTTCCTTTTTTATACATCCATGTAGTTTGTGCATGTTATTTATCATAGATGGGATCATGTATTAGTTTGTATGACATGATGATTATTGTACCCTCTCTTGCCTCAATCTAAGGACTTGTCAGGTACCCAAGACCCCAAGGATTGATCTAGGTATAGAGAGTGTGAGTAATGAATAATCTGCAAGATGGGAATCCTAGTGACAGAAAGGGTAGTATGGCTGTATGTGAGGGATTTACTTGGGGATTAACGGTGATGTCACTGCGCATATTATTAGATATCTTTCTTCTATGGATGAGACTAATAGGCTATTGCTATAAGCGGTTGCAGAGGCGATATCAGCTATGGATGCACTTCCCACATATAATTATCTTTCTCTAATGATTACATGCATACTTTATTATTATCTTCTATTCCCATCAGATGTTTTGCATAGCTACAGGTGAAACCGAACACACCAGGCCCTCTCTCTCCATCATCAATAACAATAAAAGATCACAAACTCTTGGTCTGGTAAAACACTAATAGAATTCTAAAACTACCGAAGGTCCGTTAATGTAACTTTACTATGCTTTCTCCTTCCCGAGGATTCGATAACCTTGGTCTACTAGGGAAAAAGAGCTATACTACATCCGTAATCCAGATCGAAGGTATCACACCAAGAGATAAATACCCATCTCCCGGGAATGGCCATGCCATGGTGTAGCATGCGTGAAAATTACCTCAGGCCCCTAGGCGCGACCTAATCTTGCACCTCCTCTGGGAAAATAACGGTTTTTCGGGTTCAGAAAATGAAAAGTCAAGATTTCTCCAAATGACCACAAAATCTCTAGTTGGAGAAGTTTCTTGCGATGACGAGAGGGAGCTAAGTGCTGGGTTTAGGCTCAATCCATGGAGGGGTTCCATATTCTAGGCACCGAGGGGGGAATCTAGGGTTGATAGCCATGTTAACTCACACTCGATAGACATCCTAGTGGTGCCTTGGGTGCCAAAGGATCGGGTATGCCTTGCTTATGATTTTATGAGGGCAGTGGGTCACATGGAAGGGCTCCAAGAGCTAATTTCACATTTTTTTTATTTTTTTAGATTTTGTTTGGTGCTGCCCAAAAAAAGGCGCAATCCGTCGGCGGCCACGGCAACGCAAGGTTCGGTGCAATCTTGGACCCAGGCATGCATCCATCCTTGGTACCCTATGGGGCACCCCAAACCATTTTGCATGAATTGAGAGTGTCTTATCGAGTACCTAAAATAAGAAACCGCATCTACCGGGCCGTAACTCGAAAAAATGAAGTATATGCTTGTGATGAGTGCATATTTGCATCATGTTTTAGATCATTATTTTGCATTATAGTTATAGGATCTTGGTATTTTATGGCGTTCGCACACACCTTTTATGTTTATTTTCACCAGGATCGGGACAGATGATGGATCAAATCTTGGACCAGTTATATTGGAGTGAAAAGGAGCCAAAAACTATGTAAATTGCTTATTTGGGGCATACAGAAGGCTTAACGACCAACTATACTACGGGAGAACTTTTCTGGCCAAATAGTTCCCGCTGTATAGTTGGTGCCGACACCGCCTTCTCAAATAGTTTCACCCCGTGCAACTGGATCGGAAAGACGACATACAGAACACCCAGAAATCATCGAAAACGTCACCTCCGGAAGGGATATGAAGGGGGAACTTGACCTAGGGATCCATTTTTGCCCTAAGAAGATCTAGGAGGACAAGGCATCAATCTCCATCTTCATCAACCGTTGCATCTCCATCCATCATCTCCATCCATCCCATCTAGATCTTGTTGTAATTCTTGCACTAGGTGTTGATTTATACAAGTATTATTCATCGATAATCATTTCCATTACCATTGGCATGATGCTGTTTGCCTCCATGTCTGAGTAGATCATTAGTTCTTGGGGAGATGGAGAAACCCTAGTATATGATTGAGATGAAATAGGGTTTATTATGTTATACATTATTATATTTATGTGTTAATTGTCTTCATCTTTATGTTGGGAGTTGTGGAGATCCTTAATATTTGCCTCTCACGGGGACTGGATGAAGGGGATTACTTGTTGGTAGACGGAGGGATGATAGCACTTACTGTGACTATAAAGTCGTTGTGATCCTTTACGTACAAACTTGGGGAAGCAAGGAGAACTCATTAAGCCATGTCCATGCTGCGTGAAGATCTCTTAATAGCGGGATAATATTATTGATGTCGTTTATATGCAGCTGTGGTTATGAAGGATGGTGTGAGAAGTGGTTGCTGCCTAATCATCCATATATGGAGCTCCTCCCACATACATGCATCTCATGAGAATATTCGTTATAATAAACTTGACCACTTAGTCTAATTTGCTAGCGGTGTATCCACCACTCCCTGAGAACGCCTTTCCCCTATTGCAGTTTCAATCTTTCTTACACACTTGTACTACCTTCTGCATTAAGTTTGACGTTACGTTACTTTACTGTTTCAGTCAACCAAAAACCCCAAAACAATCCTACTTTTCTTGCATCTATGAATTATTCCTTAAGTACTATGTTTAGTTTTAATTAAGAGCATTTTAGTCTTTCACCTACTGCTCCCTGTGGGATCGATATATTTATTTCAAAACTAGCTACAAACTATCTGTGCACTTGCAATCATCAAGCTATTTTCTGGCACCGTTGCCAGGGAGCTTAGCTCTATAAGTCACTTTACTTTTAGTTATTTATTTTTGTTGTACTAATTTTTGATTTGAGTTGCAGGACCATAACAATAGACAACACTCAGCATTTAATGCAGCTTGAGGCAGTAAGGAATATGGGTTAGCCCATGGACGCTTTTATAACTATCAGTAGAAGAATAAACCCCGATGGTATTGAGATCCATCCCTTATTATTTGAGTTACTTAACTCTAAGAAGTTTTCATGGACCAATCAAGAGAGTCCATATGGACACTTAGAATTCTTTGAAGATGCTTTTGGTTCCTTCATATTTGATGATTGTGACCTTGACAAGGTTAAAATCTAGTTGTTTAGACAAACTCTCTCTAATAATGTTTGCAACTGGTATAGATCCTTTTGTGTAGAAGCTCCAAGGACATGGATGGATTTGACAACCAATTTCTTGTCAAAATATTACTCAGAGAGCAAAGCTCACAGGATGAGAGGTATTATTATTAGTTTCAAAAATAATTCTTATGAGAGTTCATATGAAGGCTATTTGAGGTATAAAAGCTATCTAGATAATTGCCCCCATCACCGTTTTCCTGATTGGTTAATCACCCATACTTTCTATGGAGGGCTTAATAATAAAAACATAACGAGCCTGGATACCGCTTCTAATGGTAGTTTCCTATCTTATATCTATGATGAAGATTGAAAATTAATAATGTAAATGAAAGAAACAACGGAAAATCTTAAAAATGAGGAGAGCAATATGAATAGTTCTTCTGAATATGCTTATGTTAACGACTTTCTTGCAGATGAAAGGACTTGTGCAATTATTAAAACCCTTGGTATTGATTCTTATTCGGTAAAGAAAATTATTGAGAATTATGCAGGGCATCTACAGGTACCTATAGGATGGGAACCTCACAAACCTCTCAAAGAAAAGAAGCGAGCAAGAGAGAACGCATCATTGGTAGAATTTTCCTCTGAACCTATTCAAGAGAATATTAAGAAAAAGTGCAGGGAGGAAGAATGTATAAGGAGAAGATCAAAGAAACCAAAAAAGAACCCCAATTCTACCAATGCAAATATTGTTATATTTAAGGATCTTATGGAGGCAAGAATCATGGAAAATGAAGTATTTATGCTAGATTTTGAAACTTCAGACTTCATTTCAGGTAACATACAAGGTAAAGAAACTTCTAAACCTATGACTCCTATATACTATGGAGAAACTTCCTTATACGGAATTTGTGAGACGATTTCCATAATAAATATTATGCCTTCATCACCTTATGAAGAACTTCGGTACAATCTAAGTAATCCAGTTGTAGAATTGGTAGACACTACTATTATATTGTCTAATAGAACTAATATAAAACTGGAAGGTGTTATTCGAAATTTTTATATTTTTATTGGACCACTCATGTACCCTCTCGATTTTCATATTGTTTATATGCCGCGAGATACTTTTTGTCCTATTCTTTTAGGTAGGCCTTTTGTCTCTATAACCAAAGCTCGAATTGATAATAAGGAGGATACTATTTCCATGATGTTTGGAGGGGAGGAAATGACATTCCACATCCCCAAACTTAAAAGAGGCCATATGAAATAGAAGATATCAAGGAAGAGAAAACAATTGACGAGCTAGCCGCAATTCATTTCAGCACTCCCCAAGATGAATTAGAAAGGAGCTTAGTTAATTGGGAAGAGGCACTAGATGATGAGGAAACAGAAGACATGGATGATTACCTTGACTCCATTCCAAAAGCACAAACCCACATGATTAACTAGTAAGAAAAGGTGATGAAGAACCTCCGCCAATTGAACTGAAAAGACTTCCAAAAAATATGAGGTATGAATTTTTAGATAATGAAAATAAATGTCCTGTTATTATTAGTAAAAATTTATCAAAAAATGAAAAAAAAAACTTATTTCAGTTTTGATCAAACATCGTAAAGCATTTGGGTATACTCTAAGTGATATTAAAGGAATATATCCATCCATTGTGACACATAAGATTACCATGCTTGAAGATGTTGTACCTCTAGTTGACACACAAAAAAGGCTTAATCCAAAAATGAAAGAAGTAGTAAGAAAAGAAGTTATACGATTATTAGATGCCGGCATAATATATCATATTTCTGGTAGTAAGTGGGTTAGCCCAGCTCATTTCATACCAAGACATGGGGGTCTTGATGCCGCTATGAATGAGGATGGTGAGCTAGTACCTATAAGTCCTATTGTGGGGTATCGCGTGTGCATCAATTTTAGAAGACTAAACCATGAGACACAGAAAAATCATAAACCTATACCATTCATGGATAGAATTTTAGAAAGACTAAGCAATAATTCTTATTTTTATTTTGTTGATGGTTATTCCGGTTATTCTCAAATTGCTATACAGCCCGAAGATCAAGAGAAAACAACTTTCACATGTCCTTATGGTACTTATGCTTATAGATTAATCTTGTTTGGCTTATGTAATGCAGATGCAACCTTTCAAGAGTGTGTTTGAAAAATCTTTGAAGATATTGTTGAGAAGACTATGGAAGTTATAACAAATGATTTCATTGTTTGTGGAACAACATTTGATAATTGTCTCTACAATTTGACCAAAGTTTTGCAGATATGGAGGCAATCAAATTTAGTTTTCAATTGGGAGCAATGTCGATTCATGGAAAGATAAGGTAAAGTTTTTGGACATAATGTTTCAGAAAAAGGTATAGAAATAGATATGACTAATATAAGTTCTATAGAGAATCTTCCCATACCCCAAGACATTAAAAACTTAAAAATGTTTCTCGGATATGTAGCTTTGTCAAGTGTTTTATAGAGGATTTTGCCAAAATAGCTATGCCTCTCACTAACCTTCTTGAGAAGGGAAACTCCGTTCTACTTAGACCAAGACTGCATTGCAGCTTTTGAAAATCTTAAAAACAAATTAGTTTCAGCACCTATCACGCAATCTCCAAAATGGAATGAACCCTTTGAAATCAAGTGTGATGCTAGTGACTATGTTGTAGGAGTTGTGCTAGGACAGCGAGACAGGAATAATTTAAATGTTATTCACTATGCTAGTAGGACATTTAATAAGATTCAGAATAATTATGCTACTACAGAGAAAGAGTTCATAGCTATAATTTTTGCTTGTGATAAATTTAGATCTTACATTATTAATTCTAGAGTAATAATTCATACAGATCACCAAGCTTTGTGTCACCTTATTGTGAAAAAGGATTCAAATCCCAGGTTCATTAGGTGGGTGTTATTACTACAAGAATATGATTTGCAAATAGTAGGTAGCAGGGGTAAGGATAATCCAGTAGCAGATCATCTATCGAGGATGGAGGGAATAATTACCGACCCTGTACCTATAAATGAGTCATTTCCGGGAGAATACTTAGAAAAAATTGAAGTTGTTGATCCATGGTATGCAGATTATGCTAATTATCTTGCAGTAAAATTTTTACCTCCTGGTATGACAAGAAATAAAAGAATGAAATTATTTAATGATCTCAGACACTACTTTTGGGATGATCCATTTCTTTATCGTCATGGACCCGATGGAACGATTGAAAGTGTGTTCCTAACCATGAAATGAATGCAATTTTGCAAGCTTTTCAAGGCAGCCCGTATGGAGGACATCACGCAGGCAGGCGAACTGCAGAAAAGGTACTTGAGTCTGGATTCTGTTGGCCCACCTTGTTCAAGGATGCACAAAGGTTTGTGGAATATTGTGATTCTTGCTAGAGAAGAGGTAATATGGCAGAAGACAAGAGATGGCAATGAATTATAGTCTTATAATCAAACCATTTGATGTATGGGGAATGGATTACATGGGACTCTTTATAGAATCAAATGGATACACTCATATTCTTGTTGATGTCGATTATGTTACTAAATGGGTTGAAGCTATCCTAACTAATAATGCAGATGCAGGTACTTTCGTGAAGATGATCAAGGATGTCATATTTCCCAGGTTTGGAGTTCCAAGATTTTTAATTACTAATGGTGGTTCTCATTTTATGAAATGAACTTTTAGGAAAATCCTCAGCAAATATGGAGTAACTCACTGTGTTGCTTCACCATATCATCCTCAAACGAGTGGTCAAGTGGAACTCTCTAATAGAGAACTGAAGACCATACTCGAGAAGACGGTGGATAAATCAAGAAAAGATTGGTCATACAAGCTAAATGACACTCTTTGGGCCTACCGAACTACATTTAAAAATCCGATGGGTATGACACCATATAAAATGGTATATGGTAAGGCGTGCCACCGACCTTTAGAATTGGAACATAGAGCCTTTTGGGCAATCAAGAACTTAAACTATGATCTTAAAGCAGCAGGAGAAAAAAGTTTATTAGACATACATGCTTTAGATGAGTTTAGGAGTGAGGCTTATAAAAATGCTAGATTGTTTAAGGAAAAAGTAAAAAGATGGCATGATAGAAAAATAGAGGATAAAGTCTTTAAAAATGGAGATAAAGTTTTTTCTCTATAACTCCCTCCTTAAGATGTTTCCAGGAAAGCTCAGATCAAAGTGGGAAGGCCCCTATATAGTTGAAGAGGCTTATGCATCGGGAGCAGTGAAGCTCCAGGGGAAAACACCCTCTCTTTCATGGATAGTGAATGGACAATGCTTGAAGAATTATTGTGAAAAACAAGATATAAATGAAATCACTTTACGAATAATTACACCAGAAGACTTGATTGAGCAAAAATATAGAAGGAATGGTAACTAGAAGAATGACAAGATCGAGACGAAGTGAGCAACGCTTTGTTCAAGCTATAGACCATAAAAGTGCACTTCATGGGAGACAACCCATGTGAAATAAAGGGACAAGTATGTTTTAAATTTTCAAGAAAGTTTTAGCTAGGTTTGATATTGAATAAAGGAACACTTGAAGCTCTTGTGAAATAAAAGAAATTTGGTCATGATAAAATTCTCGTTCAATGAATGTTAATGTTGGTTGAAAATTTAAGTTGTCATTTTTCTATCAAAACTTGGTTTTTCATTAAGTTTTAGACTAAAAATTAATTCCCAAAGAAATAGATAAATTTTGATGTATACTATAACCTTAACAAACAACTATATGGCGGGGATTAAATTTCCAGCCATATAGTGGCGGCCGTATAGTTATTCATCTCATCACCAAATTTTTATGCCAGGATACAGAGAGTTTAACGACCAACTATACGACGGGAAGAAATATTTCGGCTGTATAGTTGCGGCCGTATACCGCCGTGGATAATAAAAAATCTATATTCGGTTCACAATTATACGGCGGGATCTATACGATCCGCGCCCGTATAGTTGCTCGTTAAGCCTGGCGGCTAGGGTTTTTGACCTCCCCTTTTAAAGATGGTTGCATCTAACCTTTTTCATTAAGTTTTCGCAGAGCTATAGCCTACAGCCTCAAAAAACCATCTTCATCTCCCTACACGCCCCTCTAACAACATCTATGGAGATGCCATGCAGCCTTTCCATGTCAACAAGATTTAGAGGAAGAAGGAAGAGAAGCCCGTGAAGAGGATCGAGGAGGTGGAACCAAAAGAAGCATCATCGTCATCGAGCTCGGAGATCAAGCCTCTCCCAAATTGGGAGGACATGTTCCCGCAAAGGATGGAGATGATGAGGCAAGCAGATCAGGGAAATAGCAAAATGAGTATCTCCCTAATCCTTACCGTCACAACATAGGATCTTATTATAAACCTCCTCTTTATCCGCCACCTCTTACACCCAAAAAGGTGCGTCAAGATGAGATTCATGATAAGATCTGTCAATTTGAAAAAGCTTCAAAGGCATGTGTTGAAACTATTGGAGAAGGGATTGACTCCTACTGGATGATAAGCAAAGACCTTGAGAAAAAGATCAATGACATCGATGGTAGAGTTGGTTTCTTGATTAAAACTATTTTTGAGTTGACATATGAGAAGAAATTCCTTCAGGGGAAAATTTTGAAGCTTCAATACGACATGGCCAAGCTCAGCATCCGCCTCGCAAGCGTGGCTAAATTTAGCAACCCAGGAGAGGAAGGCAATTCTCTTCCTACCTAGGAGGAGGAATAGGTACCAGCAAGGAGTTATTTGATCCCGCCTGGTTTGATTCCAAGCTTGGGGAGATCTCTAAAACCTTGTAATCAATCTTATAAGTTTATTACTTTTAGTTTCGCATTGGTTCGAGTTTAGAAATAAAGATTGCATCATTAGGATTCCCTTCAGGAATAGTTGATCCTATTTATGAGTTTATTATAATATATGGAGCATTATTGAGTTCAAGTTTGTCTTATTGGATATACGATTGGATTGAGTATGATTTTACTTGCACTTGATGATAGTAATAGGAGTCTTCCACACCATTGGCATTAACAGAACATACAAAGATAATTTGATCAATATGTTGTAGATCAATGGTTCGATTTACAAAAAGTAAAGATGATCTAGTTAATTAATATGAAAAAGAAAAACATTGAACAAAGGGGAAATTATAAGTGCTATCAAATAGAGTGAGAACGAGTTGAGGTAGAATACTCAAGTTATAAAGATGCTTCATATATATTTGGAATTTGGTAATTGAGATTGTTAAACTTTGAAATTCCTACATGAAGTAGAATGAATGGCTATCTCCTTTGGACAGCACTTAAAAAAGTGTGAGCACAAATATATATATAAAAAGAAGAAAAATAAAGATGAAGAAAAAGAGTGAATGTGCAAAGAGAAAATATGCATATGCCACTATATTGTAGTAAGACAAAAAGACGTTCGAGATTTTAAATCCCAAGTCAGTACGTTAATCCTAAAAACACTTGGGACTGGCTCACTAACTCATTCGGTTGAACCGAATACTTTTACACCATGTTGATAATAATCTTTCGTGAACTGTTAATCACTAAAGGTGTGGAAGCCTGCTAAAATTATTTGGATGGTTCGAGTAAGGTACTATTCATGAACTTATTTATATGCATCCTTTATGATAAACACATGCTGCAACTGCCTCATTTATTTTCTCGACTCAGCTTCATGAATATGAGGATCACATCCATTAAGCTAAACTTGCTTGGGACGAGCAAGAGTCTAAGCTTTGGGAAGTTGATGAGTGCATATTTGTATCATGTTTTAGATCATTATTGTGCATTATAGATATAGGATCTTGGTATTTTATGGCGTTCACACGCACCTTTTATGTTTATTTTCACCAGGATCAGGACTGATGATGGATCCGATGAACACAATTCTTGGACCAGTTATATTGGAGTGAAAAGGAGCCAAAAACTACATAAATTGCTTATTAGGGAAATATTAATAACACCAGAAGAAAACCTGAAGCAATTGATGTGTACAGAAGGTTTAAGGACCAACTATACAGCGGGAGAACTTTTTCGGCCGTACAGTTCCTGTCGTATAGTTGGCACCCTATGCAACTGGATCGGAGAGACGACATACAGAACACCCAAAAATCACCAAAAAACTCACCTCCGGAAGGGATATGGAGGGGGAACTTTCCCTATCAACAACTACATCTCCATCACCACCATCATCTCCGTCCATCCCATCTAGATCTTGTTGTAATTCTTGCACTAGTTGTGGATTTATACAAGTAGTATTCATCGATAATCATTTCCATTACCATTGTCATGATGTTGTTTGCCTCCAAGTCTGAGTATATCATTAGTTCTTTGGGGAGATGGAGAAAGCCAAGTATATGATTGAGATGAAATAGGGATTATTATATTATACAACATTATATGTATGTGTTAATTGTCTTCATCTTGATGTTGGGAGTTATGCACCTCCGTAATATTTTCCTCTCACGGGGACTCGATGAAGGGGATTACTTTTTGGTAGACGGAGGGATGATAGCACTTATTCTGACTATAAAGACGTTGTCATCCTTTACGTACTAACTTGGGGAAGCAAGGAGAACTCATTAAGCCATGTGTTGGGCCACGCAGAGATAAAACAAAACTTTTTCCTCTAACGTGGTGATCCCAAGATCTAGCTGAGGTAGAAGGCCACGAGGTTTACCACTAGACGCGCAGTTGCGGATTACTGATGAAGCGCGTCAGTTGATGCAGTGCAGTCCTCACGATCCGATCGTCCTGGTGCTGATCGCACAGCACCTCTGCTGGTATCCACACGTACAAGGAGGAGCGCCGGCGGCGAACTGCTAGGTTCGTTACGGCGGCTGGACTGCTGTGGAGCTAGGGTTTCCAACACATGGAATGACCTAACCGAACAACGATTAACCTCTCTGGGTTACGGTGCTCCACTATATATAGGGAGTGAACGTGGGCTCTGCTCACGCGACCCATTCACTAAAGCCCATATAACACTAGTCACCGTGAGTCCAACTCACTAACTCAGTCCTAATCTGGTTTAGGTCCAACCCAACCAGATTACAGATTCGGATCCAATCCGAACTTGCTCCCGCTCTTAAGTGTGTGACCCCGGAGGCTCATGGCTACTTGGACACGATTAGAGTCCAACTCACAATCGATCAATCGGCATCGGCTCCTAGCAGAATGTGCCGATTCCCAAGTACCAAAGAGTCATGACGACTTGCCTTTCCAATGCGACTTACGTCTGAGTCCCTTTTGCCTCACGATATACCTTGTCAGACTATAGGCGAATATATGTCATCCCTTAAATAGTCCGACTCTCTTCTCGATCCGAGATAAGTGATTCACCCGACTAACTCTTAGACGATCGCCTCGGTTAACACTTAACCGAGTCGTGCATGGCCATGCTTTCCGAATCATATCTCACGAGAGGGCCCAGAGAATATCTCTCCGAGTGGAGGGGCAAAATCCCATCTTGGTTATTCACATCACGCAGCTTGATTCTCAGTCGACCCGAACCCTGCCTTTATAACTGCCCAGTTACGGATCAGCGTTTGACAGAGCCTAAGTCGGTGATCCTCAACTTGGACTATGCAACAACCTCAGGTCTAAGGATTACATTGATTGAGATATACAAATGACAGCTAGTTCGTTGTACCTCAATATGGGTCAATCCGACTCGCTAAACTCTTTAGCCGAATCTGTGTAAGTTGGAATAGCATCTCCATGCCCATGACAAGTGGAACCGAGTCATCAAGCCAACTTTCACATTGGTCTAAGTTGTGTGTCCAGCACAACCTCAATGACCAAGGATATTTAGTACAAACAACATGAATGCATAGTTCCACAACCGAATCACATATTCAATGATACACATCAGATGTTTATACAAGGACTACTTAATAACTTTATGAATACAATGGGAAATATCATCATACATGATTGCCTCTAGGGCATATTCCCAACAGTCTCCCACTTGCACTAGAGTCAATCTTTCGACATCACATGTCTAAGCATCTAATGCCCATGGCTCTCAGGTGCGCCTCATGCTTTGGCTGTGGTAACGGCTTTGTCAACAGATCCGCAATATTTGCATCCGTGTGTACCTTGCATAACTTGATATCACCCTGATCCACGAACTGGCGAATTAGGTGGTACCGCATGAGTATGTGCTTGTTCTTCTGGTGTTGTCTAGGTTCCTTGGCTTGTGCAATAGCACCATTGTTGTCACAATACACGTCCAACGGATTGGACGAGCCCTGAACCACACCAAGATCCATGAGGAAATTCCTCATCCAAACAGCTTCCTTTGCTGCCTCCGAGGCGGCAATATACTCAGCCTCTGTTGTAGATGCAGACACAGTCTCTTGCTTGGAACTTTTCCAGCTCATAGCACCTCCGTTTATAATAAACACGTATCCGGATTGCGAGCGAGAATCATCAGAGTCGGTGAGATAACTCGCATCCGTGTAACCCTTTACACTGAGTTCATCTTCACCACCATAAACCAAGAACATATCCTTAGTCCTTCTCAAGTACTTTAGGATATTTTTAGCCGCTGTCCAGTGGATCTCTCCAGGATCAGCCTGGTATCTGCTCACAACACTTAGAGCATAGGAAACATCCGGCCTAGTACAAATCATGGCGTACATGATGGATCCGACTGCAGAAGCATATGGAATCGCACTCATCCGACTTCGCTCATCAGTTGTCGAAGGACACTGAGTCTTGCTAAGTTTTACACCATGGGACATCGGTAAGAACCCTTTCTTAGACGATTCCATGTTGAACTTCTTCAACACTTTGTCCAAATAAGTACTCTGACTCAATCCAATGAGCCTCCTTGATCTATCTCTATAGATCCGGATTCCGAGAATGTATGTTGCCTCACCCAAGTCTTTCATTGAGAAACTCCTTTCCAATGATTCCTTGGTTTCTTGCAACATCTGGACATCATTTCCAATCAGTAATATGTCATCCACATATAAGATTAGAAAATTTACTTTGTTCCCACTAAACTTCTTGTATAAACAAGAATCATGATCACTCTTGATGAAGCCAAACGATTTGACTA
Organism: Avena sativa; assembly: GCA_916181665.1. Classification (NCBI taxonomy): domain Eukaryota; kingdom Viridiplantae; phylum Streptophyta; class Magnoliopsida; order Poales; family Poaceae; genus Avena; species Avena sativa. The sequence continues at coordinate 124,698,455 of OV702280.1, forward strand.
CCTCATCAAAGCGAATATTCCAACTCCGAGATGCTTGCTTCAACCCATAAATGGATTTCTGAAGTTTGCACACCTTGTCAGCATTAGCCGGATCGACAAAACCCTCGGGCTGTATCATATACACGTCCTCGGTTAAATTTCCGTTAAGGAAAGCCGTTTTGACATCCATCTGCCATATCTCATAGTCGAAATAGGCTGCTATAGCTAACATGATCCGAACTGATTTAAGCATCGCTACGGGCGAGAAAGTCTCGTCGTAATCAACTCCTTGAACTTGTCGGAACCCCTTCGCGACACGGCGTGCTTTATAGACGGAAACATTTCCATCCATATCAGTTTTCTTCTTAAAGACCCATTTGCACTCGACGGGTCTTGCACCGTTTGGCAGATCAACCAAGTTCCAAACTTGATTTTCATCCATGGACTTTAACTCGGATCTCATGGCTCCAAGCCATGACTCGGAATCAGATCCCACCATCGCTTCCGAATAATTTGTCGGCTCATCACTGTCTAACAGTAACACATCACGAACACTTCGTAATCTTGCCGATCTTCGTAGTACAGGTGCGGCTATCGGCTCAGCTGCCACGATCGGCTCATCCTCCAAGGTTTTTGCCGACTCGCTACTTGCCGATTCCTCTCGAATTTCTTCGAGTTGCACCGTGCTCCCACTTACTCTCCGACTGAGAAACTCTTTCTCAAGGAAGACACCGTTCCGAGCGACAAACACTTTGCCCTCTTCTCGGTTGTAGAAGTAGTAACCCAAGGTTTCCCTCGATACCCCACGAAAATACACTTATCCTACTTGGCTGTAAGCTTGTCCGACTGAAGTCGCTTGACAAATGCTTCACAACCCCAAATCTTAAGAAAAGACAAACTCGGCTTTTTGCCTGTCCACATCTCATGCGGCGTCTTCTCTACCGATTTTGATGGTACTCTGTTTAGTGTGAACGCCGCTGTTTCTAGACAATAACCCCAAAATGATAAAGGCAGATCTGTCCGACTCATCATTGATCGTACCATGTCTAACAAGGTCCGATTCCGCCTTTCCGAAACACCATTCCTTTGTGGCGTTCCTGGCGGAGTAAGTTGAGGAACTATTCCACAACTTTTCAGATGGTCATCAAACTCATGGCTCATGTACTCGCCTCCTCGGTCCGACCGAAGAAACTTTATTTTCTTGCCGAGTTGATTCTGTGCTTCATTCTGGAATTCTTTGAACTTTTCAAAGGCTTCCGACTTATGTTTCATCAAGTAGATATATCCATACCTACTCAAATCATCAGTGAAGGTAATGAAGTACTCATAACCACCCCTGGCTGTCGTGCTCATTGGTCCACATACATCACTATGTACTAGTCCCAACAAGTCGGACGCCCTTTCGCAACTCTTTGCAAAAGGTGTCTTGGTCATTTTGCCGAGTAGGCAATATTCGCATGTCTCGAACGACTCCAAGTCGAACGAAGTTAGGAGTCCATCATCATGGAGCTTCTTCATGCGTTTCCAACTTATATGACCAAGCCGACAGTGCCAAAAGTAAGTCATATTCAGATCATTTGGTTTCAACCTTTTAACATTTATGTTATAAACCGACTCACCATCAAGATTCAAAATAAATAACCCGTCCTGGACGGGTGCAAAGCCGTGAAACATATCATTCAAATACAAAGAACAACCATTATTCTTGATATTCGACTCATAGCCTTGCCTCATCAAACATGAAGCAGAAATAATGTTTCGACTGAGCACTGGAACATAATAACAATTATTTAGTTCCATAATGAATCCGGAAGGTAAATGAAGTTGCATCGTGCCGACTTCCAACGCAGCAACTCTTGCTTTGTTGCCGACTCGAATATCAACCTCGCCTCTTGCTACGCTCCTAGTTCTTACCAGTCCCTGCAACGAATTGCAGATGTGAATAACTGATCCGGTATCATATACCCAAGAACTATTAGGTGCATCAGCAAGATATATGTCTATAACATTGCAAACAAGTGTACCTGAGTCGGAAGTCATACCTCCACTCTTGGCTTTATCGGCCAAGTACTTGCTGCAGTTCCTCTTCTAGTGGCCATCCGCCTTGCAGTAGAAGCAAGTGGATCCGGCTGAAGGAGATGGTTTAGTCCCTGAGGAAGCGCTTGGGACCGGGTCCTGAGCCTGCTTTCCTCCTGACTTAGCCTTCTTCTTAGTCCAAGAACTTTTCTTGAACTTAGCCTTATTCTGCACCATCAACACTTGACTGGTGCCCTTCTTGAGATCCGCCTCTGCCTGCTTGAGCATCCCATGCAATTCAGTGAGCTTCTTATCCATACCATGCATGTGGTAGTTCGAAATGAACTGCCCATATGCACTGGGAAGAGAGTTCAGAATTATATCCGTAGCGAACTCTTCGCTAATGGGGTAGCCAAGCCTCTCCAGAGACTGCACGTAACCAACCATTTTGATCACATGCGGACTCAGTGGATCACCATCCTTAAGCTTGCAACTCAGCAGAGCCTGAGAGACTTGATACCTCTCAGTCTTCGCCTGAGCCTGGAACATACTTTTGAGGCTTTCGATCATATCGTAGGCCTCAACATGCTCGAACTACTTTTGCAAGTCCGGTTCCATGTGAGCAAGCATAAGACAGCTAATATCCGTGGACTCATCCTTAGCCCGACGGTAGGCATTGGTGGCTGCGACAGTCGCATTCTCATTCGGCTCATCTGGAAGTGGGTTGTCTAGGACATGGTCCTTCTTTTCTTGTTTGAGAACAATTCTCAGATTTCGATACCAGTTGGTAAAATTAGTGTCGTTCAGTTTATCTTTCTCAAGAATGGTTCTCAACGCAAAACCGGATATCTGAGAGTGACTGCTACTAGGTGCCATGATCTACAACAGAAAAATGCAAAACACTTAAGACATGTATTCATAAAAGAGCAAGCATATTAAACATTTTAATATTTTATGCTCCCACTAGAACCAACACCCCTCCGATGGTTACTTAGTGATTCAGGATCCTAAATAAGCAAGTCGGCTAGTGAGCTTTAGCATCACCGCTAGCCGCCAAGTGATCTAGGTAGACAACTCCTTGTCAATCGCATCTTATGCGACTCCTGTTGGACGGGTGGCATCACATGCCCCGGATCCCATCCGACTTTTCCCCGAGTCCCACAACCGTTGTGATAGACCCGTCTAGCTTACCGAGTGTTTCTGCAGTAAGAGTCCGACTCAAACCCACCTAGTCGGAAAGAATTGGCAGCACCTCAATTTTATGAGCCCACTACCAAAAATGTCCAACTTGTGATGGTGCAAACACTGGCGGGAAAACAGACTAGACCTTCTTTGAGGGATTAAATTTTACCGACTATCTAATAGAGGTAAAACAGAGACATAACAATAACACAAAATAAAGCAATTATAATGTGAAATGGTATGGCTCTTTTCATGGCGATCTCCATCTCCACAAAGCCTGTAATTCGACTCGTGCCAACTCTTGTCACTTGTCGTCTTACACCATGTCGCCGACATGTACAACGCCTTGCATGCCTTCCGGGTTCTCCAAACAGCTACATTAGCTTAGTAAAGTAAATTACATAGAGAATCCGACACGCAGGTCGTTATACAATAAAATGACAGCACCTAGGCTCCAGCCGGCTGACAAAAACCGTGATTCGCAGATCACGTATGGATTACACACATACATCACATGCACATGAACCATACCATTCACAACTTCCTGCAAAAACAAGTTATGTATAGATACAATATCTACCGGCGTTGTGAAACTCGCAACGACATCTAAGGCGCTACGACAGGGCGAAGCCGGCGGTCCGAACATGGATTCCGACCATGGATTCTGATTCGATCAAACTCTTTGATCTTCGATCACCGCTTCTGGATTTACGTGTCACAGTCTACCCCGATGGCGGAAGCCGACCGGTAGGGGTATGTCGTTCCACGACCTCAGCAGTATGATCACGGAAATCAGATCTACCATTCCCCGAGTACAGTTGATCCAATCAACCTCGTACAAAACCGATCTATCTCATAGATCGACCACCAAACAACACATAGATCTCATCTACATCCTACCGCATATCACATATGCGTGATCTCGAGCCTAAAACCAGAAGCTATCGCTCTGATACCACTGTTGGGCCACGCAGAGATAAAACAAAACTTTTTCCTCTAACATGGTGATCCCAAGATCTAGCTGAGGTAGAAGGCCACGAGGTTTACCACTAGACGCGCAGTTGCGGATTACTGATGAAGCGCGTCAGTTGATGCAGTGCAGTCCTCACGATCCGATCGTCCTGGTGCTGATCGCACAGCACCTCTGCTGGTATCCACACGTACAAGGAGGAGCGCCGGCGGCGAACTGCTAGGTTCGTTACGGCGGCTGGACTGCTGTGGAGCTAGGGTTTCCAACACATGGAATGACCTAACCGAACAACGATTAACCTCTCTGGGTTACGGTGCTCCACTATATATAGGGAGTGAACGTGGGCTCTGCTCACGCGACCCATTCACTAAAGCCCATATAACACTAGTCACCGTGAGTCCAACTCACTAACTCAGTCCTAATCTGGTTTAGGTCCAACCCAACCAGATTACAGATTCGGATCCAATCCGAACTTGCTCCCGCTCTTAAGTGTGTGACCCCGCAGGCTCATGGCTACTTGGACACGATTAGAGTCCGACTCACAATCGATCAATCGGCATCGGCTCCTAGCAGAACGTGCCGATTCCCAAGTACCAAAGAGTCATGACGACTTGCCTTTCCAATGCGACTTACGTCTGAGTCCCTTTTGCCTCACGATATACCTTGTCAGACTATAGGCGAATATATGTCATCCCTTAAATAGTCCGACTCTCTTCTCGATCCGAGATAATTGATTCACCCGACTAACTCTTAGCCGATCGCCTCGGTTAACACTTAACCGAGTCGTGCATGGCCATGCTTTCCGAATCATATCTCACGAGAGGGCCCAGAGAATATCTCTCCGAGTGGAGGGGCAAAATCCCATCTTGGTTATTCACATCACGCAGCTTGATTCTCAGTCGACCCGAACCCTGCCTTTATAACTGCCCAGTTACGGATCAGCGTTTGACAGAGCCTAAGTCGGTGATCCTCAACTCGGACTATGCAACAACCTCAGGTCTAAGGATTACATTGATTGAGATATACAAATGACAGCTAGTTCGTTGTACCTCAATATGGGTCAATCCGACTCGCTAAACTCTTTAGCCGAATCTGTGTAAGTTGGAATAGCATCTCCATGCCCATGACAAGTGGAACCGAGTCATCAAGACAATTTTCACATTGGTCTAAGTTGTGTGTCCAGCACAACCTCAATGACCAAGGATATTTAGTACAAACAACATGAATGCATAGTTCCACAACCGAATCACATATTCAATGATACACATCAGATGTTTATACAAGGACTACTTAATAACTTTATGAATACAATGGGAAATATCATCATACATGATTGCCTCTAGGGCATATTCCCAACACCATGCCCATGCCGCGGGAGAGATCCCTTAATAGAGGGATAATACGATTGATGTCGTTTATCTGTGAGCTGTGGTTATGAAGGATGGTGTGAGCAGTGGTTGCTGCCAAATCATCAATATACGGAGCTCCTCACACATACATGCATATCATGAGAATATTCATTATAATAATCTTAATCACTTAGTCTAAATTGCTAGCGCTGTATCCACCACTCCCTGAGAACGCCTTTCCCCTATTGCGGTTTCAATCTTTCCTACACACGCGATTACAACTTTCTGCATTAAGTTTTACTTTACATTACTTTATGGTTTCACTCAACCCAAAACCCAAAAATAATCCTACTTTTCTCGCATCTTAGAATTATTCCTTAAGTACTGCGTTTAGTTTTAATTAAGAGATTTTTAGTCTTTCGCCTAATGCTCCCTGTGGGATCGATATCTTTATTTCAAAACTAGCTACACACGATCTATGCACTTGCAGTCATCAGCTTGCACCACGAGATAAATACCCACCTCCCGGGAATGGCCATGCACCATGGTGTAGCATACGTGAAAATTGCCTCGAGCCCCTAGGCGTGCCCTAATCTTGGATCTCCTTTGGAAAAACACCGATTTTTCGGGTTCAGAAAATGGAAAGTCAAGATTTCTCCGAATGACCATGAAATCTCAAGTTGGAGAAGTTGCTTGCGATGCCGATTGGGATCTTGGTGCCAGGTTTGGGCTCAATCCATGGAGTGGTTCCATGTTCTGGGCAGCGAGGGGGGATCTAGGGTTGAAAGCCATGTTAATTCACACTTGATAGACATCCTGGTGGTGCCTTGGGTGCCAAAGGAACTGGTATGACTTGCTTATGATTTTATGAGGGAAGTAGGTCACATTAAAGTGCTCCAGGAGTTGTTTCACATATTTTTTTATTTTGTTTGGTGCTGCCAAAAAAAAACGATGAAAGCCACCGACGGCCACGGCAACACAAGGGTCGGTCTAATATGATCAGGAAACCATGATCATATATTAACCAACAAGCTAGTTTAATAAGAGGTTTTACTAGGGACTCTTATTTTAGTTTACAAATCACACAAGTATTAATGTTTCCGGTTAATACAATTATAGCATGGTATGTAAACATTTATCATAAGTGTGAAGATATGATAATAACCACTTTATTATTTCCTCTTGGGCATATCTCCAACAAAATGTTTATGAAAACACGTTGGGTTGTACAGTTTATTATGCTCGAACAATTAACCCGTGCAACCACATTACTCTGGAATGGGACAGGGCTAGGCTGGAAGTTTGTCTAATCCGGTATAGGTGTCTCAAACTACTATGGGGAAGAAAAAAATTCTGGAGGCTGGGCTTTCCCCTGCAAAGGCCCATGTGAAACATCGATCTGGGTTGGTAAATACAGTCTAACTGGTAGCAGACGATATTATGCGCCCCTCATTGAAAGCACACACCCTGCGGGGTGCAAAACGCGCTCCGGTTGGCTTGTGGCTATATAGGGAGTCCCGGTTTTGAGGAGATTAACCTCATAGGGTAGGCACTTGTATCAGAGAGGGAATTCAGAAGGTCTTGACCGGTTATTCGACCCACGATCAGTGTGGATCAGGGATGGGTAATCGGATGGTGTGGGTATAGTGTACAACCTCTAAAGAGTGTAAATCTATTCGAATAGCTGAGTCCTCGGTCATGGACGGTTGTGCTAGAGGCTATACGGCGGGTGATGGTTTTAGTTTTCAAAAATGACATAGAAAAATCAATGGCTTGGAAAGGTTTTTGACCATGGGATGGTCGGAAAAATGAGGAAGGAGTTTGGTCATGAGATGACCGGAAGGAAAAACAAATGGGTGACCTAATCCTAGAGTTTTCTTAAAACTTCTCAAAAAGGTTGTCCAAATGCTTTACAAATGTTTTTCAACAAAGATATAGAGACATGCTATATCTAAAAGAGAAACTAGTTTATAAAAGAATCTCTCATGGAGCCATCCTACCACAGCCATATTGCATATCCTTTATTATTGTTATCTTACGGTGGTTTGCGAGTACATTCAAAGTACTCATCGGCGTTGTCCCTGGCTATTTACTTGGCCAGACTTTTCAGAAGCAAGAGGAAGTATGGAGTTTGCTGACGTCTATGCGAGCTTGGCCGTCTTCCCAGTCAGTCGCCTATAGGTTAAGGTATGACATGGGCTCTACGCTTTAAGACTTCCGCTATTGTTGTTGTAATCGCCATATTGGCCATATTGTAAGTACTTGTATTCACTAAATTCTTGGATGTTGTGATGATACTTGTCGTTTATTCTCACGGCTCACTGATCATGGGAACGTGAATTGTAGGCATAACAGGTATTCTCAGACCGTAAATCCGGGGTGCCGCTAACCCTCCCCCGATAATGCCGAAAGCAAGATAAATCCTTTTCCTTAATATCATTTTGTGATATGTGGGTCATCGATGAGAATTGGTTTTGAACTCAAGATACATCTTCGCGGGGTGTCATGGCATGCGCTCCAACATGGTGGCTTCGGCCACTGCCCTCTTCGTGAGAAGAGTTGGTTTCTATTGGCTCTTTTTGGATATTCTTGCATATCTTATGTTCTTATGGAAAACACACTCAATCTTGGCTTTTAGTTGTTTTTTTCTTGCAGTTTTGGGTGTGTAGTACCATCTTAGTTTGGTGCTCTAGCATGGAATGATCTTCTGGGGTGCTAGCATCGCTCTTCTCCCTTTTTGGCATTTCGATGATAAAGAGGGAGAAGTAGTTCTATTAGGTCTTAGATTTGCATGGGTTGGGCGCAAGCATTTGCTTCTTTATCATTCGTTTTCTCCATCGGTTGCTTGTGACCTTTTAGTGTTGAACTTATTTGTTCTTGGTTTGTATAAGACTATGTCGTGTATGGTACTATTTGTTCACTTGTGTGGAATTCTAGAATTCTGGATTTATCTTGTGGAACTATCCGTATGGAATTATGGATTTATCTATGGAGTATGGAATTATCTTAATGTCATATGGAATTATGGAGTTATCTATTGATTGCATCAATATGGTGGGATGTGTTCGAGGACTAATATTCTAATTGTTCACTTTGGCTATTTCACATCTCGGTGGTATGACTTATGTTTCCTAACTCATCCTTGTTATAGTTGTCAATTTTATGAAGTAGCACCTACTCACCCCCTCTAGGTGCCCATACGATCCATTTCACTATCCCCTTTTGAACACCGCTTGTCCCCAAGCAGGGGCTGTAGGATACTTGCGACAGAGAGCGTCTTGATCCTCCCAGGTAATGAGTGATGGTGCAGAACCAGAGCACCTGACTTGCACCTGCGCAATAGTGTATTCACCACGAGACACAAGTGCATTATCAAGGAACTGAATCGGGAATACAACAGACTGAGTATCATTAGCAAACAGGCTCAATGGGGTGTGTACCTTGGTAACTGCTGGTACTTGTCGCTTCGGTTGGGAGACATGGATCACACGATGGACCTGGCTAGTAGCTGGTAACTCCAGTTTATATGCTACCTCTCCAATACCATGCAAAATTTTGTATGGACCAAAATAAGACAAGGCTAATTTCTGAGTTCCACGAGCTGCCATATGGCTATAACTTGAGAAAAACCATATCACCAACTTGGAATGAACGCTCAGATCTCTTCTAGTCAGCCTGGTGCTTCATGTGTTGCTGAGCTCGGACCAAATGTTGTTGCAATAAGATAGTGATGGTAGCACGCTCATGTAACTAACTTTCCAGGTTTGTGGAAACACAAGAATCTACATCAATACCAAAGTTGTGAGGTTTATGACCATACAGAACCTCCAATGGCGTATTGACGAAAGCTGAGTGATATGTCGTGTTATACCAATATTCTGCCAAACACGGCCATTCATACCATTTCTTTGGGCAAGCATGGACGAAGCACCTTAGATAAGCCTCTAGACACTGATTCATCCTCTCTGACTGGACGTTAGTTTGTGGGTGGTACGCAGAGATCATGTGCAATGTGGTATCTAAAAGTTTGAATAGTTATTGCCAGAGTCGACTCGTGAAGATACGATCTCTATCCGAGATGATGACCTTGGGCAAACCATGGAGTTTGTACACAAAATTCATGAACTGATTTGCCACAACTGATTCAATAAAGGGATGGCGTAGAGGGACAAAATGTGCATACTTAGTGAATTTATCAATCACCCCTAAAATGACATTGTAGTTATGAGACATGGTAGGACCTTGATGCAAATTACCTTGCAGGCACAATTCGGGACAAGCGAGGGTTGCATTAATCCTGATACCTTGGTGTGTTTGGGTTTGTCTTATCGACAGGTTTGACAACCAGCCACATATGCTTGAACAGTTTGTTTCATGTGTGGCTAGGAAAAATATTGCTTCACACGATGGTAAGTGGCGTGCACACCTGAATGACTACCAATTCCACTACTGTGAAAAGCTTGCATAATGTGATTCTGAGCTAACTCATTGTTGCCTACCCAGATGCGGTCATGATGACGAAGGAGACCATCTCGCATGGAAAAAACTTTGTCATTATGTTCAGATACACTGATTTCTTCAATCAGTTGTTTGTCCTAAGCATCATCCTCATAGCCTGCCTGAATTCGATCAAGACAAGATGGATGAGGCGTAGATGTGGCCATGACATCACACTCCTAAAATTTTCTGGATAGAGCGTCAGCTACCTCATTCATGCTCCCTTTCTTATACTGAAGCTTGAACTGTAAGCCCATTAACTTGACAAACGCCTTATGTTGCAAAGAAGTGTGGAGGCGTTGATCTGACAAATGGAGGATACTTTTGATGTCTGTGTGAATCACATATTCGCGGTGTTGGAGATAGGCGCGTCATTTGTCAATTGATAGAAGAATGGCTAGGACTTATTTCTCATAAACAGAGAGCGTATGATTGCATGACCCTAGCGCCTTACTGATAAAAGCGATAGGATGATCTTATTGCATTAGGACAGCACCAACACCATTGTGTAACACATTTGTCTTCGGGACAAACGACACATTGAAATCTCGAACTGTTAACACAGGTGCAAACACCATGGAATCTTTGAGAGTTTGAAAAGATGTCTGCTGAGCCAGCCCTCAAATGAATAGAACTCCCTTGTTCAGTAATTGCGTAAGAGGTTGTGCTATCACCACATAGTGGCGGATGAATTCCCGGTAATATCCAGTAAGACCGAGAAATCCTCGCAAACCCTTCAACGACGATGGTGCAAGCCACTCTTTAACAGCTGCCACCTTGGAAGAATGAGTAGACACCCCATAGGTGCCAATCACGTTCCCTAGATACTCTAATTCTTGAAAGGCGAAGGAACATTAGCTCTTCATCATCAACAGCTGGTGTTTGTCGAGCAGGAGGAACACTTCCCGAAGATGAATCAAATGCTCATCGAGAGTGGAGCTATAAATCAGAATGTCATCGACAAAGACGAGCACACTTTTTTCGCAAGAGATGGGCGAAGACTTGATTCATTATGCTTTGGAAAGTCGCTGGCGCATTTGTCAGGCCAAACGGCATGACCATGAATTCATACAGGCCCTGATGCGTGTGAAATGCCGTCTTGTACTGCTCATCGTTCGCTAATCAAATATGACACTAGTAGGAAAATGGCTATAGGTAATCAGCACATTCGTGGCTCACATGGTTGAAGTGCCCCACGGCTAAAACAGGGGTGGCTCACCTGTGGGCAGTGCCCTACTAGTAACTAGAACAACCGTGGCACACATGGTCGTAGTGCGTCACAGATATGTGTGGGCCAGGGCCCTGCTGGTCGCACGCCAGATACCCGTAGCGCACATAGGGTAGGTGCGCTACGCTTGTTAGTGTTAACCGTGGCGCACATGGAGGGGGTGCGCTACGCCTAAGCGCACGCCCCTCTACTCTGTAAAATGGGCAGACACATCCGTGGCGGACTTTGGCATGTGCGCCACGGATGTGGCGACTCTTTTTTTGGCAGCTCCACTTTGTGCACATGTGTGATCATCCACCACCCCACACTTCACTTCCCCTTCTTCTTCCTCCTTATATGTAGTCGGGATCCTTATCCTTCCCACCTCAATTTCTCCAATCATTCACCATGTTTAGCATGTTCAACTTGCCTTGGATGTTACATACGTAATAGAGGAAGCTCTCCGGTATCTCATCTCCTTCTCCGGTCTCGCGCGCACCTCTCCTTTCCATCTTCTCGCGATCTGTCTCTCATCTCGGTAAGTTGTCCATGTAAGGATGTGTTCATGTGTATATGGATGATATGCTCATATGTATGTAGATGATCGATGCTCATGATGTGTGTATGGAGAGGATCGATGGTCATGTGTGTGTATATGGAGAGTATCGATGATGCTCATGCATGTGTGTATGGCGGAGAGGATAATGATATGTTCATGTGTGTATGGATCGGTCTCTCTCTCTTGTGTTTGTATGTGAACAAGTTGCCATTTTTTTGCCAAAATGTTGATTCATTTCCATTTTGGCAAGACTTTGGCAATTCGCAAAGGTCCTAATTTTAGGATAGGTCATGCCGAAATTTTCTATCGACTATTGCATGCATGCATTGATTATGTGGTTCTAATAGACTTCTAATTGTACCGTGTACACAGTGCAAGCAAAAATGGTGCTCATAATGAGCAAAGACATTGTGGCTAGATTTTTGAAATGTGCGACGGCCGACATGATATGAAATAACAAGACGGATATAAGATGTTCGTGCAGAAGATGCAAACTCAACTGGGTGATCGACCCAGATTCCGGGAATCTGCAGGCGCACCTGCTCCACCATGGTTTCAAGGATGGATACACTCGTTGGATAAGCAATGACGAAGACGATGGAGACGGTGAAGGTGGGAAACATGACGATGATCATGACGGTGAGCACGGGCGAGATGATGAAGAGTCTCCTGGAGATGGTGAAGGTGCGGAAGCAGACCGGGATGATGATGATCTAAATGCTGGAGGAGCAGACGACGATGGAACAACGTCAGGCTGGGTGCGGGACCCTTATGTGCAAGAGCTGATTCTCAAGCAGACGAGTAACGCCAGGGCTGCCGCTAGAGATAAAGCCAAGATTGCGCAACTTGAGAAAGATGCGGTTACTCCATTGTATGAAGGATGCAGGCCCGATGATACCCGGTTGAATGTAACGCTCAAGGCTATGGAGATGAAGGCAAAACACAAATTGAGTGACGCAAGCTTCTACGATATGATGGCATTCTGGCACGATCGTCTCCCGGAGGGGAACACATGTCCAACTAGTATCGAGGACGCCAAGAAAATCATCTGTCCTCTCAATCTACTGAACGTTAGATATCACGTATGCATCAACGATTGCATCATTTATCGGGGCAAGGACGTGGAGAAAACCACATGTCCGGTGTGCGGCGTGAGTCGATACAAGAAAGGGAAGAAAGCACCTCGAAAGGTGGTATGGTACTTTCCTATCACTCCTCGTCTGCAGCGCTATTTCGCGGACCCTAAGGAAGCGAAGCTCATGCGATGGCATGCGGAAAGGAAGAAGCCAGGAGATGACGATGATGACCCTGAAAAGGATGAGCTGCTGACGCACCCTTCAGATGCTAGCCAGTTGAAAGCATTGGACCTCGACTTCCCAGAATTCGGTGGAGATTCGAGGAACATCAGGCTTGGTGCAAGCACCGATGGACTCAATCTGTTCGGTAGCTAGAGCAGCACGCACAACACTTGGCCCGTGTTTGTATGGATGTACAACCTCCCTTCCTGGTTGTGCATGAAGAAGAAGTACATACAAATGAGTATGCTAATTCAAGGGCCAAAACAACCTGGTACCGACATCAATCTGTATCTCGGGCTGTTGAAAGAGGAGATAGCCACGTTATGGGAATCTGGAGCCAATACTTACGACACTGTCGCACAAGATTATTTCACTATGAGAGCCGCGTTGGTCACTACGGTGCAAGATTATCCAGGTTGCGGGTATATCTCGAGGCAGGTTATCCAAGGATTCTGCGCATGCGTTAGGTTCATGGATAACACAAGCTATCTCCAACTAGAGAAAGATCCAGGGTCTTCAAAAACCATGTTCATGGCGCACCGAAGGTGGCTCGGCAAGAATGATCCATGGAGAAAACGTGGAGACCTGTTCGATGGCAAATCCAAGACCCGAGGAATCCCAGAGTGTAGGAGCAGCGAAGAAGTGGAAGAGTTGCCGAAAAACTGGAAAGATTGTCTTAAGCCTAGAAAGAAGCGAAAGAGGTAGCAAGACAAGCCGCTGATGAAGGTATGGAAAACAAGGTCTGTTTTCTGGGAGTTGCCATACTAGAAGTTTCTCCGCATGCCTCATAGCCTCGACATCATGCATATCACGAAAAACGTGTGCGAGAGTCTGGTCGCCACCATAATCAACATGCCAGATAGGATGAAAGATGGTCCAAAAGCAAGGCACGACCTGATATTCATGGGTATCCGGAAGGAGCTTCACGGAGGACGCACTACTCCTGATGATCAGGAATATGACGATGATCATGAGTCGGAGACGACACAAGGTCGTCGGAAGGGTAAAAAGTTCAAGAAGAATGAATATTACTGCCATCCTTCTTGCTTCACTCCAAGCCAGGATGAGATCAAATAGTTTTTCAAGTGCCTTCTAGGAGTCAAATTTCCTTACGGCTACGCGGGAAAGATAAGCAGATACCTAGATGAGGCGAAGAAGAGGTTTAGTGGCATGAAGTCTCACGACTGTGTCATGCTAATGACGCAGGTACTTCCGGTTGCACTAAGAGGGATAATGGACGAGCACGTCCGTGAAACGTTATTTGGCCTCTGCAAGTTTTTCGACATCATCTCTAGGAAGTCGATTGGCGTGAATCATCTCGGGAGGCTACAGGAGGAGATCATGGTGATACTATGCGAGCTTGAGGTCTACTTCCTACCCGCATTCTTCGACATTATGGTGCATCTGCTGGTCCATGTCGTGGAGGACATCGTCCAACTCGGGCCGATGTTCCTCTGTAGCATGATGGCGTTCGAAAGGATGAACGGACACATCAAAGGATACGTTCGCAACAGGTCCCATCCAGATGGAAGCATAGCCAAGGGCTTTCTAGCCAAAGAGTGCATCTCTTTCTGCACGAATTATCTAGACATCGAGAACCCTGTCGGTCTTCCCGTCAACAGGAACCTTGTCAAGCTCGACGGATCTGGTCACCGAGAGGGTCGTCGCATACTGCATGCAGACTTCGATTTTCGTCGCGCAGACTTTGATCGAGCAAACCTCGTCGCGCTACAGCATTTAGAACTGGTCGATCCTTGGGTACAGAAGCACAAAAGGTTAATCGAGAAGAAGTACAGTGACCGGAGCATACAGAGGACACAGGGAGAAATAATCAAAGAGCACAACTCAGATTTCACGCGTTGGTTCAGGCAGACGCTCCTTGATAATCCCCGCGATCGCATTCTTCTGACACGGAAAATATCATATTCACCTTGTCGCAGGGACCGATGCAAAACCTGGTGACCTATCAGGCGTATGATATAAATGGCTACACATTCTACATGGAGGAAAAGGACAACAAGTGTGATTATGAGAACTCAGGTGTAACGTCAGAATTCTACACCGATGACAATGTGAATGAAAGATTCTACGGAAGAATCGAGGAGATCTGGGAGCTCGACTAATGTGGAGAAAAGGTGCCGATGTTCCGTATCAGATGGGCAAAGAGCGTCGAAAGAGAAGACCGGTATTTCACAACCATGGTTATACCCGAAGCAGCCAAATCCAAGGCCGCCGGTGCGAACGTGGCCGCGAAAAATGAACCGTGGGTACTGGCTACCAAAGTGGACCAATGTTTTTTCATTACCGACCCGACAAAGACTAGCCGTGTTGTCGTGAGGAGAGGAAAAAGAAACATCATCGGACTGGATGGAGTCGCCAACGAGCAAGACTTCGACCAGTACGGCGATCCAAAGATTGAAGATGACGACAACTACGATGCAACAACATACATCACAAGAAGAAAAAGGACAACCCTACCCAAAAAAAGGTAGCCTGTTTGAAAGAAGAAACATTAAAGTGCCGGGGCTAAATTATTCAACCGCGACAAAGAAGGGAAAAAAGATTGTAATAAAATGCTAGCTCAAAAAATATTATAAAACGCGTGCTCGAAAAAGATTGTAATATTCATGGACAAATTATTATGAAATTTAGTTATACTTTGAATCATATTTGTACCACTTTGATGACATATACTATCACTTTTGGGCATTTTTGGAATATTTAAAAGTATTTTAAAAAATAAAACAAAACTTGTATGGCATATATCACCACTTTTGGGCATATTTTGGAACATTTAAAAGTATTTTTAAAATAAAAATAAAAAAGGGGGGCACCATGATTCGAACCTGGGTGCTCACAAGTTTAGAATAGAGTAGTGGGCAGAACCAGTGGGATAGGCAAGTGTAGTTGCTAGAAGGAGTGATGCAGCGTTGTTATATAATGGTTACAACCCAGATAGGCATAGCGCACTAGCCCAAGTGCGCTATAGATATCCGTAGCGCACTATGGCATAGTGCGCTACGCCTATCTGGGTTGTATCCACATCATCATTCCCAACTCTCCCCCATCTCACACACTCATCGATCCCCATCTCTCCCAGCGCGCTCGATCCCCCCCCCCCCCCCCCGCCGCCGCTGTGCTCGATCCGCCAGCCGCCGCCGCCGCCACACTCCATCCCCCCAGCAGCCACCGCCAGCCGCCGCCGCACTCGAGGAGGAGGCTGTGGAGGAGGATCCTCGCCAGCGTCCGAGGAGGAGGCCCACGCGCGTGTTCGAGGAGGAGGAGGAGGTCGCCCGTGTCCGAGAGGAGGAGAAGGCCATCGTTCGCTCGTCGTCGTTCGCCCGCCAACGTCATCCTCGTCTTAGAGGTTAGCCCCTCCCCTCTCTCCCTATCTCCATGTCTCCCTCTCTCCATATCTCTTGTAGTTGCCAACTTCATTCACACGCGTGTCCGAGAGGAGGAGATCCTGAGTGATGAACCCTAGAGAATTTGAGAAGGAAAGACATACTAGAATAAAAAAATATGCAACTGTGCTTGCGTCCAATTTGCTTAGGAATTTGCTATTGCAGAAGTATGATATAGTGTGACCTACTGTTTAATTTTGGTTAGGAATAAATATAGCAGTTGAGCCTAAGATCTTGATGATTTTTTCAAGGGCAATGTAGCACTTTAATTTAATCTTTACCAGATTTTTTTATTCTTAGTTGAACCCGAATGATTACTCTTATGTAGAATTACATCACATTTGTTGGTATTAGATCAAACATAATGCATGAGATAGTTCTCACCTTGGATTTGGAAGTCATGATTTCCCCAAATCAGAAGCAAAAGTAATCAGTATTCTGTGAATTAAAAGATCAGATGTCGATATTCAGGTTCCAGTATGAACAAATAATATATTTGTAATTTATATCAACATTTAAATAATCTGCTTATTTCGTTCATGCTATACTAAGTTTTTATTGATGTAGCTAAACATAAGATGGGCTTTACTTTACCCTATCCAGGTTTTGTACTTCTCAGAATTTTCTGGATACACTGAAATGCTCCCCATTATATCTTGGCTATCTACTGTTACAAATATGAAATCAAGAAACCCTGAGCACATAGTGGACCAATAATAAAGATAATCCAGAACTGATAGCCTTGTGATATGCTAGCTTTAGTACTTTTATCTGTCAATATTGATGGTTTCTACTATGATGGGTGTAGGTTTAGATGGTAGATACTCAATATCACTTTTACTGTGTAGGGTGTAGTTTTTTATCTCATCACATAAGCATACTCAATATCACTACATAGTGTTAATATTATTTGATGGTTTATACTACTCAAAATGTTGTAGAACATAGTAGTACTGTATGTGCTGCTACTATATGTGCAAAGCTACTGTTTTGCAAAGCTACTGTTTTTGCAAAGCTATCTGGAGCTACTGCTTTTGCAAAGCTACTGTATGTGCTGCTACTATATGTGCTGCTGGTTGCTACTACTATATGTGCTGCTGGCTACAAAAAACTACTCTGCTGCTACTACTATATGTGTTGCTGGATCTGGCCATTTATTATGTCGTGTATGCAGGTTCTTGTATGAAATGAGTCCCGATTTTTGCCGTAATGTTGATTAACTTCCATTTCGGCAGAAATCGGGCACTCCTAGTTTAAGAAAATTAGCAAAGGTCATGCCGGATTTTTCCGTGCATTTAACCAATTATTTGTTTTTTATTAGTGCAAAGATGTGTGACAACGACGAGGCTGGATGTTCTAAGCGCATCAGCGCTGAAGGAGAACTCAGACCTCCGAATAAACAATTGACATTCTGGGAGGCGGCCTAGCGGCTAGAAGACGATGAAGAATACCATCCTTCGGAGAGCGAGGATGATGAGATGGAAGACGCGGAGAAGAAGCCGAAGGAACGGCGGGTGATGAAACCACTGATGGCGGAGAGGGCATAGGGAGTGGTAGCAATCCTCCTAAGAAGAAGAAGCCGAAGGAACGGCGCCCGAATACGGTCGGCACCGTCAGGGAGGAAATTACCGAAGTGAGCCCATCAGGGGTTCCTTTGGAGCCCGCCCTTGTTGTCAAAGGGTACGGTGGGCAAGTGGCGGCGATCACCCGGAAAACTATCTCGATCAACACTGAGAATCTCCGGCATAAAGATAATGGCCACTTGCGCACACTCCTCTTTGAGAAGCTGCACGCAACATACAAGTTCCCCGCTAAGTATCAAAACACAAATTATCATGGGGACAAAGTAAACAAATCCGCCCTCACAAAGATGAGCACCGCCCTGGACAGCTGGAGAACCCGGATAAAGAAGAAGATCTATAAAGAAGGCAAAAGTCTCGAGGAGATCCAGAAGATTGACCCGCAGATCATTGAAGATCAGTTCCGGGAGTTCAAGGAGAGGTGTGAATCCGAAAGATCCGTCACCAATAGTAATCGGGGAAAGGTGCTGCAAGCGATGAATATAGGTTATCACCATCTCGGATCTGGTGGATATAGAACCGCGGAGGCCAAATGGAATAAGGAGGACGAACAATATTTATCCAAGGGGATAGAAAACCCCTTTGCGAAGTTCGAACCCGGGCAGGTTTGAAACTTCATCAGGGCCCGTTACCATGTGGACCCAAAAACCAAACAACTCACCGCGGATCCTGCGGTGAAGGAATTCGAGGAAATTATGGTAAGTAATCTAATTACCGCGGATCAACTCGATTGCATTCTAATCGATGATCTAAACTATTCACTATTACTTCTTCTGTAGGAGGAGGAAAATGTTGCTAGTCATGGATCCCAGGGTTCCTCATCCCAGGGGTCGACGGCGGCCACCCGGTGGGATAACCATTTTAACAGGGGGATGAAACGGGCCAAGAAAATAGAGCCAGTTACGAAGAAGTCATCGTCGGCTGGCCATCTGTCCGGCCTCGGGGGTAAGAATTGGGTGGATCATTTTGGTCCACCGCCAAGGACGCATTTAGCACCGTCGGGAAGGAGCGAGGAGGAAAACCGCGAGGTTCAAGAACTTAAGGAACAAGTGGCGTGGATCCCACAGATCGTCCAAGACAACCTGGAAATCACCCTCACGTCCTTCCTGCCTACCTTGGTGGAGTCAATAGCGAACTGGAGTGCGGGTGGTCGAGTAGGTCCGTGCCCGATTCCAAGCATGGCAGCAGCCACTCGTAACGCGGTGCCGACGAATCAGGCAAACTACGTGTTCGTGACCTCACCCTCTAGCACCGCAGTGCCGCAAGTGTTGGTGATTCCCCCTGCCATCACCGCGGCGCGACATGTTGGTGGCCCCCCCGCCATCATCGCGGCGACACCGGAGCTCCAAGCACCCGGTAGGGAGAATACAGCGGCGGCCAGCACCGCGCCATCAAGCAGCCCTTCCATCTCTTGCACGCCCGTCGCTGTATGCGGTTCCTCGACATTAGCCGATCTCGACGCCATCATGGTAAACAAATTGCTTTACCGCCTTTCACGCCATCTATTACTCTTATGGCATCTCTGACGACGCCGTACATGTTTTCCGCAGACGGATGTTCCTTGCACTCTCTTATGCTACGTGAACAAGCTGAGGGATGTTGCCAAGGGTACCATCGTTCAACCCTTGCAGCGCATGTTCCACTCAAGGCCGATGCCAGATAGCGTGCACAGGGTTAAAATTAGTCGGCTGCTAAGGGGCTGCGACGACCTGGAACCTCCCATTCAACCCCCAGGAGCGGATGAAGAAGAGACGGCTGACCTCAGAAGTTGCTTCGGCTTATTATTGCAATGTCCAAAGAGCATGATCCATTTGGGGACGGCGGGGGCCATCACGCCACAGACAACAACACCGCATGTTGTGCCAGCGACAAGCGGTGTTCGGAACTGCAGAGTGTGCATGATGGCGTGCTGACGATAGAGGGACGCCTTCTATCGGAGAAAGATCCCTCGCACCCGGTATTCGTGGTTAAGGTGCCACCAGGCTTGGGCTTCGTTGACAATGCCCCTGCGGATCTGTTCTTCCTGCGGTTCGACGACATCTTCAATATGTTCCACCTATACCCGTTGCACTATACCATGGTCCACCTGTTTTCTCTCAGCCTGGCCATGCAGATCATTAGAGAGAACACACCGGGAATCACTATAGTGGACCCCTACTACATGTGTGACGGCTGCTTGGGTTCCCCCGCTGAACGACGTATCGTGGCCTTGTGCCTTACTTTCCCGAGTAAGTCGTTATTCACTCGCCACCGTCGATTGGCTTTATTAGATTATCATCATTCTTTTTCCAACACATTCATTTTGAATTTTTTGCGCAGAGATGAAGACTGCACGCTCATCTCCTTATCTCCGAAGCATTCCCACGCCACGTATTTCGACTCGGGGAGTCTAGAAAAGAAGAAACACTACAACAAGATCAAGGAAGTTCTGGATGATGCTCTCACTGGCTATGCCTCGACGGAAGGCACCACCTTCGTGCGTACGAAGGTCAAGTTCGGTAGGCACATCTTCAACCACGTAACGGAGTTCCCCTGCATGAAGCAGTCGGAAAACAGTAAGAAGGAAGCCTACTACGCACTCCATCACATGAGGGCGTTCCTACTTGACCAGCAAAATTCTACGCTGCCAAATCATCTCAAATAGTGGGCCGAAGCAAAGGCCAAGATCACTGATTCAGATATTAGACAAGAGATGTATCGCATCCAGCAGCAGTTTGGGGCAATCATCTTTCGTGATGTCATGACTTTGGGGGGGGGGGGTCTTCTACGGAGGAAATATCCCGAATAACCATGACATAGAAGATCGCCTAGAGATGCAGGGTGACTATAGGAAGTTCATGACGAGACAAGGCGTCCTCCCATTCCCTAAGCCGAGCCAGAAGGCTTGATGTTGGCCTAGTTGTAGTTACAAACTATAGATTACCTTTGTGTGTATGTGGACAAGTGTACATGCTACTATAATTATCTTATTAGGTTTATGAATCGTCGCTTACTTCTTTTGCTTATTATTATTATATATCAATCAATGCTTGGTTTTTTTTCTGGTCCTTTGCTCATTTTGGTCCTTCTTTTTTTCCTTACTTTATTAGTCTTTTTTCGAGAATAATATCGATGATTGAAATGTCGTGGCACAATATATATGTGAATGTGCTACGTTGGGATTGTGAGTCTTGTGATATGCACAAGTCCAGGTGTTGTGCATCCTACTTGACTCACAGTTCCATCGTAGCATATTCCTATGTCCAACAACCTATGTATATATATATGAGGCATTTTTTTTGATTTACTTTGGTCTTTTTCGAGAATAATGCCGATGATTGAAATGTCGTGGTACACTATATATGTGAATGTGCTGTGATGGGATTGTAAGCCTTGTGTTATGCACAAGTCCAGATGTTGTGCATCCTACTTGGCTTACGGTTCCATCACAGCATATTCCTGTGTCCAACGACCTAGCTAGTTATATATGAGGCATTCTTTTCGAGTTACTTTGGTCTTTTTCGAGAATAATGCCGATGATTGAAATGTCGTGGAACACTATATATGTGAATGTGCTGCGATGGGATTGTCCGCCTTGTGCTATGCACAGGTCCAGATGTTGTGCATCCTACTTGGCGGACAGTTCCATCATAGCATATTCCTGTGTCGAACAACCTAGTTATATATGAGGCATGCTTTTTGAGTTTGGTCTTTTTGATTTAGGAGTACTTTCTATAAGTGTATCTTCATATGCGACTTTAGTTATATATGTTTTTTTTCAATCACCGGTTAATTATTATTGTCAACTTCTAGATGACGTGGTACGTCGTGTACAAGGGACGGATTCCCGGAGTCTACGATGATTGGGAAGACTGCCGAAAACAGGTGCACCATTTCAGCGGCAATAGCTACAAAGGGTACAACACTATGGCGGAGGTGGAAGCTAGATACACGCGCTATCTAGCGGAAGTTAGGACGAGCTAGTTTAGATGTCTAGGCGAGCTTCCGAGCTCTAACTTGTTCGATCGACACATGTATTCGCATGTCACCAACTACTTTGTAACTTGATCGAAACAATGTATAACTTATGTATTCATGTATGAGACTTGTCTGTATATATTTGTTTCAATCTTGTTTTGCGAATTGTGTATTTATATATATAACTATATATATTATATATGTGTGTATATATGGCTATAATTTTGTATATAATCTGTATTGTATATCATCTGGCCCTGAAATTAAAAAAAAAGACACCCGTGACGCACATGGCACAGCTTCTGTGGCGCACTGTGTCTAAAACGCACCTGCGCAGGATAGTGGCGCACTAACACATGCGCCACAGAAGATAAGTCTTGTAGCGCATCTGGACAGGTATCCGTGGCACACTGGCATGTGCGCCACGCCTATCTCGACACATGCGTGGCGCACCAGGCAGTGCGCCACGGCTAGGAGATATCCGCAGCGCAAGCCTATTGGCGCACGGGCAGTGCGCCACGGATGGCTTTTCCACCTCCGCTACTAACTGAGTGTTTTCCTAGTAGTGTGATGATAGCCGGATCGGAGGTCGAGCTTAGTAAAGAAATGAGCTCCAGCCAATTCATCAAGCAATTCGTCAATTACTGGTAGAGGGTGCTTGTTCTTCACAGTGGGAGTGTTCAATTGTCGATAATCAACGCAAAATCTCCATTGGACATCTTTATTCGTCACTAACAGCACATGCTAGGCAAAGGCGCTGGAACTGCGAAAAATGATGCCATTGTAGAGCATGTCATAAACTTGCCTCTCGATTTTGTCCTACTTTTTTGAACTGTATCGATAGGGTCGTACCTTAAATGGCGAGCACTAGGTATGAGTGGAATCGAAGGATCCTGGGGTCGCTCAGGTGGCAAGATTTTCGGTTCTTGGAACAGATGAGCAAACTCCTGCATGATGGGTTGCAGTGCATGATGAATATCTAGAGGAATCGTGGCTGTATCAGTGCATCAATAGCAGTCACTGTGTCCTCGTTAACCGATTGAACTAACACTAGTTGCTCAACACTGTTACGTTTCAGCAACCCCTTGAGTTTATGCACACTAACACTTTTACATTTAGTCGTTTTACTCTGAACTCCTCAAATTGTGATGTGCCTTTTGTTATGTGTGGAACGCATCACTTTCCTGCACCAATAAACCCACATGTGACTGTGTAAATCAAGCCAGTCTGCTCCGAGTATCATATCATAGCACCCAATGTTCAAGACATGAACAGAGTGAGTGAAAGTATGTCCCAGAACTCCCCATTCAAAATATGTCGCAAAGGAATTGCAGTAAATAGGGTGGCCATCACTAACTGTGAATTCTCTGTCATGTATTGTTTAAGTGACACACTGTAGTTATGTTTCCATTTTGGTGCTGAGGAAAGAAACTACACTTTCTGAGTCAATAAGAATCAATTGATCTTTGCCCACAATGACTTGCAACCTGATGGTGTGTTTATTTCAGCTAGATTTAGTGTGGTGGCATCAGACAACAACATTAGATCATCAGTGTCCGAGGCCTCCTCACTATTTTCATCCTTAGCATTAGTAGATATCGGTAGAATTTCCATAAGTTCTTCAATGACATGTTGGTGCACCTTGTTGGGACATTTATGGGTTCTACTCCAACGATCACCACACGTAAAACAGAGCCCCTTAGATCTTCTGTAAGATTTCAGAGTGTCCAAGCGCTCTTCCCATTTGGTAGGTTCTTGTCTCTTGCCCTCGTCCGCTTTACTGGCAGATTTTTCCTTGCCAATAGTAACTTTGTCATTTGGACTGTAAGAGGAACGAGAACTGTATTTGGAATATGTTGGAAATAAATTAGCTGTTTTCAGTGTTTTTCAGTCATTCAGAGTAGTGTTCTCTGTCAGGTCTAGCTATTAGCTGTTTTTCAGTGTTTTCTGTTATAGACTCGATCAGCTCCGTGTTTGTACGAGCTGATCCTAGTTTTTAGCTGGGCGAGGACCTGTTCCTGGACGTGGGATGGCACGTCCTGGTAGGTGGACACGTTCCTCCGCTTATCTTTGTAATCGCCAGAATAAAAGGAAAGCAAGAACAGAAAACGCGGTCAGTTGATCACCGCACAAAAATCTCTCTGTCTCTGTCTTCTTCTCTACACAGATCGTCGTTCATCCACTCATAGTCCACATCTGGTATCAGAGCCTTGTGTGAGAGATCCTCGTCGGGATGAGTGGGAAGACGGACAACACCGGGAAGAGGAAGAATGATGGAGGCGATGGCACGTCGTCTCAGGGCGGCGGGCAGACACCTCCACCTGCATCACCTGCTAGGCTCACCGGCAACGACGCAGTTGCGGCGGGAGGGGCCACACAGCAGCGCCTGATGCGCAGCGACGGAGGTAACTGGCCGCAGCTCACGCGCACAAATTACGCGGACTGGGCAATTCTGATGCAGGTGATGCTCGAGGGCCGGTTCCTGTGGGACGCGATCGAGAACGGAACCACTGTGCGTTCCGACGATCGCCTTGCCCTCGAGGCAATCCTCCGCGGCGTGCCGCCGGAGATGATGGCGACCCTCGCTGCGAAGGGGTCGGCCAAGGGCGCATGGGACGCGCTGAAGACGATGCGGCTCGGTGTCGCCAGGGTTCGCGACGCAAGGGCCGACACGCTCAACAAACAGTTCGCCTCCATCACGTTCAACGATGGGGAGAGCGTCGATGACTTCGCCATCCGTATCACCTGTTTGGTGAACCAGATGGCGCTCCTCGGTAAGGTCATCCCTGAGGGGGAGACGGTGCGCAAGATGCTGTCGGTGCTCCCGCGCCGCTACGGCCAGATCGCCATGTCCATCGAGACGTTGGTCGATCTGGACACGCTCTCGATCGAGGAATTGGTGGGGCGCCTCAAGGCCGCGGAGGAGCGGTACGCGATCGACCACGAGCTCGCTGCCGGCATGGGGGAGCTGCTCCTCACCGAGGAGGAATGGCGCTCACGCACAAAGGGCCGGGGCGGCGGTGCACCTGGTGGTGGATCCAGCGGCGGTGGCTCGGGTAGCGGAGACCGCCGACGCGAGAAGGGCCGTGATCGCGCCAAGGAGGGTGCGCGCAAGGACGGGGCAAGACTGGAGCCGCCCGCGACGACGCGTGCCGCTACTGCGGTAAGAAAGGTCACTGGGCTCGTGAGTGCAGGAAGAGGCAGCGTGACGAAGCGCACCTCGCTCGCGACACGGGTGACCAAGGCGACGAAGAAGACCCCACCCTGCTGATGGCGGTGGTCACCACGGCGTCGCTGGAACCTGAGCACGTGGGAGGACAGGTCTTCCTCAACGAGACACGTGCAGAGGCAAACCTCGGCACCGAGGGGGAGCCCTGCGACGGTCGCTGGTACCTCGACACGGGCGCGTCCAA
Organism: Avena sativa; assembly: GCA_916181665.1. Taxonomy (NCBI): domain Eukaryota; kingdom Viridiplantae; phylum Streptophyta; class Magnoliopsida; order Poales; family Poaceae; genus Avena; species Avena sativa. The sequence goes on from OV702280.1 coordinate 124,723,866, forward strand.
CCACATGTCCGGCGACTGCGCAGCGTTCGCGGAGCTGGACAGCGGAATCACAGGCAGCGTCAAGTTTGGCGATGGATCGACCGTCGCCATCCAAGGGCGGGGGACGGTGACGTTCACCATTCGCTCCGGCGACCAGCGAGCGCTCACCAACGTCTACTACATTCCCCGCCTCAAGACCAGCATCGTCAGCCTCGGCCAACTGGACGAGAACGGCTGCGACACTGAGATCCACAGTGGCGTAATGACGCTCTATGATCGCCGTGGCAAGGAGCTCGCCCAGGTGCGGCGAAACGGACGGCGACTGTACGTCGTCAAGTTGGAGCTCTCGCCTCCCGTGTGCCTGGCAACGCAGCATGGCAGTGATGCTTGGCGCTGGCACGAACGCCTCGGGCATCAGAACTTCGAGGCCCTCAGACGCATGGCCAGAGAGGGCCTGGTGCGTGGCCTACCCGGCATCGAGCACGCCGAGGAACTGTGTCGGGCGTGCCTCGTCGGAAAGCAGCGCCGACCCCCTTTCCCGCAGAAGGCCGTGTACCGAGCCACGGACACGCTCGAGCTGGTGCACGCAGACCTCTGCGGCCCGATCTCTCCGCCCACGCCTGGTGGCCGCAAGTACTTCATGCTGCTTGTCGACGACGCAAGCCGTTACATGTGGGCAGTGCTCCTGACCTCCAAGGAGGTGCAGAGGATGCCATCAAGAAGTTCAAGGCCACCGTTGAGAAGGAGTCCAAGACGCCCCTCCGCACGTTCCGCACTGATCGGGGCGGCGAGTTCACCTCGGGTGCGCTTGTCGAATACTTCGCCACACAAGGGGTGCAGCGGCACCTCACAGCTCCTTACTCGCCGCAGCAGAATGGGGTGGTCGAAAGACGCAACCAGACTGTGGTTGGCATGGCGCGGAGCATGCTCAAGGCAAAGGGCATGCCGAACCGCTTCTAGGGCGAGGCGGTCACGACGGCGGTCTACATCCTCAACCGTTCATACACGAGGAGCCTGCCATAGATGACTCCCTACGAGGCGTGGCACGGGTACAAGCCCGACGTCGAGCACCTGCGGGTGTTTGGCTGCGTCGCACACGCCAAGGTAACACGCCCAGGCCTAAAGAAGCTTGATGACCGTAGCGTGCCCATGGTCTTCCTCGGGTACGAGCCGGGCTCCAAAGCTTACCGGCTGTACGATCCTACTGCGAACTGTGTCGCGGTGTCGCGTGATGTGGTCTTCGACGAAGACTCCAGCTGGGACTGGGGCACGGCGTCAGGGACATCTGAGGATGACGAGCCTCTCGTCGTTGAGTACATGGCGCACGGGGGCATGCCTGCACCGTCAAATGCCCCTGCGGCAGGGCCCCGTCCTGCAACACACGCCTCAGCGACAGCTGAGACGACGCCAGCACAGACCGTGGCAGCGACACCATCGGCATCGGCATCAGGGGGAGCATCGACTCCTGCCATAAGCTCGGCTGCAGTGGGTGCCTCGCCGACAACCCCTGTTCGCCACGTCACACCGCCCACCTCATTCGCTGAGCAGCTGGACGCGGCGTGTGACTCTGACGGGAAACTCCGGTTCCGCCTTGTCTCCGATCTGATCGACAAGGACGCGGCCGTGCCTGCACGCCCGGAGCGGCTGTTTTTCGTTGAGGAGCCAGGCACGTTCGCAGAAGCTGAACCCCACGAGTGCTGGCGCGTGGCGATGCTGGACGAGCTCAAAGCCATCGAGGACAACGCCACTTGGACGCTGACGGAGCTGCCTGCTGGGCACCGTCCGATAGGCCTCAAGTGGGTGTTCAAGACAAAGAAGAACGAGGCTGGTGCTGTGGTGAAGCACAAGGCGCGCTTAGTGGCCAAGGGCTAGGTGCAGCGCGAGGGTGTCGATTTCGACGAGGTCTTCGCGCCCGTCGCTCGCCTTGACTCCGTGCGGGTACTGGTGGCCATAGCTGCTCAGCAGGAGTGGCAAGTGCATCACCTCGACGTGAAGTCGGCGTTCCTGAATGGAGACCTCCACGAGGAGGTGTATGTTGCGCAGCCTCCGGGCTTCGAACGCGACGGCGAGAAGGGCAAGGTATATCACCTCCATAAGGCGTTGTATGGCCTCCGCCAAGCTCCTCGTGCGTGGAACCACAAGCTCGACACCACGCTCAGACAACTAGGATTCAGCAGCAGCCCCTCAGAGCACGCTATGTATGCCCGTGGGCAGGGGCGTGCACGTCTCCTGCTCGGTGTGTATGTGGACGATCTGATCGTCACTGGAGCTGACGCTGTGGAAATTGAGCGCTTCAAGCAGGAGATGAAGGACAAGTTCATCATGAGCGACCTGGGGCCTCTTCGTTTCTATCTTGGAATCGAGGTCGGCCAGAGCTCGAGCGGCATCACTTTGTCGCAGGGCGCGTACGCGAGGAAGCTACTGCAACTCGCTGGCATGGGCCAGTGCAATCCAGCGCAGGTGCCTATGGAACCAAGGCTCAAGCTGAGCAAGGCAAGCAAAGCACAGGCTACCGATGCCACCTTCTACAGGAGCGTCGTGGGATGCTTGCGCTACCTGGTGCATACACGACCCGACATCTCCTTTGCCGTCGGTTACGTGAGTCGCTTCATGGAAGCGCCCACCATCGAGCACCTCGCCGCCGTCAAGCATCTGCTAAGGTACATTGCTGGCACGACTGATCTTGGTTGCAAGTATACGGTGGAAGGAGATGAGAGACTGACAGGGTTCAGTGACTCAGACATGGCCGGTGATGTGGATGATCGGAAAAGTACCTCCGGTGTCCTCTACATGCTGGGCCGTAATCCTATCACCTGGCAGTCTGCAAAACAGAAGATTGTGGCCTTGAGCTCCTGCGAAGCTGAGTATGTTGCTGCAACTACTGCAGCCTGTCAAGGGGTGTGGCTCCAACGTCTGATGCAGGACTTGGTCGAGAAGAGCCAAGACACTATGACCATCCACATTGACAACAAGTCAGCGATTCAATTGTGCAAGAATCCAGTCTTCCATGATCGGAGTAAGCACATTGAAGTTCGTTACCATTTCATTCGCGAGTGCATCACGGCAGGCAAAATCAATGTCGAATATGTTCGCACCGATGAGCAGCTCGCAGACATCCTTACCAAGTCACTTGGGCGCATCAGGTTCCTGGAGCTCCGCACGAAGATTGGCATGGTGAAGGTGAAGTAGAGATCACGGCTAAATTAGGGGGAGTTTGTTGGAAATAAATTAGCCGTTTTCAGTGTTTTTCAGTCATTCGTGTTCTCTGTCAGGTCTAGCTGTTAGCTGTTTTTCAATGTTTTCTGTTATAGACTCGATCAGCTCCGTGTTTGTACGAGCTGATCCTAGTTTTTAGCTGGGCGAGGACCTGTTCCTGGACGTGGGATGGCACATCCTGGTAGGTGGACACGTTCCTCCGCTTATCTCTGTAATCGCCAGAATAAAAGGAAAGCAAGAACAGAAAACGCGGTCAGTTGATCACCGCACAAAAATCTCTCTGTCTCTGTCTTCTTCTCTATACAGATCGTCGTTCATCCACTCATAGTCCACAGAATATTGCTTTGAATCAGCTCGAAGAGTGGAATTGTTCTTGTTGTTCTCCAACTCTTCTTCCTGTAACAGAGCCAGAAGACATGCAGTATCCAGATCGTGGGGGCAATGTAGATGAATAGCAAAACGAATGTCCTCTTTAAACCATGCATAAATTCTTCTACAAAGAAAGTATCATCTAATGAAAAATTATATAACAACAACTGATTACGCAACACTTCGTACTGGTCATAATCTTCATTAACTGTTCCAATATGATGCAAGGCACGCATCTGATGCCTATATTTCAGGTATTTGTTCTTACCAAATTTCTCATGAACTAATCTACATATTTCACCCCAAACATCTAGACGACCCTTAGCTTGGACATTGCGCAGCCACAAAGCAGCAGTGCCCCTGAAATTCAGTGTGGCATATCTAGTACGCAAATTATCCTTAACATGGTAGAGCTCAAAATATGTTTCACAACCAGCTACCACACCTTAGGATTTCCCCCTTAAAGCATGGGAAATTCATCTTCGGTGTAGCCCGATGCCCCTCCTGAAGCTTTGTTCGGTTTCTAGGAAACAAACCCCTGCAGGGATCCGATTCACACAGGAATTGGGTGATCCCCTCGTGTCACCCAAATCCCCATTTAACCCCTCCGTTAATCCCACCAATCCCCGCTGCTGCTTTGGTCTGTTCGGTTAAGCCCCAAAGAAATGCACGTACCAGAAGCTCTAGTTTAGCGCCAGACCGCCAGTGCTCTGTTATTTCGGATGGCATGCACAATGTGCAGCATCCACTTATCTAGACCAATCCTATTATTCTGCTGTATCATCTCATGAACTTGATTGAATTCTAAGGAGAATCACAAAATCTAAAGAACATACAAAAACTTGGCCTCTCTCCACCTGTATTAACTTTTCCACAATGCAGAATTATCGATGTTTCATACATGAACCGCACTAGATCTTCCGGAGGTTCCAGAACAAAAAATCAGAATAAACATATTCCTTTTCACATCAGTTAAACTCATGTTTTTATGTCATGTTTGCATAGACGAATTCTGAACTTAACTAGTCACTCTAGCCAAGAGCTTTTCCAACATCAATCCTGATGGAGGTAGCAATTGCAACCAGCGCACCCCGAGTCTTCTGTCATCACTCTATCTATCTTCCTCCACATTACATGTCCATGATATTTCTGAAATCATAGCCACAAACAAAAGATTTAAATATGATTATGTGAGATACTCATGGAGTCTCCTTCGAAAGTCAAATACATATGTTATTTTAAAAAATATCATTTGCTTAAATACTGTACTAAAAACAGATAAGGACACATCGAATAAGAAAATCCATGTACCAGATCAAGGATATGTTGTATGCAAGTCCAAGTGAATGAATAAAAAATTGACTTGTTGATTTGAAAATAGAAGGGAAAGAAAAATCATTATCTACAACTGAAACTGAAGCAAACGGGAACATGTGTTTCACAAACAAGACAGGTACTCCCTCCATTTAGAAATATAAGATGTTTTAGGTTTGTGGAGGAGATATATCTAGACACCTTTTAGTGTATAGTTTCAAATGAATCTAGACACTAAAAGGTGTCTAGATACATCTCATTCACAAACTTAAAACATCTTATATTTCCAAACGAAGGGAGTATTTCACAAATCGGAACATGAAACAACCACCAACAAAACTAAAGCACCATGATAGATGGTAGTACTGTTACAGCTACAACCAAAAATATACAACACTACTTCTCCACTTTATCTTACAGGAAGGTCCAAACACAAATTATCGAAATAATCATCTACAACATTTCCTTATGGTCGAGATTTTTTTTTGCAGTACTGAAACTCTAAAATATTTGGAAACTCAGTTGATATGAAGGAAGCTTGGTAACTAACTGAAAGATTATCTCAATTACTACTGAAATATGAATCCACATAGGATTAGCAACTGGTTTTCTCAATTTCTATGGGTTATACCTTATTTCGACTTCGCCAAAAAACAATTTGTACCAAAAACTACAGAACCGAATGTAATAGACAGATCAAACAGAATCGATCTTCCTCTCCATTGCATTTGCACAACAATCCATCATATCGATCAAGAGAAAGAGCAAGAACATGTAAAAAAAAGCTCAGCTAGCAAAGAACCAGCAACATGGTGCGATTTTCTTTCCTTTTTTATACATCCATGTAGTTTGTGCATGTTATTTATCATAGATGGGATCATGTATTAGTTTGTATGACATGATGATTATTGTACCCTCTCTTGCCTCAATCTAAGGACTTGTCAGGTACCCAAGACCCCAAGGATTGATCTAGGTATAGAGAGTGTGAGTAATGAATAATCTGCAAGATGGGAATCCTAGTGACAGAAAGGGTAGTATGGCTGTATGTGAGGGATTTACTTGGGGATTAACGGTGATGTCACTGCGCATATTATTAGATATCTTTCTTCTATGGATGAGACTAATAGGCTATTGCTATAAGCGGTTGCAGAGGCGATATCAGCTATGGATGCACTTCCCACATATAATTATCTTTCTCTAATGATTACATGCATACTTTATTATTATCTTCTATTCCCATCAGATGTTTTGCATAGCTACAGGTGAAACCGAACACACCAGGCCCTCTCTCTCCATCATCAATAACAATAAAAGATCACAAACTCTTGGTCTGGTAAAACACTAATAGAATTCTAAAACTACCGAAGGTCCGTTAATGTAACTTTACTATGCTTTCTCCTTCCCGAGGATTCGATAACCTTGGTCTACTAGGGAAAAAGAGCTATACTACATCCGTAATCCAGATCGAAGGTATCACACCAAGAGATAAATACCCATCTCCCGGGAATGGCCATGCCATGGTGTAGCATGCGTGAAAATTACCTCAGGCCCCTAGGCGCGACCTAATCTTGCACCTCCTCTGGGAAAATAACGGTTTTTCGGGTTCAGAAAATGAAAAGTCAAGATTTCTCCAAATGACCACAAAATCTCTAGTTGGAGAAGTTTCTTGCGATGACGAGAGGGAGCTAAGTGCTGGGTTTAGGCTCAATCCATGGAGGGGTTCCATATTCTAGGCACCGAGGGGGGAATCTAGGGTTGATAGCCATGTTAACTCACACTCGATAGACATCCTAGTGGTGCCTTGGGTGCCAAAGGATCGGGTATGCCTTGCTTATGATTTTATGAGGGCAGTGGGTCACATGGAAGGGCTCCAAGAGCTAATTTCACATTTTTTTTATTTTTTTAGATTTTGTTTGGTGCTGCCCAAAAAAAGGCGCAATCCGTCGGCGGCCACGACAACGCAAGGTTCGGTGCAATCTTGGACCCAGGCATGCATCCATCCTTGGTACCCTATGGGGCACCCCAAACCATTTTGCATGAATTGAGAGTGTCTTATCGAGTACCTAAAATAAGAAACCGCATCTACCGGGCCGTAACTCGAAAAAATGAAGTATATGCTTGTGATGAGTGCATATTTGCATCATGTTTTAGATCATTATTTTGCATTATAGTTATAGGATCTTGGTATTTTATGGCGTTCGCACACACCTTTTATGTTTATTTTCACCAGGATCGGGACAGATGATGGATCAAATCTTGGACCAGTTATATTGGAGTGAAAAGGAGCCAAAAACTATGTAAATTGCTTATTTGGGGCATACAGAAGGCTTAACGACCAACTATACTACGGGAGAACTTTTCTGGCCAAATAGTTCCCGCTGTATAGTTGGTGCCGACACCGCCTTCTCAAATAGTTTCACCCCGTGCAACTGGATCGGAAAGACGACATACAGAACACCCAGAAATCATCGAAAACGTCACCTCCGGAAGGGATATGAAGGGGGAACTTGACCTAGGGATCCATTTTTGCCCTAAGAAGATCTAGGAGGACAAGGCATCAATCTCCATCTTCATCAACCGTTGCATCTCCATCCATCATCTCCATCCATCCCATCTAGATCTTGTTGTAATTCTTGCACTAGGTGTTGATTTATACAAGTATTATTCATCGATAATCATTTCCATTACCATTGGCATGATGCTGTTTGCCTCCATGTCTGAGTAGATCATTAGTTCTTGGGGAGATGGAGAAACCCTAGTATATGATTGAGATGAAATAGGGTTTATTATGTTATACATTATTATATTTATGTGTTAATTGTCTTCATCTTTATGTTGGGAGTTGTGGACATCCTTAATATTTGCCTCTCACGGGGACTGGATGAAGGGGATTACTTGTTGGTAGACGGAGGGATGATAGCACTTACTGTGACTATAAAGTCGTTGTGATCCTTTACGTACAAACTTGGGGAAGCAAGGAGAACTCATTAAGCCATGTCCATGCTGCGTGAAGATCTCTTAATAGCGGGATAATATTATTGATGTCGTTTATATGCAGCTGTGGTTATGAAGGATGGTGTGAGAAGTGGTTGCTGCCTAATCATCCATATATGGAGCTCCTCCCACATACATGCATCTCATGAGAATATTCGTTATAATAAACTTGACCACTTAGTCTAATTTGCTAGCGGTGTATCCACCACTCCCTGAGAACGCCTTTCCCCTATTGCAGTTTCAATCTTTCTTACACACTTGTACTACCTTCTGCATTAAGTTTGACGTTACGTTACTTTACTGTTTCAGTCAACCAAAAACCCCAAAACAATCCTACTTTTCTTGCATCTATGAATTATTCCTTAAGTACTATGTTTAGTTTTAATTAAGAGCATTTTAGTCTTTCACCTACTGCTCCCTGTGGGATCGATATATTTATTTCAAAACTAGCTACAAACTATCTGTGCACTTGCAATCATCAAGCTATTTTCTGGCACCGTTGCCAGGGAGCTTAGCTCTATAAGTCACTTTACTTTTAGTTATTTATTTTTGTTGTACTAATTTTTGATTTGAGTTGCAGGACCATAACAATAGACAACACTCAGCATTTAATGCAGCTTGAGGCAGTAAGGAATATGGGTTAGCCCATGGACGCTTTTATAACTATCAGTAGAAGAATAAACCCCGATGGTATTGAGATCCATCCCTTATTATTTGAGTTACTTAACTCTAAGAAGTTTTCATGGACCAATCAAGAGAGTCCATATGGACACTTAGAATTCTTTGAAGATGCTTTTGGTTCCTTCATATTTGATGATTGTGACCTTGACAAGGTTAAAATCTAGTTGTTTAGACAAACTCTCTCTAATAATGTTTGCAACTGGTATAGATCCTTTTGTGTAGAAGCTCCAAGGACATGGATGGATTTGACAACCAATTTCTTGTCAAAATATTACTCAGAGAGCAAAGCTCACAGGATGAGAGGTATTATTATTAGTTTCAAAAATAATTCTTATGAGAGTTCATATGAAGGCTATTTGAGGTATAAAAGCTATCTAGATAATTGCCCCCATCACCGTTTTCCTGATTGGTTAATCACCCATACTTTCTATGGAGGGCTTAATAATAAAAACATAACGAGCCTGGATACCGCTTCTAATGGTAGTTTCCTATCTTATATCTATGATGAAGATTGAAAATTAATAATGTAAATGAAAGAAACAACGGAAAATCTTAAAAATGAGGAGAGCAATATGAATAGTTCTTCTGAATATGCTTATGTTAACGACTTTCTTGCAGATGAAAGGACTTGTGCAATTATTAAAACCCTTGGTATTGATTCTTATTCGGTAAAGAAAATTATTGAGAATTATGCAGGGCATCTACAGGTACCTATAGGATGGGAACCTCACAAACCTCTCAAAGAAAAGAAGCGAGCAAGAGAGAACGCATCATTGGTAGAATTTTCCTCTGAACCTATTCAAGAGAATATTAAGAAAAAGTGCAGGGAGGAAGAATGTATAAGGAGAAGATCAAAGAAACCAAAAAAGAACCCCAATTCTACCAATGCAAATATTGTTATATTTAAGGATCTTATGGAGGCAAGAATCATGGAAAATGAAGTATTTATGCTAGATTTTGAAACTTCAGACTTCATTTCAGGTAACATACAAGGTAAAGAAACTTCTAAACCTATGACTCCTATATACTATGGAGAAACTTCCTTATACGGAATTTGTGAGACGATTTCCATAATAAATATTATGCCTTCATCACCTTATGAAGAACTTCGGTACAATCTAAGTAATCCAGTTGTAGAATTGGTAGACACTACTATTATATTGTCTAATAGAACTAATATAAAACTGGAAGGTGTTATTCGAAATTTTTATATTTTTATTGGACCACTCATGTACCCTCTCGATTTTCATATTGTTTATATGCCGCGAGATACTTTTTGTCCTATTCTTTTAGGTAGGCCTTTTGTCTCTATAACCAAAGCTCGAATTGATAATAAGGAGGATACTATTTCCATGATGTTTGGAGGGGAGGAAATGACATTCCACATCCCCAAACTTAAAAGAGGCCATATGAAATAGAAGATATCAAGGAAGAGAAAACAATTGACGAGCTAGCCGCAATTCATTTCAGCACTCCCCAAGATGAATTAGAAAGGAGCTTAGTTAATTGGGAAGAGGCACTAGATGATGAGGAAACAGAAGACATGGATGATTACCTTGACTCCATTCCAAAAGCACAAACCCACATGATTAACTAGTAAGAAAAGGTGATGAAGAACCTCCGCCAATTGAACTGAAAAGACTTCCAAAAAATATGAGGTATGAATTTTTAGATAATGAAAATAAATGTCCTGTTATTATTAGTAAAAATTTATCAAAAAATGAAAAAAAAAACTTATTTCAGTTTTGATCAAACATCGTAAAGCATTTGGGTATACTCTAAGTGATATTAAAGGAATATATCCATCCATTGTGACACATAAGATTACCATGCTTGAAGATGTTGTACCTCTAGTTGACACACAAAAAAGGCTTAATCCAAAAATGAAAGAAGTAGTAAGAAAAGAAGTTATACGATTATTAGATGCCGGCATAATATATCATATTTCTGGTAGTAAGTGGGTTAGCCCAGCTCATTTCATACCAAGACATGGGGGTCTTGATGCCGCTATGAATGAGGATGGTGAGCTAGTACCTATAAGTCCTATTGTGGGGTATCGCGTGTGCATCAATTTTAGAAGACTAAACCATGAGACACAGAAAAATCATAAACCTATACCATTCATGGATAGAATTTTAGAAAGACTAAGCAATAATTCTTATTTTTATTTTGTTGATGGTTATTCCGGTTATTCTCAAATTGCTATACAGCCCGAAGATCAAGAGAAAACAACTTTCACATGTCCTTATGGTACTTATGCTTATAGATTAATCTTGTTTGGCTTATGTAATGCAGATGCAACCTTTCAAGAGTGTGTTTGAAAAATCTTTGAAGATATTGTTGAGAAGACTATGGAAGTTATAACAAATGATTTCATTGTTTGTGGAACAACATTTGATAATTGTCTCTACAATTTGACCAAAGTTTTGCAGATATGGAGGCAATCAAATTTAGTTTTCAATTGGGAGCAATGTCGATTCATGGAAAGATAAGGTAAAGTTTTTGGACATAATGTTTCAGAAAAAGGTATAGAAATAGATATGACTAATATAAGTTCTATAGAGAATCTTCCCATACCCCAAGACATTAAAAACTTAAAAATGTTTCTCGGATATGCAGCTTTGTCAAGTGTTTTATAGAGGATTTTGCCAAAATAGCTATGCCTCTCACTAACCTTCTTGAGAAGGGAAACTCCGTTCTACTTAGACCAAGACTGCATTGCAGCTTTTGAAAATCTTAAAAACAAATTAGTTTCAGCACCTATCACGCAATCTCCAAAATGGAATGAACCCTTTGAAATCAAGTGTGATGCTAGTGACTATGTTGTAGGAGTTGTGCTAGGACAGCGAGACAGGAATAATTTAAATGTTATTCACTATGCTAGTAGGACATTTAATAAGATTCAGAATAATTATGCTACTACCGAGAAAGAGTTCATAGCTATAATTTTTGCTTGTGATAAATTTAGATCTTACATTATTAATTCTAGAGTAATAATTCATACAGATCACCAAGCTTTGTGTCACCTTATTGTGAAAAAGGATTCAAATCCCAGGTTCATTAGGTGGGTGTTATTACTACAAGAATATGATTTGCAAATAGTAGGTAGCAGGGGTAAGGATAATCCAGTAGCAGATCATCTATCGAGGATGGAGGGAATAATTACCGACCCTGTACCTATAAATGAGTCATTTCCGGGAGAATACTTAGAAAAAATTGAAGTTGTTGATCCATGGTATGCAGATTATGCTAATTATCTTGCAGTAAAATTTTTACCTCCTGGTATGACAAGAAATAAAAGAATGAAATTATTTAATGATCTCAGACACTACTTTTGGGATGATCCATTTCTTTATCGTCATGGACCCGATGGAACGATTGAAAGTGTGTTCCTAACCATGAAATGAATGCAATTTTGCAAGCTTTTCAAGGCAGCCCGTATGGAGGACATCACGCAGGCAGGCGAACTGCAGAAAAGGTACTTGAGTCTGGATTCTGTTGGCCCACCTTGTTCAAGGATGCACAAAGGTTTGTGGAATATTGTGATTCTTGCTAGAGAAGAGGTAATATGGCAGAAGACAAGAGATGGCAATGAATTATAGTCTTATAATCAAACCATTTGATGTATGGGGAATGGATTACATGGGACTCTTTATAGAATCAAATGGATACACTCATATTCTTGTTGATGTCGATTATGTTACTAAATGGGTTGAAGCTATCCTAACTAATAATGCAGATGCAGGTACTTTCGTGAAGATGATCAAGGATGTCATATTTCCCAGGTTTGGAGTTCCAAGATTTTTAATTACTAATGGTGGTTCTCATTTTATGAAATGAACTTTTAGGAAAATCCTCAGCAAATATGGAGTAACTCACTGTGTTGCTTCACCATATCATCCTCAAACGAGTGGTCAAGTGGAACTCTCTAATAGAGAACTGAAGACCATACTCGAGAAGACGGTGGATAAATCAAGAAAAGATTGGTCATACAAGCTAAATGACACTCTTTGGGCCTACCGAACTACATTTAAAAATCCGATGGGTATGACACCATATAAAATGGTATATGGTAAGGCGTGCCACCGACCTTTAGAATTGGAACATAGAGCCTTTTGGGCAATCAAGAACTTAAACTATGATCTTAAAGCAGCAGGAGAAAAAAGTTTATTAGACATACATGCTTTAGATGAGTTTAGGAGTGAGGCTTATAAAAATGCTAGATTGTTTAAGGAAAAAGTAAAAAGATGGCATGATAGAAAAATAGAGGATAAAGTCTTTAAAAATGGAGATAAAGTTTTTTCTCTATAACTCCCTCCTTAAGATGTTTCCAGGAAAGCTCAGATCAAAGTGGGAAGGCCCCTATATAGTTGAAGAGGCTTATGCATCGGGAGCAGTGAAGCTCCAGGGGAAAACACCCTCTCTTTCATGGATAGTGAATGGACAATGCTTGAAGAATTATTGTGAAAAACAAGATATAAATGAAATCACTTTACGAATAATTACACCAGAAGACTTGATTGAGCAAAAATATAGAAGGAATGGTAACTAGAAGAATGACAAGATCGAGACGAAGTGAGCAACGCTTTGTTCAAGCTATAGACCATAAAAGTGCACTTCATGGGAGACAACCCATGTGAAATAAAGGGACAAGTATGTTTTAAATTTTCAAGAAAGTTTTAGCTAGGTTTGATATTGAATAAAGGAACACTTGAAGCTCTTGTGAAATAAAAGAAATTTGGTCATGATAAAATTCTCGTTCAATGAATGTTAATGTTGGTTGAAAATTTAAGTTGTCATTTTTCTATCAAAACTTGGTTTTTCATTAAGTTTTAGACTAAAAATTAATTCCCAAAGAAATAGATAAATTTTGATGTATACTATAACCTTAACAAACAACTATATGGCGGGGATTAAATTTCCAGCCATATAGTGGCGGCCGTATAGTTATTCATCTCATCACCAAATTTTTATGCCAGGATACAGAGAGTTTAACGACCAACTATACGACGGGAAGAAATATTTCGGCTGTATAGTTGCGGCCGTATACCGCCGTGGATAATAAAAAATCTATATTCGGTTCACAATTATACGGCGGGATCTATACGATCCGCGCCCGTATAGTTGCTCGTTAAGCCTGGCGGCTAGGGTTTTTGACCTCCCCTTTTAAAGATGGTTGCATCTAACCTTTTTCATTAAGTTTTCGCAGAGCTATAGCCTACAGCCTCAAAAAACCATCTTCATCTCCCTACACGCCCCTCTAACAACATCTATGGAGATGCCATGCAGCCTTTCCATGTCAACAAGATTTAGAGGAAGAAGGAAGAGAAGCCCGTGAAGAGGATCGAGGAGGTGGAACCAAAAGAAGCATCATCGTCATCGAGCTCGGAGATCAAGCCTCTCCCAAATTGGGAGGACATGTTCCCGCAAAGGATGGAGATGATGAGGCAAGCAGATCAGGGAAATAGCAAAATGAGTATCTCCCTAATCCTTACCGTCACAACATAGGATCTTATTATAAACCTCCTCTTTATCCGCCACCTCTTACACCCAAAAAGGTGCGTCAAGATGAGATTCATGATAAGATCTGTCAATTTGAAAAAGCTTCAAAGGCATGTGTTGAAACTATTGGAGAAGGGATTGACTCCTACTGGATGATAAGCAAAGACCTTGAGAAAAAGATCAATGACATCGATGGTAGAGTTGGTTTCTTGATTAAAACTATTTTTGAGTTGACATATGAGAAGAAATTCCTTCAGGGGAAAATTTTGAAGCTTCAATACGACATGGCCAAGCTCAGCATCCGCCTCGCAAGCGTGGCTAAATTTAGCAACCCAGGAGAGGAAGGCAATTCTCTTCCTACCTAGGAGGAGGAATAGGTACCAGCAAGGAGTTATTTGATCCCGCCTGGTTTGATTCCAAGCTTGGGGAGATCTCTAAAACCTTGTAATCAATCTTATAAGTTTATTACTTTTAGTTTCGCATTGGTTCGAGTTTAGAAATAAAGATTGCATCATTAGGATTCCCTTCAGGAATAGTTGATCCTATTTATGAGTTTATTATAATATATGGAGCATTATTGAGTTCAAGTTTGTCTTATTGGATATACGATTGGATTGAGTATGATTTTACTTGCACTTGATGATAGTAATAGGAGTCTTCCACACCATTGGCATTAACAGAACATACAAAGATAATTTGATCAATATGTTGTAGATCAATGGTTCGATTTACAAAAAGTAAAGATGATCTAGTTAATTAATATGAAAAAGAAAAACATTGAACAAAGGGGAAATTATAAGTGCTATCAAATAGAGTGAGAACGAGTTGAGGTAGAATACTCAAGTTATAAAGATGCTTCATATATATTTGGAATTTGGTAATTGAGATTGTTAAACTTTGAAATTCCTACATGAAGTAGAATGAATGGCTATCTCCTTTGGACAGCACTTAAAAAAGTGTGAGCACAAATATATATATAAAAAGAAGAAAAATAAAGATGAAGAAAAAGAGTGAATGTGCAAAGAGAAAATATGCATATGCCACTATATTGTAGTAAGACAAAAAGACGTTCGAGATTTTAAATCCCAAGTCAGTACGTTAATCCTAAAAACACTTGGGACTGGCTCACTAACTCATTCGGTTGAACCGAATACTTTTACACCATGTTGATAATAATCTTTCGTGAACTGTTAATCACTAAAGGTGTGGAAGCCTGCTAAAATTATTTGGATGGTTCGAGTAAGGTACTATTCATGAACTTATTTATATGCATCCTTTATGATAAACACATGCTGCAACTGCCTCATTTATTTTCTCGACTCAGCTTCATGAATATGAGGATCACATCCATTAAGCTAAACTTGCTTGGGACGAGCAAGAGTCTAAGCTTTGGGAAGTTGATGAGTGCATATTTGTATCATGTTTTAGATCATTATTGTGCATTATAGATATAGGATCTTGGTATTTTATGGCGTTCACACGCACCTTTTATGTTTATTTTCACCAGGATCAGGACTGATGATGGATCCGATGAACACAATTCTTGGACCAGTTATATTGGAGTGAAAAGGAGCCAAAAACTACATAAATTGCTTATTAGGGAAATATTAATAACACCAGAAGAAAACCTGAAGCAATTGATGTGTACAGAAGGTTTAAGGACCAACTATACAGCGGGAGAACTTTTTCGGCCGTACAGTTCCTGTCGTATAGTTGGCACCCTATGCAACTGGATCGGAGAGACGACATACAGAACACCCAAAAATCACCAAAAAACTCACCTCCGGAAGGGATATGGAGGGGGAACTTTCCCTATCAACAACTACATCTCCATCACCACCATCATCTCCGTCCATCCCATCTAGATCTTGTTGTAATTCTTGCACTAGTTGTGGATTTATACAAGTAGTATTCATCGATAATCATTTCCATTACCATTGTCATGATGTTGTTTGCCTCCAAGTCTGAGTATATCATTAGTTCTTTGGGGAGATGGAGAAAGCCAAGTATATGATTGAGATGAAATAGGGATTATTATATTATACAACATTATATGTATGTGTTAATTGTCTTCATCTTGATGTTGGGAGTTATGCACCTCCGTAATATTTTCCTCTCACGGGGACTCGATGAAGGGGATTACTTTTTGGTAGACGGAGGGATGATAGCACTTATTCTGACTATAAAGACGTTGTCATCCTTTACGTACTAACTTGGGGAAGCAAGGAGAACTCATTAAGCCATGTGTTGGGCCACGCAGAGATAAAACAAAACTTTTTCCTCTAACGTGGTGATCCCAAGATCTAGCTGAGGTAGAAGGCCACGAGGTTTACCACTAGACGCGCAGTTGCGGATTACTGATGAAGCGCGTCAGTTGATGCAGTGCAGTCCTCACGATCCGATCGTCCTGGTGCTGATCGCACAGCACCTCTGCTGGTATCCACACGTACAAGGAGGAGCGCCGGCGGCGAACTGCTAGGTTCGTTACGGCGGCTGGACTGCTGTGGAGCTAGGGTTTCCAACACATGGAATGACCTAACCGAACAACGATTAACCTCTCTGGGTTACGGTGCTCCACTATATATAGGGAGTGAACGTGGGCTCTGCTCACGCGACCCATTCACTAAAGCCCATATAACACTAGTCACCGTGAGTCCAACTCACTAACTCAGTCCTAATCTGGTTTAGGTCCAACCCAACCAGATTACAGATTCGGATCCAATCCGAACTTGCTCCCGCTCTTAAGTGTGTGACCCCGGAGGCTCATGGCTACTTGGACACGATTAGAGTCCAACTCACAATCGATCAATCGGCATCGGCTCCTAGCAGAATGTGCCGATTCCCAAGTACCAAAGAGTCATGACGACTTGCCTTTCCAATGCGACTTACGTCTGAGTCCCTTTTGCCTCACGATATACCTTGTCAGACTATAGGCGAATATATGTCATCCCTTAAATAGTCCGACTCTCTTCTCGATCCGAGATAAGTGATTCACCCGACTAACTCTTAGACGATCGCCTCGGTTAACACTTAACCGAGTCGTGCATGGCCATGCTTTCCGAATCATATCTCACGAGAGGGCCCAGAGAATATCTCTCCGAGTGGAGGGGCAAAATCCCATCTTGGTTATTCACATCACGCAGCTTGATTCTCAGTCGACCCGAACCCTGCCTTTATAACTGCCCAGTTACGGATCAGCGTTTGACAGAGCCTAAGTCGGTGATCCTCAACTTGGACTATGCAACAACCTCAGGTCTAAGGATTACATTGATTGAGATATACAAATGACAGCTAGTTCGTTGTACCTCAATATGGGTCAATCCGACTCGCTAAACTCTTTAGCCGAATCTGTGTAAGTTGGAATAGCATCTCCATGCCCATGACAAGTGGAACCGAGTCATCAAGCCAACTTTCACATTGGTCTAAGTTGTGTGTCCAGCACAACCTCAATGACCAAGGATATTTAGTACAAACAACATGAATGCATAGTTCCACAACCGAATCACATATTCAATGATACACATCAGATGTTTATACAAGGACTACTTAATAACTTTATGAATACAATGGGAAATATCATCATACATGATTGCCTCTAGGGCATATTCCCAACAGTCTCCCACTTGCACTAGAGTCAATCTTTCGACATCACATGTCTAAGCATCTAATGCCCATGGCTCTCAGGTGCGCCTCATGCTTTGGCTGTGGTAACGGCTTTGTCAACAGATCCGCAATATTTGCATCCGTGTGTACCTTGCATAACTTGATATCACCCTGATCCACGAACTGGCGAATTAGGTGGTACCGCATGAGTATGTGCTTGTTCTTCTGGTGTTGTCTAGGTTCCTTGGCTTGTGCAATAGCACCATTGTTGTCACAATACACGTCCAACGGATTGGACGAGCCCTGAACCACACCAAGATCCATGAGGAAATTCCTCATCCAAACAGCTTCCTTTGCTGCCTCCGAGGCGGCAATATACTCAGCCTCTGTTGTAGATGCAGACACAGTCTCTTGCTTGGAACTTTTCCAGCTCATAGCACCTCCGTTTATAATAAACACGTATCCGGATTGCGAGCGAGAATCATCAGAGTCGGTGAGATAACTCGCATCCGTGTAACCCTTTACACTGAGTTCATCTTCACCACCATAAACCAAGAACATATCCTTAGTCCTTCTCAAGTACTTTAGGATATTTTTAGCCGCTGTCCAGTGGATCTCTCCAGGATCAGCCTGGTATCTGCTCACAACACTTAGAGCATAGGAAACATCCGGCCTAGTACAAATCATGGCGTACATGATGGATCCGACTGCAGAAGCATATGGAATCGCACTCATCCGACTTCGCTCATCAGTTGTCGAAGGACACTGAGTCTTGCTAAGTTTTACACCATGGGACATCGGTAAGAACCCTTTCTTAGACGATTCCATGTTGAACTTCTTCAACACTTTGTCCAAATAAGTACTCTGACTCAATCCAATGAGCCTCCTTGATCTATCTCTATAGATCCGGATTCCGAGAATGTATGTTGCCTCACCCAAGTCTTTCATTGAGAAACTCCTTTCCAATGATTCCTTGGTTTCTTGCAACATCTGGACATCATTTCCAATCAGTAATATGTCATCCACATATAAGATTAGAAAATTTACTTTGTTCCCACTAAACTTCTTGTATAAACAAGAATCATGATCACTCTTGATGAAGCCAAACGATTTGACTACCTCATCAAAGCGAATATTCCAACTCCGAGATGCTTGCTTCAACCCATAAATGGATTTCTGAAGTTTGCACACCTTGTCAGCATTAGCCGGATCGACAAAACCCTCGGGCTGTATCATATACACGTCCTCGGTTAAATTTCCGTTAAGGAAAGCCGTTTTGACATCCATCTGCCATATCTCATAGTCGAAATAGGCTGCTATAGCTAACATGATCCGAACTGATTTAAGCATCGCTACGGGCGAGAAAGTCTCGTCGTAATCAACTCCTTGAACTTGTCGGAACCCCTTCGCGACACGGCGTGCTTTATAGACGGAAACATTTCCATCCATATCAGTTTTCTTCTTAAAGACCCATTTGCACTCGACGGGTCTTGCACCGTCTGGCAGATCAACCAAGTTCCAAACTTGATTTTCATCCATGGACTTTAACTCGGATCTCATGGCTCCAAGCCATGACTCGGAATCAGATCCCACCATCGCTTCCGAATAATTTGTCGGCTCATCACTGTCTAACAGTAACACATCACGAACACTTCGTAATCTTGCCGATCTTCGTAGTACAGGTGCGGCTATCGGCTCAGCTGCCACGATCGGCTCATCCTCCAAGGTTTTTGCCGACTCGCTACTTGCCGATTCCTCTCGAATTTCTTCGAGTTGCACCGTGCTCCCACTTACTCTCCGACTGAGAAACTCTTTCTCAAGGAAGACACCGTTCCGAGCGACAAACACTTTGCCCTCTTCTCGGTTGTAGAAGTAGTAACCCAAGGTTTCCCTCGATACCCCACGAAAATACACTTATCCTACTTGGCTGTAAGCTTGTCCGACTGAAGTCGCTTGACAAATGCTTCACAACCCCAAATCTTAAGAAAAGACAAACTCGGCTTTTTGCCTGTCCACATCTCATGCGGCGTCTTCTCTACCGATTTTGATGGTACTCTGTTTAGTGTGAACGCCGCTGTTTCTAGACAATAACCCCAAAATGATAAAGGCAGATCTGTCCGACTCATCATTGATCGTACCATGTCTAACAAGGTCCGATTCCGCCTTTCCGAAACACCATTCCTTTGTGGCGTTCCTGGCGGAGTAAGTTGAGGAACTATTCCACAACTTTTCAGATGGTCATCAAACTCATGGCTCATGTACTCGCCTCCTCGGTCCGACCGAAGAAACTTTATTTTCTTGCCGAGTTGATTCTGTGCTTCATTCTGGAATTCTTTGAACTTTTCAAAGGCTTCCGACTTATGTTTCATCAAGTAGATATATCCATACCTACTCAAATCATCAGTGAAGGTAATGAAGTACTCATAACCACCCCTGGCTGTCGTGCTCATTGGTCCACATACATCACTATGTACTAGTCCCAACAAGTCGGACGCCCTTTCGCAACTCTTTGCAAAAGGTGTCTTGGTCATTTTGCCGAGTAGGCAATATTCGCATGTCTCGAACGACTCCAAGTCGAACGAAGTTAGGAGTCCATCATCATGGAGCTTCTTCATGCGTTTCCAACTTATATGACCAAGCCGACAGTGCCAAAAGTAAGTCATATTCAGATCATTTGGTTTCAACCTTTTAACATTTATGTTATAAACCGACTCACCATCAAGATTCAAAATAAATAACCCGTCCTGGACGGGTGCAAAGCCGTGAAACATATCATTCAAATACAAAGAACAACCATTATTCTTGATATTCGACTCATAGCCTTGCCTCATCAAACATGAAGCAGAAATAATGTTTCGACTGAGCACTGGAACATAATAACAATTATTTAGTTCCATAATGAATCCGGAAGGTAAATGAAGTTGCATCGTGCCGACTTCCAACGCAGCAACTCTTGCTTTGTTGCCGACTCGAATATCAACCTCGCCTCTTGCTACGCTCCTAGTTCTTACCAGTCCCTGCAACGAATTGCAGATGTGAATAACTGATCCGGTATCATATACCCAAGAACTATTAGGTGCATCAGCAAGATATATGTCTATAACATTGCAAACAAGTGTACCTGAGTCGGAAGTCATACCTCCACTCTTGGCTTTATCGGCCAAGTACTTGCTGCAGTTCCTCTTCTAGTGGCCATCCGCCTTGCAGTAGAAGCAAGTGGATCCGGCTGAAGGAGATGGTTTAGTCCCTGAGGAAGCGCTTGGGACCGGGTCCTGAGCCTGCTTTCCTCCTGACTTAGCCTTCTTCTTAGTCCAAGAACTTTTCTTGAACTTAGCCTTATTCTGCACCATCAACACTTGACTGGTGCCCTTCTTGAGATCCGCCTCTGCCTGCTTGAGCATCCCATGCAATTCAGTGAGCTTCTTATCCATACCATGCATGTGGTAGTTCGAAATGAACTGCCCATATGCACTGGGAAGAGAGTTCAGAATTATATCCGTAGCGAACTCTTCGCTAATGGGGTAGCCAAGCCTCTCCAGAGACTGCACGTAACCAACCATTTTGATCACATGCGGACTCAGTGGATCACCATCCTTAAGCTTGCAACTCAGCAGAGCCTGAGAGACTTGATACCTCTCAGTCTTCGCCTGAGCCTGGAACATACTTTTGAGGCTTTCGATCATATCGTAGGCCTCAACATGCTCGAACTACTTTTGCAAGTCCGGTTCCATGTGAGCAAGCATAAGACAGCTAATATCCGTGGACTCATCCTTAGCCCGACGGTAGGCATTGGTGGCTGCGACAGTCGCATTCTCATTCGGCTCATCTGGAAGTGGGTTGTCTAGGACATGGTCCTTCTTTTCTTGTTTGAGAACAATTCTCAGATTTCGATACCAGTTGGTAAAATTAGTGTCGTTCAGTTTATCTTTCTCAAGAATGGTTCTCAACGCAAAACCGGATATCTGAGAGTGACTGCTACTAGGTGCCATGATCTACAACAGAAAAATGCAAAACACTTAAGACATGTATTCATAAAAGAGCAAGCATATTAAACATTTTAATATTTTATGCTCCCACTAGAACCAACACCCCTCCGATGGTTACTTAGTGATTCAGGATCCTAAATAAGCAAGTCGGCTAGTGAGCTTTAGCATCACCGCTAGCCGCCAAGTGATCTAGGTAGACAACTCCTTGTCAATCGCATCTTATGCGACTCCTGTTGGACGGGTGGCATCACATGCCCCGGATCCCATCCGACTTTTCCCCGAGTCCCACAACCGTTGTGATAGACCCGTCTAGCTTACCGAGTGTTTCTGCAGTAAGAGTCCGACTCAAACCCACCTAGTCGGAAAGAATTGGCAGCACCTCAATTTTATGAGCCCACTACCAAAAATGTCCAACTTGTGATGGTGCAAACACTGGCGGGAAAACAGACTAGACCTTCTTTGAGGGATTAAATTTTACCGACTATCTAATAGAGGTAAAACAGAGACATAACAATAACACAAAATAAAGCAATTATAATGTGAAATGGTATGGCTCTTTTCATGGCGATCTCCATCTCCACAAAGCCTGTAATTCGACTCGTGCCAACTCTTGTCACTTGTCGTCTTACACCATGTCGCCGACATGTACAACGCCTTGCATGCCTTCCGGGTTCTCCAAACAGCTACATTAGCTTAGTAAAGTAAATTACATAGAGAATCCGACACGCAGGTCGTTATACAATAAAATGACAGCACCTAGGCTCCAGCCGGCTGACAAAAACCGTGATTCGCAGATCACGTATGGATTACACACATACATCACATGCACATGAACCATACCATTCACAACTTCCTGCAAAAACAAGTTATGTATAGATACAATATCTACCGGCGTTGTGAAACTCGCAACGACATCTAAGGCGCTACGACAGGGCGAAGCCGGCGGTCCGAACATGGATTCCGACCATGGATTCTGATTCGATCAAACTCTTTGATCTTCGATCACCGCTTCTGGATTTACGTGTCACAGTCTACCCCGATGGCGGAAGCCGACCGGTAGGGGTATGTCGTTCCACGACCTCAGCAGTATGATCACGGAAATCAGATCTACCATTCCCCGAGTACAGTTGATCCAATCAACCTCGTACAAAACCGATCTATCTCATAGATCGACCACCAAACAACACATAGATCTCATCTACATCCTACCGCATATCACATATGCGTGATCTCGAGCCTAAAACCAGAAGCTATCGCTCTGATACCACTGTTGGGCCACGCAGAGATAAAACAAAACTTTTTCCTCTAACGTGGTGATCCCAAGATCTAGCTGAGGTAGAAGGCCACGAGGTTTACCACTAGACGCGCAGTTGCGGATTACTGATGAAGCGCGTCAGTTGATGCAGTGCAGTCCTCACGATCCGATCGTCCTGGTGCTGATCGCACAGCACCTCTGCTGGTATCCACACGTACAAGGAGGAGCGCCGGCGGCGAACTGCTAGGTTCGTTACGGCGGCTGGACTGCTGTGGAGCTAGGGTTTCCAACACATGGAATGACCTAACCGAACAACGATTAACCTCTCTGGGTTACGGTGCTCCACTATATATAGGGAGTGAACGTGGGCTCTGCTCACGCGACCCATTCACTAAAGCCCATATAACACTAGTCACCGTGAGTCCAACTCACTAACTCAGTCCTAATCTGGTTTAGGTCCAACCCAACCAGATTACAGATTCGGATCCAATCCGAACTTGCTCCCGCTCTTAAGTGTGTGACCCCGCAGGCTCATGGCTACTTGGACACGATTAGAGTCCGACTCACAATCGATCAATCGGCATCGGCTCCTAGCAGAACGTGCCGATTCCCAAGTACCAAAGAGTCATGACGACTTGCCTTTCCAATGCGACTTACGTCTGAGTCCCTTTTGCCTCACGATATACCTTGTCAGACTATAGGCGAATATATGTCATCCCTTAAATAGTCCGACTCTCTTCTCGATCCGAGATAATTGATTCACCCGACTAACTCTTAGCCGATCGCCTCGGTTAACACTTAACCGAGTCGTGCATGGCCATGCTTTCCGAATCATATCTCACGAGAGGGCCCAGAGAATATCTCTCCGAGTGGAGGGGCAAAATCCCATCTTGGTTATTCACATCACGCAGCTTGATTCTCAGTCGACCCGAACCCTGCCTTTATAACTGCCCAGTTACGGATCAGCGTTTGACAGAGCCTAAGTCGGTGATCCTCAACTCGGACTATGCAACAACCTCAGGTCTAAGGATTACATTGATTGAGATATACAAATGACAGCTAGTTCGTTGTACCTCAATATGGGTCAATCCGACTCGCTAAACTCTTTAGCCGAATCTGTGTAAGTTGGAATAGCATCTCCATGCCCATGACAAGTGGAACCGAGTCATCAAGACAATTTTCACATTGGTCTAAGTTGTGTGTCCAGCACAACCTCAATGACCAAGGATATTTAGTACAAACAACATGAATGCATAGTTCCACAACCGAATCACATATTCAATGATACACATCAGATGTTTATACAAGGACTACTTAATAACTTTATGAATACAATGGGAAATATCATCATACATGATTGCCTCTAGGGCATATTCCCAACACCATGCCCATGCCGCGGGAGAGATCCCTTAATAGAGGGATAATACGATTGATGTCGTTTATCTGTGAGCTGTGGTTATGAAGGATGGTGTGAGCAGTGGTTGCTGCCAAATCATCAATATACGGAGCTCCTCACACATACATGCATATCATGAGAATATTCATTATAATAATCTTAATCACTTAGTCTAAATTGCTAGCGCTGTATCCACCACTCCCTGAGAACGCCTTTCCCCTATTGCGGTTTCAATCTTTCCTACACACGCGATTACAACTTTCTGCATTAAGTTTTACTTTACATTACTTTATGGTTTCACTCAACCCAAAACCCAAAAATAATCCTACTTTTCTCGCATCTTAGAATTATTCCTTAAGTACTGCGTTTAGTTTTAATTAAGAGATTTTTAGTCTTTCGCCTAATGCTCCCTGTGGGATCGATATCTTTATTTCAAAACTAGCTACACACGATCTATGCACTTGCAGTCATCAGCTTGCACCACGAGATAAATACCCACCTCCCGGGAATGGCCATGCACCATGGTGTAGCATACGTGAAAATTGCCTCGAGCCCCTAGGCGTGCCCTAATCTTGGATCTCCTTTGGAAAAACACCGATTTTTCGGGTTCAGAAAATGGAAAGTCAAGATTTCTCCGAATGACCATGAAATCTCAAGTTGGAGAAGTTGCTTGCGATGCCGATTGGGATCTTGGTGCCAGGTTTGGGCTCAATCCATGGAGTGGTTCCATGTTCTGGGCAGCGAGGGGGGATCTAGGGTTGAAAGCCATGTTAATTCACACTTGATAGACATCCTGGTGGTGCCTTGGGTGCCAAAGGAACTGGTATGACTTGCTTATGATTTTATGAGGGAAGTAGGTCACATTAAAGTGCTCCAGGAGTTGTTTCACATATTTTTTTATTTTGTTTGGTGCTGCCAAAAAAAAAACGATGAAAGCCACCGACGGCCACGGCAACACAAGGGTCGGTCTAATATTGGACCCAGGCATGCATCCAGCCTAGGTAACCGTTGGCGCACCCCAAAAAATTTTCCCTGAAAATTGAGAGTGTCTTATAGGGTACCTATAGTTAGAAACCGCATTTACCAGATCGTAACTCAAAAAAATATAGTATATTCTTGCACCACGAGATAAATACCCACCTCCTGGGAATGTCCATCCACCATGGTGTACATGCATGAAAATTGCCTCGGATCCCTAGGCGCTCCCTAATCTTGCACCTTCTATGGAAAAACACCGATTTTTCGGGTTCAGAAAATGAAAAGTCAAGATTTTTCCAAATGACCAAGAAATCTCTAGTTGGAGAAGTTTCTTGCGATGCCGAGAGGGAGCTAGGTTCCGTGTTTGGGCTCAATCCATGGACTGGTTCCATGCTCTGGTCAGCGAGGGGGAATCTAGGGTTGAAAGCCATGTTAACTCACACTCGATAGACATCCTAGTGGTGCCCTGGGTGCCAAAGGACCTGGTATGCCTTGCTAATGATTTTATGAGGGCAGTGGGTCACATGCAAGGGCTCTAGGTGCTGTTTTCACATTTGTTTTAGATTTTTTTTAGATATTGTATGGTGCTGCCCAAAAAACAGTGAAACCCGCCGGCGGCCGCGACAACGTAGGGTCGGTGCAATATTTGACCCAGGCATGCATCCAACCTAGGTACCCCATGGGGAACTCCAAACCATTTTTTCCTAAAAATTGAGGGTGTCCTATAGGGTACATATAGTTAGAAACTGTATTTACCGGACCGTAACTCAAAAAAATACAGTATATTGTTGCACCACGAGATAAATACCCACCTCCCGGTAATGGCCATGCACCATGGTGTAGCATGCGTGAAAATTGCCTCGGGCCCCTAGGCACGCCCTAATATTGCACCTCCTTTGGGAAAACACCGGTTTTTGGGTTCAGAAAATGGAAAGTCACGATTTCTCCAAATGACCATGAAATCTCTAGTTGTAGAAGTTGCTTGCGATACTTAGAGGGAGCTAGGTTCCGGGTTTGGGCTCAATCTGTGGGGTGGTTCAATGTTCTGGGCAGCGACGGGAGGAGGGAATCTAGGGTTGAAAGCCATGTAAACTCACACTCGATACACATCCTGGTGGTGCCTTGGGTGCCAAAGGACCTGCTATGCCTTGCTTATAATTTTATGAGGGCATTGGGTTACATGCAAGGGTTCTAGGAGCTGTTTTCACATTTTTATATTTTTTTAAATTTTGTTTGGTGCTGCTAAAAAAAGGCTAAACCCGCTGGTGTCCGCGGCAATGCAAGGGTCGGTGCAATTTTGGACACAGGCATACATGTAGCCTAGGTACCCCATGGGGCACCTCAAACCATTTTCCCTGAAAATTGAGAGTGTCTTATAGGATACCTACAGTTAGAAACCGCATTTACCGGACCGTAACTCAAAAAAATACAGTATATGCGCTCAGGAATGGATATGCACCATGAGATAAATACCCACCTCTCAGGAATGGATATGCACCATGGTGTAGCATGCATGAAAATTTTCTTGGGCCCCTGGGCGCACCCTAATCTTGCACCTCCTATAGGAGAACACCTGTTTTTCGGGTTCAGAAAATGGAAAGTCAAGATTTCTCCAAATGACCACAAAATTTCTAGTTGGAGAAGTTGCTTGTGATGCCGAGAGGGATCTACGTGTCGGGTTTGGCCTCAGTCTATGGAGTGGTTCCATGTTCTGGGCAGTGAGGGGGCAATCTAGGGTTGAAAGCCATGTTAACTCAGTTTTGCCCTCTATGCTATTCACAAATACCCAAAAAATCCCATACTATATCTCACCGAGAAACTAGCACGCCCTGATTGGTCAGACAGTTGTCACATGGATCCTGTCTGCCAACCGTTGATCCTATTTGATATAATGGCCACACGAAATTGTTAAAGTACCACAAACCGAATATTATAGCACGACATGGTAGTTACAACAATCACAATGTAGGACGTGGCAGTTATATATAACAATACTGACAATATAACATTACTCATCGTCATCGTCATCGGTGCCCTCTGATGACTCGTCACAACTCCCTCCTCGTAGATATGCGCGCTCTCCTCGTAGTACCACAGGTCGACGTCACTCTCATCCGCTTCTGCCTCCAGCTGATCGATGAATGCCTCCTAATTTCCTGAGTCGGAGTTGTCCTCATAGCTGGCTCCTCTATTCCTCCTGCCGCACGCTCCCTCCGCGCACCCTCCTCTCCACCCGACGCCTCCCCGCCTCCTCCTCCCCGGCGCGCCCGAGCTCGCCCCCTCTCCGGCCACCGCCTTCCCCTCTCCGGCCACCGCCACCCTCCCCGGCACCGCCTCCCGCATCCGCCGTGCCGCTCTCGGGCCACCCTCCTACGACCCTGCGCGTGTCTCCTAGTTCTCTCGTGCGTCCTCGAGCTGCTGTGTATGTGCGACTTGGGCACTGCCTTGGTCCCAACACATGAAGATGGTTTCAATGCCGAGCTGTGTCCCTGCACACGCTGTTGAACATCGAGGTCGTCTTTTGGTTGTCCATTCGACCGCTCCGGCCTTCCCAGAGATGTGCTCACTTTCACCAAGCTTCCGGACCCGAAGACCACCAAGTGCTCCGTCATGGATTTGATGGCCGAGACCCGCGAAGACCGATCCCGGCGTCCGAGATCCCGAAGGCCGACCTCGCCGAACCCGAACCCTGGAAACCCCCGCCAAGATCTTCATCGAAACCCGAGAAATCCGCCGCGGTACCCGGGAATCTCCTACATGGGACCATCGGGCCACGTAAGACCATCGATGCCACACCCGAGTCCGGCACCGATACCCGACAACCTCGACATATGACGCCAAGGCCTTCTCCCCGGAATGTCGCGTGCTCCGTTCCGGATCCGAAGCCGCCAAGATCGCCATGGAACGACAAGCACTTCACCGCGGAACGCCAAGTCCGTCGTCCCGGAACGCCAAGTTCTTACCCCGAATGCCAAGACCGACTCGATGGCGTGGACCCGACAAGGGCTTCGCGACGACAAGACCGGCCGACCCGTGGACCCGACAAGATCGACCGCTTGGAACCAAGATCTCCGGCACGTCACGACAAGTTCTCCATCTTGTATCCGCTCCCGTCGATTCCGTCGAACCCTGAACCTAAGACCGAACCCCGAACCCCGGAACCAAGATCGTCGAACCCTAATGTGTGACCCCTTTTCCGAGCCCCTATTTTATAAATTGCCAACTATATAACTTGTTGCATATTAATTGAGCATGCTCGCATACATCTCATGTGGGTTGGGGCCTTATGCCGATTCACCTCATAATTAAATATGGGGCCCATATGCGGGCAAATCCAGCCTTATATTGGCCTCATTTAAATTTGTGTAGCGAACCGGTGCCATCTTTTGTCTTGATAATGCAACATTTTAATTGCGGGGTATCTAAATAACTAGAACCGTTTAATTAAATGTCGGGACCCCCGGTTCCGCTTAATATTGCCCAATTGCATCGCATCCTTGCCATGTCATACATCATACATGCATCATGCCCGATCTTTTTCCGTAGTATTAAATAGTGCACCCGGTGTTTATTCTAGTGTTTGGCTTCTTCGCGGATAAGGCCGTTGAGTTGATGCGAGTGTCGACCCGATCTTCGGATGAACCTTCGACAATGTTTTTAGGCGAGCATCTTCCCCTTTCTACCTATCTTACTTTTATAGTATTTATTCCCTCCTGTTGATCTATTGCTATATGTGTTGCGTTGCTCTAGTTTTCGTACCCGTGATATCCCTTGCAGCCTTATATTGCCTTGGACACATCCTATTACCTGTTGTTTGGTAGATAGTTGGACTTGCGCGTCGTAGTCGCTTGCTCAACTGCTGTTGCGTGTCGTCAAGTGCCACAGTTGTTGGTGTATTGCCGCATGTTTGATGTTGGCGATGATCATGGTTTTACTTATCGTTCACTTTAATTCCTGTTTAACAACTAAAATTGAAGTAAGTAAGCAGAGGCACAGGTGGGCAATAGATGTTATTTGGTTGTTAACCGTCCACTTGTGTCCCGTAGGACCCCGAGTGCTTGATACCTGTTCCTTGAATATTCGCGCTATCCACATACGGGGAATTATGGGCCCCCCTGAGCCAGAGCTTGATTCATTCTTATTTCTTGGGGCCACAAACTAGTTTGAGGTTTTATTTACTATCCTGTACTTATGCCATGCTTTACTGCTTTATTTACGATTGTGCGAGGAGCACCTGTACTGTTTAGGATCGTGACCCGTTTTCGCGGTATCGACACCCCGAGTTTTCGGGTTCCCAGTCGTTTACAGCCGGCCCCACAAACCTTGAGTCCGTCTCGGAGCCGGCCAGTTTCGTTGCGGGTGTACTCCAAGGGGTGGCCCCCTGAAATATTTCTGAATCCTGTGATTGCTTTGTCGTGAAAGCCTCGTTGGGTTTTGATTTGGTTTTTCCGAGGATGATCGTGTGTGTGTTGCTATTTGTGCACCCCGGCCGTGTTAAAACTTTCTGAAAGCCGTGTCCGCGGTTATGGACGACTTGGAGCACAGTATCTCGATCATAGACAACTATAACTAAAGTAGAGCTATAAATTTGACTTTATACTGACTAGTAATCAGCTTCACTATAATGGAATGGCTTAATAAAACTGCCAACAATTGCTTGTTTGGGTTGTCGCTGGCGACCATTGTATCTGACTAGTAAGTATTGTAACTATAACGGAATGGCTAAATAAAAGTACCAACAACTGCTGGGTTTTGGGAATATCTCACGCTAATGGTATCTGACTAGTAAGTGTCACAACTACAACGGAATGGTTAACTAAAATGGCCCACTGCTTATTTTATCAGGACGATTATCTATACCTGACTAGTAATTGCCGCAACGATAACCGAATAAATAAAACTGCCAACTGTGTGAGTTCCTCGGTTGACTTCCTCGTTTGGTCTCGAGGGGGAAACACCAGGATGGGTTTGTTTGGGGTTTAGCTTCAGGTTGGACCCGGATAGGTCATTCTTATCCCTCTCTGATAACCGCAAGTTGTATCGAGTCTCTATAGGTTGTTTAGTGCATGCTGCCGCTGCCGCTTAGTCCACCATACCTATGTAGGAGAGGACCGCCGAATTCTAGTCTCGCCGTGTACTGGCCTTCGTACTGATGCTCCTCTTTTTTCCTTTGCCCTTTGTCGGCACCCCTTTCGTTTAAGCAGGTTTTGAGATCGACGTCGTTAGCAGGGTTACCCTTCCGGCTTGGCCTGGGCAGGGTTATGGACGCCATTGGTTATTCTTCAGGGCTCTTAGCCCCATTTGCATCTTGTCCGTAGTCGGACGCTGTATCATTTCCAAGGTGATTTGGATCTTTGTTCTGTATATCTGTATTCTTGACTCATTGAGTCGCTGTTGTATACATATCTGTTCTGTGGGTCCCATCGAGGACTGTTGTGTAATGTTATTACTTCGTTTTCCACCCGCACGAAAGTGCCTGGTGGGCACCTTTGAATCGTTTCTATGCGGGTTTTGGTGGGCTCGTAGGACTTCCTCCAGTGTTCCTCCATATTGGATGCTGCTTTGCGCTCCTCCATCTCTGCCGGTGCACTGCGCTTCTCGAGCGTGGCGGGTACGACAAGATGGGATGTCACTGTATCCTCGAGCGCCGATGTTGATGGATCCAGGCGCGGTTGGACACATCGTGGTGCCTCAGATGGCTTCCGGTGGGCACGAATGATGTCGCGACGAGGATGTGACGCATGACGGTTAACCACCGGCAAGGATCTGCCACTGCCACGTCGTGGTTCCATCCTGCGCGAGGAAGTTGTTCAAAAATGCACGATGTCGGGTACATAGAGTTGGGTTATGATCCTATAAGGGGCGCGAGGAGCATACTCTTAGTCTGGTAACATAACAATTGTACTACATCGCAAAATATCTACGTACTAGGAGTGTTGTCATGTAACAAATCACAAAATGCGTCCTCTGGCAGCATCGGGAAGTGTCCAGTGCATGCCTGTCAACATGGAGTTCAACGTTTCAGCATGTTGTGTCTATGCAGAAGTTGTGCACATCATGCCAACCCCTTTAGCACGTGACGGACACCTGTAAGCACGCACACACACTGGACGTGCAACCCGCAATTACTTCCTCATAGTCCCACCCCAGCTTCTTTATGCACGGGATATTAGGCGTCACGTGTCGAAGCCCACCGAACAGTCCATCTCCTTAAAGCAATTCCAATCGAGTCACATCGTGCGGACTGTGGGGTTTTATTCCCTAGTTCTTCCAGTCTCACTTCTTTGAGAAGGAAGCCACATAGGACATCGATTAACAAAAAACAGTGGATGTAGGTTGAGATAACACCAGAGTAAACGGTGGTCTTGTATAAGACAGTACCACACACTTGACTCTTTGACCATTCTCCCCAACCCATCACTTTCTTCTTCCTCCTTCCCCTACCTTCCTCCATCTGCATTAGCCATGGCTCCCCGGAAGAGAGGCAGATCGACCGTGCGCGTGGAGAGAAATAAGAGAGCTCGCCGCTAGAAACTTCTTGCTCAACCAGCTGCTCAATCCCCCTCGCAAAGAGGCCCAATCTCTCCCAGCAATGGTACTGAATGTTCTAGAAGGAGAGGGATCCTCTCGGTATAGTCTTGTTCTTTGTTTTCTTCTTCTTCTATGTCTACTTCTTATTCTTCTTCTTCTTACTCTGGAACATATTCCAGGGTGGCCATGGACCCTGAAACCCGCACGATGGCGGTGGCATTGCAGGACCCGTTTGGTCCCGTTCCCCGGCTCGGCGAGGTAGGAAATCCCCACACTTTTTACCACTCATAATGCCGCTGACATGCATTTTGTTTTATTTTTTATATTCTAAATGTAGAAATATTAGATCGTGTCTTCCCGCAAGTAGCCTCCAAGTAGGGACCACGCTCAATCCTTTTATTCAACATTGTTCTTTATAGACACATTGGGGTTTTTGTGATTTGAATATTGTCCTTCCCTGGAACATGCAGTACAATTATAGAGTACCTATTTTAAATAACATGAACGATGCAGCAAGCAAAGGCCGATTTCCGTGACAAGGTGGCCGCGATCAATGCCAAGATTGACAACCAACTATAGGGTGCATGCTCCCTAACCTAGGCTAATGAGCGCCTTCGAAGGCGTTTGTCTCTGCATAAGGAGATCACGCTTGATGTTTCACTTGACATCAAGAGGCTCGAAGCAGAGCGCGACGAGCTGCAGAGGGTGATCGACGAGCTATAGAAGTTGATCGCACACAGGTTGTCCAAACAAGACCTGGCCATCAAGTTAATTACGAAGCTCATGTGTGATAAGAAGAATCTCTAGAATAGATGCATCCTCCTGCAGGACGAAGCCACCAAGGTGTAACACCCTCCGAATCGGCCCTATGCAAGTTTCAGCGCTTCCCGCCAAACCCGCATAGAAACGATTAAAAGGTGCCCACCAGGCACTTGCATGCGGGTGGAAAACGAAGTAATAACATTACACAACAGTCCTCGATGGGACCCACAGAACAGATATATATATACAACACGACTCCAAGAGTCAAGAATACAGATATACAGTACAAAGATCCAAATCACCTTTAAAACGATATAGCGTCCGAGTACGGACAAGATGCAAATTGAGCTAAGAGCCCTGAAGAATAACCAATGGCGTCCATAACCCTGCCCAGGCCAAGCCGGAAGGGTAACCCTGCTAACGACGTCGATCTCAAAACTTGCTTAAACAAAAGGGGTGCCGACAAAGGGCAAAGGAAAAAGAGAGAGCGGTCAGTACTGAGGCCAGTACACGGCGAGGCTAGAATTCGGCGGTCCTCGCCTACATAGGTATGGTGGACTGAAGCGGCAGCGGCAGCATGCACCAAACAACCTATAGAGACTCGATATAACTGTCGGCTATCAGAGAGGGATAAGAAAGACCTATTCGGAACCAACCTGATGCTACCACCAAACAAACCCGTCCTGGTGTTTCCCCCTCGAGACCAAACGAGGAAGTCAACCGAGGAACTCACACAATTGGCAGTTTTATTTATTCGGTTATCGTTGCAGCAATTATTAGTCAGGTATAGATAGTCATCCTGATAAAATAAGCAGTGGGCAAGTTTATTTAACCATTCCGTTGTAGTTGCGACACTTACTAGTCAAATACAATTAGCATGAGATATCCCAAAACCCAGCAGTTGTTGATACTTTTATTTAGCCATTCCGTTGTAGTTGCAATACTTACTAGTCAGATACAATGGTCGCAAGCGACAACCCAAACAAGCAATTGTTGGCAGTTTTATTTAGCCATTCCATTATAGTGAAGCTGATTACTAGTCATTATAAAGTCAAGTTTATAGCACTACTTTAGTTATAGTTGTCTATGATCGAGATACTGTGCTCCAAGTCGTCCATAACCGCGGACACGGCTTTCAGAAAGTTTTACCCTGCAGGGGTGCACAAATAGCAACACACACTCGATCAACCCCGGAAAAACCAAATCAAAACCCAACGAGGCCTTCACGACAAAGCAATCACAAGATTTAGAAATATTTCAGGGGGCCACCCCATTGAGTACACCCGCAACAAAGTTAGCTGACTCCGAGACGTACTCAAGGTTTGCGTCAATGGCTGTAAACGACTGGGAACCCGAAAATGTGACTGGGCTTGTCGATACCGCGAAAACACTCCGCTTACCTAAACAGTACAGGTGCTCCACGCACAATCGTAAATAAAGCAGTAAAGCATGGCATAAGTACAGGATAGTAAATAAAACCTCAAACTAGTTTGTGGCCCCAAGAAATAAGAATGAATCAAGCTCTGGCTCAGGGGGGTCCCATAATCCTCCCGGATGTGGATAGCGCGAATATTCAAGGAACAGGTATCAAGTACTCGGGGTCCTACGGGACACAAGTGGACGGTTAACAACCAAATAACATCTATTGCCCACCTGTGCCTCTGCATTTACCTACTTCAATTTTAGTTGTTAAATAGTAATTAAAGTTATGATCATCTCCAACATTAAACATGCGGCAATACTCCAACAACTGTGGTACTTGACGACATGCAACAACACTTGAGGAAGCGACTACGACGCGCAGGTCCAACTATCTACCAAACAACAGGTAATAGGAGGTGTCCAAGGCAATATAAGGCTGCAAGGGATATCACGGGTACGAAAACTAGAGCATCGCAACACAGATAGCAATAGATCAACAGGAGGGAATAAATACGATAAAAGTAAGATAGGTAGAAAAGGGGAGATGCTCGCCTGAAAAGCATTGCCGAAGGTTCATCCAAAGGTCGGGGCGAAGCTCACATCAACTCAGCGGCCTTATCCGCGAAGAACCAAAACACTAGAATAAACACCGGATGCAATATTTAATACTACGGCAAAAGATTAGGCATGATGCATGCATGATGTATGGCATGGTAAATATGCGGTGCAATTAGGCCAGATTAAGCGGAACCGGGGGTCCCGACAATTAATTAAACGGTTCAAGTTATTTATCTACCCCGCAAATTAAATGTTGTAATAACAGGGCAAGATAAGTTACCGGTTCGCTACACAAATTTAAATGAGGCCAATATACGACTAGATTTGCCCGCATATGGACCCCATATTTAATTATGAGGTGAATCGGCATAAGGCCCCCAAACCACACAAATATGTATGCAAACATGGCAATTTAACTATGCAACAATTTATATAGTTGACAATTTATAAAATAGGGTTCTCGGATAAGGGTCACACATCTGGGTTCGGGAGATCTTGGGCTCCGAGGGTTCGGGGTCGGGTCTCAGGGTTCAGGGTTCGACGGGATCGGCGAGGTCGGACTCCGGGATATAGGGTCTTCGGATCTGTGAAGGAGATCATGGAGTCCCGAGGAGAAGGTCTTGGCGTGCCGAGGGTTCGATCTTCAAATCCCGGGAAGGATGTCTTGCGGTTTCCCGTGAAGGCGATCTTGACGCTCGGTGCCCGTGAAGTAGAACTTGTCGTTCCGACACCATCACATCCGATCTTCGGTTGGAGTCTTGTCGTCCGTCTTTTGTCGGTGGTGAACTTGACCGATGGTCTTCGGGTCCGGGAAGGAGCACTTGGCGTGGCGCCGGGTACGGGATCGGTCTTTGGGGAATTGGCGTTTCGCGGCGAATTTCTCAGAATCCGGCACTCTTCGGTTCCTTGATGTCGATTTTAGGTTCCGTCTTCATCCATCGATGGCGGACTTGGATCAGTGCCACAGATTACAAGTCTGAAGGCATTTGCGGGAGGCAGGTGCTCGAGCAGCACTCTTCGCGGCCGAAGGCACGAGGACTGGAAACAGAGGCCACGCGGCTCGGCGAGCAGGGGCGAGCGCCGACGAGGTCAGGGTGCGGTGGCTCGATGGCGCTGGCGACGGTGACCTTGGCGGCCGCTGAGCGCGGCAGCAGGTCTTGCGTCCGCGGGGAGGCCGGCGACGCTGCAGGTGGGGTCGAGGGCGCCCCTGCCCTGGCTCCGCACGACGATGGGCGTCCGGACGAGGAGGGGGGCCGGCACGGAGGACGTGTGTCTGGGAGATTGCCGGGGAGACTACGACCACGCGCGGTGAGGGAGGGCTCCGGCGGCGGTGTCTGCGGGCTGTAGGGGGGGCAGGAGGACGGCGAGGTCGGGGCGAGCTCGGGCGGCGAGACGCGAAGGCAGAGTGGGGGCGCCCCTAGCGGCGCCTAGCGGAGCTTGGGGAGGCCGAGGACGGCAGGGCCCGTGGCCGGGGAGAGGAGGTCCAGAGGCGGAGGAGGGGATCCCGGCGAGCGGGGCGGCGGCGGTCGAGCGCGGGGCCGGCGAGGCGGCCTGGCTCAGGGGTGAACGGGGCGGAGGCGAGGCGGGGAGGCGAGAGGACGGGCCGCGGGGAGAGCGCGCCGGGGAGGAGCCGGGGTAGGTAGAAGGCGGGGCGGCGGCGCCTGGGAGAAACGAGCGAGGAGGGAGACACGGGGAGAGAGGAAGGAGAGGGGGTGGGGGTGCGGGATCAGGTGGTGGGGCCTGGAGCGGGGCCGGGGCGGTTGACCGCGGTTGGGAGCCGCTCGAGATTGAGGAGGGTTGGTGGGCGCGTGGGGCTGGGAGCGTGTGGTGTGTGCTGCGTGCGTGTGAGGGAGTGGGGTGGGTCCGGCCGGCTGAGGTGGCGGCATGGGAGTGGAGGGAGGCTAGGGAATGGTGAGGTGGCGGCATACTATTGGGTGGGGTGAGGTGGAGGGGGGCTGGGTAGATTAGGACTAGGTAGGAAAAAGGGTTTAGGCGGACCGGTTTGATCTGGGGGTGGCCGACTGGGTCGGATCGGCCCGGTTTGGCTGCCCCCTAAAAATAATTAAACAATTTATTTATTCCAAACGGGGCTTTTGCAAATCATTGGCAGACAAAACAAAATAATCCGGAGACCCGGGTTTTGTGTTTGAACAAAGACGGGGCGTTTAGAAAACAAAAATAGGTTTTTTCGATAATAGTTTTATGCAAGCAAATGCAAGATGATGACGATGATCAAATGCAATGTGGCATGATGACATGAGCATGCGGTCATGATGATGCAATGCACAAAAACAACGCGATTTTCTAGTAGTGGTTTTGCGGGGCGCCACAATTCGACACCACTAACAATGGATCTCGCCCTCGAGATCCGCCTCATGGTACCGGGAAGAAGGGCGACGATCTGAATCTTCTCGCATCGTGTAGATCCTCGCGACACCACTAACAAGAGGTCGTTGTCCGTGATCGTCGAGAGAACACTCCGGGAACAAAAGGTCGAAGGTAGAGGTATCAACAAATAAAGCCACCTCTAGCTTCGATGGAAGGAGGGAACCGATGCATTCTCATCTACTTCAATGTACAAAAGCGAATAGAAGGGGTAGTCGGCATGGGGGCCAGTCCATCACGCACCCAAACTATTACTCTGCACAACCAGTAGAAAAGCGCGCAACCATTCTCGGAATCAGACTGAAGATCTCGACAATCGAGGTTCAAAACAAAGGAGTGATGCAGACTCTGCATCGGATCTAGCGTAGATGATGTCGTCGCGTCGAAAAACACCGG
Organism: Avena sativa; assembly: GCA_916181665.1. Classification (NCBI taxonomy): domain Eukaryota; kingdom Viridiplantae; phylum Streptophyta; class Magnoliopsida; order Poales; family Poaceae; genus Avena; species Avena sativa. The sequence goes on from OV702280.1 coordinate 124,761,193, forward strand.
AAGGCACGAGAAGGAACAAAGAGAAGACCACCAGGCGAAGGATTCCTCGGATAGCATGAAGACCAGATGTAGCAACACCGTTACCAAAGGAGGAAGCGAAACCCTGAAGGTACGATGGAACCCAACCACGAGAAGTCCTGGACTCAAAGAGAGAGAAGAGAGCGGATTCAAAACGCGTAGAGGTAAGAGGCGAATAGCAGAGGGGTAAGGAGTAAAATCAGACCTAATCAGAACTATCCAACCGTTTTTGCAAAAATAGTTTTGACACTCTACTTCGGCCGTTAGCTAGGTTATCCTACAGGCTGGACTTGTGGGGTATCGCAACTGCTGAGCTCTGATACCACTCTGTAACACCCTCCGAATCGGCCCTATGCAAGTTTCAGCGCTTCCCGCCAAACCCGCATAGAAACGATTCAAAGGTGCCCACCAGGCACTTGCGTGCGGGTGGAAAACAAAGTAATAACATTACACAACAGTCCTCGATGGGACCCACAGAACAGATATATATATACAACACGACTGCAAGAGTCAAGAATATAGATATACAGTACAAAGATCCAAATCACCTTTAAAACGATATAGCGTCCGAGTACGGACAAGATGCAAATTGAGCTAAGAGCCCTGAAGAATAACCAATGGCGTCCATAACCCTGCCCAGGCCAAGCCGGAAGGGTAACCCTTCTAATGACGTCGATCTCAAAACCTGCTTAAACAAAAGGGGTGCCGACAAAGGGCAAAGGAAAAAGAGAGAGCGGTCAGTACTGAGGCCAGTACACGGCGAGGCTAGAATTCGGCGGTCCTCGCCTACATAGGTATGGTGGACTGAAGCGGCAGCGGCAGCATGCACCAAACAACCTATAGAGACTCGATATAACTGTCGGCTATCAGAGAGGGATAAGAAAGACCTATTCGGAATCAACCTGATGCTAACACCAAACAAACCCGTCCTGGTGTTTCCCCCTCGAGACCAAACGAGGAAGTCAACCGAGGAACTCACACAGTTGGCAGTTTTATTTATTCGGTTATCGTTGCAGCAATTATTAGTCAGGTATAGATAGTCATCCTGATAAAATAAGCAGTGGGCAAGTTTATTTAACCATTCCGTTGTAGTTGCGACACTTACTAGTCAAATACAATTAGCATGAGATATCCCAAAACCCATCAGTTGTTGATACTTTTATTTAGCCATTCCGTTGTAGTTGCAATACTTACTAGTCAGATACAATGGTCGCAAGCGACAACCCAAACAAGCAATTGTTGGCAGTTTTATTTAGCCATTCCATTATAGTGAAGCTGATTACCAGTCATTATAAAGTCAAGTTTATAGCACTACTTTAGTTATAGTTGTCTATGATCGAGATACTGTGCTCCAAGTCGTCCATAACCACGGACACGGCTTTCAGAAAGTTTTACCCTGCAGGGGTACACAAATAGCAACACACACTCAATCAACCTCGGAAAAACCAAATCAAAACCCAACGAGGCCTTCACGACAAAGCAATCACAAGATTCAGAAATATTTCAGGGGGCCACCCCATTGAGTACACCCGCAACGAAGTTAGCTGACTCCGAGACGGACTCAAGGTTTGCGTCAATGGCTGTAAACGACTGGGAACCCGAAAATGTGACTGGGCTTGTCGATACCGCGAAAACACTCCGCTTACCTAAACAGTACAGGTGCTCCTCGCACAATCGTAAATAAAGCAGTAAAGCATGGCATAAGTACAGGATAGTAAATAAAACCTCAAACTAGTTTGTGGCCCCAAGAAATAAGCATGAATCAAGCTCTGGCTCAGGGGGGTCCCATAATCCTCCCGGATGTGGATAGCGCGAATATTCAAGGAACAGGTATCAAGTACTCGGGGTCCTACGGGACACAAGTGGACGGTTAACAACCAAATAACATCTATTGCCCACCTGTGCCTCTGCATTTACCTACTTCAATTTTAGTTGTTAAACAATAATTAAAGTTATGATCATCTCCAACATTAAACATGCGGCAATACTCCAACAACTGTGGTACTTGACGACATGCAACAGCACTTGAGAAAGCGACTACGACGCGCAGGTCCAACTATCTACCAAACAACAGGTAGTAGGAGGTGTCCAAGGCAATATAAGGCTGCAAGGGATATCACGGGTACGAAAACTAGAGCATCGCAACACAGATAGCAATAGATCAACATGAGGGAATAAATACGATAAAAGTAATATAGGTAGAAAAGGGGAGATGCTCGCCTGAAAAGCATTGCCGAAGGTTCATCCAAAGGTCGGGGCGAAGCTCACATCAACTCAGCGGCCTTATCCGCGAAGAACCAAAACACTAGAATAAACACCGGATGCAATATTTAATACTACGGCAAAAGATTAGGCATGATGCATGCATGATGTATGGCATGGTAAATATGCGGTGCAATTAGGCCATATTAAGCGGAAACGGGGGTCCCGACAATTAATTAAATGGTTCAAGTTATTTATCTACCCCGCAAATTAAATGTTGTAATAACAGGGCAAGATAAGTTACCGGTTCGCTACACAAATTTAAATAAGGCCAATATACGACTAGATTTGCCCGCATATGGACCCCATATTTAATTATGAGGTGAATCGGCATAAGGCCCCCAAACCACACAAATATGTATGCAAATATGGCAATTTAACTATGCAACAATTTATATAGTTGACAATTTATAAAATAGGGTTCTCGGATAAGGGTCACACATCTGGGTTCGGGAGATCTTGGGCTCCGAGGGTTCGGGGTCGGGTCTCAGGGTTCAGGGTTCGACGGGATCGGCGAGGTCGGACTCCGGGATTTAGGGTCTTCGTATCTGTGAAGGAGATCATGGCGTCCCGAGGAGAAGGTCTTGGCGTGCCGAGGGTTCGATCTTCAAATCCCGGGAAGGATGTCTTGCGGTTTCCCGTGAAGGCGATCTTGACGCTCGGTGCCCGTGAAGTAGAACTTGTCGTTCCGACACCATCACATCCGATCTTCGGTTGGAGTCTTGTCGTCCGTCTTTTGTCGGTGGTGAACTTGACCGATGGTCTTCGGGTCCGGGAAGGAGCACTTGGCGTGGCGCCGGGTACGGGATCGGTCTTCGGGGAATTGGCGTTTCACGGCGAATTTCTCAGACTCCGGCACTCTTCGGTTCCTTGATGTCGATTTTAGGTTCCGTCTTCATCCATCGATGGCAGACTTGGATCAGTGCCACAGATTACAAGTCTGAAGGCATTTGCGGGAGGCATGTGCTCGAGCGGCACTCGTCGCGGCCGAAGGCACGAGGACTGGAAACAGAGGCCACGCGGCTCGGCGAGCAGGGGCGAGTGCCGACGAGGTCAGGGTGCGGTGGCTCGATGGCGCTGGCGACGGTGACCTTGGCGGCCGCTGAGCGCGGCAGCAGGGCTCGCGTCCGCGGGGAGGCCGGCAACGCTGCAGGTGGGGTCGAGGGCGCCCCTGCCCTGGCTCCGCACGACGATGGGCGTCCGGACGAAGAGGGGGGCCGGCACGGAGGTCGTGTGTCTGGGAGATTGCCGGGGAGACTACGGCCACGCGCGGTGAGGGAGGGCTCCGGTTGCGGTGTCTGCGGGCTGTAGGGGGGGGGCAGGAGGACGGCGAGGTCGGGGCGAGCTCGGGCGGCGAGACACGAAGGCAGAGTGGGGGCGCCCCTAGCGGTGCCTAGCGGAGCTTGGGGAGGCCGAGGACGGCAGGGCCCGTGGCCGGCGGAGAGGAGGTCCAGAGGCGGAGGAGGGGATCCCGGCGAGCGGGGCGGCGGCGGTCGAGCGCGGGGCCGGCGAGGCGGCCTGGCTCGGGGGTGAACGGGGCGGCGGCGCCTGGGAGAAACGAGGGAGGAGGGAGACGCGGGGAGAGAGGAAGGAGACGGGGTGGGGGAGCGGGATCAGGTGGTGGGGCCAGGAGCGGGGCCGGGGCGGTTGACCGCAGTTGGGAGCCGCTCGGGATCGAGGAGGGTTGGTGGGCGCGTGGGGCTGGGAGCGTGTGGTGTGTGCTGCGTGCGTGTGAGGGAGTGGGGTGGGTCCGGCCGGCTGAGGTGGCGGCATGGGAGTGGAGGGAGGCTAGGAAATGGTGAGGTGGCGGCAGACTATTGGGTGGGATGAGGTGGAGGGGGGCTGGGTAGATTAGGACTAGGTAGGAAAAAGGGTTTAGGCAGACCGGTTTGATCTGGGGGTGGCCGACTGGGTCGGATCGGCCCGGTTTGGCTGCCCCCTAAAAATAATTAAACAATTTATTTATTCCAAACGGGGCTTTTGCAAATCATTGGCAGACAAAACAAAATAATCCGGAGACCCGGGTTTTGTGTTTGAACAAAGACGGGGCGTTTAGAAAACAAAAATAGGTTTTTCCGATAATAGTTTTATGCAAGCAAATGCAAGATGATGACGATGCTCAAATGCAATGTGGCATGATGACATGAGCATGCGGTCATGATGATGCAATGCACAAAAACAACGCGATTTTCTAGTAGTGGTTTTGCGGGGCGCCACAATTCGACACCACTAAGAATGGATCTCGCCCTCGAGATCCGCCTCATGGTACCGGGAAGAAGGGCGGCGATCTGAATCTTCTCGCATCGTGTAGATCCTCGCGACACCACTAACAAGAGGTCGTTGTCCGTGATCGTCGAGAGAACACTCCGGGAACAAAAGGTCGAAGGTAGAGGTATCAACAAATAAAGCCACCTCTAGCTTCGATGGAAGGAGGGAACCGATGCATTCTCATCTACTTCAATGTACAAAAGCGAATAGAAGGGGTAGTCGGCATGGGGGCTAGTCCATCACGCACCCAAACTATTACTCTGCACAACCAGTAGAAAAGCGCGCAACCATTCTCGGAATCAGACTGAAGATCTCGACAATCGAGGTTCAGAACAAAGGAGTGATGCAGACTCTGCATCGGATCTAGCGTAGATGATGTCGTCGCGTCGGAAAACACCGGAAGGCACGAGAAGGAACAAAGAGAAGACCACCAGGCGAAGGATTCCTCGGATAGCATGAAGACCAGATGTAGCAACACCGTTACCAAAGGAGGAAGCGAAACCCTGAAGGTACGATGGAACCCAACCACGAGAAGTCCTGGACTCAAAGAGAGAGAAGAGAGCGGATTCAAAACGCGTAGAGGTAAGAGGCGAATAGCAGAGGGGTAAGGAGTAAAATCAGACCTAATCAGAACTATCCAACCGTTTTTGCAAAAATAGTTTTGACACTCTACTTCGGCCGTTAGCTAGGTTATCCTACAGGCTGGACTTGTGGGGTATCGCAACTGCTGAGCTCTGATACCACTCTGTAACACCCTCCGAATCGGCCCTATGCAAGTTTCAGCGCTTCCCGCCAAACCCGCATAGAAACGATTCAAAGTTGCCCACCAGGCACTTGCGTGCGGGTGAAAAACGAAGTAATAACATTACACAACAGTCCTCGATGGGACCCACAGAACAGATATATATACAACACGACTCCAAGAGTCAAGAATACAGATATACAGTACAAAGATCCAAATCACCTTTAAAACGATATAGCGTCCGAGTACGGACAAGATGCAAATTGAGCTAAGAGCCCTGAAGAATAACCAATGGCGTCCATAACCCTGCCCAGGCCAAGACGGAAGGGTAACCCTGCTAACGACGTCGATCTCAAAACCTGCTTAAACAAAAGGGGTGCCGACAAAGGGCAAAGGAAAAAGGGAGAGCGGTCAGTACTGAGGCCAGTACACGGCGAGGCTAGAATTCGGCCGTCCTCGCCTACATAGGTATGGTGGACTGAAGCGGGAGCGGCAGCATGCACCAAACAACCTATGGAGACTCGATATAACTGTCGGCTATCAGAGAGGGATAAGAAAGACCTATTCGGAACCAACCTGATGCTACCACCAAACAAACCCGTCCTGGTGTTTCCCCCTCGAGACCAAACGAGGAAGTCAACCGAGGAACTCACACAGTTGGCAGTTTTATTTATTCGGTTATCGTTGCAGCTATTATTAGTCAGGTATAGATAGTCATCCTGATAAAATAAGCAGTGGGCAAGTTTATTTAACCATTCCGTTGTAGTTGCGACACTTACTAGTCAAATACAATTAGCATGAGATATCCCAAAACCCAGCAGTTGTTGATACTTTTATTTAGCCATTCCGTTGTAGTTGCAATACTTACTAGTCAGATACAATGGTCGTAAGCGACAACCCAAACAAGCAATTGTTGGCAGTTTTATTTAGCCATTCCATTATAGTGAAGCTGATTACCAGTCATTATAAAGTCAAGTTTATAGCACTACTTTAGTTATAGTTGTCTATGATCGAGATACTGTGCTCCAAGTCGTCCATAACCGCGGACACGGCTTTCAGAAAGTTTTACCCTGCAGGGGTGCACAAATAGCAACACACACTCGATCAACCTCGGAAAAACCAAATCAAAACCCAACGAGGCCTTCACGACAAAGCAATCACAAGATTCAGATATATTTCAGGGGGCCACCCCATTGAGTACACCCGCAACGAAGTTAGCTGACTCCGAGACGGACTCAAGGTTTGCGTCAATGGCTGTAAACGACTGGGAACCCGAAAATGTGACTGGGCTTGTCGATACCGCGAAAACACTCCGCTTACCTAAACAGTACAGGTGCTCCTCGCACAATCGTAAATAAAGCAGTAAAGCATGGCATAAGTACAGGATAGTAAATAAAACCTCAAACTAGTTTGTGGCCCCAAGAAATAAGAATGAATCAAGCTCTGGCTCAGGGGGGTCCCATAATCCTCCCGGATGTGGATAGCGCGAATATTCAAGGAACAGGTATCAAGTACTCGGGGTCCTACGGTCACAAGTGGATAGTTAACAACCAAATAACATCTATTGCCCACCTGTGCCTCTGCATTTACCTACTTCAATTTTAGTTGTTAAACAGTAATTAAAGTTATGATCATCTCCAACATTAAACATGCGGCAATACTCCAACAACTGTGGTACTTGACGACATGCAACAGCACTTGAGCAAGCGACTACGACGCGCAGGTCCAACTATCTACCAAACAACAGGTAATAGGAGGTGTCCAAGGCAATATAAGGCTGCAAGGGATATCACGGGTACGAAAACTAGAGCATCGCAACATAGATAGCAATAGATCAACATGAGGGAATAAATACGATAAAAGTAAGATAGGTAGAAAAGGGGAGATGCTCGCCTGAAAAGCATTGCTGAAGGTTCATCCAAAGGTTGGGGCGAAGCTCACATCAACTCAGCGGCCTTATCCGCGAAGAACCAAAACACTAGAATAAACACCGGATGCAATATTTAATACTACGGCAAAAGATCGGGCATGATGCATGCATGATGTATGGCATGGTAAATATGCGGTGCAATTAGGCCATATTAAGCGAAACCGGGGGTCCCGACAATTAATTAAATGGTTCAAGTTATTTATCTACCCCGCAAATTAAATGTTGTAATAACAGGGCAAGATAAGTTACCGGTTCGCTACATAAATTTAAATGAGGCCAATATACGACTAGATTTGCCCGCATATGGACCCCATATTTAATTATGAGGTGAATCGGCATAAGGCCCCCAAACCACACAAATATGTATGCAAACATGGCAATTTAACTAGTGAGCGCGGCAGTGACCTTGGCGGCCGCTGAGCGCGGCAGCAGGGCTTGCGTCCGCGGGGAGGCCGGCGACACTGCACGTGGGGTCGAGGGCGCCCCTGCCCTGGCTCCGCACGACGATGGGTGTCCGGACGAGGAGGGGGCCGGCACGGAGGTCGTGTGTCTGGGAGATTGCCGGGGAGACTACGGCCACGCGCGGTGAGGGAGGGCTCTGGCGGCGGTGTCTGCGGGCTGTAGGGGGGGCAGGAGGACGGCGAGGTCGGGGCGAGCTCGGGCGGCGAGACACGAAGGCAGAGTGGGGGCGCCCCTAGCAGCGCCTAGCGGAGCTTGGGGAGGCCGACGACGGCAGGGCCCGTGGCCGGCGGAGAGGAGGTCCAGAGGCGGAGGAGGGGATCCCGGCGAGCGGGGCGGCGGCGGTCGAGCGCGGGGCCGGCGAGGTGGCCTGGCTCGGGGGTGAACGAGGCGGAGGCGAGGCGGGGAGGGGAGAGGACGGGCCGCGGGGAGAGCGCGCCGGGGAGGAGCCGGGGTAGGTAGAAGGCGGGGCGGCGGCGCCTGGGAGAAACGAGGGAGGAGGGAGACGCGGGGAGAGGAAGGAGACGGGGTGGGGGAGCGGGATCAGGTGGTGGGGCCAGGAGCGGGGCCGGGGCGGTTAACCGCGGTTGGGAGCCGCTCGGGATCGAGGAGGGTTGGTCGGCGCGTGGGGCTGGGAGCGTGTGGTGTGTGCTGCATGCGTGTGATGGAGTGGGGTGGGTCCGACCGGCTGAGGTGGCGGCATGGGAGTGGAGGGAGGCTAGGGAATGGTGAGGTGGCGGCAGACTATTGGGTGGGGTGAGGTGGAGGGGGGCTGGGTAGATTAGGACTAGGTAGGAAAAAGGGTTTAGGCGGACCGGTTTGATCTGGGGGTGGCCGACTGGGTCGGATCGGCCCGGTTTGGCTGCCCCCTAAAAATAATTAAACAATTTATTTATTCCAAACGGGGCTTTTGCAAATCATTGGCAGACAAAACAAAATAATCCGGAGACCCGGGTTTTGTGTTTGAACAAAGACGGGGCGTTTAGAAAACAAAAATAGGTTTTTCCGATAATAGTTTTATGCAAGCAAATGCAAGATGATGACGATGCTCAAATGCAATGTGGCATGATGACATGAGCATGCGGTCATGATGATGCAATGCACAAAAACAACGCGATTTTCTAGTAGTGGTTTTGCGGGGCGCCACACAAGGCAGTCAGAGAATGCATCAGCGAAGCAAAGGCTCCCATCAAAGCCAAAAATGACAGGGACCATTTCATGGATGAAGTGATACGGATGAAGGAGGACATGGACCGAGGTCTCACCGTGCTCAAGAGTCTAAAAAAAGAGAACGAGGAGCTAACGTCCAAGATGGAGGCGTATCGGGAAATTCCCAAGTCAGATTCTAGTAGAGATGGCAGGAATCTCAGTTCATGCTCCACTGTTTTGTAATTTATATATGTCGTGCAACTAAGGAATCTTGGAGCAACTCCTTATTTCTCTGTTTATCTTACTTGCCTGTCAACTGAATTATGGGTTTGTGTTCTCATGAATGGACATCATCCTTTCTTTCCATTATGTATCTGAGCTTGGAATTAGATTATGACTATGACACTACTATTTGGTTACATTGGCAAAACCCACAGCACCCTTAGTTGGAGATAGTTCTAGGTTGCTTTGAAACTGAAATTAGGACTCTGCCACTACTTTATCCTGTTGAATTAGGAAAAAGGCTATATTGCTCTGACACTGAAATTAGGACTATGCCACTAGTTGATCCTCTTGAATTGGGAAAAAGCATATATTGCTCTGACATTGGAATAATTACTATTCCACTAGTTGATTCTGTTCAAGTTTGAACAATCCTAGATCACTCTGTCCTTCAAATTATGATTTTAGCACTAGTTAATTGTTTAAATTATGAAAACTAACCACATATTTTTGTTGCAGTAGAAGAGGCGAAAGCTCAACCTAGAACTTACGACCTGGCTAAAGGACAAGATGGCCATCCAAACGGAGAAGTATAATTTTCAAAAAGTGGCCTATGACCGCCTGAGAGGATAATTCACGATCCTTTATGAAAAGTGCCACAATCTAAAGGTGGACATCGCCGGCTGGAAGGAACTTCACAAGAAAGGTATCGCCTCGGCATGTGGGAAGGAGGATATCATCAAGGAGATCATGGGGGATAATCTTAAGCTTACTGATAAGCTTGTTGTCTCCCAGACGAAGCGTTTGAATCTGCAGGAGGCGCATGTCCAAGTACTGAGGGAGCAGGTAAAAACCAAAGAGGACATGGTCGAACGAACCCCCAACTGGAGGTTCTCAGGAAGGAAAACGAGCATCTCCATGCCAGGCTTAGTGAAAACTATAAGTTCTTCTAAAATTATTTTGCAAACTATGTTTTCTGACGGACCAAATCGTGTTTTATCCATGTAGTAGTGATTTTTTAAACGTGGACTATCTCTATGCAAACTATGCTTTCTTTTGAAAGGTTATTTTGCTCAAGGATTGAGTTTGGATTAGTTAAGATATCACAATTTCAAGTTTTACAGTTAACTAGTTTCAGATACTGCCACGACACAAATTATTCATCTAAAATTTCCTTCATCCTTTGTAGCTTGTCCTTGTTAACCTCGCGCTCCTTCTTTAGATCCTTCAATAGATCCACAATGCAGTACTCTAGCTTCTTATTCGCTTCCATGAGCTGATCCCTCTCCTTTTCTACCTTCTAAAGCTTCCATGCAGTTCCCGCCACTAAGCTCCGATTGATTGTGTCATTTAGTTATGACCACAAATTCTTGATTTCCTGTTCTAGCTCCTTATTTCCTACCAAGAGCTTATAACTTTTTGCAGCTGCATCATAGGCATCTGTAAATCTCCCCGACCTTTCGAGATCATACATATCCCACAACTAGGCCAAACATTTCTTAAGTGCATCTGGCCACTCAAGATCCACCCACTCTATTGCTTTACACATCGTGCCAACCAAGAAAACATGGGACCTAATTATCAACATAACACTACACAAGTTTCTTCATGTCACCATTGTACATAACGAAAGCAAACCTGATTTGTACATTCCAAAAACCTTCTTCTAGTGTTACTGTCTTCAAATGCAACATATTTCTTTAGTTTTAGCCCATGGTCACATGGTACATCCAAATTGAGATCTGGGCCCTCCCAATCGGGGTCAAAGATCATGACTGGTACCTATAAGGGAACAAAAAGCTAGAAATAAGCACGATTGCATTCACATTTCAAGTCTTGGGTCGAGGTAATTACGAATGCCTAACCATTGCCAAGAAATAGAGGAACTCACATCGGGAAGACTTAATGTTGGAGAGAAGGCTGTCGCTGCTCGATTGGTCGTCCTCGTCATTCTAGGACGGCATGGCGAATGCGGCCGCGACAACGCGTCGAAGACGGTGAGGAGAGTGAGGAGGCAAGTGAGTGGAGAGATTAGGAGTGGGGAAAGTGAAGTGCGTCAATGTTGCAACATTGACAAAATTGGCATGCTACAATGGTTTAATTGATACAATGTCACGTGGCTAGATTATTGTCTCATATCTAATAGTTTTTCACTTCCTTCATTTTAATTTGTAATATTAATCATGTAGTTCCTGCTCCCCAATTTGTTTGACTTATAGCAACGTAAAAAATCTTATCTACCGAACAATATAGGATTAGGGTTTATGGTTTAGGGTCTAATGAACTGTTTATTGCACTAACCCCATAACCCTCAATCCTAAATCCTAGACCTGTCCATCCAATAGATCACTGTCTCCTACTTAGTATGTTTTTTTTCCTAAACCCTACGCTCGTTCATCCATGATAGTACTTCCTTCTAAGTAATATGAAGTTATCCGGCGATTAGTCAAATTACTGATCTCGCAAAGCATTATATTACATCATAATCATGTAAACTAAAAGGTACTTATGTATAACGTTGTTTAGTGATGGTTTCAATGAATGATATGTCCGAAAATCCCAACAGCTCATGGAACATTATATTACAATCTCTCAACAATCATAATCTCATAAAAAGTATATCACATCATCTTAGCAAACATAATCATGTGAACTACAATGTACTTATGTCTTATTACAACAACGATGATTTCATCGAGTGATATGTCTAAAAATCTCAACACCTCACAGAACATAGGATTGCAATCTTTGAACAAACACGACCACAACAGAACAGTTTCAAAGCAACAACAATCTTTGTTACAAATAGAGGCAGGGGAACCCTGCGGTCTATATGACAAGCCCTGGGTAGCAACTCTCATCAAATCTGATCAACGTCTATCGCCTCGTTCTGTTCAGGCACAACAGGGGCCTCTGCATCCACTAAAACCAGGAAGAACACCTTCCTATTTTACTTGTTTCGTCGCATAATCTGCATCAGATCATCGGTATCCAAAACCTCTATGAATTCCTGCTTCTTATGATGTCACCACCGGAGTTGTGCCATCTTCTTAGGGCCAATAATGATTTCCTTACCAATCATCTCTCTTAGTTCAACAAGAGTTATGTTTTTGGAATCGATAGCTATCTTTAGAGTACATGAAGAAACTAGCTTATTATCTCCACCATCAAGTTTTGCTATGTATGAGTCCACCCCTAGGTGTATATATTAACATAGTTTTATCAGCATCTAGTCGTCCGTAAACTCGAGCAGCGGAAGCTCTGGCAGCAAGATATCTAGTATCTGCATACATATCATCAATCATCGCTTCAAATTTCACCATACAATCAGTTGCACAACACACCCAAAGCATCTGAAGCTCATGGGAGTGCCCAATTTGCATATAGGTATCACTCATGTTATGCCACACCAATTTTGACCTCTGCCTGAATCCCCAAGGAATCCTAGCATGAAGCATATCTATCAGTTCCAAAACAAACACAACCTCTTTGTAGTTGACAGGAAGACGCACATCCTTCCCAAACACAACCCTCTCACAACCAAAATCTTGTTTTGCAGTGTACTGGCAGACATGAACCATGAAATCATATAGGTCCGCTGCATTGAAGTTGTTCCTAATTTGATTAAAAAGGGGACCTTCAGTTCATTCGACTCTACTTTGCAGTAACTAATCTACTTGCCAGACAAGGCACAGAAAATAAAAATTCACCTCTCGCTCTTCTCTTAGGTTGTTTTCTTCAAGATCTAGGTTGCATGACCCCGCACTGCAGCCGAACACTCCACCGCCAGCCTAGATTTTTCTTCAACCCTCTTCTCATAGGTACCCTTCTAGTAGACATCTGGCTGACCTCCTCGCTAACCTAGGCTGTAGACCCCGCCGCTGCTTTGCTTATTTGACGTTGTGCCCGAGACGCTGGCTCCGACGGAGCCGAATCAGTCGCTGACGTAGATACCACCTTGTCCTCGCTAGACATTCTAGACTTGGATATGGCGGGACAGGGAGAAAAGGGACCGCCATCGCCGGGTTAGTGTGTGAGCGTGTGTGGGTGGGTAGGGGGTAGGGGTGTGCGGGAGGGGGAGGGGCAGGGAAAAAACGACCGCCGATGCTGCCGAACCGGATTCAGTGTTGGGGGAGGGAGAAAAGGACCACCACCGCCACCGCCGGATTCAGTATCGGGGGATAGGAAAGTACAGAAATGGATTTGCCTGTGCGACACATGTAGGGTGACTTAGAAGGTGTACGACACGTACTAATTTAACATAATATGCTGACATAACGACTAAGATTTAAAAATATTTGGTTTGGCCACCATTAACTCGAAATACTCCTCTCGGTAATTACCCCCCACCCCCACCCCCAACTTTTTGAATCGCGGTGATTACACGCAACTCGGACCCCGCGATGCCTTCACCTGTGAAGTTTTGGACCGCAAAGTAACGAGCCCCACGTCCTGGCTCAGTGTTGTATTGTATCATCATGTAGACTAGGTATAAATAAGACCATAAATAATTCTTATTGTGTTTAAGGAAAGGACGTGAACTCACATTTATCGAGTAAATTATATTTAGTACCACAATTGGGGCCAAGGTAACAGGTTTAGTGCCACTTCTGCAATTTTTTTTGGATACATACCGCTTTTGTGGCGAGCTGTTACAAATAGGTATTTTTTGGCTAATCGTGTTTTAACAGTTAAAATAATATGATGGGCCCACAATTAAGCAATGACATGGACCTAGGGCCCACTTGTTATCCCTCTCATCTTCTTCCCCTCCTCCATCTCTTCTCTCGTATCCTTCTTCTGGAGCAGCTTCTCTCTTCATCATTCATTGTTCCTTTTGGCTCTCGTTTTTTTCCAATCTGATAGCAAATCTAGAGAAGAAAATCTAACCAACACATTCAGTAAACAAAGCAGATGTAGGCAAAGCATCTAACATAGGATATATAGTATAGTACTTAACAAGGTTCAACAATTAGGATGCTTAGCAGCAGCACCGGACAAGTTCAACACAAACAATACAAAATAAGCTGCTTTACAGCAGCAGCATCACACAAGATCAGTGGAACCTTCTGGCCTATGCCTCCTCCCTCTAGCGCTTCCTCCACTTCTTGATACCCATTCCCTTGACCTTGTGCTCCTTGGGATTGATCGGGGGCATGCGACCCTCTTCAATGGCCACCTTCTGGAGGTTACGGGGGTGAAAGTCGAGCGCCTTATGCTTGGCTCTAAAGGCGTGGACATTCACGGTGTGGCTGCAATTGGTCACTTCCTCGGCATGCTTCAAGAGGAAGTTGAAGTCGGTGGAGTGGAGTATCCTCTCGCAAAAGGGACACCTACAGACGTCGCCGACGAAGTAGTGTTCGTACTGGCTGGACATCAGCCTCCTTAGCACCTGACGAAGCTTGGTGGGCTTGGACTCGTAATCGCTGCAGACATCGCTTCTATCCACCTGTTGGAAAAATAAGTAGCATGCAATTAACCGATTGAGATCCCATGATTATTGGGATTGATTATTTGCATAAATTAACCGATTGAGATCCCATGATTATTTGCATAAATTAAGCAAGTGGGTTAAATACCCCAATCCCCAAATCTCAAACAAAATCAAATAGTGATCCCAACTATAGATCGACGCTAGTACCAACTAGGGAATCCCTTAACTACAACTCGGATGACAAATAAAATAGGATTGAAATATGAACATGGGGATTCATTGAAGCACAAGAGCATTAGCTTCTATAAAAAATCTAGCATCCAACGATTGAAAATGTGAACAACTAAACCCTAATAACACATGATCTAGCATCCAACGATTGAAAATGCGAACAGCAGAACTCTAATAACACATGATATAGCATACAATGATGGGAATAGGATAAAACCATAGTTACCTCTGACCTTGGGTCGGCAATGCTGGTGCCGTAGGGGTTCTCTGGGCATATGTACTCCTGCTCCTCGTAGGGCTCCCAATCGAGCAGGATCTACCCGCGACCAGCGGGGGCCTCCTCGCCGACGGTTATGGTGTTAGCAGGGACGAGGCCAGGACGGGGACGGGGACGGCGGCTGATTGCGATGCCTCGACAGGGGCCATGACGGGGACGACAACTAACTGCGATGCCTCGACGGTGGTCAGGACAGGGACGATGGCTGACTGTGATGCCTCGACAGGGGACAGGACGAGGATGACCACTAACTGTGATTCCTCGATGAGGGCCAGGACAGGGACGATGGTTGACTGTGATGCCTCGGCGGGGGCTAGGACAGGGACGGCATCTGACTATGATGCCTCGATGGGGGCTAGGACGGGGGATGGCGGCTGACTGTGATGCCTCGACGGGGGACATGACAGGGACAACGGCTCACTGCGATGCCTCGACGGGTGCATGGACAAGGTTGAGGACCTCCTTGCCGGCAGCCTTGGAGGAGACGATGGACAAAGTGCCTTTCTTCTCCATTGCCGACGTAGTTGGGGTTTTCCTAGGGCTTGCAGAAGGTGATGAGACAGTGGAGACGGTTTCATGAGTGAGTGAGTTAGAGTGGGGAGGTGAAGAGGGAGAGGGAGAGGGCGTATATAATAAAGGTGAGGAGAAGGTACGTTTCGTTGTACCACCATGCACTACGTAACCGCGTACGCTACTACACCGTGCATGGCCACATGCGCCCGCTAATGATGCCCCGTGCACCGCGACACGCGTACCGTGTTCATGTTTTTTCCTCGTGTCTAAAACCCAGCCGAGTTAGGTGTACTCGATTATACCCTCGAGAGTAACACTGGCAATTTGGTTGTACTCAGTTTTTCCCTTGAGTACTAATACTTCCGCGTGCAATATACTCTGTTTTACAATCCGGTGGCTAAGCCATGCTCTTCCTAGTAGTACAAGTATGTTGCATGTGCCTTCCACGTGATACATTCATAATATAAATAAGTATGACATATCATCACTATATTTAATTATAATAGGTAAAGCTCAACATTTATAAAATAAGCCACATCTATAAAGTATGGGTATATATTTTGTTATTTGCACATCTATAAACCTTGGTCGTTCGGGTTGAAACTCAATAATGTCTATACATGGTAGAACAATACCGTGAAGCTGTTTTTTCCAAAACTCGTCAAATCACATGGTTAATGTTTCCAAGTCACGTAGCACACACAACATGATAGGGCGTGTCACTCGTCAATCTTTTAATTTCATTTTTAGTTTTCTTTATTTCATGTGGTCGTTTTCAAAAGGGCTTCAAAAATTTTCAAGATGCAAAATCTCAGCAAGAAGTCAAATCGGTCATCAAAACTCTCAGTGGTTTATGATATATTAATTGACCTCCTGATGTGGGTACCTCCAAACGCTTTTTCAAAAAACTCACAAAGAAGCCTATGATTTACTAGAAGTAGTCAAATTTGACCTAATTTTAATAAATCGACATAAAGTCATTCGAGTGTGCAGAGTTAGCTAGAAAGTTTTAGAACTCATAAAACAAGGGAAATTGTAAGTACAACATGTTAGTCCACTTTATATGTCTGAAAAGTTGGCTTGTGGTATTCACATCCATGTTTTCCAGAATTCCTTTACGGGAAAAAACAATCTCGTCATCCCTCGAAAAATTATGAATGTTCTTTCCTCATAGATGGAAACTCACACTGACGACATTTTTTAATACAATACGATGCACCTGTCAACCTCTGAAAAACAATTTAATTCAAGAGAAATCTATCTCGCTTAATGGTAGCTCAAGTTTGACCTTATTTTGTTAAATTGTCAAGATGCAAAAATCTTTGCAAGAAATTGAATCTATCTTCAAAACTCTCGATGGTTTGATATATTAATTATGCCCCGATGGGTACCTCCAAAAGCTTTTTCGCAAACTTTCAAAACAACCTACAATTTACTTGTAGTTTCAAATTTGACCTAATTTAGATAAATCGACATAAATTCATTCAAGTCTGGGCGTAGTAAGATAGGAAGTTTGAAAACTCATAAAACATTGGAATCGTAAGTACAACATATTGGTCCAATATATATATATATATATATATATATGTAAACTTGGCTTGTGGCATCCAGATCCCATATTCTTCGAACTTTTCTTTACGGAAAAGAACTATGTTCTCATCACTCGAAAAATTGAGAACTTAATGTTCTTACCTCATAGTTTGAAAGTCACATCGATGAAATTGTTTACTACAAGATGCACCCCCATTTACCTCTGAAAATACATTTAATTCAAGAGAAATCTATCGCGCTTACTTGTGTAGATCAAGTTTGAAATTTTTTGTTAAATTGTCAAGATGAAAAATCTTAGCAAGAAGTTGGACCTGTCGTCTAAAATCTCGGTGGTTTCTAATATATTAGGTGCGACTCTCTGGTGGGTACCTCCAAAAGCTTTTTCATAAACTTTAAAAGCAACCTACAATTTACATGTAGTTCAAAATTTTCACCTAATCTCGGTAAATAGACATGAAGTCATTCAAGTGGACAAAGTAAGATAGGATGAAGTTTGAAGACTCCTAAAACATGGGAATGAATCATAAGTAGAACATCTCGTTCCACTATATATGTCGAAATTTTGGCTTGTGGCATTCAGATCCATATTCTTCAGACTTTCTTTTCGGGAATGAAAAATCTCGATCGTCATCACTCAAAAAGAGAATGTTATCCCCTGATAGATGGAAATTCACACCAATGGTATTATTTACTACAATACGATGCACCCACCATCAACCGCTCTAAAATTACATTTAATTCAAGAGCATTCTGTCGCGCTTACTTGTAGCTCAAGTTTGACCTAATTTCGTTAAATTTTCAACATGAATAATCATAGCAAGAAGTTGAACCTGTTGTAAAAACACTCGAAGGTTTCTGATATATTAATTGACCCCCCGATGGGTACCTCCAAAAGATCTTTTGTAAAACTTTCAAAGCAACCTAAAATTTACTCGGTGTTCAAATTTGAGCTAATTTCGATAAATCGGCATAAAGTCACTCAAGTGGGCAAACTTAGCTAGGGAGTTTGAAAACTCATAAAACATGGAAATCTCAATTAAGTACAACATTTTTGGCCACTTAATATGTCTAGAAGCTTGGCTTGTGGCATCAGATCCATATTCTCTGGATTTTCTTTATGGAAAAGAATAATCTCGTCATCACTAGGGAAATTGAAAATGTTCTTTCTGTAGGGGTTCGCAGTATAGAAAACAAAAAATTTCCTACGATGGGAACTAAGTACCAAGATCTATCTACTAGATACAAACAACGGGCAGATGTATATCCGTAGAGAACATACCCTTGAAGCCCGATAAATCTTAACGAATTGAACTCGTGGTTGATATAGACGATCTCTTGCCGATCTCAAGATCGAGAGGAAGTCCCAGCGCCGCAAAGCAGCAGCGCATCCATGCTCGCACACACGTACAAGACACCGAGAAACCTCCGCCTCCTCGCTCCAGCGATGCAGCGGAAGCACAACCCTTTCTTGCCGAATAGCCACCGGGAACATGTATCTCGCTAGTCCGAGACCATGGGGAATAAATTCTAGAGGGGGAGAGAGATCCTTCACGAGGAGGTGTGAGTGAGAGATAGGGAGAGGTGTGCCTTTTATAGGAGAGGGGGTAACCCCAAGGGGGTGGCCGGCGCATGGGCCTTCCCCCTTGCCCTCCCCTCATTCATGTGGGTGGACACTCCACTCACAAAATTCCTTTAAATTCCCTCCACTCAAAATCCCACTCAAAATTGCTATTAAATTTCCACCAAATTTAATGCAAACTCTCATTAAATAAAACTCTTTTTATTTATTCAGAATTTTGTCAATTACTTTAATGACAAACATTCACATATAATCCCTTGCTAGAATTCCATTTCACATGCAAAAACACTTTCTGCAATTTCACCCGAAAACCTATTTCGGTATCTAGTGAAATAAATTCCTGCGCTTGTTATTCTTTCTGCCATGAAACTTTTGCTCCAATTGGATGTCAGTGTCCCTTAAGTGTGTCACCCTACGGTTCGCGAATAATGCGTACATGATCGAGACCCTTCTCTGATCGATAATTAGAAGCGGGACCTGGAGATCCATACTGACTCCCACACATTCAACGATAACTTTCCTGTGATCATCGGAACCTTTTACGCTAGTATCTTAATCCCTTTGTTGCACAATATATTACATGTCCGATATTCGATCATCGGTATCTCCATACCTAGTTTTATCTTGTTACCGACATGCACTCTTTTCTCGTTCCCGTGATATAACATTCTAGTGAACAAATCACTTTCTTGCAAGCTAACCAATGTGATATCACCGAGAGGGCCCAGAGTATATCTATCTGTCATTGCGATGAACAAATTCCACTCTTAATCCATGAGCCTCAACATAACACTTTAGTATTTTTGAAGCCATCTTTATAATCACCCAGTTATGGTGTGATGTTTGATGTCATCAAGAAACTCTTCTGGTGTTAGTGATTGACATGATCTCATGGTCTAAGGATTAGGATCACTTCGTAAGTTGTTTATAGAAATATAAACTGAATGACTTTGATCGTAATGCTATACTTCGGATAAATGTTCATCACATCATTACACTAATGTTGTGATCTCGTTATTAACAACATCCAATGTCTATGATCAGGAAACTGTGATCATATTGTTAATCAACGAGCTAGTTTATGAGAGAGGCATAACTAGGAACTTTCTGTTTGTTTATTAAACACACATGTATTAACGTTTCCGTAGTAATACAATTATAGCATGCAAAATAAACATCTATCATATACTTGGAATACACATAATAAACACTTTAGTATTGCCTCTTAGGGCATATTCCCTTCAGTCTCCCACTTTCCCTAGAGACAATAATCTAGTTACATAGTGATGTATCTAACACCCATGGAGTTCTGCTGTAGATCATGTTTTTCTATAGGGAGAGTTTTAGTCAACGGATCTGCTACATTGAGATCCGTATGTACTTTACAAATATTTATATCTCCATCCTTGACATGCCCGCGGATGGAGTGAAACCGACGCTTAATATGCTTGGAATGCTTGTGAGACCTTGGTTCTTTGGCATTGGCAATGGCACCATTGTTGTCACAATAGATCACCATTGGGTCCAACGCATTTGCAACCACACCTAGTTCAGATATGAACTCCTTCATCCAAATTGCTTCCTGAGCCGCTTTCGAAGCAGCAACATATTCGGCCTCCGTTGTTGATCCCGCCACCATAGGTTGTTTGGAGCTCCTCCAACTAACCGCTCCGCCATTCAAGAAAAATACGTATCCGGATTGAGACTTAGAGTCATCCGGATCGGTGTCAAAGCTAGCATCGACATAACACTTAGCGACGAGCTCTTCTTCACGTTCGTATACAAGAAACATATCCTGAGTTCTTCACAAGTACTTAAGGATATTCTTGACCGCTTTCCAGTGTTCCGAACCTGGATCCGATTGGTACCTACTAGTCAAACTAATAGCATGTGCCACATCCGGTCTTATACATAGCATGGCGTACATTATAGAGCCTATGGTTGAAGCATAGGGGACTTTGTCCATTATCTCTCTTTCTTCCGCCGTAGCCGTACTTCGAGTCTTACTCAATGTCGTGCCTTGTGTCATAGGTAAGAACCCCTTCTTACTTTTGTCCATTTTAAACTTCTTTAAAATCTTATCAAGGTATGTATTTTGCGATATCCCTATTAGGCGCCTAGATCTATCTCTATAGATCTTTATGCCTAATATGTATGACGCTTCACCTAGGTCCTTCATTGAAAATTTGCTGTTTAGATAACTTTTAACACTGTTTAAAAGATCTATATCATTTCCGATCAATAATATGTCATCCACATATAGTATCAGAAATGCCACATTGCTCCCACTTACTTTCTTGTAAATACAAGCTTCTCCATAAGTTTGGACAAATCCAAACTCTTTGATCACCTCATCAAAGCGGTGATTCCAACTTCGTGATGCTTGCTTCAATCCATAGATGTATCACTGAATATTGCACACCTTGTCAGCATCCTTAGAATCGACAAAACCCTTTGGTTGTATCATATACAACTCTTCTTCAATATTACCATTGAGAAACGTGGTTTTGACATCCATCTGCCATATATCGTAATCGAAATATGCATCAATTGCAAACATAATCCTAACTGATTTTAGCATCACTACGGGAGAGAATGTCTCATTGTAGTCAACTCCTTGAATTTGTCGAAACCCCTTTGCGACAAGTCGAGCTTTATAGACGGTCACATTACCATCAGCATCAGTTTTCCTTTTGAAAATCCATTTATTCTCCACGGCCTTTTGGTCGTGAGGTAAGTCCACCAAGTTCCAAACTTGATTTTCATACATGGATTCCATATTGGATTTCATGGCTTCTAACCATTCATTGGAATCCGGGCTCATCATCGCTTCTTCATACGTCACAGGGTCATCATTCTCATCAACCATGAAATTCATGACAGGATTTCCGTACAGATCGGGAGTTGCACACGTCCTGCTAGACCTGCGAGGTTCGATAGTACTCTTTTTTGGAGTTTCATGATCATTATCATTAGTTCCCTCTTCAACTGGTGAAGCCAACTCCGGAAAGACTTTCGGCGCTGCGCTACTCGCCATACTTTGAAGAGAATGTTCAATAACCTCTTCGAGTTCTACCTTCCGACTACTCACACCTTTCGTGAGAAAATCTTTCTCTAGAAAGGATCCATTCTTGGCAACAAAAACCTTGCCCTCGGATCTGTGATAGAAGGAATACCCAATAGTTTCCTTAGGGTATCCTATGAAGACGAATTTTTCCGCTTTGGGTTCAAGTTTATCCGGTTGAAGTTTCTTCCCATAATTCATACGGTGTCTTTTCAACGGATTTAGATGGTGCCTGATTTAAAGTGAATGCAACAGTTTCTACTGCATAACCCCAAAATGACAGCGGCAAGTCCGTCAGAGACATCATAGATTGAACATCCAATAAAGTACATTACGACGTTCCGACACACCATTTTGCTGTGGTGTTCCGGCAGTTGTGAGTTGTGAAACAATTCCACACTCTTTCATGTGAGTTCCAAACTCATAACTTAGATACTCACCTCCACGGTCAGACCATAGACATTTGATCTTTCTATTATGATGATTTTCCACTTCATTCTGAAATTCCTTGAACTTTTCAACGGTTTTAGACTTGTGTTTAATGAAGTAGATATAACCATATCTACTCAAATCATCCGTGAAAGTAACAAAATAACGATATCTACCTCGCGCTGACACACTCATTGAACCACATACATCAGAATGTATGATTTCCAATAAATCTGTTGCCCGTTCCATTGAACCAGAAAATGGAGTTCTAGTTATCTTTCCCATAAGGCATGGCTCACATGTATCAAATGATTCAAAATCAAGTCATTCCAAAAGTCCATCCGAATGGAGCTTCTTCATGCGTTTAACGCCAATATGACCTAGACGGCAGTGCCACATATATGCGGATATATCATCATTAAGTTTAATCCTTTTAGCATCAACATTATGAATATGTGTAACCTTATTATCAAGATCCAATAGAAATAATCTATTCATCATGGATGCATGACCATAAAAGATTTCATTTATATAAATAGAACAACCATTGTTCTCGGATTTAAATGAATAAGCACTTTGCATCAAACACGATCCAGATAAAATGTTCATGCTCAGTGCTGGCACCAGATAACAATTATTCAAGTTTATTACTAATACGGATGACAAGTGGAGAGGTATCGTTCCGACGGAGATCACATCAACGCTTGATCCATTGCCGACACGCATCTTGACCTCACCCCTTGCTAGCGGTCGCTTTTTCCGCAGCCCCTGATTTGAGTTACAAATATTAGCAACTGAACCGGTATCAATACCCAGGTGCTACTGCGAGCACTAGTCAAGTACACATCAATAACATGTATATCATATATACCTTTGTTTGCCTTGCCGGCTTTCTTGTCTGCCAAATACTTGGGGCATTTGCGCTTCCAGTGGCCAGTCCCCTTACAATAGTATCACTCGGTATCAGACTTAGGGCCAACTCGGGGTTTCTTTTTAGGCACGGAAACCGGCTTGCTGCCCTTACTTCCCTTCCGTTTTCCCTTCTTATCTTTCTTGAAACCAGTGTTCTTATTGATCATCAACACTTGATGTTCCTTTTTGATCTCCACTTCTGCAGTTGTAAGCATTGACAGAAGCTCGGGGAGAGACTTCTTCATGCCTTGCATATTATAGTTCATCATGAAGCTCTTATAGCTAGGTGGCAGAGACTACAAAACACGATGGATGCCTAAGTCAATGGGAATCGATATTCCCAAGGACACAAGCTTATCGGCGTAACCCGACATCTTGAGTACATGCTCACTAACGGAGTTGTGCTCTTCCATCATGCAGCTAAAGAACTTTTCTGAAGCATTTTAGCTCTCTACAGCAGCATGTGTGTCGAAAATCATATTCAACTCACCCATTGTATCAAATGCATTGCCGTTTTCAAAACGCTTTCGAAGTTCCGGCTCTAGCCCATACAATATGCCGCAATGAACTAAGTTGTGGTCCTCCTGAAGAGTCTGATAGACATTCTTCTCTTTGTCAGGGGCATCCTCAAAAGGTGGGGGGCCTAGCGGTGCTTCTAGCACATATTGCTTTTGTGCAGCAGAGAGGAGAATCCTCAAATTCATGGCCCATTTGGTAAAGTTTCTACCGTTTGTTGCAAGTTTCTCTTTCTCCATGAACACATTGAAATTAAAAGCAGGTGGTGCCATCTACAACAAAATTTGTAAAGTTTAGACTAAGTTTATGATAGATTGAGTTCAACTAATCCACATTACGAATGAACTCCCACTCAAAAACGACATCCCTCATGCCTTTTTGGTTATTACATGAACCAAATCCACTACACCAAGTCCGATCATCACGTGAGTCGGTGTAGCTTCAAAGACGAGCATCAAATGGGCATCATATCTACTATATGACTCATGCTTAACCTTTAGGTCCATGTTCCGAGGCCAACATGCTAGGCTCGTCAAGTTAGAACCTTAGTATTCGTGTGTGTAACTGTCTTACACCCGAAATATGGTCGTGGATCCAAGAACACCCGATCATCACGTGATGTCTTGGAGCGACAAAAACATAATCGTTGCATACTAAAGGAAGAACACATTCTTATCTTGATATTTAAATGAGGGATCATCTTATTATGCTAATAAAGCGCTAAACAAGCAATATAAGATGCTATCAAACATCACATGTTTATTAGTGAAATGATATGGTTCCCGCATATGATCTCTATCATGTGCATTGTGGTATGATCACTATCATACCTTTATGTGTAAGGCCAAGGTCTATGGAACTTACATGTTATGTTTGTTGTAAGAGTATCATCTCATACTTCTACTTACAACAACACCATATCATAACACTAGCCCAGCAACAATCTAAACTAGACGCCTCTAATTTATCTATTGCAAGTTTTATGTGGCTTAGAGCTTTCGAAGATAGAACCGTTCTTACCTACGAACATGAACCACAACAGGGATAGCCAAATTGTTGACAACCCGTTGCAAAATATATATTGACTATAGTAGGAGAGACATACACCCGCTAGCCACTTATGCAAACTAGTTGCATGTTAAGCGTGGAACAGGTCTCATGTGCGAGGACATGTAAAGTTTGTCCGGGCCGCTTCATCCCACTATGCCACCAATATCCAAAACTAAAACTAAGAATCAACAACATGATCATCATCACCCACATACTCATATGTGTACTACCCGTGTAAATAATCTACGCATAGATTGGGCTCTGATACCACTGTAGGGGTTCGCAGCATGGAAAACAAAAAATTCTTACGATGGGAACTAAGTACCAAGATCTATCTACTAGATACAAACAACGGGAGGATGTATATCCGTAGAGAACATACCCTTGAAGACCGACAAAGCTTAACGAGTTGAACTCGTGGTTGATGTAGACGATCTCTTGCCGATCTCAAGATCGAGAGGAAGTCCTAGCGCCGCAAAGCAGCAGCGCATCTGTGCTCGCACACACGTACAAGACACCGAGTAACCTCTGCCTCCTCTCTGCAGCGATGTAGCGAAAGCACAACCCTTTCTTGTCGAATAGCCACCGAGAACATGTATCTCGCTGGTCCGAGACCATGGGGAATAAATTCTAGAGGGGGAGAGAGATCCTTCACGAGGAGGTGTGAGTGAGAGAGAGGGAGAGGGGTGACTTTTATAGGAGAGGGGGGAACCCCAAGGGGGTGGCCGGCGCATGGGGCTGCCCCCTTGCCCTCCCCTCATTCATGTGGGTGGACACTCCACTCACAAAATTCCTTTAAATTCCCTCCACTCAAAATCTCAGTCAAAATTGCTATTAAATTTCCACCAAATTTAATGCAAACTCTCATTAAATAAAACTCTTTTTATTTATACGAAATTTTGTCAATTACTTTAATGACAAACATTCACATATAACCCCTTGCTAGAATTCCATTTCGCATGCAAAAACACTTTCTGCAATTCCACCCGAAAACCTATTTCGGTATCTAGTGAAATAAATTCCTGCGCTTGTTATTCTTTTCGGCATGAAACTTTTTCTCCAATTGGATGTCAGTGTCCCTTAAGTGTGTCACCCTACGGTTCGCGAATAATGCGGACATGATCGAGACCCTTCTCCGATCAATAATCAGAAGCGGGACCTAGAGATCCATACTAACTCCCACACATTCAACGATGACTTTCCTGTGATCGTCGGAATCTTTTACGCTAGTATCTTAATCCCTTTGTTTCACGATATATGACATGTCCGAGATTCGATCGTCAGTATCTCCATACCTAGTTTGATCTGGTTACCGACATGCACTCTTTTCTTGTTCCCGTGATATATCATTCTAGTGATTAAATCACTTGCTTGCAAGCTAACCAATGTGATATCACCGAGAGGGTCCAGAGTATATCTATCCGTCATTGGGATGAACAAAATTCCACTATTGATCCATGAGCCTCAACATAACACTTTAGTAGTTTTGAAGCCATCTTTATAATCACCCAGTTACGGTGTGACGTTTGATGTCATCAAGAAACTCTTCCGATGTTAGTGATTGACATGATCTCATGGTCTAAGGATTAGGATCACTTCGTAAGTTGTTTATAGAAATATAAACTCAATGACTTTGATCGTAATGCTATACTTCGGATGAATGTTCATCACATCATTACACTAATATTGTGATCTCGTTATTAACAACATCCAATGTCTATGATCAGGAAAATGTGATCATCTTGTTAATCAACGAGCTAGTTTATGAGCGTGGCATACTAGGAACTTTTTGTTTGTTTATTAAATACACATGTATTAACATTTCCGTATTAATACAATTATAGAATTTAAAATAAACATCTATAATATACTTGGAATACTCATAATAAACACTTTATTATTGCCTCTTAGGGCATATTCCCTTCAATTTCCAGATAGTTGGAAACTCACATCGACAACATTGTTTGCTACAAGAAGACACACCCATCTACCACTGAAATTACATTTAATTGAAGAGCAATTAATCTACCTCACTTACTTGTAGCTCAAGTTTGACCTAATTTTGCTGAATCTTAAAAGAAGTAAGTGAAGTGTGCGAAGTAAGTTAGGAAGCTTAAACAATGGAATTATATAAGAAATCATGGTCCACTTTGTGTAATAATTGGGAGGGTTGCATTTTATCCTAACTGTGGTAGGGCCCCCCGGAGCGAGGTGCTTCAGTTAATGTAGTCGATGGAAGTACATGTTACATCAAGGATCTCGTAAAAAATGAAAATTACATCCAAGTCCATGCATTTAGCACAAGGTCCCTGAAACTAAGCAATGAAGCGTGTTTTGAGGTTTGCGCACACTACTGTTCATTGTGCTAAAGACTATCAATAGAATCTTCTAGATGCTAAGAATGGAAAAGAAGATCCAACGGTTAGCAATGCTTGGATTTGCCAGTCTTGATACAACGGTCCATGTTCAAAGTTATCCGTACACTATATAGGTTTTTTTACGAAAATATAAGATAAGAAGTACTACAACGAATAGCTGGTCTTTTGAATAACCTTTCCCTCCCGATGTTTGGGAAGCAAGTGGAAATTTCAAAACCAGAGAAGTTAGAATCTTTCTGCCTCCGAGGACCAAAGTGGTTTCCTTCCTATGTACTACTCATACTCCACACAAACACGACTTCCGAACACACCAGAGAAATAGAGACGCCCTCTCAAAAAAGAGAGATAAAGAAACAGAGCCGCTGTACCGAGGCACACGTGTGCAGCGTCACGCTGTGGACGAGGGAGAGATCAACTAGGCCAGTGCGCGAGGGGAGAGGGGTGGAGAGATGAGAGGCAGTGAACTAGAGAGAAAGCACACTTCCATTTTTTTGCGTGCATAGGTCCTGAAATTTACTACTAGTAGAGTCAGGAGTACCTCGTGTTAGGAACCCATCATAAACTTTGCTCTGACATCGGACCGCCTTCAACTCCACTTGTCTCTTTGATTCTTCCCTCTTCCCCTGAACAAGATGATTCGTGGGACCCACTAAACTGAAGATACTAAAGTTTGCATAGGAGTTTTATAGCTTGGTCATCACTGCCAAGTGGGCCCATATTTGCTTTTTTCTTAGGGGACCTGCAATGTGTAGAAAAGCACACCTTAAGGAATATAGTAGTACATTGTGGAGAAAATAAAGTTACCTCAAGCTTGTGGGTTGCCCATAGATAATAGAAAAAATCATTCCCCTCCCTCCTCTCTCTTCCATGGAGCAAGATGACCAAGCTATGTGGGTTCTACCTTGTGGTAAATGTCGACCTTATACATTGTGGTAATTCTGATAAGCTAGGTGGGTCCTACATTATGGATGCCCTTAGACACTTGTGCTTTGTACTCTCATATCCACCGCGCTAGACTCGATTTGTTTTGTGAAATTCATTTAACCGATGTAGTTAGATAGGAAGCATGATCTACTAAATGTCTGAAAACTCCCACCGGTCAACAATGCTTACTACCCCAAGATGCACCCATCTATTGTGGTAACTCCATCCGGTCGTAAACTATGATGTTGATCAATATGACCTTGACAACCTTGGTCATCCGGGTTGAAACCCAATAATGTCTATACATGGAAGATCAATACTGCGAAGCTATTTTTTTCAAAACTCATGAAATCCCATGGTTAATGTTTTCATGGCATGTAGAGCAAGGACATGATAGGGCGTGTCATGCGTAGATCTTTTATTTTCTTTTTTTATTTTCTTTATTTCATGTGATCGTTTTTAAAAGGGGTTCAAAAATTGCCAAAATGCAAAATCTTAGCAAGAAGTCAAACAAGTCGTTAAAACTCTCGGTGGTTTTTCTGATATATTAATTGACCGTCCAATGTGGGTACCTCCAAACGCTTTTTGAAAAACTCACAAAGCAGCCTACGATTTACTAGCAGTAGTAAAATTTGACCTAATTTCGATAAATCGGCGTAAAGTCACTCGAGTGGGCGGAGTTACCTAGGAAGTTTGAGAACTCATAAAACATGGGAAATCGTAAGTACAACATTTTGGTCAACTTTATATATATGAAAAGTTGTCCTGTGGCATTCAGATCCATGTTCTTTAGAATTTCTTTACGGGAAATAACAATCTCGTCATCACTCAGAAAATTGAGAATGTTCTTTCCTCATAGTTAGAAACTCAAACTGACGACATCGTTTAATACAATAACATGCACCCATCTACCTCCAAAAAGATATTTAATTCAGGAGCAATCTATTGCTCTTATTGGTAGCTCAAGTTTGACCTTATTTCGTTAAATTGTCAACATGCAAAAATCTTAGCAATAAGTTGAAGCTATCGTAAAAAATCTCGGTGGTTTGATATATTAACTATCCCCCCCGATGGGTACCTCCAAAAGCTTTTTCACAAACTTTCAAAGAAAACTACAATTTACTTGTAGTTTCAAATTTGACCGAATTTCGATAAATCAACATAAATTCATTCAAGTGTGGGCTCGGTTAGCTAGGAAGTTTGAAAGCTCATAAAACATGGGAATCGTAACAACAACATGTTGGTCCAATATATATATATATATATATATATATATATATATATATGTGTATGTATGTAAACTTGGCTTGTGGCATCTAGATCTAATATTCTTCGAACTTTTCTTTACAGAAAAGAACTATGTTCTCATGACTCGAAAAAATGAGAACGAAATATTCTTTCCTCATAGTTCAAAACTCACACCGATGACATTGTTTACTACAAGAATATGCACCCCCATTTACCTCTGAAAATACATTTAGTTCAAGATAAATCTATCGCGCTTACTTGTGTAGCTCAAGTTTGACCAAATTTTGTTAAATTGTCAAGATAAAAAATCTTAGCAAGAAGTTAGACCTTTCGTCTAAAATTTCGATGGTTTCTGATATATTAGTTGTGACTCCCTGGTGGGTACCTCCAAACGCTTTTTTGTAAACTTTCAAAGCAACCTATAATTTATTTGTAGTTCAAAATTTTCACCTAATCTTGGTAAATAGACATAAAGTCATTCAAGTGGACAGAGTCAGCTAGGGTGAAGTTTGGAGACTCCTAAAAGATGGGAATTAATCATAAGTATAACATGTCGGTCCACTATATATGTCGAAAGCTTGGCTTGTGGCATTCAGGTCCATATTCTTTAGACTTTCTTTCGGGAATGAACAATCTTGACCGTCACCAATCAGAAAAATTAGAATGTTATTCCTTGATAGTTGGAAACTCACACAGATGGTATTTTTTACTACAAGAAAATGCACCCACCATCTATCTCACTGAAATTACATTTAATTCGAGAGAAATCTATTGTGCTTACTTGTAGCTCAAGTTTGACCTAATTTCGTTAAATTGTAAACATGAATAATCTTAGCAAGAAGTTGAACCTGTTGTCAAAACACTTGGTGGTGTCTGATATATTAATTGACCCCCCGATGGGTGTAACAGACCACCCTTTTGTGTAAAATAAATAAGGATATGTTTGAGCATTGCATGCATGCATAACACTTGCACTTTGGTTTAATCAAGAAAGAACAAACAAAACCCTAAACCCTAACTTCCCCCTC
This sequence comes from Avena sativa, assembly GCA_916181665.1. NCBI lineage: Eukaryota > Viridiplantae > Streptophyta > Magnoliopsida > Poales > Poaceae > Avena > Avena sativa. Next base: position 124,791,377 of record OV702280.1, read on the forward strand.
TATTTGAAAACCATTCAAATGAGTTTTGTATTTGAAAAATTATCTACATGAATGGAACCCAAAGTGAATAAAAGGGTCCCAAACTATTTTATATATTTTATAAAAGTTTCTGTGATTTGAATTATTCAAAAACAGAATTACAAAAGAAGATAGAAAACAGAAATATAAAAAGAAAATTCGAAATAAAAACTAACCCTAACCTTTCTGGCCCGCAGCCCACTCCTCTCCCTCTCCCCCGGAGCCCAAGCCTGGCCCAGCAGCAGCCCAACCTGGCCCCGTACCGGTTCGTCGTTTCTGTTGGCCCTCTTCCACCTCCGGATCGAGCTAAGCAGCTCGCTGGCGGCGCCACCATCGCTGGCTAGCGCCGCGATTTGTGCCGCCGCCCCCAAGCACCTATATGACACCCAGAGCAGCCGCCGACGAACCCTAGCTGCCAGTTCCCCCTCTTTTCCCCATTTCTTCTCGCCATGGCCAAACCCTAGCCGGCCAGAGATTTTCTTCCCAGCCATCTCCGGCCACCCAGCACCAAGCCGAGGCCATCATTAGACGCGTCGTCGTCTCCTCGTCCTCCTCACCGAAGCACGGAAGCAGGGAAGCACTCTCCTCGCCAGAATCGTCTCCGAACCGCCGCCAGTCGCCGCCATTGTCACCATCGATTCGACGTCGTTCAACCGTCCCCGGCCTCGCCGTCACCACCATCGCGCTCAGGGTGAGCTCACGGTTCTAACGAACCCCTCCGCTCACTCTCTCCCTCTCTGTATCTCCGCCGCCACAACCGCCTTCAAGTCTCGCCATCGGCCGCCGTCGCACATGCTGCTCCGACGACCATTCCAGTATGGCGCCACCACTAAACTGCTCACCTTGCTCCCCTCTGTCCAGTGCACCCGCTCCCGCAGCCCCGCATCGCCCCTTGCGTTGAGCCCGAGCCTCACCTGGGAGCAATGGCGTTGATGACGTCACCATGACGTCAGGCCGATGTCATAATTTCTTTCTATTTCTTTTAATGTTTTCTGTAATTGTTTTATTAAATGGAAAATATATGAAAAGTGGGCCCTGCCTGTCAGGATTTTAATCATTTCTGTAAATGTTTTCTGAAAATAATAAAAGTCTGACATGTGGGCCCAAGTTAGGAAATTATTTCAAATATTCCAAAAATGTTTAAAATGAATTAAAATTTGGGAAATTCATAACTAATTCACTTTAAATCAGAAAAATACAAATAATATACCAAAATGTTCAGAAATATGAAACCTATCTAACTAAGCTACAATAATACATTGTTAATCAACTTTGATAGAAAGTTTAATTAGAAGAACCAATTGAACCCCACAGGTGATTCCGATGATTCCCCTATTTTAGGGTTTGGATCTTTGGAACCCCCTTTAAAGTTACCAAGCATGTTTTAGAGTTCAATTCAACACTATTTAATTTTTCATATCATCCATATTGTATGAGTATTGCACATGCCATGTGTTGAGTGTTGTTCTCTCTTTTCCGGTGATTGGTTCTCGCGAATAGGAACCGAACCCGAAGCTGAAGTCAACGCCACCGAAGAGCAGTACCAGTCCAACAACAGACAAGGCAAGCAAAGCCCCACTCATACATATGAATCCTATGATTACAAAGTATTTCATTCTCGTCATATGCATTCGGTTCAAACAGTCTTTTATTAGTAGATAGAGTATTCCTATCTGATGCATGTTATCCTTTATGAACTATATTACCTGATCCATCGCTCCTAGCATAACTAGGGTTTGGCTTATGAGCGTCGATGGTTCCACAGTTCAGTCAAGCTTAGCCATGCGTATTGGTCTGATGCTAATCACTCATGTGAATGCACCGGAGATGCTAATGAATCTAGTATGGTAGGATGTGGTGATGCGATCAAAAGTGGATGATAAACATGCTAAGGTTTGTATGGGAGGCCACGTGGGTTGTGGTTTTTGTAGTCCCATACTTGCCACCCTTAGGACCTGATGTTCTTGACTCTTGAACCACACGGGGGCCTGGAAACCCCCTCGACCAACTAACTTTCCTAGTAGATTCCATGAGTCACATAGTTTTGGCTTTCCATTCGACATATGCATCTTGGTTGTTCTTGAATGGAGGAGAAGGAGGTGCATTCATAACAGGTAGGTAAGCGTGGCCGGGAACAAGAGATGTCCGGCATCTGTAATCTTGAACCCTGCGCACATCATTAGGGACCGGCTTCGGGACTTGACCCGTTATGGCGGCATCTCCCTAGTGCGTGACTCATGGTCTCGGCGAAAGCAAGGTACAGGTCGTGGTCAACCACTCTCTGCTGGCCTTCCAAGGAAGAGGGCTAATAATTTGGCATTAAGAATCGGGTGTTACGGGTGGGTAAAGTTGTGCACCCTTGCCGGATTATAATCTTTTCGAAAAGCTGTGTCCACGGTTATGGACGACTTGGGAATGGATTCTGTAATCATAGAGAACTATAACCGAATGATAAAACTTGCCAACTAAAGTGAGATCCGGAATACTTCGTTGGTGTTGTTGAGGGGGTAGTCTGGGAAAAGTGGTTCAGTTGATGATGATGCTTGGTGGATATCAAAGATGAATTTAAGAGCTATAGTTGAAGTCTTCTTATCCCCTTTTGAAAATGATCTGACTAGACGAGTTTCTTCTCCCTATTGTTTTGAAAACAAAATATGGCTTTATGCAAAATAACTTTACTAGCCATAAGTCTTGCGGGGTACACCCTGTACTCAGCCTAGCTTCATTGATGTTTTCTACAGATGATACTACTCAAACTGAAGGTGGTTTCTACGTCGAAGTCGACGAGTAGTCGGGGTTCCCGGGCAGCAGCCTAGGATCTATGGAAGGGTCGCTACTTCTGTTAGGGCCTCTTAGGCCCTTTGCTAAGTTTGTTGTTTAGAACAACTTCTTTTCTTCCGTTGTTTCATGTAATGATGGGTCTGTGATCCTTGGCTTGTATGACTGGTTTGTAACTCTCTTAAGAGTTTACCTTATTAATGTATGGTTTGTATGTTCTGTAATGTTACAGATCTTTCCCTGCGCGTTTTGGAATTTAGGTTAGGCTTATGTCAGATGAGGATCTGGTATTTGTCTAGCCCTGATCCCGGGTCGTGACAGATTTTGGTATCAGAGAAGGACTGCCTGTAGGAAACCCTTCTAGCTTGTCGATGTTGAGTCTAGAGTTTGAGAAAACTATTTGAAAGCTAAAAACTATTTGCAAAACTCTGAATAGGACTCTTTTTACTCCTTATCCAAGATTGTTCTATTGCTGAGTTATATTACCTTGTTTGCTTTGCAAAGTTTTCACTTCTCGTCTATCATTTCAAACTCTTAGGATATACGGGTTTGGGTTATTTTTCCCTAAGTACTCCGTACTTGGTTGCAAGGCTCAGAGTTTCCAAGATATATATGTGCAACTGAAGCATTGTTTTTCAACTTTGCTAAGGATGCCTCTAATATCGCTCTCAATTCTTTTGTGACTTGTTGGTATCATATCATGCTTGCATTCCATTGTTATGGTTTGTATCTAAGTTGGTAGCGTATACGTTTCATATGCTTGTTCTACTGCCATACTTAATGCATTGATATAGTTTTCATCCACATGTTCACCTCTACCATGATCCTTTGATATGCTTTTGCCATCCTTTGGTGTACCCTTTTTGGTGAATCCATTCTCATGGTTTCTGTTTTCTCCTCAGGATGCCGGCTGGTACTCGTGGTTCTGTTGGCTGTCGAGGAAACACCGATGCTGACCAGGAACTTCCGCCACCTCCCACAAGGGTCGAGGTTCTCAACAACATTGAGACCAACCGTCTGAGGAATGAACGCCTTCTGGAGCGTGTGGCGCAGAACACTGAACGTCGTCCTGACGACTGTGTCACACTTGGAGATTTCATCCGCTCTTTTCCTCCAATCTTCACACACTCCAAGGAGCCCCTTGAAGCTGATGATTGGCTCCGCACCATAGAGCGCAAGTTCAGTGCTCTTCGTGTCTGTCCTGCTGATCGTGTTAACTTCGCTACCTATTAGCTGGAAGGTGAGGCTGGTGTTTGGTGGGAAGGTTTTCAGAATCTGCAAGCTCAGGGACATGTCGTTACCTGGCAGGAGTTTGTTGCAGCATTCCGTGCCTCTTATATCCCTAAGCCCGTCATGGATCTCAAAAGGAGGGAGTTTCTGGATCTGACTCAGGGGCGCAAGGATATTGAAACCTATGGGCGTGAGTTTACTCGCCTGGCTCGTTATGCAACCAGGGATGTGACAAATGATGAAGATAAGCAAGAGTTGTTCCGTAAGGGACTTAACCCTGCACTTCGCTACGAGTTGTTGCCCTTCAAGTTCCAGTCTTTCCAGGACTTGCACAATCAGGCTCTTACCTTAGAGCATGGAAGGAAGGATATGGAAGTATCTCAGAAGCGTGAAGAAGGAAATTCTCGTGCTTCTTCCTCTGGTAACAAGAAGCGCCGTGTCTTTGTTCCATACAATGTTGTGCCTCGTGCTCCTTATGCACCCAAGTCTTCTGGTAATAATTCTCGTCAGCCACAGTCAAATACTGGTGGATCAAACTATCATCCTCCTGCTGGTTCTCACACTGGGGTTACCTGTTACTCCTATGGTCAGCCTGGTCACTACTCAAGGGAGTGTTCTTAAAGGGCTACCGGACGCAATGATCAGCGTGCAAACAAGAATGATAAATCTCAAGGTGATGGACGTGGTTTTCTAACCCATGTCATTGTTGAGGAAGCTCAGGAAGATTCACGCGTCATTCTGGGTATGCTCCGTGGCAATTCAATTCTCACAACAGTCTTGTTTGATTCTGGAGCATCGCATACATTCATATCACAAGAGTTTGCACGGGAGCATGGTATACCTTTTGAAGGAATGTCTTCCCCTATAGAGATTAGTACTCCTGGGTCTCGTTGCCAGACCATCTGGGTTACTCATGGGGTTGAAATAGATATAGCATATCAGAAGTTTCCCACTTCCCTCATTGCACTCAAGTCAACTGACATAGATGTTATTCTGGGAATGGACTGGTTAACCAAGTATCAAGCCGTCATTGACTGTGCACTTAGAATAGTTTTTGTGACCTCTCCTGCTGGCATAACTGTCAAGTATTGGACTGATGGTTCAAAGTCTCCGTCAGCAGTTCTTAAACCTTTCTCGGAGTTGTATGCCATGGATGTCCTACCTGATCTCTAGGTTCAAGATGTCCTCGTAGTCTGTGATTTCCTGGATGTTTTTCCTGAAGAGTTGCCTGGCATGCCACCTGATCGAAGTGTGGAGTTTGTCATTGAGCTAGTTCCTGGAACTGCTCCTATCTCCAAAAGACCTTATCGCATGCCTCCTCATGAGTTGGTTGAGTTGAAGAAGAAACTTGAAGAGTTAGAGGGTCTAGGATACATCCAACCTAGTACATCCTCTTGGGGTTGCCCTACCATTTTTGTCAAGAAGCGGGATACAAATATTCCAAGATTGGTGGTTGACTGCCATCCACTCAACGCGGTGACAATCAAGAATAAGTACCCACTTCCTCGGATAAATGACTTCTTTGATCAATTAAGTGGTGCCACTGTCTTCTCCAAAATGGACTTAAGATCATGGTATCATCAAATCAAGATCAGAAAGGAAGATATCCCAAAGACAACATTCACAACTCGTTATGGTGTTTACGAGTATACAGTGATGTACTTCAGGTTAACCAATGCTCCTACCACATTTATGAGGCTCATGAACTCCGTCTTCATGGAGTATCTCGACAAGTTCGTTGTGGTATACATTGATGAAATTCTAATCTACTCCAAGACCGAAGAAGAGCATGCCGAACATCTATGTTTGGTATTGACTAAACTTCGTGAACATCGTCTCTACGCCAAGTTTTCCAAATGTGAGTTCTGGTTACAAGATCTCGTCTTCCTTGGTCATGTTGTGTCTGCAAGTGGTGTTGCTGTCATACCGGATAAGGTTCAGACCATTCTGGAATGGAAGTCACCTACTTCAGCCAAGGAAGTCCGAAGTTTTCTCGGAATGGCTGGATATTTCCGCCGATTCATCGAGAACTTCTCTAAGATATCCAAGCCTATGATGGATCTTCTTAAGAAAGATAAGAAGTTTGAATGGCCAGAACAGGAAGAAGAAAGCTTCCAATCTTTGAAAACTAAGCTAACCACCGCCCCTATGCTTGTTCTTCCGGACACAAGGAAGGACTTCGTTATCTATTGTGATGCTTCTCTCCAAGGGCTAGGCTGTGTGTTGATGCAAGATGGTCATGTAGTGGCCTAAGCTTCTCGGCAGTTGAAGCCACATGAGAACAATTATCCAACCCATGATCTCGAGCTCGCTGCTGTCGTTCATGCTCTTAAGCAATGGCGACATTACCTCATCGGTAACCGTTGTGAACTTTACTCGGATCATCAAAGCCTAAAGTACATTTTCACCCAGCCAGATCTGAATCTCAGGCAAAGACGATGGTTGGACTCATCAAAGATTATGATTTGGGTCTCAACTATCAACCCGACAAAGCCAATGTCGTAGCTGATGCGCTAAGTCGGAAGTCTTATTGCAACAACCTGATGATTTCACAAGCCCAACCTGCTCTCTACAAGGAAATCAAGCGTCTTAATCTTGAAGTAGTTCCTTGTGGATTCCTTGCTAACCTTGAAATAAAATCTTCTCTAGAGGACCAAATGAAGGAAGCTCAAAAGCAAGATGATGAACTTACCAAGATCAAGGAACGTGTTGCAAGCGTTGAAGCTAAATGTTTCTCCGTCAATGATCAAGGTATTCTATACTTCAGTAACCGGCTAGTGGTTCCAAACAGTCAGGAAATCAAAGATCTAATCCTTTTGGAAGCTCATGAATCCCCTCTATCTATCCATCCTGGTGGTACCAAGATGTACCGAGATCTCCATCAAAGATTCTGGTGGAGTGGAATGAAACCAGAAATCGCTCGCTTTGTTGTAGAGTGCGACGTTTGCCGTCGTGTGAAGGCTGAACACCAAAGGCCTGCTGGACTTCTACAGCCGTTGAAAATTCCCGAGTGGAAATGGGATGAAATTGGTATGGATTTTATCACTGGACTTCCAAGAAAACAATCTGGACATGATGCCATATGGGTAGTTATTGATCGACTATCCAAAGTTGCTCACTTCCTTGCTGTTAGGGAAAGCATTACTGCAAGCCAGTTGGCAGAGCTATATGTATCCTGGATCGTCATTCTCCATGGTGTACCCAAGAAGATCATATCTGATCGTGGAAGCTTGTTCACTTCCAAATTCTGGGCTAGTATCCAGCAAGCAATGGGAACTCAAGTTTCCTTCAGTACAACATATCATCCTAAAACCGGTGGTCAGACCGAAAGAGTGAATCAAATTCTTGAAGACATTCTCCGAGCATGTGTCATATCCTTTGGAAACAATTGGGAGAAATGTCTTCCTTTTGCGGAGTTCTCTTATAACAACAGTTTTCAATCTAGTTTGGGCATGGCACCTTCCAATTCCTGTATGGGAGAACATGTCGAACACCTCTGAACTGGACAGAAACTGGCGAAAGACAATTCTTTGGTCCGGACATGATCCAAGAAGCAGAAGATCAAGTTCGTGTAATTCGAGAGCGTCTGAAGGCCGCTCAATCTCGTCAGAAGTCCAACTATGATCGTCATCATCTTGATGTTCATTATGAAGTTGGTGATCAAGTTTACCTCCGGGTCACTCCTCTGAAGGGTGTCCATCGATTCGGTATCAAAGGAAAATTAGCACCTCGCTACATTGGTCCCTTTCGCATTCTCTCCAAGCGGGGTGAGATGCCTACCAATTGGATCTACCTTCAACTTTTCCAGAGGTACATGATGTTTTCCATGTGTCTCAACTCAAGCGTTGCTTCAAAGATCCCATTCGTGGTGTGGACCATGAAACTTTGGATCTCCAAGATGATCTAACCTACCGAGAATACCATGTTCATATTCTTGATGAAACCGAGCGCAAGACTCGTCGTCAAACCATCAAGTTCCTGAAAGTTCAATGGTCTCATCAGTCTGAGTCAGAAGCAACCTGGGAATGCGAAGATCGTCTTTGATCTGAGTACCCTGCCTTCTTTTCGAAAACCTAGGAATCTCGGGTCGATATTCTTGTAAGTGGGGTAGAGCTGTAACATACCACCCTTTTGTGTAAAATAAATAAGGATATGTTTGAGCATTGCATGCATGCATAACACTTGCACTTTGGTTTAATCAAAAAAGAACAAACAAAACCCTAAACCCTAACTTCCCCCTCTATTTGAAAACCATTCAAATGAGTTTTGTATTTGAAAAACTATCTACATGAATGGAACCCAAAGTGAATAAAAGGGTCCCAAACTATTTTATATATTTCATAAAAGTTTCTGTGATTTGAATTATTCAAAAACAGAATTACAAATGGAAATTACAAAAGAAGATAGAAAACAGAAATATAAAAAGAAAATTCCAAATAAAAACTAACCCTAACCTTTCTGGGCCGCAGCCCACTCCTCTCCCCCGGATCCCAAGCCTGGCCCAGCAGCAGCCCAGCCTGGCCCCGTACCGGTTCGTCGTTTCTGTCGGCCGTCTTCCACCTCCCGATCGAGCTAAGCAGCTCGCTGGCGGCGCCACCATCGTAGGCGAGCACCGCGATTCGTGCCGCCGCCCCCAAGCTCCTATATGACCCCAGAGCAACCGCCGATGAACCCTAGCTGCCAGTTCCCCCTCTTTTCCCCGTTTCTTCTTGCCATGGCCAAACCTTAGCCGGCCGGATATTTTCTTCCCCGCCGTCTCCGGCCACCCCGCGCCAAGCCGAGGCCATCGTTAGACGTGCCGTCGTCTCCTCATCCTCCTCCCCGAAGCACGCAAGCAGGGAAGCACTCTCCTCGCCGGAATCGTCTCCGAAATGCCGCCAGTCGCCGCCATTGTCACCATCAATTCGACGCCGTTCGACCGTCCCCGGCCTCGCCGTCACCACTATCGTGCTCAGGGTGAGCTCACGTTTCGAACAAACCCCTCCGCTCACTCTCTCCCTCTCTGTATCGCCGCCACCACAACCGCCTGCAAGTCTCACTGTCGGCCGCCGTCGCACACGCTGCTCTGACGACCATTCCAGGGCGGTGCCACCACTAAACTTCTCGCCTCGCTCCCCTCTGTCCAGCGCACCCGCTCCCGTAGCCCCGCATCACCCCTAGAGTCGAGCCTGAGCCTCACCTGGGATCAATGGCGTTGATGACGTCACCATGACGTCAGGCCGATGTCATAATTTCTTTCTATTTCTTTTAATGTTTTATGTAATTGTTTTATTAAATGGAAAATATATGACAAGTGGGCCCTGCCTGTCAGGATTTTAATCATTTCTGTAAATGTTTTCTGAAAATAATAAAAGTCTGACATGTGGGACCAAGTTTGGAAATTATTTCAAATATTCCAAAAATGTTTAAAATGAATTAAAATTTGGGAAATTCATAACTAATTCATTTTAAATCAGAAAAATACAAATAATATACCAAAATGTTCAGAAAAATGAAACCTATCTAACTAAGCTATAATAATACATTGTTAATCAACTTTGATAGCAAGTTTAATTAGAAGAACCGATTGAACCCCATAGGTGATTCCGATAATTCCCCTGTTTTAGGGTTTGGATCTTCGGAACCCCTTTAAAGTGACCAAGCATGTTTTAGAGTTCAATTCAACACTATTTAACTTGTCATATCATCGATATTGTATGAGCATTGCACATGCCATGTGTTGAGTGTTGTTCTCTCTTTTCCGGTGATTGGTTCTCGCGAATAGGAACCGAACCCGAAGCTGAAGTTAACACCACCGAAGAGCAGTACCAGTCCAACAACGGACAAGGCAAGCAAAGACCCACTCATACATATGAATCCTATGATTAAAAAGTATTTCATTCTCGTCATATGCATTCGGTTCAAACAGTCTTTTATTAGTAGACAGAGTATTCCTATCTGATGCATGTTATCCTTTGTGAACTATATTATCTGATCCACCGCTCCTAGCATAACTAGGGTTTGGCTTATGAGCGTCGCTAGTGCCATAGTTCAGTCAAGCTTAGCCATGCGTAGTGGTCTGATGCTAATCACTCATGTGAATGCACCGGAGATGCTAATGAATATAGTATGGTAGGATGTGGTGATGCGATCAGAAGTGGATGATAAACATGCTAAGGTTTGTATGGGAGGCCACGTGGCTTGTGGTTTTTGTAGTCCCATACTTGCCACCCTTAGGACCTGATGTTCTAGCCTCTTGAACCAAGACGAGCGTACAACCACACGGGGGCTGGAAACCCCCTCGACCAACTAACTTGCCTAGTAGATTCCATGAGTTACATAGTTTGGGCTTTCCATTCGACATATGCATCTTGGTTGTTCTTGAATGGAGGAGAAGGAGGTGCATTCATAATAGGTAGGTAAGCATTGCAGGGAACAAGAGATGCCCGGCATCCATAATCTTGAAGCCTGCGCACATCATTAGGGACCGGCTTCGGGACTTGATCCGTTATGGCGGCATCTCCCTAGTGCGCGACTCATAGTCTTGGCGAAAGCAAGGTAAAGGTCATGGTCAAGAACTCTCTGCCCACCTTCCAAGGAAGAGGGCTAATAATTTGGCATTAAGAATCGGGTTGTACGTGTGGGTAAAGTTGTGCACCCCTGCAGGTTTAGAATCTTTTCGAAAAGCCATGTCCACGGTTATGGACGACTTGGGAACGGATTATGTGATCATAGAGAACTATAACCGAATGATAAAACTTGCCAACTAAAGTGAGATCCGGAATACTTCCTCGGGGTTGTTGAGGGGGTAGTCCGGGAAAAGTGGTTCAGTTGATGATGATGCTTGGTGGATATCAAAGATGAATTTAAGAGCTATAGTTGAAGTCTTCTTATCCCCTTTTGAAAATGATCTGACTAGACGAGTTTCTTCTCCCTCTTGTTTTGAAAACAAAAGATGGCTTTATGCAAAATAACTCCACTAGCCATAAGTCTTGCAGAGTACACCCTGTACTCAGCCTTGCTTCCTTGATGTTTTATACAGATGATGCTACTCCAACTGAAGGTGGTTTCTACGTAGTCGGGGTTCCCGGGTAGCAGCCTAGGATCTATGGAAGGGTCGCTACTTCTGTTAGGGCCTCTTAGGCCCTTTGCTAAGTTTGTTGTTTAGAACAACTTGTTTTCTTCCATTGTTTGATGTAATGATGGGTCTGTGACCCTTGGCTTGTATGACTGGTTTGTAACTCTCTTAAGAGTTTACCTTATTAATGTATGGTTTGTATGTTCTGTAATGTTACCAATCTTTCCCTGCGCGTTTCGTAATTTAGGTTAGGCTTATGTCAGATGAGGATCTGGTATTTGTCTAGCCCTGATCCCGGGTCGTGACAATGGGTACCTCTTAAAATGGAATTATATAAGAAACTGTGGTCCACTTTGTGTGATTATTGGGAGGGTTGCATTTTCTTCTAACTATGGTAGGGCCCTTCGGAGCGAGGTGCTTCAGTTAACATGGTCGATGGAAGTACAAGTTACATCAGGGATCTTGTAAAAACTAAGATTACATCCAAGTCCATGCATTTTTACAAGGTCCCTGAAACTAAGCAATGAGGTGTGTTTTAAGGTTTGCGCACACTAGCATTCATTGTGCTAAAGACAATCAATAGAATCTTCTAGATGCTAAGAATGGAAACGAAGATCGAACAGTTAGCAATGCTTGGATTTGCCAGTCTTGATCCAACGGTCCATGATCAAAGTTATCCGTACACTATATATGTTGTTTTGACAAAAAAGATAAGATAAGAAGTACTACTGCGAATGGCCAGTATTTTGAATAACATTTCGCTCCCGATGTTTGGGAAGCAAGTGAAGTGCCACCAAGTACCAAAGTGGTTTCCTTCCGATGTACTACTCCTACTCCACACCAACATGGTTGCTGAACACACCAAAGAAACAGAACCACCCTCTCAAAAAAAAGAGAGCCACCGTACTGAGGCACATGTGCATAGCGCCATGCTATGGACGAGGGAGAGATCAGCCAGGCTGGTGCACGAGGGAAGAGGGGTGGAGATCTGAGAGGCATCGAAGGAGAGAGAAAACACAACTACTAGGAGAGTCAGGAGTACCGCGTGTCAGGAACCCATCATAAACTTTGCTCTGACATCGAACCGCATTCAACTCCTCTTCTCTCTTTGCTGCTTCCCTCTTCCCCTGAACGATATGATTCGTGGGACCCACTAAGCTGAAGACACTAACTTTTGCATAGGAGTTTTATAGATTGGTCATACACTGCCAAGTGGGCCCATCATTTGATTTTTCCTTAGGGTACCCGCAATGTGTAAAAAAAGCACACTTAAGGCATATAGTAGTACATTGTGAAGAAAATAAAGTTACCTCAAGTTTATGGGTTGCCCACAGATAATAGAAAAAATCATTTCCCCTCCCTCCTCTCTCTTGCATGGACCAATATGACCAAGCTATGTGGGTTCTACCTTGTGGCAAATGTCGACCTTATACATTGTGGTAATTTTCATAAGACAGGTGGGTCCTACATTAATAATGCCCTTAGACACTCGTGCTCCATGCTCCCATCTCCGCCGCACTAGACTCGATTTGTTTTTGCGAAATTCATTTAATCAATATAGTTAGATAGGAAGCATGATCCACTATATATCTGAAAACTTTCACGGTCAACAATGCTTACTACCCGAAGATGCACCCATCTATTTTGGGAACTCCATCAGGTCGTAGACTATGATATTGATCGATGTGGCCTTGACAATCTTGGTCGTTCGGGCTGAAACCCAATAATGTCTATACATGGTAGAACAATACTACGAAGCTATTTTTTCCAAAACTCGTCAAATCCCACGGTTAACGTTTGCATGACACGTACCGCACACGACATGATAGGGCGTGTCATGCGTAAATCTTTTAATTTCTATTTTTTGTTTATTTCATGTGATCATTTACAAAAGGGGTTCAAAAATCGTCAAGACGCAAAATCTTAGCAAGAAGTCAAACCAGTCATCAAAACTCTCGGTGGTTTCTCATATATAAATTAATCGCCCGATGTGGGTACCTCCAAACACTTTTTTCAAAAAACTCATAAAGCATCCTACGATTTACTAGCAGTAGTCAAATTTGACCTAATTTCAATAAATCGGCATCAAGTCATTCGAGTGGGAGGAGTTAGCTAGGAAGTTTGAGAACTCATGAAACATTGGAAATCGTAAGTTGAACATGTTGGTCCACTGTATATGTCTGAGAAGTTAGCTTGTGGTATTCAGATCCATGTCCTTTGGACTTTCTTTACAGGAAAGAACAATTTCGTCATCACTAGGAAAATTGAGAATGTTCTTTCCTCGTAGTTGGAAACTCACACTAATGACATTTTTTAATACAATAAGATGCACCCATATACCTCCGAAAAGATACTTAATTCAAGAGAAATCTATTGCGCTTAATGGTAGCTCAAGTTTGATCTTATTTCGTTAAATTATCAAGATGCAAAATCTTAGAAATAAGTTGAAGCTATCGTCAACACTCTCCGTGGTTTGATATATTAATGCCCCCCGATGGGTACCTCCAAAAGCTTTTTTTGCAAACTTTCAAAGAAGCCTAGAATTTACTTGTAGCTATTTGACCTAATTTTGATAAATCGATATAAATTAATTCAAGTGTGGGCTCAGTTACCTAGGAAGTTTGAAAACTCATAAAACATGGGAAATACAACATATTGGTCCAATATATATGTCTGTAAACTTGGCTTGTGGCATCCAGATCTAATATCTTCAAACTTTTCTTTACAAAAAAGAACTATGTTGTCATCAATCAAAAAAAATAAGAATTGAATGTTCTTTCCTCATAGTTCTAAACTCACACCGATGACATTGTTTACTGTAAGAAGATGCACCCATTTACCTCTAAAACTACATTTAATTCAAGAGAAATCTATCACACTTACTTGTGTAGCTCATGTTTGACTAAATTTCGTTAAATTGTCAAGATGAAAAATCTTAGCAAAAAGTTGGACCCGTCGCCTAAATCATGGTGGTTTATGATATATTAGTTGTGACTCCCTAGTGATACCTACATAAGCTTTTTTATAAACTTTCAAAGAAACCTACAATTTATTTGCAGTTCAAAGTTTCACCTTATCTTGGTAAATAGATATAAAGTCATTCAAGTGGACAGTGTTAGCCAGGACGAAGTTTGAAAACTCCTAAAATATGGGAATTAATCATAAGTACAACATGTCGGTCCACTATATATGTTCGCAAGCTTGTCTTGTGGCATTTAGATCCATATTCTTCAGACTTTCTTTTCAGAAATGAACAATCTCATCACCACTCATAAAAATTAGAATGTTATTTCCTGATTGCTGGAAGATCACACCAACAATATTGTTTACTACAAGAAGATGCACCCATCTACCGCTCTAAAATTACATTTAATTCGAGAGCAATCTATCATGCTTACTTGTTGCTCAAGTTTGACCTAATTTCATTAAATTGTCAGGATGAATAATTTTAGAAAGAAGTTGAACCAGTTGTCAAAACTCTCGGTGGTTTGGGATAGTCTATGAAACTAACTGTTATACTGCTTCTAGCAATAGGTCGGGTTTATTTTATTTTGCTTACCCCATGATTCCTAACAATTTGTTGTTGTTACGCAATGAACAGGTGCAGTTTACACTAGAAATCATAGAATGAAGGGGCCCTATAATCTAGTAGGTATATCCTTTCCTATTTGTTCATTCTAACATCTATCAGATTGGAACCTTTTTGTGTTTACTATCTGCTGCACCTTTATCCAGAGGCCCAACATTGAAGTATGGAGACCACCATTATAATTACATGATGAAGTGGACATCGTCAATGAACATACCTATAACCAGATAAGCAACAGTGAGACTCTACACAGAGCTAATGTAAGCACCCCTTCCCCCATGTTTTTAAGGTTTAACTCCCCTGGTTTCAGGCCATTTAGTCTAGTTCAGTTTTCTTTTTGTAACGGAATCCAATATAACAAGGCCAGATTTGCAACGGAATCAAATATAACAGAAATAGAAGGATCATAATTAAACATTCACTTGAAATTTCACTCTGGTATCTGCCACTTGTCTGGATATTTTAATATGAGGCACACAATAGTTCAATTGTTCTTTGGGCAGACAAACAAAAAAATTAAATCTGAATGTTTATGAATCAAACTTTTTGATAGATTGTTTCACCATTTCTTTGAAATGATCTGGATAGTCTATTAGAGGCACACTATTGTTCTATTTGTAATTTTACTGAGTTACTATTGTATATGATTACAAAAATTCCACCTAACTAAGATTCATATCCAACTACACATTGAGTAGGCTAGTTAATATCAGCCACAATGGTTAAATGCTTATTTTGTTCTTCGGTAAATGCTTTTCTATCAGTTTAAGGAGCTCTTGGTCGACGGATTCATTACATTCATAAATCGAGCATTCTACTTTGATTAGTTTGCTTGAGTACCTTGGGTTGAGTGCTTACATTGCTATATCAGATCAAAATAATCTTTTGAGGATGAGTAGGTAGTTTTGTTCCTTTGTATGATGTTGTAACTTTTTTATCTTAGTTTTAGACTTCATCAAGTAGAGCAGTCAGTCCACAGAGAAGAAGTGATAGTTGCACACGATCCCATCCCTCTATGAAGTCAACTTTTCCAGCTATTCTAGAAGATGGAGATGTATGAGGCCCTGCTGCTACTAGTTGCCTTCTTCCTTTTAGAAATGGACTGATTTGAAATTATTTGGTTTTTGTTTTCCTTGGTAATGATGATATTGGACATTTCTTTTTGTTTCTTGTTGCAAATATAAATACGAAGGAAAAACATAAAACAATTAATTCAAGTGTAGATCTCTTTGCATAGAGCAGCAATGGCAATGCGTATTGCTCATGTAGGTACACGATGTCTACTGTTCCATACATTCCAGCAGAAATACCTTTTGGAGCTGCATTCCAAGATGCACTTGATGTACTTGGACAGGAAGACAACATAATATATGCAGTAGTCTCCATAGAACGGAATGAGTTATCTGACTTGAAGAACAACCAAGCTTTGACGGAGAAACTACTAAATAATCTCCTCGGCAAGTCCTGTGATAAGCCCGTCGTTACATGTGAAGCTACGCATTTTTATGGCATGTGATAATTTATTATTTTTATAGTTATAAGTTTTTCCATAGTTCCAGATTTCTTTTAGTACTATAGATAATCTAGTACTGGGAAACGCCCCTAATTTGCACATGTTTGTACTAGCCCTTGATGGACCGCCAATCAATATTGACAAGCCTTCAATGCCGCCATGTAGTAGCGGGCCATTACCTATACCCGTTAAATAGTACAAGGCTAGAACAGTAACTTGCCGTAACAATAAATGGCCATAACAGTAAACAGCCAGAACAGTAAAAGACAAAAATAGTAAAAGGCCTAAAAGGCCAAAATAGTAAAAGGACAAAATAATAAAAGGCCGAACAGTAAAAGGCCAGAATAGTAACGGACCTACTATAGAGGACACCTAATGGGCCACGTGGTATTTGGCGTAGGCTGGCCTTCTTTAGGCTGGAATAGTAACGGGCCCGAAAGGTTATGGGCCACCGCTGGCTACATAAATGGGACCATTTCAAACAATATAGGACTATACAGTGATGGGCCCGGAAGTGGACGGGCCAAAGCGAGTTGTCCAAAGGGGCCGATTTCAAACAGTACTAGTTGAAACAGCAACGGGCCCGATGTCTTACGGGCAGCACAAATGGGCATTTTAAATAATGCAGGTTGAAACAGCAACATGCTAGAAACTTTATGAGCCATGGCGTGCAACACTGATGTGCCCATTTTAAACAATATCGAACTAAACATTAAAGGGCCGCCATTTTGTTGGGCTCTTATAATGGGCCAGCCCACTTAATAATAATAAGGCCTTGGCTAGGCCTGGCTTCTACCATAGTTTTATTGATAGCTAACGGTGCTAACTGGCCATGAACGGTGTCCACCAAGATGCACTTGATGTAGTTGGACAGGAAGCCAACAAAACATATGCAGTAGTCTCCATAGCACGGAATGAGTGATCTGAGTTAAAGAACAACTAACCTTTGACTGAGAAACTACTAAATAATCTCCTCAGCAAGTCCTGTGATAAGCCCTTCGTTAGATGTGAGGCGATGCAAGCTTTCTAAAAGGAAGATTTTTGAAACTTAGATTTTGTTTGTTTATTTTTTGTGTTGTACTACCATGATGCTGTTTGAGATACGGATTTTTTCTAGCCTATGATAATTTACTATTTTTATAGTTATAAGTTTTTTCCATAGTTCTAGATTTCTTTTAGTACTGTAGATAATATAGTACTAGGAATACGCCCATAATTTTCACATGTTTGTACCAGCCCTTGTGTTAGGGGTGACCCCTTGGGGTGGCCCGATCTTTCACGAATTCCGTGGGAATCGAGGGGAAAGCGGTGGAAGGGGAAAGGGGATGAAATCCACGAACACACACGCGAAGAACTCTATGAACACACACACACGAAAACACGATACAAGCCGGTAGCTCACGCCGGTGGCAACCGTCCCAACACAATCCCTAGGATCGGCGTTGGGCAAGACACTCTCCCATGGCCAACAACAGGGGTGAGAGGCTTGATGAGATCTTGACTACTTGGGCACGAGACACCGAGATCCCAAGGACTTGTACAACTTGAACGCACTAGGCAAAATCCAAGAGGTTTTTGGATAATTTGGTGCTCCTTGTCAAGGAGCGTGAGAGAAATAGTTGATAGATCCTCAAAGGGGTGTCTTCAACTACAATTATCCAAGTCTAGCGTTTCCAATAGAGGGTGGGGGCTATATATAGGCCAACAACAAAAACAGGGGTAGTTTAGGAATGAAATGGGAAAATATAGAGAGGTGTACATGGTGCTGGGCCGAGCTGAAGCGAACAGGCTCAGGCACGTCCGGTAGTACCGGGTTCGCGACTGGTATTACCGGTCTCAACTGGTAGTACCGCTTGCAGTCCTTGGGCTTCGGTTGGCATCGTCAGTAGTGAGCGGTAGTGGAGGGTGGTAGTACCGCTGTTCGGTAGTACCGGTTCTAGCTCTGGTAGTACCGCGGACGTCTGGGGCTTGGTTGGGTTCCTCCTGGAGCGTCCGGTAGCAGGGGCCGGTGGTGCCGCTTGGACCGGTAGTACCGGTCGCCGTTTCCGGTAGTACCGTTGGCGCCTGAGTGCGGCTGGTCCCTTCCGCAGTGGTTTCTCCGTTCCATGGGTCCTTCTCTTCATACCTGATGATGCACAGGGTGGGCGTATGAAGTAGCAAACCATACAGGGGCGTGTCAAAATCACACAAGGAAAGGAGCGAGTTAACCTTAGCTTGTACGAGTTAGGCGCGAGCGCGATTCATGGGTCAACTTGGGGGTCTCGTAGGAGTAGATGTAGTAGCGTTCGTAGGGTGGGCTGCATCAGCTCCCCTCCCTTGGGAAAGAGTCGTCCTCGACTCTTCAACCTTCTCAACATCATCATCTCCATGGAAGGGTCCTTAACATTGAACGTTGG
Source organism: Avena sativa (assembly GCA_916181665.1). Lineage (NCBI taxonomy): Eukaryota > Viridiplantae > Streptophyta > Magnoliopsida > Poales > Poaceae > Avena > Avena sativa. The sequence goes on from OV702280.1 coordinate 124,809,958, forward strand.
GCTCACAAGGTACTTCGATGTTGGGATATCGATGATGTAGGCGTTGTTGTTGATCCTCTTGATTACTTTGAACGGTCCATCACCTCTTGGCTTGAGTTTGGAGTCGCGATCCTTGGGGAAGCGGTCTTTACTTAAGTGTATCCACACAAGGTCGCCTTCTTCGAAGATCATCTATTTCTTGTTCTTGTTTAGCCTTGATGCTTGGCGAAGGACTTTTTGCTCGATCGTAGCTCTTGTGTCTTCATGTAGCTGTTTCATTGCTTGGGCACGCTTGTCAACGTCCATGTTGGTGCGGTCGTGTAGAGAAAGAGGTAATTTGTCGAGCGCGGTTAGAGGCTCGAATCCATAGACGATCATGAACGGGCTCATCATGGTGGTGGAATGCTTTGCGCGATTGTAGGTGAACTCGGCGTGTGGGATGTATTCCTCCCAATCCTTAAGATTCTTCTTTATCAACACATGTAGAAGTGTGACAAGGCTTCGATTGACGACCTCGGTTTGTCCATCGGTTTGGGGATGCAAAAGCTTTATGTAGCTTTTGATAAATAGGAGCTTGATGCCGAGCTTGGCCATGAGTGTCTTCCAAAAGTAGCTCATGAATTTGATGTCGCGGTCGGAGACGATTGTTCTTGGTACACCGTGTAGCCAAATTATTTCCCTGAAAAACAAATTTGCTACATGTGAAGCATCATCGGTCTTATGGCACGGAATGAAGTGTGCCATTTTGGAAAAGCGATCCACTACCACAAATATAGAATCATGTCCATGTTTAGATCTAGGCAAACCTAACACAAAGTCCATGCTAATGTCCGACCAAGGTGCATGAGGAAAGGCAATGGCATATAAAGACCAAAGGGATTAGACTTGGACTTAGCTTGGACACAAGTAGTGCATCGTTGGACGTGGCGCTCCACGTCGCGCTTCATCTTGGGCCAATAGTAGTGAGTGGAGAGCATGTCGTATGTCTTGGCATGCACCCATAAGTCCTCCACCATGGGACTCTTGAAGAAGCAAAATTTGGAGAGACGACTTCAGAATGCAAAGATTGTTTTGTTTGAAAAGAAAACCCTTATGCAAATAGAAATCATCAACCCCTTTGTCTATTGAACACTTTGCAAAAATTGATCCAAAGAATGGGTCGGATGCATACAAAGATTTGATGTCATCAAGACCCAATACTAACTACTAGGAAAAGGCTAATTCGTGGCGCACCTATTTTGGCCATCCGTGGCGCACTACGGTGCGCCACAAAGCGTACGCTACGGCTAAGTTTTAGCCGTGGCGCACTAGGTGGTGCGCCACTCTTCTGAAAATATAACCGTGGCGCACTAGGGGCTGTGCGCCACACATATGAAAAAGCTATCCGTGGCTCACTAGGTGCTGTGCGCCACGAATACAAATTTCAAAATTCAAAAAAAGGGAGATCTGGATCTCGTCGGTGCTGTCGCCGTCAGTGCCGTCGCTGGTCGATGTCACCGCCGTCGCCTCGTCGGAGAGGAGGAGGAGGAGGAGGATAGAGCCCGCCGTCGCCGTCAGAACTACAAAGAGGAGGAGGTGGTGGTGGAGGAGGAGGAGGAGAGAGCCCGCCGTCGCCATCGTTGTTGTCACTGCAAGGAGGAGAAGGAGGAGGAGGAGAGAGCCCGCCGTCTCCATCGTTGTTGTCACTGCAAAGAGGGGGAGGAGAAGAAGGAGCCCGACGTCGTTGTCACCATTGCAAGGAGGAGGCCACCATCACCATATTCACTACAAGGAGGAGGAGGAGAAGAAGGAGAGGAGAAGGAGAAGGAGGAGGAGGAGGAGAAGGAGAAAGATAAGGAAAAGAAGGAGAAGGAGGAGGAGAAGAAGGAAATGAGAAGGGAGGAAAAGGAAAAGTAGAAGGGAGGAAAAGAAAAGGAGAGAGAAGGGGGAGGGAAGAGGGGTAGATGGGCGGGGTGGGGATTCAAATTTTGAATCCCGCCCAACTTACTCGTAGCGCACTAGGTGGTGGTGCGCTACGGGTAAGTTGCCCTCTAATTTTTTTTTCTGCAGGAAAAAACGGTCTTTTGACCGTAACTTTTTACTCTTTTCAAATTTTGAAAATCTAAAAAATCGCTAAAGGACCAAAGGTCATTGCGAGCATATGCGAAATCTCGTTGTCGTCATTTTGGTATATTATACGATTTTTTTTATATCGTATGCAAAAGTTACGGCCTTTTTACCGTGGCATGACTTTTTTTTGCAAATAAAGTCGAAACTCATGTTTGTTAATTTTACTAGAAGATATACCACATTACCTACCTAAATATGAAAGGATTTAATTTTTTGAAGTGTTTATCATTTTATTTTATTTTTTGAATAAAAAGGCGATCCACGGGGGGGGGGGGGGGGGGGGTGGAGTTGGTGCACGATAGTTTGGCGTAGGGCACTAGGGCAAGGTGCCCTACTACTAAGTTTATACATCTATGGCGCACATGGCATAGTGCGCCACAGAACATGCCGCAACCGTAGCGCACCTACCCGATGTGCGCTACGGGTACGTGGCATGCGGCTGGCAGGCCCCTGGGCCATACATATCTGTGGCGCACATACCCCATGTGCGCCACGGTTGTTCCAGTTACTAGTAGGGCACTACCCACATGTGAGCCACGCCTATTTTACCCGTGGGGCACCTCAACCATGTGAGCCACGGATGTGCGGATTACCTATAGCCCTTTTCCTAGTAGTGACATTTACTTCAAGTCGCGTAAGAAGGTTTGTGTTTTTGCGAGGCAAGGCGTCCGCTACTACATTTTCTTTGCCCTTCTTTTACTTGACAATGTAAGGAAAGGATTCCATGAACTCAACCCATTTGGCATGCCTTTTACTCAAATTGGCTTGGCCCTTAAGATATTTCAACGACTCATGGTCGGAATGGATGATAAATTCTTTGGGCCAAAGGTAGTGTTGCCACACTTGAAGGACACGAACCAAGGCAAAAAGCTCTTTGTCATAAATTGGATAGTTAAGGCGTGCGCCGTCAAGTTTCTCACTATGGTATGCTATAGGATGCCCATTTTGCATAAGGACGCCTCCAATGCCAATACGACTAGCGTCACATTCGATCTCAAAGGTTTTTGTGAAATCCGGTAAAGCGAGGAGTGGTGCTTCGGTGAGACTCTTTTTGAGCTCATCAAATGCGTTTTGTTGTGCTTTGCCCCAAACAAAAGTGACATTTTTCTTGGTCAACTCGTTGAGAGGGCAAGCAATGGTAGAAAAGTCTTTCACAAAGCGACGGTAGAAGCCGGCCAACCCATGAAAACTGCGGAGTTCACTAACATTGGTAGGTATGTGCCAATCTCTTATGTCCTTAACTTTAGAGACATCAACTTCAATGCCATTAGAAGACAAAACGAAACCCAGGAAAATTAGTTTGTCTTTTGCAAAAGTGCACTTTGGGAGATTAGCATAAAGCTTTTCATGACGAAGGATTTGAAGGACCTCCTTAACATGAGTAACATGCTCCTCTAGTGACTTGCTGTAGACAAGGATGTCATCAAAGTAAACAAAAACACTCTTCCCAATGAGAGACCTCAAAATATGGTACATGAGGCGCATGAAGGTAGATGGGGCATTTGATAAGCCAAACGGCATAACCAACCATTCAGAGAGACCAAGCTTGGTGTTGAAGGCGGTTTTCCACTCATCACCTTCGGCCATGCGAATTTTATGGTAACCACTACGAAGATCAATTTTTGAAAATATAGTGGCTCCACACAACTCATTAAGCATGTCATCAAGACACGGTATAGGATGTCGATAATGCACGGTAATAGCATTGATTGGACGACAGTCCATGCATAACCGCAACGTATCATCTGTTTTTGGAACTAGAATCACGGGTACCGCGCTTGGGCTAGTGCTAACTTGGATCAAACCTTTGGAGACGAGTTGGTTGATTTGTCGTTCTATCTCCTTCGTCTCTTCCGGGTTCGTGTGATACGTGACGCGATTTGGGAGTGGAGCGTCGGGTATGAGGTCGATGCGGTGCTCGATTCCGCGATGAGGGGGTAGTCCATGAGGAAGCTCTTCGCGGAATACATCTTGGAATTCCTGCAAAATAGCCATCAAACAAGGAGGAACATTTGTCAAGTCATTAGTTCCTTGTGCTAGTCCCTTGCATACAAGGACATAGTGCAAGATGGATGGGTTGTTCCGCACTTCTCTCATCTCACTTTTGGTGGCAAGAAGAACACTCTTTGTTTTTTCACTCGAGTTTGGTTTGTGGCTCTCACTCACTATAGTGTGGTTCTCTCTCTCACAGCTCTTCTCACAAGGAGGTTTTGTGCTTTGCGCCCTCGCTAAAGCCTTTGCATTCTCCGCAATTATTTGGCTAGGAGTCATTGGTTGCAAAACACAAGTCTCTTCAAGCCATTTGAAGGTATAAGTGTTTGTGTGACCATCATGCAAAGCACGCTTGTCATATTGCCACGGCCTTCCTAGCAACATATGGCAAACCGTCATGGGGACCACATCACATTCCACCGTGTATTTGTATGGTCCAATTGAGAACGTTACCGAGACGGTGTGCTTGATCTTGACGGACCCTTGGTCACTTAGCCATTGTATATGGTAGGGATGCTTGTGCGGATGGAGGTTAAGGTTGAGTTTCTCACACAATTCCGTGCTTGCAAGATTTTGGCAACTCCGTCCATCGATGACAACTTTTATGGACTTCCCATTGATACCGGCACGAGTTTGGAAGATGTTTGATCTTTGGTCTTCATTCTCATTGACTTGAGTAGTTAAGACCCTTGTGACCACAAGCGATGGACTTGCGTCATGCTCACACACAAGTAGGTCTTGGTCATCTTCCAAATGTTGCCTAGCCAATGAGTCCTTGACCCTTGCATCAAGCTCATATTCGCTCAAGTATTCTTCATCGCCATTGTCGTGGATGAACAAAACTTTCTTGTTTCCACATGCGGCCGACTTGTGTCCTTTGCCTCCACACTTGTAGCATTTACCATTGAATGGTTGATCATCCTTTGTGTATTTGCCACTTGGGGGCGGTTTTCCTTGAGGAAGTGTCGGCTTGAAGGAAAGCTTGGTGGTACTTGATGAGCTTCCACTTGGTGTTGTTGGAGTAGTGGTTGGTGCTTGCTTGTAGGTGAAGTACGTCTTTGGCTTGTTGTACTTGATGTCCTCTTGCACTTGATTTTCGGCTTTTGATGCTATGTGTACAAGCTCAACCATGTTGTTGTACTTTTGGAACTCGTTGATGCCCTTGATTGGATGGTTCAAGCCATTGAGGAAACGTGTCATTGTTTGTTCATCACGCTCTTCAATGTTGACCCGGATCATGTTGATCTCCATTTGCTTGAAATACTCTTCCACGGTCTTTGTCCCTTGACTAAGCGTTTGAAGATTGTTGAAAAGGTCACGCGTGTAGTGCAAAGGAACAAAGCGGGATCTCATATGAGCCTTCATATCTTGCCAACTTGAGATTGGAGGCTCCTCTTTTTCTTCACGAGCGAGTTGGACTTGTTCCCACCAAAGGTTGGCATACTCATCAAACTCGAGGAAGGCCATAGCCATCATCTTCTCATTGTTATAGTTGTGCATGCAGAAGATCTTTTCAACCTTGAGTTCCCACGAGAGATATTCTTCGGGTTCATTGGAACCAGTGAACTTGGGCATGGTGAATTTGAGCTTGACGAAAGTTTCTTCTCCATTGCGGTTCCGGTGGCGGCTGTTGCCATGATTTTGGCGGCCATCTTCATCATCCGAGCTCTCATGTCTTGCTTGGTGATGGTTGCGTTGCCCTTGCGGTTATGGAGGTTCCGCGTTTGGTGGTGGAACTTGATTTTGACAACGAGCTTGGGGAGCTTGCTCGTGTTGTTGGCGCGGTTGAGGACGAGGAGGAGGTTGTTGGTCCTCACGACGAGCTTGGGAATCTTGCTCTTGTTCTTGTCGGGGTTGATGCCGATGAGCATTGTCTTGTGCCATGTGGAAAGGAGGACGACGAACCACGTGCGCAATGGGCTGCTCCCTTTATTCTTGATGTGGAGGAGGCTCATCATGATGATCATGTTGTCAACGTTGACGTTCATGTCGATGATGACGCCTTGGTGGATCTTCGAGTGCTTCACGCCGACGGAGATCTTGTTCGTTCACTTCGGATGCTTCACTTGTTGTTGAAGGAACATGTCGTTGGCGATGGGCTTGGTGGTCCACGTGAGGTTGCTCTTGTTGAATCACGAGTGCCCTTGGTTGTGGACGGTTCGCTTCACGTCTTGGAGGTCTTGCGGAGAGGTCACCATCATAGCTTGATGTCGGGGCGTGTCGCGGAGACGGTACCGCTTGAGAAGAGCTCATGTAGTGAAGGACGGGTCCATCCCGGTGCCTTGAAGCGTGACGGCGAGGGGCGCTTGATTCACTTGAGGAGTGCCGTGACGAGCTTGAGTCGCGCGATCGTGGCCTTGCTATCCCATCAATGAGGCGTTGAAGCTTCTCATCCGTTGCGGCGATGGCGCGACCAAGAGCTTCATTTTGATGGCCGAGGTTGTGTTGCATGGCATGCATTTGTCCTCGGACTTCTTCGAAGCAGTTGTCGATGTTCTTGAATTCCACTCGGGCTTCGATAAATTGTTCGTCTTGGCTCCGCTCAAGGGCTTCACAACGGTAGTTGAATTCTCCTCGGACCTTCCAATGATCCCATCTTGTCATGTATTGTGTGTCGTCCTCTTGAGGTGGTGGTGGTTGGGATGACTCGCCATTCCTGTCCATGATGCAAAGCTGACAAAGGTTGTATATGGAGAAGAAGAACGCGGGGAGTCAGCCTTTTACCTCACCTTAGAGATTGTATCAAACCAATTGCCACACAAGAGAGCTAATAGCTTGCAAAGTGAAATCGCAAATAAACTCACACACAAATAAGGTACACTCTCAAAAGCTTTTGGTGAAAGGTTAGGATTGTGGAGAACCAAACGAAACGATCCAAGCAAAAGGTTATTGTTCTAAGTGGTAAAGAACCAAAGATCAAAAGCAAAAAGGATACGATCTACAAAAACGCGGGAGAACGCACACGTGGAGATTAAAGGGGTTAGCACGACTATGGAAATTAGCACAAAAGGTCCTAACGAAGACTACGCTCGGTTGTCGTGCCAACCCAAGGAGATCACAATCGTTTGCCAAAAGAGGATAAGCAACGGATTTTTGCACTTGCCTTGGCGTTCTATTTCCTCTCTCTTTTTGCTTACAAGCTTGATACTCTCTTTATATTGGGAGACTATGTATCTTTCTATTTTATCTTTATTTTTTTATTCTTTTTCTCCCTTTCTATACTACTATGTTAACTTTTGTATTTGCCCTCACACTCTTTCCAAAGTCAAGTGCACAATGGTTAGACAAATACAAAATGAGTTGCTCTCATAGGATAGATACACACAAAGGAGGATATGGGGCTATCAAAGTGGCGCAAGTTATACCTTTGGTATTGCTGACGACTTGCAACCATTGTTGTGGGTGATGTTCGAGTGTCGCGGTGTCGTTGAGTGCGTGGTGACTTTGTTGCGGAAGCTTTTGTTAGTATGGAGACAAACACGTGAAACACGAACAAGCGAAAGAGGTCAGTCAGCAAACGAAGTTGAGGTTTCAAAAAGGAGCTGGAAAACTGTCAGTAGCGAGCGGTAGTACCGCCGGGTACGACCGGTAGTACCGGTGATGTGCGGTAGTACCGCTCGTACGACCAGTAGTTCCGCCTGGTGCAGAACTGGCACACGATCAACCTGAAAACATCCTCAAATTCGTGGTAATCTGACTGAAAGGCTGGGCTAGGAACATGAGAAGGTTGTAGATCGCCTCCAAAAGCAACAGTTCTATGGTCCAGAACCACAAAAAACTCACCAAATCCAAAGATCGATCCGAAGGCGATTTGGGGCTCTTTTTGCGGAATTTTCGATTTTATGATGGATAGAAGAAAAATTGAGGGGAAACTCGTGATCAACCTTGCTCTTCATATCAATATGTTAGGGGTGACCCCTTGGGGTGGCCCGATTTTTCACGAATTTCGTGGGAATCGAGGGGAAAGCGGTGGAAGGGGAAAGGGGATGAAATGCACGAACACAAACGGGAAGAACTCGATGAACACACACACACGAAAACACGATACAAGCCGGTAGCTCACGCCGGTGGCAACCGGTCCAACACAATCCCTAGGATCGGCGTTGGGCAAGACACTCTCCCACGGCCAACAACGGGGGTGAGAGGCTTGATGAGATCTTGACTACTTGGGCACGAGACACCGAGATCCCAAGGACTTGTACAACTTGAACGCACTAGGCAAAATCCAAGAGGTTTGTGGATAATTTGGTGCTCCTTGTCATGGAGCATGAGACAAATTGTTGATAGATCCTCAAAGGCGTGTCTTCAACTACAATTATCCAAGTCTAGCGTTTACAATAGAGGGTGGGGGCTATATATAGGCTAGCCACAAAAACAGGGGTAGTTTAGGAACGAAATGGGAAAATATAGAGAGGGGTATAGGGTGCTGGGCCGAGCTAAAGCGAACAGGCTCAGGCACGTCCGGTAGTACCGGGTTCGCGACCGGTAGTACCGATCACAACCGGTAGTACAGCTCAGGATACGGTAGTACCGCTTGCAGTCCTGGGGCTTCGGTTTGCGTCGTCAGTAGTGAGCGATAGTGGAGGGCGGTAGTACTGCTGTCCGGTAGTACCTGTTCCAGCTCCGGTAGTACCGCGGACATCTGGGACTTGGTTAGGTTCCTCCTGGAGCGTCCGGTAGCAGGGGTCGGTGGTGCCGCTTGGACCTGTAGTACCAGTCGCCGTTTCTGGTAGTACCGCTGGCGCCTGAGTGCGGCTGGTCCCTTCTGCAGTGGTTTCTCCATTTCGTGGGTCCTTCTCTTCGTACCTGATGATGCACAGGGTGGGCGTATGAAGTAGCAAACCATCCAGGGGCGTGTCGAAATCACACAAGGAAAGGAGCGAGTTAACCTTAGCTTGTAGGATTTTGGCTCGGGCGCGAGTCATGGGTCCACTTGGGGGGCTCGTAGGAGTAGATGTAGTAGCGTTCGTAGGGCGGGCTGCATCACCTTGATGGGCCGCCAATCAACATTGACGGGCCTTCCATGACGCCATGTAGTAGCGGGCCATTACCTGTACCCGTTAAACAGTAAAAGGCTAGATCAGTAACTTGTCGTAATAAGAAATGGCCATAACAGTAAACTGCCAGAACAGTAAAAGGCCTAAAAGGTTGAAATAGTAAAAGGTTGAAATAGTAAAAGGAATAAATAATAAAAGGCCGAACAGTAAAAGGCCAGAACAGCAACAGACCGACTATAGAGGACGGCTAATGGGTCATGTGGTATTTAGCGTAGCTGGCCTTCTTTAGGCCATAATAGTAACGCGCCCGAAAGTTTATGGGCACCGCTGGCTACATAAATGGGCCCATTTAAAACAATGTAGGACTATACAGTGATGGGCCCAGATGTGTATTGTAACTACCTCGGTGAATTACGCTCCTAGTTACAAGCCTGGATGAGCGGAAATGGTTGAAATAGTACGGTGGGGCCCAAATGCCACTCACAGGTAGACCTTTCGGCCGTCCCAACCATTTCCAATTCATCGGGACAAGAACGGGCGGCGTAATCGGCAGGCGAAGGGATCAACTACATACACAAATGAGTATGTATGGAAGCCACCATACAATAGTACATCAGAGCCATTCCATCTAAAAAGAAAGGAAATATAGCAACGCCATACGGCAAGATTCAAATGTCCTAGATAGATATAATAGTTTAGGATATCTCCTCATACATCACACATCAGAGTATCAGGCGGAAGCGACAAACAATATCCGAGTACGGATAAGGAGCAAATCGGCATAAGATGCCCATAAATAAGCACATCCCGCCCATGGATCTCACGGACCCCCGTTCCCGGAATCTCTACACCGAACGATCGTTGCCCACATCATCAGCCTCCTCCACCCAGTATCCATCTTGGGAATGTACCTGTTCATCTGAATCAATAATTTATCGTGTGAGACCCTAGGGGTACTCAGCAAGTCTTTATGCCTCTAAAGGGGACACAACCTGGGGTGACGCAATTGCAGCAAAAGATAAACCCTAACAGTTCTATAGATACTTGCTAACCATCCGCCTAACCAAAGATAGACGGATGTCCGTGAATTAATGACAACAGTTATAACAGTAATATCCACAGATCCATCCTCCTCCTCGCTTACCAACGAGGAAGCGGACGAACAACCCCCCCCCCATCCGTTGGCAATTTTATTAACCATTCCATGAGTGTTGTACTATTTACTAGTCAGTTACTTAGTCAAATTAAAGCGGTACTTTAGTTATGCTTGTCTATGATTGAGAAACTGTGCTCCAAGTCGTCCATAACCGCGGACACGGCTTTCAGAAAGTTTTACCCTGCAGGGGTGCACAAATAGCAACACACACTCGATCAACCTCGAAAAAACCAAATCAAAACCCAACGAGGCTTTCACGACAAAGCAATCACAGGATTCAGAAATATTTTAGGGGGCCACCCCATTGAGTAGACCCGCAACGAAGTTAGCTGACTCTGAGACGGACTCAAGGTTTGCGACAATGGCTGTAAACGACCGGGAACCTGAAAGTGTGAGTGGGCTTGTCGATACCGCGAAAACACTCCGCTTACCTAAACAGTACAGGTGCTCCTCGCAGAAACGTAAGAAAACAGTAAAGCATGGCATAAGTACAGGATAGTAAATAAAACCTCAAACTAGTTTGTGGCCCCAAGAAATAAGAATGAATCAAGCTCTGGCTCAGGGGGGTCCCATAAGCCTCCCGGATTTGGATAGCGCGAATAATCAAGGAACAGGTTTCAAGTACTCGGGGTCCTACGGGACACAAGTGAGCAGGAAAAACCAAATAGCAGATATTGCTCACCAGTGCCACTTTCATTAGTTATCCCATTACTACTCAGGTTAAGTTGTTTAGGTACCTCGTTATCCATCAGACTCTCACATACCCTACACATGCTGTTCTACGACTCGCATGGCTCAAACAACTCCTGTAGTAATGGCTCATGGGATGGAGGAACAAGCTCGGTGGGGTTTTAAAAGTAAAGGCTATGCAATACTTGGGATTCAGTTTAATGCAGTCGCGACTCAATGATGCAAGAATAAGATAGAGGCAATAGGTACTGTATGTATGCAAGCATGTGGTAGTGCTTGCCTGGCAGCTCAGTTGAAGCGAGAGAAGGATCTGGGTAGTGCTCCTGGGTCTCTTGATATATCCCCTGCTCAGCGTCTATTCGAAGAAGAACCAAACAAACAAGGGCCAACATAAATAAAGTGCACAAGCATAAGAGTAAAATGCGACAAGCAAACAATCATGCCATGATTAATGATGCACAATTTGCATGGCAATAAAGTAGCATGGCATGGGTGAGGTGTGGAAAACAAGAATAAGCATTTTATTGAGTTTTGGTCACATTTTATCTTCATATTAGTTGCTGTATACTTTATATTTATATGATGCATGCTGCAATTCATATCATGGTATGCATAAACAGAAAGGTCTCGTCGAGCTGATCATTTTAGACATATCATTTGTCAAATTCGGAGTTATAAAACAAAAGTTATTAATTTATTAAGGTCCAGGGGCATTTATTGTAATTTAAATCAACTTGAAATTAAAGTGTTCAAAACCTAATTTGGATGGCATATTTGCAATCCTCACATTTTTCTGATTCAGAAACATATATTATAAGTTTAATTTGGATTTATATTTTGAAAGTTATTTAAAAACAGAATTAAATTTGAATTTGATTTAATTTGGAAAAGATTTGAATCTAAACAGAAAAGCGGAAAAACTTTTATACCCAGACTAGCTTAGCCCCTGACGCCGACGGGTGGGCCTCTCTGCTGACTGGGACACACGTGCGCAGGAGAGCGCTTTACACCGCCGCATGCCCTAGCCTTAGAGACAGACAGGTGGGACCCGCTGGCCCGCAGGCCCACTTGCCAGAGCGATGCTGCGGGCCGACCACGTGGCTCAGGGGGGGGACTGCGGGTTGAGGATTGCGAACGCCGGGAGCCTTTTTGCAAAACGGCAACAGCCGCAGACAGGTGGGGTAGGGGGGATCGCGGGTTGAGGAAAAATAAAAAGGAAGGGGTTTCTTGCAAAACAGACGCCGCGCACTATGGATCTTCCCCCACCGTCTAGCGCGCGCGGTGTGCGGCGCAGCAAGGCGGGGAATCGAACCCGCGACGTGGGTAGCGCGCGCAGAGGGGCAGAGCCACTGCGCTGGCCTGGGCTTGGTGTCAGGGAGGGTCGGCTCGGCCTAGATAGGGTGCTATGCGGGGCGCGACCGTGCAGACGCCAGCGAGCGACGGCGCACGGAGCGTGCTCGACGAAACGAACGGCGCCGACAGGAAACGAAGAGGGACAGGAGCATGTCTAGGGGGTTCGGGGGCTCACCGCGGGGCCGTTGGTGTGGTCGGATCGGGGCGGGGCGCGTCGGATCGGCGACGAGGCAGGGGCCGGGCGAGCTAGGGTTTGCGTCGGGGCGTCGGCGTTCCTAGGCGCCTGGTCCTTCTCCTACGCGTCTGCGGGTACAGGGGTGGTGCAGGGGTCCTCGTGGTCTTCCTCGCCAACCTCAGACATCACGCCACCGGCTGGTTCGGCGAGAAGCGGTGGAGGCCGACGGTGGTATATGGAGAAGGAAGAGGGAGATGGTGTCGGTGGTGGAGAGGAAGGGAAGGTGAGGCAGGGCCTCGGGCGGATCTGGGGGTGCAGGGTAGGCCGTGGGGGAGGATAAGAACGGGGGAGGGAAAGCAGATGGCGTGGTGGAGGGGAAGGTGGCTTCGTCCACCTTTATCCCTTCCTCCTCCACGTGCTCGGCATGGGGCCAGGGTAGGGAGAGGGCAGGTAGGTCTGGGGGAGGGGCTGCCAGGTGGGCCAGGGAGCTCGGGGCCAAGGAGGCAGGGCAGGCTCGGCTAGAGGGGCCCCCAGGGCATAGAGAGAAAAGGGAGAGGGTGGAGCTAGGCTCGGGCTAGCTAGGGTTAGATGGGGTGGTTAGGTTAGGGTTTGATGTAGAGGTAGCTAGGTGGTGTAAGGAGTGGAGAGGGGAGGTGGTCGGGTTAGGGTTTTAGTTTAGTTTAGGGGTGATATGGTAGATGGTGTTAGGGGTAGGTGATTAGGTTTAGGTTTTTGGAGTAGAGAGGAGGGTTTAGAGAGAGAGGAGGAGATGAGGGAGGGGTTAGGGTTGGATTAGGGGTATGGGGTATGGTTTGGACAAAACAAACAAGATCAAGCAAAGTGGAAGAGAGATGATCCATGCAAAAATCAAATAAAATTCAAATGACAAGCAAATGGTGGTACTTGCATGTCCCATGCAGAATATTTATTGCCATGATTAGTTCTTGTGAAAACAAAAATAATAGACATGGCATTATTCTTATGCATTTCCAAAAGTGGAATAGAGCCCAAGCAAAAGAATTTAAAAGGAAGCCCCAAGTGGACCAGATGGAGATGAGCATATTGGATTAAAATTGGGGCTTGCTAGTGTGTTTATTCCACTAGATGTTTAATAGTCCCAAAAATATCCCAACATGAACATAATTCCATAATAATCCATATGGAAGCTAGGAGAAAGGATCCCACTCACAGGGCATGCAAAGGTGGCCATGTGGCTCTCATATATCAATAATGTGAAAACATAATGATGCCAAGATGAGAGCATGTGGAAAAGAATTTGGATCCATCACAACCCACATGAGCTAGAGGTAATCTCAATTAAAATGCAAAGCTCATATTAATTGGATGGTGGAATTATAAGGTGGTGAAAGAAAAGGTGGTGGAGTTAAATAAAAGATATGCCCCAACTCAACTTGGGCATTTAACAATATATCAAGAACCAAATACAATATCAAGAGACAAATACAATTTATAATGCATATGAGAGAAGACCCAACACAAAAAGGGTTTTATATGATGCTCAAATGCAAGGTGGCATGATGACATGAGCATGATATGATGATGATGCCACAATTATGTGTAGGAAGTATCCATTATATTACTAGACCAAGTAGCATTACAGTTGTTAGACAAATGGGATGCTACAACTCTCCCCCACTAAACAGGAATCTCGCCCCGAGATTCTAGGAATAAGAAGAAGACTCAAAGAGGGTAGGATAGTTGGCACGGAGCTCATCTTCACACTCCCAAGTGGCTTCATCAACAGAATGGTGCGACCACTGCACCTTGCAGAACTTGATGGACTTGTTGCGAGTCCTTCTTTCTGCGACTTCGAGGATTTTGGTGGGGTGTTCTGGATAAGACAGGTCTTCTTGGAGATTGATAAGCTCATGATCCACGGTCCTGCCGGGATCCTTGAAGCAATTCTTGAGTTGAGAGATGTGGAAAACATCATGGACCTTGAGTTTTTCCGGGAGCTCAAGAGCATTAGCAACTTCTCCTCTTCTTCCACGAATTTTGAATGGACCGATGTATCTAGGAGCCATCTTTCCTTTGATACCAAAACGGTGCGTGCCTTTCATGGGAGTGACACGAAGGTACACGAGATCACCAGGGGCATACACCATGTTCGTGTGCTTCCTGTCATAATTGCTCTTCTGGCGACTTTGAGCAATCTTCAGATTTTCAAGAATGATGTGCACCTTCTCCTCTGCTTGAGTTACAATGTCAGGGCCAAACCATATTCTTTCTCCTACACCCGACCAACCAATCGGAGTTCTGCACTTGCGACCATAGAGTGCCTCAAATGGTGCCATCTTCAGACTTTTCTGGAAGCTGTTGTTGTAAGAGAATTCAGCATAAGGAAGACATTCTTCCCACTTCATGCCAAAAGAGATGACGCAAGCACGAAGCATATCCTCCAGAATCTGATTGATCCTTTCAACTTGTCCTTGCGACTGAGGGTGGTAAGCTGTGCTGAAATTCAACTTTGTTCCCAAAGCATTTTGGAAACTTTCCCAGAACTTGGAAGTGAAGATGCTCCCACGGTCTAAACTAATCTCAAGCGGAACCCCATACAGAGAGACAATTCTGTTGATATAGAGCTCAGCCAACTGAATTCCAGAAATTGTTTCCTTGACGGGGAAGAAATGAGCCACTTTAGAAAGCCTGTCAATGACAACAAAGATTGCATTGTTGCCCTTCTGCGACCTTGGAAAACCAGTGATGAAATCCATCTCTACTTTCTCCCATTTCCATTCCGGGGGTTTCAATGGCTGTAGAAGACCGAAAGGTTTCTGATGGACAGCTTTCACTCTGCGGCAGACATCACACTCCGAGACATACTTGGCACAATATCGTTTCAAACCAGGCCACCAATATTGTGTTTTCAAGTCCATGTACATCTTTGTGCTGCCAGGATGGATAGAAAGAACAGAATCATGCGCCTCCTTGAGAACTTGCTCTCTCAAACCCGGGTAGTTCGGAACAAACATCCGGTGTTCAAAGAAAAGTGTGCCTTGATCATCGACGTGGAAGGACTCATACTTCGGAAGCTGAAGTTTGGAGATGATCTTTCTGGTGTGCGGATCACCAAGCTGACGAGAGCGAATCTTTTCTTCCAAGAGAGGAGTAGCCAGAAGGTTCAGGAGATGCCCTTGTTCCACAATTTCCAGGTTGAGCTGACGGAATTTCTCGCACAAGAGAGGCTGTTGTTCTTCCATCATGAGGTTGTTGACATAAGCTTTGCGGCTGAGAGCATCGGCCATGACATTAGCTTTGCCCGGAGTGTAGTTGATGGTCAAATCAAAATCATTGATCGCTTCAATCCATCTCCTCTGCCGAAGGTTGATATCAGGCTGAGTGAAGATATACTTCAAACTCTTGTGGTCAGAAAAGATCTCACAACGGTTGCCAAGCAGGTAGTGCCTCCATAGCTTCAAAGCGAAGACAACTGCTGCGAGCTCGAGGTCATGTGTAGGATAGTTGATCTCATGCGTCTTCAACTATCGAGAGGCATAAGCAACAACTTGTCTTTCTTGCATAAGGACCGCACCCAATCCTTGCAAAGAGGCGTCACAGAATATCTGGAAAGGCTTAGATGTGTCCGGAGGAACCAAGACTGGTGTGGAAGTGAGCTTCTCTTTGAGTGTCTCAAAGCTTGCTTGACATGCAGGAGTCCAAAGGTATTTCTTGCCTTTCTTGAGGAGATCGGTAAGAGGCTTCGCTATCTTCGAAAAGTTCTGAACGAAGCGACGGCAATAACTAGCCAAACCAAGGAAGCTCCGCACTTCTTTGACATTTACAGGAGGAAGCCATTCAACAATTGTCTTTACCGTTTCCGGGTTGACTGCAATGCCCTTGGCAGAGATGACGTGACCAAGATAGGTTACTTGAGGCAGCCAAAACTCACACTTGGAGAACTTTGCATACAAGCGGTTCTCACGAAGCTTGTTTAGGACACAACGAAGGTGTTCTTCATGCTCTTCCTTTGACTTAGAATAGACTAGGATGTCATCCAGATAGACCACAACGAACTTATCAAGGTACTCCATGAAAACCGAGTTCATAAGCCTCGAGAAGGTAGCAGGTGCGTTGGTGAGACCGAAAGACATGACCGTGTACTCATACAGGCCATAGCGGGTGGTGAAAGCTGTTTTAGGAACATCTTCCTTGCGAATCTTGATTTGGTGATAACCACTTCTCAAGTCAAGCTTAGAGAACACCACAGCTCGAGCTAGCTGATCGAAGAGATCATTAATCCGCGGAAGGGGATATTTATTCTTGATGGTTTTAGCATTGAGAGCCCGATAGTCAACACAAAGTCTATCAGTCCTGTCCTGCTTCTTCACAAAGATTGTTGGGCTACCCCAAGAAGAAGTACTGTGTTGAATGAAACCCAACTTCTCTTGTTCATCAAGCTGACGTTTGAGTTCAGTCAACTCAGCAGGACCCATTTTATAAGGCCGCTTGGAGATAGGAGCCGTTCCAGGTTCAAGCTCAATTACAAACTCAACCTCACGATCCGGAGGCATACCCGGCAACTCTTCAGGAAAGACATCTGGGAACTCACAGACCACCGAAACACTCTGAATAGCTTCCATAGCATCATCATTCAGAGACGCCAAAGAGAAAAGCTGGATAGCAGGAGTCAGACTTGGAGAAAAGACTATATGGCCTTCAGGAATCTTCAAAGAAACCGAGCGTTCAGCACAATCAATCACAGCTGCATTTGCTGTAAACCAATCCATGCCCAAGATGACATCAATGTCAGAATTGCCCAGAACAATTAAGGATGCCGAGAACGAAGAGCCACCAATCTCAGTTTGATTGCCATGGCTGATTTTAGAAGCTGCCATTGTTTCTCCAGGAGAAAGAACCATTAACCGCTTAAGAAGAGGATCCGACGCTAACCCATTCTCACTTGCAAACTTGATAGAAACAAAAGAATGCGATGCACCAGAATCAAACAAAACTCGTGCAGGAACTAAGTTAACGGATAGCATACCCATCACAACTCCAGGTGCATGCTCAGCTTGAGCGGCGTTGACACAGTTAGCACGAGCAACAGTAGACCCGGGCTTGGTGTTGATGTTGAGAGCCCGAGGTGGTGGTGCACGAACCAAAGGAGAGCTTGCCGCAGATCTTGGCGGTGGTGGCGGAAGAGATTTGTTTTTCAACGGACAGTTCCAGTTTAGATGCCCAGATTCTCCACATATGTAACAAGCACCAGGTGGACGTGGAGCAACGTAGCCAGGGACTCCGCCAGGCGCTCCAGGGTAGTGGTGGTTGTAGCCCCTGGGAGCAGCAGTGAGGAAGTTTGTTGGCCTTGCCGCGAAGCTTGAAGGTCTTGGTGAAGCCGGGAGCGACGGTGGGGTGTTAGGAACCCAGACACGACGCTTAGAAGGAGTTGTCATAGCTAAAGAGCTTGGTGCATCACGGTTGTGTTTCTTTGACTCCTCAAACACTTGCCTACTTGCCTCTTCCTGGAGAGCTGTATGCTGAAGTTCCAGAAAAGACGCCGGCCTTGCATGTGTGATTGCATATTTAATCGATGCATTGAGCCCTTGCCTGAACCTCTTTTGCTTCTTCTTGTCATCAGAGATCTCATCGCCACCATAACGAGAAAGATTCATGAAGTTCCTGATGTAGGTATTGACATTGTCATTTCCCTGCTTGAGGTTGAGAAACGCTTCCTTCATCCTTTCCATGACAATTTCTGACAGATACTGCTCTTTGAATGCCACAGTGAACCGTTCCCAAGTAGGCTGAAAACCAGTGCAGTTTGCCTTCAGGTAATTCTCCCACCAGAGAGCTGCATCTCCCTTTAGAAGGTGAGTAGCACATTTTACCCATTCTTGCTCAGGAACATCAGCAGTCTCCAGTAGCCTTGACATCTCGCGCAACCAATCATCAGCATCAAGTGGTCGATCAGAAACATCAAATTGGCGAGGGTTGAACTTCAGGAAGCTTTTGATCTCTCCTCGCTTGGGAGGTGGAGGTAGCGGAGCAAACTCATTCCTCCTTACACTTTCCTCAAAACGCTGCTGGTTCTGCTGCATTGCTGCCAAGGCATTGGCGATGTTTGACAGCGCGGATCCCAGTTCAGGTGGTATGTCCTCATCAGAACGGCGTGGTGGAGCCATCCTGTGATTGATATAAAACACAAGTCAGTACTATAATGGAGAATAATAATAATCCAAAATAGTACCAAGGTGGAATTAACCAAGATTAAAGGATACAATTTACTAAGATGATATTGAAATATCAACAAAGTTAAAAGCACCTAGAAGATATTAAGCATATCGCACACGACTGAAAAGGAGTGTGGTACACAGATATATCAAAGAAAAATTTTCCACATATTTCGGCATTAAAATACCAATAGATGCGCAAAATCACTTAACAAATCAAGATTAGTGACTCTACCAATTCAATATACAAAAGCGAATGATAAGAGTAGTGGTATGGTCGCGACTCCATCCCGCACTCAAATCATTACTCCGCACATGAATAAGTAGAACACATATCCTAACCCCTTCTTCTCACAATGAACCTAAAGATTAGTAACTATGGAAACGAACACCCCAAACAAGATAACGTCGGATAACAAAGAGTAAGACAGATCGTGGCGGTCTACAACGAATCAGATAGATCGCGTCGGTTTGCAAAAGCCTGTCGGTATGGAATGTACCAACAGTTGATAACCCAAAAGGCCGATTGTGATAACAACTTGGATGCAACAGATAGACAAGGAGTTACACACACACACACACCACCTATGGTACTACGGAAACCCAGAACACGTGAATCCTAGTTTGAATTTTTAAGAAGAGGATTGAAAACGTTACACTTCCTTACCAGAAAAGGGTGGGTGGGTGGGTAAGAAGAAAAGTGGAAGCAGTCCTACTCTCGCGTTTTGTTTTTCCCTAGTATACATAGCTACCAAAAATATTTGCTAGACTGACAATGACCATTTGGCTGAGACCCTGAAGGGCGGGATGGCTCTGATACCAATTGTAACTACCTCGGTGAATTACGCTCCTAGTTACAAGCCTGGATGAGCGGAAATGGTTGAAATAGTATGGTGGGGCCCAAATGCCACTCACAGGTAGACCTTTCGGCCGTCCCAACCATTTCCAATTCATCGGGACAAGAACGGGCGGCGTAATCGGCAGGCGAAGGGATCAACTACATACACAAATGAGTATGTATGCAAGCCACCATACAATAGTACATCAGAGCCATTCCATCTAAAAAGAAAGGAAATATAGCAATGCCATACGGCAAGATTCAAATGTCCTAGATAGATATAATAGTTTAGGATATCTCCTCATACATCACACATCAGAGTATCAGGCGGAAGCGGCAAACAAGATCCGAGTACGGATAAGAAGCAAATCGGCATAAGATGCCCATAAATAAGCACATCCCGCCCACGGATCTCACGGACCCCCGTTCCCGGAGTCTCTACACCGAACGATCGTTGCCCACATCATCAGCCTCCTCCACCCAGTATCCATCTTGGGAATGTACCTGTTCATCTGAATCAATAATTTATCGTGTGAGACCCTAGGGGTACTCAACAAGTCTTTATGCCTCTAAAGGGGACACAACCTGGGGTGACGCAATTGCAGCAAAAGATAAACCCTAACAGTTCTATAGATACTCGCTAACCATCCGCCTAACCAAATATAGACGGATGTCCGTGAATTAATGACAACAGTTATAACAGTAATATCCACAGATCCATCCTCCTCCTCGCTTACCAACGAGGAAGCGGACGAACAACCCCCCCCCCCCATCCGTTGGCAATTTTATTAACCATTCCATGAGTGTTGTACTATTTACTAGTCAGTTACTTAGTCAAATTAAAGCGGTACTTTAGTTATGCTTGTCTATGATCGAGAAACTGTGCTCCAAGTCGTCCATAACCGCGGACACGGCTTTCAGAAAGTTTTACCCTGCAGGGGTGCACAAATAGCAACACACACTCGATCAACCTCGAAAAAACCAAATCAAAACCCAACGAGGCTTTCACGACAAAGCAATCACAGGATTCAGAAATATTTCAGGGGCCACCCCATTGAGTAGACCCGCAACGAAGTTAGCTGACTCCGAGACAGACTCAAGGTTTGCGACAATGGCTGTAAACGACCGGGAACCTGAAAGTGTGACTGGGCTTGTCGATACCGCGAAAACACTCCGCTTACCTAAACAGTACAGGTGCTCCTCGCACAAACGTAAGAAAACAGTAAAGCATGGCATACGTACAGGATAGTAAATAAAACCTCAAACTAGTTTGTGGCCCCAAGAAATAAGAATGAATCAAGCTCTGGCTCAGGAGGGTCCCATAAGCCTCCCGGATTTGGATAGCGCGAATAATCAAGGAACAGGTTTCAAGTACTCGGGGTCCTACGGGACACAAGTGAGCAGGAAAAACCAAATAGCAGATATTGCTCACCAGTGCCACTTTCATTAGTTATCCCATTACTACTCAGGTTAAGTTGTTTAGGTACCTCGTTATCCATCAGACTCTCACATACCCTACACATGATGTTCTACGACTCGCATGGCTCAAACAACTCCTGTAGTAATGGCTCATGGGATGGAGGAACAAGCTCGGTGGGGTTTTAAAAGTAAAGGCTATGCAATACTTGGGATTCAGTTTAATGCAGTCGCGACTCAATGATGCAAGAATAAGATAGAGGCAATAGGTACTGTATGTATGCAAGCATGTGGTAGTGCTTGCCTGGCAGCTCAGTTGAAGCGAGAGAAGGATCTGGGTAGTGCTCCTGGGTCTCTTGATATATCCCCTGCTCAGCGTCTATTCGAAGAAGAACCAAACAAACAAGGGACAACATAAATAAAGTGCACAAGCATAAGAGTAAAATGCGACAAGCAAACAATCATGCCATGATGAATGATGCACAATTTGCATGGCAATAAAGTAGCATGGCATGGGTGAGGTGTGGAAAACAAGAATAAGCATTTTATTGAGTTTTGGTCACATTTTATCTTCATATTAGTTGCTGTATACTTTATATTTATATGATGCATGCTGCAATTCATATCATGGTATGCATAAACAGAAAGGTCTCGTCGAGCTGATCATTTTAGACATATCATTTGTCAAATTCGGAGTTATAAAACAAAAGTTATTAATTTATTAAGGTCCAAGGGCATTTTATTGTAATTTAAATCAACTTGAAATTAAAGTGTTCAAAACCTAATTTGGATGGCATATTTGCAATCCTCACATTTTTCTGATTCAGAAACATATATTATAAGTTTAATTTGGATTTATATTTTGAAAGTTATTTAAAAACAGAATTAAATTTGAATTTGATTTAATTTGGAAAAGATTTGAATCTAAACAGAAAAGCGGAAAAACTTTTTATACCCAGACTAGCTTAGCCCCTGACGCCGACGGGTGGGCCTCTCTGCTGACTGGGACACACGCGCGCAGGAGAGCGCTTTACACCGCCGCGTGCCCTAGCCTTAGAGACAAACAGGTGGGACCCGCTGGCCTGCAGGCCCACTTGCCAGAGCGATGCTGCGGGCCAACCACGTGGCTCAGGGGGGGGACTGCGGGTTGAGGATTGCGAACGCCGGGAGCCTTTTTGCAAAACGGCAACAGCCACAGACAGGTGGGGCAGGGGGGATCGCGGGTTGAGGAAAAATAAAAAGGAAGGGGTTTCTTGCAAAACAGACGCCGCGCACAGTGGATCTTCCCCCAACGTCTGGCGCGCGCGGTGTGCGGCGCAGCGAGGCGAGGAATCGAACCGGCGACGTGGGTAGCACGCGCAGAGGGGCAGAGCCACTGCGCTGGCCTGGGCTTGGTGTCAGGGAGGGTCGGCTCGGCCTAGATAGGGTGCTATGCGGGGCGCGAGCGTGCAGACGCCAGCGAGCGACGGCGCACGGAGCGTGCTCGACGAAACGAACGGCGCCGACAGGAAACAAAGAGGGACAGGAGCATGTCTAGGGGGTTCGGGGGCTCACCGCGGGGCCGTTGGTGTGGTCGGATCGGGGCGGGGCGCGTCGGATCGGCGACGAGGCAGGGGCCGGGCGAGCTAGGGTTTGCGTCGGGGCATCGGTGTTCCTGGGCGCCTGGTCCTTCTCCTACGCGTCTGCGGGTACAGGGGTGGTGCAGGGGTCCTCGTGGTCTTCCTCGCCAACCTCAGATGTCACGCCACCGGCTGGTTCGGCGAGAAGCGGTGGAGGCCGACGGTGGTAGATGGAGAAGGAAGAGGGAGATGGTGTCGGTGGTGGAGAGGAAGGGAAGGTGAGGCAGGGCCTCGGGCGGATCTGGGGGTGCAGGGTAGGCCGTGGGGGAGGATAAGAACGGGGGAGGGAAAGCAGATGGCGTGGTGGAGGGGAAGGTGGCTTCGGCCACCTTTATCCCTCCCTCCTCCACGTGCTCGGCATGGGGCCAGGGTAGGGAGAGGGCAGGTAGGTCTGGGGGAGGGGCTGCCAGGTGGGCCAGGGACCTCGGGGCCAAGGAGGCAGGGCAGGCTCGGCTAGAGGGGCCCCCAGGGCATAGAGAGAAAAGGGAGAGGGTGGAGCTAGGCTCGGGCTAGCTAGGGTTAGATGGGGTGGTTAGGTTAGGGTTTGATGTAGAGGTAGCTAGGTGGTGTAAGGAGTGGAGAGGGGAGGTGGTCGGGTTAGGGTTTTAGTTTAGTTTAGGGGTGATATGGTAGATGGTGTTAGGGGTAGGTGATTAGGTTTAGGTTTTTGGAGTAGAGAGGAGGGTTTAGAGAGAGAGGAGGAGATGAGGGAGGGGTTAGGGTTGGATTAGGGGTATGGGTTATGGTTTGGACAAAACAAACAAGATCAAGCAAAGTGGAAGAGAGATGATCCATGCAAAAATCAAATAAAATTCAAATGACAAGCAAATGGTGGTACTTGCATGTCCCATGCAGAATATTTATTGCCATGATTAGTTCTTGTGAAAACAAAAATAATAGACATGGCATTATTCTTATGCATTTCCAAAAGTGGAATAGAGCCCAAGCAAAAGAATTTAAAAGGAAGCCCCAAGTGGACTAGATGGAGATGAGCATATTGGATTAAAATTGGGGCTTGCTAGTGTGTTTATTCCACTAGATGTTTAATAGTCCCAAAAATATCCCAACATGAACATAATTCCATAATAATCCATATGGAAGCTAGGAGAAAGGATCCCACTCACAGGGCATGCAAAGGTGGCCATGTGGCTCTCATATATCAATAATGTGAAAACATAATGATGCCAAGATGAGAGCATGTGCAAAATAATTTGGATCCATCACAACCCACATGAGCTAGAGGTAAACTCAATTAAAATGCAAAGCTCATATTAATTGGATGGTGGAATTATAAGGTGGTGAAAGAAAAGGTGGTGGAGTTAAATAAAAGATATGCCCCAACTCAACTTGGGGCATTTAACAATATATCAAGAACCAAATACAATATCAAGAGGCAAATACAATTTATAATGCATATGAGAGAAGACCCAACACAAAAAGGGTTTTATATGATGCTCAAATGCAAGGTGGCATGATGACATGAGCATGATATGATGATGATGCCACAATTATGTGTAGGAAGTAGCCATTATATTACTAGACCAAGTAGCATTACAGTTGTTAGACAAATGGGATGCTACATGTATGGGACAAAGCGGGTTGTCCAAAGGGGCCGATTTCAAATAGTACTATAGTAGAGGGCCCGATGTGTTATGGGCCGCACAAATAGGCCCATTTCAAATAGTGCAGGTTGAAACAGTAACGAGCTAGAAACTTTACGAGCCATGGCGTGCATCACTGATGGGCCCATTTCAAACAATGCCGGACTAAACATTAAAGGGCCGCCATTCTGTTGGGATCTTATAATGGGTCGTCCCACTTAATAATAATCAGGCCTTGGCTGGGCCTGGCTTCTACCACGATTTCATTGACTAGCCGTTAACGGTGTTCACCATGTGCTAGTTTGCATTACATCAGCAGTCAATGCGGCTGGATAACAAATCTACGATGGAACGACTTTTCGTGGCTGAAAGGTGCGATCCGCCATGGTCGAAAAAACCCGTGGTAAATTCATTTGTGACAGGGCTTCTACCACGAAGGTCATCTGTCGCAGAAGGGTTTTCAGCCACGAAAAACGGGCCTTTAACCACGAAAATCATCCATTGTAAAACGACATTTTTCTTATAGTCAGAGTCACCCTCTCAAAATAAAGAAAAAGAAATAGAGCCGCCGTAACAAGGCACATGTGCGCAGCGCCAGGCTGTGGACGAGGGAGAGATTAGCCAGGCCGATGCGTGAGGGGAGAGGGGTGGAGAGTTGAGAGGCAACGAAGGAGAGATAAAACACACAATTTTTGCATGCGTAGGTCCTGAAATTTCCTACTAGTAGAGTCAGGAGTACCTCATGTCAGGAACCCATCATAATAAACTTTTCTCTAACATCGAACCGCCTTGAACTCCTCTTCACTCTTCGCTGCTGCCCTCTTCCCCTGCCTATGCTTTATTCTCTCTGCATGTACAATACATGGATAGAGGCAAGCATATGTCTAATCAAAGAAATACATTACAATACAGGTACGAGTAAGATCCACCATTTAGATAATGTCTATATGAGATGATTCATGAGACCTACTAAACTGAAGATGCTAACTTTTGCATAGGTGTTTTATAGCTTGGTCATACCATGCCAAGTGGGCCCATTATTTGCTTTTTCCTTAGCATCCAGAATGTGTTAAAAACACCTTAAGGCCTATGTGGCATCCACTAAGGTTCACCTTATACATTGTGGGTCCTACCTTGTGGCAAATCTCTGGAAACTTGGCTTGTGGCATTTAGATCCATATTCTTCAGACTTTCTTTACGGGAAAGAACAATCTCATCACCAGTCGGAAAATTGAGAGTGTTCTTTCCTGATAGTTGGAAACACACACAAACAAGATTGTTTACTACAAGAAGATGCACCCATCTACCTCCTAAAAGACATTTATAATTCAAGAGCAATCTATCGCGCTTACTTGTATATCAAGTTTGAACTAATTTCATTAAATGGTTAGGATGCAAAATCTTAGCAAGAAGTTGAACCAGTCGTCAAAACCATCGGTGGTTTAATATATTAATTGTAACCCTAGATGGGTACCCCCAAAAGATTTTTCATAAAATTTCAAAATAGCCCACAATTTACTTGCAATAGTTCAAATTTGATCTAATTTCGGTCAATAGACACAAAGTCATTCAAGGGTTCAGAGTTAGCAAGGACTTTTGTAAACTCATAAAACATGCAGAATCGTGAGTAAAACATGTTGGTCCACTATATATGTCTGGAAGCTTAACTTGTGGCATTCAGATCCATATTCTTCGTACTTTCTTTACGGGTAAGAACAATCTGGTCATCACTCGAAATATTTGAGAATGTTCTTTCCTTATAGTTCGAAACTCACACCAACTGCATTCTTTACTACAAGAAGATGCACCCATATACCTCCGAAAAGACATTTAATTCAAGAGAAATCTACTGTGCCAACTTGTAGCTCAAGTTTGACCTAATTTTGTTAAAATGTCATGATGCAAAATCCTAGCAAGGAGTTCAACCTGTTGTCAAAACTGTCGGTTGTTTCTGACATATTAATTGATAGCCCGATGGGTAACTGCAAAAGATTTTTCATAAAACTTCTGAAGCAACCTACAATTTACTCGTAGTTAAAATTTGACCTAATTTTGATAAATCGACATAAATTCATTCAAGTGGGTAGAGTTAGCAAGGAAATTTTAAAAACTCATAAAATATGGTAACCATAAGTACAACATGTTGGTCCACTATATATGTCTAAAAACTTGGCTTGTGGCATTGAGATCCAATATTCTTTGGACATTTCTTTACGGAAAAGAACAATCTCGTCATCACTCGTAAAATTGAGAATGTTCTTTACAGATATATTTGGACACCCACACTAATGACAATTTTTACTACAAGAAGATGAACCCATCTACCTCGAAAATAAAATTATAATTCAAGAGTAATCTATCATGCTTACTTGTAGCTCAAGTTTGACCTAATTTCGTTAGATTGTCTGGATGCAAAATATTAGCAAGAAGTAGAAACTATCGTCAAAACTCTCGGTGGTTTCATATATTAATTGTGATCCCATGATGGGTACCTCCAAAAGATTTTTCATAAAATTCCAAAGCAGCCCACGATTTACTTGCAGTAGTTCAAATTTGATCTAATTTCGATAAATCGACATAAAGTCATTCAAGTGGGCCGAGTTAGCATGGAAGTTTGAGAACTCGTAATCATAAGTACAACATGTTGGCCCAACTTATATGTCTAAAAACATGGCTTGTGACATTCAGATCCATATTCTTCAGACTTTTTTACAGGAAATAACAATCTCGTCATTACTTGGAAAATTGGGAATGTTCTTTCCTAATAACATTATTTACTACAAGAAGATGCACCCATCTACCTCTGAAAAGACATTTAATTCAAGAGAAATCTATCGCGCTTACTCGTAACTCAAGTTTGACCTGATTTTGTTAAGTTGTCAAGATGAAAAATCTTAGCAAGAAGTTGAACCTATGTTCAAAACTCTTAGTGGTTTGATATATTAATTGTGACCCCCCTCCCCCCCAATCGGTACCTCAAAATCTTTTTTGTAAACTTTAAAAGCAGCCCACGATTTACTTGTAGTAGTTCAATTTTGACCTATTTTTGATAAATTAGCATAAATTAATTGAAGTGGGCAGAGATAGCAAGGAAGTTTGACAACTCATATAACATGGGAAATCGTAAGTACAACATGTTGGTCCACTATATATGTCTAAAAACTTGGATTTGTGGCATTCATATCCATATTCTTCGGACTTTCTTTACGGGAAAGAACAATCTCGTCATCAATCAGAAAATTGAAAATGTTCTTTCCTGATAGTTGGAAACTCACACTGATAACACTGTTTACTACAAGCACATGTACCCATCTATCTCAGATAAGATTTAATTCAAGATCATTCTATCCTGATTACTTGTATCTAAATTTGACCTCATTTTGTTAAATTGTCATTGTAGAGGTCCCAACCTTTAATAAGGTAGAGATCCCTGTGTTTACAATACTAGTCCCTGGATCAATAGCTAGCATCCATAGTTAAGATGTAATATCAAGAAACAAAGGTCATAATACAACTTTATAACCAGGAATAAAATAATTTATTACATCTTACATAGCTCATTTGTCTATCTCATTACAACGCAGCAGAATATAACAATAACATGGGGTCCTTCATCTTCAAAGTGCCACAGGCAGTCATGTTGGTTGTAGACTTTTTATCCTAATCAATAAACTTCACTAACATCAAACAAACCTGCAACATAATAAGTTACAGCCACGAGGGTCAATACATTTGAATTGTATTGGCAAGTGATACTATGGTAGTATAGTGGATTCTATCATCTATATGCATTTGGCTAAGTGGAGCTTAGGCTTGCTTTTCTCAAAATATATTTTCCTTATCATTTGAAAACACTAAGCTTTTGCTTGTCAAAATCACCCAAGGCATCTCCCAATAGAAATTGGTGATCCTTCAACCCTTGTTCAACCACAAGTTTTTAACTTAGAAATTTGGATGAGGAGATTCTTGATAGCTTCCATGTCTTGATGTTCAAATTGTCCTTTACCAGGGACATGGCTAAGTACTTAGATTTTTACACTCTGTAGAGGTGGTGCACTTTCCCCACAAGACTTGGTTTCACCAAGACAAGATCTTTCAGAAGCCTTCCCTTAGACCAAATGGACGAGCTCCAAACCTATCATCCCACTACCACCAACTGTCCAAATGGCTAAGTTATTGCAACCTATATGATCCAGGCAGATCCCATAATGCCATGTGGCTGCACTAGAAGCTTCTTAACATTTGGCATCTCAAATCCCTTTGTTCCTGGGTGGCTTTCCACAAGTGAGATACCAAGTTTTCCCCAGCATACTGGACTTGGTGATGCCCAAGTTTTCCCCAGCATACTGGACTTGCATAACCACTCAACACAAACCATTCTTTCCATTCCACCCAGGTGATTCATTCACTTAGTCGTTTTATTAAACAAAACACAAGTCCTTGACTTAGAAATATTCCATAGCATGAATATAATCCACCCTTGTTTTCTACTATCTAAACTAAGCTTGATAGTGGTAGGAATCTTAACTTAGGAAATTTCTACTAAGGTTTCATCTACTAGGATTTCCCATGGCATAGTTTATACCTAGCAAAAATTCCATGAAAGTCCTACTTAGAAATATCACTAATGCATAGTGAAAATAATGGGACAAAAGTATGGAGCATCACTTGCCTTTTTGGTAGAGAATATAAGTTCACTCCTTGATATTGCAATGATCACACTCTTCAAATTCCACTACAATTCAATCAAGCAAGCAAAGATTCAATCTACCATTCAAGCAATTTATCACATAAAATAATATAAACAAAACAATGCATGCAAGCATGCTAAAGACTGTTTTATTTGTAAAAGTGGTTTCTATTAGGTTATAAACATTCTAAAACACCTATTGGTCATTTTATAAAAGTGGTAAAAACCATTTGCAGAAGATTTTACTTATAAATCATTTTTAAACCAAATCAATATTTTATGTGGTTGAAAATGCCTTTAGCAAAGCAATAATATTTATAGGGTTCACCAAATACATTTTAAATACTAAAAATTTGTGTTTGGGGTCAGAGAGTTTAATCCAAATCATTTCCCAAAGATTTTTCTCCAAAAAGTATTTTTAACATATAAACAATATTTTTATTTGACTAGAAATGCTTTGATTCAAAGATTTATTCTTTTGCCTTACAAAATATGTTTTTGAACCCACAAGTTGGTTTATATGGTCAGTAGGTTCAAAACAATCCATTTGCCAAAGGTTTTACTACAAAAATAATTTTAGAATGAATTTTATATTCAAAACATGCCTACACAAGTTTCTGCAAAAACAACCATTTTCCCGAAGAAATTCATTAAACAAAGTGAATGGTTGGGTTGGGTTTGTCTTGCTAATTCCATTGATATAAAGTTTGCAAAATTTGGACGTGTGGTTTGAAAGTTATGAATTTTGCAAAACTAAACAACTAATAGACAAGTTTCTGTTTTAAAAACAAATTCCAGGCCACGTGTCTGTTTCTTATTGGGTCATACCAGTTCGGTTGGATCGACAGAGGACAGCCGTTAGATCTAATGTGCATCGCACGGTACAGTACAAAACTTACCCCTTTGATTATGAATCTATCGTGACGCTCGGATTTGGATCCAGTGGCTCATAGCAGCTCGACCTCAAATGGGCAGCGCTGGCGCGGCGGCGAGCGGCGGAGCGGCCTGGCGATTGTGTTCTGGCTATTCCATGAAGGAAGGGGAAGGGTGGATGTGCTCACCGTGTTTGCCGTGAAGCGCTGGTTCTCGTCGTTGCTTTGGTTGACCAAGGGGAGCATGGAGACGTTGACGATTGCTCGCCGGAGTCTGCAGCTCTGGTCGTCGTAGTTGGCGAGGCTACATGCCACGGGAAGGCAAAATAATGACTGTGTTAGATGCATACAAGGTCGGCGGTCATGTGTGCATCAACGAGAGGAAAGGGGGTGGTCAGATGCTACCTGGGGCACTCGCCGGAGTAGAGGCAGTAGATGGTGGAGAGAGAGCGTCGTTGTTGCCGAGCGTCTGAGGCGCGCACGGCTAAACAAGCGGTACTGGGAGGTTCGTAGGGGTCTGGGGAACACGCTCGTGTGGTCGAGGGGGCGAGGGGCGACGGTGGATGGCCGGATTTCTCACCGGAAGGTTGTCGGGACCGCGGCGGTGCACAATGGATTCGAGGCAGCCTGGTGGCTCCGGAGGCATGGGGTCTGAGGGGAATTGGAGAGGAGGGAGTGGCGGTTAAGAAGGCGTGGTCGCAGGGCTGGGTAACTATGCCATCAACACAAATTTAATGAATTAAAACGCGTCCAGAAACTGCAGCGAGGAGAGAGGACGGGGTCAGCGTGAGGTTGAAGGTGATGACGGGGCAGTGGGTCCTGGTGTCAGCGAGAGAGGGAGAGGGGAGATGGGGCCTGCTAGTCAGCGACGGTGCGGGTCAATTTGTGGGTGAAAAACGATTCACTGCGAGGGGGGGTGGAGATGGGCTTGCTGGGCTAGGGTCCGTTTCATTTTTTTATACATAAACTTTTTCCCTTTTTCTTTTTCTATTTATATGTTTTGATTTTGTTTAAACTTTTCAAACAAAAATTTTATTTCAAACTTTAACCAAACTTTGTGTGTATTCAAATACTGATTATTAATATATTATGAAGTCAAATTTAGAATAATTCATTTATTCTTTTTAGGGTATGTTAATTATTTAAAATCTGGCCCTTGTATTAATTCAAATAAGATTTAATAATGTTTTCAAATTCCATTTGAGATCTAAATCTTTCCAAAACCTTTTAGTAGGTTTTATTTATTTATTAGGGTGTCAAATAATTCACTTTGAATTATTTGGGATATTTTTAATATGATTTATTAATCATATAAATTGGGTATTTGTCTTTATTCCATTGAAATTAAATTTGGTTTTCATTCCATAAACTATATTTAGAAGATTTCTTTGATCCCATTTAAGTTAATTAAATAACTTTTATTCCACTTGGGTAAATTCCAAATACTATTATCTCATGATTTAATTAATCATTTCTAATAGGGTTTTTATCTTTATTCAAATAGAATAGGATTTGGTTAATGCCATTTTATTTAATTTGAAAATTCTTTATCCATTATTTTATTTGGATTTGGATTATATTTATTCCATTTTCTTATGGATTAGGTCAAGATTTAATTTGGTCTTTAAATATTCCTCATTTAATATTTCATTCTTTATCTTATAAAATCCATATCTTTTTATTTATAAGTCCAAACTTGGTAATTCCAATTTGTATAATCCTATTTAATAATTGTTTATCCTTTTAATTCTCTTTAGGATTATTTGCTCACCATTTGGTATGGATTTTAGATAGGTGCTTTATTGGCTTCGGAAATTCAATTTCCTTATCTTATTAAATTCATAAGATTTTATCTATGGCTCCAAATTAAGTGAAACCAATTTCTATGGTTTTATAATATTTCTATTTGTCATTCTTGATCATTTGTAAATGTTTGTTGACAAATTTTTATATGGGTCAAATCCATGGTCTTAGAGATATTTGGAAATGATTTTATTCCATTAGGGTTTTAGGGTTTTGGTTTATTTCTCAAGTGTTTAAATTTCCAGATGCAATTATGAAGAATGCATTTCACTTGATTTGAATTTAGTTGGATTCAAACTTTACTCAAGTTTGTTCAAGATGGGATTTTAAGTTTGCATTTAGAATCAAAAAGTTTCTTTTCACCTTAAATTTCAACAATTATTTATTTTGTTTATTTATTTTTCACATTACAAAATTTGGAAAATTTTGGGATGTGACAGGCTACAACCATTAAAATAAATCTCGTCCCGAGATTTGGGAAAGATAGGGGTTACAAGTTGGCTCAAAGCAACTAGGGTACTACCACCCTTAAATTTTTTCCACTAGATTACTTCTTGGCTTGCTTGGGATCTTGATGAAATCTCTCTGGACAAACATCTGCATAGTGTCCTTTGTTTTCACACTTGAAACATGTGACAAGGCTGAGATCCTTCATGGACTTGTTTATCTTGTGCTTCATCTTTTTCTGGACAATTGCTTGCATAATGTCCTTGATCACCACAATTGTAACATGTGACAAGATTGAGTTCTTCACGTACCGCTTCGCCACTCGTTGTCTCACTGACGAGTGGTGTCGCTCACTTAACCAGCCCGCTCGTGCATTGTGCGTAGTGGGCCGGCCCAGTTAAACCTGCCGTGCGACCCAACCACTCAAACTTAAGTTTATCCATTTAATTTCAAACACAGTTATGTACCTATATTCAAAAATCAAACCAGCTCAATTCACTAAACCAAAATGCATGAAACCAATTTTGTTAGAAAGGTACTAGAATGCTTAATCCAAGACCATTGGATTCAAACCATTTAGATTTATAGATCACCCATGGTAAAAATAACAAGGCAAAAGCTTTTCTGCATTCAAACATTTTTCAAAATTCAACCATAAGAGCTTTTGAGTTGATTCCAACTCACAAAAATCACATTTAACCATACCTTTCAGAATATATAAAAATATATAATTTTACTTGCATAAATAATGATCAAGTAATAAAAGAATGCCTCATAGGCTATTCTAGTAATTTTATTTAATTAAAATAAAAAGGTTAAACCTTACTAAATTGTGACACCACTTTAAATCACATTTCCATGTACTAAAATATGTGTTGATGACATGTGTCAACATGATACCATGTTTGAGTTGGAGAATATTAAATCTTAAGTAGTTTTTCAATGAGTAGAAATTACTTTTCTCAAATAAAATAAATGAGACAAGTTCTTTAATCCTTGTAATGTTAGTGATGATGCTAGATCATCTAGTGTGAAACTTTGTGTGATGATTAGAAATAGTTAAGTATTGTTTGGTGATTGTGTACCTCGTATTTATTTATAGACGTTAGTACCGACCAAGGATACGAGGAGGAAGGAGGATACTATGAGGAAGGAGCCAAGGAGAACTTCAACAACTGCTCTGTACAAGGCAAGCCTATACTTGCAACCTTGCAAGCCAAAACTTGCAAGCTACTCATTAAGCAAACTAACACTTGCAGCTTAGCAAGCTACTACTTGCTTGTTACTATGCCAACTATATTCCTTAAGCATATGTGATTATACCCACTTGACACACCTTCATAGTTTCACTTGCAAGCTTAGTATTTTTTTTATTAAAAGCTTTCTATCAAAAGTTTACTTAGTGACTTGTAGATTCTAGAAAGATAATTGAAGGTAGCATAAAGAGCACAAAATTTGGCCTAAGTTAGATAATCTTGATGTCATCCTCAGGCATGAGATTAAACTTATCTCATCCCCACTTGTTTAATACCCATCATTAGTATCTACCCCCACTTATAGATGCTACTGCTAAGCATAAAACTTGATCAACTTTAGATGGGAATACTTGGTGAAAATGTTTATGAAAACCTTAGAATGATGAGTCATTCTACTGAAATGTTTTGACATGTGTTCTTGAACACCAAATGATTTATGATGATGAAAATTTTAAGGCATGAGCCTTAGCCCTATACAAAACTGATGGTTGTCTGGATGCGATACCATTCCAATTTTACCGTACAACCACAATACCCAATATTTGGTTAGGGCTTGACTAGAAATTTATATACCTTAGTATGGGTTCCCTTGTGGCCAAGGTCTAAGCTAAGGCTACCTTGTGAAGATTGTCCACCTGTGTAGTACCCAAGATGACAGTTGGTCATGGTTGGGAGGCCAAACTCACAGGAGAGGTGCCTATACTAGGGCGTGTAATTGAAAGGTTAGGATTGATTATCCGCATACTGAGTATGGTGAATTCAGGATTGTTCCTGACGGATGTATCGAATGTTGTGGTGAAAGTGTACAATCTCTGTAGAGTGTCAAACTATTCGAATAGCCGCGTTCGCGGTTATGGATAGTTGGAGTGGCCATACTGTTCTGTCGTCAGATGTTTTCAAAAGGACTTGTGAAATGATTTGTGACTTTGACTTGACCACAACAGAGTTGTGACATGAAATTCAAGTTCCCACTTAGGTGTTATAAAACTTTGAACTAGCTTTCTTTGCTTATGAAATTAGTAGAGGTAAATATCGCTTTTTGCAAAACAACCCTAGAGCTTAGTATATCCTATTCAAAACCACTTCCCTTGTTAGTATTAGTTTGCGAGTACTTAAAGAGTACTCATGGCTTTGTCCCTGGCTATTCCCGTGGCCAGAGTATGAAGAGGAGTATCAGGAAGATGGACAACAGGAAGGTTACGACAACTAGGATCATCTCACATCGTCAGCATTGCCTGTGACCCTGAAGATGGAGCTTCGCCTACGCTATCGTTACTATTACGTTATTCTGCTGCTTGAATTGTATTAAGAACTAGATCATGAGATCTTTATTTGTGTAAGACCTTATGTATGGTTTGTAATGGATGATGTACTGTGATATCCAATCTGTTATGTCTCGCAAGAATGGTAATCCTGAGATTGCGATGTATGGCATAACAGGCATCTGTGATTAAAAATCCGGGTGTTGACAAGGTCCAAAGATAGATCATTGCAACTAGATAGGGATGAAGGATTACAAATAGTCAGCACACTATCCACATTGCAATTTCTATCACCACTCACCCTATCATTACCTTGTTAAAAATCACATGTTGGTGAAGTGGTAGAAGATGAGAACTCATCTCGACTGGAAGTGGAAGCAACACAATCATCTTCAACAATATTGGACACAACATATTTATCTTGAAGTTTTGTCCATAACTCATGAGCGCTCCAAAAAGGAATGATTGACGAGGTAACTACATAGCTCAAAGCATTAACAAGCACATTAGAAGCTTGAGCATCAAGATATAAATTTTTCTCATCCTCACAAGATAGATTTTTGAAATCCATAGGAGGAGAAAAACCTATATCTACAATACGCTCCAAATTTGGATCCATGACACGAAAATGAATAAGCATACGAGTTTTCCATATAGCATAATTTGTGCCATCGAATATGAACATGTCATTGTGCACAAATCCCCTAGCCGACATCTTTACTCTCAAGGAGGTGAAGCCTAAAATGAGAGACCGGGCTCTGATACCAATTGAAAGGATACAAATTTTGCCTAGAGGTGGGTGAATAGGCGATTAATACTTTTTCGAGAGTTGCTCAACAAAGGAGGAATTAAACTAGTGTTTACTTTGTTAAGAACAAGACCAAGAACAACTAGGATTCACCTATTTGCACCAACAACTTATGCTAAGCAATACAAGTAACTATGTGATAGCAAGATATAGACTTCAAGAACGAAGGCTATCACAAAGTAGTGTGCATAAGTAAGAGCTCGGGTATAGAGATAACCAAGGCACGCGGAGACGACGATATTTTACCGAGTTCCTCCCAACATGGAGTACGTCTCGTTTGGAGAGGGGGTGGTATCAAACCACCAACGCCACAAAAGGCCCTCCTTATTCTCCTATGAATCTCACCCCAATGGGATCGATCCACGCTTCCACTATCGGTGCACTTGGCGGTGGAAATCCGGAAACTCTCACAAGGTTGGGGCACTTCTCCAGAACTCAATTGGAAGCTCCCAACAAACAAGCTTGGGGGAAGCTCCACAACCTAATTGGAGGCCCCAAGTAATCCAAGAACCTGAAAAACCACCAAACCATCTAGGGTTCCAAGAACCCAAGAATAAAAAGCTTCTCACCTTTCACTCAATCGAATCCTCACCGAGAACTCAAACCTATGCACCAAATGCAATGACAAGAACACAAGTAGTGCTCAAATCCTGCTCTCCCAAATTCCACAAAAGCTCCAAAAGCTTGTGGGGGAATAAGAGAGGAAGAACAACGGAGGAAATCCACAAAAGACTCCAAGATCTAGATCCCAAGATGTTCCCCTCACTTAGAGGAGATATTTATTTGTGTGATTGTAGATCTAGATCTCCTCTTCCAAATCCCTAAATTATATGCAAGAATCAATGGAGGTATTGAAGGGGGAGCAAGCTCAAGAGGGTCAAGAATGGAGGAGAAAGCCTGTAAAACTCGAGCAGGGACATAGGGGAAGAAGGGCCCCTTTTTGTAGGCCCACATATTTCTGACAGTTTTCTGCCCGTTGGGGAAAAGTTAGACTGGAGACTCCGGTCTACACAGGAGACTCCGGCCAAACCTCCGGACGAGCCTCTGGACCACCTATCAGACTATCCTAGGCTGAATTCTGGAGCCCCCTTCGGGGACTCCAGGGGACACTCCGGACCACACCGGAGACTCCGGTCCATGCAGACCGGAGACTCCGGTCTGGACCAAATAAGAGGCAAACTTCAAATGGCGATATCTAGAGTTTGGAAACTTCGATTGACCCGAAACCAATTTTGTTGGAAATAGGACAATAAGAAGTACCACCAAGTGAGAACATTTCATGTATTATAATGTGAGATACCTCCCTTGGTGAGAAACCAGATAACCTCAAAGATCAAAAACGCAATATGACATAAAAGGGAAATCTGTTTTTGATGAACTAGGGTTTGTTATGAATATTACCACAAGCTCTAGAACCTCACACGGATAAGATCCAAATAACAAACAAGCGAGGACGATGCAAAGTATGCAAAGGTTTGAGCTCTCTCTGAAACATATGATCGAGTTACTCACTTGAGAGCCCCTCTTGATAATACGGTTGTCTATCCTATAAACCGGTCTCCCCAACTAACACCGCGAGACCGTTAAGAAAGAAACCCTATCAAGATCATACCTTTTTCTTTCACATATTCCACTTGTTCTTGATGTATACGATCTTGTCCTTCTCAAGATGGAACACGTTTCTTGATTGCTCTTGCACGCACTCGCTTGATGAAGACTTGCAAGTTGCTCCCCCATACAACATGGGGAAACCTTTACTTTGACCTTGTCTACATCGATCCATGATCACCAAGGATGGAAAGCTTCAAGAATGAGATCTTCTAGATAATGCACATCTTTATCTTGCACATCATTTCTTCTTTTCTTCATTTCGTTGATGCCTTGAAGGTGCACCAGAGATATTACTCCATCTTATTCTTCAAGACATAATTGCCATAGGTTTAACTCTCACATGACCAATCTGTGGATCACTCTTTGAACACCTTGGTCACCACTTCATCCTCTTCACTTTCTTCTTCTCCAAACCTTGAAGCCAACATATGGTTCAAGCATTGCCTATGAACAATTCTTACAAGTACAACTTAATTACCAAAACCACACATGGGGGCCAACAAGTTCTTTCATTTATGCTTCTACAGTCGGATCCATCATGTATGCCATGATTTGTACTATGCCGGATGTTTCATATGCTCTAACTGTTGTGAGCAGATACCAGGCTGATCCTGGAGAAATCCACTAGACAGCGGCTAAAAATATCCTGAAGTACTTGAGAAGGACTAAGGATATGTTTTTGGTTTATGGTGGTGATGATGAACTCAGTGTAAAGGGTTACATGGATGCGAGTTATCTTACCAACTCTGATGGTTCTTGTTTGCAATCCGGATACAGGTTTATTGTAAACGGAGGTGATGTGAGCTGGAAGAGTTCCAAGCAAGAGACTGTGTCTGCATCTACAATAGAGGCTGAGTATATTGCCGCCTATGAGGAAGCAAAGGAAGCTGTTTGGATGAGGAATTTCCTCATGGATCTTGGTGTTGTTCAGGGCTTGTCCAATCTGTTAGACGTGTATTGTGACAACAATGGTGCTATTGCACAAGCCAAGGAACCTAGACAACACCAGAAGAACAAGCACATACTCATGCGGTACCAGCTGATTCGCCAGTTCGTGGATCAGGCTTATATCAAGTTATGCAAGGTACACACGGATGCAAATATTGCGGATCCGTTGACAAAGTCGTTACCACAGCCGAAGCATGAGGCGCACCTGAGAGCCATGGGCATTAAATGCATAGACATGTGATGTCGGAAGATTGACTCTAGTGCAAGTGGGAGACTGTTGGGAATATGCCCTAGAGGCAATCATGTATGATTATATTTCCCATTGTATTCATAAAGTTATTAAGTTGTCCTTGTATGAACATCTGATGTGTATGATTGAATATGTGATTCAGTTGTGGAACTATACATTCATGTTGTTTATACTAAATGTCCTTGGTCATTGAGGTTGTGCTGGACACACAACTTAGACCAATGTGAAAGTCGGCTAGATGACTCGGTTCCAATTGTCATGGGCATGGAGATGCCATTCTAACTTACACAGATTTGGCTAAAGAGTTTAGCGAGTCGGATTGACCCATATTGAGGTACAACGAACAAGTTGTCATTTGTATATCTCAATCAATGTAATCCTTAGACCTGAGGTTGTTGCACGGTCTGAGTTGAGGATGACCAACTTAGGTTCTGTCAAACGTTGATCCGTAACTGGGCAGTTATAAAGGCATAGTTTGGGTCGACTGAGAATCAAGCTGCGTGATGTGAATAACATAGATGGGATTTTCCTCCTCGACTTGGAGAGATATTCTCTGGGCCCTCTCGGATGATATGATTCGGAAAGCATGGCCGCATTACTCGGTTAAGGGTTAACCGAGGAGATCGACTAAGAGTTAGTTAGGTGAATCACTTATCTCAGATCGAGAAGAGAGTCGGAATATTTAAGGGATGACAAATATTCGACTATAGTCTGACAAGGTATATCATGAGGAAAAAGGGACTCGGACACAAGTCACATTGGAAAGGCAAGTCGTCATGACTCTTTGGTACTTGGGAGTCAGCACGTTCTACTAGGAGCCGCTACCGATTGATCTATTAAGAGTCGGACTCCAATCGTGTCCAAGTATCCATGAGCCTGCGGGGTCACACACTTAAGAGCGGGAGCAAGTTCGGATTGGATCTGAACCGGAAATCTGGTTGGGTTGTACCCGACCCGGATTTGGGCTGAGTCAGTGAGTCGGACTCATAGGGACTAATGATGTATGGGCTTTAGTGAATGGGCCACAAGAGTGGAGCCCATGTTCACTCCCTATATAGTGGAGCACAGTAACCCAGAAGGGTTAATCGTTGATCGGTTAGGTCATTCCATGTGTTGGAAACCCTAGCTCCACAACACTCCTGCCATCGTAATGAACCTAGGAGTTCACCGCCGGTGCTCCTCCTTGTACGTGTGGATACCAGCAGAGGTGTTGTACGATCAGCACCAGGACGATCGGATCGTAAGGACTACACTGCATTCAACTGACGCACTTCATCAGTAATCCGCAACTGCGCGTCTAATGGTAAACCTCGTGGCCTTCTACCTTAGCTGGATATTGGGATCACCAAGTTAGAGGAAAAAGTTTTGTTTTATCTCTACGTGGCCCAACATCAGCGTCAGGAGATGCATAAGCTCCCTGCGCTGACGGAGTAGTGGATGGGGTCGACGGTGGCATAGCAGGGGAAATTACAAGCTTCTGCTGACGCATCTGCTTGCCCGGCTTGCTGTCCAGCTTTACCTTGGTCTTCAACGATGATTTAACTCTAGAACACGAAAATCCTAAATATTAGGTGTGCTCTGGGAGGATAACAAAGGTACAGGAGTACTGAAAATAGAAGGTGAGGTGCTTACTTTTTAACTACTAGCAGCACTTGGCTACCAGCAGCGACAACTTCCTTCGCCTTATGTTTCTTGGAGGCGGAGGTGACAACTTCTTGCACCTCATCATCCTCTGTCGCCTCCAGGTCGTCAGAAGCATAGCCCTCTAGTGGAGCTAGCTCGGACTCGGAGAGTTTCTCGAGCTGATAGAGTCGGCAAAGCATCGATGAAAATAGAGTCGGAGAAAGCACAAAGAAAACGATGAAACGCGAAAGAGAGTCGAAATATTTATCGAATTCAGAGGACGGTTGGACGTATACATCCTCATGGAGACTTCTGGAACTTTTCGTTCCACTCTTTCCTTGACTAAATATTGCATGAGGGTCCTGTAGTCCTTCGGCGAAATCCGGTTCGGGCTGATCTCCATGATGTCCTTCTTGTCGCCAGTGATTTGGTGCATGAGGAGGTCTCCATGGTGCTGGAGAGATTGAATCTAGCACTCTAGCCAGCAGTGGATCAAGTCGGATCCACGAAGACCCTCATGCTTCATCAAAAATTCAATCCGCCTCTTGGCGAGAATCAAAACATCCGACAGCTCCAGCGCTTCTGCGTCCCATGAATCTTGGTGGGGAGCGGTGCCATTGGCGAACGCTGGAAGACCTTCCGCCTTTCCTGGAGACGGAATATCCTTATGGTAGAAGAAGGTTCCGACCCAGTGTTCGACGGATTCACTAGCATTAATCCTAGGATAAATCCGATTCCTCCTAAGGAGTAAGCTAAGAGTGCCGGTGACATAAGGAACACCGGAACTGATGGAGTTCTTTCGGGTACCATAAGAGTACCGGAAAAGGGTGAGACTTGGCATAATGCCAAGAAACCCCTCGCACAGAGCTGCGTGAGCACTAAGCTCAAGCAGAGAGTTGGGAGGAATATTATGGAGTTGCACACCGTAATGGTTGAGGACGTCGACGAAGAAGTCCGACGGAGGCAAGCTGAGGCCACGGTCGACGTGAGTGCCGAACAACACCCTCTCGCCGTCTTTCGGTGAGGGAATGGCGTGTCCTGAAGCGCTTCGCCACGCACCAGTAGCGATGAACCCTTCATCCTCCATGACTTGGAGCTCTCCAGTATCCATGGCGCTGGGGATCCAAAGACCCCACATCTTTTTCTCGTCCGCCACTGACGAACTCGCTGCCGCCGCTCCTGAGGATGAGGTAGACGACATAGTTCTTGGAGGAAGAAGGAGGGGTGGGGGAAGGAGAGTTTTTTTCTCAACAGTGTGCAGATGGGAACGGGTGCGGAAATCTCGAGGAATACGAGGAAGTAATGAATTAATCAACAGAGAGATGAATCTAAGAGGAAGGGTTTCCTCTCCTCTTATTTGTTTATGCGTCAAGATTCGTGCGGTGAGACGCGCGATTATCGCCACGCGTATAGGAGAGGGGGAGTTAGATTCCTCGCGACTCTTCCTCCCCCTCGATTTTCGCACAGGCATTGAAACGACATTCTATTCCATAAGGAACGGATCCATCAACGGTCATGCTGATGGAAATCCTGTCAGTGATGGGACCTGACCTGTAAAGTTGTCAGTCAGCACGCTGCTGTAAAATCCGGCTTATGTTTAACATCAAGCAGGGAAAAGATTAAGGTCAGAATGGAATATATCCGACTCAACTGACTCGGAATCCTACATTGTGAAAGAAGTTTTTTGGAACCCTTCAAGATTCTCAAGACGAATAAACCATCAAGCTAGATGATTTATCCGACTTTAGATCTTGAAGACTTCCAGGGGCTACTGTTGGGGATATACTTTCCAGGTATACCCACAGGACTCGCTGACCAGGGTGGCCCACCAACGGGTTAAAGATTTGCTTCACGAGCGGCCCAGTTAGAGAAAGAGAAGGAGCCTGTTCTGGCTACGACAAGGCCTAGAAGAGTTACCGAATTAGGCCTATAGTGTTACTTGTAGTCCAAGTTATACGTAGTTATCGACTCTGTAACGTAGCCGGATATGTCTCAGCCGGTAACCCTAGGCCTCGGTGACTATATAAACCGGCCCTATGGGAGCCTTTAGGGAAACAAATCGATACACAACCACAACCAACTCGCACAGGCGAACCTCTCTTGTAATCCATTGTAACATCCGGCTTACGCAAATATATTACTAGGTTACGAGCAAGAGTAGGATCTGATCACCGCAGTCGGATCAGAACCTGGGTAAACTTGTGCTCACCGATCCTGGAAAATCCGACGTCTCACACCCCATCTTTCCAACGCCACTAGGACCCCCTATGGCGTACTTGTCGACAATCCGATGACAGACGGCGAATGCAGACACGGCGGCACAGGGAGCACCCGGAGGTGCTGCAACCCGTGCCAAGCCATGAGCACAGAGGCCACAACAACACGAGCAACAATGGAGGCACCACAGGGACACCAGAGCTACGAAACAACACCATGGGGTCGATGGAGCACCAAATCACTAGCAGCCAGCAAACCCTAGGGTTTGGGGTGGAGCCGGCCTTGTCAAGAGAGGGGCAGATCAACGAATCTAGCAGGACTAGTCGACGAAACGTCACTAACTGTCTCGAATTGCACCACGGTGGCGGTCGAATAAGCCCGAGGAGGCCGGAATCGCACAACGACGGAGGCGGCAACACAACACCACAGCGGGGCAAGAGGGAAGAGAAGACAAGAGTGCGCATGAGAAAGAGAGAGTTTACTAGGCCGGTACGGGCCAGTGCCACTCAAACCAGTGGGTTTGACCGTCCTAGGAGGGCCGGGTCAGGGACGAGCCAGCCCAATGGGCTAGCTCCATATCTTTAAATAAAGAATTTCAACAAATGTTTAAAGACCAAAATAACCCTAGAATTAAACAATTTCTAAGAAATGGAATAAACATCCTAAAAATACAAATAATATATCCATGAGTTCGTAAAAATATAAGTTACTCAATAAAATTAAGATTTCTATTTTTAATAGAATAAAATTTAGGTTAAATATTTTATAATATACTAAAAGGAATTTTATAAAAATATATAAAACACCTAAAAATCAATAAAATTCAGTTTCACAATTCTAAATAAGTATAGTATTTTAGAAAAATTAATAAATTGCTATTTATATTATTAAAATAAAATCTTATAAATTAAAATATTTATTCTTAAATAGAATTTTAAAAAAAATAATGATAAGAGTTAGAATTAAATAAAAATAAGATTTAAGCTCTTATATAACATATGTCCGACAAAAATATTAGTATAATATTTACAAAAAATTTAGGAATAATCCATTAATAACCTTCTTTTATTAATAAAAGAAAATAAGGAATTAATAAAGTGAGTAAAACACACAAAGAAGAAAATTAATTAATAATGCATTGCATTACTATGCATGTTCATTATTCTTCTTTAAATATTGTCCTTACTGGGCAATAATGGTGTTTTGTAGAAATATAAGCTGAAGGTCAAGTGCAAACATCTGACTTCACTACCTTGCAGTCACAAGGCTAGTTCATCACTTGCTCATGTCCTTTGATTAGTTTTATCAAAGTATTTGCAAATTGTGTGTTATCATATATGTGATAAAGAAAAGAAAGAAAATATTATTTTCCGAAATAAATGAAATTCTATTATCATCCTAAGTGATGGTAAATATAATATTGGCAATGGAACTTAGGTTTCCATATGCAATGTGATTCATCACATAGGAATTAATAACCTATGACATTAGTGATTCTAGCACCGTATATTACGTGTTAACCATAAGATTTGTAATGGGAAGTAGAAGTCAGCTGGATCTTCTTCCTTTCGCATGTAGATGGATGCACAAACCATGGCAGTTATCCTTATAGCGTGCATTTATTGGTAACTCGTAGAGGATATGCAGCATCTGGGTGGGAACCGTCAATGTCCCAAGGTAGTTATGGCATTTGAATAGTCTATACTAACTGATGACCCACAAGTATA
The DNA here is from genome assembly GCA_916181665.1 of Avena sativa. Classification (NCBI taxonomy): domain Eukaryota; kingdom Viridiplantae; phylum Streptophyta; class Magnoliopsida; order Poales; family Poaceae; genus Avena; species Avena sativa. Next base: position 124,853,588 of record OV702280.1, read on the forward strand.
GGGGGTGTATCGTAGTACTTTCAATAAATAGGAGTGTCAATCGCAACGAGGAGCAGAAGCTATTGACTAGTGGTATGGAGGAGGAAATCTCTGTAAATACTTAGCAAACGGATTTTTAGGGGTTTCCTGATAAAACAAGGAAATAAAGTGCAAGTAAATAAAGACAGCAAATAATTGTAGCAAGTGGCCCAATACTTTCTTAGCAAAGCACAAGCCGGTGGGAATACTAATGAGGACCATACGTTCTCAAGGATACATGGGAATATTATCAAGTGCTTTCGTTTCATATAGCTGATTAATCTTCTTTGGCTTTATAAGTGTTATGTGGGTGAACCTGTGCTAATGTACCGACCTTACTTGGACTAATACATACTTGTGAGTAAACCCCTTGCAAGCATCTATAACTACAAGAAAGCAATTAAGATATAAACCTAACCACAACCTTAAACTCTGAGATCCTACACTCCCTTGTTCAATGGTTTCCTAACGGGGGTTCATGTTTCTGTCACTCCGGCAACCCCACAATTAGTAGCCAAATACACAATGCATTCCCCTACGCCCATAAATGGTGAAGTATCATGTAGTCGACGTTCACATGACAACACTAGAAGAATAGCACCACAACTTAAATATTAAACCATTGAATAATACCTCAACACAAATCCACTACTAACAACATGACTTCTCCCATGTCCTCAAGAACTAAACGAACTACTCACGAGACATCATATGGATCAAGATCAGAGATGAAATAATGATGGATAACAATCTGAACATAAACAATAATTCAATGGTTCCACTCACAAGCATCAACTACAATAGTAATCAACACCAGGAAAGTTTCCCCTAAGAACTATGCAAGATTCAACACAATTGTTTCAGCGGGATGGAGTGGTGATGATGGTGCTGGTGGAGATGATGGTGTGGATTATGATGATGATGATGATCCCGATGAATTCTAGCTTGATGATGGTGTTGATGGCGACGATCTCCCCTCTCCAGGAAGGAATTTCCCTAGCAGAAATTTGTCTGCCGAAGAGCTCTTTCTCTCTTAGTGTTTTCCGCCCTGCAGAGGCGGCGGAATATTTTTGTGGTCGCCCCCGTGTATTAGGGTTTCGAGGAGAAGATATTGGGGAGAGGGCGGAACCAGAGGTGGGCCATGGTGGCCACAACCCCTGTAGGCACGACCCAGGGTGGCCCGCGCCTGGGGGTATGGGCCTCCTGTGGCCCAACTCCGCCTCCCCTTCTGGCTTCCTTCGTCTTCTGGGAAAATATAATTTTCTATAGTTTTTCTAGTATTTTTCTGATTTTTATGAAATTGCATCAAAACATCCCTTTTTCCATCAGAATCCTGACTCCGGTAGTTAATCCTCCAAGAATCATCCAACATGCAAAAATAGATGAAAATACATAGGTAACACCTCTTAATAAGAAATATAGTAATGAATAGAGTCAAATTATGACATAGAATGGTGATGCAAATTGGACGTATCACTAACCATTGCGGTAATTCAATATGTGGGCATGGCGTACACCAAGGAGACATGCGGGTTCGCGAAGAAGGGCAGTGATTGGCTTGGATCATCTACTAGGCCCCACATCATTGAATTGTTGACGAGAAAGTACGCCCGGTTGTGCAACAAGGATTTGATCTCTCATGGATAAAGAAACGCACCTCTACATAATGTAAGAACTGTAACTTGTTACTCCATGTTCCAGGAAGGAACTACGAACGCGGAAGGAAAGGATCTCCGTGAAGTTCTGGTCAACCTGTGAAGGCTGATGGTTATAGTTTTTTATATTAATATCAACCTTTGAAGAAATGTTAACGAAAATTGCATACTGCCAAGGACTGATAGTCCATGGTGGTATATAGAGCATCGAACTTTCCACCTTGCATATAATGAACTTGCTGGCTAACGTTGTTACTCATTCTTTCCTTTGATCCCCCGCTTAGACTCAGAGGAGCCAGAGGACACTCCAATGTGTGCGACTGGAGGACAAGAGGATGTCTACTACGAGGAACCAGACCTTTTTGGAGGAGTGGAAGGCGTGGACTACGAAATACGTTATGGAGTGGAGGGTAGCGAGTCCGAGTAGATGCCTTGTTTAGCTATTAAACCAACTGAGTCGAGCATCCTAAACTTTATATAATAATTTTTTGAGCTCAGTTTGGTTATCAGTTTGAAACTTTGATCTTCCACTGAAACTATTTAAATTTAGTTTGTAAGTTTGAATCACTTGAAGTAACGAACTTCAGGTATTGTAATAATAATAATATGTGTATGTTTGTAATATGGACCTGCAATGTTTCTATTGTACCACTCTAAGGGATGTGATATTTGCGGAAGAGTGTTTTGTGAATGTTAGGTCCACGACTATAGTGTACTACACATGTAGTGTTATGCTGGGTCACCACAGTTATCCTCCAGACGGCTCGGAAGATATTTTTCAGTACTCATTTTGTACTTTCCGTGTGAAAACTAACATTTGTGTTCTATGCAACATAGAGCTAAGTCTGTTTTGAAGAGCAAGTCAAAGCCGGAGAGCAAACTAGTCAAGGTACTGCGTTATTAGAAACTTGTGATATAACCAGCTGCACCTCCTCCAACTTCAACCACTACCCGAACTTTAGCCATAGAGGTTCTTTCTTCTCCGTGTGCTGACACTACCATCCCTGACACTCCCACTACCTCACAAGATCTGGTTACCATTGGTAGCCCAACTACTGACAATGGTAAACCCACTAAGGGTAATGATACTATGGATGTGTCATCAGGGAGGGTGGTAAAAAATACCAGTTCGGATGCTTACCGCCTAAAGAGGAAGACAAGATCCTCAACATAGCTCAAACATATATTGGGAATTCAGTTTCGACTGTGGAAGGAGCGAGCCAGGAGATGGAGGTTGTGAAACTGGAAGGACTCTTGGAACAAATCCGAGTGAGAGATCAGAAGATCCAAGATAGAGAAGTTCCAATGAAATATGTCACTCGAATGTCCGTCGCTGAGAAGGTCTTCCACAACACGAAGATCAGTTTTGAGAAGCTGCGCTTGGAGAATACTGTAGGTTTTTTTATTCTCGTTTGCAGTATTTATTATCATATCCTCTAACCCCCAAGCATAAAGTCATATAGTGATCATATTATAAGTTCCAAGTTGATGCTTACAGGATGCAAAAGAACGATGTAGTGTAGCCCCCAATGATAATGCTGGAATTTAACTTAGTTAAAGTTGCAGCCCGAGTCTTAGTATTCGTCTAATGGTATATCATCTTTAACTTACAGAAAGTTGTATCTTACAACCAAGAACTGCTAAAGAATATATTCAACATGCAAAAATAAATCAAGTCTTTGCGTCTAGAGAATTACAAGTTGCAGACTGAAATGGATGAGGCACAAGGTAAATTTTTCGACATTCAGTCACAGTTGTTGATTCTTCTTAGTCGAATATTTCTTCTGACTGATATTTTGTCCTTTGCAGAATAGCTACAACAATCTAGCGAGATGGTGGAGGAGGCCAAAAATTAAAAGGTTCTCCAAATGGAGAATGATGAACTTCGCCAGAAGATGAATAAGCTAAATGATGATCACGAGAAATTCGTGAACAACCTCCTGGCGTGAAATAATCACGAGACCAAGAGACTCAAAAAAATGTTGGCCCTCCGTGATAAAAAAATTGATGAGTTGAAGAAAGAATGTTATAGCCAGAAGGATCTTGCACAAGCCACCCAAGAAGAACTGAAGAATCTCCGGGAAGAGAATTCTCAGTTGAACCACTTTGTGCTTGATAATTTTCCCCACTTTGTCTTTCCCTTTTTATTTCTGACTAATTTGATTAGATTTTTTTACCTTGTTCTTTCCTAGATCCTCTGAATCTTCCAGACTCTTCTAGATTTGACCCTCGTTATGAACGCATCAATTGAGTCAGAGATGTTCTCTATGACTTCCTCCGAGTCCTTGAAGAAGCTTGCAAGTCGGTGAGACTTTGCGATTTGGACAAACTTGTAACATCCCTAAAATCATGTTTCAAACTCATGCATATCATCCATGCATCCATGATCATATAGAGTTCATCTCAAACAAATCAATTCAAAAACAGGAGCATATGAGCTCATTATTTTATGTGATCAACATTTGAAACAAGTACAAATCTCCAATGTGAGATAGATGTTCATGAAACCAAACCTTGTTGTCTTATTGCTCTCAGGTTGTATTACTAGATTGCTAAGATTTAAACCAAAGTTTCAAGAAAAATTTGATTTGAAAACAAATTTCAAAACCTATTCAATCTAGTACTATCCCACTGCTTATTTATCTTTTTCCAAGTGACCAAGCCAATTCAAAGTGACCACTTGGTTTTATGCCCAGAAATGTGATTGTTGCACACTGCAAAAATCCTGAAAAGATTTCAATTCAAATAGGTTTTGAAATCATTTGAATTCCTGAAATTGAAAACAGAAAAATAAAAGGAGAAAAGAATTTGAAAAGGGCCTGCGCCACCTATCTAGCCCAACGACGAATTCAGCCCACTAAGCCCATCCGGGTTCCCCCTCTCTCTTTCTCACTCGCAGACGAACCCACCCAAGTCACTGACTGTCACATCCCAAATTTTAGATTTGGTTCTGCATATCATTCATATCATTGCATCATGTTCTTCCATGCAAAACCTTCGATTGAAAAGACTCCCGAGAAACGATATTCGCAAACCCTGTTTTTGTTTTGCTAAAATGCTCCTGCGGGAGGATACACTAGGGCTTGTTTTTACCACCCTTGTAGACTAGTTGTTTTACTCACCACTTGGCCCTAGATTGATCTCCTTGATTTTAGAAAAATTTAGAAACAAGAATCGTCCGATTTGGAGTTCGTATGAAAAAGTTACGGAGATTTTACTAAATAGGAAATTGGAAAAAAGGATAAGAGATAAAAAAAAACAGCGCAGCCGCTGGGCCGAGCCGGCCCACGCAGCAGCCGGCAGTGCGCAGCCGCCGTCGCCCGCGCAGCGCGTAGCTAGGCGCCGCCCGCTCCAGCCGCCAGCCGCTAACGCGTGGGGCCCGCCCGTCGGCCTCCTCCTGTCACCGCCACGCGGGGCCCGCCTGTCAGCCGAGTTCGTCCCGAGCTCCAACTACTAGCAGATTTTCTCGCGAGGATTCCCGTGTCGTTTTTGAACCGATTTCAACAAATTTTTGCCTATAACGATTCCCTCGAGCCCCTCTTCCAAACCCCCTACCTAATTGCAAACGAGACATCCTAAATCTCCGGCGATTTCTCGCCGGAGTTCGAGCCGCCGCCGCCGCCATTGCTCAAGGTGAGCTCGCCGCCTCACCTCGCCGAGCCGCCGCCTCGCCCGCGTGCGTGCCGCCACCGCACCGACCCTGCCGCCTGACCGCCGCCTTTCTCCCCGCAGTCCGACGCCGCACCCGCCACCCGCCGCCGCCCGACCCGCCGCCGCCGGCGATCTCGCCCATGCCGCCGCCTCTCCTCCACGCGGACCGCGCCGACCCGCCGCCCCTCCGCGCCACCTCGCCGCCGGACCGCCACCTCGCCGCCGGACCGCCGACACCGAGCTGCCGCCGCCGCCCGCCGGTAAGCCGCCGCCGCCGCCCCCTCTACCGCACGATCTGCGGCCAACGGACCAGATTGGCCGTTGACCGGTCAGCCCCAGGCGCTGAATTAAAATGGAAATAATATGTCCCTGGATTCAGTAGAACAAGGGGAATCTCAAAGTGAATTAAAAATATAGGCTTACAGTAAAAACTTCTGCAGAAACTATTTAGTGGCTTTCTGTAGTGTTTTAATTATTCAGGGAGTTTTATAATTCCTTTTTGAGTAATTCCAGTTGGTAATGTTCCTAAATAGCAATGCCTATACAGTAGAATTTTCCCAAGATTTTAGAAATAGTACACTATCGGTAGTGAATTATTTGGGTTCTAGCTCTAGTTTTGAGCATTATATCTTGCATAATAGTTTTCCTTGCGCTAAAACTATTTTCCATGCATGCAATCAGTTGCTTTACTGAATAGGATTATGTGGTGCTGCTGTAGCATCAATCCACTTGTCATGCTTGCATTCATGCATCATCTTTGTTGCATATGCTTGGGAATTGTTTGTTTATGATTGCAATTGTATCGTGTAGATTGTGACGAGTGCAACGCTTGATCGTGTGTGGATTGTTCTTCCGACCGCTACAACCAAGGCAAGTAGATGCTACTTTGTTCATGATATCGTCCTACTATTTTTCAATGCATTTTCGTGTATTTTGTAGACGCATGTGTAGGATGATACTATCGCTATGCTATGTCCTATTATGTGGTAGGGATTTCCTAGTAGATGAACCACCGTTGGTAGATGTGCTTAGCCATGCTATGATGTACGAGGGCTGGGTTACATCACTGAAACTTGTTTCTAAAAGTATTGGTTTGTGAAAACTAAAACAACTTAATCAATGAATCTCCTGGGTGTGATGGGATTGATAAATTTTGGTGGTTTCATCGTGGAAAGGCACCCAGGTATCAAGAGAAAATGATTGGCTTCTTTATTCTGTAGCTTACGTGTACAACCATGTGCCAATAATGGAATGCGCGGTTGGTTGGACTTAGTAGGTTGTGGTAACTCGAACCCGCGTATCCAGAGATGTAGAATTTTGGTAGGTTGGACCGGTGCGCGTCCGGATTGGGGAGCTACTTCCCGAACAGTCTCTTCTTGGGCTTCTCCCTATCATCACCCAAAATGAGAGTGATGATACGAGATGGGCTAGCCAAGTCACATGGGTAAAGTGTACTAACCCCTGCAGGGTGTATAATCTAATCGATTAGCCGTGTCCCCGGTTATGGACATCTGAGTTGCTTGATATTGATCCCATGACATGTTTCTCGCTCATTCTAATTTCATAATTGCTTTAATGTTGTTGGGTTAACTTAATTGGGATCTTTTCAAATAAAATCAAAAACTGTTTATGAAAGTAGGACAAATGTATTTGCAAATGCAAGCCAGACACAGCTCCAATTGCCAAATATGCATGTAGATGTTAGCACTATCGTCTCCTTTACTAGCACTACTTGCCATACATTCCATGTATTGACCCTTCGGGGCTGCTACGTTTCATGTTGCAGGATATTCCGATTCTGAGTAATCGATATAGGCCACGGTACTCCACTCGGCACTTGTTCACTTGTGGGCAATTTTAAGAATGGAGGATTTGTTTTATTTATGTTGCTACCTGAATAATTTGAGCTAGCCTTGAGCTAAGCTTTTATTGTAATAATGGTACTCTGTATCATCGTTATTTATGGTACACGGATATTTTGCTATGTTATTCATCTTATTCTATTGTGGGCCTATGAACTGATCTAGGGATTGACATGTCACATAGAAGCCACGGTCTTTTCAGAAACGTGGTGTTAGAAGATGATATCAGAGCCCGTGTGTCGACTGTAGGATCGTGACCTAGGATTGGATTAGGAAGCCATAGAATTATTAAAGCTTATATTGACTCTGTCTTTCATCTTATGCCTTTCACTCTCGTAAATTCTTACCATATGCTATTCTCACACTTTCCTCTTTTAATTGATAGATGGGAGAAGTCAGGACTGAGTATGCAACCATGGAGTCACCAAGGCCCTTTGCAAGACAGTTAGCACAGCTCTCGCAGTCACTGGGATTGCCACTGCCCATGTTGAAGGGAAGAAGGCTGTACACCTATTGATATGGTGAGGATGCATGGGAGATTACCACCTTCATCTTTAGGGATGCCGCCTTGCCAAACCCTGTGCACCTGATCTACACCAAGACATACTGCAACTGGGGACTTGGAATCAACTTGGCCATACATGAAGCCCTGTCTCGCCAATGCCATCATGTCCGACACCTCCTGCCAGCAGACTCACCCTACCGTCACTATGTGAGGCGTGATGAGGATGGGCACATTGTGGTTACCCCGGGCGACAGGAACAACATGCCTCCTCGTCGGAGGCACATAGAGGACATGGAAAGGGAGAATGGAGCTCTAGCTGAGAAGGTGATGATGATAAAGGAGATTGCAGATTTTGCCAGCAATGGTATGGTGGTCCAAGGACAGGAGATTGACACCTTGCATGAAGCTGTGGGAGTTCTAGAGAATGCCCTGATAGCCAGAGATGCAACCATAGCTCATCTGCATGGTACTGTGCAGGAGAACACCCAGAACATACAACAGTTGCAAGGGACCGTCCAGGAAAGGGATCAAACTATTGAAGCTATGACAGCCCAGATTGCCGCTCTCCAAGCACAGCTGAATCCACACTCTAATGATGATAATGGAGATGATGGCAACAATGGGGATGATGATGACAGTGGGAACGATGATGATGATGAGGACGAGGATGATGAGGATGGAGACGATGATGTTGGAGGAGATGAAGCTGTTGCAGTTGCAGCTGAAAGTGAAGAAGAAGAGGAGGATCTAGAAGAGGTGGAGTTTGAGATTTCAAGTGATGACTCAGGAGAGGTGTATAATCCTCCGCCATGGTTGAACCGTGGAACGAAGCGCCAACGCATGAGCACAAGGACCTACCGCAACCTCTTCAAGAAGTAGATAGAAGTCCGCCAATTAGTCCTCGTTAGGTAAAATCGTTAGGATTAGTCTCGATCGATGTGAAACTTAATTACTGTTAGTTTAAGAGTGTTGTTTCTTATTTGTGTGCTCCAATATCCCAGGAATTATTTGTGCGAATTTTATGAAAGAGTTATGGCAAGTTTGGTTAATATTTGTGTTATTTTCGCTGCAGTTCTCTGCTGATACAGCAGTACTGTACGATTTTTCATATTTTTCTGGTAACTGGGAAAAATTTGAAAAAAATAGGGCTGGTGCGATACTCTCTGTACTATATGTGCAAAGATCAGCATAATTTTCTGACGAGCCTAAGTCAGGTAGAAAAATTCATGAACGCTGCTGGACTGTTCTGGCAGATTGCTGTTTTGTTGCTTAGTTGATCAACTATTTAGTTAACCATTGCCAACTCTTGTAAAACTATTTCAGTAGGTATATACTGCTAGGATAACCCCTGGGATGTTGCTGGATCACTTGTTTGTTGATGTGTTGCTTGTTTGAGATTGTCTGCTATTGTTTGTTGTTGTTTGATCATAATGCATGGGTAGAATCCTATTATTGTAGTTGATCCTTTCTAAGCTTACCTGTGCTGAACCGCAGATGCCTCCCCGCCGTCAAAGCACTGAGTTGGAGCAGCTCATGGCAGCTCAGGCCCAGATGACCCAAGTTATGACTCAGTTCATGGAAGCTCAGAACAACAACAACAATGGGAACAACCAGCCTCAGGGAGATGCTCTCACCAGATTTCTGAGGCTAAGGCCAACTAAGTTCTCTACTGCAACGGAACCAATGGTTGCTCTCAACTGGTTGCGTTCAGTCAACAAGGATCTGGTAACTGTTGGGTGCACTGATGCTGAGAAGGTGAGGTTTGCCGCTCACCTACTGGAGGGACCAGTCGCTTCTTGGTGGGACACTTTTCAGATCACCCACCCGCTGGACACTATAACTTGGGCAATGTTTGAGGAAGGTTTTAGGACCAACCACGTGTCTTCAGGAGTTCTGAGCCTAAAGAGGAAGGAGTTCCACAACTTGCGCCAAACCAATCGCACCGTGGCTGAGTACATTGAGGAGTTCAACAACCTGTCCCGTTATGCACCTGAGGATGTGGACACTGATGCAAAAAGGAGGGAGAGATTCCTGGATGGCCTCAGTGATGAGCTTTCAGTGCAGCTACTGGTGGTCTATTGCCCCACTTTCTAGGAGCTTATGGACAAGGCCAGGATCTTGGAAGGGAAGCACAAGCAGGTGGAAAGCCGCAAGAGGAAGAGCAGCAATGACCACTCTGGTTCTCACCACAAGTCTCGCACTTATGATGGGTACTCCAAGCATGGAGGGAGTGACCATGGGAGCCATGACCGCCACCACCATGGAGGCGATGGACATCGCCATGACAACCACAAGAGCAGCCACCACGGCCACAAGGGAGGACACTCTCACCACTCTGGAGGACACGATGGACATGACCGCAACCGTGATCGCAGCTTTGTGAAGAAGGATCTGAGTGAGGTGACATGCTTCAAGTGTGGACAGAAGGGACACTATGCTGACAACTGTCCGGAGAGGAAGGGACTGAAGACAACCAACAACCAGAAGGCCACAGTGAACCACATGAATGTGGAGGAGATCCCAGATGAGCCTGACCTTGTGATTGGTAAGTTTCCAATCAACACTCACCCTGCACTTATACTTTTCGATACTGGTGCATCGCATTCATTCATATCAAGGGCATTTGTGGATAAGTATAAGCTACCTACTGAGTCTATTAAAGAGTCTATTAGAGTGAGTTCACCTGGAGGAGATATGATAGCTAGTGCGGGATGCCGTGACTTAGCTGTGAGGATTGGAACACACAACTTCATTGCACATCTGGTAGTGTTGGAATCACAAGGGTTAGATGTTATTCTGGGTATGGATTGGATGTCTATGCCTGGGGGACACATAGATTGTGCACAGCGAACTGTTTCACTCAAAACCCCGGATGGTAAGAGAATTAGATTCAAGTCGGCTGTGCGACCGGGAAGAGGGTTAGCATGGATACTGTGCCAGTGATTAGGGATTACCCCGACGTGTTTCCGGAAGAGCTGCTAGGAATGCCACCTGACAGGGAAGTGGAGTTTCTCATCGACCTGATGCCGGGAACATGACCTATAGCAAAGAGACCATACAAGATGGATGTGGATGAGCTAAAGGAATTGAAGAAGCAGCTGAAAGAGCAGTTGGACAAGGGATTCATTCAGCCTAGTTCGTCGTCATGGGGTGCACCTGTTCTGTTTGTGGAGAAGAAAGACAGCAGCAAGAGATTAGTGGTGGACTATCGCTCGCTGAATGAGGTGACCATCAAGAACAAATACCCCCTGCCGAACATAAATGATTTGTTTGATCAACTGGAAGGAGCAAAGGTGTTTAGCAAGATTGATCTGCGATCGGGCTACTTCCAATTGAAGATCCGGGAGGAGGACATACCAAAAACCGCTTTCACTACTAGGTATGGCTTATATGAGTATACAGTTATGTCTTTTGGTCTAACGAATGCCCCGGCATATTTCATGACCATGATGAACAAGGTATTTATGGAGTACTTGGACAAGTTCGTGGTGGTGTTTATTGATGACATACTGATATATTCCAAGGATGATGCTGAGCATGAGAAACATCTGCGACTGATTATGGAGAAGCTGAGGGAACACAAGCTGTATGCCAAATTCAGCAAGTGTGAATTCTGGCTTAACACTGTTGGATTTCTTGGACACGTAGTGTCAGGAGAATGAGTCGCTATTGATCTAAGAAAAGTGACTGCAGTAACTGAGTGGGAAGAACCCAAGAATGAAGGAGAGATACGAAGCTTTTTGGGACTTTCTGGATATTACAGGAGATTCATTGAAAACTTCTCCAAGATTGCTAAGCCGATGACAGAACTTCTAAAGAAGGAGAGGAAGTTTGAATGGACGGATGTGTGTGAAGCCAGCTTTCAGGAACTGAAGCGTCGACTAGTGACCGCACCCGTTCTGTGTTTACCAGACCTTCAGAAGGATTTCCAAGTGTACTGTGATGCTTCTCGACAGGGACTTGGGAGTGTGCTGATGCAAGATGGGCGAGTAGTGTCATATGCCTCGCGACAACTTAAGCACCATGAGTGGAATTACCCCACACACGACTTGGAGTTAGCGTCAGTGGTTCATGCGCTCAAGGTATGGAGGCATTACTTAATGGGAAAGCACTGTGATGTGTACACCGACCACAAGAGCCTGAAGTACATATTTACCCAGAAGGAACTGAATATGAGGCAAAGGAGATGGTTGGAACTTATCAAGGACTATGATATGAATCTGCAATACCACCCAGGAAAGGCCAATGTAGTAGCAGATGCTCTGAGCCGGAAGGTTTACGCCAATGGACTGACAATTGGGGAATTGCCCGAGGATTTGTGCAAGCAATTCAAGGACCCTAGACTGGAAGTAGTGTCTGAAGGATACTTGGCTGCAATGGAAGTCCAGCCAACGCTACAGGACAAAATCAGGAAGGCTCAAGTGGGAGACAAAGAGATAGGGGAGATAAAGGAAAAGATGAAGGAAAATCGGGAAAAGGATATTCGCGAGGATGAGAATGGTACCTTGTGGTATGGAGATCGTCTGTGTGTGCCCAGCGACCCGGAAATAAGGGAGTTGATTTTGCAGGAAGCTCATAACTCGCCATACTCCATACATCCGGGCAACATCAAGATGTATATGGATTTGAAGAGCAGATTTTGGTGGAACAACATGAAGAGAGACATCGCCAAGCATATTGCCCTATGTGATGTGTGTAGCCGAGTGAAGGCGGAACACCAGAAGCCAGCAGGACTGCTACAGCCGTTGCCCGTGCCAGATTGGAAGTGGGATAGAGTGGGAATGGATTTTATCACAGGATTGCCCAGGACCAGGTCAGGATATGACTCCATTTGGGTAGTGGTCGACCATTTGACCAAGGTAGCCCACTTAATACCGGTGAAGACGACCTATACGAGTGCAAAGTTGGCCAAGATTTATATGGACAAGATTGTGTGCCTGCATGGAGTTCCCAAGAGTATTGTATCTGATAGAAGCACCCAATTTACCTCACACTTCTGGCGCCAGCTGCACGAGTCGCTTGGGACTAGATTGGAGTTTAGCACAGCATTTCACCCACAGACTGATGGACAGACCGAGAGGGTGAATCAGATTTTGGAGGACATGCTGAGAGCTTGCGCTTTGGTTCATGGTTCTAGTTGGGATGAGAATTTGCCGTATGCTGAGTTTTCCTACAACAACAGCTACCAAACCAGCATCAAGACGTCACCATTTGATGTACTGGGAAACGGTGCCGGACACCATTGCTATGGGATGGAGTATGAGAACGTCAGTTGTTTGGGCCTGATTTGATCAAGCATGCAGAGGAGAAGGTCGCCTTGATTAGGGACAGGCTGAAGGTAGCACAATCAAGGCAGAAGAGCTACGCCAATGCCAAGCGCAAGGAAGTGGTGTATGAGATAGGCGATAGAGCATACCTTAGAGTGTCGCCACTTCGTGGAATCAAGATATTTGGAATCAAGGGTAAGCTGGCACCTCGGTTTATTGGACCATATCGGATCATAGCACGCAAAGGAGAAGTTGCTTACCAATTGGAGTTGCCGGAGGATCTGTCCGCTGTTCACAATGTGTTCCACGTGTCCCAGCTGAAGAAGTGCCATCCGGAGATGGTGGATACACCATTGCGAGACACTGTGTCGCTAGAAGAGGTTCAGCTTGAGAACGACTTGACCTATGAGGAGAAGCCGGTCAAGATTCTGGAGACAGCGGAGAGGATTACCCGTACCAAGACGATCAGGTTTTGCAAGGTGCAGTGGAGCCACCACACCGAAGAGGAAGCCACTTGGGAGCGTGAGGATGACATCCGAGAGGACTACGCACACCTATTTGCTGTCCGCGCCGAATCTCGGGGACGAGATTCATCTTAAGGGGGTTAGTCTTGTCACATCCCAAATTTTAGATTTGGTTCTGCATATCATTCATATCATTGCATCATGTTCTTCCATGCAAAACCTTTGATTGAAAAGACTCCGGCGAAACGATATTCGCAAACCCTGTTTTTGTTTTGCTAAAATGCTCCTGCGGGAGGATACACTAGGGCTTGTGTTTCCCACCCTTGTAGACTAGTGGTTTTACTCACCACTTGGCCCTAGATTTATCTCCTTGATTTTAGAAAAATTTAGAAACAAGAATCGTCCGATTTGGAGTTCGTATGAAAAAGTTACGGAGATTTTACTAAATAGGAAATTGGAAAAAAGGATAAGAGATAAAAAAAAACAGCGCAGCCGCTGGGCCGAGCCGGCCCACGCAGCAGCCGGCAGTGCGCAGCCGCCGCCGCCCGCGCAGCGCGTAGCTAGGCGCCGCCCGCTCCAGCCGCCAGCCGCTTACGCGTGGGGCCCGCCCGTTGGCCTCCTCCTGTCACCGCCACGCGGGGCCCGCCTGTCAGCCGAGTTCGTCTCGAGCTCCAACTACTAGCAGATTTTCTCGCGAGGATTCCCGTGTCGTTCCGAACCGATTTCAACGAATTTTTGCCTATAACGATCCCCTCGAACCCCTCTTCCAAACCCCCTACCTAATTGCAAACGAGACATCCTAAATCTCCGGGGATTTCTCGCCGGAGTTCGAGCCGCCGCCGCCGCCATTGCTCAAGGTGAGCTCGCCGCCTCACCTCGTCGAGCCGCCGCCGCCTCACCCCCGCGCGCGCCGCCACTGCGCCGACCCCGCCGCCTGACCGCCGCCTTTCTCCCCGCAGGCCGACGCCGCACCCGCCGCCCGACGCCGCCCGACCCGCCGCCGCCGGCGATCTCGCCCACGCCGCCCCTCTCCTCCGCGCGGACCGCGCCGACCCGCCGCCCCTCCGCGCCACCTTGCCGCCGGACCGCCACCTTGCCACCGAGCCGCCGCCGCCCCCTCTGCTGCACGATCTGCGGCCAACGGCCCAGATCGACCGTTGACCGGTCAGCCCCAGGCGCTGACTAGTCAATCGCCCAGTCAGCGCCCAGTCAGCTGCCACGCGGGCCAGTCAACAGTCAGAGTTGACTGGGTAATTTTCCTAATTGATTTAATTGGCAGAAATTCGTAGAAACTTGTAAATTGCGTAGAAATTAATCTACTGGGCCAAAAATTGCAAATAAAAGATGTGTAGATTCAGTAAGTCGTGTAGAATCTTGCTGTACCTTTGTTTCACACTTTTGCAGCAAGATTTTGTCCAGATTAATTAAAAGAGTTAATGGCTTTTTGGAGTAATTAATTCGTAGAAAAAGATCTGTAACTCCAAAAATTGCATATAATATGTCCCTGGATTCAGTAGAACAAGGGGAATATCAAAGTGAATTAAAAAGATAGGATTACGGTAAAAACTTCTACAGAAACTATTTAGTGGCTTTCTGCAGTGTTTTAATTATTCAGGGAGTTTTATAATTCCTTTTTGAGTAATTCCAGTTGGTACTGTTCCTAAATAGCAATTCCTATACATTAGAATTTTCCCAAGATTTTATAAACAGTACACTATCGGTAGTGAATTATTTGGGTTCTAGCTCTAGTTTTGAGCATTATATCTTGCATAATAGTTTTCCTTGCGCTAAAACTATTTTCCATGCATGCAATCAGTAGCTTTACTGAATAGGATTATGTGGTGCTGCTGTAGCATCAATCCACTTGTCATGCATGCATTCATGCATCATCTTTGTTGCATATGCTTGGGAATTGTTTGTTTATGATTGCAATTGTATCTTGTAGATTGTGACGAGTGCAACGCTTGCTCGTGTGTGGATTGTTCTTCCGACCGCTACAACCAAGGCAAGTAGATGCTACTTTGTTCATGATATCGTCCTACTATTTTTCAATGCATTGTCGTGTATTTTGTAGACGCATGTGTAGGATGATACTATCGCTATGCTATGTCCTATTATGTGGTAGGGCTTTCCTTGTAGATGAACCACCGTTGGTAGATGTGCTTAGCCATGCTATGATGTATGAGGGCTGGGTTACATAACTAAAACTTGTTTCTAAAAGTATTGGTTTATGAAAACTAAAACAACTTAATCAATGAATCTCCTGGGTGTGATGGGATTGATAAATTTTGGTGGTTTCATTGCGGAAAGGCACCCAGGTATCAAGAGAAAATGATTGGCTTCTTTATTCTGTAGCTTACGTGTACAACCATGTGCCAATAATGGAATGGGCGGTTGGTTGGACTTAGTAGGTTGTGGTAACTCGAACCCGCGTATCCAGAGATGTAGAATTTTGGTAGGTTGGACCGGTGCGCGTCGGGATTGGGGAGCTACTTCCCAAACAGTCTCTTCTTGGGCTTCTCCCTATCATCACCCAAAATGAGAGTGATGATACGAGCTGGGCTAGCCAAGTCACATGGGTAAAGTGTACTAACCCCTGCAGGGTGTATAATCTAATCGATTAGCCGTGTCCCCGGTTATGGACATCTGAGTTGCTTGATATTGATCCCATGACATGTTTCTCGCTCATTCTAATTTCATAATTGCTTTAATGTTGTTGGGTTAACTTAATTGGGATCTTTTCAAAGAAAATCAAAAACTGTTTATGAAAGTAGGACAAATGTATTTGCAAATGCAAGCCAGACACAGCTCCAATTGCCAAATATGCATGTAGATGTTAGCACTATCATCTCCTTTACTAGCACTACTTGCCATACATTCCATGTATTGACCCTTCGGGGCTGCTACGTTTCATGTTGCAGGATATTCCGATTCTGAGTAATCGATATAGGCCACGGTACTCCACTCGGCACTTGTTCACTTGTGGGCAATTTGAAGAATGGAGGATTTGCTTTATTTATGTTGCTACCTGAATAATTTGAGCTAGCCTTGAGCTAAGATTTTATTGTAATAATGGTACTCTGGATCATCGTTATTTATGATACACGGATATTTTGCTATGTTATTCATCTTATTCTATTGTGGGCCAATGAACTGATCCAGGGATTGGCATGTCACATAGAAGCCACGGTCTTTTCAGAACCGCGGTGTTACACTGACCACACGACCCCACCTCCTCTCTGTTTCACTCGCTGACAAGTGGACCCTGCGACCACGTCGTCGTCATCGTCAATCACGCGCGGCCGCGACGCTTGCTCCGCCGTTACCTCGCCGCAGTCACTGCGGGATTAATTGCCATTCATTCTACGCTTAATCGCCACTCCCCTTCTGCCTAATAACCCCCTCTGCACCGCGGCCATTTCCCCTCACCTAGCACCACCTCTCCGCCACTAGGCTGCCCGCAATCGCTCTTGCGCCGCCGCAGACAGGCGCACTCCGGCGACCAATCTCGGTGAGTACTGACCGCCCCCTGCCTCTGGTTCAAACCATAGTGACCAGCATGTCTTTGCGCGTTCACTGATGCCCTCTGTTTGCTTTCTCGTGACCCAGAACGACGTCTTCATCCACACCCGCGAGCACCTGAGCCGTCGCTCGACTCCGACGTGCGATTCAGGTAAAACGAGACCGCCCCTCGCCTTCCCTTTGGTACTGTCTTGATCGCCAGGCCTTTGCGCATCTCCTAAACCATCTGGCTCGTGCTAGGTCGACGCAGAACCTCGGCAACGTCTTCGACAGCAAGCAACTGACGCCGCCAGCAACACTGACGAGCTCCCTCGGCCACTACAGCGCGCCCCTTGACCAACCATCGCCACCCTAAGCATCAGCATCGCACGGCGAGCTTGGTAAGCCCCTTCCCCCTCTCCCACGCGACCTAGAATGTCGGTAGCAGTTCTGACAGAGGCGTCGCCGCCTGTCGCCGCCGCCAGCGCCGCCACTGGATGGTCGAGTGCTAAGCGCCGTTAGATCTAGATCCCGCGGATACGATAGAACCTGGACGAAGCGGTACGATTCAATCTGAGCCGCGCGATTAAGTTAGATCCAGCGGCTCAGGAGCGTGATCCGACGCGAACCGATACGCGCCAATCAGAGCGTGACGCGTGGCTAGAGATTAGATTTAAAAACAGGATTTGAATCTATTAGTGGTTTGAAATTGTTTTAGCTATAACTTTTGATCCCCATGTTCAAATTTGACAAATTTTATATCAATGGAATCAGGAGAACAAGCCCTTTCTAAATATGCAATGTGTTTAGAGTTTTGCTTCTATTAAAATGGTTTTATTTACAGAAACATGTGTAGGGCTATTTTGAGTATATGAATTGTTTGAGAAATGTTTTAAGGTCTAAATAAATGTTGTTTGGCAAGTTTTGAACTTGTTTATGAACCAGTACTGTGCACTTGTCTTTTTGTGCAATCATCACATATCATATTGCATGCATTCATATATTTTTGTTTGTATATATTTTGTATGTGATTTGTTGCTATGATTTTATGTGTAGATTTTGGTGCCAATAGTGATTGTGATTGTGAGGAGTGTAACTACTATCCAAACTACCAAGGCAAGTGGTGCTTCATGATATTTTCATCCCTATGTTTTCTACTAAGCATTAGAAATATTTTGCTAGTCTTGCATGTTATATTTTGCTTATATGCCATGTTGGGAAATCCTAGTAGTTGTAGAATTGCTAGGAAATTTCTAAGTTAAGATTCTTATCTATGCCATGCTTAGCCTAGCTAGTAAAAACCAAGGGTGGTGAAATATACATGCTATGATGAAAATATTTATAAGTCTTTGGACTTGTGTTTTGCCTAATAAAACAACTAAGTGAATGAAACACCTGGGTGGAATGGAAGGAATGGTTTATGTTGAGTGGTTACGCAAGGCCCATTTATATGGCTTACCTTGTGTATCTCACTTGTGGGAAGCCACCCAGGAACAAAGAGATTTTAGAGGCCAAATGTTAAGAAGCTTCTAGTGCAGCCACTTGGCAATATGGGCTCTGCCAGGATCATATAGGTTGCAATAACTTAGCCATTTGGACAATTGGTGGTAGTGGGATGATAGGTTGGAGCGCGTCCATTTGGTCTAAGGGAAGGCTTCTGAAAGGTCCTGTCTTGGTGAAAATCAAGGCTTGTGGGGAAAGTAAACAACCTCTGCAGATGGAAGAATCTAAGTACTTAGCCATGTCCCTGGAAAAGGACAACTTGAGCATCAAGACATGGAAGCTATCAAGAATCTCCTCATCCCAATTTCTAAGTAAAACTTGTGGGTGAACAAGGGTGAAGGACCTCAATGTCTATTGGTGGTTCCTTGGGAAAAGTTCTGACAAAGAAAAACTTAGTGTTTTCAACTAATAGGCAAAACCTATTTTGAGCAAAGCAAGCCAAGCTACACTTATCCAAATTGCATATAGTATCTAGTACACCTAAATTATACTAAGGTATCACTTGCCAATACTATTCCAATGTATTAAACCACTGTGGCTGCAACTTGTGATGTTGCAGGTTACTCTGATGAGGATTAGGAGTCATGAGTCTACACTCAACATGTTTGCCTGTGGCACATGAAGATGAAGACTTTTATCTATTTACTTGTTTAAAACTCTTGTACTAGGCCTGTGGCCTTGGAGTTGTAAAGACTATGTTGTCTCTGGAATGACTGTAATAATGTCCTTTGTTTCTGTGTACTTCATCTTAAACTGTGGATGCTAGCATTGATCCAGGGACTAGCATTGCAATCACAGGGATCCTTTTCCTTTATAAAGGAGGGATCTTACAGATGGTATCAGAGCACTGTGTTGCCTGTAGGATTATGACCCTAGGATTGGAAACCACTAAGGAAAAAAATCCAACAACTTCTACACTTGTCTATTCTTCTCGTAAACCTTTCTAATCTTCTTTCTCATGTTTATTTGTAGATGAACTCCATCAATGAAGCCGTAAGGAAAGGACCACTCATGACAATGACTTTGGAGTGTGAGACAGAATTTCCCAAGGCTCTCAAGGACCTCATGGTTGCAATGGAAATACATGGTGCAGCTGTGTACAAAGGCTTCCCTGTGATGGATGAAGGAGTTGAATACTGGTGGGTGCAACTTCACTTGTATGAAAACAAGGAAGACGACCACAAGGAATCAGGATTCTGCATGTTCACCAATTCAGTGATGCACCATACATTCTTTGATTCAGCAAGAGATGCAGCTTGGAAGACCATCAAAGAACTTGGTGGTAGAGTCAAGTCCAGAATGTTCAACATCCAAAATAGCCTAAAAGAAGATAAGAAACATACCCAAGAGTTGGAGGCTACCAACCAAACCTTAAGAGGAGACATTATAGACTTAGTAATGGAGTCATGTGCTCAAGATAGAGTGATTGCTTCTAGAAATATTGTGTTAGCCAACATATCTAGTGAGTTGGTATTGTAACTTACTTCGTTAGTTGGACCACCACTTATCACCTTATTTTCCAAATGTTTCTTAAAATAAGTTGAACCTTGGTTGTTGTAATGGATCCATGTATGCCATGACTTGTGTATTTGATTTCCAAAGATATGTATGTGATGCTTTGCCTTGTGTTTTATCTTAAATTGTGTTGTTCTAACTTTTTCTATCTTATAAATAGATGCCTAATGTTACCATCGGCACTGTTGAGGAGTTCTAGGGAACTCGCTTTGGTCCTCGTATTATTGAGATCACTACTTTGCTCAATCTCCCTCTTCCTACTATCATGGTGCTTCCCCTCACCAAGTTTGAGAGGAAATACCTTTGGGGTTTCAAGGTCAATCAGCCCGGACGCCAGACTGAGCCTACCACGGAGGCCATCATCTTCAAGCTCATGCATGATGACAAGGAGAGAGGCCTTGAGGTAGTCATGCAGGATCTGATAGGACGTCTACTAGGGAGACACTCTCGACAGGTTAGAGGTACTCACTTCCACGTCTTCGGTAGACGTGATGAGGATGGAGAGGCCATCGACTTCGAGGACACTTTGAGGGATACAGCTGAGCCGATTCGCCTATACCTCCAGGACTTAGAGGTTCTTCTTAGGCACGTGGACACTGATAGGACCAACGTCATCCTTAGCAATGACGAACTTCAGGTGCAGCTTCGTGAGAAGGACAAGCTCTTCGCGGAGCAAGATGAGATAGTCAAGGAGATGGAGGCAAAGTTCGAGAGCCAGGACAGAAAGTTCAAGAGTCAGGAGAAGCGAGTCCAAGATAGGAACAAGAGGATTCGGGACATGACTGAAGAACTGCAGGCCA
Organism: Avena sativa; assembly: GCA_916181665.1. Lineage (NCBI taxonomy): Eukaryota > Viridiplantae > Streptophyta > Magnoliopsida > Poales > Poaceae > Avena > Avena sativa. Next base: position 124,874,329 of record OV702280.1, read on the forward strand.
AGGACTTCGAGCTCGAGCATTAGCAGACTGTGATTGAGAGGCTTCGTTCTCAGAAGAGGGCTCTCAAAGCCAAAGTAGAGACCTTGACCACCAATGTCTAGGAATACAAGACCGCTATGGAGAATGCAAGTCTTACCTTTTTTGAGGAGTAGGTTGATGCCGAGGAGTAGTGACGACTACTCATTCATCATTTATTTATCATACTATATTTGAGTCACAATGACCATCCAACATGTGGATGGCTTGTTATTGGTGTGTTTACTTTGCAAACTTGTCGTTTTTGTTGTTGAACTATTTTTATTATGATGCATGCTTGGTTATTGTCTTATGTGATGTATTGTGCATGAAAGCATATATGGGTATCTCATTCTTATCTCTATTGAACAAACCACAGATGCCTCCCCGTCGTGCCAATCCCAACCCCAACAACAACAACAACATCACCCCTGAGATGCAGCAAATGATGAAGGCTCAGACTCACATAATGCAAATGATGACCATGTTCATCCAGAACCAGAACAACAACAACAACAACAACAACAACAATAACAACAATAACAACAACAACAACCCACCGGGTTTTGACATGCTTACCAGGTTCTTGAGATTGAGGCCAGCAAAGTTCTTAGGAACAACTAATCCAATGGTGGCCAATGATTGGACACGCTCAGTGAACAAGGACTTGGTAACTGTGGGCTGTACTGATGCAGAAAAAGTCAGATTTGCAGCACATTTGTTGGAAGGACCAGCCGCCACTTGGTGGGATAACTTCCAAATCACCACTCCCATCGAAGATCTGACATGGGATATCTTTGAAGATGGTTTTCGTACTGCTCACATCTCATTCGGAGTGATGAGTTTGAAGAAGAAAGAGTTCCATAATCTGAAGCACTGCCACCGCAGCGGGGCTGAATATATCGAGGAGTTCAACAATCTGGCGCGTTATGCACCGGACGAAGTTGACACTGATGCTAAGAGGAAGGAAAAGTTCCTTGAAGGCCTGAACGATGAACTGAACTTGCGGCTATCAGTAGCCTACGTTCCCACTTATCAGTCTCTCTGTGATAAGGCTGCTATTTTGGAGAGCAAAATGAAGCAAGCTGAAAGGAGGAAGAGAAAGCACTCTGACAAGCACAGCTCGGGATCGTCTCACAAGCGTTCCCATTATGATGATAGTGGAAGCTCAGGATCCCACAATCATGGGAAATTTAATAAGCACCACAGCCACAACCATCATGACAACAAGCATCACCGTAGTCATGACAACAACAAGTACAAGAACCACAAGGGTGGATATAAGAGCCACCACAGTAATAATGGAAGTGGCAGTGGAAGCCAGCCTGTCAAGAAGGATATTAGTCAGGTTGAGTGCTTCAAGTGCAAGAAGACGGGGCATTATGCAAATGAATGCCCAGAAAAGAAAGTCGAAGGATCCAACAAGCCCGACCCTTTTCAGAAGGGACAAGTGAACCACATCAATGTGGAGGAAATCTATGAAGAGCCAGATGCTGTAGCTGGTAAGTTCAAACTCAATTCTATTCCAGCATTTGTTCTTTTTGATACTGGAGCATCGCGTTCATTCATATCAAAAGCATTTTTGATAGAAATGGGTTTCTAACTGAAAACATTGGATGTCCAATAAAAGTTAGTTCTCCAGGTGGAGACATGATAGTGAGTCTTGGATGCCGGGATCTAGTGATAGAATTTGGAAAGCATAAGTTTCCAGTGAGTCTGATAATCCTAGATTCCCAAGGACTGGATGTAATTTTGGGAATGGATTGGATGGCTAGGTATGAAGGAGTACTAGATTGTGATAATCGTACTGTTGCACTCACAACCCCGGAAAGAAAACAGATTAAATTCAAGTCTAACTTCGAATCAAAAGGGAGTAAGCTAAATTCTCTTAAGGGGGTTAGCATAGACAGTGTGTCAATTGTTAGTGAATATCCGGATGTGTTTCAGAAAGAATTGCCTGGAATGCCACCAGATAGAGATGTAGAGTTTCTTATTGATTTGCTACCAGGATCTGGACCAATAGCAAAGAGGCCATACAAGATGTCAGTTGATGAACAGAAAGAACTCAAGAAACAACCTGGAGAACAGTTGCAGAAAGGATTTATTCAACCAAGTTCTTCATCTTGGGGAGCCCCAGTTTTGTTTGTGGAAAAGAAAGATAGAAGTCAAAGGTTATGCATAGATTACCGTTCACTCAATGAGGTGACTATCAATAACAAATACCCTTTGCCTAGAATCAATGACCTGTTTGATCAGTTAGAAGGAGCTTGTGTGTTCTCAAAGATTGACCTCCGATCAGGTTATTTCCAACTCAAGATAAGGGAGCAAGACATACCTAAGACAGCTTTTACCACAAGGTATGGATTGTATGAGTATACCGTGATGCCATTTGGTTTGACCAATGCACCAGCATACTTCATGAATATGATGAACAAGGTGTTCAAGGAATTCCTTGATAAGTTTGTTGTCGTTTTCATCGATGACATTTTAATATACTCCAAGAGCAAAGAAGAGCATGAAGGACATTTGCGTTTCATACTTGAGAAGCTTAGAGAGCATAAAATATATGCCAAATTCAGCAAGTGTGAATTCTGGCTGAATGAAATTGGATTTGTTGGACACGTTGTGTCAGGAGATGGTGTAGCAGTTGATCCTGCTAAAGTTTCAGCTATGACTGAATGGGAATCTCCCAAGTCAGTGAAAGAAGTTCGTAGTTTCCTTGGCTTAGCAGGTTATTACAGAAGATTCATTGAGAATTTCTCCAAGGTGGCTAATCCTATGACAGAGTTGCTAAAGAAGGACAAGAAATTTGCTTGGTCTGAAGGTTGTGAACTCAGCTTTCAAGAAATGAAGAAGAGACTTGTGACAGCACCAGTCTTATGTCTGCCAGATTTGGCGAAGGATTTCCAAGTGTATTGTGATGCATCTCATCATGGATTGGGTGCAGTACTTATGCAAGAAGGGAAAGTTGTGGCCTATGCCTCGAGACAAGTCAAAACTCATGGGGTAAACTATCCTACTCATGATTTAGAGTTAGCCTCTGTTGTCCATGCACTCAAAACATGGAGACACTATCTTTTGGGAAAGCGATGTGAAGTGTTCACAGATCACAAGAGTTTGAAGTATATCTTCACCCAGAAAGAAATTAATATGAGACAAAGAAGATGGATAGAACTCATCAAGGACTATGACTTGAGTTTGCAATACTACCCCGGTAAAGCAAATGTTGTAGCAGATGCTCTAAGCCGTAAAGTTTTTGTGAATGGCCTCACTAAGGGAGAATTGCCAAATGATCTGTGTGCCCAATTTAGAGATCTCAGATTGGAAATTGTGCCTGAAGGACATCTCATGTCTTTGGATGTTCAACCCACTTTGTTGGACAAGATCAAAGAAGCCCAGAAGACTGATAAGGAAATTGAAGAGATTAAGGAAAAGATTGGTAAGGGAAAAGCCAAAGGATTCCATGAAGACGAACAGGGTACTTTATGGCATGGAAAACGTATCTGTGTTCCACAAGATCCGGAGCTTCGGAAACTGATTTTGCAAGAAGCACACAACTCACCATATTCCATTCACCCGGGTAACACCAAGATGTACATGGATATGAAGGAAAGATTTTGGTGGAATAATCTCAAGAAGGACATCGCCGAACATATTGCTTTGTGTGATGTATGTAGCAGAGTGAAGGAAGAACACCAAAAACCAGCAGGTTTGCTTCAACCACTACCTATTCCTGATTGGAAGTGGGACAAGATTGGTATGGATTTCATTACCGGATTACCAAGGACCCGGTCAGGATATGATTCTATTTGGGTAGTAGTGGATCGCCTAACTAAAGTGGCTCATTTCATACTCGTGAAGACAACCTACACTAGTGCTAAGTTGGCCAAGATATATATGAGTAGAATTGTATGTCTACATGGTGTACCCAAGAGTATTGTGTCAGATAGAGGAACCCAATTCACTTCCCATTTTTTGGAGGCAATTACATGAGTCATTGGGAACGAGGTTGGAATTCAGCACTGCTTTTCATCCTCAAACTGATGGACACACAGAAAGGACTAATCAGATTCTTGAAGACATGTTGAGGGCATGTGCCCTAGACTATGGAGCTAGTTGGGATGAAAGTCTGCCTTACGCAAAATTTTCTTATAACAACAGCTATCAAGCCAGCATTGAGATGGCACCATTTGAGTTTCTCTATGGGAGAAAATGTACCACCCCATTACTATGGAATGGTGTGGGAGAAAGAAGTTTGTTCGGACCAGAACTTATCAAAGAAGCTGAAGAGAAGGTCAAGTTGGTTAAGGACAGATTAAAGATAGCACAGTCCCGACAGAAAAGCTACGCAGATCCTAAGCGTAGAGAAGTCACCTATGAAGTTGGTGATAGAGCTTATCTTAGAGTGTCACCACTTCGTGGAGTGAAGAGGTTTGGAGTCAAAGGGAAGTTGGCCCCAAGATATGTTGGACCATTCAAGATTCTGAGTCGTAAAGGAGAAGTTGCTTATGAAATTGAATTGCCAGAGTCTTTGTCAGCTGTTCATAATGTGTTTCATGTGAGTCAGCTTAAGAAATGTCATCCAGAAATGGAAGAAACTTCTTTGAAGGATACTATACCTTTGGAAGAGGTTCAATTGGAAAGTGATCTCACTTATGAAGAGAAACCTATCAAGATTCTTGAGACTGCAGAAAGAGTTAGACGGACTAAGACTATCAAGTTCTGCAAAGTTCAATGGAATCATCATTCCGAAGAGGAAGCAACATGGGAAAGAGAAGATGATCTTCGGAAAGACCACCCTCACCTATTTGCTAGCCAATCCGAATCTCGAGGGCGAGATTCACCTTAAGGGGGTTAGATTTGTAACATCCCTAAAATCATGTTTCAAACTCATGCATATCATCCATGCATCCATGATCATATAGAGTTCATCTCAAACAAATCAATTCAAAAACAGGAGCATATGAGCTCATTATTTTATGTGATCAGCATTTGAAACAAGTACAAATCTCCAATGTGAGATAGATGTTCATGAAACCAAACCTTGTTGTCTTATTGCTCTCAGGTTGTATTACTAGATTTTTTTTGAGGGTAAAACAGTAGGGTAAAAAAACCCCACTGCAATTTTTATAAATTATAGAGAGTTACAAAAGAATATTTACAAACATGTTCCACCTCAAAGAAGAGGGATAACATTCTAATCAGATATCTCCTGTCTAAATTGGTTTCAATCCAAACCTTAAGGCCCTGATAGTACTTCTTCTTAATTCTATAAAGGACCCATCTTAATTCCTGAGCTACAATAGCCTTCCAGGTCTCCATCGACACATGCTGATTGTTGAAAATTTCATTATTTCTGCAAATCCAGATGCCCCTTGTTCCAAGTATCAAAATCTCCATTGCAAAAGGGACTTTGAGATCTTTTTTAATACTGGCTAAAACTTCAAAGATGCTTTGATCAGCCATATTGACCTGTGTAATTTCAGCCCAGCAGGCTCTTGCAAACTGGCATTCCCAAAATAAATGTAAACTGGTTTCTTCACTATTGCAGCCCTGTAAGACACAGTCATAACATGCCAGAGAAAAACATTTCCTTTTAAGAAGATTTCTTGTGTTGATTCTATCAAGCAGTAAGAGCCAGAAGAAGAATTTGTGCTTTTGTTGACAAGAAGATTTCCATATCCAAGAGAAATGTGACTAAACCGGTTGGTAACCTGCTAAAGAGCAGTAAGCCTTTTTGACCGAAAAATTACTACCCCAAATGTAAGACCAACAATCAGATTCCCCTTCCTTGCCAGAATTGAGAATTTGTTCAAGACTTTGATATTTCTGATAAGCTTGTTGGGACAAAGGGAGATAAAAGAGATCCTGAGTATTTGCAGTATGCAGGAAGTCACTGACAGAGATGTGAGGGTTTTTTGCATATGAAAGGAGGTGAGGAAGCTTATGTTGGAGGCAGTTATCATTCCACATATCAGTCCAGAATAGTGTGGATTTCCCATTTCCAATCAAGCACTTTGCAAGTCCTTTAAAAATGTCAATCAGTTTTAGATGGGCTTTCCACCAAAAGGATCCCTCAAGACTTCTTCCAGGTAGCTTATCATTACAATAGTGAGTATTCCATACCAAGTGAACCCAAGGAATATCCTTATGATTATAAAACTTATCCAGATTCTTCAAAAGAAGAGCAGAATTTTGAACATTAAGATCAAGAACTCCCAATCCTCCCTGGTTTTTGGGTCTACAAACTTTCTTCCATGCTACAAGAGCAGTACCTCTAGCTTGAACATCAGAAGTTTTCTTTCTCCATAAGAATTGCCTCATATATTTGATCAACTGCTCCTTGATAGTGACAGGGAGATCAAAACAACTCATGTAATATATGGGAAGGGAAGATAACATAGATTTAACTAACTGCAATTTCCCCCCATAATTCAGAAAGTCAGCTATTCCACACAACCTTCTTTCAATTCTCTGAACAATAGGCAAGAAATGTTCCACACCAGGTTTATTCAAGCTCAGGGGCAAACCAAGATAGGTAAAAGGCAAAGAACCAGTGAGGCAAGAAAGGGTATTAGCAAAATGCCCAAGCCTCTCAGAATCCATATTAATTGGCATCATGCTGGACTTGGAATAATTGACTTTGAGCCCAGTGGAGAGAGCAAAAGTATGTAGAATTGCCTTAAGACACAAGAGTTGCTCAGAATCAGCTTTAAGGATTACTAAAGTGTCATCTTCATACTGAACCACCGGGAAGTCAGGACAGAATACATTCTCAGTGGGCAAAGAAAGAAGACCCAGGTTCATTGCCTTGTTGAGGATACTTTGAAGGAGATCAGCAGCCAAAACAAACAATAAAGGAGACAAAGGATCTCCTTGCCTGACACCTCTTCTACAGTAATATTTTTTCCCAGGCACATCATTTAAAAGCACAGAGGAAGAAGCATACCCAAAGATCATCTGAATCCAAGAAATCCATTTAACTCCAAAACCTTTGGCTTTAAGGATATTGATGATTGCAGAATGCTCAATTCTGTCAAAAGCCTTCTCAAAATCCAACTTAAGAATTAAAATTTCCTCCTTTGACTTGTGGCATTGATCTAGGAACTAAAATGCCCAACCTAAACAGTCTTGGATAGATCTTTGCTTGAGGAAACCATATTGATTCTTGTGAACAAGTTTAAGAATGAGTTTTTGCAGTCTATTAGCCAAAATCTTGGTGATAATCTTAAAGACACTATTTAGCAAAGAAATAGGTATAAAATCAGCAGGAGTCAAAGGAGCAGCTATTTTTGGAATGAGGGTGATAAAAGAAGAATTAATGCTTTCCAAAGAGACATTCCCTTCATAGAACTCCACAAGTAGATGCTTCACATCATCCTTGATAATAGGCCAGCAAAGCTTCATGAATTCATTATTAAAACCATCAGGGCCATGGGACTTATCATTAGGTAGATTTGTGATGACTTCATCAATCTCCTCATCAGAGAAAGGCTTTTCCAAAGCATCCCTTTCCTCCTGGCTTAAGCAGTTACCAGCCAATTCATTAAGATTGAAATGCATTTCAGGCTTATCAGAAGAGCCCATTCTATTTTTAACGGAATTCCAAAGAAGATTTGCTTTTCCATCATGATCATAGACCTCAATTTCAGAATCATCCTTGAGCATGGAAATGTAATTATGTCTAAAACTTATGGTAGCTCTGGAGCGAAAGAATTTGGTGTTCTCATCCCCCAGCTTAACCCACTTAATTTTTCCTCTCTGTTTCCAGTAAGTATTCTGACTTTGTAAAAGAGAAATAATAAGATCCTTCAGGTTATCTCTAAGACTCCACTCATGAACAGTAAGAGTTCTCATTTCCTCCATGATATCAAGCAAGTCTATGGTGGCATTAACATTATAGATTTGTGCCTTTAGGCAAGGTAGCTGTTTGGCCCAAAGCTTCGGTCCTCTTCTCACATTTTTGAATTTAGCATTTTTTTTTGCAGAATCCATAAAACCCACAGGAATGTTCCAGGCATTTTGAACAATATCTTTAAACTCCTTATGATGTAACCAATGGTTTTCAAATCTGAACACCTGAGCTTTTGGAATCATTGTGCCAATGGCAATGACACAGGGAAGGTGATCAGAAGTGGGCTTTGAAAGAGGAGCAACAAAAGTTGAGGGAAAACTCTGAGTCCAGGCAGCAGAAGTAAAAAACCAATCCAATCTTTCCAAGAGGGGATCCTTCTGCATGTTACTCCAAGTGAACTTTCTACCCTTAAGTGGTAATTCAATGAGACCCAAATTATTAATGGCTTCATTAAAGAGAAGCATACCATTCACATCTCCACCCAATTTATTTCTATCTGAAGGCTGTCTACAGAAGTTAAAATCACCCACAATAAGCCAATCCACATCATCTGGCATATCAATGCTGCCAAACCAGTCTAAAAATTCAGACTTTTTTCAGGTAAACATGGCCCATAAATGTTGGAGAGGATCTAGGATTTATTGGACAAGAGAGATGCCAAGGTAATTGAGATAGAAAACTCATTGAGGAAAGAAAGTTGTCCAGAAAACAGGGAGCCATTCCAAATGGTGATCAAACCTCCAGATGCACCTCTGGAGGGAAGAAATTCAAAGTTGGTAAATTTGGAGGGGCAGAATTTTTTAATGTAGGAGCTATCAAAATCCTCTCTCTTAGTTTCTTGGAGACAGATAATGTCACAGCCAGACTCCTCAATTTTGCTTTTGAGAGCAATCCATTTTTTTTCAGAATTGATTCCCCTGATATTCCAATTCAAGATCTTCCAAGTTCTTTTGTTATTCATTAAGAAACCAGGAGCAAGTATAGATGTGGGGTGATGTAAATAATGTAATCACCCAGAAGAGGAAACAACAAATACAGAGACAAAAGCTCAACCAATTTAGGGTACCACAGATATGATCCATAACAAGTATCATCCACATTGCAATATCACAATCACAGAACACATAACAGGGAGTCAACAAGACTCCAGCAAAAGATTTAGTTTGATACATTAACACACTTAAGAAGAGGTCTTCTTCTTGGCTTGCTGTCCACAGGTACCAGCAGCCCCAGGCTTCCTCTTGCGACCAATGCCCAAGCTGGAAGAGGGTCCTCCTTTAATGCTGCCTTTTGGAGGAGCCTTGACAGCCACATCATTAGCCTTCCCTTTCTTGAGTAACCTCTTCTCCAGGTCCCCATCTTTTACCTTGCAGAATGAAGCAGCAAGATTTTTAACCACTTTGGAATTCAGGCAAGGAGGAGCAGCATTACAAACCAGGCAATCAACAATTTGACAGTTTAAGTGACTTTTAAAACCCCCATTTAGTTCAACAATTCTAGGACTTCTTCTCACCTCAGATTCCACAAGAGGTTCCTTGCCCTTTCTCTTTCTAGCAGGGGTAGAAAGGAGAGCATGAAGATTTATTGACTTCAATACCCAGGCAAGAAGGGGCCATCTGGGAAAAGTTCTCATTAGGAATGATGAAAGAAATTGAACTTTCCTCAGCAATAGGTTCTTTAATAATTTCCCATAAAGGAGAAGTAAGAAATCCCTTGACCCAATTAAACTTCTCAGGAGTAGCAAGCATGAGAGTAATGAAGTTAAACCAACTTACCGGAATATCACATTTAAGAGAACCCTTTGAAGAAGATTCCTTCTGAATATGGGGAGCAAAATAATTCTCCCAGATCTCCAAGCCTTGTTGGTAAAATCCCTGCTTTGCAACATGCACATCAGGAATGGAGATAAATGTTCTCACCATCCCAACCTGAAGGTGAGCCTCATTTGGGGAAAGAAGGTGCTGATCTTCCAGCATCCAATCATCATTCTCAGGGGCCACAGTACTTGAATCCATAGGACTTCCTGTCTCCTCCTCAGCATCAGAATTGGCCTCCTCCTCATCAGCCAGATAGTTTTGAAAAATATTTTGCAGGCCTTCCCCAATGCCAACCCCTTGAGGTGCAACTGCTACACCAGGCTCCTCCATAGCCTCAGGCTCATTAACAGATTCATCATCATCAGACTCCCAGTCTTGAACAATGATAGCACCTGTAACTCCACTGTTCACATCCTGAGGTGGCAGATGCTGATTGTCAATAGGCATGTCTTCTCCAGGAGCAATGATAGGGCCTTGAACAGGGGCAACAACAGCCTCCCAGGGGCCCCAACCTTCAGCATTCCCACCAGCAGGAGCAGGGTCCTGCACAGGAGCCATCCACTGACCCCAATCACCCCCAGGAGCAGGGGGGAGGGGGGGAGGTGGCACCTGAGGTCCAAAGACTGGACCATGTGCAGGAACAGGGTGTGGGTCCACATTGTCATCGGGCAGTGGGTCCTCCTCAGGTGGGCCTCCTCCAAGCAAGTGACTATGAAGAACTTCAACAGAAAAAGTCCAAGACTCAGTCTCCACCAGGTCACCTATGGTAAACCGCACACTCTTGGGGATGTCAACCAAGTCAGTAACACGAATTTTAGCAATAATTCTACCCTTTTGGTCAGGGTCCCTCTCCCACAAGAGCACTTTTCCAATGTTCGCAAAGATAGCATTCAGATCCTCCGTATGCCAGTGGTCAAGGGGAGGCCCTAATAGCATGACCCAGCACTCATTATTAAACTGAGTCCTACGCCAGTTATCACCCTCATTGTGCTTAATAAAAGAAACATGCACATCTTGAAACGGGATCGGGCTCGCCGCAATGAGTCTGTCACGGTCGCTGACATGGTGAAACTGCACATATGCAGACCCAAAGGGACAATCCTGGATATCTCTGAAATGCACTCCAACCTCATTGTTGAAGAAATCAACTAGGACACCATGAATATTTAAGAACGAAACAGGACCAGGAGGGAGGGGAAAAATGTTAGCAATAGCATACTGTTCATGTGCTCGTGACCTCCGAGGCACCACCACCCTTTTAACCCGATTCCGCCCAGCCACTTGCATAATCTAGAAGCCATTCGGCAGGAAAGGCGCAGGATCAATCAGAATGTTTGCCATTGCGTCGCCTTTCGCCGACGACGAGCAGGAGGGGAATGGGGTTTCAGCGGGCGGGGGAGTTGAGGAGACAGGGGAAGTGGTAGTTGTTTTTTGCAACGAAGTGGTGAACTCGTGAAACTGCCGTGAATAACGGGCCGGGAATGAGAAACCACCTAGGCCTTGAACCATCCCTCATACGATTTGTCGGGCCAATTACAATTAGGGAAAGAGGGAAATTTTAGAAAAGGGAGGAGCCCAGGCAATTTAAATGCCGCGCGATTGGCGCCCTCCCCAGATCTGACCGGCGTTACCATCGACTTAAAACCCCCATCAGTGAGCACCTGAGCAAAAGATCTACCATGAAGACCTGATTTGAACTCCCCATTAATACGATGCTCAATCACAGGCGAAGGACCCTCTGGTGACGCAGGAAATTTGAGCCTTTGAAAAACCGAGCCACCTTTGTCAGGAGGCTTTAAAGAAGGAGATTTTTTGCACTTTCTTTTTTGTACGTGACAACTTTCCATTCCTTAGCAGATTCCTTGTAGAATTCCCTTTCTTCATGAATCCAGTTCGGACCCCCATTACCCCAAAGATTGACATGAATCACAAAAGAATGACATGAAAACTTTGAGATATTGTAGATCTCAAAACCCACTTCCCTCGAAGCAACCGAGAAACGAAAAGTTCTATCTTGCAGAAGCTTCACCTGGAATTTAGAAGCATTACCACCAAAACAGGTTTGAAGAGCAAGACTAACAGTATGAAAGTCCAACTTAAAATTTGCCCTTTAAAAGAACAGACCAGATAAAATGGTCTCTTCCTGAAACCACCAATGAAATTAACTTGATGCCTGAATTTATGAAAAATTATCTTCTCAAAATCACGCCCTAAAGAAAAATCCAGGGCAGGTCGACACGAAGCAACATCTTTAGAAGTACACCCTGAGGGGAAATTTTCAGAGAAATCTAGAGATCTAGGCACCATCTTCTCAATATTGGTGGAATTTTTTTTAACCAAAGGGCTTGGTAAAATTTGAGTACCAACCACAACCCTCTTCACCTGAAGATCAATAGAGATACCAGAAGCCACCACCTCGCCATGAACCAAGTATCTAGCATCGATCACAACCTCATTATGGTTGAGAAGAACAAGCCTTTTAGAACTAGGAAAAAGCATGAGAAAACCTTTAGAAGGCTCCAGATCATCAGTCGGCAAAGAGGAGCAAAGGGCATGCCATTTAAGACCAGTGTCTTCATCTGATCCAGTGATGGTAGGAGATCTACCAAGAAATCCAGATGAAGGATCCAAAGAATCATTAACACGAGAGAGATGAGAGGGGAACCTCAAAACATATCCAACAGAGATCTTCTCCCCATTTTCCAAACATCTCCCTCAAGAGGAGAGCCTTTGACATTGAGAAGAACCAGCCAAGAATCAGCCGAGAGAACGAGAGAACCTTCCAGAAACTTACCACCCGTGGTCACACCAGAGTAGGTGACCTTCCAGCAACCTCTAGAGGAATCCATGCAGAGCCTATGCCGGCAAGACGGCGGCGAGAGCCGGAGGCCGACCAACGGTCACCTCAGAGGAGCCTCATGCCTCGGAAAACGTGCGGGTGGAAGTTTTAATAGGGCTAATATTTGTATTACTAGATTGCTAATATTTAAACCAAAGTTTCAAAACAAATTTGATTTGAAAACAAATTTCAAAACCTATTCAAACTAGTACTATGCCACTCCTTATTTATGTTTTTTCCAAGTGACCAATCCAATTCAAAGTGACCACTTGGTTTTATGCCCAGAAATGTGATTGTTGCACACTGCAAAAATCCTGAAAAGATTTGAATTCAAATAGGTTTTGAAATCATTTGAAATTGATTCCTGAAATTGAAAACAGAAAAAGAAAAGGAGAAAAGAATTGGAAAAGGGCCTGCGCCACCTATCTAGCCCAACGACGAATTCAGCCCACTAAGCCCACCCGGGTTCCCCCTCTCTCTTTCTCACTCGCAGACGAACCCACCCAAGTCACTGACCACACGACCCCACCTCCTCTCTGTTTCACTCGCTGACAAGTGGACCATGCGACCACATCATCGTCGTCGTCAATCACGCGTGGCCGCGACGCTCGCTCCGCCGTTACCTCGCCGCAGTCACTGCGGGCTTAATTGATTCTGCGCTTAATCGTCGCTCCCCTTCGGCCGACATAACCCCCTCTGCACAGCGGCAATTTCCCCTCACCTAGCGCCACCTCTCCGCCACCAGGCTTCCTGCAATCGCTCTTGCGCCGCCGCAGACAGACGCACTCCAGCGACCAATCTCGGTGAGTACTGACCGCCCCTGCCTCTGGTTCAAACCATCGTGACCAGCATGTCTTTGCGTGTTTGTCGTGGGAATGGTCACGGCAGATGCTGCAATCGGCAGCGAGTAGTAGAACGAGGGGCAAGGGCGGCTAGCCATCTGCGGTGCGAGATGAGGGCAAAGACACAGGGTTTTACCCAGGTTCGGCCCCCCGGAGGGTAAAGACCTACTCCTGCTAGATTGTATTCTCAAGGTGTTACAAGGGGCGAGCTCGGCGGCTAGGCAGCGAGTCGCTTGGGTGTATTTGGGAACGTGTCTCTACTCACCCTATAGGGAGGTTTATATAGGCTCACCTCCCCTAGGGTTTACATATCTCAACCGATTCGGTTAAAACTTCGGTACCCGTTTAACCTCACCCGACTGGGCCTATCTACTCGCCTGGGCCTTGAGCTTCCAGTCGCTCGGTTCCTTGCTGGGCTTCGATCCACTCGCCGTTCTGCAGGCCCACTCGCCGGGTCTTGGGCCAGCCGGAAACGTCCTGCTGGGTATACCCCGGTAGGCATATCCCCATCAGTAGTCCCCGAGGCCGTCGTCGATTAGGCGTAGGCGTCCGCTGGCAGTCGGAGTATGCGGCTTCAGAGTAGGCATCCAGTCGAATCGTCGGCGGGCTCCTGTATAAAGGAGACAACCAATGATCCAGGTCGCAGCTTTGGCGAGTCGAATCGGCGAAAACACTGTCTTGGTGAGTGGGTCGGCGAGCCGAGTGGCCGTAGTGGGACCGTCAGGCGTGGTCAAACTAGCCGTTGGGGTAATCCAACGGTAACTTTCGGCGTAATCACCGCGTGGTAACGGCTCCCTGATTTGGTGGGTAACACCCGCTATATAAGAGGAATGGCAGGCAATCGTAGAGCCAACTCCTCACCACTTCTTCCGAGTGCGCACATTTTTCTTCCTTCGCACCGCGATCAAGCCGACTCGAAATCCTCCGATCTCCAACCAATCTCTCGGCCATGGCCCTTTCCACCGAGCCGTGGGGCAGATCCAAGTGCACGAGGGCACAGCTGGCCTCTTTCGAGGAGGCCGGGATCCTACGAGCCGGCTGTTGGCGTATCCCCGCAGCCGGAGAAACGACCCCAAACCCGCGAGAGAGGGAATTCGTCTGTTTCACCAGTCATCTCGAGCGGGGGCTAGGGTTTCCTACGTCCTTGTTCTTCCGGCGCTTCTGCGCCTATTACGGGATCCAGCCTTCAGATCTGGGTCCCCACAACATCGAGCAGCTCGCCATCTTCGTGGCGTTCTGCGAATGCTACTTGGGCTGCCGGCCCTACTTTCCCTTGTGGCAAGATCTGTTCCACGGACGGATCAGCCGCGAGGAAGCAGGCGGCCCAATGCTAGCCGCGGGCGGCTTGACGTTCTAGCTCAAGTCCAAAGCTTCTTTCTTTGATCTGATGCTACCCGCTAAGGCAGCGAGCGACTGGAAGAAGTCGTGGTTCTACGTGGCCGAGGCGACCCTGGAGGGCGAGGTGGCGATCCCGCGGTACTCCGCCAATCGTTCCGAGCCGCGCCATCTCCAAGTCGGCAAGCTCCCCGACGACCAGCGGATGGTTGTTGACGAGATGCTCCAGACCATCCGTGGTCTGAAAAAGAAGGGCCTTCAGACGATAAACTTGTACAATTGCCGGCTCGGGCGGCGGCTCGTCCCACTCGCCCAGCACGACCACTACATGTACCAGTACACGGGCCGGGGAGACTCGACGAAGGCCTGCCTCGATGAGTGGAAGCTGGAGGATTATCTCCCCGCGTTGAAGAAGATTACCCAGGCGGTGTACCTGGATGCGCAGGCTGGGGTCGCCCCTACACCGCGAAGCATCCGACTCCAACGGTAATTACTTTACCTTGCTCGCAGTCGCAGTATATGCAGTCGCGGTAATTCTGATTCCGTTTTGTATTCGTTGCAGCTATTCCAAGTAGTGGAAGGGTGGCTCCCGCCTTCGGATGATGAGAGCTTGGGCCCATCCGCCCAGGACATAGGCGAATCGCCGCCTGCCAGGGGCAAAGAGGACGACGAAGACGAGTCCGAAGAGGAGGTCGCCCCACTGGTCCGAAAGACCCGCGGGCAACGACAACGCGAGATCGAGGCAAGCAGAAGCCTCGAGCGTCATGATGACGACGACGAGCTCCCAGAGACCACCTCGCGCCGTCAAGCCACTCCGTCAAAGAAGAAGAAGGAAAGGGAGCCGAGGGCCCCCCCGAAGAAGAAGACGAAGCCGTCGAAGACGGCCTCGCCGCCGCACTCGGTGAGCAGCTCCGACGCTCCCAGCCCAGCCGGTGACGGCGCGCCACCAGCGACAGCCGTGCTGGACGCGGCGACCGTGGAAGTGCCCCTGGCTTCAATGCCTCCGCCATTCGCCCCAGTCTCTGGGCTGGGGGGGGGGCTCCGGCTGCGGCGGCATGGCCCCGCAAGGAGGCTCCCGCCGAGGATGTCCCAGAGGCGCCAGCTGCGGCCTCAACGACGAAGAAGCCGTCCGTGTCTTAGGCACGCGACGTCCTGGAGTTGGGGCTCAGTCGCCGTCTGGGCCCTGAGCTGGAGAAACAGGCCGACCTCCGTACGGGACTGCGCTTCATCCCAGTCGCCAAGTGAGTGCTCTCACCTTTCCTTATTTTCCATAACTATTTCGATTGTTATTACTGATTTGATTGATGCGCAGGACCTGAGTGAAAAGGATGGGCCATCCGACCGTGGCTAAGGTGCCCTCCGCCACTAGCGAGGAGGATCCTTCCCGCAAGAGGAAGGCGGACGAGGTCGTCGCCTCGGCGGATGGCAGTAAGAAGGCCAAGGGTGCCGACACCGTCACTATCCCTGATGATACAGCGGTCGCGTCAGCTGGGCCCGTAATGGAGGCAGCCGCGTCTACGAAGGAGGGTGCTTCCTTGCCTGGAACGGCGGAGGCGACCTCTCTCGGAGCGGGTGCCTCTATTGCTACCTTTCCGCGCTTCGTGACCAAGGCGGCCACGGCGAGTGGGCCTGCGCCCTCGAGCCACGCTCCTGGGACCGGCGACGCTGAAGTCGACCAACGTCGCGGGCACACACCGGCACTTCTCGCGTCCGTGGACGCGGTGCAACTCCACAGCATGCTTGGCGCGGCCATCCAGGTACATCCAATCCCCGAGGATCAGGTCGGTGCTTCGCAGCGGCCTGATTCTTATAATTTCTCATTTTTTTGTTTGTCGCATCCAGTCCCCGAGTGCGCACGCGCTAAATTTTAGCGGGTGGGCACTTAGTAATTTCTTGACCCCCAGTCCCCGAGTGTGCACGCGCTGAATTGCAGCGGGTGGGCACTTAGGTATTTTTCTTTGATTAACCTTTTGGTGAGGTGCAGGGTCTGCAGCTTGAGTCAGCGGACCGATTGGCCGCGAAACAGCGGGCGGAGCTGGCCATCGTCCAGGAGGCGAACAAGGGGCTTCAAGCTGTTGCTGCGAAGGCAGAAGAAGCTCGCCAGGGCCTTGTCCCCGCTGGTGAGTTGGTGGCGGCGCGATCTGCTCTGGGTGCCGCTGAACAGCGGATTGCCGACCTCGAGCGCGAACTGCGGGAGGCGAGAGAAGAAGCAAGCTCGGCTGACGGGCGAGCTAAGGCCGCCGTTGCGGCCGCTGAGGAGGATCACAAGGTGTCGGAAGTCCTTATTGCTGGGCTTCAGGACGACCACACGTCGCTTCAGTGCTCCATCACGGGACTCGCCCGCCCATTGCTTGGTGAGTACATCTTCCCTTTATAGTGGTTGTGGCTTTTGTGGTGTCCGTTGTACTCATCGTGGTCTTCTACTCGCAGGTCGCATCATTGATAGCGAAGGAGAGGCGAGCTCGCTTGACGCGAGGCAGTGCGTAAGCATGCTCGTCGATTCGGCGACTTTGTCGGCGACGTGCATCCGCGCCTACCTCCAAGAAATATCGCCCACGGAGGTGATTCCTAGCGACCTCGTTGAGGTGTGGAAGTATCTGGAGAAGGCGCCCGCGGTCGTTGAATTCATGGCGCGGTCGGGGTTTCGGCATGGAGCATCGACGGCACTGAGCCTTGGACTCGCCCACTTCCCCGAGGATTTCGACATTGACGATGTGACGAGTGGGTATCCATCGTCGACTGGCGCGGTGGAGCTGTCCGAGGTCCTCAAGTTGCAAGAACGTGCCTCCACGTACTCGGAACGTGTCTGGGCAATGGGCGACCTCCTGCCGTACCAGGAGACGGTTGTCGCGCCGAACGACCCCGAGCCGCCGCATCATGACTTCAAGGTCGAGCAACCTTTTCGCGCGGCGATGACGGGTGAACTGACGACGTATCCATCAAACCCGTACACGGCGTTCATCCGCAATCGCCGGGATGTTGGCGAGTCGTCATCGAAGCCTGCAGAGTAGGGTAGTTTGCCTTGTGGCGTTAGCAGCAGTTCTGCCACGCGGGCATATTTTGTAACATGAAACAATGCAACATGCGATTGAATGAGACGTCATATCTATTTTGGTATTTGTTTGTGTGCTTTTGATTGATTTTGGACGAGTCCCCAAGCGCGTCCGCCCTTTTGTGGGGTTTACCTCGTATATGATGTGTGTGTTGTTATCATGTGTTTTGTTGTTTTGGTCGACTCGCCCGAGCTCGGAGAGCCAGTCGCAAGGCGACTCCCTTGAGTGCTCTAAACTTTACCGTTTTCCCGTTCGCGAACGGGGTCGGGTGGCCGAGTCCCCGAGCGTGGTACTTGGTAGTTCTAGGCGCGACTCGAGGGTGGTTGAGGACTTAGCGCGTTGGTGTGAGCGCGTCACTCCTGCCTGGCCCGTGGGGTCAGTCGCGTGGCGAGTCCTGGGCATGCTCTCTTACTTGGCGTTTTCCCTGATCGCTCGCGACGGACTGGTCTTCAGTCCCCGAGCGTGGTACTTAGCCGTTCGAGTCGCTATGCCGAGGATGCGGAGGACCAAGGTCGCTATGAGAAGCGAGGGCAGTTGTCTTGGCTCATTGAACCAGTCGAGCTAGGCGACTCCAATGGGGCTCCGGGTGGGCATTTTTCGTGGACGATGCAAGACCTGAGGTGATTCAGTGCTCTTACACCGCACTACTTAGCCATGCCGATCGCTGTACCAAAGGTTGACTTCTGCATTTAGCGTGACGCTGTTATTACGGGTGCGAGTGGCACAAGTCATGGAGAGTAGGCGCAATTTGCGGTAACCGTTTCTTTTTATTTCATAGCGACTGGAGAGTACATGTGTGGGGTTCTAGGAGTAGAACTTTCGTAGGAGGTTTACATTCCATGGTCGCTTGACGTCGAGTTCGCCGTCCCCGCGGACGTCGATGAGGTAGTAGGAGTCGTTGCCGGGTACGTGTCCAATAGCGAATGGGCCTTCCCACGGAGGGGAGAGCTTGTGCATGCCCTTCTTGTCCTGGATGAGGCGTAACACCAGGTCGCCTTCATGGAAGGTGCGAGCTTTCACCCGCCGGCTGTGGTAGCGGCGGAGTCCTTTCTGGTAGATGGCAGTGCGTGACCGAGCGAGGTCGCGTGCTTCATCGAGTTGGTCGATCCCGTCTTGGCGGGCAAGCTCGTTTGCAGCCTCCGTGTAGTGGACGACCCGCGGCGAGTCGTGTTCGAGGTCGGTGGGCATGACTGCCTCGGCGCCGTAGACCATGAAGAAGGGAGTGAATCCCGTCGATCTGTTGACTGAGGTGCGGATCCCCCATATGACGGAGGGCAACTCCTCGACCCAGCACCTGGCGGTGCGCTCGAGTGGTACTTGGAGTCGTGGCTTCAGGCCGTGGAGGATGCTTTGGTTGGCCCGTTCCGCCTGGCCGTTGGACTCCGGGTGGGCGACTGACGCGAGGTCGAGCCGGATATGATGCTCTTCGCAGAATTCGGCCATGGCTCCCTTGGCAAAGTTGGTGCCGTTGTCCGTGATGATGCTGTTGGGGAACCCGTAGCGATATATGAGTTCGCGTAAGAATTTAGTGGCGGTCTTCCCGTCGCATTTCCGGACTGGCTTGGCCTCCACCCACTTCGTGAATTTGTCGACAGCGACTAGAAGGTGGGTGTAGCCAGAGGGGGACTTCTTGAAGGGGCCTACCATGTCCATGCCCCACACAGCGAATGGCCAGGTGATGGGGATTGTTTTGAGCGCCGAGCTCGGTACATGCGTCTGATTGGCGTACTTCTGGCACCCGGCGCATCGCTGGACGATGTCGACAGCGTCGGCGTGTGCGGTGGGCCAGTAGAAGCCATGTCGCATAGCCTTGGCGACCAGGGAGCGAGCGGCGGCGTGGTGGCCGCAGTCACCTGAGTGAATGTCGTGGAGGATTCTGCGTCCTTCAGCTGGTTGGACGCAGCGTTGGAACACGCCGGTGACGCTGCGCTTGTGGAGCTCGCCGTCGATGATGGTGTAGGACTTGCATCGACGAGCGATCATTCGAGCGTCTGTCTCATCTGCTGGCAGGGTGCCGGCTTCCAGGTAGGCGATGTAGGGCTTGGTCCAGTCGTCTGGCTCGTTGACGAGTGCAACCAAGGATGCCTCTGGTTGGAGTGGGACCCCAATGTCGATCTCCCTCGGGGGAGAGACTGATGGCTTGGTAATCGTGTCGAGGAAAACGCCGGCGGATGGTGCGAGTCGAGCCGACCCGATGCGGGAGAGTGCGTCGGCCTCCTCATTCTTTCGCCTGTCAATCCACTCGACAGAGTAGCCGGTGAAGTGGCCGCCCAACTTGTCCACCGCTTGGCGGTACGCCGCCATGGTAGGGGAGACGGCGTCGCAGGTGCCGGCGACTTGCCCCGCGACAAGGTCGGAATCTCCGTAGCAGCGGAGGCGATTGACGTTCATCTCCTTGGCGGCTCGCATGCCGTGGAGTAGGGCCTCGTACTCAGCCATGTTGTTGGTGCAGGGCGTGAAGTCGAGGCAGAGGATGTAGCGGAGCTTGTCGCCCTTTGGTGAAGTCAACACTATCCCTGCGCCTGCACCGTCCGCGTTCTTGGAGCCGTCGAAGTGCAGGCTCCAGTAGTGGAGGTACGACAGCTTCTCTGGCTGCTGGGCCTCCTCCCAGTCGGCGATGAAGTCTGCCAGTGCCTGTGACTTGATCGCCTTTCGTGGCTCGTATTTGATGCTGACGCCGATCTCGACGGCCCACTTGGCGACCCGCCCGGTCGCCTCGCGATTGCGGATGATGTCTTGCAGTGGTGCTGAGGAGACGACCGTGATCGGGTGCTCCTGGAAGTAATGCGGCAGGCGCCGCTGAGCCCTGAAGACCGCATATACTAGCTTTTGGTACTGTGGGTACCGCTGGCGCGACTCGGTGAGGACCTCGCTGATGTAGTACACCGGCCGCTGAACCGGGCGCTCCTTTCCTTCCTCTGGTCGCTCGACGGCCATCACGGCACTGACGATGCGCTCGGACGCCGCGACGTAAACCAGCATGGGTTCTTTGTCAGGGGGGGCAGCGAGTAGTGGTGCGGCGAGTAGCACCTTTTTGAGGTCGCGGAGCGCGTCGTCCGCCTCCTTGTCCCACTAGAAGGTGGGGTTCTTGCGCATCAGGCGGTATAGGGGCATCGCCTTTTCGCCCAGGCGGGGGATGAAGCGACTGAGAGCCGCTACTCGCCCGGCCAGCTTCTGGACGTCGCGCAGGCACTCGGGTTTGCCGAGCCGGGCGATCGTGTCGATCTTTGTGGGGTTCACCTCGATCCCTCGTTTGGAGACGACGTACCCCAGTAGTTGTCCAGCGGGTACGCCGAAGGTGCACTTGCCTGGGTTGAGCTTTATCTTATATCTTCGCAGGTTGGCGAAAGTTTCCGCCAGGTCGGCGAGTAGGTCGCCTTGGCGAGCGGACTTCACGACCACGTCGTCGATGTAGACGTGGATGTTGCGGCCAATTTGGCTCGCGAGGCATTCTTGCATGCACCGCTGGTAGGTCGCCCCGGCGTTCTTGAGGCCGAAGGTCATGGCGGTGTAGCAGAAGGCTCCGAATGGCATGATGAACGCCGTCTTCTCCTCGTCTTCGACAGCCATTTTGATCTGGTTATACCCAGAGTAGGCGTCGAGGAAACATAGCGACTCCGAGCCCGCGGTTGAGTCGATTATCTGATCGATCCGCGGGAGGACGAACTGCTCCTTTGGGCAGGCGCCGTTCAGGTTTGTGTAGTCGATACACATTCTCCAGGTCCCGTTCTTTTTCTCGACCAGGACTGGGTTTGCCAGCCACTTGGAGTACTTTATTGGCCGGATGAAGCCGGTGGCGAGTAGCCGCTGCACCTCCTCGGTGATTGCTCGATGGCGCTCTTCATTGAAGGGCCTTAGCGACTGCTTGACGGGTCGTACTTTGGGGTCGGCGTTCAGCTTGTGCTCAGCGAGCTCCCTAGGGACACCGGGCATGTCGGAGGGTTTCCATGCGAAGATGTCCCTGTTCTCACGGAGGAACTCGATGAGCGCGCCTTCCTATGCTGGGCTCATGCCCGTCCCGATCGTCACCGTCTGGCTGGAGTCGGCTGGGACCAGCTCGATGGTGCGAGTGTGCGTCGTGGCCTCAAAGGTTGAGGTGTTTGCGCCCTCTGAGTTGGGCTTCTTGAGTATGGTGGGGTCGTCATTGTTGACCCCGCTCGCGTACTTGGCGAGCTCGTCGGCGTGGTTTGTCTCCGCCGCGCTGACTGCGTCAGCGAGCTCAGCTCCTTTGGCCTCGCACTCGGCGGCCATGTCGGGGTCGCCGTGGATGGTGATGACGCCGCACGGCCCGGGGAGCTTCATCGCGTTGTACGCGTAGTGGGGCGCTGCCATGAATTTGGCGAACGCCTGGCGCCCTAGGACGCAGTGGTAGGGGCTGTCGAAGGGCACCAGTTCGAAGACGATCCGCTCGGTGCGGTAGTTTGCTGGTGTGCCGAAGGTTACTGGCAGCGTGACCTTGCCGATCGGGTACGCCTTCCGACCGGGGACGATGCCGTGGAATGTGGTGTGAGTCGTCTCGATCATTGACTACGGGAGCCGCAGCCGCCTGAAGGTGTCGAGGTAGAGGATGTTGATGGAACTGCCGCCGTCCATCAGTGTCTTGGGGAGCCAGTAGTCGCCAACCTTGGGCTTGACCACCAAGGCGACTTGTCCTGGGTACTCGATGCGTGGCGAGTGGTCTTGGCGGCTCCAGGTGATGGGCTGCTCCGACCAGTTCAGTAACTGGGGGACGTCTATTTGGGCCACCGCGTTGACGGCGACGGCGCGGGCGATGACCTTCTTCTTGCGCTTCGTGTTGAAGCCTGTGAAGGTGTGGAGCGAGCCGTCTACTTTGCCGAATTTTCCGCTGTTTGGAGGGTCGTTGTCGGGGTCCTCCCGCGCTTGCCGTGCCTTCTCGATTTCCCTGAGGGTGTGGCAGTCGGTGGTGGTGTGCGTTGCGGGCTTCCCTTCCCTGCTATGGAACGCACATGGTTGGTTAAGGAGGGACGCAGGATCGAACCTTGGCTTGTTCTTGTAGTTGCCGCCGTCGCGGCGTTGCCCTCCGTCGCGGCGGAAGCTCTTGGGCTCGCGCTGTGCCTGCCCGGCGTTGGCGACGAAGTCGACTCGCCCGTCACTGCGACGCTTTCCAGGGACGCGAGTGCCGCTGTAGCGTAGGTCGGTTCGGCGTCCGCCGTCGTTGCCGCCCATGCGGCGTTGGCCTCCTGACTCGTCGTCAGTTTCCTGGTTTGGATCTTCCTCGGCGTACCGTTTGCCGATCTCGAGGAGGTCGGGGATGTTGTCGAGTGTGTGGGAGTGTCGCTTGAGCTTGGCGACTAGGAGCTCGTAGCGGCACGAGGTCTTGAAGCAATGGATCGCGGTGTCCGGGTGGATGCCGAGCGCGTTGTACCAAAGCTCTTGCCACCGTTGGACCCAGTTGCGGGTCAACTCGCGGGGTCCCTGGACGCACCGTTCCAGGTCCTCAATAGTGGTGGCGCGGGTGTAGGAGCACTCGAAGTGCCTGACGAAGGCGTCACGCATTTCCTCCCAGGAGTCGATACTGTCCTGGGGGAGAGTGTTGATCCACTTCCTGCACGTCCCCTCCATCATCAGGGGGAGGTAACGGGCGGCGAGCAGGTCAGTGTGACCCGCGATCCCCATCGCCATGAGGTATGTGTCGATCCATACGGCGGGGTCGTACGAGGAGTCGTACTTTTCTATTTCTTTTGGCGCCTTTAATTTTGGCGGATACTTCTCGCCTCGGATCATTGGTCTGAAGCACTTTGGCCCGAGTCGACTGAGCGACCCCATGGGCTCGCCGTCGCGGCGATTGGTTAGGGTATGTCGCAGGTCGTCGGGCTGGCGTGCGCGCCAGCTTTGGTTGTTGATGATGTGGGTGCGGGCGTCGATGGGTTGCCCGTTGGCGGCGACAAGGTTGGTTGTCGGCCTGGGGTCGTTGGTGGAGAGTGCCGGTTAGCGGGTCGGTATTGGAGCTGCAGTGGCTCTGGTGGCGGGCAGTTGAGGGTGTTTGCCGCCGCTGGGCGGCCGCTGGAGGCCGCTCTGCTTCCTGAGGAACGAGAGTATACCCGTCCTTGCGAGTCGGCGCCCGCTCTCTGCTGCTCGACGGCCTTCGCGAGCAGGGCCTTGACGTATTCGATCTGCAGGGCGCCGTTGCCGGTCGCCGTGATGCTGTCGACTGCTGCTCGGCCTGCCACGAGGTTGTCCATCGGGGTGGAGAACAGTGGAAGGTCGTTTGCGTCTCGCTCTCCTGAGGAGACTACTATCCGCGGATGGTCCCTGGGTGGGGTGCGGTTCGGTGGAGGTGGGGCACCCATTGCCGTTGATCCTGGCGGGGGCCGGGCGCTCCCTCCTGGTGGCGCGTTCTCGCAGATCGCGTGCTCGGCCACGCGGGCCGGGTCGTTTTCGTCGTCGAAGTTCAGGGCGCGCCCCTGAACGGTGGGGTTCAGGCGCGTCCTGATCCGCTGCTGGTGGTAGCGCGATAATTCCTGCGCCGTCACCTGCTCGAGGCGAAATTTTTCGCGCTCAGCTTGCTCCTTCCGTACCGCCTCCGCCAGTTTCAGGCGGAGTTCCTCGACCTCTGTGGCCGTGGCGTTAGGAGGGATCGGGGTGGAGAACGGATCCTCTGGCGGGTCGGTGCCGGTCGCCATGTAGGTCGCGGCGTAGCGACCGGTTCCGTCGCGGAGGTCGGCGGAGTTCTCCGACCCGGAGTCGAATTCGAAGATCCCGAGGATGGAGGGGTCCTCGAAATCTCCCGCGTTGGAGACCTGGGCGATGGAGCCCGCGGATGAGGCCGCGGTGATGGATCCGGCGAGTGACGCCGGGGTCGCCGAGTCGGCGTCGTCGGTGAGGGCCGCATCCTCTGCGGCCGCCGAATTCCCGGCCACGTTGCTGTGGGCCGAGTTGTACTCGGAGGCGAGGCGATGGATCGTGCGGATCTGGCTCTCGGAGAGCCGATCGTGTGGCGGCGAGTCGCGGATGCGAGCTGAATCCTCCGAGATGATGACGTCGGTGAGGCCGACGAAGAGGCTGATCATGCCGATCGGCAGGATCACGCTGTGCGTGACGGGTCACGCCGCCGGGACGTAGGTGCTCGGCAAGATTTGGAACATCTCGCCGATCGCTATCATGCGGCCGGTGGCGACCGTCTCGTTGATGGGCAGATTGGATCTCGCCGCAGAACACCGGCCAGACCGGCCAGGCCCCACGGTGGGTGCCACTGTCGTGGGAATGGTCACGGCAGATGCTACAATCGGCAGCGAGTAGTAGAACGAGGGGAAAGGGCGGCCAGCCATCTGCGGTGCTAGATGAGAGCAAAGACACAGGGTTTTACCCAGGTTCGCCCCCCCGGAGGGTAAAGACCTACTCCTGCTAGATTGTATTATCAAGGTGTTACAAGGGGCGAGCTCGGCGGCTAGGCAGCGAGTCGCTTGGGTGTATTTGGGAACGTGTCTCTACTCACCCTATAGGGAGGTTTATATAGGCTCACCTCCCCTAGGGTTTACATATCTCAACCGATTCGGTTAAAACTTTGGTAGCCGTTTAACCTCACCCGACTGGGCCTATCTACTCGCCTGGGCCTTCAGCTTCCAGTCGCTCGGTTCCTTGCTGGGCTTCGATCCACTCGCCGTTTTGCAGGCCCACTCGCCGGGTCTTGGGCCAGTCGGAAACGTCCTGCTGGGTATACCACGGTAGGCATATCCCCATCAGCGTTCACTGATGTAACACCCTCAGAATCGGCCCTATGCAAGTTTTAGCGATCCCCGCCAAACTCGCATAGAAACGATTCAAAGGTGCCCACCAGGCACTTTAGTGTGGGTGGAAAACGAAGTAATATCATTACACAATAGTCCACGATGGAACCCACAGAACATATATATACAACAATGACTCCATGAGTCAAGAATACGGATACACAATACAAAGATCCAAATCAACTTGAAAATGATACAGCGTCAAACTACGGACAAGATGCAAATGGGGCTAAGAGCCCTGAAGAATAACCAATGGCGTCCATAACCCTGCCCAGGCCAAGCCGGAAGGGTAACCCTGCTAACGACGTCGATCTCAAAACCTGCTTAAACAAAAGGGGTGCCGACAAAGGGCAAAGGAAAAAGAGAGCGGTCAGTACTGAGGCCAGTACACGGCGAGACTAGAATTCGGCGGTCCTCGCCTACATAGGTATGGTGGACTGAAGCGGCAGCACAGCATGCACTAAACAACCTATAGAGACTCGATACAACTGTCGGCTATCAGGGAGAGATAAGAAGGACCTATTCGAAACCAGCCTGATACTACCACCAAACATACCCATCCTGGTATTTCCCCCTCGAGACCAAACGAGGAAGTCAACCGAGGAACTCACACAGTTGGCAGTTTTATTTATTCCGTTATCGTTGCAGCAATTACTAGTCAGGTATAGATAGCATGAGTCATCCTAATATAATAAGCAGTGGGCAGTTTTAGTTAACCATTCCGTTGTAGTTGTAGTACTTACTAGTCAGATACATATAGCATGAGGCATCCCAAAACCGAGCAGTTGTTGGTAATTTTATTTAGCCATTCCGTTGTAGTTGCAATATTACTAGTCAGTTACAATGGTAATAGGTGACAACCCAAACAAGCAATTGTTGGCACTTTTATTTAGCCATTCCATTATAGTGAAGCTGATTACTAGTCATTATAAAGTCAAATTTATAGCACTACTTTAGTTATAGTTGTCTATGATCTAGATACTGTGCTCCAAGTCGTCCATAACCGCGGACACGACTTTC
Organism: Avena sativa; assembly: GCA_916181665.1. NCBI lineage: Eukaryota > Viridiplantae > Streptophyta > Magnoliopsida > Poales > Poaceae > Avena > Avena sativa. Next base: position 124,900,853 of record OV702280.1, read on the forward strand.
AGAAAGTTTTACCCTGCAGGGGGGCACAAATAGCAACACGCGCACGATCAACCTCGAGAAAAACCAATAAAAACCCAAGGAGGCATCACGATAGAGAAATTGCAAGATTCATATAAATTTCAGGGGGCCACCCCACCAAGCTACCCGCGACGAAGTTGGCCGGCTCCGAGATGGACCCAGAGGTTTGTGCCAATGGCTGTAAACGACCGGGAACCCGAAAGTGTGACTGGGCTTGTCGATACTGCGAAAACATTCCACATTTGTTCCTAAACAGTGCAGGCGCTCCACGCACAATCGTAAATAAAGCAGTAAGGCATGGCATAAGTACAGGATAGTAATAAAGCCCCAAACTACTTTGTGGCCCCAAGAAATAAATATGACTCAAGCTATGGCTAGGGGGATTCATGGTCCCACATGCGGATAGTGCGAATATTCAAAGAACAGGTATCAAGTACTCGGGGTCCTACGGGACACAAGTGGACAGTTAAAAACCAAATAACATCTATTGCCCACCTGTGCCTCTGCATTATTTACCTACTTCAATTTTAGTTATTAAACGGTAATTAAAGTTATAATCATCTCCAACATTAAATATAAGGCATTACTCCAACAACTGTGGATCATCGACGGCGCGACGCAACACCTGCGCAAGCAACTACGACTCGCAAGACTGACTATCTACCAAACAACAGGTAATAGGATGTGTCCAAGGCAATTTAATGGCTACAAGGGATATCACGGGTACGAAAACTAGAGCATCGCATCATAGATAGCAATAGATCAACAGGAAGAAATAAAGACTATAAAAGTAAGATAGGTAGAAAGGGGGGAATGCTCGCCTGAAAACATTGCCGAAGGTTCATCCGAAGATCGGGTCGACTCTCGCATCAACTCATCGGCCTAATCCATGAAGAAGCAAAATACTAAAAGAAACACCGGATGCACTATTTAATACTACGGCAGAAGATCGGGCATGATGCATGTATGATGTATGACATGGCGAGGATGCAATGCGATTAGGCCATATTAAGCGGAACCGGGGTCCCGACAATTAATTAAACGGTTCATGTTGTTTAGATACCCCACAATTTAAATGTTGCATTAACAAGGCAAAAGATAGCACCGGTTCGCTACACAAATTTAAATGGGGCCAATATTAGGCTAGATTTGCCCGCATATGACCTCCATATTTAATTATGAGGTGAATCGACATAATGCCCCCATCACCCACAATATGTATGCAAACATGTTCATTTAATATGCAACAAGATCAATATCATTTATAAAATAGGGCTTCGAGACAAGGGGTCACACATGAGGAGGTGGTCTTGGTTCGATGTGGTTCGGGTTCGGACTCCGGGAACGGGCTTCGGAATCCGTGAGGCGATCTTGGTGCTCCGTGTACAAGAATCTTCGGCTCCCTATCGACGATTCAGAGGTTCCGACTTGGTTTGCCGATGGAGAACTTGGGCTTGGGATCTTTATTGTCGGTGTTGGTCTCGGGTCTTGACATCGGTAGGACTTGGTGACGATTATGTCGACTTCGAGAGGCTTGCAAAAGCCTTCTGCTAGAGGCATAGCACAGCACACGACATTGGTCATGAAACAGAACGGGGATCACAGGAACATAGCGAGGAGGCCCTGTTTCACTCGAACGTTAACTCAAACACCTTGAAGACGTGGTTGGGGAGGTCCCTGGCGGAGGCGAGGAGGACCACCGACGACCGAAACAATTGAAGAAATAGGCCCTCGTGTGGACAACCCAAAGTGGACAGAACTGGCAGAGGGAAGGCGCTTGCAGAGGTGGTCGACGGGGAGGTGCCTGGCGAGGTGGCGGTCGGTGACGAGGTCCGCACGGCGACAGGATGGAGCCGAGGAGGAGAGCCAGGCGGCCGCAGAGATGAGAGGAGGGTCGGAAGGTACAGGGATCCAGGCAGGGTCGCCGGGAGAAGGGAGGACGACGGCCGGTGCTGGCGAGGACGCGACCAGGCGATGGGGCACCATGGACGGAGGAGGCCCTGGGCGACGCGGCTCGACGGCGACGGAGGGTCATGGTGAGGCGGAGATGGAGAAGGCGACTGCAGCAGAGGGCGCGCCAAGGACGGAAGGGTGCGGGCGGCGGGACCTGAAGTAGAAGGGGACGAGCTCGGGCAGCCGGCGGTCGACGAGGACGGGAAGAGGAGCCGCGACCGGCTACGGCGACTGGGAGAGCTGGGCCGGGAGGAGAGGAGAGGGCGGCGGCGGGATCGGCCAGAGAAGGAAGGTTCGAGGCGAGAGGAGAGATGTGGGGGTTGGTGGGCGATAGTGTGGGGTAGGATGGGGCCAGTAAGATCGAGCGGGGTCTAGGGAGGGTCGGTCATGGTGGGGTCTGCTCGCAGGCGTGTCGAGCAGTGTGCGTGTACCGCCTGGGGAGGATGCATGCGACGGGGAGAGGGAGTGGGGTGAGGGGTGGGTGTTAGCTGGGAGGAAGGTTTAGGGTTAGGGTTAGGAGATTTTAGGGTTTGGGGTAGTAGGCAGTTGGCTTGCTGGGCCTTTTGGGTCTGGCCGGCGGCTGCCTCCCCCGATACAATATATTTTATATTTTATATTTTTCCTGTTTTATTTATGAGGCCTTTTATAAATAATTTTAGACAAAACAAAATATTCGGGAAGACCGAGATTTCAATTTGAAATAGAGAAGGGGATAATTAGAAAACAATATAGGATTTTGGGGAATAGGTTTAGTCAAACACATGCATGATGATGTCAAGATGATGCGCAACATACAAACAACCGCGATTTTCTAGTAGTGGTTTTACCCGGGGTGCTACAATTCGACACCACTAACAATGGATCTCGCCCTCGAGATCCGCCTCCTAGTATGGGGAAGAACGCGGATGACCTGAATCTTCTCGCTTCATGTAGATCCTCGCGACACCACTAACAAGGGTTCCTTCTTCCTCTTGAAATTGGCGACACCACCAACAAGGGTCGTTGCTCACATTCGTCGAGAGATCACTCTAGAGAACAAAGGACGAAGGTAAAGGTATCGAAATATAAAGCCATCTCTAACTTCAGCGGAAGGAGTAAAATTGCATTGACCCAACACTTCAATGTACAAAAGCGAATGATAAGAGTAATGGCATGGTCGCGACTCCATCCCGCACTCGAAGCATTACTATGTACACGAACAGACGGATTATGCAACCAACTCTCGGAATTTAGACTGAAGATCTTACAATCGAGGTTTGGAACCAAAAGAATGATTTAGGCTTTTCATCAGATCTGATACAGATGACGTCGTCGTGAAGCAGAACACCGGAGGGTACAAAGAAAAAATTTAGTGAAATTTTGGTCCACCGAAAGGTAAAATAGATGAAAGATTCATCAGGTAGCATGAAGAACATATGTCGAAGCACTGTTACCAGAGGATGGAAGCGAAACCCTAAAGGTACGACGGAAACCCAACCACGAGAAATCCTAAACTCGAAGAAAAGATAAGGGGTAGATACAAAACACGCGAAGGTAAGAGGAGAATAGCAGAGGGGTAAGGAGTAAAACCATACCTAATCAGATCTATCCAACCGATTTTCCAAAATAGTTTTGACACTCTACAACATCCGTTAGCTAGGTTATCCTACAGGCTGGACCAGTGGGGTATCGTAATTGCTGAGCTCTGATACCACTCTGTAACACCCTCAGAATCGGCCCTATGCAAGTTTTAGCGATCCCCGCCAAACTCGCATAGAAACGATTAAAAGGTGCCCACCAGGCACTTTCGTGCGGGTGGAAAACAAAGTAATATCATTACACAATAGTCCATGATGGAACCCACAGAACATATATATATACAACAATGACTCCATGAGTCAAGAATACGGATACACAATACAAAGATCCAAATCAACTTGAAAATGATACAGCGTCCGACTACGGACAAGATGCAAATGGGGCTAAGAGCCCTGAAGAATAACCAAAGGCGTCCATAACCCTGCCCAGGCCAAGCCGGAAGGGTAACCCTACTAACGACGTCGATCTCAAAACCTGCTTAAACAAAAGGGGTGCCGACAAAGGGCAAAGGAAAAAGAGAGCGGTCAGTATTGAGTCCAGTACACGGCGAGACTAGAATTCGGCGGTCCTCGCCTACATAGGTATGGTGGACTGAAGCGGCAGCGCATCATGCACTAAACAACCTATAGAGACTCGATACAACTGTCGGCTATCAGGGAGAGATAAGAAGGACCTATTCAAAACCAGCCTGATACTACCACCAAACATACCCATCCTGGTATTTCCCCCTCGAGACCAAACGAGGAAGTCAACCGAGGAACTCACACAGTTGGAAGTTTTATTTATTCCGTTATCGTTGCAGCAATTACTAGTCAGGTATAGATAGCATGAGTCATCCTAATATAATAAGCAGTGGGCAGTTTTAGTTAACCATTCCGTTGTAGTTGTAGTACTTACTAGTCAGATACATATAGCATGAGGCATCCCAAATCCCAGCAGTTGTTGGTAATTTTATTTAGCCATTCCGTTGTAGTTGCAATACTTACTAGTCAGTTACAATGGTAATAGGTGACAACCCAAACAAGCAATTGTTGGCACTTTTATTTAGCCATTCCATTATAGTGAAGCTGATTACTAGTCATTATAAAGTCAAATTTATAGCACTACTTTAGTTATAGTTGTCTATGATCGAGATACTGTGCTCCAAGTCGTCCATAACCGCGGACACGGCTTTCAGAAAGTTTTACCCTGCAGGGGGGCACAAATAGCAACACACGCACGATCAACCTTGAGAAAAACCAATCAAAACCCAACAAGGCATCATGACAGAGCAATTGCAAGATTCATATAAATTTCAGGGGGCCACCCCACCAAGCTACCCGCGACGAAGTTGGCCGGATCCGAGACGGACCCAGAGGTTTGTGCCAATGGCTGTAAACGACCGGGAACCCGAAAGTGTGACTGGGATTGTCGATACCGCGAAAACATTCCACATTTGTTCCTAAACAGTACAGGCGCTCCACGCGCAATCGTAAATAAAGCAGTAAGGCATGGCATAAGTACAGGATAGTAATAAAGCCCCAAACTACTTTGTGGCCCCAAGAAATAAATATGACTCAAGCTCTGGCTAGGGGGATTCATGGTCCCACATGCGGATAGTGCGAATATTCAAAGAACAGGTATCAAGTACTCGGGGTCCTACGGGACACAAGTGGACAGTTAAAAACCAAATAACATCTATTGCCCACCTGTGCCTCTGCATTATTTACCTACTTCAATTTTAGTTATTAAACGGTAATTAAAGTTATAATCATCTCCAACATTAAATATAAGGCATTACTCCAACAACTGTGGAACATCGACGGCGCGACGCAACACCTGCGCAAGCAACTACGACTCGCAAGACTGACTATCTACCAAACAACAGGTAATAGGATGTGTCCAAGGCAATTTAATGGCTGCAAGGGATATCACGGGTACAAAAACTAGAGCATCGCATCATAGATAGCAATAGATCAACATGAAGAAATAAAGACTATAAAAGTAAGATAGGTAGAAAGGGGGAGAATGCTCGCCTGAAAACATTGCCGAAGGTTCATCCGAAGATCGGGTCGACTCTCGCATCAACTCATCGGCCTAATCCGTGAAGAAACAAAACACTAAAAGAAACACCGGATGCACTATTTAATACTACGGCAGAAGATCGGGCATGATGCATGTATGATGTATGACATGGCGAGGATGCAATGCGATTAGGCCATATTAAGCGAAACCAGGGTCCCGACAATTAATTAAACGGTTCATGTTGTTTAGATACCCCACAATTTAAATGTTGCATTAACAAGGCAAAAGATAGCACCGGTTCGCTACACAAATTTTAATGGGGCCAATATTAGGCTATATTTGCCCGCATATGACCTCCATATTTAATTATGAGGTGAATCGACATAATGCCCCCAACACCCACAATATGTATGCAAACATGTTCATTTAATATGCAACAAGATCAATATCATTTATAAAATAGGGATCCGAGACAAGGGGTCACACATGAGGCGGTGGTCTTGGTTCGATGTGGTTCGGGTTCGGACTCCGGGAACGGGCTTCGGAATCCGTGAGGCGATCTTGGTGCTCCGTGTACGAGAATCTTTGGCTCCCTATCGATGATTCAGAGGTTCCGACTTGGTTTGCCGATGGAGAACTTGGGCTTGGGATCTTGATTGTCGGTGTCGGTCTCGGGTCTTGACATCGGTAGGCCTTGGTGATGATTATGCCGACTTCGAGAGGCTTGCAAAAGCCTTCTGCTAGAGGCATAGCACAGCACACGACATTGGTCATGAAACAGAACGGGGATCACAGGAACATAGCGAGGAGGCCCTGTTTCACTCGAACGTTAACTCAAACACCTTGAAGACGTGGTTGGGGAGGTCCCTGGCGGAGGCGAGGAGGACCACCGACGACCGAAACAATTGAAGAAACAGGCCCTCGTGTGGACAGCCCAAAGTGGACAGAACTGGCAGAGGGAAGGCGCTTGCAGAGGTGGTCGACGGGGCGGTGCCTGGCGAGGTGGCGGTCGGCGACGAAGTCCGCACGGCGACAGGACGGAGCCGAGGAGGAGAGCGAGGCGGCCGCAGAGATGAGAGGAGGGTCGGAAGGTACAGGGATCCAGGTAGGGTCGCCGGGAAAAGGGAGGACGACGGCCGGTGCTGGCGAGGACGTGACCAGGCGATGGGGCACCAAGGACGGAGGAGGCCCGGGGCGACGCGGCTCGACGGCGACAGAGGGTCATGGTGAGGCGGAGATGGAGAAGGCGACTGCAGCAGAGGGCGCGCCAAGGACAGAAGGGTGCGGGCGGCGGGACCTGAAGTAGAAGGGGACGGGCTCGGGCAGCCGGCGACCGGCTACGGCGATGGGGAGAGCTGGGCCGGGAGGAGAGGAGAGGGCGGCGGCGGGATCGTCCAGAGAAGGAAGGTTCGAGGCAAGAGGAGAGACGCGGGGGTTGGTGGGCGATAGTGTGGGGTAGGATGGGGCTAGGAAGATCGAGCGGGGTCTGGGGAGGGTCGGTCGTGGTGGGGTCTGCTCGCAGGCGTGTCGAGTAGTGTGCGTGTACCGCCTGGGGAGGATGCGTGCGACGGGGAGAGGGAGTGGGGTGAGGGGTGGGTGTTAGCTGGGAGGAAGGTTTAGGGTTAGGGTTAGGAGATTTTAGGGTTTGGGGTAGTAGGCAGTTGGCTTGCTGGGCCTTTTGGGTCTGGCCGGCAGCTGCCTCCCCCGATACAAAATATTTTATATTTAATATTTTTCCTGTTTTATGTATGAGGCCTTTTATAAATAATTTTAGACAAAACAAAATATTCGGGAAGACCGAGATTTCAATTTGAAATAGAGAAGGGGATAATTAGAAAACAATATAGGCTTTTGGGGAATAGGTTTAGTCAAACACATGCATGATGATGTCAAGATGATGCGCAACATACAAACAACCGCGATTTTCTAGTAGTGGTTTTACCCGGGGTGCTAAAACTGATGCCCTCTGTTTGCTTTCTCGTGACCCAGAACGACGTCTTCGTCCACACCCGTGAGCACCTGAGCCGCCGCTCGACTCCGACGTGCGATTCAGGTAAAACGAGACCGCCCCTCGCCTTCCCTTTGGTACTATCTTGATCGCCAGGCCTTTGCGCATCTCCTAAACCATCTGGCTCATGCTAGGTCGACGCAGAACCTCAACAACGTCTTCGACAGCAAGCAACTGACGCCGCCAGCAACTCCGACGAGCTTCCTCGGCCACTACAGCGCGCCCCTTGACAAACCATCACCACCCTGAGCATCAGCATCGCACGGCGAGCTTGGTAAGCCCCTTCCCCCTCTCCCACGCGACCTAGAATGTCGGTAGCAGTTTTGACAGAGGCGTCGCCGCCTGTCGCCGCTGCCAGCGCCGCCACTGGATGGTCGAGTGCTAAGCGCCGTTAGATCTAGATCCTGCGGATACGATAGAACCTGGACGAAGCGGTACGATTCAATCTGAGCCACACGATTAAGTTAGATCCAGCGGCTCAGGAGCGTGATACGACGCGAACCGGTACACGCCAATCAGAGCGTGACGCGTGGCTAGAGATTAGATTTAAACATAGGATTTGAATCTATTAGTGGTTTGAAATTGTTTTAGCTATAACTTTTGATCCCCACGTTCAAATTTGACAAATTTTATATTAATGGAATTAGGAGAACAAGCCCTTTTCTAAATATGCAATGCGTTTAGTGTTTTGCTTCTGTTAAAATGGTTTTATTTACAGAAACATGTGTAGGGCTATTTTGAGTATATGAATTGTTTGAGAAATGTTTTGAGGTTTAAATAAATGTTGTTTGGCAAGTTTTGAACTTGTTTATGAACCAGTACTGTGCACTTGTCTTGTTGTGTTTATAAAATCATCACATATCATATTGCATGCATTCATATATTTTCGTTTGTATATATTTTGTATGTGATTTGTTGCTATGATTTTATGTGTAGATTTTGGTGCCAATAGTGATTGTGATTGTGAGGAGTGTAACTACTCTCCAAACTACCAAGGCAAGTGGTGCTTCATGATATTTTCATCCCTATGTTTTCTACTAAACATTAGAAATATTTTGCTAGTCTTGCATGTTATATTTTGCTTATATGCCATGTTGGGAAATCCTAGTAGTTGTAGAATTTCTAGGAAATTTCTAAGTTAAGATGCTTATCTATGCCATGCTTAGCCTAGCTACTAACAACCAAGGGTGGTGAAATATACATGCTATGATGAAAATATTTCTAAGTCTTTGGACTTGTGTTTTTCCTAATAAAACAACTAAGTGAATGAAACACCTGGGTGGAATGGAAGGAATGGTTTATGTTGAGTGGTTACACAAGGCCCATTTCTATGGCTTACCTTGTGTATCTCACTTGTGGGAAGCCACCCAGGAACAAAGATATTTTAGAGGCCAAATGTTAAGAAGCTTCTAGTGCAGCCACTTGGCAATATGGGCTCTGCCAGGATCATATAGGTTGCAATAACTTAGCCATTTGGACAGTTGGTGGTAGTGGGATGATAGGTTGGAGTGCGTCCATTTGGTCTAAGGGAAGGCTTCTAAAAGGTCCTGTCTTGGTGAAAATCAAGGCTTGTGGGGAAAGTGCACAACCTCTGCAGATGGAAGAATCTAAGTACTTAGCCATGTCCATGGAAAAGGACAACTTGAGCATCAACACATGGAAGCTATCAAGAATCTCTTCATCCCAATTTCTAAGTAAAACTTGTGGGTGAACAAGGGTGAAGGACCTCAATGTCTATTGGTGGTTCCTTGGGAAAAGTTTTGACAAAGAAAAACTTAGTGTTTTCAACTAATAGGCAAAACCTATTTTGAGCAAAGCAAGCCAAGCTACACTTAGCCAAATTGCTTATAGTATCTAGTCCACCTAAATTATACTAAGGTATCACTTGCCAATACTATTCCAATGTATTGACCCACTGTGGCTGTAACTTGTGATGTTGCAGGTTACTCTGATGAGGATTAGGAGTCATGAGTCTACACTCAACATGTTTGCCTGTGGCACATGAATATGAAGACTTTTATCTATTTACTTGTTTAAAACTCTTGTACTAGGCTTGTGGCCTTGGAGTTGTAAAGAATATGTTGTCTCTGGAATGACTAATAATGACCTTTGTTTCTATGTACTTAATCTTAAACTCTGGATGCTAGCATTGATCCAGGGACTAGCATTGCAATCACAGGGATCCTTTTCCTTTATAAAGGAGGAATTTTACAAAACTGCCAATACTCAAAATGAAGGACAAAGCATAGGATATTCCGAAGCTTATCCAGGACTAGAATGTAACGTATGGCCGGACTGCCGCACAAACTACCCTCACTATAGTGATGAGTTACCATAGCAAGATGCAAATATATATGGAACGTCACCAAGGCCATCCCAACGAGGATGATGAGGGTAACCCACAATACATCAAGGCCATCCAAGAGTCTTGTGAAGGTTATGCTTGTCGCATGGCAGAGATGACGAACTACATGAAGCTATTTTTCCCCGCAGTCGTAGTGCCTCCTTCTCACAAAGATCCAGAAGACAACCTCGTCGAAGACGAAGAAGCCTCCGAGTCTCCTGAGCAAGATGAAGATATCGACTCCAGCGCTCCAAGGTCTCCACCACCACAGGAATCTGTAGCATAACATTTATGCATTATCCTGAAACTTTTATATGGTCTGTAATGATGGGTACTATATTTTGCGGTTTTACATGCTGCTATGCAAGATCTAATGCTTCATTACTCAGCACTTTGTATATATTTGATGCGTTCTTGCAAATTCCTTAAGCACTCTATGTTTACACTTATCGTTTTATCTAGATCTCTTGCTCATCCCTTTTATGAGCCGACAAACCTTTAGAACAGAAACTTTACTGAGCAACAAAGCGCAATTGCTAAACCAGTTTAAACTCGGAAACAAAGACGGCTTCTAGTACCAAATATTCATTACTCGGAAAATTCCTGCCTCTTAGCAATCAGATAAAAACCAAAGTATAAACATAAAATGAGATTTACACCCGAAGGTAATAGTTTTATAGGTTTCCAAAAATCATAACCAGAATGAATATGAGCATAAAGTACTTTCAATAATCCTGGTATTTTTGAAATTGACATGCTCTTTTGGAAATAAGATGGTAAAAACTCCTCAGAAAATTATGAGGGAACCCATACTTTATTTCACTTTGAACATGTACATATGATTACAAGGAAATATAACTAAGATATCAGGGACGTAGCTGTGCAACATTCCATGGACGGTCTAATTCATCCGGGTCCGTACTACCACCATCTCTCTTTCTCTTCCAAGTATCAGGTCTTTCCTTGATTGGTCTCATGCCGATTAAATAGTGTGCCCCGCTATGCAGAACTCGGTTGATCATAAAAGTTTCTACTTTCTATTTTGCACGAGTCGGAGAACCAAATCACCCTTTCTGAAAGTATGATTGTGAACTCTATGACTATGATACTTGCATAACTGTCCTGGGAATGGCCATAGCAGTCGATACAAGGGGTAGCAATTGTGTTGAAGTAGGGCAAGAGAGAGTCGCCATCTTTGGATCGAGATGGGGGCAAGACAAAGGGTTTACCTAGGTTCGGCCCCTCGTAAGGTAAATACTACTTCCTGCTTCCTTGTATTAACGTGGAATGAGATTACAAGGTGAGCGAAATCTACATATGGGCAGCGAGTCACAAGGATGGGGTAGTTAATAGCTCGTGAGTACAATGTTAACCCTAGGGATGCTTATGTGGGGGTCCCTTGCTATGGTTTTATAAGATTTCAACCAAATCAGTAAGGTTTCGGGCGGTTTACCTAATCCGACTGGGCTTAGCTATGGTCCTGGGCCTTCGTGTCTAGTCGTCGGTCTTCATTGAAGCCTTGTTTCCAGTTACCGTCATTGCTAGCCCACTTAACATTGTCTTGGGCTAGTCGCTTCCTGCCTTCCTGGATACCCCGATTAGCATATCCCCATCAGTAGTCCACGAGTGCATCAGGGGTTCGATGTAGGTGTTAACTTGGCAGTCAGAGCAGGTGAATCCAGGTGGACACCTAGTCGAATCAGTGACGAACTCGTCCCATGAAGGGAGAAGCCTTTGAACTTCAGTCGTAGCTTTAGAAAATTGTTTTTCTTCAAGTCGCCTTGCTGAGTCGATTGGAGTGAGAGAGTGATATAGGTTACTAGTCAATTTTACCGAAGTTGGACCATTTAAAATGGTCAAAATAGTCGTTAGTTAATTCTTAACGGTAACTTTAGCGAAATTATTGCGAGGCAATGGCTAACTCTGCTATAGGTAGGCGATACCTTCGTATAATGCGTGATGCGTGGAGGCAGGCAGATATCACCCACTTTATCTCTCCTCCATTGTCTTCACCGCCTACGCCTGCCCCCGATCCGGATCTCCATTTATCGCGCGCTTGCATCCATGGAGCCCGTGTGGGCCAAATCCAAGTGCAACACTGCACTACTACAGTCCTTTTAGGACATAGGTAACCTGATTGTAACATCCCAAAAATACTAAACTTGGATCATTAAACTCTAATCATCAAAATTAGGGTTAACAAAAACTTTGCTAAATAAAAATATGAAAGCATGCATGTGAGTATGCATTTTATTTTGAATCCTTTTGAACCAATGTGTTTGTGTGTTCCTTTGCTTGTAAATGGATGCTTAGGTGAAATAAACATCATCTAAACAATTCCCAAACTTTTCTCAAAAACAAATAAATTAAAACAAAGATAAATGAGTGAATGGTCATTTTGACCAATTTAACTCCCATGCCTACTTTGGCTGTCTCAAACTTTCAGGACTTAACAGAAACTTTTCTGGATCTTTGCACCCCTTGATTCTACTCATAACAAAGTATCAAGGCCCACTTTGTGATCATCCAGAAACATTCAAATGCATAGTTTAAAGGATAGTTCAAAACTGAATCTTTATCATATGGGAAAATACCACTTTTTCAAAAACCACTCAAACAAGCTCGAATTTCAAAACCCAAGCATCTGCAGACTCACCAGGACCAACCTAGCACACCCACCAAAAATCTTTTCAAATTTCAAAACTTGAATTCTTGCGGCCATTTCAAACACTTGGCAAGAACAAATCAAACTGGCCTAACTTCACTGTTTGGAGCAGTAATTTGGCTAAGCAATGTTAACCATTGATCACCCTTGTCTCCCCCAGTGCCAACCAGTGCTTGGACAAACCCTAGCCCCTACCGTTTGCCCCATGCCATGCCAACCCGAGCATCCCCTTGCCAGCCGACAATGGCTAGCTAGCCAGAGCAAGCACCAAGCCTAAAAAACATGTCTAGGAGGCAGCCAACACCCCACCGCCACTCCCTGTCCATTGCTTGAACCCTGCCAGCCACTGGACCACACGCACGAACAAGGCCAAGCTCGCCAGCAACCATGCCGAGAGCACGCCCAGAGCGCCACACTCGACCGACGCCCACAGACCGCTTGCCGCCCTCGCCGCGTGCATATGTGATCACCACCGTCCCAGCAACCCCGCAGACATGCTCGTTCGCCGCCGCGCGGACAATGCGTGCTGTGCGCCATTAAATCTTCCGTCGGGCACCCGCAGAGCACCGTCACGTTCCGACCAAACCGCACCGCCCCACGTCTCGCCACCGTGTCGTTGAGAATCGCCAGGGAGCACCGCACTGCCCCCTACCGTCGCCCATGCCGATAGCCGTCTGTACCTTCGACCACGACGAGCTCACCTTGCGCCCCGTTGGTCCACTCTAGCCACTATAAATAGAGGCCACCCCCAGCCGAATTGAGCACACCATCTCACTCCCCTCTCCTCACTGATCGTGCCACCCCGTTCCCGGAGCAAGGCGAGCAGCACTTCGCCGGAATTTCACCGGAGCCTGCCGCTGTTGGATAAGAAGGGGGCCAGCGATTGGAGCCGCCCCAGGAGAAGCTGCCGGTACCAGGAGGTTCGCCATCGTTGACTTCGTTGTTCGCCCGCCTCGCCGACCCTCGCCTGAACCCCGGTGAACCCCCAACTACCCCCACTGGCCACGCTAGGTTTCTGTCTCGTCGGCGTTGCCCAAAGTCGACGATGACCCTCAGCCGTTGGATTAGAACCAGATCGAACGCCCCACATCGCCCCATACCGCTTCGCACCCCTGTCTCACTGACGCGTGGGGACAGCGACTTAACCAGCCCGCGTAAGCGCTGTGCTTAGCAGGCCGGCCCAGTATCGCTTCCCGCGGAACCCAGTTATTTGAATTTAACCATTTTCATTTTATTTCAAACAAACATCTGTACCCAGTTTCAAAAATCAACCAAGGTCGATTCAGTGAACCAAATTGAATGAAACCAATTTTGCTAGAAAGGTCTGGGAATGCTGAATCCAAGCCCGTTGGATTCAAGTCATTTGGATCTGTAGATCATCCTGAGTAAAAATAACAATGCAGAAGCTTTTCTGCATTCAAACATTTTTCAAATTAAAACCATAATAGTTTTTGAGTTGATTCCAACTCTCAAAAATCACATTTAACCATACCTTTCAGAATATATAAAAATATATAGGTTAACTTACAGAAATAATGTTCAACTAATAAAAGAATGCTACATAGGCATTTCTAGTCACTTTATTTAATTAAAATAAAAGGGTAAAACCTTATTAAATCGTGACACCACTTTAAATCACATTCCCATGGACTAAAATATGTGGTGATGACATGTGTCAACATGATCCCCTGTTTGGTTTGGAGAATATTAAATCTTAAGTAGTTTTTCAATGAGTAGAAATTACTTTTCTAAAAATAAAAGGATTTAAACCAAGATTTAATCTTGTAAAGTTAGTGATGATGCTAGATCATCTATAGCACCCTTTTGTGTGATGATTGAAAGTAGTTAAGTATTGTTTGGTGATTGTGTACATCGTATTTATTTATAGACGCTAGTACCGACCAAGGATACGAGGAGGAAGGAGGATTCTACGAAGAAGAAGCCGAGGAGAACATCAACCACTACTCTACACAAGGCAAGCCTAATGCTACTAGTTGAATGTGCAAGCTAACACTTGCAATTTAGCAAGCTTATACTGATACTGTGCAAGCAAATACTTGCTTGTCACGATGCCAACTATATGCCTTAAACATAGATGATCCTACCCACTTGATAAACCAATACTAGTTTTTTCTTACAAGCTTATCACTTTATTTCTTTATCAAAGCTATTACCTAGAGTTTACTTCAGTGAATTGTAGATACTAGACAGATATTTGAAGGTCGCATAAAGAGCATAAAATTTGGCCTAAGCTCGATAATCCTGATGTCATCCTAAGACATGAGATTGAACTTAGTTGAAACTCCACTTGTTTACCACCCCTCATTAGTACTTACCCCCACTTGTAGATGCTAGTGCTAAGAATAAAACTTGATCAACTTTAGACGGGGATACTTGGAGGAAAAAGGGTTATGAAAACCTTGGAATGATGGATCATTCTATTCAAATGTTTTGGACATGTGTTTGCGAACACCAGATGATTTATGGTGATGAAAATGTTGAGGCATGAGCCTTAGCCCTTTATAAAACTGATGGTTGTCTGGATGCGATACCATTCCAATTTTATCGTACAACCACAATACCCGAGAATTGGGTAGGGCTTGACTAGAAACTTATATACCTTAGTATTAGTTCCCTCACGGCCAAGGTCTGAGATGAGGCTACCTTGTGAAGATTGTCCACATGTGTAGTACCCAAGATGTCAGTTGGTCATGGTTGGGAGGCCAAACTCACAGGAGAGGTGCTTATACTAGGGCGTGTAATTGAAAGGTTAGGATTGATTATCCGCATACTGAGTATGGTGAATTCAGGATTTGTTCCTGACGGATGTATCGAATGTTGTGGTGAAAGTGTACAATCTCTTCAGAGTGTCAAACTATTCGAATAGCCTTGTCCGCGGTTATGGATAGTTGGAGTGGCCATACTGTTCCCCCGTCAGAATTTTCCAAAATGACTTGTGAAATGAATTGAGACTTTGACTTGACCACAACAGAGTTGTGGCATGAGATACAAGTTCCCACTTAGGTGTTATAAAACTTCAACTAGCATTTGTTGCTTTTAAACTTAGTAGAGATAAATCTGGCTTTTGCAAACAACCCTAGAGCCTAGTGTCCTATTATCAAAAACCCCTTTTACTTGTCAGTATTAGTTTGCGAGTACTTAAAGAGTACTAATGGCTTTGTCCCTGGCTATTCCCATGGCCAGACTATGAAGAGGAGTACCTGGAGGATGGACCCCAGGAAGGTTACGACAACTAGGATCATCTCCCATCGTCAGCATTGCCTGTGACCCCGAAGATGGAGCTTCGCCTATGCTACCGTTATTATTACGTATTCCGCTGCTTGAAGTTGTATTAAGAACTGGATCATCAGATCCCTATTTGTGTAAGACCTTATGTATGGTCTGTAATGGATGATGTACTGTGGTATCCAATTCTGTTATGTCTCGCAAAAATGGTAATCCTGGGATTGCGATGTATGGCATAACATGCATCTAGGATTAAAAATCCGGTTGTTGACAAGTTGGTATCAGAGCCATCCTGACCATAGGAGACCCTAGTTAGACTGGACGTTTGAATCAAAAACTTAGTTTCAAAACCAAAGAAAACAAATATTTACAAAAACTTATTCTCATTATTATCCCTTTGATTCTTTCATGAAAATTCATGTTCCTCAAAAACTCTTGCAAAATACATAAAATATTGACACACTTAATCACTCTACTAACTTACTCATCCTATATTATTATAGATGGACGTGAAGTACAGCAAGTTTTATTAGTTGGGGAATGGAGGTGACCTTATCTTTGAGAGGGATTTGGACCAGCTTTCAGAACTTCTGGAGCGTCCGCACCCCGAGTTCTTCAGAGCTCAGCTCAATGATCAAGGAGGAGAAGATCTGCAGTGGCTGATTGTTGCAAGTCTCCGAGGAAAGATTGAACCTCCCACTACTGAGGGAATTCAGTTTACCTTAAGAGAGAACAACTGGCTCGATGGACTTGCCGGAGCCATGCAGGAAGCTCTTTCCCGTCTGTGTGGGCAGAGCATCAATCAGATCAAGGGAACCCGCTTTGAGTTTTTCCCAAGGCGTGATGCAAATGGACAACCACTCACCCTAAGCTGAACACTCAATTGGACCACCTTAGCTTCAAGATGTACGATCGTCAGCAGGAATTGGATAACTGTCGTGACTACTCCAACCACAAGTCTTCCATCATCAAGACGAAGGGTCAAACCATCGCCATGCTAGCAAAGGATCGCAAGTCTCGCCGCCGTCAGCTCGACAAGAAGGAGAGCATCATTGCCCGTCTTCGCCACCGTATCTCATCTTTGGACGAGACCATCCACGAGAGAGACATGCAGTTGGAAGAAAGGGAGAATGCCGGAGAGGATCTTCATGGAGACCCCTACTCCTATCTCAGCGATGATAATGATTTTCTGGAGGATCAGGCTATGGACTTCTTCACCGATGAGGATGATTTCGCCTTCATCGATGATAATGAGGATGATGAAGCCACAGATTCCAAGGAGTAGTACCACTTGAGCACTAGCATAGTGAGTAGTAGTCAGTCCCACTGTATAGTAGTTTTCAGAATGGTTCTTAAAACCATCTGTTTTTCTTGTTGCGGTGTGTGTTGTACCGTGTGCTATGAATGAATGAAAAGCAAGTTGCTAGAAAAATCTGAGTCAAACTTTTCAAAATCCCAGAACCTTAGAAATTTCCCTCTTTTCTCATGATCTATCTCAATCTCCAGATGCCACGCGGAGGAAGTGGTTCATCCCCAGACCCAATATTGCAGATCCTGCAAATTTTGACTTCTGACCGTGAAGCTGAAAGAGCCGAACGTCAAGCCAACCTAGCCACCCTGCAGCAGATAGCCCAGCTAGCCCACAACAACCAAGGCCACGGAAATCAGGACAACCATGGATCTAAGCTCAAGAATTTTTAGAATACCAACCCACCTATTTTCACTAAGTCAGAAGAACCCCTAGACGCCGATGATTGGCTGCAAACCATAGAAAATAACCTCGAATTCACCGGAGTGGAAGCCAACGAGAAAGTTCTGTTCGCCACCCACTATCTAGCCGGAGATGCCAGGGCATGGTGGAACAGTGTTCGCGCAATGACCGGAGGCCAGATGATGACCTGGGAGTAATTCAAGGTCAAGTTTAGCAGAACCCGTGTGCCACCGGGTTTGATCAAGAGGATGAGAGACGAGTTCAGAGAATTGAAGCAATAAAGGATGATCGTAGTGGAATACCATGACAAATTCTTGTCATTAGCTAGGTATGCCCCGGATGAGATCTACACCGAAGCCAAGAAGAAAGAAAGATTCCTGAATGGTCTGCATGATGAGATGCAGACAGTGTTAGTCAATATCCCCTTTGCAGATATCGAAGCCCTTGTCGACTCTGCCATCCAGATGGAAGGAAATATCAACCAAGCCAATGAGAACCGCAAGCTGTAGTGGTATTGCCGATGAGTACGCCATGGAGGGGTCCTCATAGTGCGTGTTTAGAGACGTGGGGTAAGGCGGACGATTGACGGGTACGAGGTAACACAGCTTACCCAGGTTCAGATCCTAGAACGGTGGCGGAATCCTACTCCTGCTATAAATCACTATAATTGTAATACGCCGAGTTACAGAGATTATGTTCATTGTGCGAGGTGACTAGAAAGTCTAGGTTATCGTTTGAAGTTGTGCCCTAAAGTCTCCCATAGGCCCGACTTATATAGTCGCCAGGTCCTAGGGTTATAGAGAAAATTCCTAGACGGACAGGTTACAGAGTTCTACACCGTCTATTACTAGTCTTGTGTATCTTGCACTCCAAGGCTCCGGGTACGCTGGTGACTCCACCATAGCCTTCCTTTATCCGGCATGGGCCTCCCTTATGGATCCACCTAACTGGGCCGCCCAGCAGGCCATAGGCCTTGCTACCGACTATGGGCCACCCGGGTTAGTCGGATAAGAGACATGCTATGAGGATACCCATATAGAATATCCCCAACAGTAGCCCCCGAAGAACTCCGAGATCTTGCGCCATATTGCCTCTTCCCGTGGAATGCTCCGTCTAGATGGATGTCGGCAAATCGTCAAGCAACATCTTGTAGTCCTCCCAAAGAACCCTGCAAAGGTTTTCTCCATCTTCTATGAGTAAGTCAGAAAAATGCTGAATCTTCCATCGTACGCTCCCGTTGTCGGATTAGATCCGTCCATGCCGGAATCTTCGATGGGACGGCTCATCCACCATATGCAGAGAACGTAATCATATACGCTTTTCCCGTGCGAGCAATACGAACCGTTGGCGGCGGCGGTTGGGGACGTGGCCAAATTACCGCGCACGTTCACGAACACGTCGTCTACGCGGCAACCGTCCGATTAGCTGCACAAATCTTGACGTAGAGTTAGATAAATAGTAATCATGGGACACTTGCCACTTTTTCACCCCATTCTCTCGCGTCATCGTCTTCTACCTCCAGCCGCGCGCCTCCTCGAGCTCTCCGCGAAAACCTCAAGAAACCCTAGCCTCTTGCTTGCACCAGTCGCGTTCTTTCCTTCCTCCATGGCAAGCAGCAGCTCATTCCCATCAATGGCGGCGTCGAGCGAAGCCGCGGCGAAGCAGGCGAGCTCCGTCGTTGTGCCCCCAGAGGGTCTGGTCATCCCCGCATCGGCGGTGATAGAAACCACCGGCGGCGACCCTAATCTAGCGCCCCCTGGAAGAGGAGCCAGACTCGCACAAAGGCGACTGGGGCGGCTCGGACATCACCGGCCGCGACATCCAAGAGATGGTCGTTGAGGGTTACCTCCCTGCGACGGAGGGGCTCACCTGGTGGGCAGCGGCGGCCGGAGAGGTGACCCCCTCTCCCCAAGCCGGAGAGAAAGTATACCTCAAGGCGCAATTGGTACGTGGCGTTTCTTTGCCCATCTCCCACTTCTTCCTATCCGTCTTGAATCACTTCAAGGTCCAACCCCACAACCTTTCCCCCAATAGTATCCTAGTTCTTAGCAACTTCGCGGCACTTTGTGAGGGTTACCTAGGGATTAGGCCTAGGTTAGATTTGTTTGTCTACTTCTTCACCGTCAAACGTGAAGCCGGACACAGCAGGGAGGAGCTTAGAAACTGCGGCACCATAAGCTTCAAGATCCGTCCTGGCCGGTGGTTCCCCGACATCGTAGGCCACGAGTCATGCAAAAATTGGCAGCGGCCGTACTTCTACGGCCCCGACATTCCTTCGGCGGGCCGAGAAGTAACGTACCCGGACTTTGTGGACGGAGCCGCCGCCGAAGTCCCCACATGGCGGTCCCATGCCTCCCTTCCCTCCGACCTCAACGCTTCTCGCGCAATAAGGCGGATAGAGTGGTTTGTAGAGACGGGTCTAACCGGCTTGGACCTAGCCATGTGCTGGTTCATCAGGCGGATCCAACCTCTGCAGCACCGCACGAAGCTTATGCACGAGTACACCGGCGACCGAGGCGATACCCTCCGGATCTCCGAGGACAACTTCTCGAGCGACTCCGTCAAGTTCCGTCTTAAGGACATCGTCAAGGTGAAGGACAAGAAGCATGGCTTCACCCTCACCTACGACATTTTCGTAGACAGAAAGTGCCCAAAGGTAGGTATTTATTTTCCGTGTATGACATTGCTCCAGTTTTTCCGTCTTGCCAATATCATCTTGTCTAACACGATGATTTCTCACTTAACAGCTTAGCGATCCAGAGGAGGGCAACCTGGCCGCCCAAATCTATGATCCCAAGATGAAGGAAGTCACGGTTGTGTCCGACGATGATGCCCCATTGGTGCGAAAGCGGAAGAGCTCCACCTCTGACGCTGCCGACGGAGGCAAGAAGAAGAAGACGGAGGGTGGAGCCTCCAAAAAGAGTACTGTCGCCCTGGAGGCGGAAAAGAAGAAAGCCACCGGGATGTTTGCCAAAGCGCCCCCCCCCCTAGTGTAAGCTTCTTATTCTCCGACATTGTCTTATTTTATCTGTCTTATTCCTGTACTTATGCATTTTGCACATTTCAGGAAGAAAGCGACAACCAGCCTCAAGAAGTCCTCCAAGACTCTTGGGGCTTCTAGAAATATTAAAGATATGATGCATCGCGACTCTTCCCCCGCCATCGCCCCTGCTACTCCTGCCGTCAAGCCCTCCTTCGCTCCGACAGGCTCCCAAGTCAAGGAGGCACCAGGCCCTTCCGCCAAGGAAGTGGATTCTGGCGCCTCTACCGAACTCGCAATTGTCGGCGAGCAGGCGACGCACGAGAGCGCTGCTCTTCAAATGGATGAAGCTCCAGCTAAGGATTCCATCGGTAGCGGCAAGGCGGTGGTGGGTGCTGGTACTTCTGCCGAAGGCGGCTCCTCTACTCCCCAGATACCCTTCGAGTTGCCGAAGATTATTTTCCCGGTGCTTACGCCGGCTAGCACAACTATGGTTCCTGGAGGAGTGCCGTCATCTCCGACATGCAGTCTTGAGGAGCTACTCCGTCAAGCAGACATCTTGCAAAGTAATAGCGTTTCCTTTGGCAAGCTGCTGGCCGAGAGTGCTACAAACCTCAAGATCATCGCACTTGTAAGTTTTACTTTACCTTTTGCATTTCATATGAGTATCCCACTGTAGCCCCCGAGGATGTAGACGGAAAACCATTGGCTTTGCATCTATATGCTCTAAGAGTGACTAAGTTAGAAAAAACTCTCTTTGTAGCCCCCAAGCATTTAGATGGAATGAATTATTCTGACTAGATGCCTTAAGAGTAGCATACACAGTGTTCATAATTATAAGTGTTGTAGCCCCCAAGCTTCTAGTTGTAACTGAATTCATTCCGACCAGATACTTAAAGAAAAGCTAAGCATTTTCCGAGTTAAAACTTCATACTGTAGCCCCCAAGCTTCTAGTTGAGATCTGAATTAGCTCCGACTAGATGCTTTAAAGAAAAGCTAAGCATATTGCTAAGTTAAAAACTCTCGTTGTATCCCCCGAGCATCTAAGTGGAAAATTTCCGACTAGAAGCTCTAAGCGGACTAAACAACGGCTTGACTTTGTGTTTGTTTTCATAGAACGAGAATGCTCGGAGGGGCATGGCCAACGATAAGTACCAGAAGATGCGCGCGGACCTTGAAGCTGAAAAGGGTAAAACCGCCATCTTGAAGGAACAGATCATCAAAAACAAGAGTCTGTTTTCTTTTTGCGCACTTCTGTCTTACTTTTGTGCCTTCCTTCTTCGAGTACTCACGGTGCACTTTGTTTTCTCCGACTTGCAGAGCATGTCGCCAGGGCCAAGGATATTGTCGAGCAGTCCAAGCACATTCAGCAGCTGGACAGCGAGAACAAGATCCTTAAGAAGGAGAGGGAAGAAATGCTGAAGATGCACGAGGATTCCATGAAAGCCCTGCAGGACTCCGCCTCCACTGAGATCAATCGCTTGAAGGAGGAGCTTGCGATCCTAAAGGATCAGAAGCAAGCTGCCGATGCACAAAACCTTCGCCATAGCGAGGCGTTTAAGCTCCTTCAAAAAGAGAAGGAATCTTTGGCGGACGTCGTCTGGCAAGCTAAGGCCAGCATCTTCAGTAAGTTTCCTCCGCCTTGTAGCTCTGTAGTCTGGATACTTAGAATTTATTGAACTCATGCAATTCTTATCGGAATTTTCAGCGCCTATGGGCTTAACCCGCTCGCCTCCTTCGGACAAGGAATGCATGATTCTTGCCGGCAACTTCATCAATACCGCCATCACCCAAGACAAGGAGATTGCCAAGCCCCTCCAAATTTATATCAAGGCCTCCGACTCCGTGGTGAAGTACTCGGATATTCTGCGCCGAGCCCCCAAGCGTGTCGCGAGCTGGAAAGCTTCATGTGCACGGGCTGGCGCTAGGATGGCTTTGTCCATGGTGAAGGTGCACTATGAAGGTGCCGACATCGACACGGTGACATCTGGTATCCCCGACGTGGATGATGATGGCAAGGAGATCGATCACGAAGCCATACTGTCATAACTCGTGGGCTATGACACCAGGGTTGCCGAGTTGGTGGACGTCGACGTCTTCGTGCCCAGGAACTTTCTTGACAACGCCGACCCTGAATCCTCCGAGTCTCGTCACAGTGGTGACGTTGAAGGTGAATCTCCGGCTGGTGATGATGCGGCCTCCAAGTCCCCTGCACCCAAGGAGTGAAAAACACTATGTAATTCTTGTTTCACCTCTGGAGTGTGCATTGAAAAAACTTGGTGATGTAATCTTAAGGCGGAAAACAATTGTTGTCGTATCCTGCTACTTAAGAATTAATGCCCAGTATGTATATATTGTTTAAGCAAGTGATGGCTTATCCGTTACTCTGGTTCTTATGCTTGACTTTTCGTGAGTCGGAATACTCGTTGTCAGAACCATGCGCTTAGGTGATCATGCCCAATGGCACCGTCAATAACCTGAGCACAAAATCGCCGACAATAAGTGCCGAAAGTCACTACTCAAGAATCCACATAAAAACAACAAAGAACATGTAGACCAGAAAACTTAAGCTAACGCCCGTAGGCGGAATTTTCACAAGTGCAATCGCAAATCTTGTGCATAAAGGTTGATATGATCCAAAAATGAACACTAAAGGAGGTAAAAGACTCAGCAATATGAGTGAACCAAAGAGCTTTATTTCATTGATCATATAAGAGGTACACGATTAGATAAAAATGCTAAGTGTAGAAAGGATGTAGCTGTGCTATGTTCCATGGTCGATCAAGCTCCGGGTAATCATCATCCGGGTCACGTCGCTTACGCTTATGATCCTCGTTGGGTCTATCCTTGATCTCACGATTATCGACAAGGTAGTAAGACCATTGAGCAGCGCCTTGCTTATGATGAACGGTCCTTCCAATGGCGGGGATAAATTGTGTGACTTCTTCTGCTTAAGTCGGAGTACTAAATCCCCCTCTTTAAACGAGCGATGCCGGACGCGGCGACTATGGTAGCTGCGTAGCTTCTGCTGGTAGATGGCGGATCTTTGGCATGCCAAAATGCGCTCCTCCTCGAGAAGGTCCACATCAATTTGTCTGGATTCTTCAGCGTCATCTTCGTCGTAGGCGGCAACTCTTGGTGCATCGTGGAGGATGTCGGAGGGTAGGATGGCTTCTGCTCCATATACCATGAAGTAAGGGGTGTAGCCAGTGGATCTGTTAGGTATAGTTCGTAAACTCCAGCTGCTCTATGTAGCGGTGCCTCAAGACGTGGCTTGATTCCCTGCAAAATTAATCCATTGGCTCGCTCAACTTGAACATTGGATTGTGGGTGTGCCACAGACGCAAGGTCAAGTTGAGCCGGTGGATTGTGGGTGTGCCACAGATGCCTTTGTCCCAGCAGTAGGCCTCCACTTCTCTGAGTGATAGGTTGCTTCCGTTGTCGGTGATGATGCTATGTGGGAGACCAAATCTCACCACTAGATCCTGGACAAACCTGAGGGCAGTTTCCCCATCAACCTTTCTAATGGGTTTAGCTTCTATCCATTTGGTGAATTTGTCAACTGCTACAAGCAGATGCGTAAACCCACACGGTGACGTTTGTAACGGTCCCACCATGTCTAGCCCCAGACTACAAACGGCCAAGTTATTGGTATTGTTCGCAATTCTTCAGCAGGGACATGTGGTTGTCGGGCATAATACTGGCATCCTGTGTATGTTTCAACCAGCTTGTCGGCGTCCGCCTTCGCGGTCAGCCAGTAGAATCCTTGCCGGAAGGCTTTCGCGACCAATGATTGAGGAGCGGCGTGATGCCCGCAATCTCCGAGATGGATTTCGCGTTGGATTTCCATACCTTCTAGCTGGGAAACACACTTTAGGTATACACTAGTAGTGCTCCTTTTGTAGAGTTGCCCATTGATTATGGTATAACCCTTTGCTCGTCGTACTATCTGCCGTCTTTCGACCTCGTCTTCGGGCAAAGTTCCGTGTTCGAGATATTCCATGAACGGTTTTGTCCAAGCCGGATGGGTCTTTTTCACCATGTTGATGAAAGAATAAGCTCTATCCGGGTTGTCGATGTCGGCGCCCTTCACGGATGGTGTGCGTAGATGCTGTAGGAAAACTCCTGGCGGAATTTGCTTGCGCCCTGATCCAAGTTTAGACAATACATGAGCCGCCTCGTTTTGCTCCCTAGGCACATACTTGACTTTGTAGACCAAGAAGCTCTTGGCTATCTCGTCCACTTCGTCGCGATATGCCGCCATCATAGGGTTCCGCGCATTCCAGGTGCCAGCCACTTGCTGCGCAACCAAGTCGGAATCTCCACAGCAAACTATGCGCTTGATGCCAATATCCTTGGTTACACGCAGTCCGTGAATGAGTTTTTCATACTCCGCCAGGTTGTTTGTAGCCTCAAAGTGGATCTGCAGAACGTAGTGTAACTTGTCTCCGTTTGGTGACTGTAGTAATACACCAGCCCCCGAGCCGTTGAGCATCTTTGATCCGTCAAAGTGCATCACCCAGTACTCTGGTTCCGGCAACGGAGTGGCATCGGGCATCTCCGTCCAATCTGCAGTAAATTCTGCCATGGCTTGTGACTTGATAGCGTCGCGTCTTTTGTAGGTGATCTCGAAGGCGGCAAGTTCAATGCCCCACTTCGAGACCCTTCCTGTAGCGTCGTTGTTGTTGATAATGTCGGACAGTGGAGTCTTGCTCACTACTGTGATTGGGTGCTCCTGAAAGTAATGCCTCAGCTTCCGTGAAGCAAGGAATACTCCATAAGATATCTTTTGGTAGTGCGGGTAACGCTGCTTGGACTCCGTCAAGACCTCGCTTACATAGTAAACTGGTCATTGAACTACGTGCTTATGGCCTGGTTCCTTCCGCTCTACCACGACGATGATGCTGATAACCCGGTTGGTTGCCGCCATGTAAATTAACAGGGGCTCACTAGGCTCGGGTGCTGCAAGGATGGGCGCTGAGGAAAGAATCTCCTTGAGCTACTTCAATGCTGCATTTGCCTCGTCCGTCCACGTGAATTTGTCCGCCTTCTTCAGCAACTTGTACAGCGGTAGAGCCTTCTCTCCAAGTCGGCTGATGAACCGACTAACTGCTGCAACACAACCTGTTAGTCGTTGGATGTCCTTTAGGCATGTCGGACGGTTTATGTTTAAGATGGCCTTGATTTTCTCCGGGTTAACCTCGATTCCACGCTGGGAAACGATGAAGCCCAACAGTTTTCCGGCTGGAACCCCGAATACGTACTTCTTAGGGTTGAGCATCATGTTGTATTTCCGGAGATTATCAAAGGTTTCTTTTAAGTCAGAGATTAAGTCATTAGAATTTTTAGACATCACCGCGATATCGTCCACATAGGCGTGAACGTTCCGACCAATTTTGTCATGAAGGCAATGTTGTATTGTCTGCTGGTAGGTAGCACCTGCATTTTTTTAACCCAAAGGGCATCATGACATAGCAAAACGTGTCGTACGGGGTAGTGAGCGAAGTGGCCAATTGATCCGACTTCCTCATCTTGATCTGGTGGTATCCTAAGTATGCATCGAGAAAACACAAAAGTTCCGAGCCAGCCGTCGAGTCAATGACTTGGTCAATGCGAGGCAAGGAAACGGATCTTTGGGACATGCTTTGTTCAAGCCGGTGTAATCAACGCACATTCTTAATTCATTGGTTCCCTTTTTAGGGATAAGTACAGGATTGGCCACCCATCGGGTGTGAAGGACTTCTCGGATAAACTCAGCCTTAAGTAACCTAGCTATCTCTTTGCCAATGGCACGTCTCTTCTCATCTCCGAAGCGTCGTAGAGGTTGTTTTACTGGTTTACATTTTGGATCTATGTTTAAGCTGTGCTCGGCAAGTTCCCTAGGTACACCTTTCATGTCGGCAGGTTGCCAGGCAAAGATGTCCCTATTCTCATGAGGAACTCGACGAGCGCACTTTCCTATTTGGGATCCAGGTTCGTCCCAATGGCGACGGTCTTGGAGGCATCGCCTACCACAAGTTCCACCGGCTTGGTCTCGATGGCGGCCTTGAACGCAGGAGCGGAGTCGGAGATCTGCTTCTTCGACGCAGGCATCTCTGAGTCATTGACCTTGCTCTGGATCTCCTTGAATTCTTTGCTGTAGAGGACAGCTTCTGCAACGGCTGATTCATTGATCTCGCAGTCCCTTGCCTTGGTAAAGCTTCCGGATACGATGATGATACCGTTTGGTCCAGGTATCTTGAGTTTCTTGTAGACGAAGCATGGATTGGCAATGAATGTGTGGAATATGTCGCGGCCGAATATGACGTGGTACACGCTCTTGAAGGGGACCACCTCAAAGGTCATGTGCTCTTGGCGGTAATTATTAACATCGCCAAAGGCTACCTCTAGTGTAATGCACCCAAGGGACCGAGCCTCTCGTCCAGGAACTACGCCATGGAACACGGTGTTGGTCCGCCTTAGGTTTGCCTCCGTCAGGTTCATCTTCTGAAGTGTATCCAGGTACATGATGTTGATGCTGCTTCCACTATCCACCATGCACTTGGTGAACTCCACGCCGTCAATCAATGGGTTGATGACCATGGCGTACTGGTTCTCCGTGGGCACAAGGTCTGGGTGATCCGTCCTATCCCAAGTGATTGGAACCTCCGACCTTCGCAGGTATTGGGGGACTAGGGGGAGAGTGGCCATCAGGATCCTTAGAGAGGTCTTCTATTGTCGGACGGTGGGGGTGCCAAGGAAAGTGTGGTAGAATGGGGCCTTCTGTGCAAAGGGGTTCTTGCCCTTGTCGTCTCTCTTGGCAGCGTGCTTGGGGTCAATGTCCTCGTCCATGTCACTTGAATCCTTGGACTCCTCCTCCTTCTTCTTCCCCTTGCCCTTGCCTCGTGGTCTGTTCTTCCGACTTTTCTTGTAGCCGGACTCCGGGTCTTCCTTGAGGTCGTTGACGAACTTGCAGTGTCGATTGGTATGGGTGGCCTTGCCGTTGGCGTCGAGGTGTACGAGGCACGGAATATCGCGGTACTCTTCGTAGGTTTGGGGAACGCAGAGCAGTGCCGAGTTTGTTTCACTTCCTCACTGCTGCCCACGGCCTGCTACCCTTCCTCGTCCACGTTGTCCGCCTTCTCCTCGTCCTACAAAAGTCATGGCGACCATGTCGGTATATTGCTCTTCTTCTGGAGCGGTTTTCCGCTTTGTACTGCTGTTCCTTCGAGCTTGGGTTGGAACGGCTATTGCCGGCAAAGAGCCACGACCATCATCGTCGGCAGCTATGAACTCACTAGCTAACTGAATCATCTGATTCAAGTCAAGCTGATGATTGTCTTGCAAGCTCTTTAGCTTATGTCGGAGTAACGTGCCCCTTTCCAATCCATCGATGAAGGCGGCCATAGCGGTCTAGGCGTCCACTCCTGCGCAGGAATTCTTCATGTCCAGCCAGCGGGAGAGGTAGGCGCGAGATGTCTCGTCTTTCTCTTGCACGCACCGCTGTAGATCGCCCCCAGTGCAGGGACGCTTGTATGTACCCTCAAAGTTTTTGGTGAACACTTCTTGCATGTCCAACCAGTTGTAGATAGATTTCTCCGCCAAGTCGTCTATCCATTGATGGGCCGTACCCGCCAACATTAACGGGAGGTACTTGACGGCGACGTTGGGGTTGCCTCCAGCAATCTCCACCGCGTTGCCGTAGTCCTGCAACCATGTGGCGGGCTTGGCGGTGCCGTCATAGGGCTTGATGGTCTTGTCAATCCGGAAACCTTTGGGGTAAGTTGCAGACCATATTGCAGGTCCAAAGCAACATGGTCCCAGGTATGGTCCTTCCCGGGCCTCGTGGATCTTATCGATCCATGAACGTGCATCGTATGGCTCCGGGTTCTTCTTCTTGTTGTCAACAGGGGATGGGCTGCATGAACGACGCGGTCCTCTTCCGTCATGGTGACTGCTTGGTGGTTAAGGAGGCGGAGGTGGCGGTGGGTTAGCCTTCTTGTTGTTACCCTCCTGCGACGCTTCACGCCTATCACGGTTGCTTGTCGGACGCGGAGGGTCATAGCGCGACCTACTCTTATGTCCTTGGTGGCGCTCTCCATCATGACGGGTCTGTGCTGCGTTGTCGCGGATGACGATGCCGCACTGCTTTGGAGGGGGCATATCCGTATGACGGTGAGTCTTGTAATCTTCCTGACGTCGAGGGGATCGAGGTGGTGGCGAGCGGCGGCGAGGTTGGGCTCTTTCTCCATGGTCGGAGGATATGGGGATAGCATCCTTCCTGTTGCGCGCATCCCTCCGTCTTCGTTCTGATGAACCTGTCCGCTATCCGACATCCTGAGGAGATCTATCCCTTGGCGGTTTGTACTGGCTAGATCGGCAGAGCGCTAGGTCAGACTAAAGCCTCTGAGAGGTGGCCTTTTCCTGCTGCTTTACCACCTTCGCCACTAGGTCATAAACCTGCTCGACTGCCTCCGGCGATCTATCCTTCTCCAGAAGGGTCTTGGCGACGACGAGGTTAAGGAGTGGGGTGGGCATCACCTGCTTGCCTTCACTATCAATGTATGGCTTGGCCTATGCCGGCTTCGAGGGAGCCCATCCTAGGTTGCGCCGTACACCAGGATCGTTGATGACGTGAGCCGGAGCTTTCTTAGCCTTCTGCTGTTGTAGCAGAGTCTTGTACTCGGCCTCCATTTCTCTTGCTTTCTCTATGGACTTATGCGTGTTGACCAGATCTCGATCTAGTTTAGCGCCTTGCTCCGCGATGGCCTGCGCCTCCTCCAGCAGCTGCTGGCGCTTCTCGTCAAGCTGAGTCACGTTACGGATATGATCAACGGTTAGAGGCTCAACGAGGAGATTGTCATACATCACTCTATCAGCTGGAGTAACATGGGCTACTGCCGATGTGGATGCTGGGTGCGGCAAGTTCGCGGTGTTGTTGTTGCTCGGACCGGTGCCGAGTTCCTGCGGCTGCTACACTGGGTTAGGCGGAGGCGGATGACCTTTGCGCGATCAATGTCGTCAACAATTAGTGGCCCCTTCCCCTTATCCAGTGTCGTAGGCGAAGCTTGCCCGGGCTGGTCTTCATCCATCGCTGTCCCAATGGTGACGAACACCCCTTGAGACATGACGGTGTTATTAGCTTGCTCGTCGCGCGAGTACTCCTCCTCCATCTCCTGCATAGCGGAGTCTAGCTCTTCTGGACTTAAGTCTATTTCCTCTGAATCTGCACTAAAATCAGCATAAAGCGTGTCAATGATAGAGTCGGAGGGTGCCAGGACTTCCTCGATGACGGGCGGTGGGGGTGCAACGGACTCGACGATGACTAGAAGTGGTGGTGCTGCTGCAACGATGGCGGCCGGAGGCGGTGGTGGTGGTGGCTGAATCGGAGGGGCTCCGTCGATGAGCGCAAGCACTGTCTGAGCTGCCGCTTCAGCCTCCGTGTAGTTGTTGACGGTGTTCACCATGCCTTCGAAGGTGAGGCGTCCTGATGCCTATTGCCGTCTTAGAGAATGTCGGAGAAGCGTGCCATGGTCTAGTCCTTCCACAAAGAGATAGATGGCATCATCATTGTGGTAGTTGGCCAGATCGGCTCGTATACAGAGCCACCTGGACAGGTAATCGCGGGGGTTTTTGCCCTCTCTCTGAATGCGGCGCGCCAGATCGAAGATGGTAACCACGCCTACGAACTTGGATCTCTGCTGTCCAGACGCACGGGCGAAGCCGGCGGATTTGCAGCGATCTTCCACCTTTATCTCCTGCACTTGGGCGGTTTGGGTGGGTCTTGAATTTTTCCGATCTTTGCCGGCAAACTCCGAAGAGAGATCTAACATCGATCCTTCCGCGAACGTATCCTTCCCGTAGGCGGTCCGTGCGGGTCTTGATGCCCCTCCGACTCCCAGGGAACTAGTGCTCGAGTCGGTTTCGCCGATGAAGAGGTGGATGTCTCCTATAGGAACGATCGAACACCGCGTAGGGTTAGTCTTCGCCGGGATCCAGAACTCGTCGCGGGGGGGGGGGGGGGGGGGGACGGTCGGAACGTTGCCGGAGAAGAGAACGCGACCGATGGCTACGGTTTCACCAATTCCCGCGAAGATCTTGGTCCTCGCCCGCTGAAGAGCCTGAAGCGCCTCGAGCCCCACGGTGGGCGCCAACTGTCGTGGTATTGCCGACGAGTACGCCATGGAGGGGTCCTCACAGTGCGTGTTTAGAGACGTGGGGTAAGGCGGACGGTTGACGGGTACGAGGTAACACAGCTTACCCAGGTTCAGATCCCACAACGGTGGCGGAATCCTACTCCTGCTATAAATCACTATAATGGCAATACGCCGAGTTACAGAGATTATGTTCGCTGTGCGAGGTGACTAGAAAGTCTAGGTTATCGTTTTAAGTTGTGCGCTAAAGGCTCCCATAGGCCGGACTTATATAGTCGCCAGGTCCTAGGGTTACAGGGAAAAGTCCTAGCCGGACAGGTTACAGAGTTCTACACCGTCTATTACTAGTCTTGTGTATCTTGCACTCCAAGGCTCCGGGTACGCTGGTGACTCCACCGTAGCCTTCCTTTATCCGGCATGGGCCTCCCTTCTGGATCCACCTAACTGGGCCGCCCAGAAGGCCATAGGCCATTCTACCGACTATGGGCCACCCGGGTTAGTCGGATAAGAGACATGCTATGAGGATACCCATATAGCATATCCCCAACACAAGCGTCGCATGATGCATAAGCCAGGAACCCATTAGACCCCAAAGTATCGCCCTAACCCATCTCCCGGATTTGCCCAAGAACCCACAGACCCCCGATGAACCGTCCGACCTATCCCAACCGTGGAAACCCTAGGCCCTGAGGAAATCACAACAACCCCGGCAACGCTAGCAATTTCAACTGTGCCCCACCCAAGTTCAACAACAACAATGCTACCGCCAACACCAACACTGCCCCGAGGACTAGAAGCAATGTCGTGCCTGTAGCAGCAAAGGACAAGTCGCAAGTGACTTGTTATGACTGTGGAAATGAGGGTCACTACTCCAACAAGTTCCACAACAAGAAGAATGCCACAGCACCCAATGCCAATGTCCTAGCTCAGCAACAGCGTCGTGTTCAACCAGGAAGAAGGT
This sequence comes from Avena sativa, assembly GCA_916181665.1. Classification (NCBI taxonomy): domain Eukaryota; kingdom Viridiplantae; phylum Streptophyta; class Magnoliopsida; order Poales; family Poaceae; genus Avena; species Avena sativa. Next base: position 124,932,454 of record OV702280.1, read on the forward strand.
TTGCAATGGTCGTCTTTTTCTCATGCATGCTGAAGAAGCTCAGGAAGCACCAGACGTCGTGTTGGGTATGTTTTCTGTTAATTCAGTACTTGCACGAGTGTTGTTTGATTCTGGTGCATCACACTCATTTGTCACCGAAGAATTTGCATGCACTAGTAAAATTTAACCAACCAAACTGAAGCATGTTATGATTGTTCAAATTCCCGGTTCAACCACCAAGGCTAGGCAAATTTGCAAAGCCGTCCCTATCCGAATCCATGGCATAGATTTTTATGCTAATCTGATAGTACTCGGAACTAAAGGTTTGGAAGTAGTACTAGGAATGGATTGGATGTCCAAACATAAAGGATTGATTGACTGTGCCAAGAAAGCCATAACCATGACCAGTACAGCCGGAATATCAGTCGAGCATATATCTGAAACCTTACCTCGTCAATTCAAGTGCAACAAGAGTATAGCCAACCTACCATTGACCAAGTCCGGATAGTCTGTGAATACCCCGATGTATTTCCAGATGTTTTGCCCGGTATGCCCCCAGATCGGGATATCGAGTTTATCATTGAACTAATCCCCGGAACCGGACCCATAGCCCAGAAACCATATAGTATTAACCCGTCTGAGCTAGCAGAACTGAAGAAGTTAATTGGATTCCATGTTGGAAATTGGATTGATTCAACCAAGTGCGTCACCTTGGAGATCACCTGTCTTGTTTGTGGACAAGAAGGATGGAGGTAACCGTTTGTGTACGGATTATCAGAAGTTGAATGATGTCACCATCAAGAACAAATACCCCTTGCCCAAGATAGAAGATCTGTTTGATCAGTTGACCGGTGCCAAAGTGTTTTCTAAGATTGATCTTAGAACAGGCTATCATCAACTCAAGATTCACACAGAGGATATTCCAAAGACTGCCTTTACCACCAGATATGGATTGTACCAGTATACAGTCATGTCTTTTGGATTAACCAATGCCCCCGCTTACTTCATGAATCTCATGAATAAGATTTTTATGGACTTCGTGGATAAGTTTGTCGTTGTTTTCATCGATGACATTCTGATTTATTCCAAATCAGAAGAAGAACATGAGCTACACCTAAGGACCATTCTTGGAACCCTTAGAGAGCATCAGCTGTATGCGAAGTTTAGTAAATATGAATTCTGGTTACAGGAGGTAGGATTCCTCGGTCACATTGTATCAGCCGGAGGAATTTCCGTTGACCCTGCAAAGGTAAAAGACGTCGAGGATTGGCAAGCCCCAACCACTCAAACCCAAGTTCGTGCATTTCTCGGATTGGCGGGATACTACCGCAAGTTTGTTGAAGGATTCTCGAGTATCGCCAGACCCATGACCCAATTACCGAAGAAGGACAAGAATTTTGAACGGACCAACAAATGTGAAGCGAGTTATCAAGAACTCAAGAGGAGATTGATTTCAGCCCCAATCTTGATCATGCCGGATATCACGAAACCCTTCGATGTGTATTGTGATGCATCCAAGATCGGTCTCGGATGTGTGCTAATGCAAGAAGGCAAAGTTATATCTTATCTATCTCGACAACTGAAGCAACATGAGCAAAATTACCCAACCCATGACCTCGAACTCGCAGCCGTAGTTCTAGCCCTGAAGACATGGAGGCATTACCTGATGGGAAATCGTTGTGAGATTTATTCGGATCACAAGAGCCTGAAGTATATATTCACTCAGAAGGAGCTGAATATGATGCAGAGAAGATGGATTGAGCTAATCAAGGATTACAATCTGGACAACCACTATCACCCTGGTAAAGCCAATGTGGTAGCCGATTTCCTTAGCAGATTGCCGTGCCGATTGAACTCCATGATTTTGAAGGAGCAACCAAGTTTGCACAGAGAGATGGAAGATTTTCGAATGGAATTAGTGAGTGAAGGATGTTTGGCTAGCATAGAACTTAAGCCCATTTTGATCAGTCAGATTAAAGAGGCGCAGAAGGGAAATGCTAGTATCGACGGAACCAAGCGTCGTATCGGTACAGGCAAAGTACCCGGATTCACCGAACGCGAAGAAGGAGTTCTGTGGTACAAAGGACGCCTTTGTGTACCAGCAGATTCTGAGTTGAAAGAAGTGATTCTGAAGGAGGCTCATGATACTCTTTATTCTATCCATCCCGGAGGAACTAAGATGTATCAAGATTTAAAAGAGCAATTTTGGTGGCATAAGATGAAGAGAGAAATCAGAAGCTATATCGCCAAGTGTGATATATGTCAGCGAGTCAAGGAAGGACATCAAAGACCCGCTGGATTGTTGCAACCCTTGCAGATTCTGGAACGGAAATGGGATTCCGTTGGAATGGACTTTATCACTGGACTGCCTACTTCTAGTAGGGGAAATGACTCTATCTGGGTCATAGTGGACCGATTGTCCAAAGTCGCCCATTTCTTACCCGTCAAGACCACATAGCAGATTTCGAAGCTAGCGGAGTTATACATCGCTAGAATAGTTAGTTTGCATGGAGTCCCCAAGAACATCGTATCGGGTCGAGGAACTCAGTTTACCTCGAGATTCTGGAAGAAAGTTCAAGAAGGTTTAGGAACCCGCCTAGATTTCAGCACCACGTATCACCCTCAGACGGATGGACAAACGAAACGAGTAAACCAAATACTCAAAGATATGCTGAGAGCATGTGTGCTAGAATATGGATCCAAGTGGGAAAACTGTCTGTCGTTTGCAGAATTTTCATACAATAACAGTTATCAAGCCAGTTTGCAAATGGCCCCATTTGAATTCATGTACGGAAGGAAGTGTCGCACCCCTTTGAATTGGTCGGAAGTAGGAGGGAGTCAGATTTTCGGACCCGTCATCCTACGAGAAGCAGAAGAGAAGGTTCACAAGATTCGTGAGCACCTCAAGATAGCCCAGTCTAGACAGAAGAGTTACACCGACAAGAGACGTCGAGACCTCGCCTTCAACATAGGAGATTTTGTATATCTGAAAGTGTCGCCACTAAAGGGAATGCAGCGTTTCCAACTCAAGGGAAAGTTAGCCCCCGGATATATCAGACCCTTCAAGATTCTGAACCGTCGAGGAGAAGTGTCGTATCAATTGGAACTACCCGAAGAGATGTCAGCTGTGCATAATGCGTTCCATATCTCGTTAGGTCGCTAGTGTCTCGAAGTCCCAGAGAAGACCGAAGTGTTCAAGAATATCGACCACCGGACCATAGAAATCAACGATGACCTGACCTATCCCGAAGTACCCATCCGTATTTTGGAAGAATCTTTCAGAACTACCCGAACCCAAAGCATCAAGTTTCTCAAAATTCAGGGGAGCAACCACACAGAAGAGGAAGCTACCTGGGAGCGCGAAGATCACATCAGGACGAAGTTTCCCGATCTATTCAAATCCTAGGTAATCTTTTTTGTCCTTTTTCAAATCTCGGGACGAGATTTTGTTTAAGGGGGGAAGGTTTGTAACATCCCAAAAATACTAAACTTGGATCATCAAACTCTAATCATCAAAATTAGGGTTAACAAAAACTTTGCTAAATAAAAATATGAAAGCATGCATGTGAGTATGCATTTTATTTTGAATCCTTTTGAACCAACTTATTTGTGTGTTCCTTTGCTTGTAAATGGATGCTTAGGTGAAATAAACATCATCTAAAAAATTCCCAAACTTTTCTCAAAACAAATAAATCAAAACAAAGATAAATGAGTGAATGGTCATTTTGACCAATTTAACTCCCATGCCTACTTTGGCTGTCTCAAACTTTCAGAACTTAACAAAAACTTTTCTGGATCTTTGCACCCCTTCATTGTACTCATAACAAAGTATGAAGGACCACTTTGTGATCATCCAGAAACATTCAAATGCATAGTTTAAAGGACAGTTCAAAATTGAATCTTTATCATATGGGAAGATCCCACTTTTTCAAAAACCACTCAAACAAGCTCGACTTTCAAAACCCAAGCATCTGCAGACTCACCAGCACCAACCTAGCACACCCACCAAAAATCTTTTCAAAATTCAACTCTTGAATTCTTGCGGCCATTTCATCAAACACTTGGCAGAAACAAATCAAACTGGCCTAAGTTCACTGTTTGGAGCAGTAATTTGGCTAAGCAATGTTCACCATTGATCACCCTTGTCTCCCCCAATGCCAACCAGTGCTTGGACAAACCCTAGCCCCTACCCTTTGCCCCATGCCATGCCAACCCGAGCATCCCCTTGCCAGCCGACAATGTCTATCTAGCCAGAGCAAGCACCAAGCCTAAACAACATGTCTAGGAGGCAGCCAACACCCCACCGCCACTCCCTGTCCAGCGCTCGAACCATGCAAGCCACTGGACCACACGCACGAACCATGCCAAGCTCGCCAGCAACCATGCCGAGAGCACGCCCAAAGCAACACACTCGACCGACGCCCACAGACCGCGCGCCGCCCTCGCCGCGTGCATACGTGATCACCACCGTCCCAGCAACCCCGCAGACATGCTCATTTGCCGCCGCGCGGACCACGCGCACTGTGCGCCATTTAATCTTCCGTCGGGCACGCGCAGAGCACCGTCGCGTTCCGACCAAACCGCACCGCCCCACGTCTCGCCACCGTGTCGGTTAGCATCGCCAGGGAGCACCGCACCGCCCCCTACTGTCGCCCACACCGATAGCCGTCTGTACCGTCGACCATGACGAGCCCACCTTGCGCCCCGTCGGTCCCCTCTCGCCACTATAAATAGAGCCCACCCCCAGCCGAATTGAGCACACCATCTCACTCCCCTCTCCTCATTGATCGTGCCACCCCGTTCCCAGAGCAAGGCGAGCAGCACTTCGTCGAAATTTAACCGGAGCCTGCCGCTGTTGGAGAAGAAGGGGGCCAGCGATTGGAGCCGCCCCAGGAGAAGCTGCCGGTACCAGGAGATTCGCCGTCGTCGACTTCGTCGTTCGCCCGCCTTGCCGACCCTCACCTGAACCCCGGTGAGCCCCAACGACCCACACTGGCCGCGCTAGGTTTATGTCTCGCCGGTGTTTCCCAACGTCGACGATGACCCTCAGCCGTTGCATTAGAACCAGATCGAACGCCCCACATCGCCCCATACCGCTTCGCACCCCCCTGTCTCACTAACGCGTGGGGACAGCGACTTAACCAGCCCACGTAAGCGCTGTGCTTAGTAGGCCGGCCCAGTATCGCTTCCCGCGCAGCCCAGTTATTTGAATTTAACCTTTTTCGTTTTATTTCAAACACACTTCTGTACCTAGTTTCAAAAATCAACCCAGGTCGATTCATTGAACCAAATTGAAGGAAACCAATTTTGTTAGAAAATTCTGGGAATGCTGAATCCAAGCCCGTTGGATTCAAGTCATTTGGATCTATAGATCATCCTGAGTAAAAATAACAAGGCAGAATCTTTTCTGCATTCAAACATTTTTCAAATTAAAACCATAATAGTTTTTGAGTTGATTCCAACTCTCAAAAATCACATTTAACCATACCTTTCAGAATATATAAAAATATATAGATTTACTTATAGAAATAATGTTCAAGAAATAAAAGAATGCTACATAGGCATTTCTAGTCACTTTATTTAATTAAAATAAAAGGGTAAAACCTTATTAAATTGTGACACCACTTTAAATCACATTCCCATGGACTAAAATATGTGGTGATGACATGTGTCAACATGATCCCATGTTTGGTTTGGAGAATATTAAATGTTAAGTAGTTTTTCAATGAGTAGCAATTACTTTTCTAAAAATAAAAGGATTTAAATCAAGCTTTAATCTTGTAAAGTTAGTGATGATGCTAGATTATCTATAGGACCCTTTTGTGTGATGATTGAAAGTAATTAAGTATTGTTTGGTGATTGTGTACATCGTATTTATTTATAGACGCTAGTACCGACCAAGGATACGAGGAGGAAGGAGGATTCTACGAAGAAGAAGCCGAGGAGAACTTCAACCACTGCTCTGCACAAGGCAAGTCTAATGCTACTAGTTGAATGTGCAAGCTAACACTTGCAATTTAGCAAGCTTATACTAATACTGTGCAAGCCAATACTTGCTTGTCACCCTGCCAACTATATGCCTTAAACATAGATGATCCTACCCACTTGATAAACCAATCCTAGTTTTTGCTTACAAGCTTATGACTTTATTTCTTTATCGAAGCTATTACCTAGAGTTTACTTCAGTGAATTGTAGATACTAGACATATATTTGAAGGTTGCATAAAGAGCATAAAATTTGGCCTAAGCTCGATAATCCTGATGTCATCCTAAGACATGAGATTGAACTTAGTTGAAACTCCACTTGTTTACCACCCCTCATTAGTACTTACCCCCACTTGTAGATGCTAGTGCTAAGCATAAAAAGGGTTATGAAAACCTTGGAATGATGGATCATTCTATTGAAATGTTTTGGACATGTGTTTCTGAACACCAGATGATTTATGGTGATGAAAATGTTGAGGCATGAGCCTTAGCCCTTTATAAAACTGATGGTTGTCTGGATGCGATACCATTCCAATTTTATCGTACAACCACAATACCGGAGAATTGGGTAGGGCTTGACTGTAAACTTATATACCTTAGTATTAGTTCCCTCACGGCCAAGGTCTAAGCTGAGGCTACCTTGTGAAGATTGTCCACCTGTGAAGTACCCAAGATGACAGTTGGTCATGGTTGGGAGGCCAAACTCACAGGAGAGGTGCTTATACTAGGGCGTGTAATTGAAAGGTTAGGATTGATTATCCGCATACTGAGTATGGTGAATTCAGGATTTGTTCCTGACGGATGTATCGAATGTTCTGGTGAAAGTGTACAATCTCTATAGAGTGTCAAACTATTCGAATAGCCGCGTCCACAGTTATGGACGGTTGGAGTGGCCATACTGTTCCCCAGTCAGACTTTTCCAAAATGACTTGTGAAAGGAATTGAGACTTTGACTTGACCACATCAGAGTTGTGGCATGAGATACAAGTTCCCACTTAGGTGTTATAAAACTTCAACTAGCCTTCGTTGCTTTTAAACTTAGTAGAGATAAATCTGGCTTTTGCAAAACAACCCTAGAGCCTAGTGTCCTATTATCAAAAACCCCTTTTACTTATCAGTATTAGTTTGCGAGTACTTAAAGAGTACTCATGGCTTTGTCCCTGGCTATTCCCATGGCCAGACTATGAAGAGGAGTACCTGGAGGATGGACCCCAGGAAGTTTAGGACAACTAGGATCATCTCCCATCGTCAGCATTTCTTGTGACCCCGAAGATGGAGCTTCGCCTACGCTACTGTTATTATTACGTATTCCGCTACTTGAAGTTGTATTAAGAACTGGATCATGAGATCCCTATTTATGTAAGACCTTATGTATGGTCTGTAATGTATGATGTACTGTGGTATCCAATTCTGTTATGTCTCGCAAAAATGGTAATCCTGGGATTGCGATGTCTGGCATAACATGCATCTAGGATTAAAAATCCGGGTGTTGACACTGATTAAGGGAAGATAGCTCGTTCCATTGGTGAATGATAGTTAGCCACGACCTCGCTCAGGAGAATTTATCTCCTTCATTAACCACCTAGAGCATGGCTTAGGATTCCCCACATATGAAGCTAAGGTAAAAGGGCAAAGCCCTCAAGGAACTAGACCGGGTCAAAGAATGACTAGGTAGAGTTATATAGAGGTTGGTCAAATAAGGCCTGGCTTAAACCAAGTCAGGTAACTAAAACCCGACTCAGCCGACATATGGGCTATGTCGGCATGCAAGTGCTACTCTTTGTGTCTACAGGTTAGGGATTGGCCGAGTCATACAAGGCGAGGACGAGTCATGGGGAAGCGTGCTCGAGAAAGATAGAGGGCGAACCCTGAAGTCCACACTGCGCACAGTCTCTCTCTCATGAATCTGTCTAGTGCCAAGTGCTACGGATAAGAGCTAGAGGGACAGACGAATAGAAGAGGGTCACGGAGGTGAAAGTTCTTGAGCCCGAAGCTCACATGTCGTGGGCTCTGGGTTATTGCCATCGATAGAAGGGGGACACAGAAAGGCGCTCGCCGAGTTACTATTTTGGGACAAGCATATTCCACGAATATGCTTATCCATGTCAGCCCTAGATGTAACTTGTCCACCCCTTTATAAGGAGGGTCAGGGCCTCTTGAGAGAGGGATCGATTCATTTTCTACTTTGCACTAGCTATAGCTTCTTCTTCCTCTCTCTCAAACAGCTCGAGGAGTAAGTGTAGCATCAGTGGTGTTGAATAGAGATCTAGTTCTTGTGTTCTGTGTGTAAAATCACTACATCTTCCCTCCCTTGATCCCACTAGCACACATTGGACCCAACTTAAGCCTACCCATGGCATCTACCGTGGCACCACCATGACAGTTGGCGCTCAACGTGGGGCTAGCAGCGGTGCTAGCTAGAGTCAAGATCCGGATGGAAACTTCATCAACACCGGCAAGAGCATCGTCTCCGTCTTAGTCCAGAGATTTTACCTCTAGGACTATGTCAGCAACAATGCAGGCAGCTTCGGAGCGCGACCACCCCCGCGCAATGGCATCTTCGTCATCCTTGGAGCCTACAAGATCTACGTCGGTGTCGACACATCATGCGTCTACCCGCGATGAGTCATCCTCATGGGAGAACCTCCCCTCAGCGCTTCTAGCGGTCCGCATATCACTCGCCCCGCAGGCAGCGTCGAGGTGATGATGACCGCGCCTTCACCAGCAGTAGGTACAGGAGCCGGACCAAGAAAGAACCCGGCAACGAAGGCCGCAGTATATCCGGCAGGGGTAGATGCACCCAAGGTGCATGAGGTAACCCCCAAGGCAGCCCGAGTTAGGTGGCCTCCTTTGGAAAGGCTAGAGAATATCTTGCAGGCAGCTATAGATAACCTAACAACGCCTGTGGACGCCATTGTAAACTCGGCGAATGGACAAGCCGAGTTAGAAGAGACTCGGTTGAAAATGTTAAAAGAGGCTAAGAATGTATCTGAACTGCAGGAGTCCTTTAATCGGACCTTCCGTGAATATGCAAGGGCAAACAAGTTAGATACCAGTCCAACTCAACTAGATGGTTAACAAGGAGCATGAGTCTGTATTGAAGGGAAAAAATCTCCTTGAAATTAACAAGGAGCATGAGTCTTAGCAAGGTGATTTGGATAACTTGGGGTTGCTTTTTTTTTAGATGCTAACCTGGGGTTGCCGAGGTATAGTACCCTAGCAAAGAACCTCAGGGCAACAAATGCTGCAGCCTTAGAGTTGGAGGGTTTAACCGGAGAAGCCCGGCAAAAGCAACAGGAAAGAGTGATTGAGGTGGTACGTATAGCGAACCAGCAAAATGAGAAAATACTCAGGAGTAACCCGGCAAAGCCTGGAGTTTCACGTTTGGTTCATTCGTCTAGAGTTGCCCCGACACTATCGGCTGCCGCGGCATCTTCACCCGGAGGTGGATGAAGAAAGATAAAGTAGTAACCTCGGGAAGAAGGGACAAACATATGGCCCTATATGATCTGGCTATGGCTGTAAAAGCAAATGAAAACCGAGGCAATGGTAGCAGAGGTAACAGTGGGAAAAGAAACCTCGATCACGGCCACAGAGGTTAGGGAAACCACGGGCATGAAAATCCTGATGGAAATAACCTAGCAGGAGGAAGGCATTACCCTCCGCAAGATCACCAGCCGAGGCATGAACCTCGGCAAGGAAGGGATGCAGGACAAGTTCCGCATAACCCAGTGCAAAACATATATAATTTTGGTTATTCAGAGATGCAGAATGCCGGATTTGCTAGGCACAATCCCAATATAGGGGAAGAAAGAGCAGCATATAGAGAGCTTCAGCCGAATGATGTGAGATTGAAACTTGACAGGTTATATAGATCCGATTTATTGGAGGAGCAAGGTCCTCCTAGTCAGGCATGTTTTGGACCCCGAATCATGAGGGAACCACCCGTTCCGAACTTTCAATTTCCAAGAGGTAAGAAACAACAAGATTGGTTGAATGATTATGCTACTGCTGTAAAAATTGCTGAAGGCAACTTGATGTGGGTAGTAAGATACGTCCCCCAGATGTTGGAAGGGCCAGCCAGGGTATGGTTAAATAATCTACCAGTAGGTAACATAAACTGCTGGTTGGATTTCGAGGAAATGTCTGTCAGCAACTTCACCAACACGTATAAAAGGCCTAATAGACCTCAACAGCTTGCTATGTGAAAGCAGAGAACGAATGAGACCGATAGAGAATTTCTGACCCGGTGGTGCAACCTCGGGAATTCCTGCGAAGGGGTGATAGAATCACAGGCAATAGCTTGGTTTGCACAAGGTTGAAGATATGGGAGTGTGTTATGGAAAAGGCTGCAAAGATACATGCCAACTACGTTGGCCGAGACAATCAGAATAGCCGACTGATACACTCTGGGTGATCTGACTCAACCCGGGCTTATGTCGGAAGAAAAACATGATAGCATGAGCATCACACCCGTGATGGTGCCGGATCATCCAAGAGGAATGAATTCCGAGTTAGAAGAACATAGGACAGGTCGGTTTACAGATACAATTCAAATCAGGTAGCAGTCGTGACTCAAGATCAGCCGAATGCAGGGAGCACCCAACGCTAGAAAAACAGCTCTCAATAGTGGACACCAAGGAATGATCGTAAAGAGGAGTGGACTCTGGAGCAAAAGAAGCAGTGGAAAGAAAGACCGGAGTATACGTTTGAATTAATGCTGGATCAGCCAGGCAAGTTTCACATGCCAAACCCAGAAAAACCAGCTAACCACATGACACGTCAGTGTGAATGGATGAAGAATGCGATGGGAAACTCGGGGGCACCTCAGGCGCCGCAGCAGCAGCCACATCAGCCACAACAACCATAGCTTACAAGAGGAAATGCTAAACAATTGATGTTTCCTCCACCACCTCCGAGATATGAGAACCATGATTGAAGGGATGCATTTCACCATGTTGCAAATCAAAGTCAAGACAACAGAACAAACCCCGACAATAATGGCCGCAATGAGTACAGAGAGCACCATCAATCATACTATGTGTTCACCACGGAGCAGCAGGATAAACATAGCGTCCAGTGCCAACACATGGAAGTGAACGCGGTTATGTCGGTAGTTCTGAGATATATGGACTGGTCAGATCAAGAAATAACTAGGAGTATCAGGGACCACCCCGAGATCATGTCGAATCCCGTGTAATATGCTTTAGTGCTTGATCCAACATTTGTCGGGCCAAGCATTAATGTAAAATTCTCAAAGGTGTTGATAAATAATGGAAGTAGGATAAACATCATGTACAATGACACGATGCATAACCTCGACATCCCTCAGAATATGCTTTAGTTGACCAAGACAAATTTCCATGGAATTGTGCCGGGTTTGTCCTGCGAGCCAATTGGAAAGGTCCGGATAGATGTGTTATTCGGCACCAGGGAGAATTGCAGGGCAGAGAACTTGGAGTTTAAAGTGGTGGATCTAGAAGGTTGTTACCATGCACTACTCAGACGGCCAGTCTTGTCAAAGTTTATGACCAATTGTCACATTAGCTACTTGAAGACGAAGATGCCTAGACCACAGGGTGTAATCACGGTTGCAGGAGATTATAGGAGATCGATGGAATGTGCCTCGGCCGGGTCAAATCTGGTCGCGTCTTTGGTAATTGCAAGGGATAAAAGGAGAATTCAGGAGGTTGCAACTTTAGCTCAGTCGACACAACTCAGTATGCCTGCACTTGCTAACCCACATGGATGTGTGTCCTTCCATCCTACTAAGGAGACAAAGAAAATCCAGATTGATGATCAGTTCCCAGAGAGCACCATCACAATTGGTGCCGGCCTGAATGATAAATAGGAAAGCGAGCTCACCAACTTCCTGCGTGAGAATCGGGATATCTTTGCATGGTCTACTCAAGATCTGCAAGGTGTACCAAGGGAGTTGGCTGAGCAATCTTTGCATGTGAGGCCAGGAGCAAGGCCGATGAAGCAACCTCTCCGCAGCTTCGACGAAGACAGGAGAAAAATAATTGGTGATGAAATAGCTCGGCTCCTTACAACCGGGTTTATTATGGAAGTGCTTCATCCGCATTGTCTATCTAATCAGGTGTTGGTTGAGAAGAATAAATATGATCCGAATGTAGCCGTCGTTTGGCGTATGTGAATCGACTACATGAACCTTAATAAGGCATGTGCCAAAGATCCTTTTCCTTTGCCTAGGATAGACCAACTTATTCATTCTCCCGTAGGCTGTGAACTCTAAGAATTTGTAGACGCGTATTTTGGTTTCCACCAGATACCGTTAAACCCTCTTGATCAAATAAAAACTGCATTTATCACCCAGTATGGCGCTTATTGCTATCTTACCATGCCATTCGGCTTGCGCAATAAGGGGCCGCATATCAAAGGTGTATGCAAAAGTGCTTGCATTATCAAATTGGCAAAAATGTCCAAGTATATGTTGATGATGTGGTGATCAAAACCAAAGAGATCCATACGCTCCTATATGATATCCGACAAACATTCGCGAATTTGAGGAGATTTCAAATGAAGCTTAATTCAAAAAATGTACCTTTGGCATACCAACCGTCAAATTACTCGGTTTCCTCGTATCTAGCCAAGGTATAGAGGAAAATCTGACTAAGATTCGGGCAGTGGAAAGGATGGAATTTCCGAAGTGTCTTAATGATGTACAAAAATTGACCAGATGTTTGGCATCCCTAAGTCGGTTTGTGAGTCGACTAGGGGAAAAGGAATTACCCATATATCAATTGATGAAAAAGTCAGATAAATTTATCTGGACACCTCAGGATGATAATGCCTTTCATGAATTAAAGAAAATGCTAGCCACTGCACTAGTCTTGGCCTCACCACTATCAAAAGAGCTGATGTTGCTCTACATAGCAGCGACTAACCGAGTTGTAAGTGTAGTAATAGTGGTTGAGCATGATGAGGAAGGTAAATCGGTACAAAGGCCGATTTATTACCTAAGTCAGGTACTGTCTGCCTCGAAGCAAAATTATCCGCACTACCAAAAAATGGCCTATGGTGTATACATGTCGGCTAAAAAGCTAAAGCATTATTTTGAAGAATACCTTATCAAGGTGATTTGCGATGGGCCAATAGATAACATAATGAGCAATAAATATGCAAGCGACCGAATAGCAAAATGGGCAATTGAGTTATCCCCTTATGCACCTTAATTTGATAGGTGAGATGCAATCAAGTCTCAGGAAGTGGCCGACATTTTTGTCGATTGTGGCCTAAATGCAGTATGAACCCCCACTACCTGATCCGAATTATTGGACGATGCATTTTGATGGATCCAAACTAAGAAATGGGTTAGGAGTCGGGATAGTTCTAACTTCTCCCAAGAAAGACCAGCTGAAGTACGTGCTACAAATACACTTTGCTGCTTCAAACAATGTGGCCGAGTATGAAGCACTTGTTCACGGCCTAAAAATTGCAAAGGAAATTGGCATATGTCGGATTTTATGTTTCGGTGATTCGGACCTAGTAGTCCAACATGTATCATGCCACTGGGATGCGCTGGATGCAAACATGGGTTTATATAGATTCCACGTGCAAAAAATTAGTGGTTATTTCGATGGATGTGAATTTCATCATATACCTCGGGCTAAAAATGATGTCGTGGATACCTTATCAAAACTTGGCTCGACCAGACAATCAATCCCCCACCTGGTATTGCATTAGAGCACCTGAGAAAGCAATCAATCATACCTTCCCCAGAATCCGAGTCAATCCATCTTTCGATAGATCAGGGATCCGAGGTAGTCCCAATGGAGATAGAAAAGAGGAACATAACGAGTAACCCGGGGACTGACTCGGCGAACCCGGGGACTGATTCGGCAAACCCGGTGACGAGGTTTCGACTCGTCAATGCCCATTGTTATGGACTTGGGTTTTGGAGAAGATGGGGATGCTGGAAATCGTGGAACGGTTAACAGACAAGCAACTAGGGGACACGAGATTTACCCAGGTTCAGGCCCCCGGAGGGAAAACCCTACTCCTGCTTGTCTGCTCTTGATTACGGCGGAACCGAAGGTTACATGGGTGCGTAGATTCGATCTGGCGTGGTGGTGCGTATGCGAAAGTATGAGTCAAGAGATCTAGGTTGTACCCTCCTGGCCTTTATATAGACTTAGGCAGGTCCCGGGCATAGTCCTAGTCGGTTACAGGTTCTAGGGTTTTACCCCTTTGAATTTCCTATCTACTCTAGTCTTGCTCTCCAAGGATCCGAAGGAGTCATGGGCCTGGGCCACCCGAAAGTCTCCATGGGCCAGCGTGCATCCGCCGTGGGCCTTCCTTGGGCTGGACTAGGTATGCTGAGGTCACGCACCCTTAGGGTAAAACCATGTCAGTAGCCCCCGAGTGATCAGTTGAATCGTAGATTCGGCTGAGGACTCTTCAATCCTTCGGGTGCAACTATGTATTAACAGTATGTGTGTAGGGATTTTTTATGCGTGTGCCTGACTCACCCGACGGATCAGGGTCAGTTAACTATCTTAGGAAGAAACAACACGATCTTCCTCAGATTAGAGTCCCTCAACTCGAAACTGGAACATATGCTGGCGTAATTCGACTCAGGCCGCGAAGGACTTATAGGAGTGGAATTCCAGTGAATTTAATGGATGTACCCAACGCGTCCTTCAGGATTTTTCATCGCACCTGTTAGCACGGGTTTTTACTAGCAGAGCGCAGTCGTGTGCGTTGCCAGGCCATCAGATGATATATGTAGGTCTTATCTTTGTGTCGTAGACACAGCATCCGAATGTTTGTCACCGCGGAGGTGTTTCGGGTGGCCAAGAGATCGTTGCTCACTCAGCGTTTTGTTGGGGCAGAGTTGCCGAAAAGTTTTTGCATGCTGATCCGAAAGATCGAAGTCGAAGATTTCATAGGGTGCACGACCAGCGCTCCCTATGGGAGTAGCCCCCGAGTGTCTGTTCGAGTCATAGACTCGAGCGGAGACTTTAAATCAAAACATTGTTCAGTTGTTAAGTTCGTAGGACACAAAAATTTTCGGATGCTTAAATCCATTCTCCCTATGGGAGTAGCCCCCGAGTCCGTAGTGGAGTCGTGGACTCGACGTAGGACTCGAATAAATATTTTGTCTTTATTCGTCTTTCGGATGCGCGGCCAGCGCTCCTGATAGGAGTAGCCCCCGAGTATTTAGTCGAATCGAAGATTCGAGTGAGTACTCTTAGATGTGGAGCCGAAGAATTGTAGTTGGTGCTAGTATAGCTTTTGATGACATCAGTGCTGACGATCAATGACCTCAAGCGTCTGCTACGCCAGAGATGACTTGACTGGACGAACGTGGGTCCCACTTGCTGACCTTGAATTGACCGGTCATGCGCGGCGTGGAGATAATTACGGCGTCTCCTCGATTTCTGCGCGTAGTGGACGGCGTGGTAACGACGGTTCATTGTGATGCTGACACGTGTATGGTCAGATCTGCCGTTGGCGTTAGGTCTTCTGGATGGACGGATGTCGTACGTCGTCTTCGTCGTTATAATCATTGGGGAAAGCCGCGGTTTGTTTTCACCGCATCAGTTCTTGTTTTCACTGCCTCCTTGTGCTCTAGCGATTCTTGCTGCGCACTGGGATTTCCTTCCACATTTCCATCTTCCCTTCTGCGATTTCACCCCCGGCGCCACCGTAGCGCAATGGGGAAGCCTAAGAAATCGTCATCTGCCGTTGGTACCAGCGCCGTCGGAGGAAAGAAAGGCGCCACCGCTACCCGTGTCACCGACGGCGGCTGGCGGCGATCAGAGACGCGGGAGAGCGATCTCCGCAAGCTTCGCGAGCGGGGTCTGATCCCGCAAGATAGGGAGGCCGTCAAACTCCCCGGCAATGAGGTAATCCCCCGTCCCCCAGCTGGGTATCGGGTTATGTTTCTTGCCTTCGTTATGCATGGGTTTTCCTTTCTAGTCCACAACTTCCTCCGTGGGCTGCTCTTTCTCTATGGCATCCAACTTCATCATCTTTCGCCCAACTCTCTTCTCCACATTGCTTGCTTCATCACTTTTTGCGAGTGCTGGCTCGGCATTGAGCCGCACTTTGGCCTCTTCCGGAAACTTTATTCTGTGAAGAGGCAGTCTGGTTTGGATGGTGTTTATCCCATTGGGGGTTGCATCATCTCCCTTAGTCCCAATCTTCTTTTCTTTTCTTTTTCCATGTCTGAATTTGTCCAGTACTGGCGGAGGCGATGGTTTTATATCCGCGACTCCGTAGTGCCTGGGCAAGATTTTGGTCTTGTTCCTTTTGACCCCTCCCAAATGATTGAGCCGAATAGGTCTTGGAAAAACAAAATCTTGGATGGCGAGGTGGCGGAGATAGTGGCCCTTTACCGTTGGGTGGAGGATCTCCAGCTGATTCTGGAGAAGGAAGTGAACGGCGTGGACATCATCCGGACGTTTCTTGAGCGTCGGGTGCAGCCTCTCCAAGCGAGAGCGCACCCGATGTTTCTTTATTCTGGGCGCCGTGATCCAACGAGGGTTTCGGCTGAGAAAATCTCCGAGGAGGATCTTGACAGGACCCTTCGCGCGCTGCTGAAGTTCAAGGCCGGAGAGAAAATCCCGGGGAAGTCGCTGACTCCGCCGTTTTCTTCGGCGTTGGCTGTTCCACAGGTGTAGATTTGTGCGCGTAGTGCTTTTTTGTCGACTGCGTATTTATTTCCTTTGTTTGCTAACAAAGTTCCTTCTGGTTTTGCAGAGCTTCAAGGTGCCGGGCATGGTACCGCCATTGCCTGAAAAGTATCCGAATGCCCCGGATAATGATGTGGTGGAGTCCGTGTCCGAACTTCCTTCGGCGCGTTCTCCGGCCGAAGATGCCGATGAGTCGAGTGAGGACCATACGCGCAAACGATCACGGAGCTCCAGCGAGTCTTCGGATGCATCGACTCCTCCGACTCCCAGAAACCCTCTGGTCCTTGAGCGTCATAGTGACGGGCATGGAGATTCTTCCTCTCCCATTCCTGCCATTCCTGTGCGGGCTGTATCCCCGCACCCGCCAGCGAAGCGGAAGAAGGAAGAGAAGAAGGAAGAGAAGAAGGAGGAGAAGAGAGCCCGAAGGACTCCTCCTGTCTTCGACCTGAGCTCATTGGGCTCGTAAGTTTCTTTTTATACTACTGTCCTTTTTCCTTCTTGATTTTGCACTTGTGCTGATTGCTTCGTATGGAGGCATTCCTCCCACGACTCCTCCAGCGATGGTGCGCGGGAGATTATGGGGGTGTCGAAAATTGCGTCTCCTCCTCCTTAGACGGTGGCGACTTCGGGGGGCGCCGCTCCGGATCCTCCTGTGCAGGAGGTGCAGGTGGTTGCGCCTCAGAATTTCGCCAGCGGGCCTTCGGAGTCGCCATCCGAGCATGTGAGTACCTCTGCTTCGTGCCACGGGGGGAGCCCTCGAGTGTCTTCGTGTGTGAATTTTGCTCTTATTACTTTGTGTTGCGCGTAGCCCCCAAGTCCTTTTTCTTACTGTTGTTTCTTTTTCTGCAGCCTTTTGTGCAGGAAGCCAAACGGCTGGTGCAGGAGCGCCTGGTGCTGGAGGCTAACCTTTGGCAGCTTCAAGGTACCTGTTTGCTTTTGGTGCGTCTTTCATTTATTCTGGTCCTGCTCTCTGACGTTTGCTTGTTTTGAATGCAGCGGAACATAATACTTATCTCCGTGAGGTCGACGCCCTCAAGAAGAGCCTTGGTCAATCGGAGAAGAAGGCCGAAACCGCCGTTGGTGCGAAGGAACGCCTCGAGCTAGAGCTGACTAAGACAGCCGAAGCAAAGGAGCGTCTGCAGCAGGAGGCCGCGGACCATGAGGAGCAGCTGGCCACTGTTGCGGCTGCTCGTGAGAGAGAGGTGGCGGGCAAGCTCATGGCTGCTGCCAAGGCTGTTTTGGGTAAGTGTTGTATTTGTGCTTGTTTCTTCTTGTTTCTTGTCTTCTTCGATGCTGCTTTTCTTCATGTCTTCTCTTTTTTTTGTCTTAGATGCCGCAGGCATCGAGTTTGACCGCAGCGCTCTAGAGCACGGTAGTGCTCTAGATGATGCTACTGCAGTGGTCGAAGATCACTGCAGCATCGTCGTCAACTCCCTTGCCAAGGCGAAGGAGGTCCTTGGCTATTTCTACAGGGAGCTTGTCCCTAAGGGCGCGGCCCTCGATGATGTGGATGCTTTGGTGGAGGCTTTGTCAGCCGATGAGCCTGCGGCGTACAAGCGCAAGCAGAAAGGCATCGGCGCGTCCGTCGGGCTAGCGATGGCCTTGGCGGCTGGAGCGGAGCTGGACCTTCCCCAGAACACCTCCCGGATGCCTACAACTGCAGATGGGTCCGAGGTATCTTTTGCTGCCTACTCTGCTCGCTGCAAGCGATATGGGACGAAGCTCATTGATTTGCTATCTGAGTATGCATTGCGGCAGCAGGGCGGGGCCAAAGCTAGGCAGTCCGGCTCCGAGGCGACTCAGGGTGCCGCGTCTTAGGTGTTGTAGGCGTAGGATAATTTGTAGTATGCTTTTGCTGTAAATATTTTGATGAACACAATTCTTGTGCCACGTAGTAGCCTTTTATGTGCTGAATGAATTCGCCTGAGTTGTACTCTACCACTGTCTGAATGTTTGTGTCCTTTGCTTTTCTGCTGTTCTAGGTTCCTTCGGGTGCTGACCCTGTTGACACCTCGCCTGCAGCGCAGCTGCGTCCATCTTTGGATGCTTCCTCGCAACTCGCTTTTCTTCGGGATTGTCTTCGTAGTCTTGAGAAGGAGTTGCTTGGGTTGCGAGGTCACGCCGACGTTTGGAAGTCCAAGGCGGATCATGGTGCAGCCAGAGAGGAGTACTTGATGGCGGAACTGCTTCAGCTGTCTGAGCAACTTCAGTGTAAGTTGTTCTTTGCTTCGAGCTGCAGCTCAGTTCTTCGAATGAGCCTGCTGGCCTTGCCTCTTATTTTGTGCAATTGTCACAGGTGCTAACCTTGCTCCGAGGGAAGAGAAGGAGCGTGTCGCTGTTCGGGTCAATTGCTTGACTCAACAGGACATGGAGGCTGGCGGCTTCTTCTGGATGGATCGTGACCACGCCATGGCTTTGGCGACGGTGCAGGATCGTGTGCACCAGGTTTCGCGGGTGCTTCGCCACGTGCAGACGTCGCTTGCCTCGATGTTGCAAATCATGTTTCCTTTGGATGCCGTACCGACGAGACTTGCGGGTCTTCTGTCGAAGTTTCGGAATGTGAGCAATGTCAAGGAGTTGGTGCGGCAACAGCTCGTCGCAGGAGTGAAGGCTGCTTTGTCTCTTGTGAGGCTGCACCGGCCTGATGTTGATTTGGCTGTTGTGGCAGCTGGCCACCTCCGCGGCCGGATGGTGATGAGTGGGACATGCGTCCACATTACGCAGCTATAAGGCAGTATGCCGAACAGGTCGTAGATTTGTTTGAGCAGCGTGCTCAGGTTATTCTTCAGAATAGGTAGTACCTGTAAAAGAGATAAATGTGAAATTTGTATATTTCGACTAGGCGTGTTGTGCCCTTTGTTGTAAAGGTTTGTTTGCTGTAAGCACGCAGTGCTTTGTTTGAGTGCGTGTCCTTTTCGTTTGCCTGACATTGTCAGCTACTCAGGTGTACACGCATGATCCTCAGTCGATGAAATCGTGAGGTGGGGGGGAGCCCCTGAGTGCGTTTGTAGCATAAAGTAAAGTTGCAAATAATGAACTGGAGTTTGGGGCGAGACACTTAGCTTTATTTATATCGTAATGGAGGAAGTACATTGTTCGGCTGAATAGCCTTGGCTGAAAGCCTTATTGAAAGTAAGGGGGGTAGGTAGCTAGGGGTAGAATCGTCGCAAGTGCGAGATGTTCCATGGGTTGGAGTATGCGACTCCAGACTCCACGTGCTTGAGGCGGTAGGCGCCACCTGGGATGACTTCGGTGATGACGTAGGGTCCTTCCCATGGTGACTCGAATTTCGTCGATCGCTCTTGCTTGAGTCGCAAGACGAGGTCTCCTTCAACGAAGAACCTGGGGCGAAGCCGGCGGCTGTGGTAGTTGTGGAGACTCTGCTGGTACACCGCTGATCGAGCTGCTGCTATGTCTCTTGCTTTGTCGAGTGTGTCGACGGCGTCTTCGAGTGCAGCCGTAGATTCGGCTTCGCTGTAAGCGACCACCCGGGGGGCCTGGTGGCGTACTTCGGCTGGTAGCACGGCTTCGGCTCCGTGCACCATGAAGAACGGTGTGTAGCCTGTGGAGCTGTTTGGCGTGGTCCGTAAGCTCCATAGGACGGATGGTAGCTCTTTCGTCCAGGCTCCTGCTTTCCGATCGAGTGGACTCATGAGGTGCTTCTTGATGCCAGCGCCGATTAGGCCGTTGGCCTTTTCCACTTGCCCGTTCTTTTGCGGGTGTGCCACTGAGGCGTACATGATGTTGATCCCAAGGCCTTCGCAGAAGTCCTCGAATTCCTTGGAGATAAAGTTCGATCCATTGTTGGTGATGATGCTATGCGGTACGCCAAACCTGTAGACAATGGACTCGAAGAACTTGACGGCAGTTTTGCCCTTTTGGTTGGTGACGGGCATGGCCTCGATCCACTTGGTGAATTTGTCGACTGCGACCAGGAGGTAAACGTGTCCCCCTTTCGAGGACTTTGGCAGTTTGCCGATCATGTCGAGGCCCCATTGAGCAAAAGGCCAAGCTATAGGTATGGGTCTGAGCTCTGACCCGGGTGCGTGCGGTTTGTCGGCGAACCGTTGGCATCCGTTGCATCTTCGGACGATGTCCTTTGCGTCACTCATGGCCATTGGCCAGTAGAATCTGGCTCGTAGAGCTTTGGCGACAAGGGAGCAGCTGCCTGCGTGATGGCCGCAGATGCGCTCGTGGATGTCTTGGAGGATGGCTTTCCCGTCACCGATGGTGACGCACCTTTGTAGTACACCCGTAATACTGCGCTTGTACAGCTCGCCATTGATGGTGGTGAAGGATTTTGACCGACGAGATATGCGCCGGGCATCTGTCGGGCTGTCAGGCAGTTCTCCATTTAACAAGAACTGGAGGTATGGTCGCGTCCAAGTTTCTTCGACTGCCATGACCTGCATTAGGTTTACCACGGCAACCTCTGTGTCCAGTTTCTCGGGTCCTTCATGTCCTTCGGGCAGCGTAGCCCCCGAGTGTTCTGCTTCTTCGGGTGATCCCTTAGGGAATTTCCGCTTGATGGATGGCACGCAGATCTGTTCGAGGAACACACCCGGTGGCACCTTTGCGCAGGTGGAGCCGATGTTGGCGAGTCTGTCGGCTTCCTCGTTGCTTTCTCTTCCGACGTGTCAAAGCTCGCAGCCGTCGAATTCTCCTTCGAGTGCGTTGTAGAGTGCGCGATACGCAATCATGTTTTCGGCGTGTGCGTCGCACTCGTTCATCGTCTGCTGGACGACGAGGTTGGAGTCACCGTAGATGACCAGGCGCGTTGCGCCGCATATCTTTGCCATCCTCATGCCATGGATGAGGGCTTCGTATTCGGCCTCGTTGTTGGAAGCGCAGAATTTCATTTGAAGGACGTACTTCATCTTGTCGTCTTGCGGGGAGGTTAGTATGACCCCTGCTACTGCTCCAGCTTCTCGCTTGGAGCCGTCGAAGTGCATCGTCCATGACTGCGACATATCTAGGGTGTCTGGCAGCTGCAGCTCCATCCAATGTACCAGGAAGTCCGGAAGGACTTGAGATTTGATTGCGAGTCGCTTCTCGTAGACGATGTCCAAGGGTGATAGTTCGATGCCCCACAGGGCCACGCGTCCGGTGGCCTCTGGATTATTCAGGATGTTGTTCAGGGGTGCCTCATTGACGACCATCACCTGGTGCTTTTGGAAGTAATGGCTCAGCCGCCGAGCCGTCATGAACACGCCGTAGGCGAGTTTCTGGTAGTGAGGGTACCTCTGCTTTGTTGGTGTCAGTACCTTGCTGAGGTAGTAGATTGGGCGCTGGACCCCGTGGGTCTTGCCTTCTTCGGGTCGTTCGACCACTAGTACGGTGCTGACCACCTGGTGTGTGGCTGCTATGTACAGCAGCAGAGGCTCGCGCTCCTTTGGCGTGACCAAGACGGGCGAGGTGGAGAGAAGCCGCTTGAGGCTTTCGAATGCGTCGTTGGCTTCCGGCATCCACTCGAATTTATCTACTTTGCGTAAGGCCTTCTCGCCCATGCGGCTAATGAATCTTCTTAGCGCCGCTATTCGTCCTGCGAGCTGTTGGACGCCTTTGAGGTTTTTCGGCTTCTCCATAGACATGATGGCTCTGATTTTCTTCGGGTTCGCCTCGATCCCTCGCTGAGAGATGAAGTACCCAAGCATCTGACCCGATGGGATGCCGAAGGCGCATTTATCGGGGTTGAGCTTAATCCTGTAGCGATCGTGATTGTCGAACGTCTCGCGGAGATCGTCGATAAGTGTTCTTGCCTCCTTGGTTTTTATCACTATGTCGTCAACATAGACTTGGACGTTGCGACCGATCTGGTCCTTGAGATAGGCCTGCATGCATCGCTGGTATGTAGCACCTGCGTTCTTTAGCCCGAAGGGCATTGTGTTGTAGCAGAATAATCCGAACGGTGTGATAAACGCCGTTTTCTCTTGATCTTCGACCTTGAGTCGAATTTGGTTATAGCCTGAGTAGGCGTCAAGGAAGGAGAGTTTCTCACAACCTGCAGTTGAATCGATGATCTGATCGATCCGAGGAAGAGGGAAGTGGTCCTTTGGGCAATGCTTGTTTAGTGACGTGAAATCCATGCACATCCGCAGGATGTCCGTGTCCTTCTTTGGGACCATGACTGTGTTTGCAAGCCACTCGCTCTCTTTGATTTCCCTGATGAAGTCTGCAGCGAGTAGTCTGTTGATTTCCTTGCCGATAGCTTCGGCTCATGGCTCGGACAGTCTCCAGATGGACTGCTTGACTGGCTTTGTGTCTGGAAAGACGTTGAGTGCGTGCTCGGCGAATTCCCTGGGAACTCCTGGCATGTCCGCAGGACACCAGGCGAAGATTTCCCAGCGCTCACGGAGGAATTCGACGAGCGCGCCTTCCTATGCGGGGCTGAGGTCGTTGGTAATCAGCGCCGTCTTGGAGGCATCCGTCGGATGGACCTGCACCTTCTTTGTGTTGACGGTGGAGTCGAAAGACATGTCAGGTGTGTTTCTCCTTGTGACTGGGGGTGCCCGATTGTGCGTCACCTCACGGAGCCTTACGAGCTCGTCTTGCATGCCGAAAGATTGGGAGATTTTGTTGAAATCCCTGTCGCATTGGTCCGATCGGGTGAAGCTCCCGTGGACTGTGATGACGCCCTTCGGCCCTGGCATCTTGAGTAGTAGGTATGCGTAGTGTGGGACAGCCAGGAAGCTTGCGAATGCTACACGCCCAAGGATGGCGTGGTATTGTGACGGCCAGCCCACCACTTCAAATTCGAGTCGCTCCTGCCGGAAGTTGTCCGGCTTCCTGAAGATGATGTCGAGCCCTATCTTGCCCAGGGGGAATATGCCCTTCCCTGGAACGATGCCGTGGAACGTTGTGTCTGACTGTTCCAGACTGCATTGCGGGATCCGCATTACTGCTAGAGTGCTTGCGAACATTAGGTTGATGCCGCTGCCACCGTCCATGAAGACGCGACTCATCTCGAAGCCTCCGATCTGCGCCTCCAGCACCAGGGCAGCATGACCTGGGCGAGGGATCTGGCAAGGGTGATCCGCACAAGTGAATGTGATGCAGGACTCTGATCCGCTGAGGTACTCAGGGATGGCAGGTGGGGTTGACATGGCCAGGTTGATTTGTCGGGTGATTTTCTTCTGCACCCTATTCGTGGGGCGTCCCTTCTGGATCATCATCAGTGCTCCTTTCGGTGGGGGGTACCCGTTCCCAGCGTTGTTTTGTGCCGGTGCGACTGGTTGGTTTGGGCCTCCGATAGGTGGCGGTGGAGGAGCTCCATGTGCTATTTCACCTGGCGCATGTGCGTTTCCGAACGCAGGGATTGGGGCTTGTTGCCTCATCTGCACCATGCTTTCGCTGAGCTTCTGGAACTCGCGGTAGTCCTTGAGCATGTGGCTAGCTTTCTTTTTGCCATCCTGCTTGTCGATGTAGAAGTGGATGGTGCATGGACCCGAAAGTTTTTTGTATGCTGAGGGTCCGTTGTCGTGTTCGCGGAGTTACCACGACTGTGCTGGGCGTCCGCCGTCGCGGGAGTTTCCTCCGCGGTATCCTCCACTGTTGCGGCTGTTGTCATTGCGACGGTCGGCGTAGCCGGCCGCGACCATTTCGGGTACGTCGCGATCGTCGTAGACGCGCGATCTCCTCTTGCTACGGCGTTCCCGTCTTCGGCCGTAGTCGTCCTCTTCATCCGATTGTGCTCGGTGAATGCAATCTTCGCCGTCGGCCCACCTGTTGGCGATGTCCATGAGGTGGTCGAGTGTTTTGGGCTTGACGCGCCCAAGTTCCTCCTTGAAATCTTGGCGTTTAACGCCGTCCCTGAAGGCGTCGATGGCCCTCTCTTCGGAGATGTGTGCTTCGGAGTTCTTGGTGGTAGACCAGCGTAGTATGTACGAGCGGATAGATTCGCCCGTTCTCTGAGTGCAGGCTCGTAACTCTTCGATTGAGGCGGGCCTCTTGCTGGTGCCCTTGAAGTTTCGGATGAAGCTGTAAGCTAGCTCCTCCCAGCTTCGGATGGACCCTGATGATAGGCTGCTGAGCCAGAACCGCGCCGCACGTGTCAACTGCAGCTGAAGGCATTGCATGGCGGTTTCTTTGTTACCGCCGTGCAACTTGACGGATGACAGATGGTCACTGAGCCAGGCTTTTGGATCTTGCGTGCCGTTGAACTTCGGAGTATCCGAAGGAAGCTTGAAATTGCGTGGCATCTGTGTTCGCCGAACAGATCTGCTGAAGCATCGGGCTCCACAGAGTTCTCCTTCGTCTTCATCCATCTCGGATTCAGACGAACATGCACGGTTGGCTCGCGCTTTGTCGATTTTGCGCTGTGTAAGCTTGTCTCTGGCGTCGTAGTCGTGTTTATGGTGACACGAGCTCTTCTTCCTTCGAGGAAGGTCGTGCTCCTCTTCCTCTTCGGATGAAGGGGTGGGGCTCCGGTTGTGCCTGGCCGGAGCCTTCTTCTTTGGCTCCGCAGGAGCGTCTTCGTGGAGCGCAGCTCCGACAAGTCCGAGTCCGGTGAGTGCGGACTTATACATGGCTCTTTTCGGGTCCCCCTCCGGAGGTTGGTGGGCTGCGAGATACGCAGTGGCTGCCATGATCGCAGCTTGCGGTGTCTTCGGGATGATGTTGTCGTCAGCGTCCATCTCCATGAACGATGTGTGGAGAGTTTGGGTCACATCACGGCGCTCCTTGGGATCCATGTTCTCCACCCGAGGTGCCCCTTCTTCGTGGGCCCCACAACCCGTGCTACGCACAACATCATCAGTAGATGATTTCTATGACAGCAGCAGATGCAACTCCGATCTGTGCGATCCGCCATCGGATGCAGGGACCTACGGTTCCGGATCTGAAAGCTGCGGCAGCAGCGGACCGATCTACAAGCGCTACCAATGCGCCGCAGTCATCCAGGAGCAGCAAACGCCTAACCCTCCGCCCAACACGAACCCCAACCCGCAGGACAGAAACGGCGGAAACGGCGGGAACAGAAGAAGCCAGTCCCTCCCACCCGACGGGGAAAACAACGGCCACGTCATCCAACTTAGCAAAGAAGGATGGGTCTAGGCACGCCGCGCCGTAGCAGGCGAAATAGTCCTGCCTACAGACGCCTCACGTGAACTACTGATGGCATACCACTACCTCCTCATCGAGGAGTACAAGAAGCAAGACAAGATGCAGGAAACACTTGACAAACGCAAGCAAGCAGCCTCTGAGTCCAGCGCGCGATGAGCTACGCTCTCCGCCATGGACCCCGGCTCTAGCACGAACGGAAACCAAGGAAACAAGCACCGCTCTCGGGTGGAGAACATGGATCCCAAGGAGCGCCGTGATGTGACCCGAACTCTCCACACATCGTTCATGGAGATGGACGCCGACGGCAACATCATCTCGAAGACACCGCAAGCTGCGATCAGGGTAGCCACTGCGTATCTCGCAGCCCACCAACCTCCGGAGGGGGACCCGAAAAGAGCCATGCATAAGTCCGCACTCACCGGACTCGGACTTGTCGGAGCTGCCCTCCACGAAGACGCTCCTGCGGAGCCAAAGAAGAAGGCTCCGGCCAGGCACAACCGGAGCCCCACCCCTTCATCCGAAGAGGAAGAGGAGCACGACCTTCCTCGAAGGAAGAAGAGCTCACATCACCATAAACACGACTACGACGCCAGAGACAAGCTTACACAGCGCAGAATCGACAAAGCGCGATCCAAACGTGCATGTTCGTCTGAATCCGAGATGGACGAAGACGAAGGAGAACTCTGTGGAGCCCGATGCATCAGCAGATCTGTTCGGCGAACACAGATGCCACGCAATTTCAAGCTTCCTTCGGATACTCCGAAGTTCAACGACACGCAAGATCCAAAAGCCTGGCTCAGTGACCATTTGTCATCCGTCAAGTTGCACAGCGGTAACAAAGAAACCGCCATGCAATGCCTTCAGCTGCAGCTGACCGGCGCGGCGCGGTTCTGGCTCAGCAGCCTATCATCAGGGTCCATCCGAAGCTGGGAGGAGCTAGCTTACATCTTCATCCGAAACTTCAAGGGCACCAGCAAGAGGCCCGCCTCAATCGAAGAGTTACGAGCCTGCACTCAAAGAACGGGCGAATCTATCCGCTCGTACATACTACGCTGGTCTACCACCAAGAACTCCGCAGCACACATCTCCGAAGAGAGGGCCATCAACGCCTTCAGGGACGGCGTTAAACGCCAAGATTTCAAGGAGGAACTTGGGCGCGTCAAGCCCAAAACACTCGACCACCTCATGGACATCGCCAACAAGTGGGCCGACGGCGAAGATTGCATTCACCGACCATAATCGGATGAAGAGGACGACTACGGCCGAAGACGGGAACGCCGCAGCAAGAGGAGATCGCGCGTCTACGACGATCGCGACGGACCCGACATGGTCGCGGCCGGCTACGCCGACCGTCGCAATGACAATAGCCGCAATAGTGGAGGATACCGCGGAGGAAACTTCCGCGACGGCGGACGCCCAGCACAGTCGTGGCAACGCCGCGACCGCGACAACGGACCCTCATCATACGACAAACTTTCGGGTCCATGCACCATCCACTTCTACATCGACAAGCAGGATGGCAAAAAGAAAGCTAGCCACATGCTCAAGGACTGTCGCGAGTTCCAGAAGCTCAGCGAAAGCATGGTGCAGATGAGGCAACAAACCCCAATCCCTGCGTTCGGAAACGCACCTACGCCAGGTGAAATAGCACATGGAGCTCCTCCACCGCCACCTATCGGAGGCCCAAACCAACCAGTCGCACCGGCACACTACAACGCCGGGAACGGGTACCCCCCCACCGAAAGGAGCACTGATGATGATCCAAAAGGGACGCCCCACGAATAGGGTGCAGAAGAAAGTCACCCGACAAATCAACCTGGCCGTGGCAACCCCACCTGCCATCCCTCAGTACCTCAGCAGATCGGAGTCCTGCATCACATTCACTCGTGCGGATCACCCTTGCCAGATCCCTCGCCCAGGGCATGATGCCCTGGTGCTGCAGGCGCATATCGGAGGCTTCGAGATGAGTCGCGTCTTCATGGACGGTGGCAGCGGCATCCACCTAATGTTCGCAAGCACTCTAGCAGCAATGCGGATCCCGCAATGCAGTCTGGAACAGTCATACACAACGTTACACGGCATCGTTCTAGGGAAGGGCATATTCCCCCTGGGCCAGATAGGGCTCGACGTCATCTTCGGGAAGCCGGACAACTTCCGGCAGGAGCGACTCGAATTTGAAGTGGTGGACTGGCCATCACAATACCACGCCATCCTTGGGCGTGTAGCATTCGCAAGGTTCCTGGCTGTCCCACACTACGCATACCTACTACTCAAGATGCCAGGGCCAAAGGGCGTCATCACAGTCCACGGGAGCTTCACCCGATCGGACCAATGCGACAGGGATTTCAAGAAAATCTCCCAATCTTTCGGCATGCAAGACGAGCTCGTAAGGCTCCGTGAGGTGACGGACAATGGGGCACCCCCAGTCACAAGGCAAAACGCACCTGACATGTCTTTTGACTCCACCGTCAACACAAAGAAGGTGCAGGTCCATCCGATGGATGCCTCCAAGACGGCGCTGATCGCCAACGACCTCAGCCCCGCATAGGAAGGCGCGCTCGTCGAATTCCTCCATGAGCACTAGGAAATCTTCGCCTGGTGTCATGCGGACATGCCAGGAGTTCCCAGGGAATTTGCCGAGCACGCACTCAACGTCTTTCCAGACACCAAGCAAGTTAAGCAGTCCATCCGGAGACTGTCCGAGCCACGAGCCGAAGCTATCGGCAAGGAAATCAACAGACTACTTGCTGCAGACTTCATCAGGGAAATCAAAGAAAGCGAGTGGCTTGCAAACACAGTCATGGTCCCAAAGAAGGACACGGACATCCTGCGGATGTGCGTGGATTTCACGTCACTAAACAAGCATTGCCCAAAGGACCACTTCCCTCTTCCTCGGATCGATCAGATCATTGATTCAACTGCAGGTTGTGAGAAACTCTCCTTCCTCGACGCCTACTCAGGCTATAACCAGATTCGACTCAAGGTGGAAGATCAAGAGAAAACGACATTTATCACACCGTTCGGAGTATTCTGCTACAACACAATGCCCTTCGGGCGAAAGAACGCAGGTGCTACGTACCAGCGATGCATGCAAGCCTGTATCAAGGACCAGATCGGTCGCAACGTCCAAGTGTATGTTGACGACATAGTGATAAAAACCAAGGAGGCAAGAACACTTATCGACGATCTCCGCGAGACGTTCGACAACCTCGATCGCTATAGGATCAAGCTCAACCCCAAAAAATGTGCCTTCGGCGTCCCATCGGGGCAGCTGCTTGGGTACTTCATCTCTCAGCGAGGGATCGAGGCGAACCCGAAGAAAATCAGAGCCATGATGGCGATGGAGAAGCCGAAAAACCACAAAGGCGTCCAGCAGCTCGCAGGACGAATAGCGGAGCTAAGCAGATTCATCAGCTGCATGGGCGAGAAGGCCTTACCATTCTACCAACTGCTACGCAAAGCAGATAAATTCGAGTGGACGCCGGAAGCCAACGACGCATTCGAAAGCCTCAAGCGGCTTCTCTCCACCTCCCCCGTCTTGGTCACGCCAAAGGAGCGCGAGCCTCTGCTGCTGTACATAGCAGCCACACACCAGGTGGTCAGCACCGTACTAGTGGTCGAACGACCCGAAGAAGGCAAGACCCACGGGGTCCAGCGCCCAATATACTACCTCAGCGAGGTACTGACACCAACAAAGCAGAGGTACCCTCACTACCAGAAACTCGCCTATGGCGTGTTCATGACGGCTCGGCGGCTGAGCCATTACTTCCAAGAGCACCAGGTGATGGTCGTCAATGAGGCACCCCTAAACAGCATCCTGAATAATCCAGAGGCCACAGGACGCGTGGCCCTGTGGGGCATCGAACTGTCACCCTTGGACATCGTCTACAAGAAGCGACTCGCAATCAAATCTCAAGTCCTTCCGGACTTCCTGGTACATTGGATGGAGCTGCAGCTGCCAACCCCAGATATGTCGCAGTCATGGACGATGCACTTCGACAGCTCCAAGCGAGAAGCTGGAGCAGGAGCAGGGGTCATACTAACCTCCCCGCAAGGCGACAAGATGAAGTACATCCTTCAGATGAAATTCCGCGCTTCCAACAACGAGGCCGAATACAAAGCCCTCATCCACGGCATCAGGATGGCAAAGATATGCGGCACAACGCGCCTGGTCATCTACGGTGACTCCAACCTCGTCGTCCAGCAGACGATGAACGAGTGCGACGCACACGCTGAAAACATGATTGCGTACCGCTCACTCTACAACGCACTCGAAGGAGAATTCGACGGCTGCGAGCTTCGACACGTCGGAAGAGAAAGTAACGAGGAAGCCGATAGACTCGCCAACATCGGCTCCACCTGCGCAAAGGTGCCACCGGGTGTGTTCCTCGAACAGATCTGCATGCCATCCATCAAGCGGAAATTCCCCAAGGATCACCCGAAGAAGCAGAACACTCGGGGGCTACGCTGCCCGAAGGACATGAAGGACCCGAGAAACTGGAGACAGAGGTCGCCGTGGTAAACCTAATGCAGGTCATGGCAGTCGAAGAAACTTGGACGCGACCATACCACCAGTTCTTGTTAAACGGAGAACTGCCTGACAACCCGACAGATGCCCGGCGCATATCTCGTCGGTCAAAAGCCTGCACCACCATCAATGGCGAGCTGTACAAGCACAGTATTATGGGTGTACTACAAAGGTGCGTCACCATCGGTGATGGGAAAGCCATCCTCCAAGACATCCCCGAGGGCATCTGCGGCCATCACGCAGGCAGCCGCTCCCTTGTCGCCAAAGCTCTACGAGCCGGATTCTACTGGACAACGGCCATGAGTGACGCAAAGGACATCGTCCGAAGATGCAACGGATGCCAAAGGTTCGCCGACAAAACCACACACACCCGGGTCAGAGCTCAGATCCATACCTATAGCTTGGCCTTTTGCTCAATGGGGCCTCGACATGATCGGCAAACTGCCAAAGTCCTCGAAAGGGGGACACGTTTACCTCCTGGTCGCAGTCGACAAATTCACCAAGTGGATCGAGGCCATGCCCGTCACCAACCAAAAGGGCAAAACTGCCGTCAAGTTCTTCGAGTCCATTGTCTACAGGTTTGACGTACTGCATAGCATCATCGCCAACAATGGATCGAACTTTATCTCCAAGGAATTCGAGGACTTCTGCGAAGGCCTTGGGATCAACATCATGTACGCCTCAGTGGCACACCCGCAAAAGAACGGGCAAGTGGAAAAGGCCAACAGCCTAATCGGCGCTGGCATCAAGAAGCACCTCATGAGTCCACTCGATCGGAAAGCAGGAGCCTGGACGAAAGAGCTACCATCCGTCCTATGGAGCTTACGGACCACGCCAAACAGCTCCACAGGCTACACACCGTTCTTCATGGTGCACGGAGCCGAAGCCGTGCTACCAGCCGAAGTACGCCACCAGGCCCCCCGGGTCGTCGCTTACAGCGAAGCCGAATCCACGACTGCACTCGAAAACGCCGTCGACACACTCGACGAAGCAAGAGACATAGCAGCAGCTGGATCAGCGGTGTACCAGCAGAGTCTCCGCAACTACCATAGCCGCCGGCTTCGCCCCAGGTCCTTCGTCG
Source organism: Avena sativa (assembly GCA_916181665.1). NCBI lineage: Eukaryota > Viridiplantae > Streptophyta > Magnoliopsida > Poales > Poaceae > Avena > Avena sativa. The sequence continues at coordinate 124,963,748 of OV702280.1, forward strand.
AAGTAGACCTCGTCTTGCGACTCAAGCAAGAGCGATCGACGAAATTCGAGTCACCATGGGAAGGACCCTACATCATCACCGAAGTCATCCCAGGTGGCGCCTACCGCCGCAAGCACGTGGATTCTGGAGTCGCATACTCCAACCCATGGAACATCTCGCACTTGTGATGATTCTACCCCTAGCATCCTACCCCCCTTACTTTCAATAAGGCTTTCAACCAAGGCTATTCAGCCGAACAATGTACTTCCTCCATTACGATATAACTAAAGCTAAGTGTCTCGCCCCAAACTCCAGTTCATTATTTGCAACTTTACTTTATGCTACAAACGCACTCGGGGGCTCCCCCCACCTCACGATTTCATCCACTGAGGATCACGCGTGTACACCTGAATAGCTGACAACGTCAGGCAAACGAAAAGGACACGCACTCAAACAAAGCACTTCGTGCTTACAGCAAACAAACCTTTACAACAAAGGGCACAACAAGCCCAGTCGAAATATACAAATTTTACATTTATTTATTTTACAGGTACTACCTATTCTGAAGAATAACATGAGCACGCTGCTCAAACAAATCTACGACTTGTTCGGCATACTGCCTTATAGCTCCGTAATGTGGACGCATGTCCCACTCATCACCATCCGGCCGCGGAGGTGGCCCAGCTGCCACAACAGCCAAATCAACATCAGGCCGGTGCAGCCTCACAAGAGACAAAGCATCCTTCACTCCTGCGACGAGCTGTTGCCGCAGCAACTCCTTGACATTGCTCACATTCCAAAACTTCGACAGAAGACCCGCAAGGCTCGTCGGTACGACATCCAAAGGAAACATGACGTGCAACACCGAGGCAAGCAACGTCTGCACTTGGCGAAGCACCCGCGAAACCTGGTGCACACGATCCTGCACCGTCGCCAAAGCCATGGCGCGGTCACGATCCATCCAGAAGAAGCCGCCAGCCTCCATGTCCTGTTGAGTCAAGCAATTGACCCGAACAGCGACACGCTCCTTCTCTTCCCTCGGAGCAAGGTTAGCACCTGCGACAATTGCACAAAATAAGAGGCAAGGCCAGCAGGCTCATTCGAAGAACTGAGCTGCAGCTCGAAGCAAAGAACAACTTACACTGAAGTTGCTCAGACAGCTGAAGCAGTTCCGCCATCAAGTACTCCTCTCTGGCTGCACCATGATCCGCCTTGGACTTCCAAACGTCGGCGTGACCTCGCAACCCAAGCAACTCCTTCTCAAGACTACGAAGACGATCCCGAAGAAAAGCAAGTTGCGAGGATGCATCCAAAGATGGACGCAGCTGCGCTGCAGGCGAGGTGTCAACAGGGTCAGCACCTGAAGGAACCTAGAACAGCAGAAAAGCAAAGGACACAAACATTCAGACAGTGGTAGAGTACAACTCAGGCGAATTCATTCAGCACATAAAAGGCCACTACGTGGCACAAGAATTGTGTTCATCAAAATATTTACAGCAAAAGCATACTACAAATTATCCTACGCCTACAACACCTAAGACGCGGCACCCTGAGTCGCCTCGGAGCCGGACTGCCTAGCTTTGGCCCCGCCCTGCTGCCGCAATGCATACTCAGATAGCAAATCAATGAGCTTCGTCCCATATCGCTTGCAGCGAGCAGAGTAGGCAGCAAAAGATACCTCGGACCCATCTGCGGTTGTAGGCATCCGGGAGGTGATCTGGGGCAGGTCCAGCTCCGCTCCAGCCGCCAAGGCCATCGCTAGCCCGACGGACGCGCCGATGCCTTTCTGCTTGCGCTTGTACGCCGCAGGCTCATCGGCTGACAAAGCCTCCGCCAAAGCATCCACATCATCGAGGGTCGCGCCCTTAGGGACAAGCTCCCTATAGAAACGGCCAAGGACCTCCTTCGCCTTGGCAAGGGAGTTGACGACGATGCTGCAGCGATCTTCGACCGCTGCAGTAGCATCATCTAGAGCACTACCGTGCTCTAGAGCGCTGCGGTCAAACTCGATGCCTGCGGCATCTGAGACAAAAAAAGAGAAGACATGAAGAAAAGCAGCATCGAAGAAGACAAGAAACAAGAAGAAACAAGCACAAATACAACACTTACCCAAAACAGCCTTGGCAACAGCCATGAGCTTGCCCGCCACCTCTCTCTCACGAGCAGCCGCAACAGTGGCCAGCTGCTCCTCATGGTCCGCGGCCTCCTGCTGCAGACGCTCCTTCGCTTCGGCTGCCTTAGTCAGCTCTAGCTCGAGGCGTTCCTTCGCACCAACGGCGGTTTCGGCCTTCTTCTCCGATTGACCAAGGCTCTTCTTGAGGGCGTCGACCTCACGAAGATAAGTATTATGTTCCGCTGCATTCAAAACAAGCAAACATCAGAGAGCAGGACCAGAATAAATGAAAGACGCACCAAAAGCAAACAGGTACCTTGAAGCTGCCGAAGGTTAGCCTCCAGCACCAGGCGCTCCTGCACCAGCCGTTTGGCTTCCTGCACAAAAGGCTGCAGAAAAATAAACAACAGTAAGAAAAAGGACTTGGGGGCTACGCCCAACACAAAGTAATAAAAGCAAAATTCGCACACGAAGACACTCGGGGGCTTCCCCCGTGGCATGAAGCAGAGGTACTCACATGCTCGGATGGCGACTCCGAAGGCCCGCTGGCGAAATTCTGAGGCGCAACCACCTGCACCTCCTGCACAGGAGGATCCGGAGCGGCGCCCCCCGAAGTCGCCACCGTCTGAGGAGGAGGAGACGCAATTGACTCCCCCATCATCTCCCGCACACCATCGCTGGAGGAGTCGTGGGAGGAATGCCTGCATACGAAGCAATCAGCAAAAGTGCAAAATCAAGAAGGAAAAAGGACAGTAGTATAAAAAGAAACTTACGAGCCCAATGAGCTCAGGTCGAAGACAGGAGGAGTCCTTCGGGCTCTCTTCTCCTCCTTCTTCTCTTCCTTCTTTTCTTCCTTCTTCCGCTTCGCTGGCGGGTGCGGGGCTACAGCCCGCACAGGAATGGCAGGAATGGGAGAGGAAGAATCTCCATGCCCGTCGCTATGACGCTCAAGGCCCAGAGGGTTTCTGGGAGTCGGAGGAGTCGATGCATCCGAAGACTCGCTGGACCTCCGTGATCGTTTGCGCGTATGGTCCTCACTCGACTCATCGGCATCTTCAGCCGGAGATCGCGCCGAAGGAAGTTCGGACACGGACTCCACCACTTCATTATCCGGGGCATTCGGATACTTTTCAGGCAATGGCGGCACCATGCCCGGCACCTTGAAGCTCTGCAAAACCAGAAGGAACTTTGTTAGCAAACAAAGGAAATAAATACGCAGTCGACAAAAAAGCACTACGCACACAAATATACACCTGTGGAACAGCCAACGCCGAAGAAAACGGCAGAGTCAGCGACTTCCCCGGGATTTTCTCTCCGGCCTTGAACTTCAGCAGCGCGCGAAGGGTCCTGTCAAGATCCTCCTCGGAGATTTTCTCAGCCGAAACCCTCGTTGGATCACGACACCCAGAATAAAGAAACATCGGGTGCGCCCTCGCTTGGAGAGGCTGCACCCGACGCTCAAGAAACGTCCGGATGATGTCCACGCCATTCACTTCCTTCTCTGGAATCAGCTGGAGATCCTCCACTCGACGGTAAAGGGCCTCTATCTTCGCCACCTCGCCATCCAAGATTTTGTTTTTCCAAGACCTTTTCGGCTCAATCATTTGGGAGGGGTCAAAAGGAACAAGACCAAAATCTTGCCCAGGCACTACGGAGTCGTGGATATAAAACCATCGCCTCCGCCAGTACTGGACAGATTCGGACATGGAAAAAGAAAAGAAAAGAAGATTGGGACTAAGGGAGATGATGCAACCCCCAATGGCATAAACACCATCCGAACCAGACTGCCTCTTCACAGAATTAAGTTTCCGGAAGAGGCCAAAGTGCGGCTCAATGCCGAGCCAGCACTCACAAAAAGTGATGAAGCAAGCAATGTGGAGAAGAGAGTTGGGCGAAAGATGATGAAGTTGGATGCCATAGAGAAAGAGCAGCCCACGGAGGAAGTTGTGGACTGGAAAGGAAAACCCACGCATAACGAAGGCAAGAAACATAACCCGATACCCAGCTGGGGGACGGGGGATTACCTGTTGCCGGGGAGTTTGACAGCCTCCCTATCTTGCGGGATCAGACCCCGCTCGTGAAGCCTACGGAGATCGCTCTCCCGCGTCTCTGATCGCCGCCAGCCGCCGTCGGTGACACGGGTAGCGGTGGCGCCTTTCTTTCCTCCAGCGGCGCTGGTACCAACGGCAGATGACGATTTCTTCGGCTTCCCCATTGCGCTACGGCGGCGCCGGCGATGAAAGCGCAAAAGGGAAGATGGAAATGTGGAAGGAAATCCCAGTGCGCAGCAAGAATCGCTAGAGCACAAGGAGGCAGTGAAAACAAGAACTAATGCGGTGAAAACAAACCGCGGCTTTCCCCAATGATTATAACGACGAAGACGACCCACGACAGCCGTCCATCCAGAAGACCTAACGCCAACGGCAGATCTGACCATACACGTGTCAGCATCACAACGAACCGTTGTTACCACGCCGTCCATTACGCGCGGAAATCGAGGAGACGCCGTAATTATCTCCACGCCGCGCGTGACCGGTCAATTCAAGGTCAGCAAGTGGGACCAACATTCATCCAGTCAAGTCATCTCTGGCATAGCAGACGCTTGAGGTCATTGATCGTCAGCACTGATGTCATCAAAAGCTATACTAGCACCAACTACAATTCTTCGGCTCCACAGCTAAGAGTACTCACTCGAATCTTCGATTCGACTAAATACTCGGGGGCTACTCCTATCAGGAGCGCTGGCCGCGCATCCGAAAGACGAATAAAGACAAAATATTTCTTCGAGTCCTACGTCGAGTCCACGACTCCACTACGGACTCGGGGGCTACTCCCATAGGGAGAATGGATTTAAGCATCCGAATTTTTTTGTGTCCTACAGACTTAACAACTGAACAATGTTTTGAGTTAAAGTCTCCGCTCGAGTCTACGACTCGAACAGACACTCGGGGGCTACTCCCATAGGGAGCGCTGGTCGCGCACCCTGTGAAATCTTCGACTTTGATCTTTCGGATCAGCATGCAAAAACTTTTCGGCAACTCTGCCCCAACAAAACGCTGAGTGAGCAATGATATCCTTGGCCACCCGAAACACCTCCGTCGTGACAAACATTCGGATGCTGTGTCTACGACACAAAGATAAGACCTAAAGATATCATCTGATGGCCTGGCAACGCACACGACTGCTCTCTGCTAGTAAAAACTCGTGCTAACAGGTGCGATGAAAAATCCTGACGGACGCGTTGGGTACATCCATTAAATTCATTGGAATTCCACTCATGTAAGTCCTCCGCGGCCTGAGCCGAATTACGCCAGCATATGTTCTAGTTTCGAGTTGAGGGACTCGAATCTGAGGAAGATCGTATTGTTTCGTCCTAAGACAGTTAACTGACCCTGATCTGTCGGGTGAGTCAGGCACACGCATCAACAATCCCTACACACATATTGTTAATACATAGTTGCACCCGAAGGATTGAAGAGTCCTTAGCCGAATCTACGATTCGACTGATCACTCGGGGGCTACTGACATGGTTGTACCCTACGGGTGCGTGACCTCAGCATACCTAGTCCAGCCCAAGGAAGGCCCACGGCGGATGCACGCCGGCCCATGGAGACTTTTGGGTGGCCCAGGCCCATGACGCCTTCGGATCCTTGGAGAGCAAGACTAGAGTAGATAGGAAATTCAAAGGGGTAAAACCCTAGAACCTGTAACCGACTAGGACTATGCCCGGGACCTGCCTAAGTCTATATAAAGGCCAGGAGGGTACGACCTAGATCTCTCGACTCATACTTTCGCATACGCACCACCACGCCAGATCGAATCTGCGCACCCCTGTAACCTTCGGTTCCGCCGTAATCAAGAGCAGACAAGCAGGAGTAGGGTTTTCCCTCCGGGGGCCTGAACCTGGGTAAATCTCGTGTCCCCTGGTTGCTTGTCTGTTAACCGTTCCACGATTTCCAGCATCCCCATCTTCTCCAAAAACCAAGTCCATAACAATGGGCATTGACGAGTCGAAACCTCGTCAGCACCCGCTCAGGGAGGCGGAGGGTGCCAGTTTTCCCCACCAGGAAGCAGAAGCTCCCGAACAAGATTTCGAGTCCGTCGGCTACGGGCTCGAAGTCCTTCATGGTGGCCGGTGAGTGGGCGGTGAAGTCGAAAGCACCGAAGAGGAGGTGACTCTCCATCTCCGCAGAGTTGTAGATCGATCGGGTCGGGACCGTCACGATCGCACAATCAGCAGCCCTGATCCCCACGGACGTAGCCAATTGACGAGGTTTCGACTCATCAATGCCCATTGTTATGGACTTGGGTTTTGGAGAAGATGGGGATGCTGGAAATCGTGGAACAGTTAACAGACAAGCAACCAGGGGACACGAGATTTACCCAGGTTCAGGCCCCCGGAGGGAAAACCCTACTCCTGCTTGTCTGCTATTGATTACGGCAGAACCGAAGGTTACAGGGGTGCGCAGATTCGATCTGGCGTGGTGGTGCGTATGCGAAAGTATGAGTCGAGAGATCTAGGTCTTACCCTCCTGGCCTTTATATAGACTTAGGCAGGTCCCGGGCATAGTCCTAGTCGGTTACAGGTTCTAGGGTTTTACCCCTTTGAATTTCCTATCTACTATAGTCTTGCTCTCCAAGGATCCGAAGGCGTCATGGGCCTGGGCCACCCGAAAGTCTCCATGGGCCGGCGTGCATCCGCCGTGGGCCTTCCTTGGGCTGGACTAGGTATGCTGAGGTCACGCACCCGTAGGGTACAACCATGTCACCCGGAGACTGAACAACAGGACTCGGGGACTGGTCGGAGTAATTTGTGAGAAATTATGTCGGGAGAAGCAATGTAAATTGATGAGACAGTTTCCCCGGAACGCGAGATACCGTAATGGGCTTGACCGATATTTTTATTCCTCAAAGATGAGATCTTTCCGAGTTACGAAATCCTTGCTAGACAAATCGTGAGAAGAGAAAAAGCCTACACGATAATAAACAAAGAGTGATATAAGATAAGTGTAACAAATGTGTTGCAAAGATGTGTCACCCCGGCAGAAGGACAAGAAATCCTTTTAGATATACATCAAGGAGAATGCGGGCATCATGTGACACCCAGAGCTCTAGTAGCCAAAGCATTCCGGCATGGGTTTTATTGGCCTAGTGCATTAAAAGAGGCATTAGAATTAGTGAAGATATGCAATGGTTGCTAGAGATATGCCAGCAAAATTCACATGCCTTCATCCGAATTAAAAACAATACCCATCCCTTGGCTATTCTCCGTATGGGGCCCGGACATGGTCGGATCATTTAATACGGCTCGGGGTGGCATGACTCATATCTTGGTCATGGTGGACAAATTCAGAAAATGGATAGAGGTAAAGCATATAAGAAAATGTGATGGGCCCACAGCTGTGAAATTCCTTACGGATATCATCTTGAGGTATGGATACCCACACAGTTTCATTACAGATAACGCCATAAATTTCGCCGAGGGAGCTTTTGCTCGCTTCTGCCGGGATAAGCACATAAGGCTTGATGTTGCATCAGTAGCACATCCCGCGTCGAATGGACACATCAAAAGGTCAAATGGACTTGTATTGTCCGGGATAAAACCTCGGCTCATAGAACCACTGCAGAGATCAGCGGGGTGTTGGACTAAGGAACTCCTGGATACCTTATGGAGCCTGAGAACCACTTCGAATAAATCAACAGGCTAAACGCCATTATTTCTTGTATATGGGGCAGAAGTTGTATTACGAACCGACATAGTGCATAACTCGCCTAGAGTCACCCAATACAGAAATGCCGAAGTGAACGAAATATCTCGGCAAGACGATGTTGATTTATTAGAAGAAGCAAGAGAATTGGCATTGTACAGATTAGCCATATACCAATAAGATATCAGACGTTATCATAGCAAGAAAGTGAATCCCCGAGATCTGGTTCTTCGGCTCGTGCAACTGACAGCTAGCATGCATAAATTGTCACTCCCATGGGAGGGCCCATTCATTGTGAGAAAAGCACTGGATAATGATGCATACTATCTCATAGATGCTTAAGCACCAGAGAAGAATAAGGCGAACAAGTAAGGAGACGAGTCAAAAAGGCCATGGAATGTAGATTTACTTCGTCCTTTTTATACTTAGAGGAAGTGTATTGTATCTCGTACTATCATATGTCAGCTTTGTATGTCGGAAATTAATTAATGAATGAAACTTTGGCAACTCGAGCTGTGACTTGGGGACTGCCTCATATTATTTGTCCCTATCCTTCATATCTTTGATATGTCGGCTGGCTTATATGTCCAATCCTTAAGCCGAGTTAGTAATGTGTTGACATTAAAGGCCGAATCTCTGCCTTATTGTTCTCCAGATAAGGTCTTCATGATAAGCATGATAAGAGTCGGCATAAATCAAACACATGAAAAACGACTAAGGAATGGATTGTACGTGAGCCTACTCATGTTTTAAAATTTTTTCTAACCCATGTGATTTCCGTAGTGTATTTATCCATACGATCATCTTAAAATATCAATCATAATTTCTAAAAATGAATAATTAGATCTACTCATTCCAAACCCATAAGTTAATAGCCGCAAATGGTGAACGCATGCCGAATAATTGACTTAGAATACTAAACAACACAAAATTAAGCACAACATCTGAAAAACTCCGAGTTATATAGACCACATAGTACCAAAAGGACCAAATTAACTTACACAACATATGCCCAGCATACCGGGGACTTAACGAATAGGAAGTTTTTAAGCTTAAGCACTAGTTACTGCCGGGTCATCGGTAGATGAAGGAACAGTAACTGAAGGAGCAAGGGTCTCCAAAGTAGGTGCCTCGGTCACCACCTGAGGAACCTCGGTGTAACATCCCATGATTAGCACCTAGAAATAAAGAGGACACAGGGTTGTGCATTGCATTCATGCATAAGAAAATCCGGAGAATTCTCGCGCAAAACTAAAGAATCTGTAGAGGGATCGAGATCTCTCTTGTTCTGATGGAAACATCAGGGTAGGTGCGATGGATTTCGACATGACCTCTATTGTGATTTTGTGTTTGAGGCGAAGACCATTCAAATTCGAATATTTAATTGATGAATTTGAATACAAAAAGAGTTTGAAAAAAATTAATAATTGTAAATTAAATTGTAATAAGAGATACTAGGTGAACCCTTATTTATGAAATGATACAATAATTGCAAGTCTTAATTAATAAACAAAACTTAATGAAATGAATTATAATAATAAATAATAATGGAATTCTTATCTAAAAATATTAAGTTGTTCCAAGAATAATGGAACACTTTATTATAGAATACAATGTTTCATTGTTATCACAATAAAGGAATAAAAGTAAATTATTATAAAACAAATAATATAAAAATGAATTACATAATGAATAACTAAAAGGATTCTTGATTACAAGCAGATATAAATATTACATTGTCTTTGCAAATGCATTATAAAAAGAAAAAAGAAAACTAGAACACTTTATTGAATAAAATAAAGAATACAATATTTATTTACAATAGAAGAATAAATAAATAAATAATTCCTTTATTACAATGCTCTATATTTCACAAAAGAAAAGGTAGATTACGAAAGAATAAAAAAACTTAAAACTAAATTAATCCTCATTTAATATATTCTCATCCTCTTTTATATCCGCAAAACAAAACTGGTAGTAAATAAAAAAGGGGGTTAGTTTGGTTAGTATTTCTCTCTGGTACACAGTGTAATGCACTATGAGGTTCATCACTGAGCAGTAATTGGGGCCAAAGTAGAATCTGTTCTATCAGTAAATTTTGCCTCAGACTGTGTGCATCACTGGCCTGAGAGAGGGGCAAGTTTCACCAAATAAAATAGGATCTTCTCTTATTAAATTTTAGCTTCAACCTTGAGCATCATTAGCATAGATTCAAAAATTACACTTGGCAACTCAAAATAAAGATTAGGATCAGATAATACCAAACCAGCCAAGCAAAGCCTTGGTAAAGATATTCCACAGATACAACCTGGACAGAGGATGGCTTCCTGAACCAACAGCACACATGCATGAAGCTCACACATCTCCATGATGTTGTGTTGTCAACACAGCAGCAAACCCAGGAAGTAGACAAGAAGGACGCAACTCAAGAGCAAACCCAACAAGGGGAGTGAACCAGCCGTAGCTAGCACATTAGTCTCATCTTCCTAGTGACACCACATTACATATAACTCTAGCTTTGGATCTCATCTAAACTAACTAACCATACCACTAGCCAGATCTCATCTCCACACCCCAACTCTGGTTGCTCCCTAAAGCCATCCAAGAGCTAGAACAAGAAGAAAATCAGGACAGGATAATAAGCTAGCTCAAGAGGAGGAGGAGGAGCAGGCCGGTATCTAGGAAGAAAGAAGGATCCACAACATACCAAGGTGGAGCAGCTTAAGCCCAAGATCAAGAACATCTAGCTGATCAAATCTAAACACATCCACAACACATTTCAGTAACTTGTTCAGTATCAGGAAAATATCCATTCCTATGATCAATCATAGCATCTGTTCTTATATGAAAATATTTTTAAAAAGGGGGAAGCTCTCAGTCTTGCATAGAAATGCTATGCAAGGCTCATCATAGAGCTTTGGAGCACTCAAGCATCTGTTCTTATTTTAATCTTGTGCCTCGGGCTTTGCATCATAGGCTGGAACTGGTTACACACGTAAAACATCAAGAACAAATGACCTTTGACCAGTTACATTAGTCAAAGTAGTAGCAAATCATATTCATTATGGTCATGCTGTTGTGCACCCATTAATAAGGTTCCACAATGGAAATCTCATAACTAATAAGGCCACTATAATTAACTAAATCATCTTATCATCAGAAGACAGATTTTAAGCTATCTGCCAGCAAGTACAAATACCACATAAATCATATTTCTAGACAAATAGTTTAGGAATCATTGATAAGTTCACCTTCTTTACATAAGATACCATGTGTTTACAGCCTCAGTCTATGCATCATTGGCCTGGGAAATATTTCCAGTCAGCTGTAACACAACAGTAAGCCATGCTACCCAGCTGCTGGTGTGCACACTCCAAGTAGAGGCACCACAACAACAACAAGTGCATTAGATGTCACTAGAGCCAGACACTATACCCATTTCATTATACAACAGAGATCAATCAAATGAATCTAATCATCTTCAAGCCACCAAACTAGGAATGAAATCTTACATATGTGTTGTTGTCAAAAATATACACTTCACTTCATCAAGTGATAAACCATAGAAACCAGGAGTATGACAAGTTAAAGCAACCAACACAACTAACCTGAGACTAGAATAAATTCTAGGAGGATAGGAGGGGTCACTATAACTATATCCGTCTCATATTCTCAAATTAATGATCATGGGATCATTTCTTTATAAATTGTGACACTCTGTAACTACAGATGCTAATATAAACAACAACATAGTACTTAGTAATATCCCTTATATTCAAGGAAAAATCCTAGGTATGTTAAGAACAGCATCACTGAACCATAGTTTAGCACTCACCAAACACTAGCAGCACAATCATTAACCAAATTGTAGCACTGAGCACTTGCTCATCCAAATCTAAGAATTCTAGCTAGTAATCAATCAGCCACAAACAAACATAGAAGAATCATATATTAGGGCCATCAGCACTAAAGCTGGTCACATGGAATGAAAACTCACCGAGGGTGCCGAGCACCTAGAGCATTGGCTTGATGAAGACATGGATTAGGTCCTAAACACCACCACCACAGAATCAGTGGAAGCCTCGATTCCTGGGTTGCGCTGACAGCACCGTCCCGCAGGCATCAGGAGAAGGAGAAGCCAGGGTTGTGCCTGCGCACCTTTCCACTGGCATCGAACTGAGTCTAGGCCGACGAAGAGCTCCACAAGACCACCGGCACACAACGACCCCAACACCGAACCCTAGCACAAGGAGATGAGAGGGGGCGATCTCGGTAAGGCCTCAGGGCCAAATCGAATCGGAGGACCCGATTGTCCAGGCGGCGACGGAGCTTCACTGGCCGACAGCGGCGGCCGAAATGGCGGCGTTCGCCGGAATCGAGCTAGAGAAGGAGGGCGACATCCACATCGCCTGAGAGAGGACGAGCAGCGAAGAAGGAGATAGGGTCGGGGTCGGGGTCAACTGACCCATAGAACCTGGCTAAGTGGTCTAGCCCAACCTAGTGGGCTGGGCTACCTAATGGGCCCAAATTTATGAAGTAAAAACAGATCTTACAAATAAATATTAAAAGATAAAATGGAAATTTACCAAAATATCATTTAAACCTTTTGAGTTCTAGAAAATTATAAAAAAATCCTAACAATATATAAATAATATATGTAAATTATCATAAAAATAAGATCTACTTAATAAAAATATAATTTTAAATTGTTTTAAATAAATATAAAGTAAATAATTATTAACACCATTAAATCCTAAATAAAATTCTATGAAATAACAAAAACCCTAAAAATAAATAAATAAATCATTTTTGTGTATCAAAATCACTCTACTATTTTATAAAAATACTAACTTAGAGTTTAAAAAAACATAAAGCAAATATTTAAAAACACTTAATTCTTTGCTAAATTTTATTAAAAAAAGATAATACTTAAAAATAAATAAAATTCATTTTTAAGGTCTTGAATAAATATATTACACTAAAAAAATATTAAATATATTATTAGGTAAGGCTTTAATATTTTAAATAATAAATCCTTACCTAATACCTATTTTGTGAATTCTTTAAAAAAATTCTTAAGTAAGAAATAATCATAATTCTTATAAAACCTTGAGAAATTAGTGTCTTAGTACTAATTCCAAAACCATCACCTGAATTCAGAATCAAACTTAAGTATAACCTTTAACTTTAAAATATTATTTTAAAAATCTTATTAAGAATCTTTTTAAATAAACATTGGGTATCACCCATTTATATAATATGGTGAAAAATCATTATATCTTAACCACTACTAACATAACTTTAAAATCTAACAAATTACTAAGACCATCTAATTATGATTCCATTAAATAAATACAAATTAGTTTCTTAATAAGCAAAACAAATTTAATCTAAATCATTCTCTTAAAAATAAAGTTAATAATTCCACACCTTAGTTATACTTATCATAAATCTAAAACCTGGGAATAATTAAAATATATTACACTTTAAGTTTACTTAGCCTTTTAAAGTTAACTTTAGTCTCAAACCTTATAAACATCAGGTATAATAAATCACTTATGTTTTTTATAGTTAACTTTGGTCTATTTAACTTAAGACATAAAGCATCTCAAATCCAAAATAATAAATCAAACACCAAAAGACATTCATCATGTTCTATTAGCAATGATGATTATTTAAACCTTAGAAAGGAAATATTTTCTTCAAATGTTATTCTTTTTGCCACTTCAAATAACAATCTTATAATAAGTCCTTCAACTTTTAACAAGTCGATCCCAAGGACTTTTATCATAGTCATCACATGACAATTCACCATAATCACATCATCTTATACTTTACTTACATATTTTGGATTGTTAACATTTATGTTCCTTATAAAGCTCATTACTTATAAATTAAAGGTCATTACTCTGAAAAGAATCACTTGAATTCACTTCACTCAAAGTATTGAGGATTCAATTCGGGAGTTTTACAAAATGCATAGCATTGCTTATGCACATCTGCATATTGCTTCTTTAAACATTAGTCCTTACCGGAACAATGACGCAGATTTCAAATATTGGATCTTATGTTGTCTCGAAGACCGTGAGTGCATAATTTTGCAATCAAAAAAGGCAAGTTCACACTTGCTCACGTCCTTTATTTATTTTCTATAAAATATTTTACAAATCCAGTGTTGTCATCACCTGCATTTGAAAAAGGTCAGAAAACACTATTTTCATAATAATGTGAGTATAAGTTAATTACCATAAGGTAATAACCTACTATAAGAGTTCCGGTGGTAAAGGAACATATTACCTAGGACTTAACAACCAATGTCGCCAGATATTCTTGGGCTGTATATTACAAGTTAACCATGAGATTTGGAATGGGACGGAGAAGTCAGCTGTATCTTTTCCCTCTCGCATGGAGCGGGATGTGCGGGTCGTGGCTGTTATCACTCATAGCATGCATATTATTTATAATAATTCGTAGAGGATATGCAGCATATGGGTTGGAGACCTCAACGTCCCACGATAGTTCCGGCATCTGAACGGTCTATACAAACCATTGCCGTAATTCAATAGGTGGGCATGGTGTACACCAAGGAGACATGCGGGGTCGCGGAGAAGGCAGTTATTGGCTTGGATCATAGGTTGGGCCTCAAACCAAGGAAGTTTGAACGGGGACATACTCCCGACCGTGCAACAAAACCTAATGTCTCTCATGGGTAAAGTGACGCACCTCTTGAGAGTGTAAAAACTGTAACTTGTTACTCCCTGTTCCGGGAAGGAGCTGCAAACGTGGGGGGAAAGGAACCCCATGAAGGTTCTGGTAAACCCGTGAAGGCTGACGGACATAGCTTTTCAGAATAAAAGCAACCTTTGAAGAAATGTTTATGAAATCTTGCATTGCCTACGACCTACGGTCTGTGGCTGTAGTTATAGTGCATCAAACACTCCTTTTCTAGTGGACTTGTTGAGTACGCTCGTACTCAAAGTATCTTCTTAACCTTGCTAGGTTCTAAAGCCAGTACAGACGATGACTACATCAAATCATGCTCTAGGAATCATCATCAAATGCTAAAGCTCTTCAATGAAGTCAAGAAAGTCAACATATACAGCAACTCAAGTGAAGACGAAGTCGCTGATTAGCTAAGAATAGAATCTCTAGCCCTAGAACTCATTTCTGTAGTGTATTGCAATAGCAGCAATGCCAGACCATTAGTTGAGATATTAATCTTAATAGTATTATAGTTTTGGAGTTGTTTATTTCTGATTCTTCTTTGTAAGAAGTTTCTTTCTCTCTCTTTAACCTAGAGTGTTCTATGGATCTTGTGGAAAGAGTTGATTTGTAACCTATAGTCATGTCTTGGACCTGCTGTGTTTCTGTTGTACTACATTGAGGGATGTAATACTAGTGAACGGTGTTTCATTGGTGTTATGTCAACGACTATAGTGTACAACATCATGCAGTGGTATGTTGGGTCACCGCAGTTGGTATCAGATCATATGCTTTGACCTTAGGATTAAAACCCTTTTAGGAAGATCTGTAGGTTGCATAATGATTGTAGGAGCCATCTTACCTAAACCAAATATTCTTAGGACTTGTGATGAGTATCCCACTTGAGGATAATCTTGTCACACCTAAGTCAGATGTTTAAGCCATTCTTTCTTAAGAGTAATTATTTTATCCTTTCTCAGTATAGTGCTCTTTAGTGTCTTCCAAGGGAGACATAAACCACAAAGATACTATAGGAAAGTGTAAGACATCATATGAAGTAGTTCTAATAGTATAACCTAATCCTAGAATTTAAGTAAGAACAGTAAAATTTGAGTGATAGTTGATAACCAAAGGCAACATGATGAATGTAATTAGGATAAATGTTGATGTAATGAGTAGTAATCATGTGGGATTCACTTGAGAATTCTACGTGATGGAGTTAAATTAGGTCAAGACTGAATGATAGTACAACAAGAAATAAAGTCATCATGATGTGAGTAGCTCTTAAATCATGATGTATAGGTAAAACATAACGAGATCATGGTGAGATTAACTCCGAAACCATGATGAGAGTGTAAATATGACAAGAAATTAGTAAATTATCCCGAAGTATAAGTATGAAAATACCGTGGTAGAGCTATGATAGAAATCATAGGTGCTAAAAAATTCTAATAATCTATGGTTTAAGTTAGCAGATAGAATCTGATTAGTCCTTTGGAGTGATCATGTGAGGTTAGTTACTAAATAATGATAGGTTGGTTATATTAATCATTTCAAAAAGTGAGACAAAAGGGTTAGTAAAAAACCAAATTTGAGATCACTTTGTTGAAGATTATCCTATTGCAATTGAGCAACTTGGGTAAATGTCGAGACAAAGTATAGTTTGAACCTATGTGCTAAGTATCACAATGTAAACCTATATGAGGAGGTGTCATATACTACACAACTAAGCCTGAATTCTAGAGATACTATACTCAACTACTATATTCTGGGCTTAGCATATTGTGTGTTATATGTACCACATTTGGATTTATTTGTTTTTCTTGGATCTTCTTGATTAACTAGATCTGTACATGAAGTTTGACTTGGTGTGCAAATGCATGTTGCAACATCCAGTCACTACTTGATGTTATAGACCTAGATAGAGTAAGGGAATTCGTGTAAGGGAGTGACGAAGTTCAAAGACCAAAATGAAGACTTACATGAAGAATTAAGCCAAGTGTAAGGATTATCAACTCAATTTGGAGGATGGATCAAGCTTAGATCATTATTAGTCAGCAACAAGAAGTGATGAACTTAAAGTCCAATCAAAATAGGTAATTTTGCTAAGAAGTTAATAAAATAACTGTACCAAGTTCATGGAGGCATCATGAATAAGTGCAAAGAAGCTTTGAAACCAAAATGGTATTCAAGCTCTGACAATTCAGAGAGAATGCCAGAGGTATATCGGAAACCATAGGGTAATACATATACCCTAGGATGGTTCGTAGCTGGTAAATATCCGCAGCTGGTATTTGATCCACACTTGCTATCTTGTCCGCAACCGGTGTTGGTTGACATAGTTAACCAGACCTTCTTAGAAGTTGCATAAAGAGCATAAAATTTGGTGTAGAGGTCTCAACCTAATAAGGTAGATTCCTCCTGTGTTTTACAATGCTAGTCCCTGGATCAATAGCTAGCATCCACAGTTAAGATGTAATATCAAGAAACAAAGGTCATAATATAACTTTATAACCAGGAAGAACATAATTTTATTACATCTTACATAGCTCATTTGGCTATTACATTACATTGCAGCGGAATAACTATAGTTGTGGGTCCTTCATCTTCAAAGTGCCACAGGCAGATGTTGGTTGTAGACTTTGTATTCCTAATCAATCAATCTTCACTAAAGACAATCAAACCTGCAACATTACAAGTTACAGCCACAAGGGTCAATACATTTGAATTGTATTGGCAAGTTTCACTACTTTGTATATTATGAGTGGATCTTATCAATACATGCATATTTGGATAGTAGAGTTTAAGGCTTATTAGCTTAAAGCAACATTTATCCTATCTTTTCAAAAATGGTTTTGGTCCTTTGTCAAATCTCTTTTCCAAGTTCCTTGAACTCCCTATTAGAAACTCAAGTGTTCAAGTCCTTGTCAAAAAAATCTCTTGAGCTACTTGGTAACCCCAAGTGCAACAAGTTTTATCAAAACCCATGAGTTCCTTGGTAACCCCAAGTACATCATGCTCTTGAGCACCTTGGTAACCCCAAGTGCAACAAGTTTAACAAAATCTCTTTGAATTCCTTGGTAGACACACAAGGGCATCAAGTTTTTATATTTAGAAGTTGGAATGTCGAGATCTCCCATAGTTCAAACTTTAGTTGCTCAGTATTGTCCATAACCGGGGACACGTCTAAGTACTTAGATTTTATTAACTTCTGCAGAAGGAGTACACTTTACCCACATGTCACAATCCCATCCTTTTACCACCAGTGGCCTACTGGATTAGTGCTCACCAAGATGGAGTACTGGCAGATTGAGAATGTGACGAAGTCTTTCCATAAGGTCCTCCCATACATCATTGCTAGCTTGTCTTCAGCCCCCATGAAGCATTCTAGATCCCCATGTCCGGTAACTAAAGACAATGTATGGGTCTTTCTAATGTAGTGGACTAATCCAGAGCCATAATAGCATGTGGTTGCACACGAAAGCCCCAACTGGAGAAGCATGTTCAATCTCTAAGTTTCCTAGGTGGTTCTCATTTGGAGCACAACACAAAGTGATTGCCATAGACATGGTTCCTTTTGTTGCCACCTTCTCCAAAACTTAAAGTATCCTCCACCTAGGTGGTTCATTGAGTCCTTGTTTTATTATGTAAAACATAAGTCCTTTTCTCAACCTTTGTAAAATCTCAACATGAATCTCTTTTCAGAATATAGCATGGCTAAGCATGTACAACTACAAGATTTTTTCTAAGGAAAGTAAGGGCATCCTATTAGGATTTAGCATAGCATAAGTATAAATCATTTTCATGCATGTTTTCAAAATCCACTAAGTATAATGAAAATAGTAGGACTTTAGATGATAGTGTAACTTGCCTTTTTGGTAGGGAATGAGGGTTTACTCCTTGATCTTGCTAATCTCACACTTTGCTAATTTCACTACAATCAATCAAACAAGCATAGTATCAAGTAGCATTCCAAACCAATATTCAATCAACATTTCACACACACAAAGCAATAGATTCCAAGTCATGCATGGAAACATGCTTAAGATGGTTTTATTCACAAGGAAGGTCTTCACTAGGCTTATAGCTTTGTAAGGTCCAAATTGGTCATTTACCAAAATGGCAAAGTCATTTGCAAATGTGTTTTATCCTTAAACCATTTTCAAAACCTTTCATCATTTTATGTGGTGAAGAATATCTTCTTATCAAAACAAAAATTTTATGTTTTTCACCAAATGAGTTGCCATTGCAAAACTTGGTGTTTCTGGATCAGTAGGTTTGGTCCAAACAATTTTCTCAAAGTTTTTATTCCAAAATCTTTTTTCATAATAAAACCATTATCTTTACCTAGCTAGAAATAGACTAATTCAATTAATCCATTCTAAATTCTTCCAATTTCATTTCCAAAACCATGGGTTGGTTCCTAGGGTCAGTAAGGTCACTAAAAACCATTTTACAAAAGTTTTAACCCTAAAATCAATTTTAAACAATTTTTCTACTCTAAACAAGCTCTCAAAAGATTCTGCAAAATCAAGCAAGCTAACAGATACTATTTTCTAAACTAAGGCCATGGTTGGCTGAGGCTTGCTTTCCTCAATCCATTGATATAAAATTTATAATTTTTGGACGTGTGGTTTGAAAGTTACAAAGGTTTGAAGTTTTCAATTAAATCTGTTTTTCAAACTTCTTTTAAACAGATCTAGTGCCACGCGTCGTGTTCCTATTGGTCCATACCGGTTCGGTTGGATCGCGGCTGTGGGGCATTGGATCTAGTTAGATCGAGTGGTCCAGAGGACATACCCCTTCGGTGTTTAAGTAATCTATCCGATTCGTTCGATCCAGATCTAACGGCTACTACTGCTTGGTCACAGATGGGTGGCGTTGTGCGGCGGCAGACGGCAGCGCACGGCCAGGCAGTGATGCTCCGGCGATTCTAGGAAGCGAGGATGACGGAGAAGGTGCTCACCGGGTTCGCGTGGTCGAGGTGGTGCTCAAGGTACTGCTGGCTTGACAAGGGGCGCTCGGGAACGGTGGCGATTGCTCGCCGGAGACTTCGTCGGCGTCGGGTGATTCTGTCCGCGGTCGAGGACGTCGCTGGAGATCGCCCTAAGGCAAAACAAAGGTGCGGTCAGATGCGCAGGACCAAGATAACGCTGTGTGCGTGAACGAGGAGTGAAGGGGTGGTCTGGTTCACCTGGAAAACGTTGTCGGAGAAGAAGCAGACGGCGGCGCTGTCGGAGCTTGTCAAAGCCGACGCTCCGGGGCGCCCGCGGTTGAATGAAGGGCACGGGGAGAAGCGTCTGGGAGTGGGGAAGCTGCCAGCGTGCTCAGGGAGGCTCGGGGAGGTGTGGCTTGGCCGGAATCGACAGAGGGAGCTCGTCGGACCGAGGGTGGTGCGGCGAGAAATGGAGCAGCCTGGGGGCGAGTCGAGGCATGGTGACAGAAGTAACGGAGGGGAAGACGCAGGCGTTTTATCGAGCATGGTCAAGGCGAGGTAAAGGCGCGCGTTATGGCGAATTAAACGCGCGGAATCACAGCAGGTAACGGTGGTCGAGGGAGGAAGAAGGGGTCGTGCGGGGTGTGGACGATGAACAGGGGGAGTAGGGTCCAGCCGTCAGTGGGGAAAGAAACGTGGGGGAGGTCCACCTGCCAGTGAGGGTGCGGGTTTCTTCTGGGGTGAAGAAAAACGTTTCGGGGGCGAGGGTGAGGTGGGCTAGGTGGGCTGCTGTTGGGTTAGTTGGGCCAGATGGTGGGCTGTTCTATTTTTTTCCTGTCTAAATCTTTTTCTATTTCTAAATCTATTTTTCTGATTTGATTTTCATCCAACTATTCAAGCATTCAAATAATTCAAACATTTCAAACAATTGTAATGAGTTTTTTTGGTTCTGTTTATCATCATAAACCAAATCTCAAAATGAAATAATATTTTTAAGATTCCTTTATTAATTAAATAAAAAGGGTCCTTTATTTATTTAATATGGTTTGATTTATTTAACAAAATCTTCATTTGAATTCCAACACTTTTAAAACCATATTTGTAGGTTTTATTTGGAAATAAAGAATATTTGGACACTTGTTTAAAACCAAATAACATCTTTATTTTAGGATCCATTTAATATTTTAAATAAAATGGACCTTAGTTATTAAATCAAATAGAATTTGTTTTATTAAGAGATTTATTTTAAAACTTAGAATAAAGCCAAAACACTTTAGTAGGTTTTATTTATGAATATCAAATATTTGGAAAACTTATTTTAAATAATTTTAATAAGTTTTTATGATTTAATTAAATTGGTAAAACCTTTTATTTAAATAAGGTTGGGTATTAAATCCTTTTTAATTTATTTAGATCAACTTTTGTTTTCCTTTATTTAAAATATTTATCTTTTTAAATCCCTTTAGGATTTTATTTGATTCAAATGGGTTTGAGGTTCCATTTAAATTCAAAAAGTTTCTTCTGGCCCTGAAAATCGAACAAAGTTTTATTTTATTTATTTATTTTCACATTACAAGATTTGGAAAATCTTGGGATGTGACATTTGGCCTAAGTTAAGTAAGACACAAAGGAGTATAAAAAAAATTTGAAAGCGACCGTCTTTCGAGACTCTTCATGAAAGTTGACCTATCAAAGTGAAAATGTCCACATCATAAGTAAGACAAATAATGCTGAAAGATTTGTGTTGGAGATCCACAATTATGTGGATACATCATACAATCTTTCATAAGACTCTAATTAGGTAAAGGGTAAGCTGAATAGAGACCAAACATTCTAGTTATAAAGCCAATAAATATTATATATACAATTTAAAGACTATTAGTAAACCCTAAGGGGGAGAGTAAATAGTAAACGAAAGTATTGTTATCCAAATTCCGAATAAAGGATGGAGAAGGACTAACTTACAACAACATCAAGCCTTATTTTCATGAGGTTAAATTGAAGTCCTTCTTATAAAAGTATTGAATATAATAACAACATATTGTCTAAAAGCCTAATAAGGTAAAACCTCGAAGTAAAAATATATAGCACATCCAATTGGACATGTGTAGAAGAACAAGGAAATTCCAATGGGTATGGACAAAATGAGTTCAAATCCAATCTTTAGAAGGACTACCAGTATAAACCATACCATCATAAATCAAAAGTTAGTATTTTGACTTTAGTTATTGTTTAATGGAGTTAAAATCCTATGTTAATAAGACTTCCTAAACCTTGTATAGTATAAGCAAGGAGGTTTGATGATCAAGTAAAGGAGTTGGATTAGGATACCGAATCAAGGAAATCAACTAAATATTAGACCAAATTAAGAGGAGTTTATAACAAGGACATATCCCTAAGGAAGTAAAGTAAAAGGAACTTTGGAGTAATGTAGACAACAAGTTGGACATTGTCAAGTAGGAGGAGAATTCAAGGAAAAGGTATGGATCTGGGATATTACAATTATTCCCATTTGAGGTTATCATGGAATTGGGAAGTGTCGTGATCAATACAATGGCAATTCTTTATTCTAAAACGTGAGAGTATACGAACTTCGAGGACGAAGTTTATTTTAAGGGGGAGAGTCTGTAAAATCCCAGGATTAGCACCTAGAAATAAAGAGGACACAGGGTTGTGCATTGCATTCATGCATAAGAAAATCCGGAGAATTTTCGCGCAAAACTAAAGAAGCTGTAGAGGGATCGAGATCTCTCTTGTTCTGATGGAAACATCAGGGTAGGTGCGATGGATTTCGACATGACCTCTATTGTGCTTTTGTGTTTGTGGGGGAGACCATTCAAATTCGAATATTTAATTGATGAATTTGAATACAAAAAGATTTTGAAAAAAATTAATAATGGTAAAATAAATTGTAATAAGAGATACTAGGTGAACCCTTATTTATGAAATGATACAATAATTGCAAGTATTAATTAATAAACAAAACTTAATGAAATGAATTATAATAATAAATAAGAATGAATTCTTATCTATAATTAAGATAAAAATATTAAGTTGTTCCAAGAATAATGGAACACTTTATTATAGAATACAATGTTTCATTGTTATCATAATAAAGGAATAAAAGTAAATTATTATAAAACAAATAATATAAAAATGAATTACATAATGAATAACTAAAATGATTCTTGATTACAAGCAGATATAAATATTACATTATCTTTGCAAATGCATTATAAAAAGAAAAAAGAAAATTAGAACACTTTATTGAATAAAATAAAGAATACAATATTTATTTACAATAGAAGAATAAATAAATAAATAAATAAAGAATTCCTTTATTACAATGCTCTATATTTCACAAAAGAAAAGGTAGATTACAAAAGAATAAAAAAAACTTAAAACTAAATTAATCCTCATTTAATATCTTCTCGTCCTCTTTTATATCTGCAAAACAAAACTGGTAGTAAATAAAAAAGGGGGTTAGTTTGGTTAGTATTGCTCTCAGGTACACAATGTAATGCACTATGAGGTTCATCACTGAGTAGTAATTGGGGGCAAAGTAGAATCTGTTCTATCAGTAAATTTGGCCTCAGAGTGTGTGCATCACTGGCCTAAGAGAGGGGCAGAGCTTTTCTCACTAGAAAATCCATAATAAATTTAATGGAAATTGATAAAATAGTGAAACAACTTTTATAGGTTTCATCTTATCAAAACCTACCTGATGATATCATTTTAGCATAATGATATCATCCATAGCTTGACCTTAGTTTTAAACCCCTCAACTCAGTAGTATGGACCTCCAAAATCATTAAAAAAAACCACAAATGCTTTTCAAGCATTACCACTTTCTTTAAATCCAACCACTCAAAACCTACTGATTTTTAAACTTGTTTTGTGCCTTGTCTTGAATGTGGTATTGCTTGTATGCATGTTTGCTCGATAACGGCGATAGTCGTGATTGTGTGACATCGAGACGAAGGAAGCATCGGATTATTATCGTCATATTGGGTATTGGTTTTCTGGTATTCTAAAGAAGTCAAGGGACATCTCGCTGGTCACAAGCAAGCCAACATTCCTGAACTCCGACATATGTCCTACTCCTGTTTACTACTTGTTTTGCATCTTGTTTATAAACTACATTGCTACATCGAATCGGTGAGTAGTGCGGGAGTCGGCATTGGGCTCAGAAGAGCGCATATACCAATTTTTGGTACTGCGGGTGGCTATGTTTCAAATCGGTGAGTACCTCGATGAGGTAGTACACCGGTCGCTGGGTGAGTCATTTTTTGCCTTCCTTGGGTCGTTCGACGACCATTCCTATGCCGACGACTCAACTGGAAGCTGCCAGGTAAATGAGCATTGGCTCCTCTTGCGTAGGCGCGGCGAGCAAAGGTTCCATGATTAGCACCTCTTTAAGTGCGGCGACTGCGTTATCGACCTTGTTGTCTCACTCGAATGTGGGGTTCTTGTGCATAAGGTAGTATAAGGGCATTGCCTTTTTTCTGAGTCCGGGACTGAAGCGGCTGAGTGCTGCCACGCTCCCTGCTAGCTTCTGTATGTCACGCATGTACTCGAGTCTGCCAAGCTGTGAGATGGTGCCGATTTTGGTGGGGTTCAGCTCGATGCCCCACTTGGATACAACATATCCCAGTAGTTGTCTAGTGGGCACTCTAAACGTACACTTTTCTGGGTTGAGTTTTATCTTGTACCTTCGCAGATTTGTGAAGGTTTCCTCGATGTTGGCGAGTAGGTCGTGCTGCCAAGTTGACTTTATGACTACGTAGTCGATATAAACATGTAGGTTGCGGTCAATTTGTCTTTCCAAGCATTCCTACATGCATCATTGATAAGTCACCCCGGTGTTCTTGAGGCCGAAGGTCATGGCGGTGTAGCAGAATGTTCCGAATGGCATGATGAATGCTGTTTTTTCCTCATCCTCGATCGACATCTTAAACTGGATATGCACAGAGTAGGCGTCGAGGAAGCAGAGAGACTAGGACCCTGCAGTTGAGTCGATGATTTGGTCGATACGGGGCAGCATGAACTCCTTTTTGGGGCATGCTCTCTTGAGATTGGTGTAGTCAATACACATTCTATAGGTGTTATTCTATTTGACAACTAGGACTGGGTTTTCCAGCGATTTGGAGTACTTGATTGGCCAGGTAAATCCCACAGCGAGTAGCCGCTATACTTGTTCGGAGATTGCGCGGTGACCCTCTTCATTGAAGGGCCGCAGCGACTGCTTTACTGGCCGCACTTTGCGGTCAGTGTTTAATTTGTGCTCAGTGAGTTCCCTCGAGACAACTGGCATGTCAAATGGCTTCCATGCGAATATGTTGCGATTCTCATGGAGGAACTCAATGAGCGGGCCTTCCTATGTAGGAGTGAGGTTTGAGCCTACGGTGACTCACTGACTCGACACGCCAGGGACGATCTTGATACGTCAGAAACGTATCTATAATTTTTGATGTTCCATGCGTGTTTATTATCTACTTTGATTTTCTTTGTCTACATTTTGAGGTGTTTTTATATGTTTTTCCAGACTAACCTATTAACAAGATGCCACAGTGCCAGTTGCCTGTTTGCTTCTATTTTTGGTTCATGAAAAGGCAGAAAATCAATATTCTCGGAATTGTACGGGACAAAAGCCAAAGTCAATATTTTACCCTGGGAAACATGGAGCCTGAATATGAGACGGAGGAGACCCACTAGGGGGCCACACCCCTGGCCGCACGAATGGGCCCAGCCCACGCCTGGGGGGTGCGGCCGCCCTGGCTGCCTCCTACCGCGCCTCTTCGCATACAAAGACCCCCCGATACAGAAACCCTAAGTACCCGATCAATATTCCACGAAACAGTCCGTAGATGTCGCCACCGTCGTCCCTAGATCAGGGGGATATGAAGCTCTTCCCGGCACCCTGCCGAAGGGGAGATCCTCCCGAAGGCCTTCTTCTTCATCATGCCAGCCTCCCGTATGAAGTGTGAGTAGTTCCACCTTGGACTACGGGTCCATGTAGTAGCTAGATGGTTGTATCTCCTCCCTTGTGCTACCATGTTTAGACCTTGTGAGCTCCGTTCATGATCAAGATCATCTATTTGTAATCAAGCATATTGTGTTTGCGGGGATCCGATGGAAATTGAGATTACTATGTCAGATTTATTAATGGTTTTGTCTTATTGATTATATCATGTCTATGTTGTTTGTGATCTTGCATGCTCTCCGTTTCTAGTAGCTATCTTGGACAAGTGGATGCTAGTGAATCCAAGAGGGGGTACTTATGCTCGATAGTGGGTTCATTCCATTATTTAATCTAAAGGAAGTGACAGAAATCTCTAAGGTTGTAGATGTGTTGTTGCCACTAGGGAAAAACAACGGTCTCTTGTTCATGGAACAAGTGGATTGTTTGCCTTACACACTTTGCTTAAAGTAGTTATCCGTTGCTCACAACTTCATACTGGAGGGGGTTCGGATGATAACCTGAAGGTGGATTACTAGTCATAGATGCAGTTGGATGGCGGTCTATGTATCTTCTTGTATTGCCCAATCAAATCTCATAGGATCATGAATTTCTAGTATTGCATTGTTATGCCTTGCTCAGTACTGTCAATCGCCCTGCTGTAATTTGCTTACCCAGCATCCCATGTTTGTTTATCTTAGGTAGAACACCTCTAGTGAACTATGGACCCCGGTCCAATCTTTACCATTGATACATCTTCCACTATTACTGTTTACCTTTCTGCAAACCACTATTACCTTCCACACCATACAGTTAACCCTTTGTTTTCAGCAAACCGGTGAGATTGACAACCTCACTGTTCGTTGGGTCAAAGTATTGAGTTTGTGTTGCGTAGGTTTCCAAGTTGCTAGCAACATCTTTGAGTCGTTTCCTTCCTCCTAATGGTTCGATAACCTTGGTTTCTTACTGAGGGAAAACATGATGATGTGCTCATCACACCTTCCTCTTGGGGTCTCCCAACGAAGCTTCCACGCACCATCAAGACTTTCTGGCGCCATTTCTGGGGAGGCTAAGGACGTCTTCATAAGGGGAGTCCTTCACAACCTTTCTCTTTACTTTTTTTTTTGTTTTGCTTAGTTTTGTTTGCCTATTTTTATCATAAACTCAAAAAAAATAGTTTGGTTTGGTTTCCCTTATCAAAAACACAAAAAAGTAGCTCCTGCTATAGTTGTTGCTGCTGTTGGCTAGCTCCACTTTTGCCAAAATGAACTCTGCTGAAAACACCAAGTTGTGTGACTTCACTAGCACAAACAACAATGATTTCCTAAGTACTCCTATTGCTCCACCTGCTCCTAATTATGAAATTTCTGCAGTTTCTTTAGTTCATATGTTGGAGGATAGGTTTGTTAACCTTAACCCCATGATGCAAATTTTGTTTCTTAAACTAAAAGAAGAAGAGAATCCTGAAAAAGAGATTTTATTCTAGAAACTTTACTAAAAGAGGCCAATGATGTTGCTAAGGAAGCCAAAAAGTTCTTTGAACGTTTTAATATGCTAGGCTCATGTGTATATATTATGGGTACTTTAGATAAAACCAAACCCAAAGAGGAAATTAAGATACCCATACCTTTTAAACTTGTAGGAATGCATGAAGCCTTAGAAAAAAATATTGATTGGATTGTTCCTGAAAACCCATTTGATGAAAGTAGTGAACCTAAGAGATATGAGAAAGGATGCTCTAAAACTCATTCTGATGAGGTACCTTTCCTAGTTGAAGATATTTCGAGTATTGATCTTAATGTTTCTTCATTTGAAAATACTTGATTCTTGCTTCTTGTGCCTAACTTAAAGGCGTTAAATAAAAGTACTTATTGGGAGATAACCCAATAGTTTTATTGTGTCTTGGAAGTTATTACATCAGTAATGACCTCTCCTTATCCTTTTTTTTTGCTTTTTGTTCCAAGAATAACCTCTAATGAGAGGGAAGTAAGATTTGAGGAGTTGCTGTCCCAAAACAGATTTTTGTGCGCCACCGTAAAATTTTGTGTAAAATCTCTATAAGTCGTATTGAGATGATATTTTCTGAATAAATTCCGCAGTATGTTAGCTAACTTTACTTAGTTCAACACTTTGAGATTTGAGCAACAGAAGGTCTTCGAAGCAATCGGTTTCTACTTGCTGGTCTATTTTGACATATTTCTGCCATTATTTGCATCTTCTTCTTATTGATTCCTTTTTGTGTTCTTGTTGGGAAATTGAGCTTTTTGAGGGAATTTCTACAGTAGATTGTGTTTTTAGTGAAAGTTTTTCTGTTCTAAAGCTAAACCCAGAGGTCTATTATCTTTTGAATACACTAATGTTGCTAATGAAGATTGTGGGATGTTTTGTATGAAGGAAAATTTTCAGGTGTAAAGAAAGAATGATGTAATGAGATGAAGAATGGAAAAAATATCAAGCTTGGGGATGCTACCCCATGCCACCCCAAGAAATATGCAATAGGTACAAGCATCAAAGCGTGGGGATACCCAAGGCATCCCCTTATTCATCAATAAAAATCTCAGGTCTTTCTAGACACTTTGTTTTTATTGTTTCATGCACAGTTGTGTTGTTCTTGGAGCGTCTTAGTTTTTGTTTGGTTTGCTTAGTTTTCTTGAATAAAGTAATTTGGACCCCCATTCTCGTTGTGTTATTTCAAATAAGTTGATTGTTGTTGGTGAGGAGTATAAAGTTCTTGCTTTAATAGTGCAAGAGGAGCTTGCTTTGACTGTGACTTAGACTTTATCAAGTCATGCTAGGTGTTGTTTTGACCTTATGATTAGTGATTATTGTTGTAGCATTACTTGTTCCAAACAATTGGGATTGCTTATTGTGCCTTGAAGGAATCATGCGTTGTTTTAGCATACAAAAGCATAGTATTGTGGTATTCTATTTTGGTGATTTGTTTGGGTTGACTTGGCACATGCTCACACCATGTTATGACTATGAACAAGTCACCATAGCCTCTATGATCATTTACTCCTTGACTTGTAGTACCACTTTATGCTTTGATTAGTAATGTTTTATCACTCTAC
The DNA here is from genome assembly GCA_916181665.1 of Avena sativa. Taxonomy (NCBI): domain Eukaryota; kingdom Viridiplantae; phylum Streptophyta; class Magnoliopsida; order Poales; family Poaceae; genus Avena; species Avena sativa. The sequence goes on from OV702280.1 coordinate 124,992,216, forward strand.
ATGATTATGGCCATTATTGCTCTCTTAGTTGGTCGCTCCCAGTCTTTTGCTAGCCCCCACTTGTATGAGTAAGTTATACTCATGCATCCAACTCCCAAGAATACAAGTGATTCCAAAGTGTCCACCATAAATTCCTATGCATGATGTGTTACACCATTCCAAGTATGTTCTTGTTTTCATCTATCTTCCAATTAAAAGTATTTTGTTATGTGAAAACTTAGTGATTAAAGATCTCACAAACTTGATGGCACACTTTATTTTTCTTCCCCCTAAAAAACTTGAACCATTGAGTAATCTATGTTGTATACGCTTGCACTTATATGTTGGAATTAGCGGAACCGTGTTGTCACGGGGAACACTTTCAACATTGCACTTGTACTTTGTACACTGTTGATATCATGATCTTTTGTCTATGGATGTCGTTGCTGTGAAATGAAAGGGGAGCTTGTACGTCCATGGAGTTATGTATGCGTGTTAGAGAAACGCCTGGGCCGCTAGCCTAAGCCATGCCTAATCATGGTGGAATCTTGCAGCATCACCATAATGACATCTATGAAGCTTTATTCTTAAAAAATAAAGAGACATATTGAAAATAGGAAAGAGATAAAAAAGGCACCATATTCCCATGGTAAATAAGAAGATTGCTGAGATGCTCATTGTCTTCTTGCCTTGTCATTTTGATTATGGGATAGCTCCTGTATCATGTGCAAGGGGTACCCCGTCGGCAGTTCTCTATGATACACGTGTACTTACTATGATAAGAACTTATAGGTGACTAAAGTTGAGTAGCATGAGGAGTGGCCCTCATATTCAAGGGACATGAGATTGCCAACTTATACTTTGTCAAGCATATACTCCATAGTTTGTTCACTTTAACCTTAATGACTTCAAGATGCTTATGATAGGGGCAACGAGGGCTGAAAGCTAACAAGTACCATAATATTTGGATGCTCTTTTTGAGACTTGAAATCCCTGCTTCCCTTTATGAAGGGTCTTTTTCCACTATTATATTGAGTCTTCACCTTCTATGCATAGGCACCAATTAAGAGAGCATAGTTTCCATTCCTAGTTCTATGTGCATTGTCCCAAAACTTATTGATTGGTGCATATTGTTGATATTGATTATTCTTGTTCTATTTGTATCTAGTCAATCTTATGAACTTTGAAGGTTTCCTATGCATCTATTTGCTACTCCATGAGGGACGAGCTGAATGCCACTATGCTATGTTTTCTGTATGTGAAACAAACAAACATTTTTCAATGCATGTTATTCATGATCTTTGTTTATAACCTTTCATGTTGCATGCATAGTTACTTTGTCTTACTGTTAGAACTCCATCTTTCATGCTCATGTTTAGAGTTCTTTGATCCCATCTTTCAATGCTTGCAAGTGGGTTGATCTTGATTTTGATGGTGCATGCCACCTCACAAATTATTCTTTTTATCACTTACCTACTCGAGGACGAGTAGGAGTTAAGCTTGGGGATGCTTGATACGTCGGAACCGTATCTATAATTTTTGATGTTCCATGCTTGTTTGGTATCTACTTTTCTTTTCTTTGTCTAAACTTTGGGATGTTTTTATATGTTTTTCTGGACTAACCTATTAAGAAGATGCCACAGTGCCAGTTGCCTGTTTTCTTATGTTTCTGGTTCCAGAAAAGGTAGAAAATGAATATTCTCGGAATTGGATGGGAGAAACGCCAAAGTCAATATTTTACCGTAGGGAACACAGAGCCTGAATACGAGACATGGGGAGCCACCATGGGGCCACACCCCATGGCCGCATGGCTGGGCCCAGCCTGCGCCTGGGGGGTGAGGCCTCCATGGCTGCCCCTGCCTCGCCTCTTCGCCTATAAAGACCACCCGATGCAGAAAACCTAAGTACCCGATCATCATGTCAGCCTCCGGTATGAAGTGTGAGTAGTTGCACCTTGGACTACGGGTCCATGTAGTAGCTAGATGGATGTATCTCCTCCCTTGTGCTACCATGTTTAGATCTTGTGAGCTCCGTTCATGATCAAGATCGTCTATTTGTAATCATGCATGTTGTGTTTGCGGGGATCCGATGGATATTGAGATTACTATGTGAGATTAACTAATGGTTTTGTCTTATTGATTCTATCATGTCTGTGTTGTTTGGGATCTTGCATTCTCTCTGTTTCTAGTAGTTATCTTGGCCAAGTAGATGCTAGTGACTCCAAGAGGGGGTACTTATGCTCGATAGTGTGTTCATGCCTCTCTTTAATCTAAGGGAAGTGACAGAAATCTCTAAGGTTGTAGATGTGATGTTGCTAGTAGGGAGAAAACAACGGTCTATTTTTTTAGGGTAAAACAGTAGGGCAAAAAACCCCACTACAACTTTTATAGATTATAGAGAGTTATAAAAGAATATTTACAAACATATTCCACCTCAAAAAGAGGGATAACATGCTAATCAGCTATCTCCTGTCTAAATTGGTTTCAATCCAAACCTTAAGGCCCTGATAATACTTCTTCTTAATTCTATAAAACACCCATCTTAATTCCTGGGCTACAATAGCCTTCCAGGTCTCCATCGACGCATGCTGATTGTTGAAAATTTCATTATTTCTGCAAATCCAGATGCTCCAAGTTCCAAGAATCAGAATTTCCATTGCAAAAGGGACCTTGAGGTCTTTTTTAATACTGGCTAAAACTTCAAAGATGCTTTGATCAGCCGAATTGACCTGTGAAATTTCAGCCCAGCAGGCTCTTGCAAAGGGGCATTCCCAAAACAAATGTAAACTGGTTTCTTCACTATTGCAGCCCTGGAAGACACAATCATAAGATGCCAGAGAAAAACATTTCCTTTTCAGAAGATTTCTTGTGTTGAGTCTATCAAGAAGTAAGAGCCAGAAGAAGAATTTGTGCTTTTGTTGACAAGAAGATTTCCATATCCAAGAGAAATGTGGCTGAACCGGTTGGTAACCGACTAAAGAGCAGTAAGCCTTTTTGACCGAAAAATTACTGCCCCAAATGTAAGACCAACAATCAGTTTCCCCTTCCCTGCCAGTATTGAGAATTTGTTCAAGACTTTGGTATTCCTGATAAGCTTGTTGGGACAAAGGAAGATAAAAGAGATCCTGAGTATTTGCAGTATGCAGGAACTCACTGACAGAGATGTGAGGGTTTTTTGCAAATGAAAGGAGGTGAGGAAGCTTATGTTGAAGGCAACTATCATTCCACATATCAGTCCAGAATAGTGTGGATTTCCCATTTCCAACCAAGCACTTTGCAAGTCCTTTAAAAATGTCAATCATCTTTAGATGAGCTTTCCACCAAAAGGAGCCCTCAAGACTTCTTCCAGGTAGCTTATCATTACAATAGTAAGTATTCCATATCAAGTGAACCCAAGGAATATCCTTATGATTATAAAAGTTATCCAAATTCTTCAAAAGAAGAGCAGAATTTTGAACTTTAAGATCAAGAACTCCCAATCCTCCCTGGTTTTTGGGTCTACAAACTTTCTTCCATGCTACAAGAGCTGTACCTCTAGCTTGAACATCAGAAGTTTTCTTTCTCCACAAGCATTGCCTCATATATTTAATCAACTGCTCCTTGATAGTGACAGGGAGATCAAAACAACTCATGTAATATATGGGAAGGGAAGATAACACAGATTTAACTAACTGCAATTTCCCCCCATAATTCAGAAAGTCAGCTATACCACACAACCTTCTTTCAACTCTCTGAACAATAGGCAAGAAGTGTTCCACAGCAGGTTTATTCAAGCTCAGGGGCAAACCAAGATAGGTAAAAGGCAAGGAACCAGTGAGGAAAGAAAGGGTATTGGCAAAATGCCCAAGCCTCTCTGAATCCATATTAATTGGCATCATGCTGGACTTAGAATAATTGACTTTGAGTCCAGTGGAGAGAGCAAAAGTATGAAGGATTGCCTTAAGACACAAGAGTTTCTCAGAATCATCCTTAAGGATTACTAAAGTGTCATCTGCATACTGAACGACAGGGAAGTCAGGACAGAATACATTCTCAGTTGGCAAAGAAAGAAGACCCAGGTTCATTGCCTTATTGAGGATACTTTGAAGGAGATCAGCAGCCAGAACAAACAATAAAGGAGACAAAGGATCTCCTTGCCTGTCACCCCTTCTACAGTAAAAAAATTTCCCAGTCACACCATTTAAAAGCACAGAGGAAGAAGCAGACCCAAAGATCATCTGAATCCAGGAAATCCATTTAACTCCAAAACCTTTGGCTTTGAGGATATTGATGATTGCAGAATGCTCAATTCTATCAAAACCCTTCTCAAAATCCAACTTAAGAATTAAAATTTCCTCCTTTGACTTGTGGCATTGATCAAGAAATTCAAATGCCCAACCTAAACAGTCTTGGATAGATCTTTGCTTGAGGAAACCATATTGATTCTTGTGAACAAGTTTAAGAATTACTTTTTGCAGTCTATTAGCAAGAATCTTGGTGATAATCTTAAGGACACTATTTAGCAAAGAAATAGGCCTAAAATCAGCAGGAGTCAAAGGAGCAGCAATTTTTGGAATGAGGGTGATAAAAGAAGAATTAATACTTTCCAAAGAGGCATTCCCTTCATAGAACTCAACAAGTATATGCTTTACATCATCCTTGATAATAGGCCAGCAGAGCTTCATGAATTCATTATTAAAACCATCAGGGCCAGGGGACTTATCATTAGGCAGATTTGTGATGACTTCATCAATCTCCTCATCAGAAAAAGGCTTTTCCAAAGTATCCCTTTCGTCCTGGCTTAAGCAGTCACCAGCCAAGTCATTAAGATTGAAATGCATTTCAGGCTTATCAGAAGAGCCCATTCTATTTCTAAAGGAATTCCAAAGAAGATTTGCTTTTCCATCATGATCATAGACCTCAAGATCAGAATCATCCTTGAGCATGGAAATGTAATTATGTCTAAAACTTATGGTAGCTCTGGAGTGAAAGAATTTGGTGTTCTCATCCCCCAGCTTAACCCATTTAATTTTCCCTCTCTGTTTCCAATAAGTATTCTGGTTTTGTAAAAGAGAAATAATAAGATCTTTTAGGATGTCCCTAAGATTCCACTCATGAACAGTAAGAGTTCTCATTTCCTCCATGATATCAAGCAAGTCAATGGTGGCATTAACATTACAAATTTGTGCCTTTAGGCAAGGTAACTGTTTGGCCCAAAGCTTCAGCCCTCTTCTCACATTTTTGAATTTAGCATTTTTTTGCAGAATCCAGAAAACCCACAGGAATGTTCCAGGCATTTTGAACAATAGCTTTAAACTCCTTATGATGTAACCAATGGTTTTCAAATCTGAACACCTGAGCTTTTGGAATCATTGTGCCAATGGTAATGACATAGGGAAGGTGATCAGAAGTGGGCTTAGAAAGAGGAGCAACAAAGGTTGAAGGAAAACTCTGAGTCCAGACAACAGAAGTAAAAAACCAATCCAATCTTTCCAAGAGGGGATCCTTCTGCATGTTACTCCAAGTGAACTTTCTACCCTTAAGTGGTAATTCAATGAGACCCAAATTATTAATGGCTTCATTAAAGAGAAGCATACCATTCACATCTCCACCCAATTTTTTTCTATCTGAAGGTTGTCTATAGAAGTTAAAATCTCCCACAATAAGCCAATCCACATCATCAGGCATATCAATGCTGCCAAACCAGTCTAAAAATTCAGACTTTTTTTAGGTAAACATGGCCCATAAATGTTGGAGAGGATCCAGGATTTATTGGACAAGAGAGATGTCAAGGTAATGGAGATAGAATACTCATTGAGGAAAGAAAGTTGTCCAGAAAACAGGGAGCCATTGCAAATGGTGATCAAACCTCCAGATGCACCTCTGGAGGGAAGAAATTCAAAGTTGGTAAATTTAGAGGGGCAGAATTTTTTAATGTAGGAGCTATCAAAATCCTCACGCTTAGTTTCTTGGAGACAGATAATGTCACAGCCAGACTCCTCAATTTTGCTTCTGAGAGAAATCCATTTTTTTTCAGAATTGATTCCCCTGATATTCCAATTCAAGATCTTCCAAGTTCCTTTGTTATTCATTAAGAAACCAGGAGCAAGTATAGTTGTGGGGTGATGTAAATAATGTAATCACCCAGAAGAGGAAACAGCAAATACAGAGACAAAAGCTCAACCAATTTAGAGTACCACAGAGATGATCCACAACAAGTACCCTCCACATTGGAATATCACAATCACATAACACATAACAGGGAGTCAACAAGACTCCAGCAAAAGATTTAGTTTGATACATTAACACACTTAAGAAGAGGTCTTCTTCTTGGCTTGCTGTCCACAGGTACCAGCAGCCCCAGGCTTCTTATTGCCACCAATGCCCAAGCTGGAAGAGGGTCCTCCTTTAATGCTGCCTTTTGTAGGAGCCTTAATAGCCACATCAGTGGCCTTCCCTTTCTTGAGCAACCTCTTCTCCAGGTCCCCATCTTTTACCTTGCAGAATGAAGCAGCAAGATTTTTCACCACTTTGGAATTCAGGCAAGGAGGAGCAGCATTACAAACCAGGCAATCAACAATTTGACAATTTAAGTGACTTTTAAAACCCCCATTTAGTTCAACAATTCTAGGACTTCTTCTCACCTCAGATTCCACAAGAGGTTCCTTGCCCTTTCTCTTTCTAGCAGGGGTAGAGGGGGAGCCTGAAGATTTATTGATTTCAATACCCAGGCAAGAAGGGGCCATCTGGGAAAAATTCTCATTAGGAATGATGAAAGATATTGAACTTTCCTCAGCAATAGGTTCCTTAATAAGTTCCCATAAAGGAGAGGTAAGAAATCCCTTGACCCAATTAAACTTCTCAGGAGTAGCAAGCATGAGAGTAATGAAGTTAAACCAACTTACAGGAATATCACATTTAAGAGAACCCTTTGAAGAAGATTCCTTCTGAATATGGGGAGCAAAATAATTCTCCCAGAGCTCCAAGCCTTGTTGAGAAAATCCCTGCTTGGCAACATGCACATCAGGAATGGAAATAAATGTGGTGTTGATCCTCCAGCATCCAATCATCATTCTCAGGGGCCACAGTACTTGAATCCATAGGACTTCCTGTCTCCTCCTGAGCATCAGGAATAGCCTCCTCCTCATCAGCCAGATAGTTTTGAAAGATAATTTGTAGGCCTTCCCCAATGCCAACCCCAGGAGGTGCAACTGCTACACCAAGATCCTCCACAGCCTCAGGCTCATTAACAGATTCATCATCATCAGACTCCCAGTCTTGAACAATGACACCTGTAACTCCACTGTTCACATCCTGAGGTGGCAGATGCTGATTGTCAATAGGCATGTCTTCTCCAGGAGCAATGACAGGGCCTTGAACAGGAGCAGCAGCAGCCTCCCAGGGGCCCCATCCTTCAGCATTCCCACCATCAGGAGCAGGGTCCTGCACAGGAGCCATCCACTGACCCCAATCACCCCCAGGAGCAGGGGGAGGGGGGGAGGTGGCACCTGAGGCCCAAATACTGGACCATGTGCACGAACAGGGTGTGGGTCCACATTGTCATCTGGCAGTGGGTCCTCCTCAGGTGGGCCCCCTCCAAGCAAGTGACTCTGAAGAACTTCAACAGAAAAAGTCCATGACTCTGTCTCCACCAGGTCACCTATGGTAAACCGCACACTCTTGGGGATGTCAACCAAATCAGTCACACGAATTTTAGCTATAATCCTACCCTTTTGATCAGGGTCCCTCTCCCACAGGAGAACTTCTCCAATGTCCGCAAAGATAGCATTCAGATCCTCCGTATGCCAGTGGTCAAGGGGAGGCCCTACCAGCATCACCCAGCACTCATTATTAAACTGAGTCCTACGCCAGTTATCACCCTCATTGTGCTTAACAAAAGAAACATGCACATCTTGAAACGGGATCGGGCTCGCCGCAATGAGTCGGTCACGGTCGCTGACATGGTGGAACTGCACATATGCAGACCCAAAGGGACAATCCTGGATATCTCTGAAGTGCACTCCAACCTCATTGTTGAAGAAATCAACTAAGACACCATGAATATTCAAGAACGGAACCGGACCAGGAGGGAGGGGAAAAATGTTAGCAATAGCATACTGTTCATGTGCTCGTGACCTCCAAGGCACCACCACCCTTTTAACACGATTCCGCCCAGCCACTTGCATAATCTGGAAGCCATTTGGCAGGAAAGGCGCAGGATCAATCGGAATGTTCGCCTTTGCGACGCCCTTCGCCGGCGACGAGCAGGAGGGGAATGGGGTTTCAGCGGGCGGGGGAGTTGAGGAGACAGGGGGAGTGGTATTTGTTTTTTGCAACGAAGTGGTGAACTCGTGAAAACTGCCGTGGATGACGGGCCGGGAATGAGAAACCACCTGGGCCTTGAACCAACCCTCATACGATTTGTCGGGCCAATTACAATTAGGGAAAGAGGGAAATTTCAGAAAAGGAAGGAGCCCAGGCAATTTAAATGCCGCGCGATTGGCGCCCCCCCCCAGACCTGACCGGCGTTACCATCGACTTAAAACTCTCATCAGTGAGCACCTGAGCATAAGATCTGCCATGATGACCTGATTTAAACTCCCCATTAATACGATGCTCAATCACAGGCGAAGGACCCTCAGGTGACGCAGGAAATTTGAGTCTTTGAAAAACCGAGCCACCTTTACTGGGAGGTTTTAAAGAAGGAGATTTTTTTGCACTTTCTTTTTTGTACGTGACAACTTTCCATTCCTTAGCAGATTCCTTGTAGAATTCCCTTTCTTCATGAATCCAGTTCGGGCCCCCATTACCCCAAAGGTTGACATGAATCACAAAAGAATGGCATGAAAACTTGGAGATATTGTAGATCTCAAAACCCACTGCCCGAGAAGCAACCGAGAATCGAAAAGTTCTATCTTGCAAAAGCTTCACCTGGAATTTAGAAGCATTACCACCAAAACAGGCTTGAAGAGCAAGACTAACAGTATGAAAGTCCAACTTAAAATTTGCCCTCCCAAAAGAACAGACCAGATAGAATGGTCTCTTCCTGAACCCACCAAGGAAATTAACTTGATGCCTGAATTTATCAAAGATCCTCTTCTCAAAATCACGCCCTAAAGAAAAATCCAGGGCAGGTCGACACGAAGCAACATCTTTAGAAGCAACCTCTTTGGAAGCACATCCTGAGGAGAGATTTTCCGAGAAATCCAGAGATCTAGGCACCAACTTCTCAGTATTGGTGGAAATTTTTTTAACCGAAGGGCTTGGTAAAATTTGAGTACCAACCACAACCCTCTTCACCTGAAGATCAATAGAGATACCAGAAGCCACCACCTCACCATGAACCAAGTATCTAGCATCGATCACAACCTCATTATGATTGAGAAGAACAAGCCTTTTAGAACTAGGAAAAAGCATGAGAAAACCTTTAGAAGGCTCAAGATCATCAGCTGGCAAAGAGGAGCAAAGGGCATGCCATTTCAGACCAGTGTCTTCATCCGATCCAGTGATGGTAGGAGATCTACCAAGAAATCCAGATGAAGGATCCAAAGAATCATTAACACGAGAGAGATGAGAGGGGAACCTCAAAACAGATCCAACAGAGATCTTCTCCCCATTTTCCAAACATCGTCCCTCAAGAGGAGAGCCTTTAGCATTGAGAAGAACCAGCCAAGAATCAGCTGAGACAACGAGAGAGCCTTCCAGAAACTTACCACCCGTGGTCACACCAGAGTAGGTGACCTTCCAGCAACCTCTAGAGGAATCCATGCAGAGCCTACGCCGGCAAGACGCCGGCGAGAGCCAGAGGCCGACCAACGGTCGACTCAGAGGAGCCTCATGCCTCGGAAATCATGCGGGTTCGCCGAAGGCAATCACTATTCCTCTCAATTGACAATGAGTTCAACAGTACAAACTTCTTTAAAAATTTGGACCATTTCTCGATTTGTGCGTGTCATCCTTGCGCAGGGGCCATGCTAATCTTCTTTGTATCGTTTCAATTTTATCGGATGTCCCCGAAGGGAGAAAACAACGGTCTATTGTTCATGGAACAAGTGGATTGTTTACCTTACACACTTTTCTTAAAGTCGTTATCCATTGATTGCAACTTAATACTGGAGGGGGTTCGGATGATAACCTGAAGGTGGATTACTAGTCATAGATGCAGTTGGTTGGCGGTCTATGTATCTTGCTGTATTGCCCAGTCGAATCCCATAGGATCATGAATGTGTAGTATTGCATTGTAATGCCTTGCTCAGTCCTGTCAATTGCCCTACTGTAATTTGTTTACCCAGCATCCCATGTTTGTTTAACTTAGGGAGAAGACCTCTAGTGAACTATGGACCCCGGTCCAATCTTTACCATTGATACATCTTCCATTGTTACTATTTACCTTTCTGCAAACCACTATTACCTTCCACACCATACAGTTAACCCTTTGTTTTTAGCAAACCGGTGAGATTGACAACCTCATTGTTCATTGGGGAAAAGTCTTGAGTTTGTGTTGTGCTGGTTTCCAAGTTGCTAGCAACTTCTTTGAGTCGTTTCCTTCCTCCTACTGGTTCGATAACCTTGGTTTCTTACAGAGGAAAAACTTTCTGCTGTGCTAATCACACCTTCCTCTTGGGGTCTCCAAACGAAGCTTCCACGCACCATTAAGACTTTCTAGCACCGTTGCCGGGGAGGCTAAGGACGTCTTCACAAGGGGAGTCCTTCACAACCTTTATCTTTACTTTGTTTTTGTTTTACTTTGTTTCTTTTGATTGGTTTTGTTTGCCTCGTTTTATCAAAAACTCAAAAAAAGTTTAGTTTGGTTTGGTTTCACTTATCAAAAAAACAAAAAAATTAGTTCCTTCTCTAGTTTCTCCTACTGTTGTCTTGCTCCACTTTTGCCAAAATGAACTCTGCTGAGAACACCAAGTTGTGTGACTTCACTAGCACAAACAACAATGATTTCCTAAATACTCCTATTGCTACACCTGCAACTAATTATGAAATTGATGCAGCTTCTTTAGTTCATATGTTGAAGGCTAGGTTTGTTAACCTTAACCCCATGATGCAAAAAAAATTCTTAAACTAAAAGAAGAAGAGAATCCTGAAAAGAGAGATTTTATCCTAGAAACTTTACTAGAAGAGTTCAATGATGTTGATAAGGAAGCCAAAAAGGTCTTTGAACATTTTAATATGCTAGGATCATGTGTAGATGTTATGGGTACTTTAGATAAAACCAAACCGAGAGAGTAAATTAAGATACCCATACCTTTTAAACTTGTAGGAATGCATGAAGCCTTAGAAAAGAATATTGATTGGATTGTTCCTGAAAACCCATTTTATGAAAGTAGTGAACCTAAAGAGATGATAATGGATCCTCTAAAACTCATTTGTATGAGGTAACTGTCCAAGTTGAAGAGATTTCAAGTATTGATGTTATTTCTTCTTCATTTGAAAATACTTGATTCTTGCTTCTTGTGCCTAACTTAAAGGCGTTAAAGAAAAGTACTTATTGGGAAATAACCCAGAAGTTTTCTTGAGTCTTGGAAGTTATTACTTCATTAATGACCTCTCCTTATCCTTTTTTTGCTTTTTGTGCCAAGAATAACCTCTAATGAGAGGGAAGTAAGATTTGGAGAGTTGTTGTCCCAAAACAGATTTTTGTGCTCCACCATACAAATTCGTGTAAAATATCTGTAAGTCAGATTGAGCTGGTATTTTCTGAATAAATCCCCCAGTATGTTAGATAACTTTCGTTAGTTCAACACTTTGTGATTTGAGAAACATAAGGTCTTCGAAAAAATCGGTTTCTACCTCTGGTCTGTTTTGACATATTTCTGCCATTATTTGCATATGCTTCTTATTGATTCCTTTTTGGGTCGTTTTTGGGAAATTGAGATTTTTGAGGGAATTTCTACAGTATATTGTGCTTTTAATGAATGTTTTTCTGTTCTAAGGCTAAACCCAGAGGTCTATTATGTTCTGAATACACTAATGTTGCTAATGAAGATTGTGTGAAGTTTTGTATGAAGGAAAAAATTTAGGTGTAGAGAAAGAATGATGTAATGAGATGAACAATGGACAAAAGCTCAACCTTGGGTATGCCACCCCATGTCACCCCAAGAAATATTCAAGAGGTACAAGCGTTAAAGCTTGGGGATGCCCAAGGAATCCCCTTCTTCATCAATAAAAATCTCAGGTCTTTCTAGACACTTTGTTTTTATTGCTTCTGCACAATTGTGTTGTTCTTGGAGCGTTGTAGTTTTCATTTGGTTTTCTTAGTTTGCTTGAATAAAGAAGTTTGGACCCCCGTTCTCGCTGTGTTGTTTCAAATAAGTTGATTGGTTTTGGTGAGGTGTACAAAGTTCTTGCTTGAATAGTGCAAGAGGAGCTTGCTTTGACTGTGAGTTAGACTTTATCATGTCATGCTAGGTGTTGTTTTGACGTTATGCTTAGTGATTATTGCAGTAGCATGACTTGTTCCAAACTATTGAGATTGCTTAGTGTGCCTTGAAGGAATCATGTGTTGTTTTAGCTTACAAAAGCATAGTATTGTGGTATTCTCCTTTGATGCTTTGTTTGGGTTGACTTGGCACATACTCACACCATGTTATGACTATGAACAAGTCACCATAGCCTATATGATCATTTATTCATTGACTTGTAGTACCACTTTATGTTTTGATTAGTAATGTTTTGTCGCTCTGCATGATTATGGCCATTATTGCTCTCTTAGTTGGTCGCTCCAAGTCTTTTGCTAGCCTCCACTTGTATGAGTAAGTTCTACTCATACAGCCAACTCCCAAGAAACCAAGTTTTTCGAAAGTGTCCACCATAAATTCCCATGCATGGTGTGTTACACCATTCCAAGTATATTCTTGCTTTCATCTATCTTCCAATTAAAAAGTATTTTGTTATGTGAAAACTTAGTGATTAAAGCTCTCACGAACTTGATGGCACACTTTATTTTTCTTGCCCCTAATAAAGTTGAACCATTGTGTCATCTATGTTGTATATGCTTTCACTTATACGTTGGAATTAGCAGAATCATGCTGTCACGGGGAACGCTTTTAACATTGCACTTGTACTTTGTATACAGTTGATATCATGCTCTTTTGTCTATGGATGTCGTCGCTGTGAAATGAAAGGGGAGCTTATAAGTCCATGGAGTTATGTATGTATGTTAGAGAAACGCCTGGGCCGCTAGCCTAAGCCATTCCTAATCATGGTGGAAACTTGCAGCATCACCATAATGACATCTATGAAGCTTTCTTCTGATAAAAAGAGACATATTGAAAAGAGGAAATAGAGAAAAAAGCACCATATTCCCATGGTAAATAAGAATATTGCTGAGATGCTCATTGTCTGCTTGCCTTGTCATTTTGATTATGGGATAGCTCCTGTATCATGTGCAAGGGGTACCCCGTTGGCAGTTCTCTATTATACACATGTACTTACTACGACAAGAACTTATAGGTGACTAAAGTTGAGTAGCATGAGGAGCGGCCCTCGTATTCAAGGGACATGAGATTGCCAACTTATACATTGTCAAGCATACACTCCATACGTTTTTCACTTTAACCTTAATCACTTCAAGATGCTTATGATAGGGGCAATGAGGGCTGAAAGCTAATAAGTACCATAATATTTGGAAGCTCTTTTTGAAACTTGAAATCCCTGCTTCTCTTTATGAAGGGACTTTCTTACACTATTATATTGAGTCTTCACCTTCTATCCTTGGGAACCAATTAAGAGAGCATAGTTGCCATTCTTACTTCTATATGCATTGTCCCAAAACTTATTGATTGATGCATATGGTTGATATTGCTTGTTCTTGTGCTATTTGTATCTAGTCACTCTTATGAACTTTGAAGGTGTCCTATGCATCTATTTTCTACTCCATGAGGGACAAGCTTAATGACACTATGCTATGTTTTCTGTATGTGAAACAAACAAACATTTTTCAATGCATGTTATTCATGATCTTTGTTTGTAACCTTTCATGTTGCATGCATAGTTACTTTGTCTTACTTTTAGAACTCCATCTTTCATGCTCATGTTTAGAGTTCTTTGATCCCAGATTTCAATGCACGCAAATGGTTTGATCTTGATTTTGATGGTTCATGTCACCTAAAAATAATTCTTTTTATCACTTACCTACTCGAGGACGAGCAAGAGTTAAGCTTGGGGATGCTTGATACGTCGGAAACTTATCTATAATTTTTTATGTTCCATTCTTGTTTAGTATATACTTTTCTTTGCTTTCTCTACACTTTGAGGTGCTTTTATATGTTTTTCTGAACTAACCTATTAACAAGATGCCATAGTGCCAGTTGCCTGTTTTCTTCTTTTTTGGTTACAGAAAAGGCAGAAAAATCAATATTCTCAGAATTGGACGGGACAAAAGCGAAAGTCAATATTTTACCGTGGGTAACATGGAGCCTGAATACGAGACGGAGGGGAGCCACTAGGGGGCCACACCCCCTGGCCGCGCGGCTGGGCCCAGCCCGCGCCTGGGGTGCGGCCGCCCTAGCTGCCCCTGCATCGTCTCTTCGCCTATAAAGACCCCTCGATACAGAAACCCTAAGTACCCAATCAATATTCCTCAAAACAGTCTGTATCTGCCGCCACCGTCGTCCCTAGATCAGGGGGGATCTGAAGCTCTTCCCGGCACCCTGACGGAGGGAAGATCATCCCGGAGGCCTTCTTCTTGATCATGCCAGCCTCCGGTATGAAGTGTGAGTATTTCCACCTTCGACTACGGTTCCATGTAGTAGCTAGATGGTTATATCTCCTCCCTTGTGCTACCATGTTTAGATCTTGTGAGCTCTGTTCATGATCAAGATCATCTATTTGTAATCATGCATGTTGTGTTTGTGGGGAGATATTACTATGTCAGATTGATTAATGGTTTTGTCTTATT